>JALBWW010000012.1:22323016-24823016 GCA_023212625.1 Styphnolobium japonicum | reverse complement strand
CTTGATTAGCCTTTGATTAAATCTCCTATTTTCATCCCTTGAAGATTCTTTGCACAAATTACCATAATTACAGTAGATTTGTTCAAAGATCAACTTTCCTAAAATAAATAGCAATTAAACATCAATTACGAGATAAAATCCCACAAAATCATATGATAAAGATATGAAATATAAGTACTGAATAAGACTCATCAGACACCGCCCTACTCATCCTCACCGGAATCCAGCCACGTCTGCCGCCTCCAGAGGTTGACGGTTATAGACGACATCTGCTACAGTCGTCGACGGTTGGAGTCATTCCCGGAAAAAGTTTTAGTCAACCAAACGTATTAATCATCATTCCTGGAAATACCATTCTTGAGAATATCATTCTTGGGCATGCTATTTCTGAGAATATTTTTTCAAACCTTAAACCAAACACCCCGTTAAAATGTTTTTCCCATTTCTCTGACTCTGTTGTCTTTCTCCAACACATATGGGTGAAACATATGGCACTCACGGGTTATGAGTTATGACCGTTTATACTTTATAGCCTGTGACAGCGACTCAGTTCTTTTGTTTTATTTTCTTTCTTTTATTTCCTTCTTGATCTGAACTGAGTTGCGTTATTAGACCAGCTCAAACTTATAAAAGAAATCCATTAGAATGAGGCTAATTACGTAAGCAAGACATATATTTCTTCAAACATTAAATTTAAAACCAATTTACCATCACATCAATTCTCAACGCAGGAATCAATAGTTAACATCTTACCTTCGTTTCTGATGAGAAGTGTCATTCGTTTGAACCTTGAACTCTCAACTCCCCTAAAAAGTCAGCTACTTTATAACTCTTTTACTACTTTTAAGATCAGCTACTTAACTAATTTTATTTTGAAAAGGTAAGGCAAAAAGAATTTAAAAGCAATTCTCAAAAGTGTCCTTTGTTCTAATAATTAATGTTACTTATGATTAACTCACCCTAAGTGAAGATTGAGGCACATAATGAACAAAAAGTGTGTTTGGTGATTATTACTCTTGTAAAAACATCATTGTATAAGCAAAAAGTTAACTTTAATTAATTAATCATCTGCCTAAATGACGTGAAGCTTGCAACTGAGAGATTTAATACAAAATTGATCATATGGCGTGTGATGTTTGGGTAAAAAGTTTTCAACAGTTTTTGTTTTGACCAATCAACTGATAGAGCGGCAGAGATTAAGGCTTAGATTGATTTAAAGTAGACATATATTGGGGTACGGATGACATAGCCTGAACTATAGGCTTATTGAATTGGAGGTTTTATCTTTTATCAAACTAATGGAGATATTCAAAAGTTATTTTGTTTTAATTTCATCCAATGGTTTGAAGATAGCATAGTAGTCTTCTTGGGTGGATAGTCTAAAGTTCGATCCTTTCTACAGTTGTATTTAATTCACATTTGACCAACTTTCTTAAAAATTTAAATTAGACAAAAAATGACTTCATATTTTTAACTGTCCTTAGTGATCTTAGGTAAGACAAAGAGGATTGGTTTCTCCCATAATCACTGGACAAGAGCATGCATGCAGTAGAACTTAGTTAAGGCTAACGCGCAGAGACACACATCTTTATAATTTTTACCCAAAATATTTTACTGTGCAAGTTGCAGCAATTTGTTATTTGACATCAACTTAGAAATAACATTTTATTGTTTTGGAGGTGAATGAAAAATCCCAGAAACACATTGATGGAAAACTCACATTCTCAAACATCTTTCTTAACATGTAAGCTTTTATGACACAATAGGGAAATGCTTTAAAAGAGGATTTCCCTTAAAGATCAAGACGTAAAACTAGAGATATGCATTTCCTTTAACCTTGGATTACCTCTTATCCGCTAGCTATCTATGAGATTAAGCTAAAACAGCTACAGGGAAACTCTCCTTTGGCAAGTTCTTGACACTGACTTTTGGTAGCTCTACAGGAAGCTCCAAAAATAATGACTGTTTACCTGCCACGAGAGAGTTGCCCTATTGCTGATTTGCTTACAGAAGCAGTTTTCAACTCGCATGGGTGCTTGTGCCTTGAACTGCCTCTGGTTTGTGCGTGACACTTGAGCAGTCTTTATAGCATAGAAGATGGAATAAACCACTGAAACATTGGCATATGCTTGAGGGTTATGCTATGGATATCCACTAACTGCTGTTTTTCTTTGGCTGGCGTTTGTTCAGGTTTGATGCTCTTAAATTGCTGATTCCTAATACCCAAGGGTCAGAAAGCTTTATTGATCTATCCAAGTAACCATTTCAGATTCTTCCGTACATTAAAGAAGATAAGTGAAGAAAAGAAATTGAGACCAAAATCAGGGTATTTTTAATCATATCAAAGTTTCTGAGTGGTATGGCCATCTTATCTTAGCACATGGTTCTCATACCATATCTTTTTCCTTTCTTTTTTACTCTCTGTTTGCTTTCATTGTTTCCTAGTTTAGCGACTTTTGGGCTTTTATTTCTCTATTATGCCTTTTAATTTCAAACATATTCCACGTTTATATGTTTTTTTAACCCACTACAAGATTTCCTTGGCCAAGTTGATTTTGACTGCACACTATATGTCTCTTTTGCAGTACAGCTAGCTAAGGCAACTTTTTTCCAGCATGATCCACGATTCCTCGTCTTTCATACCACCTGGCTCATTAAATAGATCATCTATATTGCTGTTCTCCATCAAGAATGACTCACATCATATCATACAAATATGATTGACAATGAAGCTGGATTATACAGTGTAAATTAAGCTTATCATACTGAATTTTAGGCATTGCATTTGCATGGGACAGACATCAAGGAGGAAATTTGTCATTATTCTAGCAATTTATAAGGCAATTTGGCCTAACTACAGTAGATTAGGAAACAATTTATCAAAATACCACTCATTTAAAACATTTTACCCCTATACTGTCGTTTTTGCCACGTTGGCAATATTTTTTTTTTAATATTCCACGTGTATCACATCAACACGGTTGGCGTGATACACGTCATCACGCCAACCGTGTTGACGTGATACACGTGGAAACGCTCATGACAAAGGCGTGATATATACATATCACGCCACCCGTGTTGACGTGATGACGTGTATCACGTCAACCGCTTTGACGTGATACACGTGTATCACGCCTACCGCTTTGACGTGATACACGTAACCCTAATTCCGCTCCTCTTTTCTTCTTCTTCCTTTCTCTTTTCTTCTTTCTTTCTCTTCTCCTCTCCGCCGCCGCCGTCGCCCTCTCCCTCCATTTTTCCTCCGTTGCTCCTCCTTCAACCCACCATATCCCCCATTTTCCTTATTTACAGGTATGTTATTCATCTTTTAATTATATTTTATTACTGAAAATTTTTGTTTATATGTAAGATTTAAGTTTATGTAGTTGTACATTAGTTATTTTGTAGCAATTGTAGCTTTATTGTTATAATGAAGTATAAAACATATGTATATTGTATTTTTTTGAATGCTATTATTGTTGAGATGTATAGATTATAATTTATTGATAGTTTATATTATATTATATGATAATTAAATTATGTATATTATGTTGTGGTAGGATATATGTATATTGTATATTTTGTAATGTAGCATTATTGATATGTTGATTGCTATGATTTATATTATTTGATACTTATATTATATATATTATGTTGTGATAGGATATATGATTTATTTATGATCCTTATTGTATGATATCTATATGCTATATTTTATGTTCTTATGGTATAGTATAAGATGTATGTTTTTAGTGTATTTATAACATTTTTATAGCATAAATTTTAATGTGATAGAAGGTGTGATCTATATATAATTTATTTTGTGATCCTAAATTTTAGTTGATTTGTGTTCAGAATATTTTAAAATGGGAAAACCACTCCTTGTGCTAATTTTCTCTAACGGGAGAATGTGTGAGGGTGAAGAGGGTGTTAAGTATGATGGTCCTCCTCCTAAGTCAATATTGATTAAACGAGAAACTACTATTAGTGGTTTGAAGCGGAGGATTCATTTAAAACTGAAACTTCAACCAAATCAAGTGATCTCACGGCTCCGATGTCGGTTCCCTGAATGGTGTAACGTGTTGAGGTGGATAGCTCTTCCATTGGAAGATGATGAAGATATTGCATGTATGATTGATAGTTATGAGCAATATCCTAACATTGCTTCGATGCAAGTGTATGTTGAGGTGGAAACAATTGAAGATCATGTCAATGTGATAGCTCCTTCTGTTACTTGTATTGAAGTTGGACCTTCTAGAGATACGTCAATTTATCCCATCAACACTCAATTGTCTATGGCTCAAAATGATCCGATACATCAATATCAAGAAGTTAACATTGTTGAACATCATGAGCCTTTTCACACTTCTTACATTCTTTGAAGTAACTCTGTTGAACAATGTGAGCCTTCGAGCATGTACAATGTTACTAACCATGAACAAGTTGCATATGACTTGAACTTTGCAAGTGAGAATCCAATTATCAGAGATGCATTGTCCGATACCAGTGAAGATGAAGGGGTGTTACCTGATAGTGATGATAGTGACACTGACATAGAAGGAGACTTTGATGCCAATGAAAATTTAGAAGATCCTCCAAGACAAAACATTCATATGACGTCTTCTGTTCCATCATTTGTAATGCCTACACATAATACACCTACAAATCCACAATGCTCCAAAGATCTATTTTTATGCCTCCGTCCCCTATGTTCTCAAATATTGATTGGGATGTCTTGAGAAATCCGGATTTGTTTCCTGAATTAGTTAGGCCTGGTACTTGGAGTTCAACAGAAGAGCTATATATTGGGTTGCAATTCCCTACAAAAGAAGCTGTGAACTTGGCCCTTAAACATTACTCACTTAGACGACATCAGAGCTACAAGGTTGAAGAGTCTGATAGCCGAAGATTAAGTGTTAAATGTCTTTGATTTGGCAACGGATGTAACTGGAGGGTTAGGGCCATTTTAGGGAAAAAAACAAATGTGTGGCAAATTACAAAATATGATGGCCCTCATACTTGTGTTAACCCTGCTCTTTCCCAAGACCATACTAAATTGGACTCCGATATGATTTGTTCTTGCATTTTAGACATGGTCAGTGTGAAACCAGACGTGCCTATATCTTTAATTATTGAAAGGATTAAGGCTATGTTCTCATACAAGGTATCATACAGGAAAGCTTGGAAGGCTAAACAAAAGGCCATTGTTAAGGTATTCGGAGATTGGGAGAAATCATATCATATGTTACCTAGATGGTTAGGTGCATTACAAATGTACATGGAAGGCACTGTGGTTGAGATTCAAACAAATCATTTTGTTCACCACAATCGTGTTGATCCCTCCAAGCAAATGCTTCATCGATTATTTTGGACATTCAAGCCATGTGTTGATGGATTCCCATTTTGTAAGCCTATTATTCAAGTTGATAGTACACACTTGTATGGGAAATATCGCCATAAGCTGTTAATTGCCACAACACAAGATGGAGATCGACATCCGTTGCCACTTGCATTTGCTATTGTGGAGGGGGAAACAAAGGATGCTTGGAGTTGGTTCTTAGGTTGCATTCGAACACATGTCACTCAACAACAAGGGCTATGTCTGATTTCTGATAGACACGCTAGCATATTGGAGGCAGTTAGAAATCCACACTTAGGTTGGCAGCCGCCTCACGCCTATCATGTCTTCTGTATTCGACATATTGCTAGCAATTTTAATAGCAGGTTCAAGAATGTGGTACTTAAAAAACATTTGATAAATACAGGTACATTTCATATTCTATATTTAAGGTTCCATTTCTTAAGTAATAATGTGTCACGCAACTAATGATGTTAAAGTCTTTGTTGTACAGGATATGAACCTAGTAAGACCAAATATGCATCCATGCTGGAGAAGTTGACAGTTGATGAAGATATGTCCAATTGGATTAATTCAATCCCTAAAGAGAAATGGTCAAAGTCATTTGATGGTGGCCGAAGATTTGGACATATGACTACAAACTTATCCGAGTGTATTAATGGAGTCTTGAAGGGAGGCAGAAACCTACCAATAACTGCATTGGTTCAGATGACATTTTTTAAATTGGTTGAGTACTTTGTTTGCCGTAGTCGGAAGGTCCATGAACAAGTTACAAGTGGACAAGTATATACTGATGATCTTGTCAAATCTATGACTGCAAACAATCTAGTTGCGAGCTCCCATCAAGTGCGCGATTATAATAGAGAATCCACAAGATTTGACATACAAGAGGCATGTCATCCTATAACACAAGCTGGGGGCCGAAGATTTACTTTAAACCTTAATGAAGGATGGTGTGATTGTGGTGATTATCAGGCGTTACATTACCCATGTTCTCATGTTATTTCTGCATGTGCTGCTTTGGCCATTAATCCTATGGAATATGTTCATCCAGTTTATAAGTTGGAGAATATTGTCAAAGCTTACCAGGGTCAGTGGTATCCAGTTAAGGATGAGCCTTTTTGGCCCCACTCCAAAGAATAACATTAGTAGCAGATCCAGCTTTGCTTCGGGCACGGGGTCGGCCGAAGTCAACCCGTATCAGGAATGAGATGGATTGGATTGAATCAGGACCAAGACAAAGATGCCGTTTATGTGGTGAAGAGGGACATAATCGTCGTAGTTGTCCATCTCGTAGATCAAGAACTTCTGGAGAAGGCCCTTCTAGTTGATTTGAGCTTTAGTTTATTATGTGTAACATTGAATTTTAGTTTATGATTATCATTGTACTTTATAACGACTGAACATTAGTCATTGAACATTAATCATTGTACTTTATATTTCATGTAATGAATTACTCACTTTTATGATCCATTAGTCAATGTATGAGTATTCTTTGTGTGATGACCGAACATGATTTAAATTGACAATTATTACCAGGAGACATGACTTTAGATCCATCGCGCCAGGAATTGAAACCAGGGCCCGAGGATCCGTCCTTACTTGTATTGCAGCCAGTTCATATATCACAGCATATATGGAATGGATCGGTATATTATGTTATATAATTAATTGAATTTGAGTTATTATGTTTAAGCAAATGTTTTCAACGAACCTCTAATTGTTGATTATGTTTAATCAGGCTGATCGATCATTGCGTGTCAGACGTGCTCACAAATATAAGCACGATCCGCCACATGACGCTCTCATTCCATACCTACAGCTATCAGGCTTCATTGGCGTAGCCCATTGCAGTTATTTCCCAGTTGACCATGACCTCATTAGTGCATTAGTTGAGAAATGGCGGCCTGAGACGCATACATTTCATCTTCCTGTTGGGGAGTGCACCATCACTTTGGAGGACGTGTCTATCCAGTTAGGTCTTCCGATTGATGGCTTACCAGTGACTGGGAGTACTTATCACGACTGGATTGATTTGTGTGAGAGATTATTAGGCGTCACACCCCCTGACGATGAGATGAGGGGTGGAGGGCTTAGTATGTCATGGTTGAGTAGCTACTTTCACACTATCCCACCTGGTGCAGATGAGATAGTCCTGCAGCGACATGCGCGAGCATATATCTTGAGATTGATCGGGGGCATGCTGTTTCCAGATAAGTCTGGAAGATATGTACACTTGATGTATCTTCCACTCCTTGAGGATCTTACTGCTGCAGGCCAGTATAGTTGGGGATCTGCATGTTTAGCTTACCTGTACCGGGAGTTATGTAAGGCCACTAACTATGATACGAGAGACATTAGTGGTGCATGTATCTTACTACAGATGTGGGCATGGGATAGGTTTCCCCTCCTTGCTCCAGCATTGTTAGATCCTGATGATGATGACATTATTGAGCATGCGATTGATCGTGGCCAGTTTCGTCCACTTGGATATCGGTAAGTTTATAATCATTTGTTTTTATTAATATATACATGGATTTATATTCTTATTTGTTAATATCATTGTTACTTGCGCATTGTAATAGGTGGCATTGTCGTAAGAGTTTGGCAGAGACTCCACTTCACGTCTTATCGTATTATCGACGCCACCTGGATCGTCTCAAGAAATCTGAGGTATGTAATGTTGTAAACAATCCACTGGTTAAATTTACTATAACACCCATCGATAAACTTAATGTCTAATTGTCTCTTTTATGTAGTTCATATGGCAGCCATATACAGATGAGCTTGTATCCACGCTTCCAAAGATTCTCGTGTTGGCACGAGAGACTTGTGGCGAGCCGTGGTTCCACTTATATTCTTCCACATTGTTGAGTGGCACCAACCGGATAGGGTCATGCGTCGCTTGGTCTTAATCAGCCAATACCTCGCGCACCACATCAGCCTGACCATTTGCATACCATTTCTTTAAAGGGGAGGTATGATGAGTATTGGCCTAGAGTACACAGGCAGTACATAGCTATCTGGGATAGTCGCCAGGATCATATCATTACCGGTGAGCCATTGACTCAACCTTTGGGGGTACATTCGGAGTACATAAGATGGTATAAGCGGGTCACTAGACGATGGATTACTCCTATTGCAGCTAGTATTGGACTTGTGGTACGTAGATTGTCTATTGTATTTGCACATGCAATTTGTCTCTTTTATCTAATGTTATTGCATTTTCTAGGCCGACATCTTGAGATGCAATATAGCTGGACTACACCGGAGGGTCATTCTGCCTTTAACCTTGACAGCCTTCGAGAATCAGCTTCATTTATTTTAGCTGCATTAGATGAGCATGATCGTATCGCAAGCAGCCAACTACAGAGAGCTCCTGCAGCAAGTGAGATTCCCAGGCCACCCGCTGATGAAGATGAGGGTAGGAGTCAGAGAAGGAGGAGAACGGGGTTAGCTGATTCGAGGAGACGTGTTGAGTCATCACAACAACACGTTCAGCTCTCTCAACCATCAGATACCCCTACTCCACAAATACCTCAGCCACCTGTTGCTACACCTTATACTTTCCCACCTACACACCCACCATATCCTTATCCGTCATACTCATCATATCCTTATCCACCTTATCCATCTTATCATTACCCACCATTTCCGTATCCAGGATATCCGTATCCACCACATGCTGCTCCATCTTCTTCATACATTCCATCACAGGCAGGCCCTTCTCATCCACCACCCCAGGCAGACCCTGCTCATGTACCTCCACAGCCTGACTACCCTCACAGGCCGCCACAGTGACATCCTTTATATTATGTATTATCATTGTTGTCTTAGGTTTTACTTTTTATTACCTAACATTAGATAATTATTATTATGAATAATGTATTGCATTTCTATATTTGGTTATACTTGGATATTGTTGGATTGATTGCTGGATTGATTGTTGGATTTATAAATTTGGTTATACAGGTTTTGTTTTATTAATTTGTTTGTTGGAGATTTATATTTGTTGGATATATGGTTATACAGGTTTTGTGTTATTAATTTGTTTGATTGATTGTTGGATATATTTATATGTTGGATTGATGGTTGGATTTATATATTTGATGATACAGGTTTTGTTGTATTAAATTTTAGGATTATCTTTAATCAATTATTTTTTTTCCCGGTCTATCATTATCACGTCAATGACGTAGGCGTGATATATTTTATCACGTCAGTGCTTTTAACGTGATTATGCTATGTCACGTCAACACGTTTGACGTGATGACGTGTATCACGTCAACACGGTTGGCGTGATGACGTGTATCACGCCAACCGTGTTGACGTGATACACGTGGAATATTAAAAAAAAAAATATTGCCAACGTGGCAAAAACGACAGTATAGAGGTAAAATGTTTTAAATGAGTGGTATTTTGATAAATTGTTTCCTAATCTACTGTAGTTAGGCCAAATTGCCCAATTTATAATTCTACTCCTAGTTCTACTTTCAAACAAAGGCCAACACAAAAGATATAAAAACTTATAGTTTAATGCGCTCATAGAACTTTTCAATTTACAAATTTTGGATAAAAATTTGATTCCTCATGTGTCTTCTGTACTTTCTAAACCTGACCAATTATAAGATAACCTTTCTGTGCATCTTTCATATTATATTGTGGATTAATAAACATAAAACCTAACCAATTTGAGTAACAATTTGTGGGTCAAATTCATATTTTGGAAAAAAAAAATAGATGTGGTAAATATTATATCTTGCCAATATACTGGATGAGATAATCTCAGGCTATGGAATGTGCAGCAGATGTAATTTTAGAAGCACTTACTAGAAATTGCATGATATCCTCAAAATCATTTTTTACTTTCTTACCAAGCCCTTTGACGCTATTAAAGGCCAGAATTTCTACTAATTCTTAAGGTGATAGGAAGACAAGTCAATTAATACTATATGAATTAAGATAGGAGGATGATGCATGTGTGCCATGCTCTTTCTACTATCCCAAGAACATGCAATTAATAAACTCCAGTAAAAAGGCCAAAAAGTTGTTATCATTTAAAATGTTTACCGGCAAATTTTGAAAGAATTCCCACCAGAACTTGTATATTTAGGTTGCAAAGTAAATACTATGAAATACTATAGTAAAGGTCACTTGCACTTCTAAGCAAGAGGTTGATTCAGACTTGGAAAGTCTTTTAAGAGAAGAAATTGATTAAACTTCATAAAGAGTTGTGATGAAGATCGTATTTCTTTCAACCATAGATTTCCTTTCTCTGTGTTTTCCTTATATATGATATTAAGTTAAAGCTACATCATTCACTGGGGAACCCTGCTGCTATTAGTTTTGCTTTGATATTTTTACAGGTTGCTTCACTCACATCACGGGGATTGATATGAAAGCCTAGTCAACTCAATGCCATGTTAGGGGTAGAAATTGAATCGTAAGTTGTCCTTCCAGCTGATATTCTTTGATTTTTCTTTAGCTAATTTACTATTGCACCAAGTTATATACAAATCGAACGAAAAATGTATTGAGGACATGTGAAAACATATATAAAGGGGAAAAGAATAACAAATTTAGGATATTTGATAAAATCAATTATTATTTCACTAGAACAGTATTAAGTGTATTCAAATACTAAAGTTACTCTCATTCTCATGTAAAAATGAAGATGACACTTGAAAAGGTAGCCATGGCTAACAGTCTGGCAAGTGCTTGGCTGGCATGACATAGGCTAAGAGATGTTCAATGATCAAGAACTTGTCTATTGCCATTTATTTACTTTTCTATGTCAATGGGATTATGATATTTTTTTAATATTTCTTAGGGAATTGATCTGCATGGGGCATGATGCAGCACTACTCCTCTGTGGGACAAACATTAACTGACACCAAAGCTTAATCCAAATGATGGTCGCCAGATTTAAACGTTTAGAAAAAGTCCACATAACCCCGTACTCTCTCCTCAGTCCTCACAAACTAAGTAAAGCACTTTTGCTGAAATTCATGGAACTCAAGTCAAGAAACTTCATAACTCTTGAAGATGGAATGAAGATGCATTGTTACATATGATTACATATTCGGTGGTGTTTATGATTTTAAACAGAATAACGAGTCATATGTTCAATTTCAATATTAATGAACTCCCTAAATGTAACAAGATCTTGTAAGGTAGTTATAAGAGAGAAGGTCCTCTTATTTTTAAAAGAATTGGCTGCAACTTGTCATCAAAGTCAATCTACTTTAGTAACTTCGAAATTTATTCTTCTCATTTCTGCATTACATTTATATGGCACACATCCATAAACAACTTAATAAGAAAGCTTCGATGAGATACTTGAGGATTTGTACATAGAAGAAATTGCTTAGACGTACTATGGGTCGTGTGCAAATACTATATAAGCCAAAGCAGCAGCAGGGAAACTCTCCTTTGGTAAGTCACTGTGATGAAAGTTTGTGGCAGCTTTATAGGCTGCTCCAGTCACCAATGCCTGCCAAGAAAGAGATGCCCTATGACTGATTTGTTTACTGAACTTCTCGTCATGAACGCATGTCCTGCCTTGAACAGCTTTTGCGTCTGTACTTACTAAGCTTTAAGGAAACTTAATCAGGCTGTAGAAATAGGATAAACCAGCGAAGCAATAGCATATGCTTGAGAGTTATGCTATTGATATCCTAGAAGCTGATTCCACTTGGTTCATCTCTCTTCTCTTTATTCTTCCTTTTCTTTTGTGTTGTCAAAGGGGGATCTGTAAATAGTACTCATTCAATGATCTTTGCTTCCTCCTGTCAGGAACCCTTTTCCAATCTTATAATTTGGTGAGAGAAAAGCGGCCGAGAGACAAAATACTTCTTATGCATTGAAAATATTTATTTCCATATAGAATACATAGCCATAGTGATAAGTTACAAAAATTTATTTCTGTAAACTATATGTTATATTTGGAGACATTACCACAATTCAACCTATGAACTAGACCATAAAATTTCACTCACCTCAATCATATTATTTATGTCCAAATGATATAAGCTCCGTATTTCGAATAGAAGTGTGTATTAATTTTTTGCTTATTTCTAATCTACCCTTTATCCTTGTTTTGGAAACAAGTTGTGGTCCTCCCTGACTATTAGTCGGTTTGCCAAGACCAAGTCCAAAACATAAGTTCATCTACAAGTTTCAGATTTTCGATTTAAATATCAAACATGCATGTCTATTTGTTTCAGCGTAAAATAAAAGTTTTTTCCACCAAAAAAGAATAATACTCGAAAGTCCAACTCAGGTGAAGATTTTTATGTACAAATCAAGCATAGCCAAAAGATATAGACGAACCACTTGATATCATAACGAAATATTTTCCTAAATGCAAAACAAAAGTATTAAAGTTTCTTTTCTTTGTACCTTTCTTACCAAGCTAATAGTTCCTGGTCATGCTCACGTTACCTTTTTCAATGGTTGCATTGCATGTAGGCAACGTGACGATGTCTAAGCTAAACACTCAGAGGACAGCTCTCCTTTGGCAAGTTAATTACTGAGATAAATTTTGCTAGCTCTAAATCCACAGCAATCACCATTACCTGCCAAAAGAGACACATGCCCTATGATTGATTTGCTTACTAATAGCAGTCCTTCTCCCTGCCTTGTTCCTTAAACTGTGTCTAGCTAGTTTGTCAAGTGAATGACACCCCCAACAAGTTTTATAGGCACCACGCTAAGGTCTAGCCACAGAAACAATGGCATCTGCTCAAGGGTTATGCTTTGGATATGCTCATCCAAAAGATGTCTACTTTCCCTTCTTTTTAACAATGGCATCTGCTTGAAGGTCCTCATGATATATATCATTGGTTGTATATGCCAACATCCTGCCTCGGCAAGTTTCAAGTAGGGTCGAAGTCAGATCAAACTTTAAGTTTGATTCTTATAAAAGCATGGACAGTTGGAGTCAGTCAGGCAAGTGCAAGAAGGGGGATTGATTATTAGTTGCAGACCAGCATCCTGCCCTAGCAATGTCTAGTTGGAGTCGAAGTCAAATCGAACGGTCGTGCTTGTTGATGGACTTGTGTAAAAAAAATTGTGCCGTAAGTCATAGTTTTTGGCCTAGTGCTAAGTGTTCAATGATAGCTATTTGGCAAGTGTACCAAATCATGAGTAAATTATCATCTCCACAGAAATTTGTGTTGTCAAGTATCAAATTACTAATTTAGATACTATTTAAACTGTGCAAATTAATCAAGAGAATTTTAGAAATAAAACTAAAATTGTAACTATATTAAATGGGGTTGAGCAAACAAAGAGTGTGATGCTAGAGATCCGATTTCACTTAATTTTTTGATTATTTGGATTCTTTCTTAATTAAATTCCAATTCATAAATTGAAAGTGGAATATCTAATTTAATTAATATCCAATTCCTTGGTAAATCAATTCTCTTCAACTATCTAGAATTAACTAATTCTTTAATCTAATTTCAAATAGAACAATGCATGAATGAACAAAATCCCAAGTAATATCATACAACCAACTATATATATTCCTAGATTATTACTTAAATATCATGGTGTTTATCTCAAGAAGCAACATCACACATGAATTTCCTAATCCTATACAAGATCATCAATTCAATTTATGGTTGATCAAGTCATAAAAGCATTAAGAATAAAGATGAACACTCAATCATGAAAGGAAACTTAGATTAAGAACTATAAATCCAAACAAATCATCCATTCAAGTTACACAATCACCATAACTAGGAAGAGTTTAGAAAAACGTCAAGAAATATGAGCACAAAAGATAGAAAATTGCAAATTTCATTAAATCCAAAACAACAAAAATATGAAGATCTTGAATCCTTACTCCTTGATGATCTCATTGGCTCTCCTAGGGATGGAAGCCCTCTCCTCCACTGAATTTTGCAGCTCCCAAAGCCTTCTCAAGCCCTTTCTTTTTCCTTTTATACTAAAAAAACTCTTAAATTTCTGCCGAGTGGTGGCTTTCCACCGCTTAGGCGCTCAAGTGGTAGGGAGCAATCGCGTTCTGGGACTCCACCACTTAAGTGGTGGCTTTTGGCCACTCAAGCGGTGGGATGGCAATAAGCATGTTTTGCCTTACGCGCACTTTTACACTCCCAAAACGTTTGAATTGGACTTCAATGTCTTCAGTGAAGTTGTAGATCTCTCTCTTATATTTCCAAAACATCAAGAATCATACCAATCTGAGGTCTGTATCTCCAGTTATACCCAAATCACTGCAACAATGTCAGTTTACAAATTATGCAAACTTCATCTCACATTAGATTTCCCTCTATGATTTGAGCCTTTAAACATTGGAACTGGAATTTCAATTGAACACGAAAGTTGTATCCCTACGTATTATCTTTATAAAGGATTTGAAATCACTTCCATTGGACTTCTAGAACTCAGGATGTGATCATTTTACTATAAGCAGGTCATTATGGCTATTAACTTTCAAAGTTCCTTATCAGATTCTTGATATTTCATCAAACTAATCCAAGATCTCTAACTTTCACTTGAAATTCATTAAAAACGTACCAAAGGCATAAAAGGAAGATAACATGATAAAACACAATTAAAAATATAAATTAGGGTCGAAGTCAGATTGAACTTTAAGTTCGATTTTTAGAAAAGCGTGGATTATTGGAGTCAGTCAGGCAAGTACTAGAAGTGAGATTGTTAGTTGCGGATCAGCATCCTGCCTTAGCAAAGTCTAGTTGGAGTCGAAGTCAAATCGAACGGTCGTGTTTGTTGATGGAGTTAAATAAAAAAAAAGTTGCGCTGTAAGTCATAGTTTTTTGCCTAGTGCTAAGTGCTAGATCCAATAACTAGTATCAAAGTCAAGTTCACAAGTTTGATTTCTGGAAAGGCATGGACTGTTGGAAGGTGCTGTGAGAGGAATTGTTGATTGTAGACCAACATCTTACCTTGTCATGGCCCAAGTGAGGTCAGAGTTAGATCAAACTATAGATTCGATTTCCAAAAAGGCATGGATTCCTAGAGGCAAGTGCTGAGAGGGAGATTATTGGTTATGAGCCAGCATCCTACCTTGGCAAGGTCTAGTTGGGATCAGAGTCAGATCAGATTGTGACACTTATTGATAAACTTAAGTAAAAAAAGTTGCACCCTAACTAAAAACTTAAGCTTTTGCCTTAGTGGTAAATGTTCGATCCAATATCTTGAAATATTTTTCAAAACTTAAGATTCTAAAGGTTAGCTCAGCTGAGGAGGGAAGGATATTGAAACAAATATGGAGATGCTCCATTACATGAAGTTGTTGAGTGAGCAATGCGAAAGTCATAAGGTTTTTCAACAACATGTCCTCATGTCTCTTTCTTTCCCAACACACCCAGCATTTTTTCTTAAACAATTAAGATTTGTAATTATCTAATTATACTCTGAAAGTTTAAGATGTTATGTGTTGGTTCAAGTATGTTTTAATTTAATTATAAAAAATGTGAAGAAATTTTTTTGAAATCTTCACCACTTAGTTATAGAGACTTTAATATCACAACAAGAAACTGACTCTTATTCCACCAAAATAGAGACCAACTCTAAAGGTGTTAGTTACAAGTCTAAAAATATTCCATATCATTAACAATTATTTGGTTCAAAGATGTTCATAGTGATTATTTATGGTCAAATCACAAAAAAAGAATCTATACTCTCATTTTACATGTAATTATGATTACTTCATTGAAACCGTGATCGTTTTGTTTTGCATCTCAGGCAAAATGGTAAAAGAAGAGCCCCACCCATGCTCTTTGATTAGCACTAACAAGAATTTCTTAGTTTTGCAAAGAGTTTGTGTAAATAAAAGTTATTCCTCAGAGTAATATGCACCTAAAGAAAATATGTACATTCATATATCATTTAATATAAGCCATTGGTTAAAAATAATAAAATTTATAAATATATCTAACTGTTCATAATTATATAGGGAATCACTTAAATAAGTTACTTTTATTTTTCTCTTTGCAAAAAAACCCTCTTCAATTGAATCACGGTAAATAATAATAAGAAATTATTATTTTGTGATGACCCTAAACCCGTTGTGAGAAATACAAAAATTTTAAAAATCTTTCGTTGAAAAAAATAAATTTAACTTAATGAGTATAAATGAAAATAAAATAAAAACAAAAAACTTGGGTCATGAGAGGGGGAAAAAATTCATTTGTTTTGACTAGATAAAATATAAAATATGAATTAAAATTGGACTGAAAATTTTAGCATGTTACAATTCATTTATAACACTTTTTATATTAACTCCCTAACTTCATTATCTCAATAAAATATGAAATTATCTTTGAAATAAAGTAATGATAAAAAATTTAAAAAAAATTATTGAAACACCTTTTTTTAGTTAATGATAAAGAATACATGTGATAAACAAAATATTTATTCTTTTAGGACCTTTAAAGACCCATCAAGCCTAAAAATAAAAATAAAAATAATTCTTTGGTACCTTTCGGGACTATTAGTCCTGTCAAGCCTAAAAAAAAATCATTTTGGGACTGTCCATCCATTCCCGTCGAGAATATATATATATATATATATATATAGGAAGGGATCAACTTATTCCGGTGTAAGACTTAATCACTCTTACACCACTCAATAACTTTGTATTGAATAAATTTCTTACAAAATCTATCGTTAGATTGAAAGTTTATATTATGTAGATCATACCTATAAAATTTTACATTAATCTGAAATTATTTTATAGCTCATTGATATACATTAAAATTAACGTAATATAAACTATTGAAATATATGAAAAGATGAACTATTTGATTATATTCTTATTGATATTCAATTTTTTCAAAATTTGACACAAATGATCTACATGATATAAACTTTCAATCTAATGGTAGATTTGGTAAGAAATTTATTTAATAAAAAGTTATTGAGTAGTGTAAGAGTGATCAAGTCTTACATCGATGTAAGTTGATCCCTCCCATATATATATATATATATATATATATATATAATAGGTAGGTAATGAGGAGAGAGAGAGAGAAGGTATTGACAAAGAGTTTTAAGTCGATGAAGAGGGCGTGGCAAAGGTCTGGAACATGTTGTTGACAATGTTGAGGATCCAAAAGCCTCAACGGCAAAGATGGAGTTGGCACGGGAGCAAGTTTTCTTGGTGAAGGAGTCGTTGACGACATAACCAATAAGAAGGATGGCGACTACAACGGCAAAAAAACCGTCAGTGATGATATAAAAATTATATAATTATTTCATAGACTAAAATGAAAAGGAAAAAAAAAGAGAAAGAAGAGTGTTTTTTAAAATATGTTAAAAACTGGTTTTCATAGGTAAATTGTTTAGAATATCCATGCACCTATCTCATTTTGGTGCATGCTAGAACATTCCGATATTGCTCAACCTGTAATAGAGAGAAAACTTGCTTCTTGCTTCTTGCTTCGTACTTGTATCCGAATGCTTTGCAAGAGGTGGTTTTTATATATATATATATATATATATGATAATATGCACTTAAGGTGTCACTAGCTCTTAAGGTAAGAGAGTCCAATGCCTCTGCACTAACCCTTGATATTAATTTTGTGAGAAACATACCCTAAAATGTAAAAACTACCTGTTTAGATAAGAGAGCTTAACACCATATAAATTTCACATCAAAATCTCATACTCAATTCTCATATGGGATTTAAGTCTCATACTTTGTAATTTGACTGTAACGTATTTAACTTCTTTTTTCTTTTTCTTTTTTTTGGTTTGATGGAGGTGATTTGTATAATCATGGTTTTTTGACTAAATAATGTCTCCCAGGCCATTGGGCCAAAGGCCTATTGGTCTTCCTTTCTCTGGAGAATGATATTCAACGATTGCAAAGTCTGACCAAAAGACAAATCCTGCTCCTGTCAATTAAGGCCCTGCAGAAAAATGTATCCTATAAGCAAGACACAGACCTCAACAATATGGGCTTTACCCCAAAAGAGAAATGACTCCCTTTAATGAAATAGAAATCAAGGAGGCCCCTGAATCCAAAACGAGGAAAACAAATAATGATTCGAAGTGGTTCAAGTTCAAGTGTTCAATTGCCAATCTACGTCTTAATTTTAGCCTTTGGTAAGTTTAATATGTTAATTTATAGTAAATTTGATTAGCCGAATAGTGAATTAAAAAAATATATAATTATTTGATAATTAATAGTATATAATATTTTTTTAATAGTTTATAGCGTTTTTTTCTACGTTACTTGAAATAGTTTTAGAGTTTATAGCGTATTATTTTTTTTTTCGTTTTTACTCTTATTATTTTAATTAAATTCTTCCCCTATTTTTTATTAAATTAAATAAAAAATTATTAATCTCTACACTCTCACTTTTTATGTCTAATGATTCTTCTAATTTGTGAGCGGCCTCTTATTCCTCGGCCGTTCGTCGATCGCTATCCTTATTTTTACGAACTTTTTAGTTTTTTTTTTTCACAGATTCATTTCTTTCTCATCTATCAATTCTTATTTTTGGTATGTGATTATTATACTTTTTTCTTCTTAATGAATTTATATGGAATTTTAATTCAAAGAGCCTAAATGCGAAAGAGATATATGTGAAACCACCGATTCAATCTTTTATGCTTTCTTCTTCAAATGTCACGTAATCTTTAAAATGTATAAAAACTACAACTTTGGTAATATATTGATATGAATATGATAAAGAGTTTAATTTTAATCCACCGTCAGTGTAAAATTTCTTTACACTGTCATTCAATCATGTATTGCTAAATCATTAAAAGAGTTTAACTATCACAACAACCACTTAGAAAGTTTAATTCTTTTAATGATGTATCAGCACATGATTGGATAACAGTGTAAAAAATTTTTACACTGACAGTAAATTGAAATTAAATTCTATGAAAAATTATGTAGATAAAAATGGCAGAACATTAATGCAATCTTTCTTTCAGAAGTTAAGTTCTCATTATACCTTTTAAATTTTTGTCGTATACTCCTATAACTTACATTTCTACAACTCTTTTTAATTTTAATAAGTTTATGTAATTTAAGTAAATATTTAAATTGGGTATAGGAAAAGTTTCTACGTGGGTTGTACTTTATACTATATAAGCATTAGCAAAGTCAAACTAAGTAAAATAAATTTATTTTATAAATTTTAATTAACATAAATTTATTTTATAAATTTTAATTAACATAAATTTATTTTATAAATAATTAATAAATATTTTTTCATATTTAATATTGATGGAAGAAATTTAAGCATTAATTAAAAATGTCTTTTTATATCATTTTACATTTATCAATTAGTTCAATCACTAATTTTACCAAATATTTTAAATTTAATTTTCTAGCTTATCCGTTATTAGTTATTTGTTATCAGCTCATCCGCTATCAACTAGTTCTATTATAAGATAATTTATCCACTATTCACTGCATTTTACTAAATATAGCCTTAACGATGACTTTCTACTAAAAACACCACAATTTTTGCTTTTTTGTGGCAGAAAGTTTACGGTAAGAAAAAACTTTTTTTTCATTCTAAAATCAGAATAAATTATCAATTTAAACAATAATTTACAGTAAAATTATAAATTGTATACTAATAAAGAATCTCTAAATCCAAACTTAAGTCGTGGGTTTTACCAAGTACGTCGACCATAATTTCTTTTTTTTTAATCAATCAATGAGAAGTTCTAAAAAATTAGCTCGGCCAGTAAAATTGTGACAACTCATCAATATTTACGGGAGAACTCGCTAAAAGAAATTAAGAAAACACCCATCTTGGATAATGACTGGGTTAACTTAAGAACCAATCCAGGGAATTCAAGTTTATGGTTAACACCCATGGACTATCAATAACCAACAAACTATTCGGAAAGACGAGAAAGGTTCATAATTCTTCTGGAATTCAAGATCAAACGGAAGCAACATACACCTTCTTCTTAATAGGATAAGCCCATGAGTGACCCTATCATATTATATGGACATAACATATCTTTAAAAATTAAAACCAAAAAATTAAAGAAAATTGTATAATTCAGAGAACTGAAGAACATATATAGGAGAGTACCGATACTTGCATTAAAAAAAATTATCATAAAACTCTCACAAAATTTAAAATAAACTCATCTAAGTCATTTAAAAAAAGTTATAGTAGGACTCAACCTTAATTTAATGACTTATATGAAATTTTATGAATATTTTGTTTATGTAAGTATTATTCCTCTATATATGATCATGACAGACAGTCACATTTTTCCCTATAGAAAACCAAGCACAAGTACACAAAATTAAAATAAAAAAGATAAAAATGCCTCAACACTTCGGTACAATAAGCTATTAAAAAAATAGCCAAATAAAGAATAAATTTCAAAATTAAGAAGAAAAAAAAGCTACAATTTCTGTGAAAATTTTCCTAGTTCTAGAAGGGGACTAACTTGATGACGGTCACAGATTTCTTTTTTCAGCAATGTTATTGCTTACGAACAAAATTTTACGAAAACTTTTTTGAAGAATTAATGACCAATCGTGATTGAAGAGAGAAACAAACACAATTAAAATACAAAACTGCTCATACCAAAGGAAACACTTCTATACTTCTTATTCTCATTCGTGTGTCATTTTATGAAAATGTTTTCATACGATTTAGCATTTTTTTTTCTTTTCTTTTGTCTCTCACTATTCTTTCCCTATAGAAAACCAAGCACAAGTAAACAAAATTAAAATAAAAAAGATTAAAAAAATCACTTAACACTTCGGTACAATAAGCTATAAAAAAAAAACTTAAATAAAGAATAACTTTCAAAAATTAAATATAAAAAAAAGGAACAATTTCTGTGAAAAATTTCCTAGTTCTTGAAGGGGTCTAACTTGATGACGATGCCAGGGAAGACATCATCCGGGTCATGAATATGCGGGTTCCGCTCCACGATAAACGGGTCACCACACTTCTCGGCTATGCTGTGGAGGGTCTCACCTTCTCCGACGACGTATATCTCATCACACGGCGGTCCCAGGCGGTGGTTCCCTCCAACAATGGGCTCAGCCTCTTCCTCATCACTGTGACAACTCTCTTCTATTTCTGTGGTGGCTGCCAATAACACCATCACTACCAATAACACTACGGCACAGCACCATGACACTGATTCAGGATCACATATCCTTGCTAAAATCGCTATTGCTGAAAAAAAAAATTAAAATTATGTCATTTTAATTATATGATCAGCAATTAAAAAAAACAACAGAAATAAGATTCTAAAATTTAATAATATGGGTTAATTACTTTGCATCTTTACATAGAAGTGTCTCTCAATGGGCTTATTATTTAATTAGTATTGAACACCAATGAAATTAGTCATATACTTAAAGAGTATGAGAATACGATTCAAATAAAAAAAATATCATCTCTAGTTTTTAAACTTGGAGTGTGACAATGATAACGAAAGTTTGATTCTCTCCTGAGTTATTGTTTGCATTATATAGACTGGTTTAGTTATGAATTTAATTATGATTTACATGTAAAGAAAATTAACACTATTATTGAATTATATGTTGATAAATTATTTAAAAAAATTGATTATCACAATAACTAACTAAGATAATGATGTGCCAATACATTATTAAATATGACAGAGAATCAAAATTAAAATGTTAATTATAGTATTTTGATTTAATTCTAATTAGAAATTGTAGCCGGTTTTGACCTCTTGCATTTTTGTGCTTCTTAGTTTTTTAATAGACTAATTCTAATTGAGATGTAGTTATTAAATATTTTAATTAAACTCTTATGATAATGGCATAAGATAAAATAGGACAATAATATAAATAAGTTTTCCACAATAATATAATTCTTATCAAATTAATATTGCACTCTATTTATATAACTGTTAAATTTTTTATATTTGTATTTTCTTGTTTCAGCATATTTTAAAAAGATATTTTCTTTATGAATTTGTAGATTTATATAGGACAGGAGCACTTGGGCAATGAGTGACTGGTGTTAAGTGCTTGTGTAATACGTACAATAGATCGTGAGTGTATATTTGTATATTCTTTTTTTTTTCTGGTACAAGTATATTTGTATATTAACTTTGTCTTAGTTGCGACTTGCCCCAAGAAGCCACGCCCCTAGATATTAAGTATGTTGCAGAGAAACTTGTCTTGCCTATGATTCCATATTTCTCCTACTAAAACAATTCTTTCTTTCTCTTTTTAAATTAATTGAAGGGTTATATTTTATCAAGAAAAGCTGAACATAATAAGTAAACTCTTTTCGTGCTAATTACATGATAACAGAATCATAAGTAACTTACCAATTTGCGTTGAATTGAGTAGAAAAGTCTTGATCATTTTAAGTATCTTGTCTCGAGTTCAATTATTGAGACAATATTTATAGAAAAAACACAATTAAGAGAGGTCATCACTTCACGTGTTTGTCTATATCCCATCGAATTAATCTTTCACCGTCCAAGTAATGAAATACTCTAGTTTACCAAAAAAAAAAAAAGGAAAGAAGAAGAAAAAAATCATAAGTAACTTTTCATTTTTTATATACAAAATGTGGGAGGTGGATACTATAATTAATTCAATTAAAGACTTTTATGCATGATATTAACCGTTACATATATTTCTATATCTATCTAAATCATTATTAAAAGTATTCATATACTACATAAATACAAAGTATTTTAAAAAAATAATATGATAAATTATTTGTGCAATATTTTATATAAAGACTCAAATCTTTTATACTCTTTAATTGATAATAATTTACTTGTTTAATTGATAAAATTTTATTGAATGAACAAGATACTTGAGACATGTAATATTACAAAATTATAAGACAAATTAAAATTTGATTATGTGCAATTTTTATTGCATATAATGTTTATATATTATTATTTCAATAGTTTTTTATCTTAAAAAGAATAAAATCAATAAATGTGTATGTATGTGAGTGGGAGGAGAAAGACGTAATGAGTCTTTTGTATTTGAGATATGAAAGCACCCAAACGATAAGATTTTGATAATGAGTTATCCAAATCATCACCGGCCAGCCTTAGAATATGGTGTTGAATTGAATAAAAGAGTAGTTTTTTAAGATAAAGAGGATGAGAGAGCATGAGATGGCTATGCCTCATCCACTTTAAGTGAACATTTTTTAAATGTTGAGTTCGAATATTATAATGGCTTGCTGATTACCTCCACAATGAGTTCAAAAAGTAGACTCTAACACCACCTGTGGCCTCCACCACCACACCACCATCATACAACATAGGAATATTATTTCTTTCTAAGAACCAGCAGAGTAAATAGTTTGCATAATCATGACCTTCATAAATGATCTAGAATAATCTTGATCACTTAATTATTAGAAAAAAAAAAAGTGAAGAAATTACGCAAATGATACTTGTATAAAATTATGCAAATCTATATATATCGTGCTAAGCAGCTAAGTTGAAATTTATTTTATTGCAAATATTGTCACACAAATAAGTTTTTCTTTCACAAATTTCGTGTTTCTTTTTTTAGTTTGATAGTGAAATACTATTTCTTTCGTCGGAATACAAATCATTTTGTCAAAATAATCAGGTGCAAATAATACTCTTTTCTTTTCTTTTTTTCTAAATAGCCCAGGATTGCATGACGATATTTTATTTTATTTTTGTCATATACACATATAATGTTAGTATGTTGGGGTACAAGCGGACCTTTTCTATATTACTTCACGCAAGTATACTTTTGTATAATCATGTTCATCTTATGTACTAATTAAACAGTTAATTAATACATAATCTTTCTAACGACTTGACATATATATATATATATATATATATATATCTGTATATATATAATATTTCGATTCTAAGACAAAATTAAGTGTTGTGCTAACACGTGCCGGCTAGATCAGCGTCCATGTTATCATCTGAAATAAATGTCCTCCCCTTCCCCAAAATTATAAAGTAATAATTGACATGCAATTATCATCAAAGAACAGACCTTTGTTATGTCAGAAACTTCTCTTTTAAGTAATTTTGGCCAAGAAGCTTGATTGATTGTGATGCAAATGAGCCATAAAGGATCAAATGGCTAATTTTGACGGGTTGTCACATAATAAGATCAATTGAGAAATGCCCTTGAAGGGAAGACATTTGAGAAGTCAGCTTAAGACATGGAAATTAATGAGAATAGCTCAGAAATTGTATAAGAAAAGAAAGAGACATATACCAAATTATATGAAAGGTAGTGCCGCATTTTAAAAAAGTGGGAGTAAGTGTCATTCTTTTCAATGACACTAGCAGACGGGAAGACATAGACGGAACAAGAAATATGCCCTTTTGGTACTCTTTTAAATTGAGATGACTATGAGAATATTTAACTTTCCCCAAGACAAATTTCTGACATTAATTATGTTAGACATTAATTATGTTAAACATTAATTATTCTTGTAATTAATAATTAGAACTTTTGAGTATAAATTTAAGAATAATTTTTATTTATATCTTTAGATTGTAAAAAGCCAAGAGTGAAACAATTTCTCATAAAATATTTATATCTTTCTTTAAATCATCATAATTATTTAAAAAATATAGTATTAAATATTATTTTTAAAATTTTTAAGATATTATATATTTTTACTTTTATTCAATACTTTCTATTGTAATTCTTTAACATAAGCCCACCATTTTTCTTTTTCTTTTGTTTTTTAGTTCTTAGCTATCTATACCCACGGGTGAAATCAATCTCGTTTATGATATTGAAATTATATATCCATCTCTATAAGTGTTTTTTTATAGACTTAAATCTATAATATTTCATAAGCATCCAAATCTCTGAAATCAAACTTACTTATTAGTTGATGCACTTATTTATTGGTACAAAACCCTTTTACTTAAAATTGAGATCTTAATTTTTCAACTCATTATAAATCTATATTTCTAAAAAATATTTGTAATTATTTTCTTCAGTTTATAATATTCTAGATTTAGTCATACTAATTACATTCTTGGTTTCATTACCATTCTTGTTATTATCAGGTTTGATGACCCTGACCTCGATGTTATGTCACTTCTATTAATAATTTAATATTATTCTTGTCTTTCAAGTCAAATTAAAAAAATATTATCTTTGTCTTCCAAATTTTATTGTCGTTATTATTACTGGGGATGACAATTTGGTGTTGAATTGATTATCAACCGAGAAACTTTACCAAACAAAAATAGTCATTTAATTAGTCCTGTTAACATACTCAAACTTTTCTTTCAAAAAAACATACTCAAATTTTAGTACTACTCATTTAACTTATTTAATACAGAAATTTAATTTAGGATAAACATATGACATATTTAAATATATATTATTTTTGTGTAATATTATTTATTTAAATATAGATTATTAACCTAAAGTAGTTTACAACAATTATACTAAAATTGTGAATTTTCGGAGGATCGATATATCCATTAGAAATGGTTGAAAATTATACGTAATTTTTTTTTGTTCATAGAAAACATATTCATTGAAAACAATTTTAGACAGATTCTCTAATTATTAAAAAATTTTAATAAAATGTATTTCGTAAAAGATATTCCTTTCTCTGCCGATTTTTTTCCGGAGAATTATAATTTATTTTCAATAGAAAATTTATAAAAATTATTTTATAAAAAAATTTCGGAAGAATATCTGTCAAACTTTTATTGAATTTCATTTTAATGTATGAAAAATAATTTTCAATAAATAACTTATAGATAAGTAATATATTGAATTATAAACACTATTCAACAAATAATTTTTCAAAAAATATTATTTAAAATTGGAAGTAAAAATTAATAAAAAGTGTTTGATGAACTATATTAATGCTGAAAATGTTTCTGACATATAATTTATCAAAATAGTGACTGGCTATATATTTTAAATTTTTTCGACATATTCTTTTCCATAAAATATCTAATATTATATTTATTTATTTTTTATTTTTTTACGAAGAGAAATTATTTTTAAAGTTCACTACAAAAAGATAAAAGACCATAAGTTTGATTCTCTAAAAAGGCACAAGTACTACAAGAGACAAGCAAGGGGGATTGTTGACCAGTACCTTGGCAAAGCCCAGAGGCATTGGTCGGAGTCAGATTGATATGGCGCTAAGTTGATGCACTTTAATTTAAAGAAAAATTTACATATTAACTATCAATTATAACTTAATCTAACGATAGGTTCTTAATCCTACATAATAAATAATCAATAATAATTTCGTATCTTTTAAGAAATTTAACCTTATATATGTGTAGTTTTGTACGTTCTATCTTTTTAAATTTAAAAGTATTGAAATTTGACTCCAAGGGGAATGAATGATCCACAAATTCAATTCAAAACTGATGTCAGCATCAAGGTTTACTTTTCTTTAATTTTCCTTGAATGGTTTCAGCAGGAAACTATATACACCTCGTTATTTATCCATTGTCTTTGTATTTTTTATTTTTTACTTTTCAAAATTCCCAAATTCAAAAAGATTGAGAAAAGTATTATTATACTACACAAGCTTCGACAAAAAATCGTCACAGGTATTCATGATGGTTGATTCAAATTCTTCTCATATCCGCCTCTTATTCCTTATTCTCTTTTTCTTATTTTCAAATCCTTTTTCTTTTACTTTCTTGGGATGAAACAACCTTTCCAAATTGTTATCCAATTGAAGCAGAGCTAATCTTTTAGGGGAAGAACATATATATCTTCTAATAGGATACCATGGATTTTGCTTTTTCTAAATTAAAATTTCAAAGATTAATTAATTAACCAAAAAAAGGGATTAAAATAATGATGAAAAGAATTACGTAATGAGAATTTTACTTTTTAATTTCCTTAGACATTACCTCTTAATTATCTTCTAAGTTCAACTATATATAAAGATTATAACCTTCCAATAAATAAATAAACAAATAGAAATGGGTATAGAGTAGCTGTAATAGTTGCACCCCCATACACCACCAATCATAACTTATACAAAAAGAATAGAAAGGTTGATATGCTTCTGGGAATTCATGGCCCAACAAAATGAACTGCCTCTTCATAATTTAATTATTCTTCGAACGGTGACAAAGCTAGTATGCATAGAACATAAAAGAAACCTTATCTATAACCGAAAAAAACGCACTCTTTATCAATCAACCAACCAACTACACATAAATCCAAATGATAAAAAACAGAACTAAGGACAAAGAAAGGAAAACTGAGGATCATAATCATGATGATGATAAGAAATTTTGTTTTCCTTAATTTTATTTATCTTTCCTGAGAAAATCAAACAGAAAGTGCTCGCTTTCAACTTCTATAAAAATGTATAACAAAAAAGAAAAAAGAAAGAAGGAAAAGAAAAATCCATTTCCTCCTGTATCATACATACTCCGCGCGGGTATACCATATATATACATAGTGAAATACACAAAAAAAAAAGAAGAAAAGAAAACTGAAAATAATTAACTTTACTAGAAGCTCTACCTCTTCAACAATTTCCTAGTATTGATGTTGGTGGGGGTGATTTTGATGACAAGGCCAGGGAAGACATCATCAGGGTCATGGATATGTGGGTTGCGCTCCACAATATAGGGGTCACCGCACTTGTCACTGATGGTGTGGAGGGTCTCCCCTTCTCCGACGACGTATATCTCATCACACGGCCGGTCAAGGAGGTGGCTCCCTCTCACGGTGGCCGGGTGATCCTCAGGCAGAGAGCTCTCCCTTATTGACCCCAATAATATCAGAGACAATAACACTATGGCACAGTACCATGATGCTGAATCTGCTATGGTTTTTGTTGTTGCTGATGAGGAACCCATGTTGTGTGAGAAAAAGAAGTAATGAAATATGGGATTGGAAGAAACAAATCAGAACTATAGATTTATAGGTATAAAACTATGGAGTATTTATTACGTGGGTGGGGCAGAGGATAGCAAGAGGGAGAAGGAGGGGTTTAACTGTTTAAGTATTGTTTGGTGTTTTCTTTGGGGGAAAGTTCGCTTCAACGACATAGAGAGAGAGAGAGAGAATGGGGTAACTACCGTAAGAGAAATTATTTTTATATTTGTTTTTATACTGCCTTTTAAATTTATAGGTGATAGCTTTTGTACATAATTCATACATATAGTGGATATATTTCTTATATAAGAATTGGATCCATTTCTGTAAAATAATATAAAATGTACCCAAAAAGTTATGTGCAAATATCAAGATGCTAATAAATATTGGCTCATGGAGATTTGTTTCTCAGCTTGTTATATATTGGGTTTAAATTAGATAGGAGAGTGTGAGAAATAAAATTTTTCCATAAATTCACTTGATCAGACAAAATATTCTGCTTAGAACATCTCAGGAAAAAGACTATTACGCGAAACATAAATACTTATAAATTTATAATTACCACAATAAAAAAAATGTCAAGACTTGTGATAATGTCACTTGAACATAAAATTAGCGTGATTTTTATCTAGGGGTTAATTTATTTTCTCATTTCTGTGATCTTCATAATAATCAATTATTAATAGAAAAATAATGTAAAAAAGTAATATAATATATTTTCACGTGTCAATAATATCTTTTTTGCCGTTTGCGTTGGGTGAAGTTGTGTTCAACGACATCAATTTTGACGTTTAGCGTGTGATTTGAGCTCTATTATGCTATGACCCAAATGGTCATGATCTTTTCGTATTCAGCAAATTAGATATGAGGAGAAACTTCGATTTTGATTGGGGATTTAGTTTAATATTATTATTTACGAAGCGTATGAGAAGGTGTAATTCAAGGCTTGTTGAATTTTGGGTTGTGTGAAGAAATAGTAGTGTAGGAATGAAGATGTTATATTGTCGTTGTATACACTCACGTAAAGTGGATGTTTGACACGTACGTAGCATCTTATTCTGTTTCCACCTGATAGGATACGTTAATATATACCACTTCCCTTGATAATCTGGTGGGTGCAAAAGTGGTTGAACTTGAACATGATAAAAATATTAGAATGGGGATTAGTTAATCAATTTAAGAAAACATCTTCTGATTTATAAATATTGGTGGCTAATTTATTTAGCAAAATCTTTCATGAGGTTAATGATCAAGAAAGAAAAGCATTCCTGTTTTGAAACCATTGCTGTTAAGTCCTTTCAGAACCGTTGATTCTAGTTAAGACAAATTGTAATTCTCTTTGAATAGGTCATAGGAGAATAATATAATATAGCCATCCTACAAGTACAAGATTCTCAAAGGAAGTATCCACTATTTCATTGTATGAAAACCGGAATTAGAAAATAGAGAATCTCGATCCAAACAAAGGGATATATGCCAACAAAGCCATTAGCATACGTGGGGTACGGTTTGAGAGAGAAAAAAAAGAAAAGAAAAAAGAGGGCATGCGGTAGATGTATGAAATGCAATTTTTGAGGGCCATACAATCATACACATAGATGGCACAAAATTTACGTGTAGGAAAGGTAAACTCCCCCACCCAAACTTTGAAAAAAGTAGAAGGCAAACAAAAAAAAGATGCATAGAACACAACTGAAGTTTACAGTGCCTTGAATGCATTAGCATATACTCCATTGGTAATGTAATAATGATTGAATAATCCATAAAATTCGTAGTAAGATAAAAGAGATTGGATAGTTGTAAAACTCCGAAAATTTGGTGACGTGAGTCCTTATTTGATTTAGTTAGGAAGAAAACGTAGATAAAATTTGAGAAGTGTTGTGGTATTATTCTTTTATTAAAATATAATATATGTATTATTTTTTATATTTTAGTATTACATCATGTTTATTTTCATTTTCATTTTTAATGTTATTTTATCAAATTTTATTAAAATCCAATAAATGGGATAAAAATCATAAAAGCTAACTGGCTTAAATCAAGTAAAAACCATAAATTAAAAAAAAAAGCGTTCAATTTGAATAAGATAAAAAAAAACCAATTAATTTTCTATCAAACCGAAAAACTTGACTGATCTTACGATTTTCTTTTCCTATTTTTATTATAAAAAATTTCTCTGGGTGGCCCATTTTTCCGGTCGGACTGAACAACTATTAAATCGACTCGAGACCAATTGGACCCAGGTCCGGATTCTTTAGCGATGGAGATAAGTGTATGACCAAATCCAACCCTAACTAATCAACTAACTAAACTAAACCCAAACTTAATTAAGTGAAGGGAACAGTGGTTTAGTTGAGACTTGAGAGGGTCATTGACAAGGCACGCATGCGATTGAAATGGGTGGGAGAGACGACTTGGACTTGTGTTGAGGGGTTGGGTTGGAGAACAGTGGCAGTGTGGGGGCAGTTTGAAAAAGTCATTTGAATCCATAGATGAATAGGAATTTGGCACCGAATTTAAAATGCAACTATAGGCTTGTAGAGCTCGGCGGCCAAAAGAGCGTCATTTTCTTATTCACATTGAATAAGAGCACTGAATTAGATTTCGGGCTATCTTTAATGTTGTTGAAACTTCTGCAGCGCATGTTTTGTTGATTCACTGCACCAATAAAAAGGTGGCTGAAAGTTGAGTAGAAAGAAAGGATCTAGGTAGGTTGGACGTGACATAGGAAGGTGATAGCCCCAAAATTGGAGTGTTATTATGGTAATGGAAAGTAAATACAACATATATATATATATATATATATATATATTTGGAAATTGTGATTGACGGGTGTATGTTTGTGGGAATCCCACAATTTCTAGTTAGCATAAAATTATGTGAGAACTTTGGGAAATAGGTTTATTCATAGTACCATGGTTTGTTACTTTCTAGTATTAAACATTGCCAGAATTTTGATTAGGAAAGAAAACGAGTGGAACCGATATATTTCATATGGGTTTAGTTTAACTCAAATGAAAGCTTCGGAGCGGTCCAATAAATAAGAAAATTTAGAGATTTGAGGGGGTTTTAATATGAAAAAGTAAAGATATGATAGATGTATTTACCTAAAAAAAGAATGACAGATATGATGTAAATATGTTAATTAGGTTTAATTAAGTTTTTAGGGTTGATATTTTTACATTGTATTTATTTTAGTTAATATTTTTTTAAAAATTTAGAGTAAACATATATTTTAAATTTTCAAATATACAAGTGTGATTAATTTAATTATTTAACAATAAATTTATTAAAATGGTCATTCAATGTTAATTTTTGACATTAAAATAGTCTTTTTAAAAGAACAATTTAATGTCAAAAAATAAAATTAAATAATCAATTTAATGTTAAAAATTGACATTAAAGACTATATATTTTGATGTATTTATTAATTACTAGATAACTAAATTGATGATATACACTTATATTTTTAAATGGCCAAAATACATGTTTACTCAATATCTTTTAAATAAGTCTCTTAGTTTATATTTTATAATTTATGATCATGCATAGTCCTTATTGTCTTAATTAAGTCGAATTCAAATCATAAATCATTTTTACACCAATAAATAAATTTTTATAGGATATGTATTTTACAAATTGGCCGCTAAATTAAAAGTAAACTTGACGCAATTTATGCTCGTAAAATTTCGCATGTCCATCAATGTTTCCTATTCCATCAACTAATGTTAAAATTAACGTATTATTATTTTTAAATTAAAAAAATCATTGCTTGATCACGTATTTATAGTTGTTTATATTTTATGGAATTTACTGAACAAGATCAACATGATAATTATGTATAATTTAATGGTTAAATTGATTGAAGTCATTTTATATAATTAATCATTAAATAATGTATGCGTGTCAAATCTACTTTCTCCAAAAAGATATCTTTCTAAACATTTTATCCTTATATCTTCATCTATTTTTAATTGTGATTTTCTCTCTTAATAAATGTAACTCTTTAGAATTTTAGATCATAATTTTAAAAGTTAGCTCACAAAGTAAGTGATTTAGTTATTTAGGGTGTGTTTCGAGTGGCAAAAGAATCACGTTTAAAGATAAAATTTGCCTCAAACGTGGTACTAGCATGTTTGGTAACTTCCAAACAAGAATCATGTTTGAGTGTAAACGTGATTCTAACACCCAAAATGTGAAAGTAACATGTTGTTAATGTTGTGATGAAAGAAAATTCATTTGTGCGTGTATTGACAGAAATATTCTTATAATTTGATATTATATCACTATTTTAATGATATTTAAATAAATATAATCTAATAGTTTTTTTAAATAGTATTATAGTTATACTCAAATTAATTTTATTTTATAATGCTCCAAACAAACTTAACTTTTAAAAGAATTTTTTTGGCCATTAATTTATTTATAATCAATCTTTTCAACATCAATTTATTAATAATCTAACTCAAAATAACACATACTATTTTTGGTAATTACACATCCAAAAGAGATTTTTATCACCATTATCCAAACAATATTTATTTTAACAAAATTAATTTTCAAATAAAGGTTTTCAAACATAAATCACTTTACTCAAACTCATTTCTAGAAGTGTCAATTTGGGTCGGCCAGGCTAAGCTTATTTTGAGGCGGGCCCTCAATGGGTGTGGGTTAGCAAATAGCCAACCCATGCGATTTGGGAGCTGGGCCAACCCATGGGCTAATTTTTATTTTTTTTTTTGTCTTTCATTATTTTTTTCGTATCTATAATAATAAGTTATTGATAAATTAAACTTCTACATAAATTAAAGCCCACAAAAATCATGTACGCAAATTAGATACAAGTATAAAAGATTATATTAAGTGACTTCAATATAAACAGAGAAGATTTATTACATTGTTTTCGACATAAACAATTTAAGATATATCTATAAAGCATCACTTGAACCATAAATTAATCAATTCAAGTAACTAACACAAATTAACATCATATTTCAAGTAAAAAAAAAAGAAAGACTTAGATATACTCACTAAATTTGATTCTTTTTTTTTTAAATCAAAATAAAGTTAGTCAAGTAAAGTTATAAATAAAAAATAACAAAATTAAATATATAACAAAAAAACATTTTACATAGTCGGACCAGTAACAATAAGCTAATCTCCATAAGACTAGCTTATTTTCAGGTTCGGCTAGGCTAACCCATAATTAATTCGAACTGAAATTTCTTCAACTTAATCTATACTTTTTATTGGGCTATTCATAGATCAATTCATTTTAACACATCTACTCACTTCTAACTAAAATAAAAGTAATTCAAAATTAAATTTATAAAATATAATTCAAATACATAATTAGTCACTTCGATTTAAGGTTTTGATTGATTTTCAATCAAACTTTGTGATCCGGGTAAAACCTAGTCATTCGGACAGGTTGAATTGGCAAAAAAACCCAGCGACCCAACTGGTTTTTGCAATGGGTTTTTTTCTAAAATAATTTTGGCCAAGTTTTTCAACCAGACTGTTCGACCTGCAATGGAAGCAGTGATTCGGTAATTTAACCCTCTGACATGGTTGACTCTCAATCCAATTCCAACAACTATGCTTTAGATGTCAGAGCAATTTTTTTAAAATATCATGCTTGGGCTCTGTAGCACGATCGGATTTAACCTGACAAAAAGTACAAATAAATTTCGCAAATGGATGTCTTGAATAAATTTTGGATTGAACGATAAGAAGATTAATATTCAATCCATCTATTCATTCATTTAAATGGATGAAATAGATGGATCTCAACCCCTTAATTTAAAATTTTATATATATATAACAATAATGGATAAGTTGAAAGATGGGTATCTAATGGATATCCATTGAATAGTTTATTTAATTTATTAACTATTTACTAACTAAAACTAATCAAATTTATTTAATTCATTAAGTTTATTATTATAATTGAATATATCACATTAGATTTAGATATGAATAAATGAAAGATTTAATTTTTATCCATTGTTCTTTACATTATTATCCAATTATATGTTGACACATCATTAAAAGAGTTAAAATTTTTAGGTAAATATTGTGATAGTCAAACTCTTTTAATGATTTAACAATACATAATTAAATGACAGTGTAAAGAAATTTTACACTAATAATAAATAAAAATTAAACTAAAAAATGAATTCATTTACCACCGTAAGTAAAAATAAAGATGTGAGTCCTACTTTATGTATAGGATCCACCACAATGAGATCCACCCGTTTATTTATATCTAGTCAACTTCGATCCCGAGATAAACATTCCCGAACACTTCAACTTTTTTCATCTTTTTTTGTCCCACCAAATTTATTGAATTTTCAAAAATAATTACATGAAATCTTGAAAAGTAGATGAGTGGAATCCAGATATAACTAACAAGTCTTGCTAATGAGTGTATTTAGATTTAATTACTTATAAAAAATGTATTAAATTATTTTTAAATTTCTATAATAGTAAATGTTTCTATCATCGCTTTGGCATAATATTATTTCTCTTTCACCGGGATTTAAAGCAATATGCTTTTGTGAGAAAAGTATTGATTCCCAAATTTAAGTAGATTTATTTTATCTATGGTTACTTATTTTTTTAAAATAAATAATTTTTACTACATAGTAAAAATTAATTATTATTAGAATATAATATTATTTGTTTATTGGTAACAAAATTTTAAAACTGAACTTTATATCCCAAATCATGATACTAACATTTCGAGAAATTCTAAAGTACAATAAGTATAAGACAATCTTTTTATTAAGTACACAAGCTATATAAGCTACTATTTTCTCCCTCTATAACTATTAAATTTATTTATTTTTAAATTATTGTCAGTGTATGGATAATAAAAAATAATAATACCACATAGCTGGCATGTCACATTCATTTTTTATGTACGAAAAAAAATGTTGTCATGCCACATGCACAATAGTATACAATAAAAAAAATATCTTACACCTAGGTGTACTTAAGAATGTCTCCCATACTAACACAACCCCCCAAAATTGGGCGATTGATCAGTTTAATATAGTTTTAAAAATTATTTATTAAACTGATATATTTTGAAACTATTTTTTAAAATAGGGTAAATTTTGCTTGTGTTAGATTAACCAGCGCTGCCCAATTATTACGTGGAAGCGTTAGTCATGGTTTTCTAATAAATTTGTTGTTAAACGACTTTTTTTTTATGAGATATCACTCGCACGTGCCTCCACTCTCTCTTTTCATTTCCTCCTCCTTCCAAAAACTACCCCATCTGTTCTGCTATGAACCTTCCACCTCCGAATGACAATAACTCGTTCAACTTAAGGCCGAATGCAGCAACTCCACCTCCAAGAACCGGTGGCTCTTGAAGGGTGTCATTTACTATGCTTTCTACTTCAGTATTCCTTTGAAGGTACTACTACACCTATTCATTAAAGAGCCCAAGATTTTTGTTCGAAACAGGATTATAGAGTTGAAAAAATTTAGAGAATAGTAAAAGTAAAATTTAGTAAATAAAAATATATATGAAAATTGTTTGTAAAAATGACTTATATAATTTTAGAAGCCTAATTAATTATGTAATTAATTATACTTAGTTAATTAATTATTAATTACTTAATCATATGTGATAATAATTCTTCAGAAGACTTAGCATTATTTGTTTAAGATAAACAATACAATTTATCTAAAAATAAAAAAATATATAAAATATAAGTAATGTCGTAAACACATCATCTAATAAGAAAAAAAATCTAAAAATGAATGATAATGAAAACTAACAACGACATAAATGCATAGTTCTTAGAAATTTTTAACTTTTCTTTAAGTACATTCGATCTTCTTTCAGCGTCTTCACGGCACTCATCTCAAATAAATTGAGACTCTTTAGATTATCAAACTGCATAACAATATGATGCTCAATGAATGTTAAATTTGGAAACAATGCTCACTACCGGAAGCAAAACAGAAAAATTAGAGAGAATGACTTAAAATTTCTTCTTGGTAAAAGGTTGTAAAGTTTGATTCGTTTTAAAAATTAATCAATCATTTAATTAATTTAACTAATAATTTACATATAATTAATTAATAATTTATCTTCATTTTGATATTTAATATGTAATTAACTGTATGTAAATTATTGGTTAAATTAATTAAATAATTGATTAATTTTTAAAATGAACTAAATTGTCCAACCTTTCCACTAAACTGAACTTTTAAGCTCGAAAAATTAAAGCTTAACTAACAGGTAAATAAAATAAATAAATCAAAGTTTAACCACTAAAAAAGAAAAAAGAAAAAGCTAAAATGAAAGTTGAAGCAAATAGGAAGGAAAAAAAAATTGCTGGCAAATTCGAGAAACAAATTGATAGTACTAGATGGGCCACCAACATTGGAGCACATGCTAAATGCTCATTGAAAATGAAAGAACTAGAAATTGAATGGCTTGTAGCTTGAATATGCTCCAAAGAATGAACCATCGTAAGTTCTTCTCGCGTCATTTCTCTGGGAGAAATTGAATAGCATATTCTTGCCAAAGATAGAAAAGCCGGGAAGTGGACCCACCACGACCAATCGGAGGAGAGGTGCAACCTCCATGGGCGCCTCACTATGAGGGAAAGGGACAACGAAACAGCGAGATTGTGTGAGAGAGAAAATTTTGAGAGAAAAATATTCAGAGAGTTATTTGCAGGAACGATCCTCATCGCGATCGACATGGAAATATTTGCAGGAAATTGATGTTCCGAAAGGAAGAGAGAAAGAGAGAATTCTTTTTTAGAAAAAAGCTAGAGAGAGGAAAGAAAATCTGACTTTTTAGGAAAATTTGGGAGAAAATGAATATTTTAGGAGAGAAAAAATTTAGAATTACGCGAGAGAACTCAGTGAGCGGAAACGATTTTTTTTTTTTTGAAGTATTATCTAACCTTTATTATTATGTTGAGAAATATAACTCAGATAAAAAATTTAGAAAAAACTAAAAATAAAATGTACTTAATGACTTAATGATAAAATTTGTGAAAATTATTTACAATAATAAATTGTATAATTTTAAATATGTAACTAATTATACCTAATTACCTACTTATTAATTAATTATTAACCACTTTTATGTGTGATAATATTATTTTTTCCTTTGCCTCTACTTCTAAATTTGGCTTTGGCGTCTGAGTTGCTTGAAATATGCGTGGGTAGTGGGTGGCTTGTTTTTGGGTATGTGAAAATTTGGGGATTTTCCCTTAAATGTTCTTGGTACGTGAATTGAGAATTTTTCCTTCAATGTGAAAGCAACTCAAAAGTTTTAGACTTTTACGTTATGTAGCAGAAATGGTGCTGAGTTATTTTGTTTTTTGGAAAGGAAATTTACCTCTTGCCAAGGATATCCCCAACCATTGAAGTGGGTCCAAGATGGCTTGTGGGTAGCCACGCGGGTCTTGGTTGCGCAGACGAAAACGAAGAAGAAGAAGAAGAAGAAGAAGAATAAGAAGAATAAGAAGAATAAGAAGGGGATCTGATGAGCCATCGGCGTAGCTGAGAGATGCAGAAACAAAAATAAAATAAAATAATGGTGTTTAACCGTGGTTTCAGTAAAAACCGCATAACCAGTCAGTTACCTCCCAAAATCCTTTTGACTGGAAGAGCTGAAGTAAAATATTGTCTCAATAAATAAAAAGACAAAACAATCGTTGGTTTTATTTGATTTTTTATGCATGTTTTTTAGTGTAGCATATGCAGTCGGTTAAACCAACATTAAGTAACAGTGGTGGAGATAGTGGTGGCCACAGGCTGCTAAGTTGCGTTAATAGGTGGGTTAACGTAGTCAACGACTCTAAAAAAACACACAGATACTAGCATCTCTAGCATGATAAGTGATTCCTCTTAGATATTCCCCTGGTTTCCTTTCAAGAACATGTCTCAATTTGGAGACATTCTTATGTAGTATGTATCTTGAGAGTAATACACTCGTTTATCACCTGTTATGTTTTAATTAGATTAATATATTACTCTAAAAGTACATAAAAATTTCTCCTCAGTTTGGGTCCTTCAATTCCATAGTAATCAAAATGGAACAGCATCGCTGTGAGGCAGGTTTTTCACTCTGCCTATTGGCATGCCATGAAATGTGCTTTATTGTTTTCTTTCGAGTGGTTATGTATCAATCTGGCTTGATCAATGCTAAAAACACTTAGGAGGGTGTTACAGACAGTTTTTAGCTCTGAATCTACAGGTTGAACATGATCTTAATAGCATGACCCCCTTGAGCGCTGGTTTCAAAAGCTTCTTCCACCTCTTTCTGTGAGAACCCGAATCGGTGAGTTATCAGTGGCTTGATGTCAATCTTGCCAGTGCGCATTAGCTCAATGCAAAGGGGCCAAGTGTTTCTGTACCTGAATATCCCAATTACATCAACCTCCCTACAACACAAAAAGCACCGCTATTATTAACTGTACAAAATCAAAGTATAATGGAAGAGTACAGAGACAGATCATCTAACATCTGATTCTAACAGAAATTTAATTTCATAGTAATAATACCATTATACCAAAGATGTTTCATTTTCTGGATTCCCCACAAATTTTCTTGGCAAGTAAGTTTGTTACCTCACAGCTGCTGGAGTAAGGGGAACAGTCATCTCACTCTGGGCTAATCCAATGAGGCAAACTTTGCCCCCAGAGCTAGTGGCATTCAGGGCTGTGGACATGGTTTTGTTGTAGCCCACACAATCAAAACTGACATCAATCCCAGAACCCATGGCATTTCGGATTTGCACCACTTCTTCCTCCATGTCCTAGATGAAAAGCATACTAATTAAAATGTAGCAACTGCTGATGGCATTGAGAATAAAATGAGCAAATTTGTCACATGCCAAAGCTAGCAACTGCCATTGCTTTTCTTGACACCCCCTCCACCAAATATATTGGCAATGAAAAGAATTAAGCAAGGTGGAGTATAAACTGAAACCTGGATACTTGTTGAAACTTGAACAATCTCATCTGCACCAAGATCCTTTGCAATTGATAAACGGCATTTATCAACATCAACAATGACTATTCTTGGGGCTCCAAATGCACGAGCAGCAAGTGATACAACAAGTCCTATGGGTCCTGCTCCTATGATCAATACATTTGTGTCCGGACTGATATTTGCACGGCGACAAGCATGTACTCCAACACTAAGTGGTTCACACATAGCTCCTTCCTCCAAGCTCACATTATCAGGTAGCTTAAAGCATAAATTGGCTGGATGAACTACCTGACAATAGAATGGAAGAATTCCTTGTAGAATGAAAATTTTACTGACACCCAATTTGAAGATTTAGTTTGTAAGACGAAATATTTACTGGGTTATTGAATATATGCGAAGTTCAGCCATCAATTCCTAAATGTTAGGCTTCTGGCATTCACTAACATGTAATAACATCCAACTCATGATCTTTCCTTAAATTTTTTTAGTAAAACCAATTTTTAATCCCTGGAAAATACATTCATTATCAATTTAGTGGCTTAAAGATTAATTTTATCAATTTGATCCCTTGAACTTCAAATCCCCAATAATTTAGTCCCTCTATACATTTAATTCTAACACTGTTAACAGAAAACATTGACCTTATTGGCAAGAGAACCGCTACTTGAATCATTTGATGCAGAGCCAAAAAACTTCATCTGGCGACAGAGATTGTAGCGGCCATCTTTGCAGAAATTGCATTGTTGGCAACTGATTCCAGGCTCCAAAGCCACTCTGTCCCCTACTGCCAGAGATTTAACTTCACTGCCAACTTCTTCTATGATGCCAGCAGACTCATGCCCCAGGACCATGGGCTTGTTGACAATAAAATTGGCACATCTCATTGTCTAACAACAGAGGTAGCATCCAAAGCAGGAAATTAGAAAATACCAGAATAGAAGAAAAGGTCACTGAGACTGAGAGCTAATAATTGATAACCACTTCCTCTCTCGAAGGAACTACTCCCTGAATAAATCAACAAACTGACGCAACATATATAAGATATGGGCTTTTTTGTTTTTTTACTTTACCTCATAGTAATGAACATCACTTCCACAAATACCCGTAGCTTTAATTCTAACTTTGACATCATGGGGACCTGAAATTAGAAATTGTTGATTACAGTACATTAGCTGATTTGCTATCACTTTTTCTTTTAATCTGCTGCCAAAGACAGACCACTTGGATGATACAAAGGAAAATCACCCCATACTCCCCTTCACAAGGAGAATAATATGATTCAGAAAAAGAAAAAAGAACAAAAATAGCATGCATGAAATTTCCTCTTTTTTGTGTTATTTCAAGGGATGTGTTTCAGAGTGAGGTTACCATGATTTTATAAATTAAATTTCATGAATTCTGTATACATATGAAGAGAATTACTAACCTAAAGAAGGAAGTGGGTATGGTTGAATTGCAAGATTTTTTACACCAAGAATCCAAGCAGCCATGTTGAGCTCTTCATCTTCACGTTTCTCACCCTTACGTCCATCACCACCCCCACTTTGTGACATTTCTCTGTTTCTCTGAATCTGTATGCCTTATTCTCTTTTCTTCTACTTGAGCATTTCATCTACATAAAGTGCATGTCTCTATCACTTGCAACTGCACGCTTTATTCAATGCATGGTCCTCACTGTATCCATCATCTTTTGGACCCTGCACTTATCAGTATCTGCCTACTTTTTTATTCTCTGACTAATATGGTCAACATAGCAGAGACATATTTTTGTACAATCTCTGAAAAGATTTGGTGCAACTTGAAACACACATCTTCATCACATATTCACGTAGTAAGATGGTTAAAGGAATGACTTTGTGGCTTGTTATTAAAAATCTTTTTTTTTCCCGAAGTATTTCCAATTTGGCCAGTGCAACATTTATTTGTCACCACTAATACATATCTCCGTATTGTTTGATTCATAAACTAATGGCTTGTGTGTATGTTACTCTATCATATCACTGGGACCCAAGCTTTGTAGACTGAAATTTGTAAAAATTGACAAATATAACATATAATATAAATATAGGAATAAAATTTCAAAGTAATCTTTTATATGCATATATAAATAAAGAAAACAATTCCATGTAACATTTCCATTTATCAAGAATATTTTTTATTAAAAAAATCACCTTTAAGATATAAAATCAAATTAAAAAATTTGAAGTAAGAAGTAAATGTATATATTTAATACATAATTTAGAATTGATTAAAAAATAAGTAAAAATATTGGATAATGTAATATGAATAATATTAAATATATATAAACTTATTAAATTACATATGAATTAAAATAAATCTATTATAAAATAAGTATACTTTTTATATATAATAAAATATTTATTTACAGTATTATCCAAAAACATCTTTAAAAAATACTGTTTATAGTTAGGCCACTAATTGCATACTTATTTTGTATCTATGGACAGAATAATACTTGAACTGATTGAACACCACTAAATTTTAAATGATCCTTTAGTTTTTATTTTATTTTATATATATATATATGGTGTGTGAAAATCATTCCCCAATTCATACTAGAATTTTATGTCTTCTTGTGCTATATAAAATATCAAGAGAAATAGTGAGTTTCATGGCTGGCATGCCTCATATCATATGAATAAACCCAATAAGATCATGGACCCACGGGTGTCTTAAAGCCTATTGGCACTAGCCGAAAGTCATTGAGAGGATACATACAGCCATATGGATGAGGACGACCAAATAGCTAATAATAGGCATGAGTTGAGTTTTGCACCGACACAGTGACTTGGTTTAAGTTAGGAGAAATTTTCTGTTCCACGTGAACCAACATGGTCCGCTAATGTGTGAATTAGGTTGAATTCAGCGTTAAACTTAAACTTAAAAAACATGCTAAAAATTAACCGTGATGATGAAGGTTAAATGCTGAGTTGGGACTAAAAAAAGAAGGAAAGAGGAAAAGAGTGGCTGTAAGTGAAGTGAGTGTGGAGTATGAGGACTGAAGAAGGAGAAGAAGGCTCTCCAAATAAGTATTTCACTCCACTTAAGATTATAAGAAAAAAAAAACCTTAAGTGGAACGATAAAAAAAATAACTACAAGCTTCTTATCTTTTAAAATAAAAAAGAATGGGATGAGTTAATTTTGAATAGGTTGGAAGAATTTTCACTTGCAAACTGACCCAATCCTTCTAGGTTGCGTCATTTTAAATTCAATCCAACCCTCATACCCAATCCCCAATCCATTATTTATAAATTAGATTAAATCAAATTATATGGTTCGCTGGTCCACCTTACCCATTCCTCACCCCTAGCCAATTTCACCCCATTACCACCGTTCATTTGCTGATAATAAACTGAATCCCTGTAGTTATAGGTCTCATTGTTTCTTAGCTTTAAGATTTGAGAGGGGAGAGACAAAGAGTTTCAGTGAGCAAATGGGTAAAGGGGGAATGTCACGTGAAGGTCATGGGGAAGGTAAAGATGGTAAAGGACAGAATATGGCTGCGTGGCTTGTTGGAGCCTTGTGACCGGGTGGCAATTGGGGCTGGGATCGGTTGTTTGCGTTGTGACCCCTGCAAACAGGGTCGATATATATCATTTATGCCCTGATATGAAGTTTTTTGCTACCCCACCAGTTCATGGTTCCCTTGCGCGCTAATCAGGTTTCAAAGAATTCACAGCTTCTCAAAGTATAGTTATTTCAGTCATGTACAATTCTAGAGTTTAATTTTTATTTATTTTTAGTGTAAAATTTTTTTTACACTGTCAATATAAAATTTTTTTACACTATCATCCAATTATGTGTTGTCAAATTATTAAAAGTGTTTGACTATCATAATCACTACCTAAAAAGTCTAACCATTTTAGTAATGTGTCAATACATGATTGAATAACAGTGTAAAAAAACTTTACACGAATAATTGATAGAAATTAAATTCATACTTATTTATTTATGGATTTAATTTGGTAAAGAAGAATTACCAAATTTATTAACTATTACTAGAACGAGTGCTCCTTCCAAGGTATTGAGATTATTGGACTAAACTTTGATGATTTGTGGAGAAGCTAGGATCCCAAAGCTCCTTAATTTCTAATGGCCCTGTAATAGCCAATAAGGCAATAACCATAACATAAGTCAATAACTCATAATCTATTAACCATTCTGGAGATGATTCTTGAGTTTTTTTTTTTTTTTTTTGGAGTTGCATACTCATCGAAGTTATAGTACTTTTAATTTGAAACTCATCTATATTTTCAATCAAATAACTCTTTCTATAGATAAAAAGATCATTTTTTAATATAAACTTAAGTGTTGATTGACGTTGTCTAGTCTCCAAACAGCATCATTTCAATAACGACAAAAAATAAATATGTGAGTACATGAATTGAGTAAGTTAAAAGTATCAAAATCAATGACCCCGCTCAAACTTAGCGTGTCCTAATGCAACCCGGAGAAACGAACCAAGTCACTATTTTTGAATTAGGCTTAGGTTTATAACATATTTAAATTAGAGTTTGAAATATCTCAAATTATAATTTAGATAAAAATTTATTTTTTATTATTTTTATTTAAATTATAATTTTAATATTTCAAACTCTAATCTAAACATACACTAAATTAATTCACACAAATTTATGGGTGGACTCAAATCACTAGGTAATTACAACATATATTTATGCCCACTAATACATATCTCATTGTTGTTTGATTCATACATCGTTTCCCTACCACAACATATATTTATGCCCACTAATACATATCTCATTGTTGTCTACCACAACATATATTTATGCCCACTAATACATATCTCATTGTTGTTTGATTCAAACATCTTTTCCCTACCTTATAACTGGGACCCAAGCTTTGTATACTAAAATTTGTAAAGAAAAATGACAAATATAACATATAAATATAGGAATAATCTTCAAAAGTAATATTTTATATGCAGGTATAAATGAGAAAGAAAAAAGAAATTCCACGTAGGATTTCCATTTGTCAAGAATACTTTTGATTTAAAAAAAAAGTAGTTTCAAGATATAACCTGAAATTAGGAGCATTCATAAGTCGGATTGGTTCGGGTTTTAAGAAAAAAAATATCTAACCCGATCAAAGTTGATTTGGTTTAGTTTGATTTCTAAAAAGAAAATTGAGTAACTCAAACTAAACTAACTCAATTAAGGTTAGATTGATTTGATTTGAGTCATCAGGTTGTTCGATCAAATTTTTTTTCTCACCATAAAATAGTAAACATATTATTACTAAATACTTCAAACTCAATTAAACAATTACATATGAATTTTAAGCATTCAAGTCTTTTAATACACTACAAGTATTAAGATAAAAGTAAAATCAAGTTTGGAAAGAAACATTTTAACATCTCAAAATTATCATAAGTTTCATTTGTAATATAAATGTATGACATTAAATGTATCTTGCTTCATAGATAAGGTTATATATATATTTATATTATTTTACAGAAAAGACTTTAAGTTGTAGAATTGTGTGAAAATGAAAATTAAAGATATACCATTATAGATTAGCTTTTTAAATAAATAAAAAGTTGAATGACAAGAAAATAAAATTTAAAATTTTATTACTCTTCATGTTATTTTACTGGGTCATAAGGTTATAAAATATAAAATTCGTGAACCAAACTAATCTTAGTTGATTTTGATAAGGTTGAATTCGATGATCTAACTTAAACTAAATTTTTTTAATTAATTTAGATTAATTTATTGAATTAATCGAATCAATCTGAACTAATGGCACCCTCACTTGAAATTTAAAAATTTGAAGTAAGAAGTAACAATAGCCCGGATAAAGAAACCAACCTACCATTTTTTAATTAGGCTAAATTAGTTCACACAAATTAATGGGTGGACCCAAATCGCTGGGTAATTGCAACATATATTTGCCCCCACTAAGACATATGTCATTGTTTTTTGATTCATAAGTTAATGGCTCGTGTTTCTCTATCATATGACTGGGACCCCAAGCTTTGTATACTAAAATTTGTAAAGAAAAATGACAAATATAACATATACATATAGGAATAATCTTCAAAAGTAATATTTTATATGATGTATAAATGAGAAAGAAAAAAGAAATTCCGCGTAGTATTTCCATTTGTCAAGAATACTTTTGATTAAAAAAAAAAAACAGCTTCAAGATATAACCTGAAATTTAAAAATTTGAAGTAAGAAGTAACAGTATATATTTTGTATATAACTTAGAATTTATTTTAAAAGAAAAAGAAAGAAAATTGGATAATGTTATATGAACAATATTTAAGAGAAATAAAATGATATGGTAATTACATAAAATTATTTAGTTAAATGTGAATCAATGTAAAAATGATATATACTACACAAATTAAAAAATTCAATAACATAAATTTTTTTTATGTAAAACATTATTTATATAGCATTATCTAAGAACATCCGATAAAAAGATAATTATCACATTATTAAAAGGCCATAATTTCATACTTATTTTACATTTATGGACAATATTATATTTGGTAAGAGTGGACATGTCTTGAGTTAGGTTTTGGGTCATTTTAAACCTAACTCACTCATGGAAGCAATGGATTAAGTTTGGAGATTTTTTTTCCTTTGACCTCCTGCTCATATGTGAGTTAAGTTAGATTTAATCTGTGAGTTGAACTTGAAACTAAAAAAAATTAATATGTTAAAATAGAAATCAAAAATCTATTATGAATAACGTAATATAAGTTTTTAAATGACATAACATAAAACATAAGTTTTAATGTACACATAATTCTAGGATTACAATTATAATCAACATGACGACACCATAACCAACGTCTCTTTTTTTATTTGATTAAATTATTAGTAATTGACTAAACAAATTAAGCAAATTCTATATAATACACTACTTGCTTTAATTTTTTCAATTTCATCAATTTGAGTCTATAGATCAATATATTTATCAAGAGTTTTTAATTAGTTCTGAGCACAAATCAATGTCTCAACGGTGGTGAATTGATTGCAAAGAACTATGAAAAAAATTTAAAACTCGTCATTTAGTACTAAATACAGTGTATGAGTGTAATTTTTTATTTAAATATTCTCAAGTAATTAATTATAAAAAAATTATAAACTTATATAAGATTTTGAAAGTCTCAATAAAAGTAATAACACAACCAAAGAAAAAAATTTGAGTGGGTTAAGTTAGGTATACACGAATTAAAAGAATCTCAATCTGTTACTCGACTCATATCTCGTAAGTTTGATTATTTTAAACTTAACTCAACTCAGTATCTTAAACTAACCCTTCATTTATAAATTAAGTTAGATAAAGTAAATCGACCGTACACCTTTAATATTTAGAATGATTGAGACTCGCTAAATTTTAACTCACCATTTAATTTGTCTTCTTAGATTGTTTATTTTTCTACAATGACAAAAAAATCATTCAAATCTTTCATCGCTATTCTACTCCTAGTCACTTAAAATCTCTAATTTTATATTAGGCGAACGAAAATAATTCCCCAATTCATGCTAGAATTCTTGTTGCTATGTGAAGAGACTAGTGATAGTGAGTTTCATGTGATATGTGATAAAATGGAGAATAAACTCTTATTTTAATCTTTATATTTGATTTTATTATTAATTTTATTCTTAATATTTTATTTTTTTAATTTAGTTTATAATATTTATAAATTTATTTTAATTTAGTCTCTCCGTCTATGTGTTTATTATTTAATGAATAAAAATAATAATGTGTCACTATTAAAAATAATATGTCATTTTTATTTTACTAGTATGATACTAAATTAGAAGCTGATTGAATTCTTTTACCTAAAAAATAACGTTGTAAGTTGACATTTAATTTTTTATAAATGAAAATGACGTTAATTTTTTTTTAGTGAAATAATCTAATTAATTAGTAACTTAGTGTGACGTAAACAAAATAAAGCTCTCATATATACTCTTAACAGTGAAACATTATCAATTTTATTTTGTGAATAATAGACACACAGATAAAAGAATCAAATTAAAATAAATTTATAAATGTCAGAAATTAAATTAAAAAAATAAAATGTCTATAACAAAATTAATAATTAAATAAAATATAAGAGATAAAATAAGGTTTTAGTGTAAAATGAATACATCCAACAGGAGCATCGACCAAAGGGAGTCTTTAAAGCCCATTGGTACTAGCCCGAAGGTGCTGGAGAGGATACACACAGCCACATCTAGATGAGGACGACCCAAAATATCATCCACAAAACCACCGTCACCGTTTGATGATAATGGTAGTACATTGAAGAAAGTGACTTACGTGTCAAAGGAATATCGACTAACCAGAACTGAAGTCCTGTAACTGGTCTCATTAAGATTGGAGTGGGGAGAGAGAAAGAGCTTCAGTGAGTCAAAATGGGTAAAGGGGGAATGTCACTTGATGCTGAAGGTTATGGGGAAGAACAGAATATGGCTGCTTGGCTTGTTGGGATAAACACCCTCAAGATTCAACCTTTCAAGCTTCCTACTCTGGGTATCTATCTTTAATCTCCTCCCCTTAGTAGCTGTATCATTTAGTTTTTTCAGGATAATATTTTGTTTTTCTTTTCCTATATATCTGTTTTTCAATTCCCAGTAAATTCATAGTAAAATCATTGGCTTACTTCATTCTGTATTTTGGAAGGACCCCATGATGTCAGAGTTAGAATGAAGGCTGTTGGTATCTGTGGCAGTGATGTTCACTACCTCAAGGTAGATATTATTTTGTTGCATCTGATATCAGTTAAAGGATTCAATTATGTTGGAGGAGTTTGATGATCTATGTCTTTAATTAATTGGGTACAAAATTTTGTTGACTTAAATAACTTGAGCAATCTATGTTTGATTAGAAGGATAACTAACTTTTTCTTCCACTTTCTTGGTAATCAAGAGTATGTAAGAATAATTTTTGCTTAGGTCTGAAATTTTGAATAAAGAGGTTATTTCCTGCGTTTATCTATATTCTCTCCAGTATAAAGTTTCTATTTTTATTGTTCCATCTACTTTCAGACAATGAGATGTGCAGACTTTATAGTTAAAGAACCTATGGTTATTGGTCATGAGTGTGCTGGGATCATAGAAGAAGTTGGTAGTCAGGTAAAGAGTTTGGAGCCTGGTGACCGTGTGGCAATTGAGCCTGGGATCAATTGTTGGCATTGTGACCCCTGCAAACAGGGCCGATATAATTTATGCCCTGATATGAAGTTTTTTGCTACTCCACCAGTTCATGGTTCCCTTGCTAATCAGGTTTGAAAGAATTCACAGCTTCTCAAAGTATAGTTCTTTCAGCCATGTACAATTGAAAGTGTACTTAGCATTTGTAAATTTCTAAATATAAGAATTTAAAAGGAAGAACCGCAAGACCATGTCAAATCTCATGCAAACAAGACAGCCTCAGTTAACAAAACTACATTATCTGCAGAATCCTAACTAAACTCTAACTGATATGCTTATTTTCTTACTTTAACTTTGATTTTAGCAATTGTATAGGAATATTAATGTTATCTGTTGCAATCTATTTCTATAAATATCTGTACAAAGCATCAGTTAAATTTAACAAAAGCTATTCATTTCAAAAGTGTGTGTACGCTCTTTAAGAATACATATTAGATGATTATATGCATATTAGGGTATATAGTACCATATATCTTTGGGAATATGTTTTATATGGCTCATTTGGAGAGATATAGTGGATCCTTCAATCTCGTGTTACAAGTAATTTTTTGCAAATTATGAATAAGTGAATAGATGGAATTTAATAAAGAAACAACTAAAATCATGAAATGAAGCCAGTGACCCACTGTTCTCATGTCAATGACTTCCACTAATAAGTGGAAAGTCCGTATGTCAATTCCCCCTCCCGCCATCAATTGTATCAAATATCAAAAGGAAGAAAAGGGTGATGTAGAATTCCATCATAGTTTTTTTTCTCAGATTTTCTTTTTCTTTTATAGAAAGTCCTTTTCTCAGATTTACTTTCACATTAACCAAATGGTAGGAGTGTAAACTTGATTCTACAGCAGTGCTATATAAGCAGAAAGTAGGTTGAAGGATTTTGAAATCAAGCAATGTCCTATAAACCATTGGAAACTTTTCTATATAGCCCAAGATCAACATATATCTTATAATATCCTGGGATGAAATGTAGTGTCTTCTGAGAAATCTCTATTGAATAATAGGCTTTGACAAATTATAAATATCAAATATAGTTATATTCAATAGAGTTAAAAATTATACATATTAATTATCTAATTGCTATGCTGTTTACATAAGTACCAATTAGTTTCCTGTTTTTGTGCCATAAGGTGATTCTACCATCACATGTCTACAGAAACACTATAACATGATGAATGATTGCTTTACAGAAATTTTAATCAATCGGCTACACCTTTGGGATGTTACGGATTACTTAAAAGGTTATGCATATAATCTGCATGAATATACTCTGCTTTCATGTACAAGGATGATATGCTAGCAAGTTTTAACACTCAAGTTTGGCATGTAATGTTTAATATGATTTTCTTTTGTCATTTTTTCATTGGAAAATGTAGTAAATACATTGAATTATAGATTGCAATTGGGATTTTACTATATATTCTAAAGCATGAGATAATGGTTGTCCTACAGTTTCACTAGTACTATAATCTTGACTGGTAAAATATAATCATAATCATGGTTTTAGGAATGATTAAAATTATAACCATGCTATATCCCCCATGCTCATATATTCTTGTCACCATATTTGTATGTGGTGAAATAGATCTACTCCAATGAAAACTCATGTTTCAGTTGCATTTTTCTCTTTACAGATAGTGCATCCAGCAGATCTATGTTTTAAACTACCAGACAATCTGAGCTTGGAGGAGGGGGCAATGTGTGAACCCTTAAGTGTTGGTGTTCATGCTTGTCGGCGAGCCAATATTGGACCAGAAACAAATGTGTTGATCATGGGAGCAGGACCCATAGGACTTGTTACAATGCTTGCAGCTCGCGCTTTTGGGGCACCCAGGATCGTCATAGTGGATGTGGATGACCATCGTTTATCTGTTGCAAAAACTCTTGGTGCAGATGATATTGTTAAAGTTTCAACAAACATTCAGGTATACTAGTTTCCCCAAGTCTGCCTTATTTCTTCTTTAACTGTTAGCATATGTCAATCCCTTTCTGCAATACTACTCATATCTCTCATTACTAATTTGCAAGCATGTTTAGTGGCTATTGATTCCATGCCGGTTCACAAACAATGATTTTAAAAAGAAGAAAGAAAACTGACAGTTTAACATACTAGCTATCTGTTGCTTTCTTCATTTCCTGTACATTCAAGTGACTCCTAGTTGTTTACATTGTTCTATGTTCTTTTCCTCAAAAGATCTACAGTTTCATTGAAACTTGTTATTCTCTGTCTTTGCTAGTCAAGTTTTAAATGTTAATACTTGGTTTCTGTAATGTGCTTCCAAAAGAATGCCGTCCAAATATTTGTTTCTGTGCCAAAAAAATTTCTTGAGGTTTCTGTGAACTCCAATTAAACCAAATTTTAAATGCACTGCTTTGCAGGATGTAGCTGAAGAAGTTATACAGATACAGAAAGCAATGGGAGAAGGTGTGGATGTTAGCTTTGATTGTGCTGGTTTTGACAAAACCATGTCTACAGCTCTGAGTGCTACTCAGCCAGGTGGCAAAGTTTGCCTAGTGGGAATGGGTCATTCTGAAATGACTGTCCCACTCACGCCAGCTGCTGCAAGGTATGATACTTGATCTGAGTATGTATCATATCAATAGGAAAACAGTTTAATAAAAAATTTAATTTAATTTAATTTAATAGTTAAAGATAAAGTATATACATCATACATTCATTCAATTTTAATAGGTACTTCTTCATGTCATAAAATTCTTTCAATATTTTTAGTAATTTAAGAACCAGGCACGTTATGGGTTATTTGAGCATGCCTTAACTTTTCTTCATTCATGTAATGTTTAATAATTATGGTTTATCATACCAAATACAGGGAAGTTGATGTGATTGGCATTTTCCGCTATAAGAACACGTGGCCTCTTTGCCTTGAGTTTCTAAAGAGTGGCAAAATCGATGTAAAACCCCTTATAACTCACAGGTTTGGCTTCTCTCAAAAGGAAGTGGAAGAAGGCTTTGAAACAAGTGCTCGTGGTGGTAATGCCATTAAGGTCATGTTCAATCTTTAGATACTGGACTGCAACCTTTACAAACTGTCTTATTTTGAACAAAATATATAATTACATGTTCATGCTCATTCTCATGTAAAATACTTTGCAATATGGACAAAGTGGCTTCAATAAGAGATTGAGTTGTAAATACTAAATAGTAACTGCAGCATCTCCTGACCCATTGCTCCTGTTGTGAGTTTCAGTTTTCTGACCTTTGATTATTTTTTTTATTATTATTAAATGAACAAAATGCTTTCTTCCCCCCCAACCTTTCTTTTCTTTTTCCCTTTTCGTAGGGTGTCTTAATCCAAGTCAGTATTTCGTTGTGCAAATGTGAGTGTAGGTGCAGTGTGAATACACGAAAATATGAAATTGTAAAAATTTTATAGGGTGAGGGAGTCTCAGTAATTTTAATTTTAAATTACATATGTTTATCTCAATAGGATTATTTATTTACTGTGAGAAAATATTTAATAAGATTAATATTGATTATGTAGTATTTTTTTATTTGACTTGGGATGTTTATTTATTACCATAATTTTATTCATGTAGTATTTGTTAGGGGCTTATACGGAAAAATTCATACATCCCCATTTAAGTACTTGGTTTCTGTAATGAGCTGATTCAATTTCCTTGATTCGCAAATTCTCATATCTTAGTGGGTCATGAATCCCCATTATCTCAGTTAGACGATTCCAGTAATCTAGGTCTTAATCCACCACACTTTAAGTAATGTTAGGCTCATAAAAGACCACTCTTGGATCATGGTCCTTTTGACTATGCACACATAAATACACGGCCCTATATACTAGTTTGTCTTATGAGTGATGTTAAGCTACTCAATTTTTTTGTAATATCGTAATAAATTGTGAAATATTTATTAGTTATAAATGTTTAGATTTCACCAACCAGCAACTAATATATATTTTACAACTTATCGAATCCATATGTCAAATTTAAAAGATCAAAATGATACTATAAAATACATATTTCAATTTTTATAACTTTGTTTATAAAAGGTGTTAGAAATCTAAATTCATGAGCCTACACTTTATAAATTAAGATTTTGTGAGAGTTAGGCCTTAACATTATAGTAGAGTTTCTAATACTAAGTGGTCATGAATTTGATTCTTATTGCATTCATTCTTTTAAAATAAAGTTGAATTCCTCTATAAGGTAGAGTGGGATGGCATTGTTCACGTTTTGAGTTCAAAGAGCATTTGCGCGAAGGACATGATAGAAATATAAATTAATCATTGGGAGAAAGATAATATAAATTAATCATTGGGAGAAAGACATTTTAGTGTGGCTTGAATGAAAGTATTATATTTTGGTTCGTGAATTATATTAATCAAGTATTAAATTAATTTACTTAATAATTTATTTATAGTTAATCATATATTAAATATTATAATAAAAATAAATTATTGGTTAACTGTATGTAAATTATTAGTTAAATTAGTTTAATATTTAATTAATTGAATTCATGAACCAAAATGGAATATTTTTCTCTCAAATCACACTAAAGTATCTTTCTCCCCCCTAAATCATTCTTGAGCTTCCACTTAATATTTTAAGTTTTTGGGACAATTTTTATGACAAAAGTTTGAAAGGCCACAATATCAAGGTTTACATAATAAAATAACTAATATTGAAAAGAAAATATCACTGCATCAGGTAGTAAACAGGAATATCGCGCGTTGCCGATTAGCATCGAGAAATACTTTTTCCAAGACACAATTTTTTATTTTATTTTGTAGACTTATTAAAATGTACATGAATCTGTGCAAAAAAATTGTTTATGTGATGTTACAATTCAATTGTCCTATAAAAGATGAGACAGATATAACATAAATATTATGTAGTTATCAATTTTAAAATTTTCCAACAATTTTTAGAAATTGAATGATTCAAAATCTAGAATGGAAATTAACTTGATCATTCAACTCATTCAGACTTTAACCGCTTTTGTAGCCTTTATTAGGAAAGTTTGTGATCTTGAGAGTGGTTTTGTGATTGCATTACAATTGAAAAGATTTATTAAAGATGATCTGTTATGCTTGTCAATCCACTTATATTGTGAGTGATTCTATGATTAAGAATGGATCATACCAATAACCTATGCAAATATTATCTGCTACAAATCTTAACTTTATCAATTAATTAAATAAGTCTGAGCTCATGATCTTATAATTGAATACCGCCATAAACAACTATTTAACAGTAAATTTTAATCGTCGCCACGATATAGTTAGATAGTTAAGGTATGTCAAAAAATTTCAGTGAAGGTTTTGGTTTTAAGCTATAGTAATGACAATGCAATGAGAATAAAGAAAATTTTATTTATGCCCTTTTTTTGGTGAAGAAAAGGGGCTATGTATGCCTTTTTTAAAAACATTATTTTATTTTCTTTGATAACTAGTGTTTCCCTTTGCAGCCTCAGCATGCTATGGAAATAAAGACAACGGTAACAAAGTAGCTGCAGCAAGTAAAAGCATATGGAATAATGGGACAGCATGTGGAAAAAATTACAGTATCATGTTATTGGAGCTAAGGGTGGAAAAAGACCAAACAACCCAATAGAAGCATACAACTTAGTCTACTTTTGTCCTATTTTAGCTTAACTTATTTATCAAATAAGTCAGGCTTAGACTTTTAGAAAAGTCTATTTATCAAATAAGTCAGGCTTAGGCTTTTAAAAAAGCCTATTTATCAAATAAGTCAAAGTTAAGCTTTTAGAAAAGTCTATTTAGTTATATAGGCAAATGTCTATTTGACCTAATGGGCTAACATATTTATTTATTATAATAATATCTAATTAAAAATTTATAATATTTATATAAGTTATTAGTTATATATTAATATAATTTATTTTTTATATATAATACAATAATTTTGTTAAAGACTATTGAACCAAGGTCATATACAGCTCCAAAGCAAGAATAACTTACAGTATAAGGCAAAATAACCTTGGTCATCTCACAAGGATTTTCAATTGTATTAGCCAATTAGGATTGTTAGAAAATGAGAGAGTTTGAATTTCAAGGATTAAAAGGAAACAAATCATAGTAAAAAAGGAAATCAATCAATTAAAAAGATTAATCTACTAGTTAAGTTTTCTAACCATATCTATCATTAATTTCTGATTTGATTCTGATTCTTAATTTAATTCTTACTTGATTCCTAATTAACTAATTAAGCATCAATTAATTTCAGTGATTTTCTACTGAATTAAGCATTCAGAAAATAATTGAATTGGGCTAAACAATTAAGCAATCATCTAAGTTACTAAATCAATCTAAAAGCTAAAATTCAATCAAGCTTAAGCACCACAGATCCTATTAATCTCGAAATTAAACATGCCAGATTAAGCATCTAACATGTTCATTCATCCCCAAATTATATTTACAAAATAGATAGAATGTAGTTTCAAATCAAATGATAAGCATCGACCCAACAAGAAATTGCAATCAAGATCCAAGAGAAATCCTTACACCAGTGAATTGACCAAAAGGGTTTAGTCTTTCATGGAGGTTTCAAACGAAAATCAAAGAAAAATAGGAAAACAAAAAGTATACCCTAGCCAAAATCTTAAAATTCAAAGTGCAGAATGTAAAAATTGTTCTCCCATTTTTCCTGCTTTCTTACTATATAACTAACCCTTATTTTGGCTATATATCATCAGAAACCCATTAGACGCAAAGATAGGTCAATTAGGAATCATTAGGCCCAAGTTTCATGCTAATTGGGGGCCTAGAGCCTAAGTTATGCCCAATTAAGTGGCATAATCTCGTCAGCAGCTTATTCCATATTTCCAACTTAAGTTTCATGTCCATAACGACATAGTTTGGCTTGGAGGTTTTTAAGGGAGTTTTAGCTTTATGTCTCATATTTCATTTGGGACTAGTTTGACACCCATTAGACCCCTACAACTCAAGATATGGGCTTTCAACTGCACAAAAGGTCAAGTTGTCAAGATCAGTTCTTAGGCTCTATCTTTGACTTCAATTTAAATTGTCCAAACGCGTGATTCAGCTCTTGAAATCTCATAAAACTTATAAATCTTTATCCTAACTTTCATATAAGATAATTATCTCATCAATCAGACATTTGTAGCTCAACTTAGAGCTAAATTACCGAACACTGCCAAAAAGACATATTCAAGTCAAATTATGTCAAAATTCTTACAATGATCCAATTGGGCCCAATATCATAAAATGTGATAAGATCAGTCAAATTAAGTCAAATTAAACCTTAAGAGACCAATTGAGAGGGAAATTCAATGAATAAAATATTGTGTTATCAACTATGTATATTTGAAACTTATAAAGTTTAAGTCTACTTATACAATGTAGGTTTTTAATTAGGCTTACAGGCTAGACCAAACTTTTATATTTTTATAACAAGGACAAGTCAGACCTAGAAAAAAAACTTATGATAAATAATAGATCAAACTAAAACTAAAGTTTTACAAACACAAGCTAAAATTATTTAAAATAAAATCTAGCCTAATCTAACCTAACTTATTTTCACTCCTAGAACTACAAATCGTTCACCCTGTCATTGTATTGACACCAATGCTATAATTGTTAAAATTGTTGACATAGCCCATGTTGTCGTTCTACCATAAATCTTTCACAAAATATGCTTTTTCATTGATTGCAAATGTTGATGCTGGACGTATCAAAATTTCCTAGTTAGAAATGCCTAATTAAAATGAAGATGATGTTACACAAGTTATAATCAATTTTAGTGAATGCTATTTATTGAGTTTCTTTGGTTATCGTATCCCTTACTGAAATAAAACTTGTGCCATTCAAATGAGAGCTCGGGGGCTTTATTTACGGAGAGAAATTAGGGAATTTCCTATGGAAAAAAAACTAATTATCTAAATTTTGATTGCTTGATAGGTGGATTATCACTAGAATTAGAAAAATCGAAAGTTCTAGAGAAAATCACTTCTAATTTCCAAGAACTATCGAGAGATAAATCTAACTTATTTATCAATCATGTGAATGGATAATCCATGACCACTGATGCATTAATTCATTTTCCAAGAAAATTAATAAATAATCAAGTTAATACCCTTCTTCGGTTGTGAAAATGATAAACCAATTACTCTCTCTCATGATCAACTAGAAATCAGATAAGTGAGAAAAATATAGATAAATCACTTAATTATCAAGTCCCTTGAGTGCTATTAGCTAATTATCCAAGATATGGATGATTCAAGGCCATTTAGGCTCCAGACCTTTTAACCCTCTGGTCCCTTAAAAGACCATACAGAGTCCTTATCATGTACACTAACTATGAACCACTCTAAACTAAAATCTTCATCTTTTATTCTTCTTGAGTTATTCCAGTTTCCAGATTTCTTTGAAGGCTACACATGTCGACCTTCAAATATAATAGGTTTCATAAAAAAAAATTGAGAATTTTTAGATATACCCAAAAAAGTAGGTCATATGGTCCAGATTATCGACTAATCAGAATCATCTAATTTAAAAAATCCACATCTAATTGGATATAGAACCAATCGCTATGAAGTTTATAAAAGAGTAAATACTTAATTTGGTCCTTCAAAGATACACAAGATATGAGTTTGATCCTTAAATTATTTTTGACATCAAATTAATCCTCAAAAAATAACTTTGAAGGACTAATTTGATGTTAAAAAATTAATATTTGAAAATTATTTTGATGTCAAAACTTATTAGATGATTAAACTGATGTTTTATGTATCTTTAAAGGACCAATTTGAATATTTATTATTTATAAATAAAATAAAATAAAAGCTTAAAGTGTCTATTATAATTTATAAGGTAGACATGGGTTTGGGACCAGTTCGGTACGATTTAGATAAGAAATATGTACAATCCCAATAGGACGTGCTGGACACTCATAAAAAGTCCCAACTTAACGAGTCTTGGTCAATTGGTCTCATAATTCATAAGGAGTTAGATCGTGAATTTTATAGCACATGAAGCTTTAGGTGTAAACGTCCATATGGAACAGGTTTATTCCCTTTCCCTTTCAAAAATCCACATAAAATAATGAGTTCAGACACGAGTTCAAACGCTAATTCTTTCCCTTTAATTATCATCAAATGTAATTCTTCCTTTCTAGAAAAAATAATAAATGTCTACATAATAAAATAACTATTTAAATATCACAAAATGACTACTTTCGTTGTGATTATTATATTATGAAATGCGATTATTTTAAAAATAATTTTAGAAAAAGATTCTCATTGCATCAAGCACTAGACAGCAATATCATTGCCAACTAGAATATCAGAATAATTTTTTCAATTTTGAATTGACAAAAAACCCATAGCATCTTTAGTCAATATGAGGCCCGCTTGCCACAGTTATAATAATAATAATAAGAGAAATTTTAACTCTCTTCAAAATTAATCTAATAAAATCCTCTTAATTATCTAAGAACAAAAAACCAAAAAACAAAAGTTCAAAGTAGTAAGTTAACCCTCAGATAAGGTAAAAACAAAAACAAAAAGAAATGTACATTTAATGCTTTTGAGAGTTCTAAAATTATCTTTGTAATGCTTAAGCTTTTATGACTCAAGTGTGATGATAACGTTGGAGGTTCAATCCTCCATCAAATCACATATTATCCCTCTAACCCACTTGCACTTTCAATAATCAAAATAAAAAATTGTCTTTTTAGTCTTTTTAATTATAGTGATTAATTAGGTTGATTTTGTAGGTAGATTTAGCATATATCAAAATTAATTAAATCCTTTTTTGTTTCCCTTTTCGTTTGTTTAAAAGACACTTTAAATTAATTTTATTAACTCTTGCAAAATTACTGGCTTTTGCGGATAAGGAAGTGGTATCATCAGAATTTATTTTTTTATTTTTTTTAATATATTAGTAGTAAAGCTATGGAAAGGAAGGTTTTAAATCATTGCTCGTTATAAATAGGTTAGCCGATATATCATAAAAGTTAGAAATTATTTCAATATCATACCTAAGTTCAAATGTTAGAGAAAGTGAATATGCAGTTTCTTATGATGATAATTATGGCAACCTGCCTTGTTTGGACTGTAAATGCCAAATCAGGGACTGCTACATTTTATGGACCCCTTATACTCGTAAGTGTGTATTTACCTATTTCTATATATACCCTTTCCTTTTTTTTTGTAAGACCACAAAATATTTTCATATCCTTTGAGTATGAGACTAATCACCATTCAAGTATCAGCTTAATTATGGCCACAAGATATTTCTAGTGAGATTAAACCTCTACATAGGTAAAATTTACCCATATAAAACTTAATTTACTAACTGAGCCACACTTCATGATTTATACCCTTTCTTTTTTATATACAAAAGTAAAGGGAAGAATTTATTATGTCAGAGCATGCCATAGACTATAATGAAAATTTATAGTGGTATTACATATCTCATATAAAAGAAAAACTGCAAATAGTGAGAAGTCAAGATACAAACTTAAATATTAATTATAACATGTTTTAATTTTTACCAGCTAAACTATTTTGGTTGAGTATATATACACATTCCAAATATTATGTTATTTTCAGTTTCGGTTTTCCTAACATGTTTAAAAGTAGAAAAATTCAAAAGCTAGAATGAGAACTTCATTAATCAACTGATTTGGACTTCAACCACTTTTTTAGGCTTTTTTTGTTACCTAAGAAGTGTAAGCATTTGGGTAGGGAATAAAGCTGACCTAGTGGATGATCGAATTTTCATCATCAACATCATATTTAAATTTTAAACAAAAATTAAGCTAATATCAATTGAGCTACAAGCTTGTTAACTAACCATTTTTCTAGCCTTTATTAGAAGATTTTGTTATCTTCAAGAGAGATTTTGAAAAATATACATTTTATTTTAATTTAATTGCAAATATTTTTTAATTATTTTTCTTCTTTTGCAATAGATAATCCATGAGTGATTACTTTGCAAAATAAGTCTCCTTTTCAATATAAAAAAATACATTGTCATTTTCAAATAAAATGTGAACTTGTTTTGAATTAAACCTTTTTTAAAAGTCATTATTCATGGACTATCTATTGCAAAAGGAGAAAAATAAATAAAGTATTATATCAATTATTTTCCAAGTAAAATATCAACAAATATTTTTTTTTGAATTTTTTTTAAAATAATTTTAAAAAATCATTATCCACAAGTTATTCAATGGAATCAATAATGTTTTTTTAAGAATTAATTTTTTCAACTGATAAATATGTCTGTGATATATTGCCAAAAAAATTTAAAATATTTACATAATTTTTTATTGGTAATTCACCAATAACCACACCCCGAAAATCTTCCCTCCCATCAATTGAGAATATTTAGACAAAATCATCGATATATCTCTCAATCCATATATCAATATGCCATTGAAAAAGGTTTCTCATTCACAACTTTCAACAAAGTTCTTTTTGAAAATCCCTCGAAATTCTAATGGAACTATATTCACTGACAAATCGTTATTTTCTTATAACGAGGGACTATAAAACTAATAGTTGTGTAGTTTTCAACTAAGACATATTTATATATATATATATATATATATATATATATATACATATATATATATATATATACATACATACATATATATATAGGGGACATATCTAATGAGAGGAGTGGTTTATTGTGAGAGTGAGAGGAGCAAATCTTGACCATTAGATCATCCATGTATGGTCAAGATTAGATGTTACTTAAAAATCACATAATTACTTAAAAAAAGTCACATGACTTTATGCTTTAATCTTAACCATACATGGATGATCTAATGGTCAAGATTTGCTCCTCTCACTCTCACAATAAACCACTCCTCTCACTTGATATGCCCCCTATATATATATACATACATACACACACATATATATAATCGGTTATGTTTTAAAGTGAAAACAAAAATCATATAGAACCTAGGAAGAAAAAACATGGGCAACCAATTTCATAAGTTAATAAGTTGACAGGCAATTAGCTAGCCAAGGCAACTGTTACCAAATAGGTAATATAGAAATCTTCCTATATATATATGTTATTTCAATTTATGATTAGTATCATACTAATAACGTATGCATCAGTTATCTATCTACAAATCTTAAATTTGTCAATTACATAACTTCATAACTATTTTAACAGTAAATTTTAATGGTCGCCATGATATACTTTGTCAAAAACAAAATGATAGGCTTTGGATATAAGTTGAAGTAATGGCAATATATACAATGTATAATATAAAAACAAATAAAATTATCTATGCCTTTTTGTAAACAACATTATTTTATTTTCTTTAACAGCCTCAGCATGCTACAGAAATAAAGACAACGGAGTCAACATAGCTGCAGCAAGTGAAAGCATATGGAATAATGGGGCAGCTTGTGGAAGACATTACAGTATCATATGCATTGGAGCCACAAATAATGGTGCACCCTATCCTTGTAACGGCAGCAATATTGCTCTTGTTGAAATTGTTGACCATTGCCCACGTTGTCGTTCCACGATAAATCTTTCACGACATGTTTTTTCATGGATTGCAAATATTGATGCTGGATATATCAACATTTCCTTTATAGAAGTACCTTAATTATGCTAAGGGGAGTTGGCTCAATTAATAAAGATCAAATACATCACTTGGAAGGTTTAGATTCGATCATGCAGCCAGCAATCTTTTCTTAAAATCTGTAAGTATTATTGTAAACTCCCACTAAACTTTGTGATATGTCCTAGCTTTGGAATGGGTAGTCCTTCCATGAAGGACCTCAATGTTGAATATTAAAATATATTCATATGATTGTCATTGGTCCATGATACAAAGCATTATACATACATGAATAGAAAAATTGTAAATAATGTAGAACCTTGGCCCATCAAACAAGAACAAAAGGGAATACGGAAGTCTACCTCCACTTGAAGCTATGGTTATCAAGTCTTATTGCTCACAGTCTCTCACAAGCAAAATATCAAGCACCTAAAGCTCACTACAAATAACAGAGTGTTTAGAGAAAGAAAAGAGAGAGAGAGAGTTCTTCTAGCCTTAGCCTTTTCTGAAGTGTGTGAATCAATGGAGCATCACAGGCCTTTTATAGGTAAGGCAAGGGACCCCCTCATGATTTGCTGAAGCTTAACTGCCCCTATATTGGCTCCTCCATTAAGAGTCAATTATTCTAGACTTTGTAACAGTTGCTGCCCTCATCAATTTGTAACAGTTCCCTCATCAAGTCACAACATTGCCAATATATGAGTCACATGCATTCTGAATTCTAACATTCTCCCACTTGGCTCATATATTATCAATGATAATCCTTATTTTGACAATCAAATATGGCCATAACTTGTCAACTTATACTTGATATAGTCATTTAGAAATTATTATACATGAATCATGGCGGTTATATTTAAGATAAACATTTCCTTTCATGTATTACAATGTACAACCTTTCTAAGTGAATAAATATAGGGTCCAAACTTTATTAATTTAAATAAAAACTTTACATGACAAACTTAATGTGCACAAAGTCATATAAAAGAAAAGACAATTATTAACGTAAACTAGTAAGACCCATATGAATTACATGATTCTGAAACACTTTAGCCGGCAACCCTTTAGTTAATGGATCAAAAATCATGGATTCTGTGTCTATGTACCCTATAGAGACTAACTCCTTCTTGATGTCTTCTCTTACAACCAAGAACTTAATATCTATATGCTTACATCGACTTCCACTTTTATTATTCTTTGAGAAGAATATTGCAGCCAAATTATCACAAAATATCTTTAATGGCCTCTCAATAGATTTTACAACCTTAAGACCAGAAACAAAGTTCTTCAACCATTTAGCTTGTGATGTGACTTCATAGCAACCAATGAATTCTGCTTCCATATGGATGATGCAACAATTGTTTGCTTTTTGCTTCTCCAAGAGATAGGACCTTCGGCTAAAAAGAAAATATAGCCCGAAGTGGACTTCTTAGAGTCCATGCATCCAGCAAAATTTGAATCTGAATATCCTGTTATTTCCAAAGTATCAGAATGCTTGTATGTCAACTTATAATCCTTAGTTCCTTGAAGGTATCTCATAACCCTTTTTGCTACCTTCCAATGTTCCATACCTCGGTTACTTTGATATCTTCCCAATATTCCTATTGCAAATGCAATATCAGGCCTAATGCTGACTTGGGCATACATAAGACTTCCTACTGCTGAAGCATAAGGAATGCCTTTCATCTCTTGTTCCAATGTTGTTTGGGGACATTGATTGAAATTAAACTTTTCCCCTTTAACTATAGGTGCAGCAATTGATGAACAATTCTGCATGTTAAATCTTTTCAAAAACTTTTTCTATGTAGGCCTTTTGAGATAATCTCAATGTCCTTAGAGATATGTCCCTATGAATCTCTATGCCAATGACATATGAGGCTTCACCCATATCCTTCATATCAAAGTTTTGTGATAGGAAAAGTTTTGTATCATGTAAGAAACCTAAATCACTACTTGCAAGTAAAATGTCATTTACATATAGGACTAAAAAGATAAATTTACTCCCACGAATTTTAAGGTATATGCATTGGTCTACCACATTTTCCTCAAATCCATATTTGGAAATGACATTGTGAAACTTTATATACCATTGGCGGGATGCTTGTTTTAGCCCATATATAGATCTTTTAAGCTTGCAAACTGAGTGATTATCTTTGTCACTTTCAAAGCCCATAGGTTGTGACATGTACACTTTCTATTCAAGATCCCTATTTAAAAAAGTCGTCTTCACATCCATTTGATGTAACTCTAGATCAAAATGAGCTACTAAGGCCATGATTATTCTAAATGAATCCTTCTTAGAAACTGAAGATAAGGTTTCATGATAATCAATACCTTCTTTTTGAGTAAAGCCTTTGGCTACAAGTCTTGCTTTATATCTTTCGACATTACCATTTGAATCTCTTTTGGTTTTAAAAACCCATTTACAACCTACAGGAGAGACTCCCTTTGGTAATTCTACTAGATCCCAAACTTGATTTTTAGCCATAGATTCCATTTCCTCTTTCATGGCTTCATACCATACCTTGGAATCTTCTCTACTCATGGCTTGTGAAAATGTAGTAGGATCATCCTTAGGTCCAACATCAAAGTCAGATTCTTGAAGGTACACGATATAGTCACTAGAAATTGCTGATTTTCGAGTTCTTGTAGATCTCCTTGCTCCTACTGGTTCTTGATCAATAGGTTCTATATTAGTTGGTTCCTCATGTGGTATATCCTCAACATATGGTTCTTGATGAGTTGGTTGGTGTTCAATAATATCATGTTGATTACTTTGAACACTAATAATCTCTATTGGTTTTAAAGGTATCATAGGTGATTCCTTTATTTCCTCAAATTTCACTTGTTGAGTATTTCCACTTCCACTAATTTCATGATCTTCAAGAAATTTTGCATTTCTAGCTTCAACTATTTTAGGAGTGTGAGAAGGACAATAAAACCTATAGTAGTTCTTGAGTCCAATTTCCCAATGTTTGGATTATAAATCCTTACTTCAACTGGACAACCTCATACGTGTAAATGCCTTAAACTAGGTTTCCATCTATTCCAAATTTCAAAAGGTGTTTTTGGAACAGCCTTAGATGGTACCCTATTTAATATATACACGGCTGTTTTCAAAGCTTCACTCCACAAGGACATAGGTAATACCTTCAAGCTGCTAATCATGCTTCTAACCATTTCCATAAGCGTGTGGTTCCTTCTTTCGGCAACACCATTTTGTTGTGGTGTACCAGCCATAGTATATTGGGCAACAATACCCTTCTTTATAAGAAACTTTGCAAATGGACCAGTTTGTTGTCCCTTTTCTGTGTATCTACCGTAATATTCTCCACCTCTATCAAATCTTTCGATCATTATTTTCTTTTCCTTTTGTTTCTCTATTTCGGCTTTGAAAACTTTAAAAGCATCAAGTGCTTCAGATTTTTCGTATAGAAGATAGAGATACATAAATCTTGAGTGGTCATCGATAAATGAAATAAAATATTTCTGGCCATTTAAACAAGGTGTGGAAAAAGGACCACATATATCCGTATAAATAATTTCAAGAAGCTCACTACTTCTTTTGGCACCTTTAGTAGTCTTGTTAGTATGCTTTCCCTTTATGCATTCCACACAAGTACTAAAATCGGTAAAGTCAAGATTCCTAAGAATTCCTTCCTTTACTAATCTCTTAAGTCTTTCAAGAGAAATGTGCCCCAACCTCTTATGCCAAAGCATAGAAGAATTTTCATTCACAATAATTCGCTTAGTACCAACATTAGTATGTAAGGCTATGAGACTTGTTTCAAATATAGGATATAATAAAACCTTAAATAAATTTTCAACTAATAAACCACAACCAACAACTTTATTATTTTTAAAAAGTTCAAACAATGCAGCACGAAAACAGAATTCAAAACCAATACGCGTAAGTCTAGAAACATAAACCAAGTTTCTAGAAAAAGAAGGAACATAAAAAGTGTTTTCCAATAACAAACAAAAACCAGAATTTAAAACAAGTTTATAAGTTCCAATAGCCTCCAAATGTGAACTCATCCGATTTCCCGCACAGATGCTTTGTTCACTTCCCATTGGTTTCCGTAGGTTTAGAAAGCCCTGCACATTATTAGCAATGTGAATTGTAGAGCCTCAATCAATCCACCAAGTATTGCTAGGAGCTTCAATAAAATTTGATTCAAAACAAGTTAAGGCAAAATTACCTTTCTTTTCGAGCCACTTCTTGTACTTAGGACATTCTTTCTTCATGTGTCCCATCTTCTTGCAGAAAAAGCAATTAACCTTTTTCCCATTCCATTTTATTTGGATAGTCTTGCGGACTCCGGGAACACCATTGCCTTTTCTCCCATTTCCTTTATCATGAGTCACCATATGAGCACTTTCAAGTGCCTCATGCTTCAACCTTTCTTCCTCTTGAACACACATGGTCAAAAGTTCATTGATAAACCATTTATCTTTATGTATGTTATAAGAAATTTTAAAAAGGCCTTATTTGGATAGTTTTGTGGACTCCGGGAATGCCATTGCCTTTTCTCCCATTTCCTTTATCATGAGTCACCATATGAGCACTTTGAGGTGCCTCATGCTTCAACCTTTCTTCCTCTTGAACACACATGGTCAAAAGTTCATTGATAGACCACTTATCTTTATGTGTGTTATAAGAAATTTTAAAAGGGCCATATTCCATAGGAAGTGAATTAAGAATGAAATGGACAAGAAATGATTCAGAAATCTCAACTTCTAGAGACTTAAGTTTAGCAGCAGTATCCCTCATTTCCATGATATGTTCACGCACACCCCTACTCTTGTCATGCTTCATGCTTGAAAGCTTATTCATTAGGGTACAAGCCAAGGACTTATCGGAGCTAACAAACTGCTCCTCAACAGCCTTCATATAAGCCTTAACCTTATCACAATCGGGAATGGATCCCCTTATGCTCTTGCTTATATGAGACTTTATGAGCATCAAGCTTAAGCGATTTGATCGCTCCCATCGCTCATAGTTAGCTTTTTCTTCTTGAGCACTACCTTCCGTGGGGATGGGTGGTTCATCCACACGAAGTGCCAAGTCCAATTCCATACACCCCAAGGTCAAGAGAATGTGTTCTTTCCAATCAGCATAATTATCACCAGTTAACATTGGAACTCTAGATTCAAGCAAATTGCTAAGTACAATTGCAATATAAAGATTACATACATCAATGCTACGAATAAAAATTTAACAAGTAAATTCAAACCTTCCTATGGGCAGAGGTGCAAATCATGCATAGAATTTACAAACTTTATGTATAAACATCATAATAAAATAAATCATGCCTGTGGGTTTAGAAATATTCTATCATGATATTTAGTCTTGATTAATTATTACTTCCCTATGGGGCTAAGTAATAATCCCTTTATCACATTGCCTAGGATGTTGTGGCTACTCCCAAACATGTAATCCATATATTATAAACATACAATAATACAAAATATATAACTCATATATTACATAGAATATATAATTCAAATTAAATATATAAAGGCAAATTTCAATAAAATCAATATAATAACGCATTAATATAATAGCAGAATTTTCATTTAAATGACATTGAAATTATTAAGTTAATTTAAATGTAATAAACCATTTTACGTTCAAGTTATTGAAATAATTGCTAGTTCGTGGTTGCTCCAAGATGCCCAAATCAGGTGCTGTTAAAACTATTCTATACATAATAAAAAGTCAATTTCATGGCCAAATCACATTCTGGACATCATTCATATATATTATAATATAATATTTCAAGCCTTCACATTTCCAATCACATACAGGAAACATCAAAAAATGGTGGCTTTCATTATAAAGCAATCCAATATGAAACCAAAGTAATGTCAAAACCATATTGTTGGCTAAAGCAACTTCACGTAAACATATAGCAACTATCTGGCACAATAAAATAATAATAATAATAATAATAACTTGAATTCAATTGAAATATTCAAATGAAATATGTAACCTTTTATTGATCTCATACGGACTCAAATAAAATATAAGAACATAACAGTGGTTGAATAACAAGGCTACAAGGTTGGCTCTGATACCAAATAAAGGACCTCAATGTTGAATATTAAAATATATTCATATGATTGTCATTGGTCTATGATACAAAGCACTATACATACATGAATAGAAAAACTGTAAATAATGTAAGACCTTGGTCCATCAAACAAGAACAAAAGGGAATACGGAAGCCTACCTCCATTTGAAGCCATTGTTATTAAGTCCTATTGCTCACAGTCTCTCACAAGCAAAATATCAAGCACCTAAAACTCACTACAAAGAACCGAGTGTTCACAGAAAGAAAAGAGAGAAAGTTCTTCTAGCCTTAGCCTTTTCTAAAATGTGTGAATCAATGGAGCATCACAAACCTTTTTATAGGCAAGGCAAGGGACCCCCTCATGATTTGCAGAAGCGTAACTGCCTCTATATTGGCTCCTCCATTAAGAGTCAATTATTCTAGACTTTGTTATAGCTGCTGTCCTCATCAATTTGTAACAGCTCCCTTATCAAAGTCACAACATTGCCAATATATAAGCCATATGCATTCTGAATTCTAACATTCCATCCCCTTAAACTTTTTGTCACAAAAAAAAAATCCTTAATTATATACTAGTAGACGATCTTACACGAAGTTACAATCAATTTATCTTAGAAGGGGCCATTTATGGATTTTTAAACTTGTGCCATCCCTTACAGAAACAAAAACGTGTGCCGTTCATAAAGAAGAAAAACAAAACAAAACAAAATTGGAATAATTTTTCCCAATGTGTGATTTTAGCCACATTCCATCGTCGGTGCATGAGTTTTCTAGGTAACACGTTTTCTAAGAGTCTTGAGTTTTAGTGTTAATATTTAGTGTGTCAATTTTTCTAAGAAGAATTACATTAGTTTTAATTTTCAATTTCGTGTTGTAAATTAAATTTCCTATGTTTAAATTAACTTATTTTATGTTTATAAAATTTTATAATCAAAATGTTCACAAGGTAACTTTTCATTGTTATTTTTGTATAAAAATTAACAAAATCAAATTCACAAACTTCCAGACGTCAAGATACTTATTTTGAATGTTTCTAAAGAAACAGTAGAATAGAAAGAAATAAACATCCAATCTTAAACGTGTCTATATGCTTTATGAGATGCAGACATGAAAAATAAATGCTCAATAATGAAAGATTCACTATTTACTAGGGCTTAGGGTCTTGTTAATCACTATTCTAAGAGGATTGTATAAGCAGTATTTAATATCTCTAAATAAATTTTCTTAATTATTTAAAGAAAAAATATTAAATGCATTTTAATTTTCCAAATTAAAATATTAAATACTTTATTTTAATTCTTTAACCAATGTAAGATGTGCAATCGTTAGTAAGTACCTAATAAAGTATATGTACATTTGAAAGAAGGGAAGCATTTTACCTCCCCACAAAAGTTCACACAAAATTGAATCTCGATTTGCTCCTAACATGTTAGCTGTAATTTCGAGGTAGCAGATTGTTTGAAGGGATCAACGAGCTGATCTTTTACCTAGAACATGAGCCAAGCGGTTACCTTCATTGAATTAAAAAATGCCACATTGAGGTTACATGTTAGTTTAAATTAAGAGTTCAAATCCATATTATTTAAATTAGTTTCTTACAGGACAAAATGCATGGTTACATGTTTTCTTTTAGTAGGACAAAATAGCAAATTGCGTCTCTCCTAGCTAGTAAGAAAGGTCCAGCTTTTAACTGTTAGGTACCAGAGTGACGAAATAGAGGAACTGAACACACAATATTTAACGTGGAAAACCCTCAATGAATAAAGGGAAAAACCACGGGGCAAGACTAGAAGAATTTCACTATGGGAAGAAATTACAATACCTCTCTCTAAATACTAGGAGAGAACAACCTCACAAAGAATACAAGAAAATATACAAGAGAGGAAGAGAAGATTTTGGGATGGATTAAACTCTTCCCCTTAAGCTCCTTTATATAAGCTCCATGAGGAGCCTCATTCCTTGCTCCCACCAATGTGGGACTTGGTTATGTCTAACAATTCTCCCACTTGAAGATTTGATTGAGTCAAGCATATCTTCACATCATTCTTTCTGTCTTGCCATTCAATGTTGCTTACATTTCTGATAGGCCATAGGAGGATCGACACCAAATAAACTTGTCAGCATTGATCGGCTTTGTCATCACATCTGCTAGGTTGTCTTTGGTGTGAATCTGCATATCCACACTTCCTTCTTACTACTTCTCGAAGGCAATTGATCTTTGGATACCTATGTGCTTTGTCTTGGAATGAAAAGGTGGATTCCTTGCAATGTACAAGGCACTCTGTGTCTGATACAGTGGTTCTCTCTGCTTGTGCCCGAGTTCCTCCATTAACCTTTGTATCCATCTGACTTCCTTGCAAGCTTGGGTAGCGCCATGTACTCGGCTTAGTAGACAAAGCTACAACTGTAACCCAGATAACCCGACTTCTCAGCGCCTCACTGCAAGTGTAAACACATAGCCGATAGTAGATTTTCTTTTATCAAGATCACACCTGCAAAATCTGAATCAACATAACCCCGACAACAAATTAAGTCCTCCAAAACATAATGCAACATCGAGGTTCCTTTCACGTATCGTAGGATCTTCTTAACAACATTCCAATGCTCTCTGCAGGATCTGCCATAAGCGCGTGACCACTCCCACTTTGCTTGTGCAATGTCCAGGTCTTGTACATATCATAGCATACATAAGGCTTCCCACGCTGATGCATACGGTACTCGAGACATTTCCATCCTCTCAGCTTCAACTGCTTTAGGACTCATACACGAGGATAATTTACAATTGACGGGAAGTGGGGTAGATATTAACTACGGTCTTGCATGTTGAAGCGTCGCAAGACCTTCATAGATAATTCTTTTGAGAAAGCCAAATCTTCCTATCTTTTCTGTCTCGGTTAATTTGCATCCCTAAAATCTTGTTTGCGGGTCCCAAGTCCTTCATATCGAACTCCCTAGCCAACTGTGCCTTCAATTCTTGGATTCGATCTTTGTTGGGGCCTACCACCAACATGTCATCCACATACAACAGCAAAATGATGAAATCATTATCATCAAACCTCTTGTAGTACGTGCAATGGTGAACTCAATCATTGTAATCAATGCTAAATAAGAAGGAATAAAAACTCTTGTACAAACATACGGCGCTGCTTTAGGCCAGGTACAGAGATTTGGTCAACCTACAAACCAAGTTTTCTTTTCCTTGTTCTTTAAAACCTTCTGGTTGGAGCATATAAATATCTTCTTTAAGCTCTCCATGAAGAAAAGCTGTCTTTACATCTAGCTGCTCAAGATATAAATCAAATGCAGCACACATCGCTAACACTACTACGATAGTAGTAAGTCGAACCCTTTGGAGAAAATATCTCATTGAAATCAATGCCTTCTTTACGAGCATATCCTTTTACCACCAATCTAGTCATATGCAGATTCCACTTGATCATTGCCATCTCGTTTGATCTTGAATACCCATTTGTTCTGATGGCTTTCCAACCCTTTGGAAGTTCAACAAGTTCCCATGTTTTGTTTCTATGTAAGGCTTCCATTTCTTCTGCATTGCTATCATCCATCGAGAAACATACGAACTGCTCAAAAGCCTCTTGAAAGGTTGACGGTTCACGCTTCTTGATTAGGAGGCAGGTATGCATCGTGGCTTGCCATAACATAATCCCGAGTGCCATGATGGTATTCGATTTGGCGTGACGATCGTAGAACTTTTCACCATTGACCTCATTTGGTTCTTGTTCCTCACTGCAGTTACGCTTGGAAGAATCATTTTCTCGAGAATTTCTCTCCATACTGCCATGTGAGTCTCTTTTGAAGTCTTGTCATTTGTCTGCTCACTTTGCGATTCATTTTCTGCCAAAAACTACATCTCACAGTGACAACAAGCTTGCGGAGTGGGATCCCCTGGCGATACCCCTTAACTGCCGTCGGCATAACCCGAGAATATACATTTCCTGGATTTTGGATCCAACTTTGTTCTTTCTTGGGAGTTGTACATCACGTACCGCAAGGACATCCGAATACATGTAGAGAAGAATAATCGGTGGCTTTCCGGTTCCACATCTTTATAGGTGTCTTCAAACCAATCGTAGATTGATGGTGATCGATTTATCACATAGCAGGCGGTTTATTGAGCTTCGACCCAAAGATTTGGCCAATCCGTGTTCTCAGGCATAGCTCTTGTTCTTTCTAGAAGAGTTACGTTCATCCGTTACGCTGCACCATTACTGGCCGAGGCGTATGTGCAAGTGAATTGTCTTGTAATACCCTCTTGTTTTGCGAGAATGCCAGGAAAATTGCCATCTACATATTCTCCTCCATTATACGTCCTCAAGCACTTGATTCTTTTCCCGATTCAAGCTCTACTTGTGCTTTGAACTCCTTGAATACTGGAAACACATCTGCCTTCTTCTTGATTGGGTACACCCATAATCTCCTGGAGTAATCATCAATGAATGACACCAAATACTTTGCTCCTCCTAGGGATATTTCCGGTGATTCCCATACATCAGAATGGATCAAGTCCAGTATGTGTTTTCTTCTAGTAGTTACTTTAGCAAATCTCAATCTATGTTGCTTGCTTATCACGCGATTAACTCACGAAGGAGTAAATTGACCATCTTGAGCCGGGTAAAGTGCGTTCCGCAAGAACTTTCAAGCCTCGCTCTGACATATGGCCTAATCTGCGATGCCACATTATCGTTGTTTCTTCTTGGCTGGCTGCTGCAACTAATGCATCTGCCTCTTGCAACGTCTCTCCCAAAAGCATGTATAGATTGCTTGTGATCTTCTTTGCTTTCATCACCACTAGGTTGCCTTTCACTACTTTCAAGATTCCACCTTCAGTGTGGACCTTGCACCCGAGGTCATCCAATTGCCCAATGGACAATAAGTTTTTCTTTAAGCCCTTCACATGTCATACCCCTTGAATTTTGCGAACAATACCATCATGCATTTTTAATCTGACAGTATCGACTCCAGCAATTTCTAAGGCGTGATCATTTCCCATGAACACAGATCCTTCTGAAATAGGTTCATAAGTGCAAAACCAATCTCGGTGGAGTCATGTGTCATGTTGCTGAATCCATTATCCGGACATCATTGAGTTTCTTTCCACCTTTAGGTAGTCATTTGCTTCACTATACAAGATTTCTCCATAATGTCGAGGTACTTGCAACACATGACCTTGGGAGGTTGATGTTTGAGAATTCTTTTCTCCTTTCTTCTTATTATGCCAACACTCCTTCTTCGTGTGCCCTCTCATGCCACAATTGTAGCATTTAAGATTCTTCATTCTTGAGATTTTTGATCTACCATGATTTTGACTCCCACCCAGCCACGTTACGGTGATCTACCTCTCATCATCGTCAAGCTTACGCTTGCTTTGAACTTTCGACCTTTCCTCCTTATTCTTTAGCACGGATTCTTCTTCAAAGAATAGCAAGCAACATCATCAAAGTGAAGAGAGTCACCAACATTGTTATTTATGATGTTGATGATGAGTTGATCATATGAATGCAGTAAACTCACGAAGTAGAAGTTCGCACGTTCATTTTCGCTATTTTGAAATATGATCTTTGTGAGTTGAGCAAATAGCGTATTGAGTGTTGATGTGATCAGATTCTTGATGTGGATTCACTCATTCGAAGAGTGTAGAGTTTCTTCTTCAAGAATATTACGGTGTGAAGTGACTTCACCTCGTACAATTTGTTAAGAACATCCCAAATCTCCCTTGCGGTCTTCTTCTGCAACACTTGACAAAAGCTGAATCCGCCATTGCTAGGTGCAAGTTGTAGCGACATTGTCATCATTCTCTTTCCATTTTTCATCGCTCATATCGTGGGTCTACCTTCAATTGCTTCTAGACAATTATCTTTCCTCAGCTAGCCCTTATCTTCAATTTCCACAAGGAGAAATTACTCCCATTGAACTTCTCTATCTCAAATTTTCTTTGCCATAGTTATACAGGCGAAGAACTATACTATTTCACCGTGAATAGTGCGGTATCGTGAACACGTTATGTACGTATTAGTACACTAGAACAAATCCAGTATACGTTAACAATCACTGTAAAAGTATACAACCACACGTATGAATAGTAATCGTATCTATGAATGATGCGTCTGTTGAATAGTGCCTATCTTTGGAGCAGGTGGCGTAGTCCGTAAATAATGCACCAGGTAAGTTCCCAGGAAAGAAAGGTGGGTCACTAATAGACACACTTAAATACCAAGTCTTTCCTAGCCAAAACTTCCCTAAACACTTTCACGCTACCACACTTTATTTCCAGCAATTTCTTTTCTGATGTGGAAGATCAGATAATACTGCAACCACAGAGCATACTAAGAATCGACACTTTCCCAACTTACTGCAGCGGAATACCACGAACCAATGGCTCTGATACCACTTGTTGGGAATCGGGGAACTAATATATCTCCACATTAGTATGATATTGTCCACTTTGGGCTTAAACCCTCATGGATTTGCTTTTGGTCATCACCCAAAAGGCCTCATACTAATGGAGACATTTTCTATGCTTATAAACCCATGATCCTCTCCTTATTTAGGCAATGTGGGACTTGTTTGCACCTCAACATTAACAAGTCCATTTTTTATTTTTTAATTACCAAATTTATTGTACCAAAAAAAATTTATTTACCAAATTTATTACTTTAACGAGAGCTCCTTCCAAGGCATTGAGATTATTGGATCAAAACTTTGATAATTTGTGGAGAATCTATGACCCCGAGCTCCTTAATTTCTAATGGCCTCTACATTAGGAAAAATACATTTTTTTATCCCCTTTTTGTTTGTTTAAAAGTCGTTATTAATTTATTTATTTTCAACTATTGCCAAATTATTGGCTTTTGCAGAAATTAAAGAAAGTGGAATACGTTAGAAATATATTAGTAGAAAAGTGAAGGAAGGTTTAAATCATTGCTCGGTATAAATAGGTTAGCGGCCATTGCTTTACTTTGCTAGCATTTTCTATATCATAAGGTGAGAAATTGTTTCTTATCATACCTAGGTTGCCATGTTTGAGAAAGTGCCTATGCAAGTTCTTATGGTTCTTATGGTTCTTATGATGTTAACTATGGTAACATGCCTTGACTGGACGGCAGATGCCGAAGTAGGAACTGCCAACTTTTATGGACCCCCATAGACTCGTATGTGTGTATTTATGCATACTTATGAGTAAATTACACTCTACTATATTGATCAAAATGATAGTAAATTCTAAATTTAGTTATAAATTACAGTCCACTATATTTTTTTATTTTTGATTAACTGTTGACTTAACATTATTAAGTATTTAAAAAACAAACTTACCTATTATTAATTATTGGTGAGCTTTATTTTACAATAAAAGAATTTTAAACTTAATTTTATAATTTATTCTTTACAAAACCAAGTTAGATTTTCAATATGAAAGTGAAAGAGATATATGACAAATCTTCTAACGATGAGTATAATTCATAAATGTATTTATTTTACACAAACATATAATTGATATACCATGTATGTTTATTATGTAAAAAAAGTATTGTATTCTACTTTGCTCTTTTTGTTTCCTTTGTTGAGTTTTTTAACTCAATTACTTCTAAACAAACATCATGCTTCCAATTATTTCTAAATTACACAATTTGGTCTAACATGCAATAACATGAAATTCTAAAATTAAATAACTTCTATTTAGTAAATTTTAATTCAAATATTATATATATATATATATATATATATATATATATATATATATTAGTTGGTCTTATGGGAAGCCGGCGATCAACCTAAAGACTCGTTGTACGTATGGGTCCATATCAAAGGTGTTTGACAATTCATACTTGTACTGCGAATCCCTTTAGGCCCACATATAGACGCAAGACTATACATGCCACAATAAGGAAATAAAGTTGCGCCCTAACTAATATCTATAGCTTTTGACCTAATAGTAAGCACTTAATCCAACAAGTGGTATCAGAGATGTTGCAAGTCCAAGTCTCCCAGGTGTTGCTAGGGGGAGATTATTGGTCTTATAAGAGGCCAACGATCACCTTAAGGACTCGCTGTGCATATAGGCGCACATCAAAGGTGCTTGACAGCCCAGCCTACTGGTGCGCCATGTGTGCACTGCAAAGCCCCACAGGCCCACCCGCAACACATATATAGACACAGGGCTATGTGCTGCCACAATAAGAAAATAAAGTTGCGCCCTGACTAATAGTTATAGCTTTTGGCCCAATAGTAAGATCGCTTTTGGCCTAGCTTATATATATATATATAAGAGTGACTGTGAGAGATGAGAAGAATGAATCACGATTGTTAAATCTCATATGAATGGTCAAAATTAAAAGATCGCTTATATGTCGCATGATTATCATGTGACCATTTTAAATAGCTATGTGACTATTTTAAAAAGTCACATAACTTGATATTTTAATCTTAACTATTTATATGAGACACACACACACACATATATATATCAGTTGAACTAATGGACTAAAACAAACAAACAAAACGAGAAAATTAAAGCACATATTTTTTTTACACAATATACATACAAAGTATATAAATTATTTGTTAGAATAAAATAAACACATACCAATTGTACTTTTTTCATAACATTTGCAAATTATATCACTTTCACTTTTATATTAAAAGGTCAACAGGATATTGTAAAGAAGAAATCATAAAGTTGATTTTACTAAACTTTTGTTGTAATATAGAACTTAAAAATCACTAATAATAAATGAATTCTTTTTTATGTACTTAACGGTGTTAAATCCATAGTTAGTTAAAGAAAAAATGGAGAGAAATGTAATTTATGACTAAGTTTTGAGTTTGTTATTATTTTGACAAATCTCAAGTAGTTGAGTATAATTTACTCTAATATTATTTATTATCCAGTTTAAAATTTTCCAAAATTTTTAGAAATAGAAAGATTCAAAATTCCAGAATGGGAACTTCATTAATTAGTCAACTCATTCAGATTTTAACTACTTTTCTAGCCTTTATTAGGAGAGTTTGTGATGTTCAGAGGAATTTAGTGATTGAATTGAAATTGAAAACATTTATAAAAGTTAACACATAATGCCTGTCAACTCACTTGTGTTGTGAGTGATTCTATGTTTATCTATGCCTTTTAAAAAAATTACTTTATTATTCAAGGGTTAGTTAAAGTTAAAATAGCTAGGACCGAATCTTGCAGGAGACTACTTGATTTTGAGATTAAATCTCAACCAAATTACTTTACCTGTATTTTAGTTTATCCTCTCTATTCTCACACTAAATCTTAAACTTCCTTTATAATAAATAAAATATTAATAATAATTGCTGTAATCATTTTTCCCCTTTAAAGCCTCAACATGCTTTGGAAATGAAGACAAATTAGTGAAATAGTAGCTGCAGCAATTGAAAGCATATGGAAAAAATGGGGCAGCATGTGGAAAAGTTTACAATGTCATATGCACTGGAGCCACAAATGGTGCACCCTATCCTTGTAATGATAGCCATGTTGCTATTGTTAGAATCGTTGATCATTGCCCACTTTGTCGTTCCACCATCAATCTTTCGCGATATTCATTTTCATGGTTTTCAAATCTTGACGCTGGACATATCAAAATTACCTATACAGAAATATTTTAAATGAAGACGATGTTACACAAAGTTGTATTCAGTTTATCTTAATGGAGGCTTTTTATAGATTTTTAAACTTGTGTCATACCTTACAGAAACAAAACTTGATAGGAGCCACAAATGGTGCACCCTATCCTTTTACTTCTTTGGCATGGTAAAGCGGTAGATGGCATCTTGTTTGATTATGCACAGTTGAGACTATGTTTATTTTCTCTTTTCTGCAACGCTTTCTCCCCCTCATTATCTCTTTCTTCCCCACTTTCGTTAAGAACCAATAAAATTATATCTATTATGATGAATCAATTATCGATTGGTTGAGCTTGAAAGATTCTTCATATATATCATATAACTTGGTTTTCAATCCTTAAACAGACTAGTGAGTCAACGAGCCTATTTTCTTTCTTTTCACAAATAAGGTGAAATTTTTTTAACCAGTTTATGTCCTGGTGTAGAAAGGAAAATGATAGGCTGTACAGGTAAATGGCATGGCTAAGAATTGATCCCAGGGTACCACTTAAGCTACGACTCTTAGACAAGGTGATGACTCTTTAATTAATGGATTGGACCCTTAACTAGTGGAATCAGATATGAAGAGACCTTGTCTAGTGTCAAATGAAGACGAGGGACTAACCATTTCATAACACCTCCCTTCCCATTTCAACCAGAACTTAGTCCCTCTTCATTCAATCATTTGACAGCAACATTAACGGCGCAAAGTTCCCATCTAAGTGTCATGATAAATTATGCTGCTGGCCAATGGAAGCTCGACTGTGCAAGTGCTTGAACTCTCCATAGCATTACCTTCGATTTTATAACTTTTGACCTTAATGTCCAATTAAGATAGACTTTACAGCATTGAAAAACTTATGACATGTAGATCATAATATGACCAAGTTTGAACGAAAATATCCCTTTCGTCACAATTGGGATATGAAAATCATATAAAATGATCATTTATTCCTTAATGGGTAACTTATGAATCAAAAGTTCAAATGAGGTAAAAGAAGTGTCTTAGAAAAGCTTGTGATTTGTATTCTTCAATAAAAACAAGGAATACTTGTCCTTTACTTTCAAATACTTGCTCTTTATTGTTTTCATCATTTGATGAACATTTTTATAATTAAAGAAAAAACTATTAGAGACCAAAATCCAAAAGTGAGGCGTTTTACTCCTTCCGTATACCGGTATGTCGACCCTAGCCAAGGTTAGAAATCAGATACCTAGCTACATCAATCACTAGTTGCCTAGGGACAATATGTGCATCAAGCCCAATTTTGGCAAAATATGATGAATGGTGTTGACAATCCATTATGGGCCTAGCCTCCATGGTGGCGCCAACTAGCAATATCAGTGCGATGGAGCCAACAAAGTGCTAGCTTAAATGTAGGGTCCTTGGAGTTGTGGACACTAATTATCTCATAGGAGAATAATTCTTACATTCAATTTGAGAAAAATAATTCTCTATTATTTTATTTTAAAAAATTAATTAAGTATTTAATTATATTAACCAATAATTTATATACGGTTAATTAATAATTTATTTTTATTTTAATATTTGATATGTGATTAACCGTATGTAAATTATTAGTTAATGTAGTTAAATACTTAATTAATTTTTCAAAACAAACCAATAAGACATTATTTTCCCCAAACTGAATGTAAGTCATTTTCCCTTATGTCATTATAGAGCCATGCAGGTACGAGTGTGATCGTTCAAGCCATGGTCGGTTCTTGGAGCTCAACTTGGTTGTATACTTGCATGGGAGAATGAGCCATTAATATGATTCGAGAAAATACTATTTTATTTTTGGTTTGTTTTTAAAATAATTTAAATATTAAATTAATTTAATCAATAATATTTATATAATTAATTACATATTAAATATTAAAATAAAGATAAATTATTAATTAATTTAATTTAATACTTAATTAATTTTATTTACAAATCAAAATAAATTGATTTTCTCTCAAACCATGTTAATAGATCATTTTCCCTACTTGTATTGTTGCTAGGGAAAATAACCCATAAACTCAGCTTGTGAAAATATTTTTCATTATAATTTATAAATTGATTTATTAAATATTAAATTAATTTAATCAATAATTTACTTATAATTAATCAATAAAAATTGACTAACTGTATAAATTACTCAATTAGTCTTATCTCGATTAATCAATATGGAATAGAAAAAATATATTCATTGATCAATTATGTTTATATTTTAGATTAAATTATGTTCTCATTTAGTTAAAAAAATTATAATGATGAAATACTTTTTGGTGAACCAACTTTAGAATCATTTTCCCTTCTAGCTATAGAGATGGCTTGGCGACAAGATGGACTTCTGAAAAAATAACTCAAATGGTTGAAGATTTAAGGCCTGTTTGTATAAATTTTTTTAAGAATAAAAATGTTTTTTTTAAGTAATAAAAATATTTTTTTTTAAGAGATAAAGAGTTAATGCTTTTAAAAAAAACACTTTATGTACTCTTTTGTTACGCATAAAATATTTTTTTTTAAAGTTTAAACTCTTTAATTTTAAAAAAAATACTTTTATTATTTAAAAAACATTTTTTTCTTAAAAATGTTAATACAATATTAATTAATAATTTATATATAATTAATCACATATTAAATATAAAAATAACAATAAATTATTATTTAATCATATATAAATTATTAATTAATATAAATAAATATTTAATTAATTTTAAAAACAAATCAAATGATAATTACTATTCATCAAGCTAAACATTTAAATCATTTTTCTACTTTTTAGAGTCCGTTTTTAGGCCAAGTGTAGCTGGTTGGGCACTAAATCAATGAGACAAACTAGTAGAGCCACGTATTTATGCGTGCAAAGTCACAAAGGACCATGACCCAATCTTTTACGCTATTAGCTAGCACAAATGACGCAAAGGAGGTTAGTGATTGTGCGATCTTCATGCTACTAGGCATCGCAGAATTATCTTTTTGAAGGACCTGGGCAAAAATATTTTTTTAAGAGAAAATGCTATGTGGACTTCTTGTGCAGAAACAGAAAAAAAATATATATATATATATAATAAAAGAGAGCTAGTGTACAAAGACATCAAGTTACTAATGAATAACTTTGGAATGTATAGCATACCCCTTGCTTTTAAGGGCTGCAGCTATGAAAAACAGAGAATTAAATTATATTTATATTCGTCATATTTATGATCAACAGTAAAAGAATAATGCAATAGACGAAATAATAAGGCATTCGGGTTACTTGTAAATGCCTGTGGCAACATTAAAATAGTACATACTAAACATTATTTTGTAGTTATAGTAATAGTAGAAGAGTAGTTCTACATTGCCCTAAGTAATCAGAATTTAACCAAGATTCCCTGATTCAATGAGGTTGATGGATAAGGCAGAGTGATGCTACGCAGAGCTCTGCATTGGCCATCAACTAAATTTATGCAGGCACCACTTATTTTGAAAGGTCAACAGTAGACGAATGGAGGCAGAGCACTTATTTCTGTAGCCAATGCAGAGCTCCAGCACTTCCATAGCATTACTACATTAGCCTAAGACAAAATGGAAGGACCACTCATTTTCATCAAGAGTCATTGAATGCCAACCATTCTCGTTCTAGCTACCTAATATGTAGAACAGTATCCAAGGCAACAATGAAACAGTATTTTTATGTGTAACATTTATTTTGATGGTAATACATATGCATTGGAGGGTGTTGGCTGACAAATGTTAAATAATGTTGTGATTTTGCAAAATGTTACAAACTTAATACGCGCGCCTACTCGAGCACAGCTTTGTGCCAAGGATACCCACTTAACACTAAAACCACAGCTCAGATTCTAAACGCAAGGCTACTTCCGCAAACTTAAATTACAAATCCTCCCCCCCCCCCTCCTCTCCTTCTCTCTCTCCTCTCTTTTTTTACTATTCCCAATCCCAACCTCACTATGAATCCCCTTCTTGCAGCCAAAATTTACAAAAAGGAAGACCACAAAAACGACTAAAACAATTAAATGGAATACATTATAAGTACCATTTTATTGTATGGAAATAGTTGGCTCTGATATCCAGTTCCACACTCTCACTTGTCCAGTTCCATCACCAGTGAAGAATATGCCACCAGGCCCTATCTGAATTGCTCGTACCTCTTGTTTTGTGAATATCTTACCTCTCTCTGAAAATCTGAACAAGAAATGGGCCAAAGAATTAAGAATGAGTTCCCTTCTATATGCTGCAAGTGGAATTGATAACTTGTGCAATAAACCAAGCTTGTAAACCATATAAATGAACCACAATAGAGGTTCGTAGTGGGAAAAAGCGGAACAAATGAGAGCACAAAAATAGGAAGACAAATACTTACGATGGCAGATCATAGAGGCGCACAGTATTATCATTGCAAGAGCACATCAAAATGGGCTTGCCTTGTGAATCATGCATCCCACAGAGGGTAACTACACCCTACAGGCAGTTCACAACATCATCAAAAACATCATGAAAGCCACCTCATCCACTATAACAAATCCCTCTAGCCACAATTCATATATAAGTAATTACTGGTAAGAAATATCTAAATAATATACAACAATGTGAAAACAATAAATTTCTGCACTATTCAGTAAAAAGAATTGCTATGCAGGGGGCAAAAGTTACTCCCAATGTCATTGGACAATATCCCTTTTAACATGATAATGCAACAAATGAGTATGCATATATATATATATAGTTGAATCATAAGGATAGTTGTTGAATCATTGATGAAGGGAAAAAGAGAATTGATTCCCCAAGATTATGAGGTATCAACGTTTCAAAGCAAGATTATATATAATTCAAAGTATCCAGGAAAAACAAATGAATTGAAACATACATGTTCTTCATTGTGAGTATATGTCACTTCCAAGTTTCCACTTTCCGTAGCAAACCACACCTGCAGAAACCCAAACAAATCAAGCCAACAAATATTATTACAAACAAATCTTATATATATTCAGTACATATATAATCAACAAATAGTGTGAAGCCAACCTTCACTGTTTTGTCCAATGAACAAGATAAAAGGAACTGGTCCCAGCAGAGAACAGACATCACAACGGATGTGTGTTCTGTTAGTGTCTGTAAACACTGCAAAGTTTCAAGGTTCCAGACCTGAAAGACGGCAATCAGTTAGAAGACATGAATCAAATTAACAAACCAAAACCTACTACTACATTGCTTTGAAAAATTCTAAAGCAAATCCCAGTAAGAGGATTAGATGCTTATGGCAAAGTGCTTATAATAAAGTGCTTATGATACCTATGTAAACTTACTCTTATTGTATTGTCCATTGAACCAGAGTAGAGTCTATTAGCTCCAACAACTAATGAAACAACACCACGGGAATGACCTTTAAGTGATGCAGCTGGCTCAAAGCAGTTGGCAGCTACATTAAACTTCCATGCCAATATAGATCCGTCCTGCAAGAGAAGTATTTCACTTGAGATTAAAAATTAAGCTGATATTTCAAATCCATGTAGAGACTTGAGGCAGAGAGTAATTTCATCGAAAAGTAGGCTTCATCAAATTGGGATTCAAATTACAGACCCTAATTGGGCCAATTATTAAGCAGGGCTATTTACCCCATACTTCTAGGAAGATTTGATATCATACTATCAGTAAAATTCAATCATAAATAACATTAAACATCATGATGTGTTCTCAAAACACAGTTTGAAACTAGACAATCTAGAAAATGGTGGCGTTGTAAAATCTGCTCGGGATACCCTATACATGCATTCTCTTTCACCATTTCTATATCATCCAAGTTAACACCTCCAATCCTTCACAACCCATGTCACATAATTTGTCACACCCTAAGCCTAACTAGCGGGAGACAACTGCTAGGCCAACCATGTGGCCTCAAAGGCTTACCCAAGTTGTCTTAGTAGTTAGTTCTTAGTGCTTATATAGCATCACCCAATCCTTCACATATCAAAATTTCAATGTGAGACTTAGGGTATCACAGTCTCCCCCACAAAAATTCCTAACAGGTCCTGCTAGACCCAATCAATGGCCTATGGCACAAGATCTCCACCACGCGATGTGGAATATCCCACAGTTCCAACTGGTGATTGCTCTGATTCCAATACCATTTTGTTACGCCCAATCCCAACTAGCATAAGATAATCCGCTAGGCCAACCACGTGGCCTAAAAGGCTAACCTGAATTGTTTTAGTAGCTAATTCTCAGAGCTTATATAGCATCATCCAATCCTTCATATATCCAATGTGAGACTTAAGGTATATGACATAATTACTTCAAATCATATCATTCTTGGTCTCCCACTCATTCCCCTTAGATTCTCCTAGTTAAATTTTCTTGGGAAAATATGGCCACCAGAAAATTTGTATCCATAACTTGTGCATATGCAAATCATCTTAAATGGTTCTCCCTTATTTTCAAGGGAAGCTACCGTAACTCTGATATAATAATGTCTGCATTTCTCTGTCCCACCATTCCTCATCAGCCCCGAATCAACCTCAGTATTCTCATCCCTAAGTAATTTATGGACATTTAGTCCCCTAACATTACAAGATGCCACTCTATAAAGTTTAATACAAATAAAGAAAGACTAAAATGCACGTCTCCATTTCATCCCACAGGCCCTAAGCACCAACAAGATAATCTCCATCAGAAACCAGGATTACTTCATCAAGAAATAAAGCATGACTCTGAATAAAACAAATACATAGTCAACGGAAATGAAAAGGATTTACCTGCGTACCAGCAAAGAGCATATCATTATTCACAACAAGCGCATGAACTTGTCCAACAGGGCCGTTTAGACTTAGCTCCATTGAATTTTGCGTGTTCCAGGCCTGCAATACCAATGTAATCAACCAAAAAGGATATCTGTCATGCTGCTCTATGAGTGGCACAAAACAATGTCTTAGCAAAAAAAACTTTCACTAAATTAGAGATGATGTACTTGACTTAAAAAATTTCAGAGTACAAAATGAGAGAAGAAAAAATGAATGCCTATGTGTGCCCTTTCTTACCTTAACAAAATTGGGTATGCCAACAAAAACCCAAGGACCTTCACTGATCATGCAACCTACTTCACCACCAAGAGTGACCACAGCCATACACTGCATAGGAACATAGACAAACACAATCAAGATCAATCTTACATTTCTTTCCTATGACTTCAAAAGGAAACTAAGAAAAAAAAACCGATAAAAAAAGGACACAATGCTCACTGCTGACATTGAAACTTGAAAGAGAAATAGAGAGAAGCAAAAAATGATATCAATTAAAATAATTTTAACAAAACAAAAACACTACAACTAGATTCCTATGTAAATACCCTTGTTTCACGGAAAAGTATAATGGAGGAAAGTGTCTTACAATGACCATCGGGCATAAAATATACCAAGAAGTTAACTGGTATCATAAGCACTGGAGAGTGAGCAATAAGTATTGGAATGAGGTGAGGGATTAAAGCAAAGTTATGGTCATCTAAGCTTTACCTTTCAAGAAAGCAACTTTATTTATTTAAGAGAATCATATAGTTTGGCTTTCAATTTAATGGCGACTGTTGGTTGTACATCACCCAATACATCAAAAACTGGAAAATGCTTCAAAAAAGAAATTTCCAAAAGGCAATTTGCAGAGTTCAAAAGTGATCAAACACCAAAGAAAACTACAATACCCACGAACCAATACAAGTATAGTAGCTTGATAAGAATCATGCAATCGGACAATTTGATGCAAAACAAATCAAATTAGTTATGCTATTAAATAGTCTCAAAATTCAAGTCTTTTATTAAAGATTTAATCAGTGATTCGAGCCAGCTTTCACACACAGCAGTTTGGTGACAGAATAAGATGTGCTTCACCTAGTCCTAACAACCAAAATCCAAACTTCAAAGTACATAATTTTCTCCTTTTCCATAGACACAAAATCATGAAGCAGAACAGTCCAAAAATCGTTTTCTGGGTATTTCAAATAGAAACTGAAATTTCCACTAATAATTAAAAAACAAACAAACAAAGAGTTAACAACCTTTCCAGACTGGCAGTCCCAAACCCTTACAGTCTCATCAGTACTTCCAGTATAAAGCTTATCCGAACCAGAGGGCAAGGCTATTCCACTCACAACCTGTTCAACAAAACCAAAACTCAGCCCATCAACTCCTAGTAGCACCAAAAAAAAATGCACTCATAAAAATGTTATCAAACACCAAGTTCCTAAAAATCCTTTACCTTCTGATGCCCTTCAAGTTGGGTCAATAAAGAAAAACCATCCCCTGAACTCCAAGTGTGAAGGAACTTACACCTCTCTCCATAACTACAATTCCCTTGAACCCAATAAGTACAAACTTTATCAGTCCTCCTAACTACACCATTACCACCCACTGCTCCTCCTCCGCCACTGCCACGAGGCCGCCCCCACGTCGAAGCGCCGCTAAAATTCGGACTCCGCCGGGGGCCGGAGAAGCCGGAATTATCGGCAGACCCATGTGGGCGCTTAGAAGACATGCCGTTGGAGTTGGGAGGAGGCAACTCGCCGTGCAGAAACGCGCACGGGTGCCTATTGCACTTCCCCGCTTGCCAATGGTAGCACACTCTCTGGTGCTTGATGCCCCCCGCAGCGCCACCGAGTCGGTTGAACACGCGCTTGTTGCCACCATCGTAGTCCATCGCTTCAATATACAAAGACGATGGAGATTGATTTTTTTCTTCTCTCTCTCTCTCTCTCTATATATATATATATCTGAATTCGAATTGGGTTTGGAAGAAGAAACTTTGGCTATGATTCAGAGAACGAGATTGGAGATGGTGTGGATCGCGAGGTGGAATCCCAAATCGTCCATGCGCGAGCGATTAAGATTGTGTGAGCTGCGAGGAGGAAGGTGCGGTGTGATCATCAAGTGTGGAACTCGTGGGAAACCCTAATCGTTGCGATTAGGGTTCGAGGAATTTAAAGCAGAAAACCCTAATTTTGATGCAGAGTTTCGATTTGGGAGTGAGTGAAACTGTGTTTTGTGTTTTTGCACTATGCAGGTGATGATTGAAGAACAAAAGGAGAATGTGGAATTACAAAACTACCCTTTCCTTTATGATGTCATTATCAATAAGGAGTACTGTGCAAAATTGGGAGCTCCAACCTTTTTTAATTTCGGGTCAAGCATATCTAAAAAGGGCGAAGGATACTCTTGAATTCAATTTCATATGCAAATAGAAAGATACACATGAAAAAATATATGGGTTCCGTAATTTGAAAAATTATAAGATTCACATCTTATGTTATCTCTCTATCTGAACATTCAAATCCATAAAACGGAATTGTTAGGATACTTAGTTTTCTAAACGTATGAATACTTTTTTTTATAATATATATATATATATATATAAGGGTATGGTATTTTAAATGGGTTCCTAAATATTTATTAATTTGTTTCTTTGTGGGATTATTTTCTACGTTAACGTTCCTTTCCTTTTTCTCTTTAAATTTGAGTTTTACAAAACTAGGAAACACGAGCATAATAGACATGTAAGTGGAGGTATTCATAAGATGGGTTAAGCTTGACTTAGTCTTGACATAAGATTTTCATTGGACAAATATTTTGGGCTTATCAAACTTTATCATAGTTGGGCTTGTGATTAACAAGATGGATGGAACAGCTCAAAGATTAATAAAATTTAAATGATAACATAGTTATATGTATAGTATGTTATATTATGCTGAAATATATTTAAATTCTTATATTGTATGTTAATTATTCTATAATTATCAATTTTTTTATAAATATTAATAATTAGATATATATTTAAAAGTAATATTTAATTTATGTGTTTTAAATTCTTCAGGTTAAGATATATGTATATTTATATATCTTAGATCAAATTGGGTAGCCTAGTATTGACCTGAAAAATACATCTAACCAAATGACTTTGGCCCTGTCTTGGTCCTGATTTAATTTTTTTATTGAAATTAAATCCAATATTTTTTATTAAAGTTTAGGTTAACAGGCGTGGATTGAGTCATTATGCATCCTTAGAGGTGAGAAGAGGAGTTGAGTTGATAGTTGATGTTAAGGATGCTTATAACTTGTCCTAGCCCCTGACTTGAAGTATTTAAATTAGGTTTGAGTATTTCTTTTAAATTTAATGTATTTTTGGGGTCACCTTCATCCGGCATAGTATTAAATAAATTATTGTTTTTTAATATTTTTTTTATATATTATTATGATATTTTTTTAAATGTTAGACTTTGATAAAAATATTGTGACTCTCAATAATTTTAGTTATTATATTATTTATTTATTATATAATTATCAATTAAATTAGATTTTCACAAGAGCAAAAAATAATAAATACAATTAAATTTATACAAATAAAAAAATAATCAAAATATTACATAAAAAAATATTTGTGTATTTTAAATAAGTTCACTCAATCTTGACCCAACTTAGATCCTAATATAATTAGTTTAGACTATAAAAATTGACTCAGTCAAAATTTTAAAGCAAAACGAAAATTATCTTCAATCAAATCAACTCGACTCAACTTAGCCTATCAATAACTCTAATGACTGTTAGGGTGTAAAAATGAGATATATAAATAATATTTTTTTATTATAAAAATAAAGTTTACAAATAAAAATAAAAATAAAAATGATATTATTTTTATTTCGCGGTAGCAGCCGTTTAATTTCCCAAAATGGAAGACGGTTAAGAAGAGCGTATTAGACTTTTATGTACCGCAAGCGAGTACGACTAGTAGGAGCAGCGGAGACAGGGCTGAAAGTGTCAATAGAAGAAGCCATTACGAGCAAAACATATATATATATATGTAAAAGTTTTTTTAATATTTATTTTTTGTGAAAAATATTAATATTTTTTAACCATTAATAATTAATATTTAGCCATAGATTTAAAATATAATTATTTTATTTATATTTTAACATAATAAAATTATGAGTAAATATTAGTAATTAATTATTAAAGATACTGATATAATATATATATATATATATTATTTATATAGTAATTAGAATCTGATAATAATGAATGAGGGAAAGGATTAAACTAAATTAGAAGTGGGTGTTGGAGTCCGAGGAAGCCTTCAATTTCAAAAGACAGAACCAAACAAAGCAACAACGTTGGTGTTTGGGGTTTTTGGCCAAAAGCCTCAGACAGCACGTCCCTGTGAGCCCATGGTTGCTCTCTCTTCTGGAGCTCAACCACTGCTCCAACGGACTCCTTCTCTCTCTCTTTCTCCCCCATGCTCTCCCTTCACTGCCCAGGTCCCTCTTTTTCTCTCTCTTTCACTTGCTTCTTCTTTCCATATTACGTGACTCTTCGAATTTTGTTGAGTTTTGTTTTTTATTTTATTTTTTGGCTGTATTTGGATCTGGGGTTGTTTAGTTTTGGGTGAATTCTAATGGGTTTGTGCTGTTTTCACTTGTTTTCCTTGGTTCTGGGCTGTTTTGGCTTCTGGGTGTTGGTGCTTTTGTCGTTTTTAGAGGGTTTTTTTTTAAGGATCAACCGTGTCTGTACTCGTAATTCAGGTTGAAATTTTGGGTTGGGTGTCTGATCGGTAAAAAAATCACTCTTTTTTGTTTTTGTTTTTGGTTTAAATTTCTAATGGGGGATGTGTTAGAATCTGTTTCCAATTCTTTCTTTTTTTTTTTTTGTGAAATTTGAAGATGGGGAAGCTTGAATCATAAATGATTGTAACTTGTGATCTGAGTCAGAAGTGATTAGTTGGGAGGGTTTTTATTTGCTATGAATATTTTTTTTGTTTTCCTTAATTGGGTATTATGCAGTGGATGATGTGAGTCTCATTGTCATTGTTGTGCAGATCAGCTGATTTAGAAAAGGGAGAAAGGTGGTCCTGACTGTTCAGATTCATGGTATCGTGTGCCTTACGTTGAGTTTATTCGTCAAATGTCAACCAAATTGAGAGCTTCTTCAAGGATTTTGACTCTGAAATGGGGTTTTGGTGGATGACAGTGTAAGCCAAAAAATAAAGGTTGACATTTGTGTTTACACTGTTTAGTAATCTTATTTTGTCAAAGAGGCTATTGCTATCTCTTGAACCAGAACTTTCAGCCAGAGAATTGTTAGGGTAAATTGCTACTCATATTTCTGGGTTTGTTGAGGAGAGGAGCAAGAAAATTGGTATGGCTGTTGCCAAGAGCAAGAGCAGCAGTGAGCCTTCTACTTCCTACAATTGTTACAAAGTAACAAGCTTGACTGAAACCATATTAGACACAAAGCATACCTCTAATTTGAAAGATCGATACATTCTTGGGGAGCAGTTGGGTTGGGGACAGTTTGGTGTCATAAGAGCTTGCTCAGACAAGCTGACTGGAGAGGTTTTGGCCTGCAAATCAATTGCTAAAGATAGGTTGGTTACTTCAGATGATCTGCGTAGTGTCAAACTTGAGATTGAGATAATGGCTAGGCTATCTGGACACCCCAATGTTGTAGATCTCAAGGCAGTTTATGAAGAGGAAGATTTTGTTCATTTGGTGATGGAGCTTTGTGCTGGAGGGGAGCTGTTTCACCGAATAGAGAAGCATGGACGGTTTTCTGAATCTGAAGCCAGGGTTCTCTTTAGGCACCTTATGCTGGTGGTTTTGTATTGTCATGAAAATGGGGTTGTTCATAGAGATTTGAAGCCTGAGAACATTCTCTTAGCAACAAGAGCCTCCTCATCTCCTATTAAATTGGCAGATTTTGGGCTTGCAACCTACATCAAGCCTGGTACTTACTTTCTTTGCTTCCTTTGCAGATTATTAATCTTCTTTGCAGTTTCCATTGCTCCACTGAAAATGTGTGGTATTTATCTTCAAATATTGGGCTTTGTTTAAGCAGGACAGAGTTTGCATGGGTTAGTTGGGAGTCCATTCTATATAGCTCCGGAGGTACTGGCAGGTGCATATAACCAGGCTGCTGATGTGTGGAGTGCAGGTGTTATTCTTTACATTCTATTGAGTGGGATGCCTCCATTTTGGGGGAAGACCAAGTCACGGATATTTGAAGCTGTTAAGGCTGCTTCCCTGAGGTTCCCATCTGAACCTTGGGATCACATTTCGGAATCAGCTAAGGATTTGATTAGGGGTATGCTCTGCACAGAACCTTCTCAAAGGCTCACTTCCCAGGAGGTTTTAGGTAAGTTTATATGTGTTTTTTTGGCTGTAGATGCCTATCTACTGCAGCTATTTTGTTTAATTCATCATTGGAGTTCTTGAGCATTTTAGACAGGCTGGATAATGGCAGTTCAATTGAGATATAGTCATAGACTATGATTAATGATTGAACCAAAGAGGACTATTACTATATTATTGAACACAAAATAACTTCATTTGGAGCATCAAGGATATGTTTATTTTGCTTAGCAAACCTATGGCACCACCTGACAATTCTGTTAGTTTAGATTATGGCGATATTAAGTTCGTCTTATTCAGTCATTTATGGTATGCATGTTCAAAACAGCTATGGTTTAAGAAATATAATATGCAACTCTTTGGTCCTCACCATCCCCCAAAAGGAACAAGTTTGTTTCTATTATCTTGTTTTTCTGCAAACTTTTTCTGGATGGTCTTCACTCTTCTTTTTTATACTCTTTATACTCTTTTTTCTATTCTATTATGTTTCAAATGCATAAGTTAATCGGATGGATAGTGGTCCTAATATAATATATAGCGGCCCTTCCCCTGACCACTCCCAACTCCCAAGCATAGAAAAGCACAAGAAAAAAAAGACAATAAAAAAGAAAGAAATGAAAAATCAAATAAATATATTTTCTAATCTTCATCTGAACTTTCCCTTTTTAGATCATTGCTGGATGGAAAGCAATCAAACAAATCCTGAACAACTAAGTGAACATAAAATCCAAAGTTGTGAAGAATGGGATGTTGGTGGCAGCTCATTCTCTGCCTCATTTATGTCCAGGAATCAGGACATCAGCTTTGGCGCTGGATCACCTACATGTGATGCTCAATCACCTACATTCACATGCAGATCATCATTTTCTTCTTTTTTCGTGGAGCCAGTGACTCCTTGTTCAGTTTCTGGTGGGTTTTCATTTCAAAGCGCAGGCGAATCCTCTGGATTGGAATTTTCTTCTCCTGTTCCCTCAATGCTTAGCTTTTCATTTCTCAGCCCCGGTTCTGTTGTTGAGCAAAAGAATTGTACATTAGAGTGCTCAACTAACACATCAGATGTAAATGCAATTGCTGGAGGTATTTAAAGTGTTTTTCATTTTAACTGTCTTCACTTTTTTCTTTACCTCCTTAATCTGATTTTTTTTCTCTTTCTTTTTTGCAATTTATTGCAGAAGCAAGCTTGGGAAAGTTGCTTCTACTACCAGATTCTCCCCTTTGCATTGGACATGATGTTAAAGAAATGGATCGCAAGCCTGTAGAGACTAAAAGGGCAGGTGGAATGAATGGATATAGGGTATTGGGAATACACAGCAAGAGAAACCGGACAATTGGACTTGGTGAGCGTGAGCAACTTGACCTTGTCGTGACTGAATCAGTCATTCGTTGGTCATCATGCACACAACTCCCTACATCACTGAGATCATCTCTTGTCTGCTAAAAGGATTGACTTATCCACAGATTAATTGAACAGCTTCATGTGGTGCCTAAATTCGGCATACCTGTGCAAGTTTTGCCTGCCTAACTCATTGTATATGTTTCCTGCATTTGCATTGTTGCTACTGTCTTCTGGTTGGTGCGAGTTGTAGTTTAGATTTGGTGGCGGTTTAATGATGATGTGTCTGATTGAGTAGTGGTTCTAATAGCTCAGTTTTCTTGTTTTTCTTTCTTCTTCTTTTCCCTTCTCATGTTAATTACCATGAGTGTGAGTAAAAGGCATTCAGCCTGGTTTGTAAAGGAAGTTGTTTCTTGATGGTACTCCACTTATCTTAATTTGGTGTTTCTGTGTTACCTTACATTTTCAAGCTCGTGAACATATTAGCTTCTGTGCCTGTCTTTCTGCATAAAAGGAAATTATAGTTAATCTTTTTTTCTGATTCCTATACAGTGTCATTTTTGGATTTTACAATATAGTTACTTAAGAACTAAAATGTACTACGTAATTGCTGATAATTTTCATTACCTTATTAATAAACTTTGGTACCACCATTTGTGTTAGGGGTGTTCATAGGTTGGATTGGTTCGGGTTTTGAAAAAAAAAATGTCTAAACTAATCAATTTTAGTCGGATTGGTTTGGTTTAGTTTTTGAAAAAAAATTTGAGCAACCCAAATCATACTAACCTAATTAAGGTTGGGTTGGTTTTGTTCGAGTCATTGAATTGTTTGATTAAAAAAAATTTCTCACAGTAAAATAGTAAACTTATTATTGTTAAATATTTCAAATTCAATTAGACAATTACATATGAATTTTAAGTATTTAAGCTTTTTAGAACAATTCAAATATTAAGATAAAAGTAAAATTAAGTTTGAGAAGAAACATTTTAATGTTTCAATGTATCATAATCTTCATTTGTAATATAAATGTATAGCATTAAATGTATCTTGCATTACAGAGAAGGCTTTAAGTTGTAGAATTTTGTAATAGACGAGTAAGCTAATCATTGAAATGTTATTATCTTAATATGCAACTAAAATAAAATAAAAATAATTAAATGATTAGGACTCTAAAATGAAAATAAAAGATATATTGTTATATCTTAACTTTTTAAATAAATGAAAAGTTAAATAATAAAAAAATAATGTTTAGAATTTCATTACTCTTTGAATTATTTTATTGACTCATTAAATTTTTGTGTTATAAAATACAAGACACTTAAACCAAACTAATCTTAATTAGTTTTGATTAAACTAAATTCAATTAGAGTTGATAACTTAACCTAAATCAATTTTTTAAAATTAATTTAAATTAATTTATCAAATTAATCAGGTCAACTTAAACCTATGAACGACTCTAATTTATGCATGTTCCTAGCATGATGAATGGTGGGTAGCACTTTGATCTAATTTTTGGTACAGAATTTATTAAGATTATGGACCAGTGTTCTTGGAATTAAATATGTTGAACCGTGACATCTCACTCTATGAAGATCAATCATTGTCATAGCAATACGCTGCAAGAGGAGGGTGGGTAGGTTTGTCATCATCTGTTCGGCCAAAAGTCAATGCCACCTTTTGTATAAAATGGTTTAGGGTACATATTAAGGTCTGGATAGCAATTATTATGGCAGAAATGGCAACCTCATTATTATTTACCTTACCTTTTGTTTTTCCTCATTCTTTTTGAAATTATTTCTGTGCCCAAATTTTTTTATACTGGCGTCTTCATAAGTTATTAAAAATTTATTCATGAAAAAGGTTAGATAATTATAAAAAAAATGCTAATTTTTTTGTTAGAATAATGTGACATATTTTTTAATTTTTAGATAAATGAGTTATTCTTATTATTTTATATATCTAACAATCATACTTAAATTTAAGAGATTTTTGTTAATTTTGATTTTCTTTTTTACTGTGTAACATTACTTTTTATTCATCAACTTTAAGCATTTATTATAAAAATTAACAGTTAAAAAATATTTGAGGAATTAAGAATATTGATACCTAAAAATAAAAACATGGATGATATAACAACTCCTTTCTTTCTTTTTTTCTCTATAAAGTAAAGTTGATTTTTTTTTGGGCTCACTTAGTTCTGCCTGTAGAAGTTTTCTATAAATTTATAAGAAAAAAAGGAAATTAAAGAGCAAAAGGGTCTCGCTCCACGTGTATAAGGTACAGAAACAACACTTTGATAATGAGGGGCTTATCTATTTGGTGATGTGAAAGAGCTCTTGCACAAACATTAATAATGTTATGCTACCCTCGTTTCTGAGAGACAGGGAAACACCTCGAAGTTAATGTCTGCATTGTCAAAACAGCACACATTATTTTGTCCCTGCACCTCTCTCATCACTCAAAGTTCAAAAGCAACAGGAACTTTACCAACAACCTTTGGGGACGAGACATTGAAAAGCTGAGGCAAAATGAAATGGGGATATCCCTTGGTGTCTAATGCAAGTTCCTTTAGGAGGTATAATTTTGATAGAAGTTTGCCTACTTGCACGTTTGCAAACATGGCGAATTATTGACCAATCCTTTTGGTGACATCCTATACCGTGAGAATGGTACAAATAAGTTTAGCAATGGTCCCTATCCACTCTGCCCAATGATGTAAAAAATATATCTATATATAAAAATTGATACATTATGATTATATGCTATGCTATAATTGCTTCTCATATTCTCAAATATAATGAGGAATTTCATGCCAAAAATTTGGAGCAGACGTATGATGGTATAACATTTGCTCCCCCGTCTTTTCTTCGTTGTTCTTATTTTTGAACTTTCTGTTATTATTTATTTATTTTTAAGCAAGTGTTAAATACTACCCCTCTCAAAAATTTAGTTATTAAGTAAAATTATATCAATAATTTTATATTTTTAACATGTTCTTTATTTAAAAAATTCTTTAAATTTGAAGTGTGGATAATATAAGTTTACGAGACTTTATCTGAAATTTAACTTTTATTTAATAAAATAGGTGTGAGAAGGATCAAATTCATGATTACTTAATTATATTGTTATTTTTAATTTTTAAATAAAGTTAAATTTTAACATAAGATAAAATAATCTTAAGAGGCATGTTAGAGATATAAAAATTTTTATGAGACTACACCTAATAGCTTAAATTTTTTAAATGATTAGTTCTTAACATGATATTAGAGTCTCTATAAACAAATTGTTATGAGTTTGATCTTGCAGCTACATTCTTGTAAATAAAGTTATATTTCAATACAAGATAAAATAGACCTGTACATTTTTTACGCCTAAGCTCAAAACTCTCTTACATGAAGAGAGATGTTAGATATATAAAATCATTTATTGAATAGATATTTTTGAATCTTTAGATTAAATGTAAGCCACAAAATAAAATAAAATAAAAGAAGTATAATATTATCTTTAATTTGTTAAATGCAAGAGTGGCTAAGGTATTTATTTTTTTCAGTACATTGATAAGTTATTAAATATGGGTGTTGTTACATAAATTTAGTTTTTTTAAAGTACTCATAATTGTTAAATATTTATTGATTTATAATTTTCACAATAAATATTTAAAATTTATTAAATATAACAACTACTAAATATTTAACAAAATATACAAGCAACAAAGTGATTATAATTAGTGAAATTTTAAATATTTATTATAAAAATCAACAATTAATAAAATATCTATCAATAAAAAGAAACATGGATGAAGTAATAACTCTCTCATGCGACAAAGATGAAAATAAAAAAATATATAAATAAGCTACTTGTCAGCCTATAGGTGGTCTAGAAACATCTACTTGGTGTTTGCAGCTTTATTGACTTGACCTCGACTTATATTGACTAGAAAAAATTTCAAGGCTTTTGGGTAATTTGGTATGCCTCAAATATGACAATGCTTAGGTAAGGCTTACACAATATTGGAGTCACAGCCAGCCACACGTCATATTTCCATCTTCTTTTTTTTTTTTTTTCCTCTCTTTTTATCTCTAACTTTTTATATTTTTTTTATAATTGAATAGTATCCACAGCAATTCATATGTCAGAACTTAGAATTAATAAAATTAAGATTTAAATTTATACATCTAATTACATATCATATACAAGCTTTTACTACTAAATTAATTTCAAAGAATAATTTAATATAGACATTTATTGAATTCTAAATAAAGTAAACTAATGGAGACGTCAAAAATTAAGAAAAATATTACTTGCATATTTTTTTAATATCATTTTTATACTTAGTTAACAAAGAGTAAATTTTTAATTAATACAATATATTATTTAATTAATGAATTTTAATAATTAATTACTTATAAACTTAGTTAATGATAAATAAATTCTTAATTAATTTAGTACGTATTTGGGTAGGCCCATTTAGCTCGGCAAACAGACTTCACATTTAAAATTAAAATGTTTTGCAAACATCACGTTAAAGCTTCTCAATCGGGAGTTAAGGTTCAAACACCTGTTTGAGCAAAAGCAAAACAACCTTGCTTTTACGTTTGAAAATGTAACGTTAAGGGATTTTAGGACAAACCAACAACAAATCTTCTGATTATAACTTTGCCTCTTGCAATAACGTTAGGGGATTTTAACTTCAACAGACCAGCTCCCTTCCTTACCACCACTTCAAGCCTCAACTTATTCATCTGAAGATATCATTTGCATCAACAGCAAGCTCATTACATAATCGCTAGCCTGACTCACTGTAATTCACAAACCACCATCAACCCCATATTTAAGCGTTAGCAGTGAGGAACATATAAGAGAAAATGGATGTTGATGACTCCCTTATTCATTGGCAATGATTAGGAAATTTGGGGATGAGGTTTTGTGGATGCCAATGAAGGTGAGAAAGAAAGTGGGAGAAGAAACTTCCAGACTTTTTATATGTTCTATCTTTTTACTTGCTACAATTACCTCATCACCTTCCACCTAACTCATTTAATTTTCTTAATTCTTAACTACTCTTTTTTTTAATTATTGTTAGTTTCAATTATCTTATTTTTATTTATTTCTTTCATCCGTGACTTTTTATTTTATAAAAAATAAAAAAGATAATGGGTATTTTACAATTTTTTTATATTTAGAGTGAGAGTAGACGGGTATGAAAGTAGCGAGACTTTTTTAAGGTTAATTAGTTTTATTGTATAATTAAATAATATATATATAATAACATAAATTATAAAATATATCATATAATTCAAACTCATAAAAATAACATATACCTAATTATTAATAATTTAACTCAAAATAATTTATACCCTTTTTGATAATTACATATTTAAAAGTAATTTTTATCAACACTATCCAAATAACATTCATTTTAACAAAATTAATTTTTAAATACAGGTTTTCAAATATAAATCACTTCACTTAAATTCACTTCTAACTAAAATTAAATTTGCACAATCAAGTTCATCTAAAATTAAGTTTACAAAATCTAATCAAAACACACATTTAATATATTATTTAGTTAATAAATTATTGGCTTGCAAGTGATTAATTACCAAAATATATTAACCAAATAATATATTATATTAAATAAAAATTTAATTCTCATTAACTAAGTATAAAATTGATATAAAAATTTAACGTGTAAATATCATTGTTAAAAAACTAATGGAGCAAAAGCAAACTAATCCCTGTTTGTTTTAGAAGTACTTTTCAATTTTGGAAAACAAAAAGTGATAAGGACCCCTGTGTTTGTTTTTCCTACTCGATGCTATTAACGCCAAGTGGTGCTCGTAGATGGCACAAAATGAGACCTTTCAAATAAAAAGATAAGAAGATTGATAGCCATAAACACAAACCAACCCAGCCCCATGTTCTTTTGGTGCATGAGCTTATGGTTTTGGTAATTCCACTTGGACTTTCTCATCAGGATATATTTCCAGAATTCAACCTTCCTTTCTTTTAGCAGGAAATCATAGACACCAGATGGGTTGTAATTGTAAAATAAACTCCTTAAGCTCACCAATTCTATGCAAATTTTACACCAAGAAACCAAAGCTTAGAACAAACACCATCATATTCTCTTCCTCTACCTCCAGTGAAAACCAACAAAAAACCATTTCCACCAGCACAACCATTGGAATCCCAACAGCTGAGGCTTACACTGTTAGTTTCAAGACACAAAGGGCTTGCAAACTTGGCATTTCAAGATATCCTGACTTTGAATATGATGCAGAAGGGGGAAGGGGAACTGGGTCTGGTGCAAAGGTCACAGAGAACCCAGCATACAATGAGCTTCTCGTTTCATTTGACCTTGAAACTCTCTATATTCCACCATTAACAAGTTCTACAACCAAGTTTCTGGGATTGCCATTGCCACCATTTTTGAAGATTGATATAGTCCCAGAAGCATTGCAAGGAAGTATTAATCAAGAATCTGGCAAGGTAAGCCATATAAGTTGTGGAGTTTATACCTCTTCAATTTCAACAGGGTGTGCATTATGTGTGCCCTTTCAATGTGCCTTACTTATTCTAACTTGCCATAAGTATCTCTTTATTTTGGTTCCATAACTTCACAATTGATTATATAATTGCCATTTTTTTTACAAGGTGGATTTTGAGTTCAAGGCCAAGTTCTTGTTTTCTGCTGGAAGTCTGTATAATGCTCCCCCACTGCTGGTGAAGACAGTTTTGACATCTGAAGAATCAAGGGGGACCATGAAGAGTGGAAGAGGCAAGAGATTGGATGAAGAGGGGAAGTGCAAACTGGTTGGTGTGGCAACAGTTGATCCTATTGATGATTTCCTAATGAATACCTTCCTTGGCCTTCCAACTGAGTGCCTTGCCGACCTAAATGCTGTAATCTCCATTTCTTGCTCATCTTAAGATCTCATCACAAACTTTGGACACTGTTGAAACCTATTTATTATAGTCATTGTATCCTTATTGGAAATTCAACGTGAAAAAGTACAAGGTGCATTGATGAATTGACAACAGTTATAATGGACTAGTTTAGTTACCAAAAAAAAAAAATTAGACTAGTTTAGCCATTTTAGCCTTGTGAGTTGTGACCTGATAGTCAAGTATCTCACTTTATGTACAGCAATTCTAATGTAGCCAAAAAAAGGAAGAGAAAAGCCTTTCTCCTTCATTAAAATAAAATAAGCCACAATTCTGACGGAAGTTGTGGAAAAATAAGTTAATTGTTTCCTTAGTTTGGGGTGATAATTGTGTTGCTTATAGAAGACATACAATTAAGCATGTCCATTGATAATAATTTTGGCCGTTATATGGATTGCTGATAATCAATTCTTAATTCTCTTTATAGCAAAAGAAAATGATTTTCTTTAGGTATTATAAAAAAGGAATCATTTTTCATTGTCAAACTATTAAAGAAAGAATATAAAAATACTTTTGGCCATTGCATAAGCATTGCCAAGCACGCACGCACGCACCAACAGTGTAATAATGTGAAGTCCATAGGAGAGCATTCAGCTGCAGTCACAGCCTACAAGCACAAGTTCACAGCAAATGCAAAGTTGGAAAGATGAAGCAAGATAGATACAGTATTTATGAATAATAACTTAAGGAAGAAACTAGCCAGTGTAGCCCCTACCACCAAACCCATTCGTCAACTTTTAACACAAATGCAACTTGTGCAGATGAATTTGCTTACCCTACATTATATAACCTTTTTCTTTTATTTTTTGGGCACTAAAATAACAATGTTTGAAATGATAAAATCTTCTAATTCCAAATCATAATATCCATTTGATGCATTAAGATGAGGCCTTGCACACCAAAATACCAACACATTAAAGTATTTTTTTTTCCTGTTGTTTCTCAACCAAACTGGTACCCTTCTGCAGCCTCCAACTGTCATCAGGCAACATTTGCTTTGAGACGAAAGATAATTTGTATTGTTTGAAATTCGACCAGCCAGCAAAATATCCAGCTCCATGCCTCATGCATGGCAATTTTGTATAACAGGAAATATTAAGACCTTCATAATATCAATTCATTCAAATGCAAGCCTTTGAGTACCGACCAGTGAAGCATATTGGCCATTCTTTGCCAATAGCTCAAAATGGGTGCCTAGTTCTGCAATCCCCCCATCAGAACAGAGTGCAATTTGATGGGCATTTTGAACTGTGCTTAATCGGTGAGCTATTACTAATGTTGTCCTCCCCTTCATCAAATGATTGAGAGCATCCTGGACCATGCGCTCACTGACTGCATCCAGGGCACTTGTAGCCTGCAGCAGCAAAGAACATCAAAATCAAGAAGGGCATAATTAGGATCAGATAGATATAGGCTTAAAGGACAGCAGGAAGGGTTTTTCATGGGCTGCATGGTACTCTGCCTCCTAGTGAGTCCAGTCTCAATTGTTATGGTGAACTGAAGCATGGAGAGTGGAGACTACATAGAAAAGCAAAGAATTAAACAAAAATATCACCTCATCAAGTATAAGGATCGGAGCATTCTTTAGGAGAGCTCGGGCAATAGCAATTCTCTGCAGATTAGAAACAATACTCAAGAACCTCTGAATGTGTCCATGTGTGAAAATGCATGCTCATGCAAGTGAAGTGTTGCATATGTAAACTCTACTATACCTGCCTCTGTCCTCCACTCAGTAGGCCTCCACGCTCACCGACAAGTGTATCATAGCCCTTTCCAGAAAATATGAATCAAAAAACAACTTAGCGGTTGTACCTATACAAAAGCATGTGCATACCTCGAAAGAAAACAAACAAACCTGTGGAAGTGAAATTATAAAGTCATGAGCATTTGCAGCTTTCGCTGCCTTAATCACGTCGTCTTTAGAAACATTGTCATCTGGAAGCCCATATGCAATATTTTCTCCAACAGACACCGAAAACAGAACAGGCTCCTGTAATACCTTAGTATTATTCGTATACAAATGAAGTAATATGTTTAATATCAAACATGAGAATCTTCTTTTTTTTCGTTTTTTTTTTTAGTTTTCATACTTGATTTACAATAGAGACAACCCGGGCCCATTCACTCTTGTCAAATGTTCGGACATCCTCTCCTGCAACTGTTATACAACCTTTTGCTGGCTACAGAAACAAAACATCACTTAATGCATGTATTTTTCAAGACACAGAAATTAAATGAAACTTCAATTTACAACTTAAGAAACAGAAATTAAACCTCATAAAAACGAGCCAATAGCTGTACTATTGTACTTTTCCCTGCACCACTAGAACCCACCAGTGCAGTTACAGTTCCACATTTTAGTCTTAAATTTAAGCCACGTAAGATTTCCACATCTGGCCTTAAAGGATAAGAGAAATACACATCTGCAATACAATATAAGCAGGGTCATTCACAGAGCAGAAACAAGTACACATGACAAAGTAAATCAGATCTATTATATTAACGTAATATTTAACCAACTCATGGTTATTATAGAACTTGTTCACATCCATAAGAATAAAGTATGTGTGTTTGTGTGTGTGTGACAGTGCGTGTGTGTGTGTGAGAGAGAGAGAGAGATTAAATAAGAAACTTAAGCTTCAAAAATCAGATTGGACATAAAACTGAAAGTGAATGATTATATATCTTCCTCAAGCTTCTGTCACTGTAATTCTATTTTTGAGAAGTGTGATTCAAACATCATGATAACCAGAAAGCAACCAATACACAGTCAAAGTCCCTCAAACAGAAAATTCATCCATTTAGTTACAGAAACTTTGGAAGTTCATCTCATAACTCAAAGAAAAAAGGAAAAGGTAAGATGAAGGAGCTCCCATTACAAGAACATTAGCAAATATGGCTGTTGATATAGGAAAGTCATACATTAAAACAACACATCTTAAGGGATACGAAGAAAATTGCAACAAAGATACCTTCAAGACAAACATCTCCAGACCATGCTAAGCTAAACAAATTGCTTGACGTTTTTAGTGCTGACATGTAATGCAAATACTTTTTTTGGTTTTTCTCAGCAGTAGAGAAGAACAATTTATAGTTTTCATCATCCACTGCTTTTTGTTTCAGTTCTCTTTCTAAGCCATAGGCAAGGGAATCATCAATTTGAACTCCAGACAAAACAGAGTTGATCCTCTCAACAGCAGCAAAAGTTCCACGAAGATCTCCAAAAGTATTAACCAGTCCTTGAACCTGAAAGACATAATATCAGATAGCAAAGAGAGGATGGAAAAACAAAGTGAAATAGCAAGTCAAGACCTCAATTTGCTTACAGAGAATGTTAAAGTGAAAGTATATCCAATAAAAGATGCCATAGTTCCAACAGAGAGCTCACCCTGTGAGCAAGAATTAAGAGCAACTTAGAAAGATTCATGAATGATTTTAATGGTGGAAAATACTTCGAAAAGAAATGATAAGGGAAATATGAATATCATCAAAAGGATAAAATATTATTTGCAAGAATGTATTTATGTAGCAATAATAATCATGACCAACAACATCTGTTTCAGAAGGAAAGAAGAGGAAAGGCTATGATTAGATGTCATTATAGAGAGAAATGACAAAAGCTGCACAAGCTAGAATTGCTTACCGCCTTAACTTTGCTTCCTCCAAGACAATATAATGCAATTAAAGAAATATAAACAGCAACTCTAGTCAAGGATTCATTTACAGATTTGAAAGTCCCAAGCTTTATCCCACTTGATTGGTAAGATAGAACCTGTAGAGAATTCATAATTAACATGAAAGCATTCTAGAGGGTGTCATACCTTTTCTGACAACAGCTATTGGTCCTTGAATAATCTTACCTGGTTAGCAAATGTAAACATTTGGCGCTTCTCACCACTAAAGGATCTTACCTGTAATCATGTATGTCACTGTTTCAGCTGTCAATTACAAATCCAAGCCTTTACAATGCACAAGACAAAATATCTGTCATAAAAATCTGAACTGGTGGGAACTCACTGTTCGAATAGCCGAAAATGTTTCTGTTACAGAATCAGACATAGATGCTTGGGCCAACCCATGTGCTTTAAAAACTGGCAAAGTTGATCTCTTGTAGACAGCTTCAGAGAACTAAAAAGAATCAGCAGCAGGGAAGAAAACATGAAATGACGAATAACATGACTCAAAGTTTTCAAGCTACATCATAATTGTCAGGTTATATAAATAAGCTACTTATGATGCTTATTACCCTAACATTTAAGAAAGGAGAAATAAAAAGACAGGCAATTATATTTCTGCACTTTCTAATAAACCACAACAATGTTAAAGATAAACCTAGAACAGCCTGGTCATTAAATTGATAATATCAAATACAATAGAAATTTACCAATTGAAACGGAAACTGTGAGCATCAGAACACCCAGAATTGGTGCGAGTTGAGGGGATAAAGAAAAAAGTATGAATATTGTCCCAATGACCTACAAGTACAAAGAAAACAAAAGAAGCAATGACCAAGATGAATGTGAGCAGCAAAATGCAAACTAAAATATGCATGAGTACAACATAAGTAACAAAAAAAATTGAGGTTCTTCTCTCTTGAAAGATAAGGAAGCAATTCTCTCATACTCAAACATCTAAATTGTGGTTATATAAACTCCCACTCCACAAGAAATGAAGGAAAGTCAACCACAACAAAGTGAAAAGGAATCATACACATGCTTAAATATAGGAAATATAAAGCTCACTTCTGATTGGTGTAGAGTTGCTTGCCTCAGATAATGCCCTGAATCCGCGATCTCTTGAAACATTCTCACTCACGATATCTTTAAGAGAACCCAAATCAGATGTTAACAAACCAGTGAGTTCACCAACCTATAAGGAGAAAACCCAAGAAAGTGCAATAGTTTTAGAACCTACTCAATTAGTTTACTATCCATAAAGTAAAGGAATAAAGCAACATAGGTTAGAAAAATGAAAATTTTATATTTTAAAAATATATGTAGTACGCATAAAAAGGAATTGAAAGAGAAGAAGTTACTGCAGTAGATGGGAAAGATAGGGAGAGAAAGAAAGAATGGAAGACAGATGGACAGAAGGAAGGAAGGAAGGAAGGAAGGGAGACAGAGAGAATAAAATACTATGCACAAAAATCAGGTAAAAGTGACAGAACAATGGTTATCTGCACATGGTCCCAGCTCTGAACCAAAATATCTCAAGAGACTTGTAAACACGCAAAGTAAAAGCATGTATAACTACTTCCATACACATACCTTGTATTTGTCAAAAAATTCAACCTGCATAAATAAAAAGAATAAAATGTGATTAAAGGACCAAAGCATTATTTTTGACATAGGAACTTACCATGAGAGCTAACCAAAATAACTTCTATCCAAGAATTCAAGCACCCTATGTGTAATTCACAGGTTGTGAGAAATGACAATATTATTATTTACCAATATATGTTAGCCAAGACATTTTATTGCCATTATGATCTCTACAAAACTGGCATATGATGCCAACAACATATAATTGCAGAAAGCATCAGTCCAGTTGCATATATTCAGAAAGATATGATGATACATGCATTCTGTATCAGTGTATTGTTACATTATGTACACTTCCTTCCCTTTCGAAGTATCCAACCCTCCTTCTTGGTTACTGGCTTCCATTCAAATCCTTAAATATAAAAGATAGTCAATGAAAAATATACAAATGTAAATACTCTTTGGTTATGGCATTTAAGAGAAAGAGGTCAGTTCCAACAAAAAAACTGTTAATAATCTTATGAATACAACAAACTACCATACATGTTCTAACAAATAACTATCTCCAAGCATAATCAGAAAGAACTAAATGAACAAAAAAACTAAAAAAGAAAATAAAAATGAGCAGGAAAGTTGGAAAAGATTTGGCTTTACCTTCTGAATCAATATTCTTCCAAAGACTTGAGCTCTTAGTGTTGACATAACTTTCTCCCACACTATGTTCAAGTTTATAACAAAAATAACAGTTAAAAGTGGCTCCAGGGCATACAGAATTCCAACTTTACTGAGCAGACTCCATAACGGCTCTGGTCTAGCACCAATAAGAACTTCAAAAAACCGCCCTAAAAGAACAACAACACACAATAATGTATATATAATATATTCAATATTAAAAGGCTTTGTATTTTCAATTGTCAAGCCAAAATTTCTGCACATACATCATACACGAACAGTGGGGAAAAAGGAACCAAAAGATAAAAGACAGAACCATAAGTGCTATAACTTCTAATACTGCAATAACAATACCAACTTCCTGATTGTTGGATTCGCGCAGAACTATTAAGGGTATATTTGGATGGAGGAGTTTGGAGAGGTAGGAAAGGGAGGGGTAATTTTTCATTTTAGGTAAACATTTCCCGTATTTAAGAATTTTTTTAAATGAGAAATTATCATGTAACATTCCAATCGTCCCTTATTCATTTTTATAAACATTTTAAAATTTTCTCAATTTAGAAATGAAAAATTACCCCTCCCTTCCCCTCCAAACTCCTCCAATCCAAGGGTATGTTTGAGAGTGATGGAAGGGGGTGGCTCATAATGGAATGGAATGGAATGGAAATGAAGGGAATGGAATGAAAAGGTAGATGTCACTCCATTGTTTGGTAGTTTAATAAAGGAATGGAAGGGACACCCTATACTCTCCTCACAAAATCATGCCACTCCCTCCTAAACACCCCAATTTGGAGGGACAACAAAATGGAGGTTTTTAATGGCAAAGAGGTGTCTTGGGGTCCCTCCATTGCCACTCCCTTCCATCCTCTTTAATAACTCCCAAACACCTATTTTGTAAAATTTATTATGACATTCCATTCCATTCCCTCACATGCCATCCTCCCAAACATACCCTAAAGGTCAAGCTAGTGAGACTTGCACCACAACCCAAATAATTATTGAACACATCATGTCATTGCAGTCTGAACTTAAATCAAAATTACAGCACCCCTTCTACCATGAGTTGATTAAACAGCGAACACTCATTATTAACAACCCAAAATATATCCACGAGCTACAATGTCATTATCCAAATTTCTATGAGATACAAAGAAAGAGAGTTAATTTAAGTCATTCAAGAACAAATTTATACAGAACAGAATCAGAGAACGCAGAGAGCGTAGATCGCTAATCTGATACCATATTGAGACAGAATTGGCAAATGATTTCTTGCTTTGAAATGAACTATTACAAAGTATTTATACAAGTAAGGACTAACTAACTCTAGCTGTCAATCAATTTAACTTAGTTGTCATTGAACTGTCATACTAACAAACTAACTGCTACTAACAGAAAAAAGGATTTCTGTATCCTAATAAAATAGAAGGAGAAAAAATAGAGCAAAAAATTACAAAAAGAAAATTCCGGCTAATCATTAATCACTCCTTGAACATCTTAATCGTTGAACAGGAGTATATGTACATATATATATATATATAAATCATATTATGTAACATTACCCCAAAAAACAATATAAAAAGTGTGAACTTTATGCACACAAGCAATCTTTTACCTGAAAAAATGGGCATGGAGAGAGTACAGGTGGTGCAGGCAAAGAGAGTTACAACCGAAACGGCGAGCCTCAACTTGTGCTTCATGAGGAGCACCCAAAGAAGCTCCCAGCTGATCAAGCTCGGTGGCATGGGCTTCTCTGGCGACCCATCAACCTTCGGGTCCAATGGGTCGCCGAAAATGGGGTCGGATGCGGGTCCGGTGACATAGGCATGTGGGGTTGTTGTGCGGATCGTGGAAGAAGAGAAGGGAAGGAGGGAGCGTGAATGGAGTAGAAGGGGTGAAAGGGAGGAGGAGTGAGAGAGTGTTGGTTTGGGTTTGAGAAAGGGAGAAGGTGTGAGGCACAGTGTTGTTGCAGTTGCAGAAGCCATGGCCATTGTTGTGCTCTGCTCAAATGCAGAAGCAGAAGAAGAAGAAGAAGAAGAAGAAAAAGAGAGGTTGGCAAACCTTTTTGTTTGATGCATATATCTAATTTATCCAATTATCTTTCTTTTTTTTTTTGTATTTTTGTAAGAAAATCTTATTTGTTTATTTCCAATTATTTCTTTGGTTTATATCTCCCTAGCTAATTAGCTCAATATTTTAATTTTTTAAATCATTTTATTGGAAATTCTATTTTTTTTCTTCAAATTTTTGCCCTTTCACATGGTTATGCTCTGAATTTTTTTATTATTTATAACAGTGCATGATTGATTAGCTTATTTTGTATTAAAAATATATTTTAGTTGTGAATTAGTCACACATTTAAAAGATATAAAAATATCTAATAATCTTATAAAAAGAAAAAATCTGTCACACCATCTTATTTCAAATAGTAACTAAGTCTCTTTGAAATTGTTTGAACTTGAAATGCAATGCTTCTAATTTAGTGTAATTTGAGTTCAGAAATATTATATATTATTTTCAAGAAATATTTGTCATATAAAAATTGAAAGGAATAAATTAAACAAGTGCTTTTAAAATAAAATTTTTCTTATTACCTAAGCCTATAATTTTAAAAAAAATCCGCTAGAAGAGATGTTGGAGCATTTAATTAAAGAATGCATAAAATAAGAATTTTGAGTCTTTTTAATGTATCGGTCAAATAATTAAAACAAAAGTTATTAAATATAAAAATAGAGTATTTCATATCTTAAAATTTTTAAATTTTTTTAATATTTTCTTTTTTAAGTCATGAAGAGAATTTATTAAAAAATATTAATTTTTCTCAAATAATTCCTTAAGAGTATTGGTTTTGGTGTCAATAAAATAAAAGGTAAATTGTAAACTGCACTCTTTAATTTTAGGTCATGTGGGGATTAAACCTTATGGTATGAAGAAATACAATTAACCTCATAAATTTTACACTTTGAGCGCAAAATTCCTTTCACTGTTAAAATGTTATTAGAAATGTTAAATGACTTATAAGTAGTGATGTCATTAAAACTTATTTTAACTTCAAATAATATCATAATTAAGTGAAAAATCAACATAATTAAGAAAAAAAACTAATTAATTTTTCACTTAAATATGACATTATTGGATGTTAAAACATATTTTAATAGTATTACATGTAAGTCACACCATATTTTCATTAGGTTTTTAATGATTTGATTGATGAAAGGGGTTTTGAGTAGGAAGTATAAAGTTTAGGGGGTTATTTGCATATTTTTAAATCTTAAGGTCTAATATGCACATAACTCAAAGTTTAGGGTTATAATATGCAATTTTTGTAGTCTTTAAATTTATTAAAATCGTATTAATTTAGTCTATTTTTTTATTTATGATTGATCAAGTTAAATGATGACTTTTAGTGTGACATGTTAAGTGTCTATTTATAACACTAAAGTGTTATATGACACATTACTCAGCCTTTGCCTTAAGATACGACGTTGTTTTAGCTTAATGAATCATCATCTTATCATACATTGAACACATTGTCACTCACTCACTAAGTTAAAATGATTTTGTATCTTAAAAAAATGTTGAGCAATAAGCACATATGACACTAAACATTGCATATAGACATTTAACGTGTTATGTTATGAGTTATTGTTTAACTTGATCACTCAAAGATAATAAAATGACTAAATTAATAAAGTTTTTATAAAATTTAACAATTAATTTATACACAATAATAAATTTAAGAACTACACTATAAGTAAGAGATATTTTTAAAAACTAAATTACATATTTACTCTATTATGTAATGAATAATTACTTAACAAATGTATTAAATAATTTTTGAATTCTCAAAAATATTAATTAAATTTTATTTAATTCTTTTTATTTTGATTCTTTAACCCAAATATACTCCTTAAAAAAATGCATAATCATGTTTCCATATTCTTTTAACGTGGGACTAAAGTCTGCATTCTATAAAAAATGGATAACCATGTACTTGTTTTTATTTTTTTAATACGATGACAAGGTATTTGGACTAATTCTCACTGAAACTTTGATGAAATTCGAATCCTTACATTAAAAATAAATAAATAAATAAAATGCGTAGTATGAAACTGAATCGATAAACTGAGCCACATAGGGTGAATAGATAACATTGTCTTGTATTAATAATTAATAAATAATAATAATAATAATAAGGAAGGAGAACATGATGAGCATCTCCGCGTGTCACCTCGTAAATCATCTTAAGAGATCATCATCTCACGAGATTCTTGTCCTGTTTTTGCCCCCTTCAATCCCCACACCCACACACTCCCAAAAGTCCAACTCGCTCTGAGTTGACTCACTCCCTCTCTCTCTCTTTCTCTTCCGAGATCAACCACCATCGTTCCTTCTTCCTCCGCCGTGAACGTAACCCCAACCACCCATCTCCCTCAATGCAAAGCTCCTCGCTCCTCGCCGTCGATTTTCGCCGGAATCTCCGACCCCTTCTCTCCCTTTGACTTCGCATTTTCATGAACCCGATGGCTCCGTTTTGCCGCCTCTTACTCCTCGCCACCCTCTGCTGCCTCTTTGGCACCCTCGCCGCCAGCGACGGCGACGCTGATCCGCTTTACAAGTGAGCTTCGCTCTCCGCCTCTGTCTGACTTGTATTTTCTTGCCATGTTTTTTAACAACTCCAGATTTTGCTTCAAATCTTCACTCTATGCACTTGATAAGGGATTCGGGTTGTTCAAGAGAAATGGGTTTGGTGTTTTAATTATATGGGTAGCATAAAAAATGAAACTTGGGTTTGTTGGATGTTTTCGTAGAAAAAGCATGAATTTTTTTTTAATTTTTGGGTGGGTTTTTAGGAAGAGTTAATTGAGTGGTCTTGAAATTTTTAAGATGACGTTATCTATATTATGTGGTTGGTTTTAGTAGATGCAATGAATAATGATGTGCTTTTTGGTTTTATGGCGATTTTCAAGCCTGGAGTGTGAGTGAGATTAGAATTTTTGAGGTAACGTTATGTATGTTATGTGATTAGTTTTAGTGGTTTCTGGGAGTTTTATTGTTTTGTGTAAAATTGTTTATGATAATGTCTGGAAGTTCCACTGCTTGCATAGGTGCAGTGGGCTCTTTTTGAGTTAAGCATAGACTGCGATTGTGGTGGGTTTTTGTTCTTTTTTTTTTTTTTTTGGTGGGAATTCCAGTTAGTAGTACTGATTGAGAAACAGCAGACTAATAATGGGGAACTATGTACCCAGAGAAAGATGCCTTAGTTTTGTTTAGAACAATTTGTATTGTTATTATGTATTCTTGCTTGCTTTCAATCTTACTGAGCACCAGTAGATGGTATAATCAGAAATTTTTTTAGGCTGATCTTAGTTTGTGAATTTGAAATGTCGTACTAGCATGATGGCAGTCATAATGTGTCAAAACTTGTACAGTATACATTTTGGATCTTCAAAATTGAGATGTAAGGGAGGAGTCAATTTATCAGAGCTGTATCTTCATCATGTCTAGATTCATTGCCATTTTTTGCTCCTCCCACATTTACTCTTACTAAGCATCATGTTCCTTCATTTTCTAGAAATATTGAGTTTATTTAACAAACAGTGTAGAAGGTTTATTGCATTTATTATTTTTATCTAGCCAACCATAAAGAACTTGCTTGAGTAAAATTTCTCTATATAAAATATATTGTCACATTACTAAGGCCCGTTTTCTCTCATGATTGACAAATCCAATATCACCTCTTAGGTTTACTACAATCTTCCCAATCAACTTTCATATTTAAATTTGCTTCATATTTTCCTTACTATAAAAGCTTTAATTTCTTGTTCCAGTATCTTGATAGTTTTCTTGGGTAGATTGAAAACAGTGCTCCAAAATACCTTTCCATCACATATTCACATTGCACAGCTTGTAATTACATGAATTGGTCTACCATCTTGTGAAATGAAAACCAGCAATTTGTAAAGCACATGTCAGTAAATTTGAGTTTAGAATGTTTAAATTCTTCATGAACTTTTTTTTTTAGAATGCAGGCAGTAAAGGATAAACTTTACATAAATAAATAATCATACCTTTATGATGTTAACTGTGATGGCATAACTAGTTGGACTCACTGCTTGATTAATTATTGAGCTAAGAGAATTTTCTCACGTTTCAACTATTTCCTGGTCTTGCATAAATACCATTTGATTGTGATCAATAAAATATGATGAGCTTTCTACCTTTTAGCAAAGTATTTTCACTATTTAATAATTAATCTCACATCACAACTTCTTCTTTTATCCAAATAAATAAATAAATATAGTTGACATCACAGCAATAGATAGGCCTGTATACTTTAAGGTTATATGGACTGATCTTTTCTGGCTTTGAGGTTAAGATGGTAGCATTGAAACCCCTTCTCCCAAAAATGAAATGACTACTTGAATTGAATGAGGATTTTATGGCAGCTTTAATATCATTTGTAATTCACAAATCTATATTTTAATTATTGGGCTGTAGAAGCGTTAGTATCAATAGTTTCATTGCTGTTCTTAGAAGATTGGCTTGGGTTTCGTCATCATTCACATCTTGCACAAGGCTCATACTTCAAAAACTATGGAGCTTTGTAATGCAAGATAATATTCAAACTTGGAATGTATTTTTCAGTATCATTAGCTTTATCTAACACATTCAGATGAAAGTGCAAGTATCCTGCTTTACAACATTGTGAGTGCGCTCTTCCAACTTCTCCCTTTCCTTGGTATGGAGGCATTTGTGACATTTTGATATCTTACTATAAATTGACACCGTGTCACCATTCATGTGCAGCATCAATCTTGACTTTTGTTCAAATAATTCCTACTTGTCCTTTTTATTAATTTCTACTACAGGGTTTTTATATATTCATACATCACGTCTTTACGAAAGGAGTTTGAGCTTTTGTACCTTACAGATTCTCACTCCAATTTAGAAATTCTAGTTGTTGATTTTGATAGACATTTTTAATAATAAGAAAATGTTGCAGCATAAGTATTGTCAGTTGTAAGTGAGGGGAAGAATGGCAGATGCAAAAACTATATATGTTCTGCTAATTGATCCAGCAATGACCTGTATGCTAACAAAATTACTGCTGGTATTATGTAGTTTGAATTATCGTATGCTCTATTCTGCCATATGATCAGTTTTGGTTGTGATTATTAAATTTCAGAGATTGTGTGGAACAGTGCGAGAAAACTGGATGTGTAGGGGAGAGATGCTTTCAACATTGTAAATTCTCATCAGATGGAAAACCAATTGATGGTCCATGGTATATGCATGAACCCCTCTACCTGAGGTGGAAACAATGGGACTGCCGCACTGACTGTCGGTATTACTGCATGCTAGCTAGAGAGGAAGAAAGAACAAAACTTGGTGACAAGCCTGTCAAGTATCATAGAAAATGGCCATTTCGGCGTGTTTATGGGATTCAGGTTCTTTCATGAATCTCCTATGAAAAGTTCAGTTGTAATATGGCTAGGTTGGTTTTGGTTTCTCATTGTAGCATGGATATGTTATATATGGTTTCAGGAACCGGTGGCTGTTGCTCTGTCTGCCCTTAATCTTGCTATGCAGTTTCATGGATGGGTATCCTTTTTCATTCTTGTGTACTATAAGTTGCCTTTGAGGCCAAATAAGAAGACTTACTATGAGTACACAGGCTTGTGGCACATCTATGGGATACTATCTATGAATTCATGGCTTTGGAGTGCTGTTTTTCATAGTAGGTAAGTTGTTCGCTTTATGATTACCTTTTAATATGGTATGGGCTGTATATAAAATTATGATTCAGTGTTGAAGAACTAGCCCTTGACATTGATTTTCCTACACTTTCTGTAAATGGTATTTAAAGTAGTGACATAAAAATTGAAATTTTACACCACAGTGATCATAATGCTCATAAAATATATATACTGCATCACAGGACCCTTTTGCTTCTATATAAAGCAAATATATATTAAATATGGTTGGCCTATTCTACATATACTGCACAATCACAGTGCCCAGAAACTTTCATTGATTTCATTCCACTGATAAAGAAAAAAGCAGATTCTGATATCTTCAATAGTAATACACATGATACATGATTATGAGGGATCTTTGCCACTTCTGCTTACTTCGTTTAGTATTTGTTTATTATGAAGAGGAGAGGGGGTTCTGTGATTATAATTTAACCTTTTTATTTCAAACTTCATTATCTTTAGAGATGTGGAATTAACAGAGAAGCTGGATTACTCTTCTGCTGTGGCCTTACTGGGATTTACCCTCATTCTAGCAATACTGCGAGCTTTTAATGTGAGGGATGAAGCTACAAGAGTCATGGTTTCTGCTCCCTTGATTGCTTTTGTGACAACTCATATCTTGTATCTGAATTTCTACGAACTTGCTTATGGTAATCTTTTATTTTTAAATAAAATGTCTGTTGACTTACGCATCTTATAATATTTATGTTAACAGTGCTGAAAATGATGGAAGATGCAATTCACTCTTAACAACATTTGGGATGAACTGTACTAACTTCTGCTACTTTATCTTGGCTTCCTCATTTTTTGTTATTCCCTTTCATCATTGACATTGATTTTGTCCTTGGTGTTGTGATCATTGTTTTCTTTGCAAATAACTTGGTGCTTTCTTGAAGCATCTTTGTGAGCTTATTTTAAGTCTCTGAAATTCCTTTTAAGATTAATTTGTTGAAAATGTGGTCTACAGAAATCCCATGAACATGCAGCGGTCATTTCACTTTAAGATTCTCCAAGCTGTTCTTCATGGTGCACTGTTCTTGGGGAGTTAACTGATGCATTGGCTGTTTTTTCAGGTTTGAACATGAAAGTTTGCATGACGATGGCTGTTTCCCAGCTTTTTATTTGGGCAATTTGGGCTTGTGTTTCCAGCCATCCAGCGCGATGGAAATTATGGACGGTAGTGGTGGGAGGAGGCCTAGCTACGCTCTTGGAGACATATGACTTCCCACCTTACATGGGATATGTGGATGCTCATGCTCTGTGGCATGCGACAACCATTCCTCTTACATTCCTTTGGTGGAGTTTTATAAGGGATGATGCTGAGTTTAGGACCACAGCTCTCCTTAAAAAGGTAAAATAGTGTTGACTCAATGGACAGAGGGGTGCAGCAGATGAAGGACATGTCATATGCTTACTTTGATTTGTACATCAGAACTTTTGCATTTTCCTCGTGTAGGCATTTATTTGAAATGCTTAACACGATGGTTTCTGTGTTTTTTATTTTGTAACTTTTGTTTTCCTCGTGTGAGGGATACTTAGCGAAATTTAAATTTGCAAATGCCTTCCTCGCCTTTTCAAGAAGGACATGTCATATGCTTACCTTGATTTGTACATCAGAACTCTTTCATTTTCCTCGTGTAGGCATTTATTTGAAATGCTTAACACGATGGTTTCTGTGTTTTTGATTTTGTAACTTTTGTTTTCCTCATGTGTGAGGGATATTTTCTTAGTGAAATTTAAATTTGCAAATGCCTTCCTTGCCTTTTCAAATCCCAACTCCCATCCCTTGTAAGTCACTCTATTGCAGAAGAATTGGGAAGGTTCCCATTTTAGACGAAGTGCATGTGGTATACTCACCTGAACCTCATACTTGATTTGATCATATTTAACTCAATTCATATCTCAGTTTATTCATTTATAATGTGACCTAAGTGTTTAATTACATACTTTGGCATGAGTTAGACTCTTAAGTTACTTAAACTGGGTATAATTCACCAGCGGAGGAGGTTCAACTAGTAAGGATCTCCTGTTGCGAGCAATTTTTTTTTTTGATAAACGATATATAAGTACTATTATAAGCCTTGGTTGATGATAATGGTAATGTCGTGACCTTAGAATGAGGTAATCTTTTGTCTCTCCAAACAATTAAAAAAAGGGGTATTACCTTTGATGTTAGTTATTTTTTGTTTCTTTTTATATGTTAAAAAATAAATTTCATTTCTATTGGCTCAAATAATATTTCATATATAAATCAATTGGAGATGTAGCTTCTTTTTTTTAATAAAAAAAGCAAAACAATTTAAATTGATCATTCTTAAAATATGAAATTTTATTATAATTATTTTCCTAATTTTAAAACACATACCAATTTATAAATAGTGGCTTAAGTGGTAAGTTTTAGTGATTGAGAAACTTATGTAATATTACGGGTTAGGGTCTAATTGTGGAGAGGAGGAGCATCATTATTTCGGAACAGATTACTCTTACAGTGTGATGATTGATTAGTTTCATACTCAAAAAATAAGGGAACTAAGACAAGTATTGATAAAAAAAAACTTTGCTTATTAAATATCTTCCAAATCCAAATGAATTCAATCATTATGTTTTGCCGCAAGACAGGATAAATCATACGAGAAAATATGATAATGACACAATAATTACTTGGACAACAATGAAACATTAAAAATGGGAAAGAATCTGAGACAGTAGTCTTTCTACAGCTATAAGAATTAGATGCAAAATATGATAATGAGACAATAATTAATTGGACGACAAGGAAATATTAAAAATGGGAAAGAATATGACAGCGGCATCAAAATAAGTACTTCCTACATTTATGAGAATTAGGTGCTGACAATTGATGAATCATAAGTTACGCAGAATCTTAATCTCCTCGAATCTCTCTGTCAGAGCATTGGAAAGGAACAGTCCACAGAGCTTCACCCTTCTCCAACAATGGACTCCTTGGACAAGAAAAAGAAGAAGGAAGACAAGGTTTTTCATCATCATCATATTCTTCTTATTCATTTTTTCTTTTCAAAAAATTTTCTTTTACTCAGTGATTGTTATTGTGGATTGAATCGTCTCCATAAAAGTTTCCTTATATATATATATATATATACATATATTGGGACTAGGAAGAAATTTCTTGGGTGTTATAGAATGGATGCAAAGTTTTTATCTTTGATTCAAACACATTTTGAATACTTGCTTTTTTTTTTCTATGGCTTTGTGGCAGGCAAGAGAGAAGCAATTGAAAAAAGAAAAGTTTCTTCTTAAGCAAGCTGAGCGTCAGGTGACTAGAGTTCCCTATTACCCTGGCATGCAACTGCAACATTTTTATTTTATTTTTCTCTTTTTTATTTAAATTGTGAATTTGTATTTTTTTCAATCTGTTGTTTTATCAATTTGATTTTTGTAAATAATGTTCAGAATTTCCACTTTTTTTCCCGCCTCTGGTGTCAGGAACATGAACAAAGATGGTCTAATGCTTCTAAAAAGAATCAAAGAAAGAAAAATGTAAAGCTTGGGGCAGAGGAGGAGAATTCTGAAGATTATATTGATCCTGAGACTCCTTCTGGTGATAAGAAACGTATGTCTTGTCAAATGGCAAAACAGTACAGTCCAAGTGCTGTGGAGAAATCGTGAGTGTTAATTATGTCTTTATGTTTGTTACAATTTAATTCTATATATGGATTGTTTATCTTATGTGTTTGCTAAAATTTAGGTGGTATGAGTGGTGGGAGAAATCAGGGTTCTTTGTGGCAGATGCTAGCAGCTCCAAACCACCTTTTGTTATTGTGAGTGTCTTATTGAACTTCTATATGTTAGTTTGATGCCATATGAAATTGTTTTTGCTCCAAATTTTCAATCTGAGAGCAACAAATAATAATTTGTTTACAATTAGTACTTCATACATGATTTATGGAGTGTGAAGTAGCCTTTTTGCTGTATAGATCCTTCCTTCTCTGAAATTGGGTCAAATTCGTCTCTGGAACCAGTTGATATAGGATAAAAAGGCCTAGAGTTAAATTGTGACACAAAGATATGGCCAGGAAAAGGATGGGCAAGGAGATCTGAAACACAGCTAAAAAGGGCTGGTCTTCTGGTTAGCAACCAGGGAAAATGGCAGAAAATTTCTGTTATTAAGGAAACACTTAACTCAGTATTTTAAATTGTGGTTACGGTTGTATAAATTGCAGATAATTACGAAAAAATACAACTGCAAGCCGTAATTGCAGCTGCGTTACAGGTGCAAAGACCTTTAAAACGCAATATTACAACCACAATTGTGGTTGCATCCGCAATTTAAAATCCTGACTGCACTAATCCTGGTACAGCCATTAAACCCCTTTATATAGCATAAAAGCCCTAAAATAAATTCTAAACCTTGGATTTAATGTCTAAAGTAACTTGAATATAAAGAAACTAAAAAGACATAAATAAAATATAAAGTAATACTGCTACAGTATTTGAACTACAGTATCATGAACCGTATCACTCTACAGTAGCATAAACAGTATTAATCTACAATAGCCCAAACAGCAATCCTTTGTCTTGCATCAATATGATTCCGTAGGAAATCACGTTCTTTGACACCGAATTACCAAGAGCTGACCCTCCTTCTTAGTCATGCAAAACACCTACCAATTAACTAGATGATCCTTCTTACTTTCTCCCACTCCTGACCAAAGAAAGTCTCATAATTTTCTCTAACATCTCTGCCACTCCAACAGAAATCCTTGAAAGTGACAAATAGTAAAGGTAGATACTGATAGTGAGGTTTGAACAAGATGGATGCGACCTCCTAACTCCTAAGTGAGTGGCCACTGGAAAACCTTAAAACCTTGGAGAGAAGCCAATGGGGGTAAGAACTTCTTGATTCTCCAAATTAATTCTTGCTAACCTACTCTTAGACAAGTTAATTTTCAACCCAAAAACGAATTCATAAATTTGTAATAAGGTGAGAACATTCATCACATTTCCCCAGTCACCTTCCAAAAGTAAAGCAGTCTCATCTGCAAACTGTAAATGAGAATGCTACGTGATTAACCAGTTTTAAAATAGTTGAACATTTAGCATTTAGGTTCAATTCTTCAGGTTAGTGATGGACTATTCTTCTTATTAAAATGTTTGGTTATAATGCTTTACCATAATTGTCACATTAATTGTAGGGTTTTCCTTTTTGCATTTCTCATTTGATTAGTGGTGGTGGGCATAGTTACTAGTTCGGTAGTTTTCTGTACCTTCTTTCTGAATTGTCATGTAGTGAGATAGGATAGTTTTAAAAACTTGACTGATTAGTGGATTCTGTACCTTCTATTCATTAAGTATATAATAAATGTACTGAGTTTGTAGAATACAAAAAGCATTACATATTATGATTTAGGAGTTGTGCAACTTGTGTGTGGAAAAGATAAAGTACAGTACAGTGGATTCAAGAATGGTTTATATATCAAACATGCCCCCTCACACGAAATCCCTTTAGGCTTGAAATTTGGACATACATAGGTTCACTTTACCTTGTGCTTAAATTTAATTTATTGTGAAGAATGGGGATGACAAGGATTGAACTCTTGACTATTTGGTCAAAGAGGCTTTGATATCGTATTGAAGGACCAACTATCCCTAAAGTTTAAGCTATTAGGTTGAGGTCCAAAAATGGTTTATATATCTAACACGGACCATTGGGAAAACTGAAAAAGATATCATATTTGGAGGATGTGAATTTGTTTTAAATATTATCTGAGTGTAGTGAGAAATGATTACTAAGATGGAAATTCAGCATTTAGGACCAAGATGTGTTTTTTAATTAGTTTTACTCATTGAAATTAATTTGTATACCATGAAGCAAGCTGATTGTGCTTTATGTTTAGGTTTTTCCTCCACCAAATGTGACTGGTGCTCTCCACATAGGTCATGCTCTCACAGCAGCAATAGAGGTATGTTATATACCCAATTTTCACTGTTGTTTTGTGCAGTTTAGCTGTTTGAAACCATTCATCTCAATGTGATTTATTGCTTGCAGGACACAATGATTCGTTGGCGAAGAATGTCTGGATACAATACTTTATGGGTGCCTGGGATGGACCATGCAGGGATTGCAACACAGGTTCCATTTCTAAATTCAGCAAGTTTCACTTAGTTTTTAGCTCTCTTCTGATTTATCATTTATTGTGGATGTTGTGGTTGGATGGTGAAGGAAGGGCCTCATGTGGCTTGCATATTATTCAGTTGCATATGCACATTTAATTGTCATTTTTTGATAATTTTTATGCTATTTGACTCAACTAGTTTTCGTTCCTTATATGGTGGGATTTCTTATAAAACATCAGATCCCAAGACACACTAGCATTTTTCCATCTTGTCAAATATCTTTCTATCCTAAGTTTCTAGAAACCAATTGGATGGTTCTTTAGCCATACTGTGGTTAAGGAAGCAAAAGGCATTATTTGGATATATGTTTCTTTCTAAAATTTGTGTGTCATTGACTTGTTTTCTATAAATGGTAGAGTAAGCCCTATGTCCTTTTAAGTTACGGCCCTCATATATCATGGGTTACTCTTCAATGATATATTGTTAATTTCCTGTTGTTTTCAGCATATCTTTTATGCATGAGGTGATGTTAATTATGATTGTTATGGCACAGGTAGTTGTGGAGAAAAATATAATGCGTGAAAAACAATTAACCAGGCATGATCTGGGCCGTGAGAAATTTCTATCCGAGGTATGTTTTGTAGAACGAATTTTGAAGCCAACGTTCTTAATAATTTGATAGCTTCTGTTTTTTTTGTTCTTGCTCATATGACATACTTTGATAAATATTGGTGCAAAAGGTTTGGAACTGGAAAAACAAGTACGGGGGCACAATATTACAACAATTACGTCGATTAGGAGCCTCTATGGATTGGTCTCGTGAGGTAAATAAATAAGTTATAACTATGTCAGCATTTAGTCCAAAGTTATATAACTCTCTCTCTTGATAAAAGAAGAATTCATTAAGGCAGAAAACAATACAAAACAGGAGGATCAGGAATCCTCCTAAGGCTTCAAAGAAACTGCAGATGTAAGAAAGGAAAAAAGAAAATACATCAGCTCAAATGAGCAACCCAATTCCTTTGCTTGTCTGACCTAGAAACACCCTTATAAAACCCATGAGCAGAAAACCACAAGGAAGCTAAGAAAACAAGCCTGTCCCATAAGAGTTAGACTCAAGGTGTTCACTGTCCTAGCATGATAATTGGCTTTCATATGAATCTGTGCCTCACTTTCTCTTCCAGTGCTTCACAATGGATGACAGAAGATGTAAGGCTGTGACAGAGGCTTTTGTGAGGCTTTACAAGCAAGGCCTTATCTATAGGTGAGGTGGATGTTGGCAATATGTATTGTCTTTATGTAATGCTTTTATCATAACTTCTGAATTAGAGGTTCTTCATTGATGCTGATTTCAATTTTTATTTTATTCAAACCTGAATTGAGAAAGATCCAAGATTATATCATGTCAATACATGCCCTAGTTAAGGCATTATTGGAAACATAATAGGATGCCATTGATAGGTTTTAACTATGAGCAATAATATTTACACAATGCCAAATTTTTTGTAAGACTCTGTCATGAACCCTGGTTACAGTATGATGTTCCTGAATATTTAAACATATTTTTCTTTTATCTGTGTAAAAAGATGCAAATACGACATTCCTTAAGGCATACAAGGCAGTGAGGCACAAATCTTTAAGGCATTATTAGAAACATAATAGGATGCCTTTGATAAGTGTTAGCTATGGGCAATAATATTTACACAACGCCAAATTTAGTTGTAAGACTGTCCAGGACCTCATTACAATATGATGTTCCTCAATATATATATATATATATATATATATATATATATATTATTACCTATGTGTAAAAAGATGCAAATTAAGACATGCCTCAAGGCATGCTATGCATTGGTGAAAGGCTATAAGGCACAATTCTTTTGTAGCTACTTCCTGGCACATATGTTGATCTAAAAAATTTAGTCAAAACAAGAGTCACATGGACTGAAGGTCTTATTTTGTGAACATCATACAATTGAACCTTCAGCTTAGGCCAAAATATATTTAGTGGACTTGCAAACTTATTGACCGGTATAATTTCTCATGGATCATAAATTTAATTATGATGTTTCCACCTTTTAGGAAAGTTAGTTTTTATATCCGTTGGAGTTGGAATCTAAATAATAAGCTACATTTAAACAAATACAACAACAGAAAATCAAGCCTTATCCTGCTAGGTGGTGTCAGCTACATGGATTAATTGACACCATTGTGCTCCATTAAAAACCAAAATTTTAGTAAAACCATTTAGAGCAAGGGCTTTTTTAATGGTTTTGCCTAAGTTTATGTAACCAAATATATGTAAAAAAAAAGCTACATGGTAAACCATATCACATATTCATGTGAATTAATTTAAATTAAAATACGTCATGCTGATGTGAATTTGACTTATTAAGTGTTGAGTATTCCTCAAGTTCTCAACTTCCTATGACATTGTTTATACTTCAATTTTTTATATTGTCTATGCCAATTATATGACTCTAAGTGGCTCTTTTGTGGAGATATTACTATCTGATTGCCTCTGTTGCAGGGACCTTCGTTTAGTGAATTGGGATTGTGTGTTACGAACGGCAATATCTGATATTGAGGTACGCAATGCGTGTGCTTGGCTGTTTCATCTGATGTATTCCATATGTAATGTAATGTAATTGCTTGCTGCATGCAGGTGGATTATATTGATATTAAAGAAAGGACACTGCTAAAGGTTCCAGGATATGACAAACCTGTGGAATTTGGAGTGGTAACAAAATTTGCATACCCTTTGGAAGGGAACCTTGGTGAAATTGTTGTGGCCACAACAAGAATAGAAACTATGCTTGGTGACACTGCTATTGCTATACATCCTGGTGATGACAGATTCAGCCAATTTCATGGCAAATATGCTATTCATCCATTTAATGGCCGAAAGCTTCCTATAATTTGTGATGCTATTCTTGTTGATCCAAATTTTGGGACTGGTGCCGTTAAGGTAATCACTATTCACTATAAATTTTTTGCCTTGAAGTTCTTTTTCAAGTGATAATGTACACATCTATGGTAATTTCTTTATTTCTTTATTCCTTGCAGATTACCCCTGCCCATGATCCCAATGATTTTGACGTGGGAAAGCGCCACAGCCTTGAATTCATTAATATTTTCACTGACGATGGGAGAATAAATAGCAATGGTGGCTCTGAATTTGTGGGCATGCCACGATTTAAAGCTAGGGAAGCAGTGACTGAAGAATTACAGAAGAAGGTATTGGTGCTATAGAATTCTCTGTTTCATATGAAATCTTTGGTACTTAGGCAACAAGCATGTTGTGTGACATACTTTTCTTGGAGGTACTAGTGTATTAATGTGGAATCTGATTTATGATTGCTTGATTTGGTGACAGGAGAGGGGATTATGTTGAATACTGTTGTAAACTTATATCCCCCTTTTCTATATTGTTGCATATGATGCTTTTTTGGCATCGAATTTATCTTTTTATTAAGTACCTTGTGTAATTCCACAAGAGCTTGTTGCTATGATTCTTGTATTTATCTAAATCTTTAGTGACAGTTTGTATCTGTGTGTGATGAAACATGCAATTTTGGGATATTTCTTGTTTCATTTAGTTTTTCCTTTCATTTAGGCCCTGTACAGAGGTTCTGAAAACAATGAGATGCGCCTTGGTGTATGTTCAAGAAGCAATGATGTTGTGGAGCCTCTGATAAAGCCGCAGTGGTATGTCAATTGCAAGGATTTGGGAAAGCAAGCTCTTCTTGCTGAAGAAAGCAAAAAGCTAGAGATTATCCCAAAGCAATGTTCAGCTGACTGGAAGAGGTGTTTATATCTCTTTTGGTTGCTTTTCATAATTTCTTGTCTTCTATTACATAATTACAACAAGCAATTACCAGATTTATCCTTCACAGTATTCCTCTGAAATGTGGTCCGGGTTTTAATAGATTTTACCATCTCTACAATAATAATATCCTTATCTTTTTATTGGCAAGAAATATTTTGAGATTGAGTTTGGCTATGCTTGGTAGAGCTCAAGACTGAAACTGAGGCAGATGAAATCTTGAGAAATATAATCAATTTTAATTAATTATCACTGCTCTCCCCCATTTTTTCCACCCTACTAAGTATTGGCCAAACATAGAAGGAAAATCGTCAAAGGATGTTTTTAGTGTAAATGGAGTATAAAGAATACATTGAAATTATTCAGAGTAAGGTTGATTTTATATTAATCTTCATAGTGGGGCATTTATGGCACTATGGTGTTCATGGCATGCTTTCTAACTCTAAATTGTTTTCTTGTGTTTCTATTCTTCTTTTTCTATTACTATTTTATTATTGTATGATATAAGCATGTATTGATCAAGGTGTAAAATTTTACAGATGGCTAGAAAATATACGTGATTGGTGCATTTCACGGCAGCTATGGTGGGGTCACCAAATACCTGCATGGTATGTCACGTTAAAGGATGACATACTGCAGGAATTTGGTGCTTACAAAGACCATTGGGTAGTGGCAAGAAATGAAGAGGATGCCCAAGAGGAGGCTAGCCAAAGGTATAATGGAAAGAAGTTTCATTTGAGCCAGGATCCTGACGTTCTTGATACATGGTTTTCTTCTGGTCTGTTCCCATTATCTGTACTGGGCTGGCCTGATGAGACAGAAGATCTGAAGGCATTCTATCCAACTTCAGTGTTGGAAACGGGCCATGATATCCTCTTTTTCTGGGTTGCTCGTATGGTGATGTTAGGAATGGAGTTGGGTGGGGGTGTGCCTTTTAGAAAGGTGAGATCTTGTGTATGCATACTGATGCATTTTGTGTGATACAGTACAAGGTTGTCAAACTCGAGAGGGTGGGCCTTTGTGATTGATTTGAAATGATGATTTTCTGCTCAGTTTTCAGTTGTAGACACTTGGGTTTTTATCAAAGTAAAAATGGACTCCAAATGGAGAATCCCTTTTCTATAAATAGTATAGATGTACTATGGATTGAGATCATGCATGCCTACGAAATTTTAGATCAATGACCTTCTCACAGATGTACTTACAACCCTATGCAGATTTATTTGCACCCCATGATTCGTGATACACACGGCCGCAAGATGTCCAAGTCCTTAGGAAATGTCATTGATCCCATTGAAGTGATAAATGGGATATCACTGGAAGATCTACATAAGAGGTTAGAGGATAGTAACCTGGACCCCAGAGAACTAGCTGTCGCCCGAGAAGGTCAGAAGAAGGACTTTCCGGATGGTATTGATGAATGTGGTGCTGATGCTCTCCGTTTTGCACTGGTCTCATACACGGCTCAGGTGTCAATCTTCTACCAATCTTTAAATGACTGATTTTCTAGCTTAGTAAATTTTTGTTATTTTCTCACCAACGTTATTGTCATTTGTTTCAGTCTGACAAAATTAACTTAGATATTCAAAGGGTTGTTGGGTATCGGCAATGGTGTAATAAACTGTGGAATGCAGTACGATTTGCTATGAGCAAGCTCGAAGTTGATTATATTCCACCTGCAAATTTGATTCCAGATGTTCTTCCATTTAGCTGCCAGTGGATACTCTCAGTGTTAAATAAAACCATATCCAAAACACTGAAGGCTCTAGAATCATTTGAGTTCTCACATGCTACCACTGCTGTGTATTCTTGGTGGCAGTATCAAATGTGTGATGTCTTTATTGAAGTGATTAAACCTTATTTTACTGGTAATGATCTCAAGTTTCCTTCTGAAAGACGGTTTGCCCAAGACACTTTGTGGTTTTGTCTGGACAATGGCCTGCGGATGCTTCATCCCTTTATGCCATTTGTCACGGAAGAATTGTGGCAGCGCCTTCCTTCACCAAGGGAATGCAAGAGATCAGAATCTATCATGATATGCAATTACCCATCAACTGTAGAGGTTAGTTTGATTTAATATTTTTCTATTCAGAATACTTGTCAATTTTCAGTATGCCTTTTGTTTACATTCTCTTTGATTTACTCTTCATGATATTCTTCTGTATGCAATTGAATTGCTGCAACATTTTTTTTTATTATTCTTGTCTGTTGAAATTGTCAAGCATGAGTTAGTAATGGTACCTCCTACGTTATTATGATAGGGGTTGTTTTGTTTGACAAACTTACGCTATTAACTAATATAGATAATCTTTTCCAACCAAAAAAATAAATAAATAATCTTATCTGGTTTCAGTTTCTAATTAATTTGTTTATTTTTAATCTTAGTGCTGGAACAATGAAAGGGTGGAGGATGAGATGGGTCTTGTAGAATCTGCTGTTAAGTCTCTCAGGTCACTGGCAAATGAAAGACGTGACAGGTATGTGGAAGCAGTGGCAATAGTAGTAGCTGATTTCGCCACTGTTTTCATCTCAACTTCTTCCATGTTCATCTATTTCTCAACTACTGCAGAATTTGGATTAAGTTGATGCAGGAACATGTTCTCAAATTCCTTTAGCAGTGAAAACTACATATTTCTGGAAATATAATCAAAAGCTTTTTACAAATTTTGCTTAATGTTAAACATGGTTTATTAATCAATAGCAATCTTTTTAGTACAACTCCAGTGTTGTATTTTATCTGCAAAAGAAATTAAAGGAGTTTGAATTGATTTGCAATTGGCATTACTTTAGTATATTAATGTTATACTCCTTGGGTTTTTTTAACACAATACAGGTTGTATGTTCACATTTCCTTTTTGCTTTTTACGTACTTATCTATCTCCTTTCTTATATATAAGTCAAAAAAAGTTATAATGCCTGTTTGGGGGGGAGGGAGGGGGTTCCTTTACTATATATAGCACTATGAATTTATTTCTGTCAAATCTTCACTGATTTCTCCATTAATTAGATTGTTATTCAATCTAAAATGCTTTGCTGATTCCAAAATTGGTGCTTATGTTGTTAGGCGACCAGCTTTTGTTCTCTGCCAAACGCAGTTGGTGGCAGAGATTATTAACAGCCATCAACTGGAGATAGTGACTCTGGCAAATCTATCCTCTTTGGCTGTAAGTTTCATAAGCTTCTCAAAGTGGTTCTCTTGTGCACTCATTTCATGCATCCCTTGTATTTTGTTGGGTGATTTTGTAATTTTCTTTTGTGCCATGGAAGAACGAGCCTTCATAGGAAATATGATGGATGATTCATGAGCAAGTGACTTGAGGTTTTCTTGTTTTGTTATTAAATGGTTAGATTTTTAAACAACATGGTTATGATGCCTAATCACATGATGATCTAAATCCCCAACCACCTGCCCCTTTGTTTTTCTGTTACGGATTAATATTTGATACGCTGACAATGTAAGAAAATGTTTACACTAGCTTTCTCAAAATTATAGTTTGAAATAAAGAAAATAAATACTAAGTATGACTGCCTTTCTGAAATTCCCTATCATTTATTTTTACATATTTTTTAAGTATTAAAAGTAACTTTTAATTACAATATTAAAACCTGAAAATTCTAGTCATCCAATTTGTCGAAATTCCAATGTATAAACATTAGACTTTGATAGATTTTTTTTTTTTTTTGCGTAAGATTACCCATATTGTATGTAATGTATAGGTGTTGCAATTTCTTTCAACAATGTAATTGCATAAAAATGGTGATGGTGTCACTGTAATCTATTTCTGGACACTTGTATTAAATTGGAACTCCTCTGTTATAAGCTTCCCTTTTATTAATGTTCACGGGATTTATATTTTTATACCATGCAATTCACATGACACTTAAATTTTTTGTCATGTTTGAGTTTTGGATATTTGAGGATATGATATGACATTTCTTTCAATCATGTTTCACATTATCACACTTGTACATGCACTTCTGTGGAAAGTGAGAATATTATATGACTCCAAAAGTATGTCAGTTATTGTAATTTACAGAGTGGTCTTGCTTTCATATCTAGATTTGTGGAGCACACTACCAAAAGGAAATGCATTTTTAATTTCAGTGCGACCCTAATGTGTATTTCTTTCTAATGAATCTAATTATATCCCCAACTTTGTCAGCTTCAAATTTTTTAATTACACTTAGAGGCGATTATCATGTAACGCTAGTTCACTTCACTTGACTAACATCTTTTTCACTTGTAATGCTAATGATATGATTCACAGGTAATCAATGAAAATGATGCTGTTCCATCTGGATATGCTGTATCACTTGTAAATGAAAGCCTTTCTGTTTATTTGGAGCTTCAAGGAAATATTTCTTCAGAAGCAGGGCTAGAAAAGATCAAGAGGCAGATAGATGAGTTAAGGAAGTAAGTTTATCTTTTAAGTTATCCAAGAAATTACAATAAGGCTGCATACAATATATGTCCTTTGCATTTTCATTTATATTGTCTTTTCTTAATAGAATAGTTAGGTAATGCTTAGAGGTAGATTTTAAGTGGAGTTTCATATTAATGGCTGCAAAACAAATGAATAGACTGGGTTTTCTTTTGTTAACAAATGGAAGTCTTTTAGTCCATAAACTTTCCCCCCGAGTGACTTTTAACACACAACTTGAGCTTTTGAAAGATTGGAGCTTTGATTATGCAGGCAAATAGAAAGATTAGAGAAGACTATAAATGCTCCAGGTTATGAAGATAAGGTTCCATCACATATTCAAGATGGGAACAGAAAGAAGCTAGAGTCCCTTCTAAAGGGGCTAGATACCCTTCTAAATGAAACTCCTGAGGAAGCTGCTGGGCATACCACTAGCTTCTAAGTAGTGAACTTGATCGACCATTTAAGTTCATGATTCTTGGATGAAGCATGCAGAACTCTCCATTAGCAGTATGAACTCTATTTTACAGTTTATATATTTACAGGTCTAATTATTGGTTGTTATACACCATCTTTGTTTTGGTTACTTCCTTCGACTTATAAGCAAAGGAGGGTAAGAATAGATTATATTTTCTGCATCAGAAGTTTACATTGCAACTGAGCGTATGATTGGTTACGAAAGGCGACTTATGAAAAAGTTGAAGTTAAAACTATGAAAAAGTTGCTGTAGGAACGGTTTATAAAAGCCAAAAGAGAAAATATGTATTAATATTTATATTGAAACTTAGTAGCAATTAGCTCCTAAGAAGTAACTTGAAGGTTGAAAATCAGACCTAGAATTATTAACTTAATGAAGGCATGAATGAGTTCAAGATAGGTCAAGTCCCGTCCAGACTAACTCTCTTGGCTATAGCATACACGTTCTGCTGAGAGATTGGGAGCTTTTGTCAAAACTGGGAATTTGGATTTGGCTGTTTTCAATAGAGATAAAAGGGTCATCAAAGCAAAGTTGGCCACTTGGCTCCATATTGTAAGAAAGAAAGGGACTTCGGTTTCTAAAGAAAAGTTCAGACATCCTTTTTATTTTCAAGTAAATCCTCGTCAGGTTGAACTCTCCCCGCCAAATGTGGAGGTCAAAGGTTCGACTCCTCCCCCTCCCCAAGGCTGGAATTAATTCTCAAGCTAGCCTCTATTTTGCCTATGGTAAAAAATAAAAATAAAATAAAAAGTCATGGAAGCAACACAGTTTGCGTGGTGATTTTCCCTTCGGGGGAAGGAGACTAATAAGGAGCATTCTTCTCACATTTCCCTTGTTCCTGGCTAACAAGAGATAGATGTTGTGACTATTAGTTTTGTTACGGTTAGTGACAATCCCAAATTTCTTGATTGGAAAAAGGGTATAAACTATAAAGAGCACAGGTTCTTGTTCCTCATCTAAGTGAATCAAGCCTTTGATGCCAAGAAGGGCAGGTGTCAACTCTTCCAGTACTTCAACATGTGAAGACTTCAAGGACTATACGTTGAGAAGGTTTCCAACTTCAAACAACTTCAAACCGGATAAGGTTCACCCAGTCCAGCCCAATGATCAGGACTCAGGAGAGGGCGTCCCACTTCAGATTTGCTTTCTTTATGCCAAATTGTAATTAAATAATTAATCCACATGGAAAAAAGCGTGGTCCTGGAGTGTCGATGGACACCTCATACACTAAGTAAAAAATATCTAGTTCGTGTGAATTTGAGCCACAACTTCTGACTAGGGAAGGCAGTTTTCTCTTGTTTTTAGCAGGTGTAATCTTCCTTCTTTTTTGATTGGCTCCCCTGGCTTAGTGAAGGTCCAATAGAAGTGGGGCCTAGGGTAACCATTAAAAAGATCTCGAGAGAGGGGAAAAGGATGGGGGGTAGTGATTAAGAGGATGGAAACTCTCATTCTCTATAGTTAGCGTGTTCATAAATGAACTAAATCAATTAAAATTAAAAATTGAATAAAAGTGATTAAATTTGATTTTAATTATTATTTTTAAAATAAAATCAATTGATTTAGTTTAATTTTTTATTTTTATTTTTATTTATGAAATTATTTTTAAGTCAATTTATTATTTATAATTATATAATGATGTTTTTATTAAAAAATTTATAGCAATTTATTTTTAATTGGACCATAAAAAGAAAAAGAAAATAAAATTATGTATAATTTATTTTTAAAAAAATATTTAATTAAAAACTAATTAAACCGAATCAAATTTAATCAATTTTAATAAGTTTAATTTAATTTAATTTGATTCTTTAATTAATATAAAAAAATTAATTAATTTATGAATGACTTGTTTTCTTCAAAATGGAACAATCCAAATCACAAAAACTCTTTTCTATAATGCCCGTAACACGGGGCCAACGTAACAGATGTAGTCGGCTATGGTTTTATAGGTTTGTCTACTCTTTCTTGCTCTAAATTTGTTTTTTATGTACCAAACAAAGTTTAAATTCTAATGAGTCTAATGTTCACATTCAACCATCTTTTTTTATTTTCTCTCCACAGCTTAAGACCTTAGTGAGTAACAAACATTAAAAAAAAATCAATAACATTATCTTCAGTTAAGAAAGGGCATCTTGAAAACTTGTAAAATTGCAATCTACAAAAGTATATTCTTCTCATTTATTGTCTTCCTCGCCCACAACTTAAAATTAGAAAATTCTTCTTTTATACATAAATGGGATGCACCTGATGCCTGATTTCTCAAAAAAAAAAAAAAAGCATAAAAAGGAATCTCTTTAGTATTTTTTATTTTTACCTATAACTAGTACAGAACTCGAGTGTTGCTCGATGCATAAAAAATATAATTTTATTTTATTAGTTAATGCATATATAAATATAATAATTATCAAATTTGTGTATTTTTTTAGATTTTTATATAGAATTCATCTTCTTCTTTTTTTCTATAAAAACTTAAATTGAAATGAGAAATCTCAATTTAAAAAGAATATGTGTTATAACTATAATAATAAGAGTTTCACATGACTATGAATTAATAATGAATGACTGCATGAGTCATATTTTGAATAATATAAAATACTTAATTTAAGAAATTAAGATTAAAAGTAATTAGTGAGAAGTATCAATAAATAATTAGAAGTATCAATTGTCTCACCCTTCACATGTTATATAAAATGAACAAAAATCAATAAAAAATTTAATGTAAAGTTTGCAAGCCCAACCAAAATGTTGTATTATTATATTTATTATTAAATTATTTTCAATTAAGCATTTCATTGATTTTATGTTATTTTTTAATTAATAATATATTTTAAAAAGTTATCATTTGTTCATCTATATAAAAAAATGTGGCTCTATCTAAATTTAGAAAAAAAATTATTAGTATTTTATGAAATCATTTCTAAATATTGTTGATGAAAGAATTGAACCGAAATCTACATATATTTTAAAATTTTAATTAAATTATATTGAATTTTGGCTTCAATTAAAAAAAAATTGTGAAAAAATAACTTGATTCATTTATAGCCTATATGACTTTCAATTTTAAAAGTAAAAATTGTGTATTGCTATTAGCCTTTAATATTGAGATGAATTACATACCAAAAAAAATTGAGATTAAATTTTTGTAATTATTTATTTTTGTTAAATATTTGCAATCTACATGCTAGATCTTTTATGAGATCACCTCTTAAGCATTTGATTTTGTCCTTTTTGTATTGTTGTGGTTAAGCTTCAATTTAAGATTTATGATAATTAAGAAGCCATTTGAAAAATATTTTGAATCTTAGTGTTCTTTTCTTATTTTTTTAATGCTTCATCAAAAATATTATTTGCTCATAATAGGTGCAAGTTCTTGATCTAACTCATAACACTATACTAGGCATCCCTAAGGCTCTAGAAGCAGCTCATAAGTGTAGGATTAAGATAGCTCATAAGTGTAGGATTAAGATAATTTCAGGTTGAAATTAGTACAATATTTTTCTAAGGTAAATTTTAAATATAATGGATTCTTTATGCTTATTAATTGAATTGGAACTATTTTTTTATTTATCTATGTGGGTATGCAAGCCATCTCGATCGGAAAAGAATCAATAGAAAAAGAATCAGAATTGATTGATATATCTCTGGAAATAAATGAAAGATGAAACATAAATCAAGGATCAATTAAGCCCTCTCAAGAACTTGCTTAAGAATAAGAAAGAGGAATATTATGTAAATACTATGGAATAGGCTTTGGTCCTATTCATAGGGATTCTGTAAATATTCCATTCCAAAAAAGAGAAAGTTCGAAACAATTGAGAATTTTGGAGATGGGAGATGCAGTTACTAATTTATGATCTGACATGTACAGAATGACATGATGAAAACTTCATTCTCGATTCTACGAGGATTTTTATGAAAGCATTTTAGACATTTAACACGTGATGAAAATCAAGGAATATTATTCTTGTCCAATTAATCATATTTACTTCTTTCAGATATTAATCGTCATACTAATTATATATAGTACTTTTGAATTTTCTTGCATAAAATATTTGCTTTGCATCCATTAAATGGAAGAGTTTCCAAATATGTGAAGCTTCACTTAATTTCATCCACATAGTCAGTCTCTCATCTTGTTATGGTTCATTGTCAAAACTGATAAATCAGCCAATTTTATGTGATCCAACAATGTTTTTCTTTTTTTTAATTCTTTCAATCACTTGACTACTCAAATGAAAGTAATATAAAGCTTGAGAATTGAGACTCAAAAATTTTATTATATATTTTATTATTGGTAATGTGTTATGAATCATATATATATATATATATATAATTATTACATCATTCGATTCGACTAGATAATTAAACCTGAACCGAAATTTTTTTCGATTCACTATCTAATCTGACTTTAACAACATTAATATTTATAATTGCAAATTTTTTATTTATTTAATTAGATTTAAAACCTTTCACCAAACTCAGAATAGACAAAAAGTTTCATATTTTTAAATATATGTTCTTTAAACTCATCTTAATTATATCTTAATCTCATCAATAATATTAACTTACTCTCTATATATAAGATTTTGAAATTTGTAAATAGTTCTTTAAAAATGTAAAAAGAATGTATTTAGAACCATTTGAATCATTTTCTTCTTGACAGATGCTTTTTGAATGACAGATGCCTTTTTATGCTTTGACTTTATTATTGTCATTTTATACTTTTATTTTTTTGTCACTTTTAATTTATAACTGTATCACTTTGACTTTAGTTTTTTTTATTATTTATTTATATTGATTAGGAATAAAAACTATTTTCTTATTTGAATGGGACATGTCTTTTTATGCTTTTGAGTTTATTATTATCATTTTATACTTCTATTTTTGTCACTTAATATATAACTATGTCACTTGGACTTTAGTTTTTTTATTTATTTATGTTGTTTAAGAATAAAAGTTAATTTAAATTAATTTTCTTTTTATATTCTTTTAGCAAGTTTTCAAAATTTGTGTATTAATGTTATTAATTCTTGTGCACATGTTATGTTATTTTTCTCCCAGATTTTGAAGAATGAGATATTTTCAAATTGTGTGTTAAAATTAAGGTTCATTCGGACTTATCATTATATTTTAAAATGAATTTGTGTATACACTTAATTTATTATAATGAATTAATCTCTCTTAAATATTATTATTATGATCAATTAATACTTCTGTAATGCATTACTTTTCTCATGAATACTTGTTTTTTTCTTGACAGTGTCTCATGAATACTTGTTAAAATTTTATTTCTTTATCTTCACTTTATAATATACATATACATATACATATACATATATCAGTATCCGTACTAGTCAGGGAAAAAAAACAAAAACAAAAACAAAAAGCAGCACAGATACTCTCCAACCAAGCACTTTCGAACAAGTTCGATCCTTGTACTTTCGAACAAGTTCAAACCATGCTAGTTGCCTGTGAAGATCCCTGACAAAACAAACAAAAAAATAGCAAGTAAAAAACCAAGCACATTAAATAATAAATTAAATTTAAAAACTCCACAATGACACTTCAGCATCATGAACATCCAAGTCAGCATCTTCATAATCATACCTCAAGGAATGTGTTGGTGACATGAGCACCATATTCCTCAGCAATTCCGGCATCCCCAACACTTCCTCCTCCTCCTCTTCTTCTTCTTGTTCTGCTCCCATATAAAACGCACTCTGCTCCTCCCTCGCCGCCGCCGCCGCCGTCGCCGCCGTCTCAGTACTCTCCTGTCTCATGTCATCTGTCTCCGAGTCCACCCGCGGCCGGAACGCCTCCGCCGCTTCCGCCGCTGCCTTCTGTATATCCTTGGCCTCCGCCGTCGCGGGGACCGGTAACCGCCACACGGAGTCAGCGAAATTAAGGCAAGCAGACCTGCCCCTCAGAGCTATCGCCGCCACGTCGTGAGCCCTCGCCGCCATCTCCGCCGTGAGAAAGGTTCCGAGCCAAATCCTAGTCTTCTTGTTGGGCTCCCTCACTTCACACACCCACTTCCCTGACCCTGAGTTCCTCCTCCTCACACCCCTATACACAGGGTGGCGTGTCTCCCTGAACTTCTTCCTCCCAGAACGCTTCTTCGGGTGCCTCGCCGCCAGCAGCACCTCGTCGTCGGAAATAGCCACCGGCGACGCCGTGTCCAAGGAGGAGGAGAGTTCGGAGGAACTGTGATGTGAGTCCGAAATATGATTGGAGGTAGACATATATATAAATGGATGACAAGTTTGGTTTGGTTCTTTGAACTTTGCTGTTTGCACTTGCAGAAGTTTGTTGGAGTAAGTGTTTTTAATGGTGTGGGTGTGTGTGATTATATAGGGAAGCAAGGTTAGGTTGGGTTTCGTGGAAAGAGGCAACACTTAGCGAGTGTAAGTGAGATTTGACTATTTGAGAGCCAGCTGGCTGACGAATTTGGGGATAAAGGAGAAGATAAGAGTGTACGTTTGTCTCTTTGTGTGAAATAGCAAAGTGAATCTGTCATCTGTGGGTGTATACTATAAGGAATAATTATATATTCTTTAAACGAATCTAATTGATATGTTTCTAATATGTTAAATGATTTTATTTTTTTATTTAATATGTTTTATTCTATATATTTAAAATAATATTAAAAGCTGTATTGAAAAAATATAACCTTAAGAGAGATAAGGTTGGGATTAGATTCTTTGGTTTCGTGATTTGGTGCAATCAGTTTGACGTGACGTTGTAGCGAATTGTGTTGGTCGGAGGAGACAACTCACACAATTCACCATCCTACAGTAAGAAAATGAAGATATATATTTTTCACCTAATATATAGAGGAAGAAAAAATAAAAATAAAAATAAAAAACTGAAAAATATTATTTTCTCTTATTTGACTGTGTAAAAATGTAAATAAAAAATATATAATTATATAAAATAAATTATATATTCTTTATAAAATATAAGTAATTATTTTTCATTTTACATTTTTAGTACACTTCTTATAAACTAAATAAATAAATTCTGCAATAAATATTAATATAAAAAGTTAAAATTTTGATATCCAAATTAATTTAAAACATGATTTCATTTATATAAAAAAAATCTATTTTGGGATGAGTAAGTTAAACAAGTTGGAATATCCCTCGTGCCTCGTACACATAAATATAAAATAAAATATTTTCTTTCTATTATTGTTGCTTAAAAAGTTGGTATAAGTCTCCAACCTATCCGGATGCGGTAGCGGTGAACAGTGGTACAGCCAATCTTAGATGCTGACAAAGTGGGTAGAATTGTAATTTTATTTTTGGTACAGTGTAGAATTGTAATTTAATCCATCATCTATGCATTTCTTTTGTTTTATTCCTAGTAATGAGAAGAAAATTTTTAGGTGGGTCCTACGATCCTTTTTTTCTTTCCTTTCATTTTTCTTCTAACGTCCAAACGGGTGAAAAGGCCGCAGTCTACTTATTTTCTCTTCTTATTTTCTTCCTTTTTAAATTCTATAAATTCAAACGATGCATTGAAAGAAGTGATTTATATTTTTAAAAAAATTATATAAAAATTTATTTTGTTAAAATATATGATATTTAGATAATATTAATAAAAATTATTTTTAAATATATAATTATAAAAAATAATGTGAGTTATTTTGAATTAAATTATTAAAAAATTAATAATAAAAAAATTAAAGGCAAAATTTTTTTATTTAAAATTTAAATTTAATTAAAGTATTATAAAATAAAATCACTTTAAATATAATTATAATAATATTTTAAAAAATTAACAAGTTATATTTATTTAAATATTATTAAAATAATAGTATAATATTAAATTATACAAATATTTTTATTAATATACACATAAATAAAAAATTTTATCACAAAAATAAAAAAATATTATTTCTGCTTAGTTTATATTTTAAATAAAAATTATGTTTACTTATTTTTATTTTGTTGACACAATTGAAGGGAGTTGTTATAATACCTTGATAAATTTGATATTTAAGATGAGTTGTTAATTATTGATTAATTGTTAATTTCATAATAAATAGTTAAAAATTCATCAAATATAAAAATTAACTAATAAATATTTAATAACTGGGCAAATTCCAATCAATTAAGTACAAAAGAGAATATAAGATATTAAATATGAAGGAATAATAAGGTATGTGAATAGTGATTATCAATGTCTACTTAAAAATATATCTATAATTGTATATTTAAATATATGTGAGTTTAGGTATAGTTTTTCTTAAATTTTATTTCCATCTAACTTAAATTAAATTATTTTATAGTTGTGATTAAAAAATTATAAATAATATTTTATAAATTTGTCATAATCTTCTTACTTGTTTTTGTTTTTTTATCTATGGCTTGAAAAAGAAACATGAAGAATTTATTTGAAAATTAAAAAATTATTTGCTTTAATTGCTTGTCATTTAGAACCATTCTAATGATAGGATAACAGAAAAGTCATAATCAGATAGATTAGATTAAGGATTAGTTAGTTATTATTTAAATTTTAAGATAAAAATATGATTCAAAATTAGATTTTATTACCTATCAAAGAGATAAGATAAATTATTACTTAAATAAAATTAAATTGATTATTTAATATAATTTTTTTTAAAATTTCAACATCAATAGAGTAAGAATTTGAAAAAAATAAAACACATATATAAATGATATATGACATTTATCTAAATTTCATAAATTGTATTTTATATAATAATATATAAATTTTTTATAAATATTGATCCTAAAAAAAAGTGCCGGAGTCATTTTTAATTTTTTACATCTAAACTAATGGTCACATCACCTTTTCTGTCATGACGTCACATTGTTTCCAAAAACGCGATTGACAATTAACAACCGTTCTTTATTTTAAAATTTAATTTATAATTTATTATTATTATCTTTTTCTTATCCAAAAATTAATAATTAATAAATAGATACTGTACTGAGATTCTGGAAGATAAAGAAAAGGACAGAGAGGCGATGGTATTCATTTTCATTTTCCTTTCCATTCCGCGGAAACGCATATATTTCCTTCATTTCACTTTTTACAATATCCAAACACAATGGGCTCCCCACAATGTATACCAATTAGTTGATGGGCCCACTTGAAGACATATTAAACAATTTTTAGTTTTTAAAATTAATTTGAGTCCACGTAGCTTGTATCTTTTCGATTAATTTTTTAATTTAATTTAATTTAATTAAGGTCTATATTAAAATTTGAGAGTAATAAAAATTAATTATTTTTTAATTTTATAAAATTAGATTTAGTGTTAGATTTCAATTTTAATGTACACTGAATAAGATATTTAAAATTAAAAGATATAATTTTAATTTTAATATTAATTTTAAGATTACTTTTAGTATAAAAAAAGTGTGTAGACATTCTTAATCATTAAACTATTTCCTTAATTTGATTTTAAATAATATATTAAAAAAGCTCGTGGGAGTTTAATTTCAAAATGCTATCATTGATAAAAAAATTTTCTGGGTAAACAAACACAAACGAAAGATCTGGACATATATAGAAAGTTGGCAGAATGGGGCCCAGGAGAGGAAAGGACAAAGTGGGATATTTTGACTATCACTGATGCAATTTTTCTAGAAAGCCTAGGAGGTGCTTGTCATATGGTTCTGTTGCAGGGGATTAATTTAGTACTATCTTTTTCCTTCTTTCCTGAAAGGGATTGGCAATTTGACAGAAACACAGACTGATTGTAAACCACTTGTGAAAGAAATTCTTAATTAGGTTTTACGTTATTTTATTTAACATTTAATATCTATATAATATTTTTTTAAATAAATATATTTATAATAATTTAGTACTATCTTTTCCCTTCTTTTCTGAAAGGGATTGGCAATTTGACAGAACCGCAGACTGATTGTAAACCACTAGTGAAAGGAATTCTTAATTAGGTTTTACATTATTTTATTTAACATTTAATATCTATAATAATATTTTTAAAAATAAATATAATTATTATAATTTAGTACTATCTTTTTTCTTCTTTCTTGAAAGGGATTGGCAATTTGACAAGAGTTACAGACTTGCTGTAAACCACTAGTGAAAGAAATTCTTAATTAGGTTCTACATTATTTTATTTAACATTAAATATATATAATAATATTCTTTAAAAATATTTTTATTTATAATATAATTTTATATATATTTAATATTAAATATAATACTTATAATAAATAATACTTACTAAGAATTTTTCCTAAAAAAAATTACTAGCTATCAAGTTGTCTAATAGCAGAGATTTAAATAATTTACAAAAATTTCATTCGTACTTTCATTTTTTATATAAAAAAAGAAAAAAATAAGTATTTTAATCTAACAATAGTTTAGTTTATTTAAGAACTAATTTGATATCAAAAAATATATTGAAGGTATAATTAAATGTCAAAAATTAATATTGAATGACTAATTTGATGTCACTAATTATTAAAGAACTAAATTGATGTCACTTATATTTTTAGAAGACCAAAATAAGTATTTACTCTATAAAAAAAACTCAAAGTATTAATTATATATCTTTTATTTATTTCTTCATCTTTTTTTTTTCTCTTTTGGAAGTAAGAGAAATGTGCTTTATTCCAAAAATTTAGTTATAATCATAAAAACTTCATGAAGCTAAAATACAATATATATATATATATATATTAAAATTTTATTTAATTTTGAAGAGAATATGGAATCATGTTTCTACCCTGCTTGATGTAATAAAAACATATATGGTAAGAATTTGTGTCTCATATTTTATTTATTTATAGTTTATTAGATATAGCATTTTATTTAATAATTGATGGTTTTGTATTAAAAATTTATTTAGTTTTGAAGAGAATATGTAATCATGTTTCTACCCTGCTTGATGCAATAAAAACACGTATGGTAAGAATTTCTGTCCGATATGTTATTTATATTTAGTTTATTAGCTATAACATTTTATTTGATAATTGATGGTTTTGTATTAAATTTTTATTTAATTTCGAAGAGAATATGTAATCATGCTTCTACCTCGCTCGATGTAATAAAAACATATATTGTAACAATTTGTGTCTCATATGTTATTTATATTTTTATTGTTAGATATAATATTTTATCTGATGATTGATAGTTTAATAATTATTGAAATAATTAAATCTTATTAGTTAATTTATTAAAGAGTTATTTTTTATTTTGAGTAGTCATATCTATTTGAATGGTCATATATATTTAAATAAATATCAATTGAAGAATAAAAAGACATGGCTATTAAGAATTTATATGTATTATGAATAAATGTGTTTGATGGAAACACTTTATCATGCTTTATAAATTTATGATGTGATCATCACTCTGCTTATAATAAAAGTTCATTACTTCTATTATTATTGTACTACAAAGAAATTGGTTAAGAGGGAGAAATCAACATTCTTCTACTTCTTTAAGAAGTTGTTTCTTCATTCATGTCCATAGAGAATATTACGCTTTCTCTTACAACTTATGTGAAAAAAAATGAAAATTTAAATCATGGGATTAATGTGATTATGTGTATTGTTTATGCATAAATAAATTTATAACTTAAATATATAACTACAATAAATCTATTAGTAGTACTTTTCTTTATTGATTTTTAAATTTTTTATTTAAAATAAATTTTTACATGGACTAGTCCATACAAATTGTACAAAATAAATAAATCAAAATTGCATGTTAGGTATGTTAGCCTAATGTTTCTAAAATAGTTAATTTCTAATGATGATTTCAAATATTATTCTAATTCTAATGTGTAACATTGTATACTTACACTTGATTAAAGCTAAAAATGGTGTGTTGCAGATTTATGAAAGAAAACATTAGCTCTCAAGTTATAGAGAAAGTATTTCAAATATCTTAAGTCTACAATGAGCTAACTCATGCTAAGAGATAAGAAGACTTATATAAAGCTAGAAGGCTACAAACATTAGAAGCATTATGTAAAGTTATCTTATGAAAAAAATATAAGAAGGCTTATGTGAACACCCAAATTTGTTCGGGTCATTTTAGAAAATTCAAAAAAAATTCTAATTTATTTATCTAGCAAATCTAAAAGTTAGAAAAAAATCTAAAAAATGAAAGAAAATAAAAAAAATAAAAAAATGAGAAACTTTGAAAGAAATAAAAAAAAGGAGGTAAGAAATTGGTCATCCAAATCCATTACTTGGCCCGGTCTATAACCCATCTCTGTAGCCTAGAAGCCATTACCTTTTCCTCTGATCCAACAATTTTTCCCATAACCCATTACCTATTTCCTCCACCCTTTGACACAAAACAGCCACCCCGACCAGACAAGCTACACTCACCTACTGCACAGCACACAGACACACTCCCCCATACCTGCCCTTACCACTGTCGAGCCACCCACACATGCAAGCTACATACACTAACATAGACCATACCCTGCAAAGGTTTTTTTTTTGTCTCTTCACGTACAAAAGGAGGGAGGTTGAAGAAAAAGATGAGGCAGGGGTTCAAATTCTTCAGAGAGGGAGAGGGCAGCCAGAAAAAAAGAGCAAGGGACTGAGAGGGAGAAGGCGAGAGTTGGAGAGGATGGAATAACCATCTTCATCTTATGCTTTCAACAGGTAAGTTTTATGTTTTTTTTATTGTCTTTTACCTTATGTATCTTCTGCCTATGCTCTTAAACGTCGATTATACCTAATGTGTTTGTAATGTTTTGGTTATGTTTGAAGTTATGTTCTCTTCATCCTCTTTCTCTTCTTTCCTTAGTCGCTGCCCATCACCACCTATAACTACGAAACCATCCAAAATAGTACCCAACCAAGAATAATCCCCCTGCAGCATCAATTCCTATGCATGCACACTCACCATTTGCCCAGAAAAGATACACCCATCACCACCTAAGTAACCACCGTCCATATTCCATCCAAAACAAAACCCAGCAACTATTCCATGTACCATCATTCTTGCATTTTCACGTTCAAAACAGAGCACTAACGTCCTCTTCATAAGACACCATCCAAGCTCACCCATGAACAACCAAAACTACCATAATATCCCATTACCTTGTCTCCAAAAACAACACCAATACTCACCCCAATAGCCATCAATCACTTTTCAAATCTGTAAAAAAACCAGAAAACAGAGCATGAGCTCGTGTTCGGCCGACCACCACCTCGCAGACCATTTTCTGACGAACCACATAGTCCCCGGACCATTAGCCGAACGACCCCCACTACCTGGGATCCTTTCTGACCGCTAAAGACCAGTCTTAACTAACTAATCCGAGCTCACCCTAAACACATTAACCTCTCAGATCAACATCCGACCGAGCTTACCGTTCACCGATCCGATCCGATCCCTTTAAACACTTCCTTCATCACTATGCCGAGCCGAGCAACCCTTAACCGATCCTCTCCTTTAAGCACTTCCATCGTCACTGCACAAGAGCCTGAGCCACCTTTAATTGATCTAATCTCTTAAACATTTTTCCTTGTTAATTATCTGACCGATCCAAGCCACTTTTAACCGATCCGACCTTAAAAAATTTCCTTCATCTTGAGATCGAGCCGAAACATCCGGGACCAATCTAGCCCTTAAACACTTTCTCTCATCCATTACCTTAACCTAGCCGAGTCACCTTTACCGATTCAACCTTTAAACATATTTCCCCTTGACCACCCGACCGACCACCTATCCCTTATCATGCTTCAGAGCCATTTCCTGACCCAAAACCTTGCCCAGAACCATTTTTTAACCAAGCTTAGTCATTTTTACCGATCCAATCTCTTAAATCTTTCCATCGTCCATTACCTTAATCGACCCAAGCCTCCCTTACCGATCTAATCTCTTAAATACTTTCCCTCGTCCATTACCTTAACCAACCCAAGCCACCCTTACTGATCCAATCTCTTAAATACTTTTTCTCATCCATTAGCCGACCGAGTTGAGCCACCCTAACCGATACAACACTTAAATACTTTGCCTCGTCAACTACCTTTAACCAATCCAGCCTTAAACACTTTCCTCCATCACAGACCAAGTCGAGCTACCTTTACTAATCTAATTCCTTAACACTTTCCCTCATCCATTTCCCCAACTGACTTGAGCCATCCTTAATTCGATCCAACACCTTAAACACTTTGCCTTGTCAATTCCCCGACTGAGTCGAGCTACCTTTAACCGATCTAACCCTCAAAACTATTTTGCCTCATCCACAATCGATCGAGCTGAAATACCTAACCAATCCAATTCTTAAACACTTTGCCTTGTCAATTACCCGACGGAGTCGAGATACCCTTATCCGATCAGACCCCAAACACTTTCCTCCATCACTAGACTGAGTTGAACACCTAGTTTACCCTCAGATCAGTTATCTGACCAATCAAACTCATTCTCTAGCTGATCAAACGCTCTTTAAACACAGTCCCCACCATCGACCAGACACTATTCGACTAATCACCACCGCTCCATCACCCGATCAGTTCTGATATGATCCCACGCTCCTCTTTGTCCAATCGACTATTGACTAATGGGGTCTTTATCGAGTACCCCTCCCCCTTTTTTGATCGGGTCTGACCAACCATATCGTGTTTTCCTGTTGCAATTTTAGTGGTTTGGTCGGATCCCTCTTGAGGTGCTCAGATAACCGGCCGATCGATCGGTTACTCTCCCTTTTGTGCTGTTTGTGTTTTATTTTTGCATTCTAACTATTTTATTTTAGTTTTAATTAATATTCATTGATAATTGCTTCACTTTTCGTTATAAACAATGAGCTATGAAAGTTAAGTGGTCCAATGCCACCAATCGCATTAGTTGTTTTCAGGGATCAAATATCTACTAGACAATTTCCTTGGAATGGATCAATGGGTTTAGTACTACCTTCCATTCCATTTAGGTCACATTAATAGAACTTTTCAAAATAAGTGATCTAATGCCACAAATTGTTTTAGTTGTCTTCAGGGGTCAAGTACCCACTAGACATTTTTCTTGGGATGGATCAGTGAGTCTAGTACATCATTCCATCCTATTTAGGGCATGTTAACAGGTTCCCTTTTGAATCAAATCAATCCATCATCTTTTAATCAATTAAGTTAAAGCAATATTTTCTTTAATTAAAATCAATCAACTCACAATCATTTTTTAGAAAGAACTACGTGACTTTGAATTTCTCATTGTAGTAGGGGATACGCAGGCATGCAAGGCAAGCCAAACTTTTAATTTTCGCAATTTAGTTTCTTTTATATCTGTGAATAATAGTTTGCTCTTGTTTAACTTCTCTACTTGTTAAAAGGGGTAAAATAGAAAACTTAGGTTATAAAGTTTGCACAATTAACTTAAGGTAACCGTCTCAAGACGGATGTATTAGGGGTGCTGTGGGATTAAGTTTCCACCATTTCCTGTGCATAATCGACTCCCGAACTTAACCTGGTTTCGCAGATTTTTCTTTTTGTATTTTTATTTCAAATCTTTTTTAAGGGTTTTGCCATTCATTTTCCCTACCCAATAAACGATTGGAGGCAACTCTATTGTTTTTTTTAACTATTTTTCTCTCGTCACTCCCGTCGCGATTCTTTCTGGTCATGACACCTCATATTTTGAAGATGCTAAAGCTAAAGTCATGTTTTGGAGAAGCATATAAAAGACCAAGGTTGAGCATACATATGATGGAGATAAGTCTGCTCATATCAATTAGTAGCTTATGAGAATGCACTCATGAGCTGACTCATGAACGGAATATGAGCTAGCTCATGACCATAATTCAGAAACTCTCTATCCAACTCTAGTTTTGGCTTCCAGTTGTAAGATGATTTTAGAAGGTTTCCCAAGCTGCTAAACAGTCACTTAAAAAAATGTGTTTCGGCAGTAGTTCAATTTTAGGTTTAGCCAAAAACACATCCTTTACAAGGATATAAATTGGTCACTCATGATCATAACTCAATACAGTAAAGAGAACAACTAACATTATCAGTTCATTTTAACTAAATTCACAAGAAACTGATTATGTAGAAAATAACTTTAAATTCCAATAGCTATCAATACGAGAAACAACACATGAATTTTAATTTTGTTTTAGATTAACTAGCAAAGCAAACATAACTTACAAATATTGAACAATTATAAGTGACATAATGAAGTAGGAGAAAAGAATTTAGACCCAAACACTAAACCTCAAGATAAATGCATATGATCTACCACTTATCTATAGCATATTAGCAATATCCAATACATTTATCACTTACATGTTTACTTGATATTCATCATTAATTTTTTCTTTAAAATTCTTTGCAGATTCAGCATCCAAAGTTACTTGACAAGCTATAGTACAAGATTGTTCCTTACTCATTTCAACCTAGAAAAAAAATTCTTTAGGTGTTTGGGTATTGGATTGAGTTGAACTTGAACAACATTGCCAATTTCTTAGCACAGATCAAGTCAAACTACCTGAATCCATGTCCATTATATGCCATAGATTGAAATAAAGAAAACTATAAATCAAAATATGTTATTCGACATACTTCAGGAAACCCTAAAACTTCCAAGTAACTTAACGCATAATACAAAATTGGAAGGAAAAAGATATCTATGAAATTAATCTAGAGGAAAAAATGTACCTCTTGTATACAAGGATTGAACCTCAAATAAAGTATGATATACAAGAAAAAGAATGACAACATTAGTAAAAATTCAATAAAATCTCATGTAGAAATGAACAATTCGATGATGGACCAACAAATGTAGAACACAAAACATGATATATGACAAGAGGTTGTCGAGACCTCGTCAAATAATAATAATTTACCGGTTCACAAACTAATTTGTAGTATAGGGCATGAACCGAATCGTCTCTCAAGGATCCAAAAAGAACAAAGATTTAATCAAATCAAGATAATTAAAATGGGGGGTTTTGTTGTTGATTAACAATATTGATAAAAATACAAGACTTAAAGTTGAAAACAAATCTAAAGAAACAACCAATCCAAGGAAATTTACCGATCTTGAGTTTAACTCATCATTGATCACAAGAAATTCACTTAATTGCTAACCGTGTTCTTGGCCTTAGATCATATCAAGACGCCTCAACATGATCCAAGAATTCTTTACTAGATAAGTATCTAGGATTTGATTAACCAAGGTTAGATAAAGTAAGCACCATCCAACATAGATTAACTTAAGATCTAGAATTTAACCAAGCTAAACAATCTATCAAAAAGCTTTAATAAATTGTTTATTCTATGTGATCCTCTTAGAATACATGATAATAAAGCTATTACCACATTAACATCTAAATCAAATTAAGCAATTTAATCTAGATAAAAATCAAAAGAGGAAGAAGAGAAACTTGAATAACAATTAAGCAATATGAACAAGCAAAACAAGATCTCCAAATTAAACAACAAGATGGCTAATCCCTTGGATTGATTATAAGAGCCTAGCCTTCCATGGATGGGAAGAAAGAACTCAGAAAACAAAGAACAAAAATGAAATTCTAAAGAGAAGGGAGAAGAAGAGAAAGAAAACTAACAAATACTCAAACTTACTACAAAATTGAATTCTAACTTACTTCCAAATTGAATGAATGCTTCTAATACAAAGAGGTTGGGTCTATTTATACTAATCCTAGAAGCCAATTTGTACATGTACATAATCTGAATACAAGCTATAAGAATATGAAAATTGTCAAAAATGGAAGCTTGATGCATGGTTGGTGGGTTGGTGCATGGTAGGTGGGTTGGTGTATGGTTGGTGGCTTTTAGTCAACAACTCTTATCCAACTTCTGGCTCCAAATTCATCACCTAGACGGTGCATTTTGGCTTGATGTCTTCATCAAAGTTGTAGCCAGTTGTCTCCTTGAAAATCTCCAATTTGAATCATGTCATTTGGACTTTTAGAACTCCAGAAAGGCCAAAAACACTGCACCTACCTCAAGTTAGGTTGGAAGAACGTGTTTCCAAATTCAGACCAACTTGTAGCTTCATTATCATGCCTAAAATGACATTTATTGACAAAATGGTCTTCAGTGAAGTTGGAGATATGGGTCTTATCTTTCAAATGACCAAGTTTCAGCCCAAGAGGAGGTCTATAACCCACTATATAGTCCAATATGTGCATACTGCCCAGATGGTTCCGTGACAGCAAACTCACTCTGTATTACAAGGCTATTTTGGGCCCTTAGAAGTCCGATCCAGCTCTTGAGTTCTTCATGAAACTTGTAGATCCTTGTCTTAGCTTTCCAAAGACACTAAGATCACCTCAATTGGATCACCGAATCCCAAGTTATGGCCTAACCAAGGAAGAAAGGTCAAAATGCATCAAAATCCGAAAATTATTCAATATTTGCATTAAAGTCCAATGAAGCCCAACAACATTAAACTCATCTAAAGTACTAATTTTAGGCATAATAAACATCTAATAATGCTTAATACAAAGCTAACATGTGTGTCTGACAAGAGGTTGTCGAGACCTCGTCAAATAATAAAAATTACCGGTTCGCAAACTAATTTGTAGTATAGAGCATGAACCGAATCGTCTCTCAAGGATCCAAAAAGAACAAATATTTAATCAGATCAAGATAATTAAAAGGGGGGTTTAATGATTGGAAAAGATTATACACTAGTTGAATTAAAGGAAAATAATTAACAAATTTAAAAAAACAACCAATCCAAGGAAATTTACCGATCTTGAGTTTAATTCATCATTGATCACAAGTAATTCACTTAATTGCTAACCGTGTTCTTGGCCTTAGATCACATTCGCCTCAACATGATCCAAGAATCCTCTACTAGATAAGCATCTAGGATTTAATTAATCAAGGTTAGATAAAGTAAGCACCATCCAAACATAGATTAACTTAAGATCCAGAATTTAACCAAGCTAAACAATTAATCAAAAAGCTTTAATAAATTGTTTATTCTTTGTGATCCTCTTGAATACATGACAATAAAGCAATTATCACATTAACATCTAAATCAAATTAAGCAATTCAATTTAGATAGAAATCAAAAGAGGAAGAAGAGAAACTTGAATAACAATTAAGCAATATGAACAAGCAAAACAAGATCTCCAAATTAAACATCAAGACGGTTAATCCCTTGGATTGATTATAAGAGCCTAGCCTTCCATGGATGGGAAGGAAGAACTCAGAATTTAAAGAACAAAAACGAATTTGCAAAGAGAATGGAGAAGAAGAGAAAGAAAACTCTCACAAATACTTAAACTTTCTTGAAACTTACTTTCAAATTGAATGCATGATAATACAAAGAGATTGACTCTATTTATACTAATCCTAGAAGCCAATTTGTACATGTACATAATCTGAATACAAGCTATAAGAATATGAAAATTGTCAAAAATGGAAACTTGATGCATGGTAGGTGGGTTGGTGCATGGTAGGTGGGTTGGTGTATGGTTGGTGGCTTTTAGTCAACAACTCTTATCCGACTTATGGCTTCAAATTCATCACCTAGACGGTGCATTTTGGCTTGGATGTCTTCATCAAAGTTGTAGCCAGTTGTCTCCTTGAAAATCTCCAATTTGAATCATGTCATTTGGACTTTTATAACTCCAGAAATGCCAAAAACACTTCACCTACCTCAAGTTAGGTTGGAAGAACGTGTTTCCAAATTCAGACCAACTTGTAGCTTCATTATCATGCCTAAAACGACATCTATTGACAAAATGGTCTTCATTGAAATTTGAGATATGGGTCTTATCTTTCAAGTGACCAAGTTTCAGCCCAAGAGGAGGCCTATAACCCACTATATAGTCCAATATGTACATACTGCCCAAATGGTTCCGTGACAGCAAACCCACTCTGCATTGCAGGGATATTTTGGACTCTTAGCATTCCGATTCAACTCTTGAGTTCTTCATGAAACTTGTAGAGCATTGTCTTAGCTTTCCAAAGACACCAAGATCACCTCAATTGGATCACCGAGTCCCAAGTTATGACCTAACCAAGGAAGAAAGGTCAAACTGCATCAAAATCTAAAAATTATTCAATATTTGCATTAAAGCCCAATGAAGCCTAACAACATTAAACGCATCTAAAGTACTAATATTGGGCACAATAAACATCTAATAATGCCTAATACAAAGCTAACATAAGTGTCTCAAATTGATTGATCAGTGTCTCAAATTGATTGATCAATATACATTAGATCATAAACCTGACACGCTCTCCTTGGCATCCCTTAAACATTTTGGTACCTTGATGCAAAAATTGAGACTGGTGTGGTGGCTAGTTTTGATTGATGCTCAGTGGAAGCATTAGCAGTGCTAGTACCAAAACAATCAAATTAACTTTATACTATAATCACTAACAATTTTCCTTCTTTCAGGACATTTTGAAATAAATTTATATAGGAACTCAAAGCACAACCATGACAAGTACCAATTCAACCAACTAATGTTGAATTAAAATACTTAAAGGTAAAACACACCTATGAGTATGAGAGCAGGAACCACTGAACCTTCCCAAACCTTTTGTCAAACACTTAACATGTATTCCAATATGACACACAAATACATCACTTAGAACATTCCAAAACCATATTCTCATAGATAATCACGAATCCAAATTCGAAGATCCTCACTCAAATTCGAAGCTTTTCAATGCAAACTTTACCCATCTATGGCTTCCAAACACCTTTTCCCTACAACTTCAAATGCACAAGAGAATTGGACCAAGAAATCGAACCTAATGTAATGATTAGAACCATGATCCTTCAATGACTTCCTCAAATCTTCCACAACAAATAGAACTAATTCCAACATTTCATTAGAAAACCCTGCAAAGTTATTGCACCAATCAGCATTACAATCCTAAATTCTAATCTATCACAAAAAGCATTTCATACTCACGGGAAAGAACACGATGATTGCAGACGTAAATAGGAACCAATGAGGGAACAATAACGCCGAGTTAGATAGAAGGGACGAGTGTTTGGGAAGAAGGAAAGTGAGGGAAAATGCGAAGGAAAAAGCGAAGAAGTGAGGAAAGGAATGACCATGAGTGAAAAGAGCTTACTACAAAATTCAGGGATTTAAGAAAGTTACGTTGACTAGGGATTTTGGAGAAAATTTTAAAGAATGAATAACACCAAAAGACTTTCATTACTACGGTTAACACAAACGTCATTAATAAAATATATCAGTGGTGGTTTCATTGAAGAAAGCTATGCTTTTTTGCAGTGAGTTAGAATATCTCATGCATTGGTTAGAATAGTATAAGACATGCATGAAAGAATAGTGGGTCATTTTACAAAAATGAAAAAAGGATAATACATATCTAAATAATGCCAAGAGACTTTTCTACAAAAAGGAGGGTTTCTGCAATGTTCAAATTTCTCATCTTGCCTATAAATACTCATCATTTTCTAGAGAAGCCATAAAAAGAGAAGAAGAGAAGAAAACAAAATATCAATAGTATTTGTGCTTTTAAGTCCACTTTAACAATCAAGGTAATGAATTTAAAGTTGACAAAACAATTATGTTTTTTAAAGGCATGTAGGTGTAGTTTTCTTTAGATCACAGGAATCGTTTGTGATTGGGTTATTCTTATTTGAAGTTTTGTATACCGTTAATGATATTTTTTTTAAAAAAATATTAATGTTATAAATAACTCATTTATACATTTTTTTTTAAAAGTAGTGTTATTTATCACATAGGATTTTATATGAATTGTATTATGAGTGACAATCATCCTTTTTGATAAGTTATAAATAGGGGAAAATCAATTATAAATATAGGATCCACAATTTAACAGTTTATATATATATATATATATATATATCACAAATTCACAGCAAATTTTTTTTATACATGTATTTGTAAATTTAATTCATAATATTTAAAAGGTTAAATTATTCATTTTGTCCTTATATTTTAACACTAAATTTAATTTAATTCAATTCTTATAGTTCAAAATTGGTTTAAAAAATTTCTATAATTTTAAATAATGTAAAATGATTCTTATAATTTTTAAACAATATAAATTGCTTCCTATTAGGTCCTTATAGTTTCATCTCTAAATAAAGAACAAACTAAATTAATAAGAATCATTTTACATTGTGTGAAAACTTTAAGGACATGTTTAAATGAATTTAAATTATAAAGAATAAATTAAAAATTTCATGAAACTATCTATAAAGAATATTTAACCTATTTAAAATTAGTCAATTTTTAAGGATATGCTCTTGAAAAACTTACTTTTCACTAAGATTTGGTTTGTTTGGTTTGAGTGATCGAGTTGTTTGATCATTTTTTTTTCTCACAACAAAATAATAAACATACTATTATTAAATATTTCAAACTTAATTAGATAATTATATATGATTTTTAAGCATTTAAGTCTTCTAGTATAATACACGTATTAAGATAAAAGTAAAATTAAGTTTGGGAAGAAACATTTTAACGTTTCAAAATAATCATAATCTTTATTTGTAATATAAATATATATCATTAAATATAGTTTACTTCACAGAAAATGTTATATATATATATATTACTTCACAGAGAAAGTTTAAGTTGTAGAATTATGCGACACAAATGAGTAAGCTAATCATTAAAATATTATTATCCTAATATGTAATTAAAATAAAATAAAAATAATTGAATGATTGAGGCTTGAAAATAAAAATTAAAGATATATTATTATAGTTTAACTTTTTAAATAAATAAAAAGCTAAATAACAAGAAAATAAAATTTAAAATTTTATTACTGTTCGAGTTACTTTATCGAATCATCAAATTTTCGAATTATAAAATACAAGACCTATAAACTGAATTAATTTTAATTAGATTAAATTCGACCCAAATTAATTTTTTAATTAATTTAAATTGATTTGTACACGAAGTAATAATCACCCTTACTTTTCACAATGAAAAAGAGAATTCGGAAGCCCTCTTTCTTGTTTGTCTTTACAAAGTTATCTTGTAGCCACTTTTGATAACAGTTCTGCACCATTCCTCCTGCAAGCTAGCTAGGTGAGCTGAAACTAAACTGTAAAATGGCATCATATAATCCAACAGCCCCTGCATCTTTCTTTTCTTTAATTACGTGTGTGACTGGTCGGTCAAACATCTAATCGCCTCTACAATAATTGAAACACCAATGGACCACACCTTTGGCTTTTGGCATATTGTCAATATTAGTTATCATTATCTTATATGTAAGTTTATATATTTTAATTTTTTTTAACTAAGTCTTTATAATTTAAAAATTATAAATAAATCTTTATAATTTTAAAAAAATCAATGATCTAACCTATTCTTACACTCTTATAAGAATTCAATTAAAAATATTTTTAAAATTATAATACCTATTTATAATTTTTAAAATATTAAAACCTATTTAAAAATTCTTAAAAAATATATTGACTTACAGATAATTTAACATATATATTCTTAAAAAAAAAATAGGCTGAGCCAAGACCCAAGTGCAAAACAAAAGATTGGTCTGGGCTCGCACTTGTACCAACCCAATATGTTTTTTTCCTAATCAAAAAGCACAGCGTATACTTGAAAGTGAAACTGCCCGATGAGCTCCTCAAAGGTCCTCACTCCTCACTCCTCAGCTAATCAATTACTACATGACACCAGACTTCTATCTTACTGCATTCCCAACCCATCTTTTGTTGAACATAAATCTTCTTCTAGGTTTTGTTGCTTAAGAGATCCATGTATAGCAAAAGTAGGCAATGATCCAATCATCCAAATCAATTCATTATAGATGAGAGACACCGTAAGGAAAGAAAAACACAATAAAATATCTAATATATTTTAACATTACCATCAGCATCCCATTTGTTATTCCAAGGGAATAGATAAACCATGAAATGAAGATAACTAAATCCAGACATGTACATCAGATCTCACAAACTACTGCCTATTGAAGGATGAAACACTTCGATTCCTTGTTTCTCATTGTCGTTTACCATCCTATTGAGATCACCAAAAATAATGATGCTTATATTTTCTTTAGATACACCCAGTCTCAAACGATTGATCATTTGCTGCAAGTGAAACTGAGAATCAAAATTTGCATGGATGACAAATACTCCTAACCATATGGACCTTTTTGCTGATTAATATAGCCATGAATGGAAAAAGTCGCCATAATCAATAGTAGATATCAACTTCATCTTTCTACTCCAACAACAAACTGTTATCGTACAGGTTAAAAGTTTTTTAGTTCTTTCTAAAACATAAAGTTATAGTTGGGGAGAAGGGCATTGCTGTTTGCTATATAAGTTGGCAGTCTTATAGTAAATGTTAATTTATAACGGAACTGAGTATCTCATACACATGACAAAACTGAGTAAAAAAGTTTATATGAAAAGAAAAACTATTATTTTAATATCAAAATGAGTAAAAGAATTTATAAAAAAGAAATACTCTATTATTCGAATGTCAACTGTGTCAATGCCAACATTATAAATTCACAACCATACTAATGGACCAAACGGTCAAAGTTTTTTCTTGGTACGTACGTAGCTTTATTTTTTTTGGCTTTTTTATACCTATATACTTAAAAAAAAATTTATTTATCATTTTACCATACTTCAAAAATTATGTACCAAAATATTCTATTTTTTTTCATGTTGGGAAGTCGGTTTGGCTCAAACCGACTTCTCAACATGCTTTTTTCTTTAAATTTAAAACCTGTTGTGAAGTCGATTTGGGGGAAACCAATTTCTCAACAGGATGTTAAAATTTTTTTGAATTTCAACATTGAGAAGTCGATTTCCCCCAAACTGACTTCTCAACAGGTTTTTGTTTAAAAAAAAGACGCGTTAGGACAACATGAGAAAAAAAAAAGAGTATTTTGGTACATAATTTTTGAAGTGTGGTAAAATAGTATATAATTTTTTTTAGGTATATTTATATAAAAAAGCCTTATTTTTTTGCTCTGTTTCTAAAATTTTGCGTTATTAATTGGGCAATGTCTAATATATTCCACAATAAATATTTAATTTAGTTTTCTAAAGATACATAAGATATTATTTTAGTTCTTTAATTATTTTTGACATTAAATTAGTTCTTTTTAAAGGACTAATTTAATATCAAAAATGACTTTGAAAGGTTATTTTGATGTAAAAAATGATTAAAAGATTAAATCAATGTCTCATATATCTTTAAAGGATCAATTTAAGTATTTATTCTATATTCTATTAGAAAATGAGAGCATGGATGCACCATTAAATTTGATGTACCCATTAGCAAAAAAATGGCTACTGGTTCACACTTCACCTAATAACTGGTTGTATAGATTTAATAATAATTACATGCTAAAATCTCTACAAATATGAAATTAAATTCAAGTTCTTGGCAAAATAGCATTCACCCCTTACAATAATTTTTACATGAAACCCGTAAAACATTTTTTAAAAATTATTTTTTAACAGGAAAATTATATTTATGATGAAAGAATAAAATTAAAAAAAATCATTTCCCTAATGCCAGATAAAAAATGACAGAGATAAATTTGAAAATAAAAGATACTTTCAGTTATAAGAAAAAATTGAAAATAAAATAAAATTACATTCGTCATGAAATGAAAAAAATTAAATAACGTGAAATGATATGAGCTTTTATGATAAATTGAGATTTGGTAAGGAATAATTTTTCTAAAAAAAAGTACAAGTTTTTAATTACTAAGTTTATATATATATATATATATATATATATATATATATTACCCTAATAAATTCCCCTATCATATTATTTAAATTAAAAAAAATTGTATGATGGGATTTATTCTTCTATGAATGAAGCATTTGAGATTCTTAGCTCTTTGTTTTTTACTCCACAACCACCGCGAGATATGAGTAAAAGCTACAGCCAAGTATCAAAATTCAATTTAATTTTTTTTCTTCATGAAATTGAACCAGGATTAAAATCTCTTCCCAACATGAAATTGAAGTCCAGCTGGTTTAGCCCATGGTTATAGTAGGCTCACCAAAAGTCTTGAAGTGCAGCTGGCTGAGACAATGAATGAAATTGGGGCTCTACAAAAGGAAAAGTGTCACTTTGAAGCTTGATGATGCTAAGGAGCCACTTCAGAAAGTAGCATAAGAGGAAAGCTCCCTTAGAAGCTTGGTGGAAGCTCTTAAGGAGGAACTGGAGAATGTCAAAAGAGAGCATTATGAATTGAAGGAGAAAGAAACCGAAACTGATTCCATTGTTGGAAATCTGCATGTCGAGCTCCGGAAAAGTAAGTCTGAGCTTGAAGTCTACTTGGCAGAGGAATCTAAAGTTAGGAAGATAGGAAGAACAATGAAGATGCAAGCTGAAGTCACCAAAAGCTTCCACTAGCTTTGGAAGAAGCAGAAGCAGCGACCAAACCTGTTTGGTAAACCCGTCATTCCTAGAAAAAAAAATTAAAAAAAACGAAGTAAATTTCAAAAACATTAAATTTCATGCAAAAAAATTAAAAATACTGAAGGCAGGTAAAAAATAATTAAATTTAAATAAAAATAAAAATAGTTTTTTAAAAATAATTTATGACGGGAGGGATTCTTAGACCCGTCGTGATAAAAATAAAAGTAAAATGAAATTTCATAAAAATAAAAATAAACAGAGAAAATTTCAAAATAAAAAAGACTTATTTTAAAAAGAAAAAATTTTACATCATGAATTCTAAATTTGTTTTTATGGACTAAAATATAAGTGAGAGAATAAGTGAGACCGTTTTTGAAATATGTTAAAATTACTTATAATAGTGTATGGAGTATGGATGCACCTTGTCTTTTAGTATAGAATAGAGAAATGATATATATATATATATATATATATATATATACTTTATCTTACTTATTTTATATATCTTATTTTATTTAATTTTTTTAATGTTGAAAAGAGAGATAAGAGAAGACGGAGAGAGAAAAAATAAAGATAAAGTGAGATAAAAATTATATGTAAATATTATTACTCTTAGGTTATTATAAAATGTTCTAGTTAAAAAATAATAAAATCTTTTGTATTTTAAGTTGACAATCATAAATTAATTTTATAAGAGATTTAAAGAATTTAACCTATAAAAATATCACAAAACGTCACTTAATCCAAAATATTAATTATGGTGGCTGAAAAAATAAATAAATAAATCATTACTCCTGGCGATATTGTAGAACGCTCCTATTAACTGTCCTTCTCAATGTCGGAGTTTCTATTTGGGTTGCCGCTTTCTCTTTTCAAAACTGCCCCACACCTTTCTTTTCTTGTGGATTTGTTTCCTCTTTGTCTCACATAGAATCATTTTTAGTAAACCCGACGGTTCCCATGGTCTTATTTACAAGCCTAATCCTCTCCCTCAATCAGATTTTGAAACCCTATACTCTAAATGAGGAATCAACAAATTTGTAGGCATCATAACATGTTCTTTTCTTTTTCATGGTGAGTGTTTAACGAGAAAAGGAATAGTTCTCCTTCCTATCGCTTAGAATTGTAACAGTAACAGTTAATGGAGGGCGCAAGCTAAATAAATTCTTATATTGGTGAAACCACAAGTTGTTGTCAGGCTCTAGCCACAATGTGCTTTGAGTGTATTTTGAATCTCTAGCTACAATTTGCCTTGAGTGAATTTTGAATTTCTACACTGTAGGTGGTAAAATCTGTCAATATAGAACTTAGTTTGCTCTTCTATATTACTATTTAAAGAGAAATTCTTTCTAATTAAAAAGTTACCATCATCAAAACTAATTCCACTGTAATTAACCCATTTTTATGTCATTCTACTCACTTTTTACATTTAACCAACTTAAAAAAGATCTTTACAAATTACATTTATCAATTTATAAGTCAATATTAATTTTAATTTTAAAATATAAATTATTGTATTATCATGTGTCAAAAATAAAATTTATATTTTTTTCTTACACTCATATTGCAGGTGCCACTGCTAATTTATATTAATTGGAATATAAATTTACATAATTAGTTAATATGATTGCATGTGTAGATGGAATTAACTAAAACCTCGCATTGCTTATCGAAAAAAAAAAAAGACTAAATCCTCGCATTTTTGTTTCATCATATTTGTAGCAGCTTAGTTGAAATAATCATGATACAAGAAATACAAATGTCAACCCTCGTAAAGTATTTCATTTAGTTAAGATATAGTTATCTAATTATAAATATGATTTTTTCCGTTGAAAAATATGAATGTCTTGTCATAATGCGAATGAAACTATCTTTTTTCTGATCTAAGATTTTTTCAAGACGCTCTTATCCAGATTTAAATCTACAAGTTAGGGAGGATGACGTTTTCAACCTTGTCCAGGATGCGTTTAACCATGGCCATTTTGACCCTAAGGTGGCAGACATTCTTGTTGTCCTTATCCCATAGGTTGCTCAACCAACTCGCCTCAAAGGAGTTTACACCAATCGGGTTATGTAACGTGGTCTACAAGTTGATTACCAAGGTGATTGTGAACACACTGAGACCGTTCCTAGATGAGCTTGTGGGTCTTTTTCAAAGCAGTTTCTGTTAGGAAACGTGATATTTTAATTTTAAGCATCATATTTAATGTAATTATATTAGTTATTTAATTAAAAAGGTTTAATTTTAAGTGGTCTAATTTTGATAAGCATAAAGACAATCAAATTGATACGAACTTAATGAGTAGATATTAATATTGATTTATTAGGGCATTATGAGAATCCTAATAGAACAAGATATTAGTAATTGATAGTTATGGTCCTCAATATACCAAATCAGAAAATAGTTTTCCTTCTCCCTATTTGGAAGAGAGACAAAAGTCCCAATAAGAAACTAAGACGATTTGGTTGAGGAAGATTACAAACTATACCTTTTCGTATTTGATTGTTGAAGTGATTCCGCAAAAGACGACAATCAATTATTATGGATCTAGGTATTTCTGCTATGTTCACAAACCCTTGATAATTTGACATGATGTAAATTCTAAACCTTTTGATATTTTGTTATAAGATGATTACATATAAAATTATGGCTTTTTATTCGACATGATTTTTTTTAACAAGTAGTATTAGAGCAGTCATCGTTGTTAGATTATTAGGATTTGTGCATTTTTTTTTATTGTTGATTATCGATTTGAACCCTAATTTTTAAATTAAATATTATGAAAGAATACATAGAATTGGCATGATGAAATGTGATTCATCGATAATTGAGAAAGTTTCATAAGCACAATATTAAGTGTTTTGAGTATTTGCGAATGCTTTTTTTTCCAGTTGGTCTAGTATTTTTTAATTGAGTTAGTTAAAACATGTTGCCAAAGTAACTTTTGTTGTGTAAATTAATTTAATTAAAATTACATGGATGATTATATGAAGTTGTTTATACGAATTGTGTTTGGCCCAAAGGAAGACACAATTTGGCCAAATAATGACATGCCCACAGTGGTAAATATGTGACAATTATAGAGTTTTATTTTTCATGTGAACAACAATCGATCCAAAGAAAGACTATTGACAGAACTAATCGTCAATGTTTGATCATTGCACTGAGAGTACCACTTACAATTAATTTCTCTGTCCAAAGACTAGGAATTAATGTTGTGCTAGGTATCTTGTGATGGATTCTCAATGTGCATCATTTGTTCATGTCTTGTATTATTTTATATGAATATGTTTATCTATTTTGTTCTCTATTCAGTTTTTGTTGCTGGTACTGTGAATGTTTATGCTCAAAGTGAATAACATCCCAATGCTGAATGAGCCGAATTTTAAGGTCTGGAAAGAAGCCGTGGAGATAATTCTAGGTTGTGTGGATTTGGATCTAGCACTTAGGATAGGGCAACCCATTCCTACTCCGAAAATTTCTGATGAGGTTAAAATTGAGAAGTGAGATCTCTCTAACTGAATGTGCTTGGTGTTCATGAAGCGCTCCATTCCTAAAGGGTTTCAGGGCTCTATTATTGAGAGTGAGAATCCTCAGAAATTCCTTAAGGAAATTGAGCAATATTTGCCAAGAATGAAAAGTCGGAGGCAAGTAACCTTTTGGCCAAACTTGTTTCAATGAAATATAAGGGAAAGGGAACATAAGGGAGTACATTATGGAAATGTTTCATGTTGCATCAAAACTCAAGTAACTCAAGATACAGCTGTCTGAGAACTTGCTCGTGCACTTGGTTTTGATCTCTCTTCCTGCACACTTTGGGCAATTCAAGGTGAGTTATAAGACTCAGAAGGACAAATGGTCCTTTAATAAGGTTATATCTCACTAAATGTAAAAGGAAGAGAGGCTGTAAAGAGACAAGATTGAGAATGCTCATATGGCTTCAACCTCTCAGAACAAGAAAATGAAGAAATCTAAGGATACTACTAAAAGTTCTTCTCAGCAGAAGAAACAAAAAGGGAAAGATGAGGAATTTACTTGCTAGTTCTACAAGAAGTTGAGACACATGAAAAAAGAGTGTCCCAAGTATGCCGCCGGCATGTAAAGAAGGGTAAATTTCTAACTCTAGTTTGTTTTGAAGTTAATTTAGCTTATGTACCTAACGATACTTGGTGGGCAGATTCTGGTGCTACTACTTACATAAGTATGTCTATGTAGAGTTGCCTATGGAGCTAACCTAAGTGATGCTGAAATATTCATCTTTGTGGCAATGGCAATAAAGTTGCAGTAGAAGATATAGGAACTTTTATATTACAATTGAAAACTGGATTACTTTTGAATTTGTTTGAGACATCTGTTGCACCGTCTTTTCGACAGAATTTAATATCTATCACTAGTTTAGACAAATCATGATTTTCTTGTTCTTTTGGAAATAATAAAGTTAGTCTCAATCAAAATTCAAATGTTGTTGGTTCTGGTTCTTTGATTGATAATCTATATATGCTTGATGTTGTTAGTTCCTACAATCAAATACTGAATACAAGTTCATCTAGTACAAAGCAAAAATTGAATGAGAATTCAGCCACCTTATGGCACAAGGGTTTAGGTCATATCTCTAAACAAAGAATTTAGAGACTTGTGTCAGATGAAATTCTTTACCCTTAGATTTGTCAGACTTTCAAGTCTATGTTGAGTGCATCAAGGGAAAACGAGCAAACATAAGGAAATTATGTGATGAAAGAGCTAAAGATGTCTTGGAACTCATACATATAGATACTTGTGGTCTTTTCCCAACGACCTCTTTGGAATGGACAACAAAACTTTATTACATTCATAGACTACTACTCTAGGTACAATTACCTATATTTGATACATGAGAAGTCTTAATCCCTAGACTTTTTCAAGTCTTACAAGGCTGAAGTTGAACTTCAACTTGGAAAGAAAATTAAGGCTGTTAAATTTGACCGTGGTGGTAAATACTACGACAGGTATAATGGATCAAGAGAGCAATGTCCAGGACCCTTTGCACTTTTCCTCAATGAGTGTAAAATTGTTCGGCAATACACTATGTCAAACAAATCCAGCATAAACGGTATTGCAGAGCAACAAAACCAGACTCTTAAGGATATAGTGAGAAGTATGATTACTTATTCTTCCTTGCCAGAGTCACTTTGGGGAGAAGCTTTAAAGAACTCAATTTATATCCTTAATAGGGTACCAACCAAAGCAGTTGCCAAAACCCTTATGAACTTTGAACTGGCAAAAGGCATAGTATTAGGCACTTGCACATTTAGGGTTGTCCAGTTAAGGCACGACCTTATAGGCCGCATGAAAGAAAATTGGACTCAAGAACAATTATCTATTATTTCATTGGTTATGCTGAATGCTCTCGGGGTTATAAGTTTTACGATCTCACTTCAAGATCATTTTTTGAAACGGGAAATGTGAGATTCTTTAAGGAAGTTGAGTTTGGAAAGAAAGGGAACATAGAGAATGTTGTCTTTGAAGAAGAATATGTTATTGTCAATGATCAAATCTTTGTACTTGTCATTGTTCAATACACAGAGTTGGGGGTTCACATATAATCTCCAAGCTGAGCTCATAGCTATCCATAAAGGCCTACAATTGGCCCAGGACTGGGGGTTTAGACGTGTGGCTTATGAAACTAATTCTATGGAGTGTGTTTATCTAATTTTGGGTGTTGTGGGAGATCTTCATCTATACCAAAGCTTCATTGTGGACATCAAGAATGTGGTACTTCAGAATTGGAAGGTGTTTTTCATGCATGCTCTTGGAAAGGCAAACAGTTTTGCTGACTTTCTTGATAATTATGAGGTGTCTGATACTATAGGTTTAGTGGTTTAGGATTTCCCCACGCCGTAACTTCTAGGGGAAGAAGAGGAAGAAGAAGAAAACAAAACAAACTAAAAATAATGAATATGGAATCTCAAAGGATGAATTACTCTCTAAATATGTGAAAACATAGCAGATTTCTCTCATTGATCTTAGGCTTTATATTCCAAACGTTAGCTTATATTGTTGTTTATCTTGTTATTTATATTTATCTTAGTTATTCTATTTGTTACAAACTCATTCTATTTAATAAATGTTTATGGCCTCTTCTCAGTTGAGTAAGATTGGCCTTTCATCAAACATTATCATGGTATTAGAGCGGTACCATCCTCCATGACCTAATCATGTCACTTTTGCTGTCGAGTTCCCAAAAGAATTCAAGAAATCAATGCCTCTGTCTTTCCCATTAGTTTTGCATTAATTCCAGCTATTGAAATCCTAGAATTTTTTTTCCTTTTGTTGCATCGACTTTCTCTTTTCGATGACCATCACTAGGGCGTGAAAACACTTCTTTCCTTCTTTTCTATGCCAATGAATTACCGACTTCTCTTCCCGCCGATAAACTATACCGGTAGCTCATTGATAAATCATATCGGGGATGAATTTTCTATTGGCTGCGATTCACAATAGCCTACCACCAACAAATCACACCGGTGGTTAACACCCCGTCTAATTCTAGAGTGACCTCCTCCTCCAGATTGTGTCCGTGCATAGATCACCAATTATCTTACAGGGGAGGCCTTTGAGCCTGGTAGTTGATTTGGAAACCTCACACAAGATATGGTTGACTCTCCAAGATGCATTTTTGGAAACCTCAAGCGAGGTATGATTGACCCTCGAAGGTGCATTTGCTCACATCAGTGGAGTGCGATTTTTTTTTTTACTTCAACACAAGTTCTCTTCCTTGAATAAAAACTAAACTTGGACTCTATGACCCCACGTCCAATTTGAAGGGGGTGATAACATAGCAGATTCCTCTTCTTGATCTTGTTGGAACCAAAGAACCTTATGAAATTAAGTTTGGAACCATACTAATTAAATAATCATTACCCCATAAAGTTTTGAAGATAACAAAAGTTTCAATTTAGATTAAATAAGTAATAGACTCTTGTAACTTGTTTTGTAACTATTTCAAGAAGAAAAGTGTTAACAAACAATTACTTATATGTGCGTCCATTCTCTTCTGAGTTAAAGGAAACTAAGTATGCGTCTAGTACCTTTTGAACTGTTTCACAAAGTTTCATTATATTTGGATCGTCAAATGTTTTTCTTACTAAGCTCAGGTTTCAAAGTATTCGTCCATTGCCAAATTTCAAATATGAAGAAATTGTTCTTCATTAAATGCTGAGAAAGACTCTGACAGTGCACACTTCAAAAAGAAGTCAACTGAGCCGCTTAAGCTGATATCTCTAACAACTACAAAGACCTGTGAATAAGGAACTTTCTGCGCGCTCAGACAAGTCAGGTGTAAGTTATCATATTCTTGGACATTCCTAATAATCAAGGTGTCTTTTTAAAAGAAGCTCTACACGTTTTCATCTTAGGCATTTAATACCACTTAGAACTGTAATAAATGTTTCCGTTGAACGAAGAAGCTTATGAAGACTGCTCAATTTGCTCTCACCTATAAATATAATTGTCTTCGAAGAAGAGACAGTAACAACTTTTTAAGAAAATCAAAAGTAAAAAGGATTAAAACTTTCGTTCTTCTTTGTATTCAAACTCTTGAGATTCATTTTCAATCCTTACCTGTAGTGAGTTAAAAACTGATGCTCTTTTATACCTTTTTTTATTCACATTGGTGTTTAAGCCTGAAGAGGCTGTGTATAAAAGAATACTTGAATAGTAGAACCTAAAGAGGTTGAGAATAATTGTATATCTGAAGAGGTGGACAATGCTTGTAATCTTTGTACAAGATTAGTAAAAAATCCTTTTGGTTGAAGGGACTTGACGTAGCTCTCGGTTTGTAGGAGTGAACCAGGATAAACATTTGGTGTAAGCTCTTCTTTCCTCCTCTTTTGTTTTACTTATTCACTAACTTTTAGGGATTGTCATTGTTTTCATAACTAAAGAGTTGAGTTAAACCTTAGAATTTTTTCACTTCGTTTAAAGTTATTTATCTCAAATTTGCATTAGCGTCCAATTGAATTTAGAAGTTTTCTGCGTCCATTGCTTTTCGCTTCCTGTGAAAAAATTTTCAAAAATGTTAAGAAATACAATTCAATCCCCTTATTGTGTTTCACTTGTTTACTTCAGATCCTAGGCTTTATATTTCAAATTTAACTTATTTTGTTATTTATCTTTATTTTAATTATTCTCTTTATAACAAATTATTTTTATTTAATAAATATTTATAATCTCTTCCCAATTGAGTAAAATTAACCTTATACCAAACATTATCAATTTGTACATGTTTAGGATTTGTCATTCTTGCTTTAAGAAATCACGTTAGTCTCACCTGATTTTATCTAACACGCAGGATTGGCGTGGGGTGATTGGTGTGGGGTCTGGGGCTTTGAGGGAGAAAAACAAGTAAAAGAGCACTACTTTTGTTATCTTGCAAGATCGATTCTTATTCGCTTTTCTTCTATTACTAAGCACGAGTGGGTTCCTGTGCTTGTAGCCTTGTATGCTTTAGTCCTTTGTGGAGGTTTAGACAGGCTGAGCATTTTTATATGTGAAGAGACGTATATAAATATATTAAAATTAATAATGTGACATTTAGAAGTAAATTTAATAGTATAAAAATAATGTAAAAATATGTGTAAGTAGCAGAACTCTAAAATATATGAATTTAAAAAAGAAAAAAAATCAACTATTTAATATCATTGGAATGAATTAAAAGCTTTTTTTTTTCTTTTTTTAAGGATTTAGATAATTTGAAGTTACTGTATGGATGCATAAATTGGGTGAATAAAAGAAAGAAAGTTTTATATAAATAACATTTCATACATACCAAAATTTACAATCACTTTTGTAATATTAGATTTATTAATGAACTTATGTAGTGATTTTAAAATTTAAGTTACTGTATGTATGCATAAATTGGGTGAAAGAAAGAAAAAATATGTTATATGTATATATATATATATATATATATATATATATATATTTGTGTAACTTAAGATATTTCCTCACCTAAAATGTGAGAGAATAATCTCACGGGATATGGTCAGAAGCGTGAAGCGGACACCTCTCCCAATTACATTTTCTCCATGCACACTGCCTCAAGAATTAAACTCGGATAAGATGCTTAAGGTGACTAAGCTCTTTCCACTCGAACCAAAGTAAGTTGGTAAAGAATATGTTATATAAATTGAGTAATGTTATATCTTCTAACAAATCCTCATAATATCCTCCTAATTACTTAATATAAAAAGTGTTAAATGAAACATTTAATAATTAGAAAATTCAAAAAGTATTTAATTGTTTCTTCTTTAAGTAATTAGGAGAATTATTAGAATGATTCATTATGAGGATATAAAATTATTCAATTCTAAATTGTGAGACTACTTAAATTCATTTCTCCTAATGCGCATTATTGTAGCCACTACATCGAATTTTGTTGTTGTCTTTATTTGGGTATTCTTGCACCTTTTAGGTGTAAGACTAATTCCGTTAAAGGTATTGATGTTATCCATATCCACTTGTGGGGTCGAACCCCTGAACTACTGAACTCAAATTTACTTATTACTTGAGCCACCATTGTGGGTAGCCATTGCATCAAATTTGAACCCATCTTTTAAATTAGAGCAATGATACTTATACATAATATTTATCTCACAACCAACAAGGTTCAGTACAGTTAGTAAATAGTTGAATTTCTTAATCATATTGTCTTGAGTTCGAATCAGGCAGTGTATATGAAAAATACTTTGTTGGGAGAAGTTGTACCCACTTCGATAATCTTTGTCTCGAAATAGATTAGTCTCTGACTATCGACTGAAAAATATCCTTGAGTCTCATAAAAAAATTATCTCACATATCTTACTTTATTTATATTTTCTCTCTCTCCCTCTCTCTCCTCTTTCTCTCCTCTTCTATTTATTTTTAACATTAAAATTTTTAGGTAAAGTAAAATATGTGAGATGAAGTGTATGAGTAAATATCATTATTTTTTAAATTATTGTGATTCAAATATTTCTAGAATATCTAGAACATATAATATGAAAACAAAATACAAAACTCTTGACAACATAATTATACCGACAGTGCCATGTTAACTAAGCAAATTAAGTTTGTCGTGTAAAATTATTAATTTAACTTTAATTTATTATTATTGTAAAAAAATTTATATTATCATCTAATTATATATTATTAATAATTAAAAGTATTTGAATTTTTAAATTATTGTTATTTTAATAAAAAAATTTAATAATATAATAATACACAATTTAATAATAGTATAATTTTTATATTTATAATATATCAAAACTAAACTCTAAAATTATACGGATTAGCAAACTTTTGTCAACGATACTCATTCAGTAAAATTTTGATAAAGATTCGGGCATCTAGCATTGTCGAAAGAAATCTTCCTTTCAAAGGTCCCTTTGCTGTGTTTTACAAGTCTCAAGTGTTTCAAAGTGGACGGCTATATTTAAAATTTTAATAGCATAAGACCATAACGTTTATATTATATATCTTACTAATTAATAAATATCTATATACATTAGAATATGTCAATGCGATACAGTCTTTTTTGTACCTTCAACTCGTATCATATTATTCATAAAAAAAAATATTTAATTTGATCTTTTAAAAATACAGGTGATATCAGTTTAGTCTTTTAATTATTTTTTACATTAAATTGATAATTTTAAAAGTTCAATATGATGTCAAAAAATAAATTTAAAGAATCAATTTGATGTGAAAAAAATGATATTTGAAGATTATTTTAATGTAAAAAATTATTAGAAAACTAAACTAATGTCATTTGTATTTTTTAAAGACCAATTTAACTATTTACATAAGAAAAAAAAATCATATCATATTTAAATGTCATTTCATGATTATTCATCCAACAAGGGTGGTTAAGTTGGAAAGCAAATTTATTCTTATAATCCTTATAAAATAAGACACTTTCAAATTTTTGTAAGAGTCGTTCTAATTAAAAAGTAATTAAAACATTTGTGTTTTAAGCTGTTAATTATGGATTAATTTTATCAAAGATCCAAAGGACTTAATTCATAAAAATATTACAAGACATCATTTAGTTCAAAGGACTAATTAGGATATTTAAAAAAATATTATTTCATGAAAAATTACAATTAACTTGATTTATTCTTATATCTATAATTTAAATTTGATTTATTGTTAATTTCTTTTACACTATTATATAATAATATGTTAATACATAATTAAAATTTAAAAGAGTTAAACTTTTTTTAATAATATTTGTAAAACTTAATTATTTTAATAATTTGATAATATATAATTAAATTAGAGTTTAATTTTGATCCAATGTAAAAAAATTTATATTGTCATCTAATTATGTATTGTTAACTCATTAAAAGAGTTTGACTATCACAACAATTATTCAAAAAGTCTAACTCTTTTAATGATGTATCAGTATATATATAATTATATAACAATATAAATTTTTTTATACTAATAATAAATTAAAATTATATTATATTATAATTTTTTTATAATAACAATAATTTAAAATTAAATTCACACACAAACATATATATATATATATATATATATATATATATAACATAAACAAAGAAAGAAGAAGTACTAATTTATTAATACATCAAAGAAAGAACAAGTACTAATTTATTAATACATCAGTTCAGATATTAAGCAAGATGGCACACGCACATCCTTAGTTTATTGTTGTTGTTGTTGTTTTTTTTTTTTTTTTGGTGGAATGCACCTCCTTAGTTTGATACACAGAAAGAAAAGGATGATACCAGTATAGGACCAGACACTCAGAGGGCTCGATCCATCCTATCCCATAATAGAATTGTGTGCTGATATTCACCTAATTGAAAATAACTTGTAGAATGATACAAGCCACAAATTTTTTAACTATCACGTGAAAAGACATACTTCGATTACTTTTCTACCTGACATAGCCCGTGCAACTGACACTGAAAGGCTCTGTCATCGTTGAAATCCATGAACAAGTTACAATTGTCACCTAGACATCTCCCTATACAAGTGATATTTTATGTCCATGAGAGGGACATATGTTTTAATACTTAATTACTTTGATTTTGCGAGCCAGTAAACGAATGTTGAGTATCAACTACGCGAAAGTAACGTCGATGTGATACGTCCCTTTGTCCAAATTGTTCCTAGCAAACCCGGGCTTGGTAAACTTTGATGATTCCAAATTTGATATTGAACCACATTCTAATTTAATTTAAGTATACTAATTCTGAACATCAGGGCCACATATTTTTTTGTCCAAAATTATGCACTATTTCCCTTTTTGACCTCCTAATTCTCGTGCGGGCAGGCAGACTTATGAAAAAAAAATCTTGAAAAATTAAACAACTAATTCAAAATGTTAAATCTTGAAAGAACTGATTAATGATATAAACTTTTTTGTTGTAAAAGCTTAAATGATTAATGATATATTGATCAATGTTGTGAAAGTCAGATCGGATAGTGAACTGGAAAAACTTTCGGTTCAGATTTAACCGGTTCAACCGATTTAACCGTGTGGTTGAATCGAATGATATCATAATTACATATTAAATAAATAAATAAAAAAATATACATATGCATAACTCATAACACACATTATCAATAATAAAATACATAATAAGGTTTTAGAGTTTTAATTATTAAGTCTTATATCACTCTCAGTTAAATAGTTAAGTGATTGAGAAATTAAAAAAAATTTAAAAAATTTAAAAAATTAAAAAAAAAAGAGAACCGATTCAACCCGATTCAACTTAGTTTTGTCCGATTTTGACCAGTTCAATCTGATCTAACTATGAATTTAATTCTAACATTAAACCAAAATTAAATGAGAACTTAGTTCACAGTTCGACCGATCCGACCGGCTGGTCCGGTCGGGTCGAACATCACTGATATTGATGTGGGGAATTTTACAGAATAGTATAGTTGTAGGGAAAGGTTAGAGATAGGACCGAAAAAAGGGTATGTATGTACTTTTGGGTTAGGAACGAAGTAAAGTTGGGACCCACATGCGGCTCAAAAGCTAGGGAAGTGGTGAAGGTTATTAACTTATTATGCAACTTGATCGAGCAGGTAATATTATAATGGTTCTACATTATTGCTTCAACACTAAACAAATCCATGTGGAGCATAATGGGTATGCATTGTGTTTTGATCTTGTATTTTAAGATTGAACTTGTAAGGGTATGTTTGAATTAAAGTTTGAAAGTAAAAAATTATGATTTGGACAAAAGTAATAAAAGATAAGTTTTTGTTTAAATTATGATTTAAGAAATTTTAAACTTCAATTCAAACATGTTATAATTTTAAAAGGGGATTAGAGACCTATCCATTAGCTCGGGAAGAAAGAGCAATGGAGCTTTTTTGCTTGGCCAAAACACAAGCTTTTGCCCTTTCTCGGCTTCTGCCAGGTCATAGACCAAAGTATTTGATTCTGTAATGTAGGTGAGTGGGTTGGCCAGCTGGACCAGGGTAGGTATTGCTGTAAGAAAAGGCATAATAATAATAATTATTACAATGTGGTGGTAATAATAATAATAATAGTTAATTATAGAAAGCCAAATTTGAAAAAGTTGATATGGTTTCTCTATTAGGGTAATGGGTTGTGGGCTGGACCACACCAATAGGATAGCCCGTAATTGGCAAATTCTCTAGGTTCCATACAGATCATAAAGAGAGAAAGAGAGAGCCTTATTAGGATATGCTGGTTATAAATAATTACCATTCCAAGCCCACATTCATGGTTTCGGCGTCGGCCTAGCTATCCATCCCCTGGTTGGAAATTCTTAACAAGCCGAATTGGTAAGGAAAAAGTTGGGGGACTATGTTGATTCCGGTATGGTTGGCACCAACTTGTGAATACTTTCACATTCATATTCAAGTATATACATACATGCATTTTAAGAAAATTACCAAAGAATTTAAAAAAAGTACACAAACTCTTTCCGCATGGTTGAAATTAGGTATTTCAAATTGATGGTCACAGATTCAAATCGTATTGGAAGCTGGCCTAATAAGGAAAGGGGACGAGTTACCCCATATTGAATAGTTGTACAATGCAAAGCTCAACGAAATTAGAAAAACAAAAGTATTGTAACATAAGAAAATAGAAAATGGGTAAAATACTAGTTTTAGTTTAGGAAGCTTGACCATGCTTGCCCTTATTGCAGTTGGCCAGCGATCAATGGCAGAACTACTTTAGGGTATAAGTGGTAGCTGCCTTCCCATTTTTGTTTTCAAAACATATATATGGAGCATGCATGCTAAATTATATTACTATTGGTCTAACATGTTAGGCATGAATTCCTTTAAGATAGCTACTATCAAAGTAAAATAGTCTTTTGCATAATCTCATGCTTATTTCATAGGCTTGCACCCGAGCTAGTTTACAGACAATATTAAAGCCAGAACCTTAGAGAATGATTTCCTACTTTAATACTAGTAGTTTCTTTTGTGGTGATTATAAGTAAATAACACTAAATTTATAACTTCCAAATACATTATTTATTGTTGTTAAATGATAATTTATTTTATTTCTACTTTTGAAATTTTTGTCTCTTTGTTACAAACCAAACTTTGAAGGGTTATTAAAATAAGGAGAAAAAAAATATATTCTCATTGTTAAATGTTTTAAATTCACTCTCTCTTCTCTTCTAAGTGTTAGTAATTTTTTTAATTCTAATTTACTTATCCATCTAAATTTATTATTTGCTCCCCCAAAATTTTGAAGCAAGTTCCATCATTGGTTTTTGTCACCCTCTTTCATCAGGTAGGTGTTGGCTTATGATCTATGCATAAATTGCTGCTCAAAATATAAAGAAAATCAATCCTAATTTGATGCAATATCTTGCATACTCTTGGAGAGGCAAACAATTGTACTGACTTTCAGGCTAAGTATGAGGAGTCTGGTATTGAGGGTCTAGTGGTTTGGGATTTTGATGAGTCTTATTCAGTACTTATATTTTATATCTTTATCATATGATTTTATGGGATTTTATCTCCTAATTGATGTTTATTTGCTATTTATTTTAGGAAAGTTGATCTTTGAACAAATATACTATAATTATGGTAATTTATGCAAAGAATCTTCAAGGGATGCTAATCAAGGAGACTCAATCAAAGACTATTCAAGGAAACAAGTAAACTTAATTAAAGGAAAATCAGAAAAACTTTTGCTGTCAAATCTTTTGTAATAATTTAGGCATAATTGTCACTCCAGAAGTTCAAATAACATGATTCCGGTGGATATGGAGAATTAAGAAAAAGATCTACAAATATTATGTTGACCACTATCACTGATTCGACCAGATTTTATGAGATATGTCTAGCCCAAGTTAACGCTTGTTATGAAGAAAAGTGGCAGCAACATCCAATTGCTTTATGATTTTCTAAATCTTATAAAAGGACTTATTCTGCCCTAGAAGAGGAAGAGGGGACTTTGGGGGAGAGGGTTTCCAGCCCTAGGAGAGCCAAGGAGATCATCAAGGAGCAAGGATTCAAGATCTTCATATTCTTGTTGTCTTGGATTCAATGGAGTTTACAATTTCTTATCTTTTGTTTTCCTATTTCCTGATGTTTTTCTAAACTCTTCCTAGCTAGAGTGATGATGTAACTTGAATGGATGATTTATTTGGATTGATAATTCTTAATTTAGGTTTTCTTTCATGATTGAATGTTCATCTCTATTCTTAATGCTTTTATGACTTGATCAACCATAAATTGAACTGATGGTCATACATAGAATTGGGAAATTCATGTGTGATGTTGCTTCTTATAAACACCATGATTAAACAATAATCTAGGAATAGATATTGTTGATTGTGTGGCATTACTTGGGATTTTGTTCATTTATGCCTTGTTCTATTTGGAATTAGACTAAGGAATTAGTTAATTCTAAATAGTTGAAGAGAATTAATCTACCAAGGAATTTGATTTTAATTAAATTAGATATCCCACCATCAATTCTTGAATTTGAATTTAAATTAAGAAAGAATCCAAATAATTGAAAAATTAAGTGAAATCGGATCTCTAGCGTCTCACTCTTTGTTTGCTCAACCCCATTTAACATTGTTAAAATTTTAGTTTTTTTTTTCTTCATTAATTTGCATCGTTTAAATAGTATCTAAATTAGTAATTTGGTACTTGACAACACAATTCCCTATGGAGACGATAATTTACTCATCACTTTATTACTTGTGCGATTTGGTACACTTGCCGAATAGCTATCAAGTTTTTGACACCGTTGCCGGGGAATTGTGATTTTGTCAATATCATATAGCTAATAGGATACTAATTTAAACATTAATTTTAGTTTTTATTTTTAACCTTTTTGTTCTTGTATTGTATTTTTAGGTGTCTTTGGTCATTGGTTGCAACAAGCTTGAGGTTGAGACAAAACTCTTGGTAAAATTGTTTCAACTTTGAATTGTCGTAACATGAATTACAATAGCTATGAAGCATGTTCTTTGTGTGGAAATCCTATGCATGTTTCCTATATGTGTCCATATAATAATTCTGACAGTATTTTTGCTGATTTATATCATGAGACATATAATCCTAATTGGCATAATCACTTTAATTTCTCATGGCATTCTCCTAGTAACATTGGTAGTGAATATTCTAAATATCAAAATCAATTCTACCAATCTACTTATGGCTACTATCAACCGCCTTATTTTCCTAATGAGGTTGCAGATCAGTATTACCTAGAGGAGAATTTAAAAAAAGAAACAATGGATAAGGTAATGGCTAATTTAGATAAAATTGAAATTCTATTAGATGAGATGACAAATATGAATAATCAACCTATCCTTGATTTTGATAAACAATATGCAGTTACCACTAGATCTAATAGGAAACAAGAACAAGATCAATCCATCTCCTTTAGGTCTAGTGAGGAAATTGATAATACTGTTATGCCATTGAAGAATAATGGACACTCAAATACGGCTTCTGTTTTTAAAAGAAGATTTTAGGGATAAATATCATTTAGATGAGAATAATTCATTCCCACAGCATAATGTGTTCATCCTTGAAATTGAAATTGTAGAGCCTGAGGTTAAAGAAGATATGTCTAGGATCCCAATTCCTCATAGTTTAGTAAACTCAAATGAATTTACACAGTTTTGCTTTATTTTAGAGGTGTTTGTACATAAACTAACTTTTTTTTTTATTTTCTTTGTGCCAGTAGTTATTTAACTATTTTTGTTAAATTTTTTTCAGAACTTGACTTTGTACAGGTTAGACTAATCCATGATACGTATGATTAAGTTATGATTTTATTTTTTATTTTTTTTTAGTCGGCTTGAGTGCCTCCCCGAGTTCGGAGCCTTTGTAGGGGGATGTAAATAGTGTCGGCCAAAAAAAAATTGTGTTTTATATTTTTAGATTGCCTATTTATTTTAATCATTACTAGCAATTTCCCAAGTTTTAGTGTTCTTTTGTGCTTCTACCGTTTTAATTGCTAAGAATTTCAGGTATGTGACTCTACCCCATTGCTCTTTATTCTTCCTATCTAGATATTTATTTTCATTCATTTAAATTAGGAATTATTTTTAAACATTTGGGACAATGATTAGTTTAAGTTTGGGGGTGACGGTCCTTTGTTTAAATTTCTAGAGTTTGTTACACATATGCTTAAGATATAATGTTCTTGCTTTATTGATTTCCTAATCCAATGATTCATAAAATAAAAAAAAAAGTAAACACTCGATCTCTTGCTTAGAGTTGCATGTCCATTTAGAAACAATTTATGTGATGTGAACTTTGCTTAAGTCTAGGATCCCATAATTTGTTTGATTCTCTCTTGAGGCGAAATCTTAGGCTTCAACTTAGAACTTGGAGATGATTTAGGCATTGTTTGGATCGTTTGAGCCTTTCAAGCCTACCCTTTAAGACAAACATCCTTAGTCACCCTTTTTGAGCTTGTTTAATATATGAGCCTATTTTTCTTTCTTATGTGCTATGCAATTACCTACCCATGAATAGCCTAAACACACATATCATACCTTGATTTGTTTTGAAGAATCCATTGAGGTGCATTAATTCTTTCGTAGTGCATGAAGTTATTTAAATTGGATGTGAATTGATGGTGTCTTTAATGTTTTCAAGTGTTGAAAATTTGGTGTTCCATGATCCTAGTGCATGAAAATATTAAAGTTTATCGATATTGGAAGCACTACTAAAAAAAAAAAGAAGAAGAAAAAAAAAGAAGACGAAAAAAAGGAAAAAAAAAAAGAAGACAAAAAAGAAAAGAAAAGAAATGCTTAAAAAAAATAGATGCTTCTTGATTGAGAAATAGGCACCTAGATAAGCATCCTTATTCATCATTATTGTGATTGCCCTTGTTTATTTAGTGCTTCAATGGATCTCTAAAACCTTTGTGTTTATCCATTCCTTTCTTTCATAGCCAATCACTTGAGCCTAACATTACAAGCTTTGAAAGACCTTTTGATCTAAGTTCTTTGGGATAGCCTACATTAGTGGAGAGAGAGATGAAAAGCAAACTTATGGGGTTTAAACACGGAGGCAGATTTGCATTCGCATAAATCAATCCAGATGGCATGTAACAATTTGTGACGGGATCTCGCACACACACACAATGTGAATTCATATTAACTTGTTGCTTGTGATTGAGTTGAAGCATATTCTTTTATGATATCCATGAATACCTTGAGTTAAGCTAATAAGATAGCTTATGAGGAAACTTATGGAAATCTTCAAGCATGTTACATACTGTCTTAAGCATGTCTTTAGTTTAATTATGTGTCCCTTGGTTTCCTTTTGCTTGAGGGCAAGCAAAGTTTAAGTTTGGGGGTATTTGATGAGTCTTATTCAGTACTTATATTTCATATCTTTATCATATGATTTTGTGAGATTTTATCTCCTAATTGATGTTTATTTGCTATTTATTTTAGGAAAGTTGATCTTTGAACAAATTTACTATAATTATGGTAATTTGTGCAAAGAATCTTCAAGAGATGCTAATCAAGGAGACTTAATCAAAGACTATTCAAGGAAACAAGTAAACTTAATTAAAGGAAAATTAGGAAAACTTTTGCTGTCAAATCTTTTGTAATAATTTAGGCATAACTGTCACTCTAGAAGTTCAAATGACATGATTCTGGTGGATATGGAGAATTAAGAAAAAGATCTACAAATATTATGTTGACCACTATCACTGATTCGACCAGATTTTATGAGATATGTCTAGCCCAAGTTAACGCTTGTTATGAAAAAAAGTGGCAGCAACATCCAATTGCTTTATGATTTTCTAAATCTTATAAAAGGACTTATTCTGCCCTAGAAGAGGAAGAGGGGACTTTGGGGGAGAGGGTTTCCAGCCCTAGGAGAGCCAATGAGATCATCAAGGAGTAAGGATTCAAGATCTTCATATTCTTGTTGTCTTAGATTCAATGGAGTTTACAATTTCCTATCTTTTGTTTTCCTATTTCTTGATGTTTTTCTAAACTCTTCCTAGCTAAAGTGATGATGTAACTTGAATGGATGATTTATTTGGATTGATAATTCTTAATTTAGGTTTTCTTTCATGATTGAATGTTCATCTCTATTCTTAATACTTTTATGACTTGATCAACCATAAATTGAACTGATGGTCATGCATAGAATTGGGAAATTCATGTGTGATGTTGCTTCTTTAGATAAACACCATGATTAAGCAATAATCTATGAATATATATTGTTGATTGTGTGGCATTACTTGAGATTTTGTTCATTTATGCCTTGTTCTATTTGGAATTAGACTAAGGAATTAGTTAATTCTAAATAGTTGAAGAGAATTAATCTACCAAGGAATTGGATTTTAATTAAATTAGATATACCACCATCAATTCTTGAATTTGAATTTAAATTAAGAAAGAATCCAAATAATCGAAAAATCAAGTGAAATCGGATCTCTAGCATCTCACTCTTTGTTTGCTCAACCCCATTTAACATTGTTAAAATTTTAGTTTTTTTTCTTTATTAATTTGCATCGTTTAAATAGTATCTAAATTAGTAATTTGGTATTTGACAACACAATTCCCTGTGGAGACGATAATTTACTCATCACTTTATTACTTGTGCGATTTGGTACACTTGCCAAATAGCTATCAGATTTCCCCATATCAGGATGAACCATGTTCTTTTAGCTATTTTTTTTGGGGGGGGGGTTGTTTCTTAAGTTCAAGCCTTTTGCTTTTTTTGCAGTTGTACCAATTTTATTTTATTCTCTATTTTTAAAAGTATGCCATGACACACACATACATATATTCATGATGGAACCAAATAATGTAATATATCATTTCATTTTCCATATAACTATAATATCATTTCTATTTAAAACTAATTATTAAAATATATCTTTTTATTAGAGTAGACAAAGATTTCTTTAAAAATTTTAGATTGTAACATCTCTTTCCTAATATGACATGAATTATTATATTATTTATTTTAATTATTAAGATATTTTTATTAGAGATGATAAAAGAAAACTTTTAATTTTCTTATTATAATCAAGTTTTTATAAGTAGTTTTCAAAAAACACTTAATTGCAATCAAAATTGATATATACACAATTGATTTATGAAATAATAATAAAAAAGCTACAAAAACATTAAACTCGTGTGCCTAAAACTAGTAAATACCAAATATACTCTAATTTTATGTTATCAAAGTTTGAAGAAAAATACATGAGGGAAAGGAAAAGGGAAATAAATGATTACATTAGTAATAAATGATTTAATAATTTATTTTTGTATATCTAATAAATTGATCAACAAAGCATATTAATCAAGCTAAAATAAGCTAGTGGTGAGAAGCTTGAATAATTTACAAGAGGTCATAAGTTCAATCATCCCTTTGTCATTGTAAAAAGAAGAAGAAGAAAGAAAACAAAGCTTATTAATCTTCCATGAAGTACCATATGTCATGCAGGATATTTTCTTCAAATACTCATGAATTCATTCTATGTTGTTAATAAATACACATGCAATAAACTAAGTCAATTGCACTAGTATTTTATCCTTATATTTGTCAAGAATCATGAGTTAATAGAAGAAATTAATGACTTTTATATCTCTAAATCTATATATTCACTATAAGAAATTTGATTTTTAGTGACGACTAAAATGTTGTTCCTAAAATGTACTCTTTTGTGACATCATTTTGATGTCGTCACTAAATTTCAATTACATTTTGTTTTTAGTGACAAGTATAAATAATCATCACAAAAAAGATACCTTTTATTGACAACCTTAACATGTAATTATAAAAGTTTCATACCTTATAGTAACAACACTAACAAGTCATCACAAAACTTTATCTTTCAATGACAATCCTAATTAGTCGTCACAAAACTCTTTCCTTTCAATGACAACCCTAAAAGTCGTCACAAAAGAGTCATATACCACAACCCTCCCATCGTCACTGAGTGTAAAAACATTAACATTAGAACATTGGAGGGAGACAACAAAAAATGGAGGGAATGAAAATAAGTAAAGCATGTTTTTTTGTTTAAGCAAACATGTTTATGATATGTTGTGCCTTTCAATTCCCTTTCTCTTTCTCTTGTCTCATTCTCTCACACTCTCACTCCCCCACCCCACAAAACGACCGAAGGCGGCAATCCCACAGCGGCAGTAGCTCCACGGCCATAATAGGCATCTCCAGCGCTGCAGAGCCCTGCTGTTTGGTGCTATCTCCCTTCTCCATTTTGCCATTCAGCTTTTCTGGATTCTTCTCCGCCTTGTAGCTGCTTGGTCCGTTCTTGGTTGGTTGGTGGTTCTTGACAATGGGTATGGCCGGTGGCGTGGCCATTGCCCTCTTTCAAAGCAGCCTTTGAGGTCCTCAATCATTCTCTCTCTATTTTCTTTTTTCTTTTTAATTTATTTTTTGCTAGAAAAATCTTTCAGTGGTTCTTTTCTAATTTGAATCGTCTCTCTTGGATAGGTACTGTGAGGAATTAAATTCCCTAATCATTGATGCTATTGGGGTTTCCTTTCTTGTGAGTTCTAACTTCTACTTCTTATTTGTTTCTGTTAAAGTTTCAATTTTTCTTGTTTGATGGGTGCTTTTTTTTTTTTTTTAGTTTCTATCTTCATTTAGTTTCTGAAAATTTCAGTCCCAAAATGGCAAATATCACTGGATATGTAAATGACGAGGTGGCAGCTCAGTGTAAATGACGAGGTATATCCATTATTATCAATTGTTCCTCTAAGATATGCTTTATTTTAGCATGTTTTAGTTTACTCTTAACTGTGACCACCCAAGACAATGTTGAATGAGTGAAGAATGAGCATTTGGGGGTGCAGATTTGGGCTTAATGCTTTTAAAAAAAGGCTTGGGGACTTTGGGCTGCAAGTATTAGGTATGAAGTCTTTTGATGTATGATTTTCTGGTTTAAGTGTAAGTTTGAACTCCTTTCCTTGCTGGTTTTCTAGGCTGTAAGTTTATTTGTTTCCTTGCTACTATAGAGACGCAGTTTATTATTGTTGTATTTGATTATTTTAAATCATTTCCAATTATTTACTGGTCATCTCAAAGGCCACAAACTAGTTTGTTAAATATACGTGCACAACAGTCAACAAATGATCATATTACTTGAAATTATATTTTACCTATTTCAGACCTTATAAAAATTTTCCATTGCTTTGGTAGTTTTAGGTTGAAAGTTGTTTAAACAACAAAATATTGTTGGATCTTTAGGACTTAGTCATATATTTAAATTATAAGACAGAGCAACAAGAAGGTAATGACATTCAGTGTATAAGATTTCCAAAGTGGCAGGTGGACTTAATTGGTTATATGTTCATTTACTGGAACTGGTGCACAATCTGATATATAGATGGACTAAATTGCATTTTTCACTAGAATATTAATTTCTATTATTCTGTACTTTTCTTTTTATGGTTGAAAGAACATAGTAATATATATATATATGGGAAAGCGTAAGAAGATATGGGTACAGTAAATTCAAATCTATCAATCAATCAATCTATATATATAATGTAGTATTATTAATATATATACATCTATGGTAATTTTAGAAATACTGGAGATAATAGATATGTAATCTGTGGTAATGCATGTTAAGTACCATTCAGTCTTTTTGTGACCCCGCAATGTTATTGTTGTTTGCCAAAATCCGTAGCATTTATGTTAAAATCCCATAAGGTGAATTTCTTGTTATGCTTATATTGGCAATTTGATTGGGTAAGTTTTCTTGTTATTTTTATATTGACATTATTTCCTTGCTTAGCCCTGTAAATGAGAGATCTCTTAATGCTTAATGAGCATATATCTGTCTCATATACTTACTTTTCTTAATTTGGAGTTTAACCCTAGTTCAAAAGAAAAACTATATATATTTTTTAATTTTTAAAAACCCTCATAACTCACAAAATAAGGGTTATTTTACCTTTTTTAGCACCATTTTACGTGTAACTCTGGTTTGTATGTAGTATTTGATGTGACTTCTCATTTTGGTTTGTAGATGTTGTTGAGTATGCTTGGTGAAAGGACTAGATATTTTAGAGAAAAATGTTATGGAAAGAATGCGCCATCAAAGAGGAGAAGGGACCATGAAGATGCAATTAATGGTAGAATTCAAGTAGTGGAAAAATCTTATGGAAAGAAGGCATCATCACACATTGACATTATTATTGAATCTTAGCTTGACTTTTGGATTGTAGATTTTAGATATTCTATTTGAATTTTGAATGATAGTGTTTTTAACAGAATCAGGCACTTGTCTTTTGGATTGTAGTTTTTAGAACATTGGGATTGTAATTTGATTATTGACATTTTGTTTTTGTGTTTGAAATATTAATGTACTTCACAAACGAGATGCAACCAGTAAGTGGATTGTGTAATTATTGATGTATTGTTCATATGATATTTATGGTATGTTATAATTATAATAGGTATTCAAATCAAAGTATATCATATGAGTTATGAGGGAGGGCTAAAAAAAGAACCTTTCATAACTGTTAATTAAATTAAAAAAATACCTTTAGTGACGACCCAAAGTTGTTACTAAAATTACCTTCTATGATGAATCATAGAGGCTGTCACTGGAAGTCTACCTTTTAGTGACGACTTGAATATCATCACAAAAAGCCTATCCTATTTTCACAACTGAAACTCGTCACAAAAACTTTACCTTATAGTTATGACCATATCGTCACAAAGGACTACCCTATAGTGACAACCTGAAAGCCGTCACTATTAACCTTTAGCTATGGGGTATATCGAACAATTTTTAGTCCGTCACTAACAATATAAAAGATGTCGTCACTAAAAGTTTTTGTGATGATTTTTTAAATTTTAAGTGACGACTAAAACTTGTATTTTTTGTAGTGATTTATCCATTGTCAAATATGACACTTGCAACCAACAAGGTTCGGCATAGTTGGTTGATAGTTGGGTCCTTTAATCATGTTGTCTTGAGTTTGAACCAGATCGTGTGTATGAAAAAAACTTTGTTAGAAAAAATTGTACCCACTTTGATGATCTCTCCGCCTCAAATTGAATTAATCTCTAACTGTCGATTGAATGATATATTTGGTTCTCACAAAAAAAAAATGACACTTGCAATGGAGGATTGAAATCATCTGTCCTCATCCCTATCCCTTTAATCAAAATTTGCCAACTCAATAAAAAATAACAACTCACCTCTTTCATCGTAACATAATGTTGTTAATGAATTTTTTTAAGTGATTTTTATTTAAATTGAAAGTCATGGACAATAAAGAAACTATGGAAGGTGAACATAAAGTACTTGAGAATGATCTTGGTGATGTGTTTGAGAAAAACAAAATTGTTGTGATAGATGATAGATTCCTAGTGAATTTATATCAAAAGTTGGGATGTAATTTGAAAGAGAAGATGCAGTAACTCCAAGAAAAAATTTTAATTGTGACAGAAAATTCCATCGTATATGTGTTAAAAATTCAATAGCTATGTTATTTTGTGACAAAAATTGCAAAAAAAAAATTGTCACTATTTTGCTTGTTGCAAATTCAAAGTGACGGAATTTAAAATTTCATCTCAAATTTAAGATGGATTTGCAATGAAATTTTAATATTATTTTATAATTTTAAAAAAAATAAGTGAATTTTTTTTTGTTACCAATTCTGTCCCAAATTTGTAATGGATTTCGTAATGAATATTTACTTATTATTATTTATTATAAAATATATTGCAAAGGAATAATTATTAAAATTCCATCACAAATTTTTTCATTTTTTTGAATGTAATAATTTGAAAACCTAAAAAACGAAGATGAGCTAATTTTTCCCGATATGCATAATTTGTTATAGACTAAAACCAAGAGCAATAAGTCAACTCGGCATTTACAATAAGAAGACCAGTATGTAATTTATAATTACTATTTTTTCTTGTATAAATGTGAGCTAAATTGATGAAGTGGTAATTACTAATTACAACCAAAAGGCTATTATATAAGAAACAAGTTACACATAGTATAACATATGCTCCATAATCCAAATTGTATCATGGAAAGGAACTAAGCCATTATACAAAAATAAAGAATTGATAGCTTTAACTATATTGAGGTTCAGCACTAAGAGCCTCTTCAAATCATCAATAAGAAATGGCAGCATAACATTGATAATGCAAAACCACATACTCAGCTTCATTTAGCAAAGATCTTCTGATCTTCATTAAGACAACTTATTTTAAACTTAGGCTTTCTTAATGCTAGTGCATCCTGCATCACCAAAAAAAAAATTATAAAACTAATGAGAAACCAAAACAACATGTCCAACATGTCCATTGAAGACATTGTATCCATCCCTAATATTGATCTTGAATAGGCTAATATATCTAGCATGAAATCACTACACTTTCCACAATGTAAAACCTTAAAATTAGTATCAAGTTTTAGTTTATCCTTGCTCTTAATATCATAATTAAATTATAACCTTAAAGCCATTAGAAGATGAAGTGAAAATTCACCTTTAACTTTAGAAGATATTGTCCACAATCCACAATTTAGTCTCTAGAATTAGAGCCCCTTGAGCTCACCCAAGGCATTATACAATTCACAAAATATGAAAACTAGAATCTTATGGTGGGATATAGAAAATAAGGAAGAATGTAGAGGCATCAGGTTTGCTTCTTGGACAGTAAGTGCTATCCTTTCACAAATTTGACAGTACATCACTCAAAAACTTTTTTCGCATGAAATTTTCATGCTCTCTTAGGCCCATGTAATAGCAATTTTTTAGAGAGATTATGCCCCATTTATTTTTATTTTCCTTATTCGTCCATGTAAGATGAAATTGTTGTCTACATGTGTTGCCCAAGAGAATTTATGTTACTCAAGCCAATGGGTTGACCAAGATTAGATGAAAGACCTTCCCAAAATTTCCCATGTCTCATATTTATGCCAAGTGAAAAAAGAACAAGCCAAGCTCCTCATGATACTAACCAACAATCTGGACCACAAATTTAGCTATATTTGGTGCTTCAACTAATGCTTATATGGGTCACTTACCTGTAGTCCCACTTGTTCCTCATGCAAAGCATACTTAGCCCAATTATGAGTTATTTAGGTTGTTTATCATCATGATTGTGAAGTATTGTTTTATATTTTTTTAATCTCATTCAACTACTAAAAATATATGTTTTAGCGATGGAACAATTTCATTGCTAAGATCATTTATTTCCTTCATGAACTTGTTAGCGACGGAACAATATTCATCTTTAAAACAAGCGTGGCTAAATTATTAGCGATGAAAGTTTTAATTTGTCGCAAAATAGAGACAGAATTTTACGTTGCTAAATCCGTCTCTAGCATTCAAAATAATTTTTATAAAAAATTGGGCATATAGCCATGGTTTAGATGAAAAAGTGCAGCTAAACACCTTTCTTTTTAGGGAAAAAAGGTACAATTTCATGTCAAAATCATCATTTGTCAAAAGGTATAAAAAACAACTTGGTAAGTTTTCTTCTCCGTGAACATATAAGAAACAACTTAAACATACATCATTGACACATTTACCCAAGCATAAAAAATTTGAAGATTGAACCAGATCAAATTAAATTTATATAGAAGTGTGACAACTAATTCAGAATATGATGGACTAATAACTACTTTACTTAAGAGTTATAAAAAGAAAAAGTAATTATGAGAACCACAAAAGAAAAACTAGATTATTGCTTTGATATGATGAACTAAGTTACCTCATCACAAAGTGCAGAAGCCTCACGGTGGTCTCCTGAACTTTGGGTTGAACAAATCTGGTATCAAATGCAAATTTGCAAATTTTTCATGTTAATAAATAATATTCAACTTGTTACATAAAAGGAGAAAAAGACACTAAATGAACTCTCCATTTGTCATTGTATATTAAGGAATGACTCTGTGAGAGCCCACACATTTTACACAAAGTACACATAGACTTGAGAACCAATATCCAAATCCAATTAAGGAACGCCTTTTGCATTTTATAGATCAATTTTTAATACAAGATAAATAAAGATAAGAGCCTTCTAAAGCTGTGTGCACATAATATGATAATTTAAGGGAACAATGGAAAAAAAGCCAAAATGATCTAAGAAACAATACTTGGAGAACAAATAAAAGTCCTGGAAGTAAGTAGTGGTTAGTTAGTACTCTATTATTCTTTGAGCTGATATTATTTTTAACATTTTATAATATGAAGCTTACTTTTTCAAAACTGTGCCTTTTGGGTTGCCTTATTTTGATAATATCTATTTTGAACAGTGACTGTAAATGAGTTTGTCGTTTGTCTGACTCAGCAGTCTTCGTCAAGGTTGATGCCGAAACAGTCATCTTCGTTCTGGTAGAAGGCAGATGACCCTGCTGAAGAAGTTGGAGAAGTTGGTAGGCTTGATTGCTTCTTTTTAGTTTGATCAGAAGAACCAGGAGCCTCTTTGTTTTGTCTTATCATTTGGAGGATATCTTGAAGATTTTTCTCAAGGCTATCCTGAGAGCTTGATGCAGCAATAGCAGTAGTGATTGCAGCACGATGGTTGAGAAAGTGGCAAGTTTCTGGGTTTGCAGGAGCAAGCCAATTCTTGTTGTCTTGGAACCAGGCTAAAACCTTGTTTGAGTCGGCTCTTGAAGTATCAAATTGCGCCCACCATTTAACAAAGGCTTGTTTTTGGAGGACAGGGAGTTGGTGAATATTTTCATGAGCACCATATTTGTATTGCCATGAAAATACCCAAGAAAGGGAAAGTTTACTGAAGAAATGTAATTCGACTGGAAAAGGGTTTTTTACCAGATGAATCCTTCTTTGAAAAGTTTGGAAGCCATCAGCTACAAGAGGTGGGAGGATTTGTTTAGTTGGTCCGAAGTAATCCCACCATTGGATGAACCACATTGGAAAATTATACTTAACATTGTTTTTAAAATAAATAAGCCATGAATGGCGGTTGGTTTTATTTTGAAGCCAGAAGACATTAGTCCAGGCTAGTTGATAGTCCCAATAATTAAAACCAATAGGGTTAAAATTTTGAGAAAATTTTGTGATTGCATTTGGGTCTTTCCCATAATTGAGAGGAGAAAGGACCTTTAAAATCTGGATAGTTGAATGGGTGATGGTTTTTGGATCTTTAGGATCTTTGTGGTGTTTGATGGAGACGGAATCTGTGTCTACAAGGATAAATTCATAAAATTGTCGGGTTTTGGAATTTGAAATTGGTTTAAAATGAAAATCAGGGGGGAAGATTTTGGAGGGAACTTTGTAGGGATTGTTATCCCAAAATTCAGGTTCCATTTGGATAGTTGGGATAAAACAGTTTTTGGCTTTATAAGTGGTTGGTGGATTTTGCTTAGGTTGGGTGGTGGTAATGGCCACAGAAGGAGAGGCAACAGTAATTTGTTTGTTTTTTAGATTTTGGATGGTTAAGGCAAGGTCTTGGTTTTCAGATTCCTCTTCAGAGGCTATATCAGCCCAAGATTTGCGAGGGAGATGGGTAAGGCCTTGATCTTGGAAGGCAAGGAGTGTTTGGATAGGGATGGCATAGTCTGCCTTAGTTTGTTTAGATTGAGAAGACGAAGCTTCGGTTTTGGACTTCTGAGTGGATGACTCAGATTTGATTGGTTGATGAGTAAAAGACTCAAGTGGGGTGGAAGACCCCGATTGTCGGGTAGAAACCCGGTTTGTTAGTCCAGGAATGACTAATTTATTAGTATTTTTTCCTCCCGAGGAGGAGGATTTGACCGACCGAGGCATCGGATTAATGTCCCTGAAGATATTCACGAGTGAGGTAGTCAGGGAGAGAGTTGGAAGTACCTTTGAGATATTCAATGTCAAAATCAAAAATACTTAATATTGCTTGCCATCGGGCAAAAATTTGTTTGGATGCTAAATTTTTAACATCTTGATGTAAGATATTTTTTGCAGAAGCACAATCAACTCTAATCAAAAATTTTTGATTAAGTAAATCAGATTGAAATTTGGAAATGCAGAGTACGATTGCTAAGACTTCTTTTTTAACTGTAGAATAGTTTTGTTGTGCAAGATTCCAATGTTTCGAAGTAAATGCAATAATAGTTTCTTTGTCTGCGACACGTTGTTTGAGAATGCCGCCATAACCAATGTCAGAGGCATCGGTTTCAACAATTTTGAAAGAATGAGGATTGGGTAGATAAAGACAAGGAAGATGTTTTACCTGGGTTTTGACTTGTTTAATAATATTTGTGTGAATGTCTGTCCAAGGGGGAGGACTCTTTTTGAGACGATCATGAAGAGGTTTGATAAGATTACTTAACTGAGGGAAGAAATCAGCGACATAATTTAAACAGCCAAGAAATCTTTGTAATTGGTTTTTGTCAAGAATTTGATTTGGGAATTTATCGGCAAACTCGATTGATCGATTAATGGGGATAATAGTTCCATGGTGGATATTGTGACCCAGAAAACGAATATTAGTTTGAAATAAAACAATTTTGGTTTTAGACACAGCAAGACCATTTTTCTTAATGATACTTACAAAGGTATGTAGATGTTTGAAGTGTTGATCAATAGATTGGGAAAAAATTAAAACATCATCAATGTAAACAACGGCAAAGTTTGAATATTGGTTGAAGATATCGTTCATAATATTTTGGAATTCAGAAGGAGCATTTTTTAATCCAAAGGGCATTACATTCCATTCGTATTGCCCAAAGGGGACTGTGAAGGCTGTTTTGTAGCGATCACATTCCTTAATTTGGATTTGCCAAAATCCGGATTTCATGTCAAATTTTGAAAATATTTTTGCAGAATGTAGACGATTAAGTAAGTCTTTTTTGTTTGGAATAGGGTACCTTATCCAGCGAAGAGCTAGGTTAAGAGGTTTGTAATTTATAACTAAACGAGGGGTTCCTCGTTCAATTTCTGCGTTTTTATTTACATAAAAAGCAGAGCAAGACCAGGGACTTTTAGATTTTCTTATAAGTTTTTTATGGAGGAGGTCTTGAATTTCTTGTTGGCAAGTTTTAAGAAGTTCGTCATTCATTTGGATTGGTCTAGCCTTAGTAGGGATTTGTTTTTCATGGAAATCTTTGTCATAAGGTAAATCGACCACATGTTTTTTCCTATCCCAAAAAGCAATGGGAAGATCAGAACAAATGGAAGTTTGAATTTGTTCAAGAAGAGAATTAATTTGGTTTTGAATTTTGGGTTGGATTAATTGAGTATCAATTGTTTTATAAGAAATTTCTTCTTTAAGGTAATTAATTTGTTTTTGTTTGGTTTGTACCATATTAAGGCTTCTTATGAGAGGTTGTTTAATAAATTTGAATAATATAAGTTTTCCTAAATGTTGAGTAGAAATTCCTTCATCGGAAATCTTAAGGGGGAAGAGTGACCTAATGAAAGGTGTTCCTAAAATTACCTCGTTTTTAAGATTTTTGACAAGAAGAAAAGGTGTTTCAATACGTAGACCTTGGTTGTCAATAGTTGCAGAGGAAAGTTTGAAATTAATTTTTAGTTTAGAGCCGTTTGCCGTACTAAGTTGTTCGGAAGTTTTCTCAAAATATTTTGTTGGAATAAGTCCTTCAAGAATACAATGAATCGCACCTGTCGAATAAGCGGCGAGTTCAAGGACGAATTCATGAATAATTATTTTAATGTTGATATAGAATTTTTGGATTTTTAATTTGTTAATTAATCCAAGAAAGTCATTATCAGATTTAGGAGTTTTAGGAGAATTAATTTTAGGAGTTTCTATATCAGTTTCGGAATCAGTTTGGGGGTTTAATTGTGCTAAAATGGATTGATGAAGATTTTGGGTTTCTTTGAGTTGTTTTACTTCAATTTTGAGATTATTAATTTCGTGTTGAAGATCTTGGATAGTAACAGGTTTAGAAATGTTCTTTTCTAAACGTTTAAGAGTTTCTTTGAGATTGAATCTTTCTATAGGAACATAATTTTTTGAAGAAGAAGGTTCTTCTATAACTTTTTTAAGTTTGTTGAAATAATTTTGTCTTTCTTGAGGGTCAGGGAGAGAATTGATAACTTCAAAAAGAAGATCTTGGTCTTTGGTTAAGACATTTATTTCATTTGGAGAATCGAGTCTCAATGGTATTATCATCATGTTGATATGGTTTAAATCATCGGAAGATTCATGTTCTCGCTTTCTTCATCGAGAAGTTTGTATTAATAAATTGTTAATTTGTTCTTCTGAAGGGTCAAGGTTTAAAGTTTTATTTTATTTTTTAAACGGCAATATTTACTAATGTGTAACATTGGTTTACCACAAGAATAACAAATTATTGGTTTGTTGGGTATTTTTATATCTATAGGAGGTTTGGACTTGAATTCTTGTTTAAGTCTTCTAGGAGGGGCATTGTTCCTATGTTTGTAATATTTGGACTTATGATAAGTTTTATGTTCATGATTGGGCTTGGGCTTAGATTTTTTCTTAGCACAGGGTAAACCAAATTGTTCACAGAAGGATCCTAAGTCTCGTTTGTTTTGGGCTTTTTCTTTAGCAAGTTGGTGTTGGATTTTGTCATCTTGACAGATTTTTAAAGCAACCTTTTGAATATAAGCAATTAATTGTCCATAACTTAATTGTTCATAAGGAATTTGACCGTTGGAGGTATGACTTCGGATTTTATCCCTGACTTTGTCTCCTAAAGATTTAGGAAGGCCAGCTAAGAATTTTTCTTTCCAAAAGGGTTGTTGACTATCTTCTCTAGTGTAAACCCTAGAAAGGAAGGTATCACGATACCACCTAAAATCAGCTAAGGTTCTACATTTGAGATTTGAAAGGAGTTCAGCAGACCTATCTTTCCATAAAGAAGGGTCTCCAATAAAATGTTGGGCTATGGTATAGATAAGTTGATTGGTTGCGTCAGGAATAGTTTCACCATTATTAAGAATAGGAATTTGATCATCTGTCAATTTAATGGCAGAAAGGATTTGGTCTTTTTCTTCTTCAGTGAGATAATTATCCCACCATCCTTTAAGTTGGCCGGAAAAGCCAGCGACCAAAATATTGGTAATTGTGACTTCGGAACAGTCCAAAGTAGTATGATAGGCAGTTGCTGCCATAGTCATATGTTGGAGAGTATTAAGAATGTTATACTCAGTTTGACCATCTATATTCCATTCATAGATATTATTGGCGCTAAAACTTTTGAAATTTGGATCTCTTTCTTCAAGAAGGAGATCAGGAGCAGTTGCTTTGGGGTAGAAAAGTTTAGAAGGGTTTCTCCAATTAAGTGTTTGACTAATAACAGGATTGACTTTAATTATGGAATTAGTATCTGTTTCAGAATGGTTGGAAGAGGTATAATTTTTTAATGTATTAATGGTTAAATTTCTGGTTGTGCTACGAGTGGTTGGTTTATCATGAGAAGTTTGAGGAGTATCAGGAACAATTGGTCCTAAATCTTTAAGTTTTTCATTAATTTTTGATAGAAATTCATCTTGGCCAGTTAAAATTTCTTTTTTAATTTGTGTTTGAGGATTAAGCATTTGTAAATCCTTTTTTAATTGTTTAGTTATTTTAAAAGGTTTAAATAAAGGTTTTTCAATTTTCTTAGGTTGAGAATTTGAAGAGGAAGTTTGAGAAGAATGTTTAGAAGTTAGTTTTTCTCCAATAACTTGAAGATAATTATTTGTATAATTATTTTGTTCCATAAGACTTTTAATATCTTTGGAATTAACAGTTTCTTCAATATTTTTAGTTTTGAATGGCGAAGCCATAAGAGGTTGTTGTTTATTATCTTTAAGGTCAGGAAGTTGAAAAGGACGAGAAGGAGGGAGTTCAGTTTTGACCATTTCACCATCTTTTAGGTGATAAACAGTAATGACATTAGTAGATCGTTCATCAATAATGTTAGTTTGAAAGGGATAATTTATTTGATTTTTGACTGTGTAAGCAAGAAACCAGTCAAAGAAGGGAATGTTCATCTTAACATTGTTAAGAAAATCATAATAAGTTTGTTGGATTTTAGATTTGTTTTGACCCTGATAATTTTGAAAGAACCATTCACGTTGAGGAGTCCATTCCTCTGAATAGAAATCTTTTCTAAGGGCAATCTTATCAATAATGAATTTACTTATCATCATAAACATCATTAAGAGAAGAATAGGTTGGGGATTGAAGAGATTGTTGGTCGTCTTCTTGTTGGTAACTTGGGCGAGGAATACTAGATGAAGTATCCAAACCTTGAAGATTAATGTTTGAAGGAGGAGTTCGTAGGGAAGACATGGATCTTCTAGAGAGGGCAGATCTAAAATCTTCGGATTTGAAGTCTTCACTTTTGGATGAACTAGCAGAACTAAAGGAGTTTCTCCTATCGAACACTAATTCAACAGATCCGGTTGAAAATTGTCTAATTTCTCTAAAATTAGGAGTGGTTCTGGGCATGGCAGGTGTTGCCTTATCCAGAGTCCATTTTTCAGGGAGGACAACATCCTTCCAAAGAATAGTTTTAGGTACAGAAACATTGGCCTTGGTGACATCAGTAAGGAACAGAGTAGTTTCTCCTGATGTTTTAGTTTTAAGAACATGAGAGTTTGAGGAATTCATTACCTTGTATTGAATCCTATACATTAATGTTGCAGGAATGGATCCTGGTTTCATGTCTAAACCATCAATTTTGAGATTAAGGAATAAAGCATCCCTAATGTTTTTGTCGGCTAAGCTAATAGTCCTATTAGGATAGCAATTGAAATAGATTGGGCCATGGCTGAGGCTTGTTTCTACAGTTCCTAAGAGTGAATCTTGAAACTTATTGTGACGAATGTCTCTTAAACAAAGAAGAATAGAGGTGTTTAATCCTTCCCTAATAAGAGGTTTAATGGCTATTTGTACACATCCAATGTGCAGAAAATTATATTTTTTAGTTTGATGTTCATTTAAACTTGTTTCAGAAAGAAGATGAAATTCTTCAGGCATATCCGGGTCGATGGGAATATTTTTCTCAACAGTTCTAATAATGTAATCAGAACTGTGATACCATTTACCTTCGGGTTTGTAAAGTTCTTTTTCAGGAATTTTGGGAATTTCCCAATTGTCTATTTCTTGGTTAATATCTTCAAAATGAATTTCTTCGTTGAAAATATTAGAAGTTTGATTTAAAGTTTGGCGAGGAATAAGAGAAGAAGATGAAGGTTGGGATGAGCGTCGAGAAAAACGAGAAGAGATAGATCGAAGCATAATAATAGAATTCCCAGAGATATCATCACCATCATTTAGTTCCATAAAAATTTAGAGATGGATTAAGTTAAATTTTATCAACATGAACTAGATCTTGGAATTTTAATTTATTATACTGAAACTTAGTCATGCAAAACATCTATAGGTCTTAACCATAACCCCATTCAGTTCTTGTGTTAATCTAATTTGTGATGCATCGTCAAATTAGCCTTCTTTACCTCACCGGGACTTATCAAGCATGACGCCACAACCCATTTTAACACAATGAATCCTGTGTTTTCCAGTTAAGAACATAGATCTAACCAGCATACTATCAGTTTAAGTATAACATGATAGAATTACAACAAGTAGTTCATAAAGATAACAAATAACTTAGATCCAGCCATAAATTCCTACTTCCCCATCAGGCTCTGATACCAAATGGGGGGCGGAAAGGCGGAAGAAAGACTAAAGAAAGAAGAAAGATATATGTGCCAAGTAGATCTTGTTATTATTATTTTTTGGAACAACTAAAAAGTCCTTCGTGGCATAACATAACCCAGTACAAGAAAAGCACCAATGCAACACAAAAAAAAAGAAGCAAAACAAGCACTCACATCCTCTGAATTTGTATTTTTCAAAACGAGGCTATTATCCTCAACAAGCTTATATAACAATCTTATAGCACGTAGGTTATTACATGCTTCTTCAAATTCTATCTCTCTTCCTTTAGACACTTGCAAATTTTTATCATCAGAACAAAGCAATCAAAGTATAAACTTAGATTGAACCATTAATAGTAAATAATATAATACTGTGGGATGGATGGTATTAATAGTGTTGCAGTTTTAAAAGCAGATAATATACCTATTGCTTACTGCGGATAATATACCTATATACCAATTTCAAAGCAAATAATATTTATTTTAAAGAAAAATATTAAATAGCAAGTCCAGCAACATAGATGCGCCATGCATATATTAAAAACATACATGCCTCTCATGTCCATGTTTGACATCACTATACAATAGTCGAAGTCTAGCAACAGTCATATATAATAATATTTTACATGGCTTATTTTACTCTAAAAATCACCATTAATAAGGCTCTATTCTCAAAGTAAAAGCAAATGTACTCCCTCAGATTCTTTAATAAAGTAAAGTCATGTAAAGATATAACAACAACAAAATATGAGATGTTATCATGGACTAAGGTGTCCAATGAACAAAAAATAACTTCTTGTGGTCAAAATATGTAATTTGTCAGTAAGTTTCTTTTACTATTAAAAAATAATATTGATAGCAAGTGATCCACTTTTAGTGATACAGAAAACTCAGATATGCCATGTTTACTATATGATTTCTTAATTGAAAAACATTGCCAATATCCAAATGAACTAAACAAGTTGAAAAAACAAGAGATAGAGAATGCACAACTGCATCCAAAGGAATCAGAAACAAAAATTAAAAAGGAAATTGGAGTGGATTGGATTATCAACCAAATAACAGCACCAAAATGACTTGCAGTCAAAATTTGTTTTATTCCTTCATTGGTATATTTCTGGTTTACCTTATGTTTGTACGAGGCATGCCAATAAGCTTACTGCTTTAACCTTCCCTTTGCTTTGTAGAAGACTCTTTGTCAAATCCATTGAAAAAAAAAATAAGAAAAACCAAAATCTAAAAAAGAAACACATCTTACTATTGCTATGAAAAATATGCATCCCTATGCTTAATCTGTCTTCCCAAGCAAGTTGCAGCAGAAAACATGTACATGTTACTCTATATATTTATATCTTCAGTCCCTTCTGGATGCTTTGTAATGACTACATTCACCTAGAGGATAAGACAATATCAGGAGTTAACTCTTCATCAAAAAAGAGGAAGAAAATAATTTTAAAATGGGCATTTTTTGTATCTATTATCTAGGACAAATTCTTCAACGAAAAGGTAAAATTAACATGTATAGAAGAAAACTCCAATCATAATGAGAAATAATGCACATAGCTTACTTTGGAGTAATTTCACACTGAACAGCCACACAAATATCCACCGCCATCAATAACCCCAGGTAGCTCAACTTAACAACAAATAAAACCCCCAATTAAAGGATTGGACAAAAGGGGGAAAAAAGAAAACAGAAAATTATTTGAAAATCTAAAATTAGAATCTGCAAGTGTGCATGTGTGCTGGGTCAATCTGGAACTCACAATAATCACAACATAGCTTAAGAATTTGGTGTCACGACTCACAAAATCAGAAATTTGCTTTCACCCAATTTTGATTTCTCAACCTGCATTTCCTTTTAATTTTTTTTTTTTGCTTTCCCTCTAATTCTTTGATAACAGAGCAAATCAAATAGAAAAAAATCTGCATGCAAAGGGGGTCTGAGTTTTGATACCTTTCCAATCCCGAAGGAATCCCTGAGGAACTCCTCGAGTCCACGTCCAACAACGTTGTGGAGGAACTCATCGCTGGCAATGGTGGCATGGAGTGCACACGAAAATCCAAGCGAATAAAAGCAGATTCTGCAACTACAAAGAGAGAAAAATGAAGGTAAATTTGAAGAAGAGAAACAAAGTTTATTTGTAAGGAAAGGAGAAAGGTGTGCAAGAGAGTGGTGTACAATTGACATGTAGTTGGGGATGCTACAAGAAATGCAAATTTAAGGATTTTGTTTTGGGTTTCAATTTTGATATTTAGGGAATTTGGGGTTAAAGGAAGAAGTGAGATCAGGCGGGAAAGAGAATAGGAAAAGAGAGAAGGAAGCACGATTTCAAGTTATTAGACAAGTTGAAGACATTTCCATTTCTAAAATCCGATGCAATTTTCTCTTTTTCTAGTAGTGATCTCACCATCAAGTAATTGTTGATCAATCAATATCACTCATATAATTAAAATTAATCAAACCTCAAAATATTTGGTACTTAAATGATTGTGTATATTTTTTTAAAAAAAAATGGGACAGATTGACTAGAGGTTGTCGAGACCCGTCAAATAATAAAATTTACCGATTCACAAACTAATTTGTAGTATAGAGCATGAACCGAATCTTCTCTCAAGGATCTAAAAGGAACAAAGATTTAATCAAATCAAGATAATTAAAATTGGGGGTTTTGTTGTTGATTAACAATATTGATAAAAATACAAGACTTAAAGTTGAAAACAAATATAAAGAAGCAACCAATCCAAGGAAACTTACCAATCTTGAGTTTAACTCATCATTGATAACAAGGAATTCACTTAATTGCTAACCGTGTTCTTGGCCTTAGATCACATTAAGACGCCTCAACATGATCCAAGAATCCTCAACTAGATAAGCATCTAGGATTTAATTAACCAAGGTTAGATAAAGTAAGCACCATCCAAACATAGATTAACTTAAGATCGGGGATTTAACCAAGCTAAACAATCCATCAAAAAGCTTTGATATATTGTTTAATCTTTGTGATCTTCTTTGAATACATGATAATAAAGCTATTATCACATCAACATCTAAATCAAATTAAGCAATTCAATCTAGATAAAAGTCAAAAGAGGAAGAAGAGAAACTTGAATAACAATTAAGCAATATGAACAAGTAAAACAAGATCTCCAAATTAAACATCAAGATGGCTAATCCCTTTGATTGATTATAAGAGCCTAGCCTTCCATGGATGGGAAGGAAGAACTCATAAAATAAAGAACAAAAACGAAATTCTAAAGAGAAAGAAAAAGAAGAGAAAGAAAACTCTCACAAATACTTAAACTTTCTTCAAACTTACTTCAAAATTTACTTAAAATTGAATCCTCTAATACAAAGAGATTTACTCTATTTATACTAATCCTATAAGCCAATTTGTACATGTACATAATCTAAATACAAGCTATAAAAATATGAAAATTGTCAAATATGGAAGCTTGATGCATGGTTGGTGGGTTGGTGCATGGTAGGTGGGTTGGTGTATGGTTGGTGGCTTTTAGTCAACAACTCTTATCCGACTTCTGGCTTCATTTGCGTCACCTAGACGGTGCATTTTGGCTTGGAGGTCTCATGAAAGTTGTAGCCAGTTGTCTCCTTGAAATTTTTCAATTTGAATCATGCCATTTGGATGTTTAGAACTCCAGATATGCCAAAAACACTGAACCTACCTCAAGTTAGGTTGGCAGAACGTGTTTTCAAATTCAAACCAACTTGTAGCTTCATTATCATGCCTAAAACGACATCTATTGACTACATGGTCTTCAGTTAAGTTGGAGATATGGGTCTTATCTTTCCAATGGCCAAGTTTCAGCCCAAGAGGAGGCCTATAACTCACTATGTAGTCCAATATGTGCACACTACCCAGATTTTCCTGACAGCAAACCCACTCTGCATTGCAGGGATGTTTTGGACCTTTAGAAGTCCGATCCAGCTCTTGAGTTCTTCATGAAACTTGTAGAGCATTGTCTTAGCTTTCCAAAGACACCAAGATCACCTCAATTGGATCACCGAGTCCCAAGTTATGGCCTAACCAAGGAAGAAATGTCAAAATGCATCAAAATTCTAAAATTATCCAATATTTACATTAAAACCCAATGAAGCCCAACAACATTAAACTCATCTAAAATACTAATATTGGACACAATAAACATCTAATAAAGCCTAATACAAAGCTAACATAAGTGTCTCAAATTGATTGATCACAGATAAATGACATTATAATTATAGGTTCTGTACATCACTTGTTTTATTTATTTTTTAAAAAAATTGGGTCCTATTTGGCACCCTAAGCGATTGTGCTTTTTTTTTTCCATTTAAAATAAAAGAGAGATATATGAGATTATAATTGTAGGTGATGTACGTCACTTGTCTATTATCCACAAAGAAAGTAAAGACTTAAAAGGGCAAAGCAAATGCTATCATATTTAAGGTAAAGTTTACCCAGTAAACCAAAAAAAAGAGATAAACTTCACTTCGGTATGCTTTTAGTTACATCTCTCTGCATGTATGTCTAAATGCTTATGTTTTAGAGAGGAGAACATAACACCTTCAATAAACATAGTATTCATTACCTCTTAAGTATTGGTGCATGGATTTCAGCATCTGATGAGCATAGTGATTAAAAAAATGCCCTAAAATATATAGGTTGACTGGTTGTCAGCACTAATTCTTAAGTGCTTCAGGCAGTGATTTCAGGTGGCTGCTGAACTTATCAATAACTGCATCCTTGAAGCTGTTTAAGCAATTCACAAATTGCTTCTATAAACATATATATATATATATATATATATATATATATATAAAGGTTGCTTTTCAAAGCAAACATCGATTATTCATTTTTTTCTTATACAAAAGGTATTCTAACCAATATTTTCCAAATTATTACCATTCGTCAAATTACCAGACTCCTTAGTGGTGGCAAATTCAAGATGGAGGAAGCAACTTTTAAATAGAGCAGCTTTTAGAAAGAACCAATAATTCCAAACCCATCAATAGTCCTTTTGCGAACTAATCTATACCACTAACAGAAACTCATGAAGCTACATTAATCACAAGAATTCCAACCATGATCTATAACTTTTAAAGAGAAGCAAAAATACCATATTCACCAATGTACATATCATCATATCATCATTAGAAAGGTAATTCTAGAAAACAACAAAAGCAATTATGGAGAGATAAAAAAATTGGCAAGATATTGAATCTTTAAAACATCATTTAAATATATACCTGGACAACTGACAAGAGTGAATCAATCCCACCCAGGAAGAAGCACGCACAGGAACACCAATAACAGGCGAAGGAGTAAGAGTAGCTACCATACCTGATATATGAAAGCTTAATTAATGCCAGTAAGACTAGCCTAGTGAAAATATCATCTCCGATCTATCAATTGGACTATTATGTTTATAGTTGATAAGGAGTTATATTAACACTTTTGATGTCTTATTTCACTTTCAGATTCCTATAAATGGTGCTGGTTTCATTGAGTATAGGTGCCACTCCTTTTGGTCCCAAAAATATTGTCCATCTCTTGAATATGTTAATGGAGTTGAACTTGAAGGGAGAGTGCGTGGTTGAAACAGAACCTATATCTAAAAAATAGAACTTGGGAAAAATAGAACCTATATCTAAAAAAGCCCTTTAACATAAGAAGAACCTACCATGTAACAGGAAATTGGGATAAAGGCATAAAGGGTAAAAACAAACTGGGATACTTAAATATTCTTTTGAAAATTTAACTCATGAAGCATGAAAACTTAGATGATTAACTTTTCTTGGTCTTAGTTTATTTTAGGCAGTGGTTTCAATGAACATTTGGATCATGAACTCTACTCGGTCCTAAATATAACTGAGATTAAGATGTCAATTTGGACAAAAATCTTGCCTTGTATATTTTATCTCCATGTGAATAGTCAAGACATTGCTTATTTCCCCCTTTTCTCTATCTCCTTAGTATAAAAAATATAATGTGTGGCTAGACCACCCAAAGCAACAGTTTTTACTTGACCTGTAGTATTATATTCAAAGTTTGGTACCTGTTTTGGTTGTAAAATAGCAACAGTTTCTCTGTCTTCTTTTCATAAGGTTGCTACAAGAGGACCCTCCTATGGAAGTTTCTCAATTCTTAGTTCAATGTCACAACCAAAATATTTTAGGTTAAATTACTCAGTTAATCCCTGAACTTTTTGGGGAAATTCAAATAGGTCCCTATACTTTAAAAATGTGTAATTTGGTCCTTATAGGTTTAAAAATTTGTAATTAGGCCCCTGCCGTTAGAGCATTGTTAGAAATTGTTAACAGTAACTTAAATTCAATGACCTAATTAAAAAATTTTGAAACTATAAGGACTTACAAAGCTTGTAATTGAGTTCCTATAATTTCAAAAAATTATAATTGAGTCCCTAAATAAAGCATACTATTAGAACATCGTTATAAATTTCTAACGCAGGGACTCAATTACAAATTTTAAAGTATAGAGACCTATTTGAATTTTTCCAAAGGGACTAACTGAGTAATTTAACCAATATCTTATAAATGAGCCTTGGATCAATTTAATAAAAGCTTGAAATTATGCTTAATAAAAAGCAAAGATTTGTCTTCTAAGTTAGATGCAACTCACCCCACGAAAATTCACAATGCAACTCTAAGATAAATTATCTTTAACTCTTTATCTAAAATTACTAGCACCTACAAAACTAAGGTAATGGCTGCAAATCAGAAAGAAAACTCACGCCATACTCAGCGCACGCACCACCACTAATGGCCACAATCATCGCCACAGCACCAACAAACACCACCCACCAAAGAAGAACGACAAATTGGACGAGCCGGAGGGAACCACAACCCTTGTCCCTTGGTGGGTACCTAAGGCTTTTGCCCTTTGTCATTGTGCTTTGGTTCAAAACGGCGACGTTTTGTTCAAAGTATTAATTTTAAATATAAAAGTTAAATCCTTTTTTATAATTTTAATAAATTAAGTAAAGAGGTAATATTTAATTATAAAATTTCATCTCCATTTCCGTCACAAATTATAAAATTTCATCTCCATTTCCGTCACAATTGTGTCGGAAATTGCAACCAATGTTTTCTTAATATTTAATTTTAATTTGAATATATGCGATGGAATATGCGACAGAAATTAAGTAAATTATTTATCGTGAGAATTTCCCATGAAAAATAGTGACGAAAAATTATTTTAGTCACAAGTCTTTAATATTTCTTTAAAAAATAATTTGTGATGAAATTCCATCAATAAATTCGTCACAATTTGGACAGAAAAATTATCCTTGCACATTTCCATCACAATTTAATTGTTTTTTAGTTGTATATAATTCTTATGCTTATAAAAATGGTTTTAGCCTAAGGATTAATAGAGGATATAAAGATATTAATGGTAAGATAATCAATGGAATACATGCTGTTCATGTGAAGATTATGATAGGAAAAATAAGTGAGAGGTTGAGGTAAAAAATCCCCGTGCTTAAATAAAATTTCCTTGTTTGGTAAGAATGAAAGTTAATAATCATTTAACTAAAATGTATTGTGTTACTGAATTTATTGTTGATCATACACATGAAACTATAAGTTTAAATAAGAGTTATTTATATAGATGTCAAAAGAAAATAATTCTTCCTCAAGTAGCTGAATTACTCCCAAAACAAGTTGTGAATTAATAGTTAGGTGAATTGGTGGATATGAAAATCTTAATTCATCACAGAAGACTACAAAAATCATTTATACTCCAAGCGAACAATTCAAATAAGGAAGCGAAAATTATATTTTGCTGGGGTCTAACTATCTTACAAATCAGAAGCAAAAATTGTATTTTGCTTCTGACTTTACAAAACTGGAACAGAGACTGTATTTGCTAAGCTTTAACTAGCTTTACAAAACAAAAGCAAAGATTCCCTAACATCAGATCCCATGGAAAAATCAACATCTGTTTCGCAGACCAACAGCACTACCATTCTTTGATGCAATATTGTTGGATATTGGCAACAGTAGTAGCAGGTTGCTTCTTTGCGAAAGTAAAAATTTCAATTATTGATCTTACCATGAATTTATAGTGCGTTTGTTTATTTTTATTTTTTTAAAAAAATGTTTTTTTATTAAAAAAAATGTAATTCTATAACATTTTAAACTGTTTGGATAAAATTTTAAAAAAAGCAGAAGTTGAAAAGAAGAAAAAAACATATTTTAGGATTTTTTTCAAAAGCCACAATGATTAACTTATTTGAAAAGTTCAAAATAGTTTTTACTTTTCATAAAAGTTCTATGAAAAAATAAAAACACTTTTTAAAAAAGTTTATCTAAACCCATCCTTAAAAATGTGCATCTATGCCACGTAATTTATTGGACTTTTGCTGGCTTTTGCTACTGTCTACATCTATTTTTTTCTCTGCCTCTTATAAGATGAATAAACTTGGGTTAGAGTAATTAAAACGCATAAAAAGAAATTAGAGTTCCATCAATGAAACAATTTACAAGTATTACCAAAATATGAATTTTCTCTTTAACACTTAATTATTAGTTTATTGTCTTAAAATAATAAAAGAATAAGGTTGTACTTAAATCATAATATTCACGAGTGTACTCAGTAGTCAGTACTGAAGATTAACATTGAATTGAAATTTAAAAAAAGAAATTAAGAGATTGAAATTCTTTTTATGGATATAAACGAAAAAATCCATGACACCTATATCACATGAACTACATTGCAAAGCTATCTTAGGAAAAAGTGCAGATTGGTGGAAGATATGAAACTTTAATGAACTACAGGGGACTAGAGTAATGATATCTCTTTTCGTGATGGACCTTATCATATCACTTTTTTTTTTTTGAACACTAATGATATCATATCACTTTGATTACACAAAACCTTCTCAAAAGTGCTACAAGAACCCAAGAAGCGTCTTCAGCTTTGAGTCTCCCTTTTTCAGATTTTTTGCTAAGAAGCCCTTTCTGCATTTCTACCTTCTGCCCTCCCTTTTCTTACAGAGAACCTCAAAAGTACCGAGAAAAGCCCCAAAGAATCATAAATAAATAAATAAAAACAACAACATCAACAACAATTGAGCGTGGCTAACTTACTTAAATAACCGCTGGTACTAAAATTGATCTGTTAAACTCACAAAGTCACACCAAAATAAAAAAAAATAAAAAAAATCAAGAAGCTATTTACGCAATCATAGATTCATAGGTTCATAGACACAAGAGCCAGTCAACAAATTCTATCCTGCAATGGAGACGCAAGCTTCTGTTCAAAAGGGGGCGCCTTGGTCTGATCAACACTTGCCACAAATTAACTTCGCATCATGTCGGCAAAGTTTGACAGCGGCTAGCCTGCAAAAGCTAATTAAATATAATGTAATACGTACCATACACCATAACATATCTGATAAAAAAAATACACCATTGAGAGTGGGTTTGCTCAGATATTAAGTTGATGAATTATTAATTTAATTAATAAATTATTGATTTAATTGTATAAATTAAATAAATATTTAAATATATGTATATATACATATTATATATGATGATATTTATTATTATAAATAATTAAAATATTTTTATTTTAAGAGAAATAATTATCTTAAGAAAAAAAGAGTTTAACTCTTAATTTATAAAAAAAAAATTCTAATACTTTTAATAAAATACTTATAATTCAGAAACTAAGTTTTTTTTAAATTAGGATCAACATAGAATATACTTCAAAAAATTATATGAAATAAACATATAATTAGTTCAAATCGAATAAACAAATTAAAAGTTATAACTTTTCAAAGTTTAAGAATTTTTTTTATAAAAAAATTTCATAACCTGACCAATTCATCAATTCAACCGACCGCATTACCAATTTGTTACTCTTATCTCTCATAATAAAATAATATTCTTTTTAGATATGTCCTATATATATATATATATATATATATAGAATTACTTTAATTTTTTTTTCAAGATATTGATACTTAAAATGAGTTATCTAACATTTATTAATTGTTATTTATATTTAATAAAAAATTTAATATTTATTATAAAATTAATAATTAATAAATAATTAAAAAAATACTAAAATAACGTAGTGACCCTTATATATGTATTAGGCGCAGGGTGCTGACATTAATATGATCATTACCAATCAGATTGTAGCTCAAAATGTACACTAATTATACGCTCCAGATTGGCACAGCCCACAAGATGTTAAAGAAGTAGATAGATGGGGATTTACTCAATATATTATCACTCCTTAATAAACAAACAAAAATATTACTTCCTTCAACGAAGAAGAAAAATAATAGATTATCTGTTCTGCATCAGAAGATGACATTGCTACCGAGTGTATGGTTGGTTAAGAAAGGCGACTTATGAGAGTAGACACACGAAATTTGTATAATTTAAACAGATACGTTAAAGTTAATATGAAAAAAAATAAATACTTATTTTAGTTTTTTTAATATATAAGTGATATTATTTTTATTTTATAATATTTTTGTGACATTAAATTTGTCATTTTTAAAAAAAATTTATGTCATTAAAAATTAATTTGATATCAAAAAATATATTGAAGGATTAATTTAATGTTAAAAATTAATATTAAAGAACCAATTTGATGTCATTAATTATTAAAAGACTAAATTAATATCATTTATACCTTTAAAGAATTAAAATTAGTGTTTACTCAATCTAAAAACTATGAAAAAGTTGATGGAGAAACGATTTATAAAAGCCAAAAGAGAAAATAAATTATGGCAATATTACGGAGAGATGATGCGAAATAATTCATCGATTTCTTTATTAAAAAATAAAATAATATGATTAGCGAGTAAGGAAGTTATTAATATTTTATACTGTTTATTTATATAATAATTATTTATTTAATTTAAATTTATTTATTAAATTAATTAAATTAATCATTTATTTATTTATAAAAATATTTTTATTTTATCAAACATATTATTAAAAATAATAAACATATTATCATTGATATTAATAAACAGGGCATTCAAAAGCCAAATCATTAATGATATCATATAGCTCGTCATGCAGAATTGTTTTTTTTTTTTTTAAGATTAATGATATCATATCACTTTGATTACACAACACCTTCTCAAAAGTGCTACAAGAACCCAAGAAGTGTCTTCAGCTTTGAGTCTCCCTTTTTCAGATTTTTTTTCTCAGAAGCCCTTTCTGCATTTCTACCTTCTCCCCCCCCCCCCCCTCTTTTCTTACAGAGACCCTAAAAAAGTACCGAGAAAAGCCCCAAAGAATCAGAAAAGAAAAAAAAAAAAACAATAATTGAGCGCGGCTTACTTACTTAAATAACCGCTAGTACTAAATTGATCTGTTAAATTCACACAATCACACCAAATAAAAAATAAAAAAAATAAGAAGCTATTTACCCAATCATAGATTCATAGACACAAGAGCCAGACAACAAATTCTGTCTTGCAATTACGTGGAAATAGTTGAAGCGGCTTGACAGATACTTACATTTTATTTTATTTTTGATTTAGTTTATTTATTAAATAAGTTTAATTTATTTTTTTAATTTATTTAACTAAATAAGAATAGATTTAGGCCTAAACTTTTAAAATTTTTTATTAAACTTAATAGTCAGTTTATATATTTATTATAATAATATATAATTAAAAAAACTTATTAAATATAATTAAAACTTACAAAATTTGATATTTTTATTTATTTGTAAATTTTTATATAATATAAACATTTAAATAAATTTTTAAATCAGACTAAATTTTTATATTTTTATAAAATGATAAAGTTAGATTAAAAAAAATCTTATAATAAATAACAAACTAAATTAAAGTTAATAATTTTTTAAATAATTCAAATTTATTTAAAATAAAATCTAGCCTAGTTTCAGTCTTACGTGCCAGGAGACGCAGGCTTCTGTTCAAAAGGGGGCGCCTTGGTCTGATCAACACTTGCCACTAATTAACTTCGCATCATGTCGGCAAAGTTTGACGACGGCTCGCCTGCAAAAGCTAATTAAATATAATGTACTACGTACCAGCGCAGCGTACTGACATTATCATTACCAATCAGAGCTCAAAATGTACACTATTTTTCGCTCCACATTGGCATTGCCCACGAGATGTTAAAGAAGTAGATATATGGGTGACGTCTAACAATTTAATATTGATAATTGATTAGTAATAATCAAATCATAAAAAAAATCTAATAGTTGAAAATTAAATGGAAAGACGGTTGAAAAGGTTAAAGGGAATTTTGCAAAAAAAACCCTTAAGATTTTTATTTATTCTCAATTTTTTTATATTTTAGTCACTTTTCATGATGAAAATAACAACCTTTAAATTAAGTTTAAATAATAATATAAATTTTTGAATAAATAAATAAATTAAAACGTCTTGTTTTTAATAAAATAAAATATATTTTGATTTAATAAATAGTTATAATGTAAAAATAAAATAAAATTCATCATGGCTTAAGTCTAATTAAAAAATTAGTTTATGAATATTTTTTATTAAAAAATCAAATTACCAAATTAAAAAATAAAATTAACATATGAAAGTAAATAAAAAAATTAAATTTCATTGTAGCATATCAAAATAATTTAATGTCAAACTTAAAGTAAAATATTACAATTACAGCGGTATATTAAAAAATTATAAAAAAAATAAATTACATAACATATTACTAATTATCATGCTATAAATTAAAAAAGAACATTAATTTTTTTTCATAAAATAACTAATTTTTTTTGTGTATTAATATATATGTTTAAAACTATATATATATATAAACTATAAATTTTTACTAAGATTTTGTTTTCTAAAAAAACATAAATAAAATCTTAGTAAAAATTTATAGTTTTTATATATATATATATATATTCTTTAATTTTTTCATAAATAAAATGTTCATAAAATTTAAAAAAAATTATTAAAATTATTGTAAATATTATTAGAATAATTTTAATAAAAATTTTCAAAATAATTTTAAATATTATTAATTGCATATAGGGATCATATATTTGGATAATTAAAATAATTAAATAAAATTTTAAATAAAATTATTTACATGGCGGGACTACCAGTCCCGCCATCCTATTCTCTGAATAAAATATAAATAATTTTAATAAACTGGTATTACTTTTAAATTAAAATAATTACATGGCCTAATTAATGTTAAAAAAATTTATATAATTTTTTTTGCATGGAGAGACTCCTATTTTTCAAATAAAATATAAATAATTATTAATTGCATGTAAAAATAATTTTTAAATCAAATAGTCATAGCAGGATAGGCAGTCTCACCATCCTATTCCTACAAGATTGGAGCGCATAGCTTTACATATCTAGAGTCAAGATTATATGGAGTGCAACCATTATTTTGTGCGGAAAAAGAAAACTTCATGTGAAAAATATACTTATGAGAATTTATTAAGAAAACTAAAAAAAATTGATGAAATAAAATTTTTTTACAAAGACAAAATAAATTTAATTTTCATGAAATAAATAAAACTAAAATAAAATTTTCATGTGTCATAAAAAAAATATGAAAAATAAAAAATTTACCTTTTGGTTAAAGTTGAATAGGGATTAGGACAATAAAAAAAGAATAAAAAGAACCATTAGTTAAAATTAAAAATGTTATTTTTTAAAAATAAAATTTAATAATAACATGGCGGGACAATCCTACTAACCATTAAAAAATTAAAAATAAACATTTTCAAAACGATATTGAAAACAACGTTTTTAAAATAATACTAAAAAATGTTATCAAAAAATATTAAATTTATAATTGATGAAAAAATAATATATATAAATTAAAAAAATTTCTATATATATATATATATATATTAAATTTTACTGTTATGAAATACATTAAACATAAAATTAAATATTATAACAGTTTTAGTCATAAAGAAAACAAAATATAATTTAATTTTCATGAAAAATAAATTAAAATAAAAAATTTTCCATGATGATAGTAGAAAAAATAAAATAAAATTTCAAGAAGACAAAAAATAATTTTCATAAATTAAACAAAAATAAATAATTTTTTTATTACAATTAATAAAATCATTTTAGTGTTAATATGGGCTATACTGTAAAAATAAAAAGTTAAGTTTTAAACAAAAAAAAATAATAATAGAAAACTGTTTATCATAAGTAATTTTGTTGAAGTATGATACTCCTTGCAACTACATATATGCATAGTAAAACACTCCAGGGATTTACTCATATGTATGATCATTCCTTAATAAACAAACAAAAATATTACTTCCTTCCAAGAAGAATAATACGAATGGATTATCTCTTCTGCATCAGAAGATGACATTGCTACCGAGTGTATGATTGGCTAAGAAAGGCGACTTATGAGAGTAGACACACGAAATTTGAATAATTTAAATAGATACGTTAAAGTTAAGGATTTAATTTTAATTTATGTATAATTTTTTTTTATATTATCATCTAATTATATATTAACATATTATTAAAAGTGTTATATTTTTAAAATAATTATTATAATAGTGAAACTCTTTTAATAAATTGATAATACATAATTAAATAAAAATAAAAAAAATTTATATTAATAATACATCAAAATTAAACCCTAAAGTTAAAACTAAAAGCTATGAAAAAGTTGCTCTAGAAACGGTTTATAAAAGCCAAAAGAGAAAATAAATTGTCGCAATATTACGAAGAGATGACGCGAAATAATTAATCGATTTTTTTTATTAAAAAATAAAAAAATATGATTAGACAACGGAAAGTGATCTATGTACTAAAGTTTAGATTCTGAACTTAATTACGAATAAAAAGGTATTAACACTTTATCGTTTATTTAAAGAATAATTATTTATTTAATTTAAAGTTATTTATTAAATTAGTCATTTATTTAAGAAAATATTTTTTTTTTCATATTTTTCATATTTTATTTTGTCAAATATATTATCAAAAATAATAAATAAATACTAAAAAGTCATTATTAAAGAACAAATTATAAACTTATAACTTATTAAGAACAAAAGTGGTAAATTAGAAACTATGAAAAAAATATTTTTTTAAGAAAAGGATTGATCTTTTGAAATAGGTTTCCCAATGAAAAATATCATCTAACAAAATAGATGAATTTTAAAAGTAGTATTCACAAAAAAAAAAATTTGTATAATGGATAATTAATTTTTAATTTATTATTATCACAAAGTAGAACTACGTACATTTGTTTACACTTATTTTGTGTTTTAATTTTATTGTTTAAAAAATATTTTATTTACTTAGTTTTTATTATCGGAATTAGAAAAAAAGAATTTAGTTCATCAAACTCTTGATCTTCACCCAATTTTCATCATCAATTCGTTTTGAAAGTTTTAATTATTGCATACATGAGTAGATATTTAAAAATGAATTCAAATACAGTTAATGACGTTATAAAATAACAGATAAAAGAGAAACCAATTTAGCAAATGAAATTTATTTTTTATCAAGAAATTAAAATGCAGCAAGTTAATCATGAAATAAGAATTTGTTTTATTGGAGGTTATTTTGTAGTTTCACCAATGCTTCCAGCAAAATTATAAATTTTCTCCTCACTTTAAAAATATTAAAATGTTACCTTCGTTGTAACTAATTTTAAATATCTCATTATTATAAATTTGTACCATAAATTAATTTTGAAATGGGATGGATAAAAATGCAACAAGTTAGCAAAGTTAATCATGAAATAAGATGTTTTTTTACTAGAAATTATTTATAGCCCTAGCAACATTGTTGACAAAATTATAAAGTTTCTCCTCACTTTAATAAAATTAAAATGTTGTTGCCGTTTTAGTTAGTTTTGTTTTGATTTATCCCATGTTAGAATTTTAGTTCAATGATTAATGACAAAAATAAATAACACATGCCACAGCAAATGAATCAAAACGATTCTAAAATAATGGATGCCAACTAAATACTTTCTTAATGTGCATAAATTTAATCAAACAAATGAACCAATCAAAGTGACTCAAGAAGTTAAGATGAAAGAAGAAAAAGGAATTGAACCCAACAAATAAAAGTGTTTAATTTTGATTAACTGTCAGTGTAAAAAAATTTATATTGTCATTCAATTATATATTGTCAAATCATTAAAGGAGTTTGACTATCATAACAACTACATCAAAAGTTTAATTCTTTTAATAATGTGTCAATATATAATTAAATGACAGTGTACATTAATAGTATATTAAAATTAAATTTAAGATAAAATTCATTTCATATGATTTATTTTATTTACGCCCCTTTTTCTTTGTTTAATTTTCACTTTTATTATTCTTTTCATTGATATTAATAAACAGGGCATTCAAAAGCCAAATCATTAAATGTGCAAAATCCCAATTTCCCCACAAGACTTCATTATTCGGTCAGCTGAAGAAGCATCAAGAATACCTAACCCATTTGCCCAAAACAGCATTCAGTTGAACATGAAAACTACGAAACAATAATTTTCCTTGACGGGTATAATCAATTAAAAAAGGTTTACACAATGTTATTAAACATACATATAGCTCGCCATGCAGAATTAATTGGCCCAAAGAAAACCTGTGCTTTTTGTCATTCATTGTAGCCCAAGATACAAAATGACATTATGACAGAACCCAATGACCCAAGATAATACTCGTATCTTACTCCTAATAACCCCGAAAATTGAACCTATTATCATGTTGGCTTTCAAACAACTCTCCACTTTTTTTGGCGCAAAAAAAAACACAGTAAGAGAAACCATACTAATATCAGACTAGTATTACAATTATCAACACAAAGATTGGTGTTTTATTGCATCGCCATACCCCTGATTCTCAGCAGAAATAATTGACAAAAAGAGGCCCAATTATAAAATCCAACTACAACCCTCAATGACTTCATTGAACACTTCATGCATCAAAAGGCATTACAGTAGTCACAAGAGTTTTACTGAACTAGAACACATTCGAGCAATGACAAGATAACATAACAACGGATCGTTATTATATAAGAAAGATGGTAAAGCACTGATAACCAAATTCCCATTCAGAAAAAGTTATATTTGCAAAAGTTTTGATACTCACTTTCGATTGTTCTATTGGAATACCCAAATAGAAATAAGAGAATTAAAAATGTTTCCCACAGCCACTTCAGGATCCCTACATTATATCCATACCAATTCTTCAGCAAATGAAACATGCATCTAAAAATGAAGCAAATATCTTACAAAACGATGGGCAAGACAGTGCTCTAGGACTACATCAAGACTGCAAACTGCTGAACACAGAATCATTAGCAACTGACATCCTAAGATTAATCAATTAAGAACACAGCAAAGAGCTATCAAGTGAAAGGATCAAAATCAAGTGTTAAGAAATGCATATTTTCTTGCCATTGTTCAAATGTTCAAACAAGGAATCGAGCAATTCTCTTAACCTTTCCATGCATAGCCCATTTATCAATAAATCCCACACAAGACTTCAACAAACAAGTGTTACAGGATTTTCAAAGTTTAAGAGACCCATTCGCATATTCCAACAAAGCAAACAAGCAAGAATCCAATGAAATAGTCACTGTTTTGTATAAGTGTACACAAAATAAACCATTGAAGATTAATTTGTAGAACTTAAATGTAAACCCAAGAAATGCTCAGTGTTCAGCAAACAGTAATAACACTTAACAGCAAGTTCAGTTCACCAATTCCAGGTTAGCATGTTATATCAAGCAGAACTAAAATTGGTATGTTGCATCAAACATTCGCTAGCCTAAAGACCATGCAAATTCAAACATGAGCAAGAAGCCACATCAAACCCTTTTTAAGAATGGCAGAACTTCTAAGTCCATATAGCAACAGATTCAATGATACCCATAGCTTATCCATCATAGAACCCCAATGACAAAATCAATTACAAGCTCTCATTCATAAAGCAAAAGAGTCACTCACACCCTTTCCATGGCTCAGACCTTTTATCAAACAGTTTATGAGCAATGAGATAAGCAATCACAGAATCCATCTAATGAAAGGTCAGAGCAACGCCAACTACTTCCATCTAATCCGCGGGTCAATGGCTATTTGGGTCATTTAGTTGGGTAGTGGATCAGGTTTGGAAAGAGTTCGGCTTAGGTATGAAAATTGGACCAAGTGGGTTAGGTGGGGAAGTGAGTTTTGAAATTGGGCCGAGTGAGAAGGAGTTATGTCATGTCTAAGTATATATTTCTTCTTTCTAATATTTGGATTACTATTTATCTTTTAACTTAGTAGCAATTAGTTCCTAAGAAGTAACTTGAAGGTCAAAAATCAGACCTAGAATTATTGTAAGAAAGGGTCATTAAAGCACGCTACAACTGTGGTCAAGTTGGTCACTTGGCTCCATATCGTAAGAAAGAAAGGGACTTTGGTTTCTAAAGAAAAGTTCAAAGACATCCTTTCTATTTCCAAGTAAATCCTCTTCAATTATCAAGGAAGCAACACATTTTGCATGGTGATTTTCAATTAGGGATATCATCCGCCTAGTTTCCCTGCTGGGGAGGAGACTAATAAGGAGCATTCTTCTCACATTTCCCTTGTTCCTGGCATAAAAGAGCTAGGTGTTGTGACTATTAGCTTTGTTCCGGTTAGTGACAACCCCAAATTTCTTGATTAGAAAAAGGGTATAAACTATAAAGAGCACATGCTCTTGTTCCTCATCTAAGTGTATCAAGCATTTGATGCCAAGGAGGGCGGGTGTCAACTCCAGTTCACTTCAACCTGTGAGACTAGAAGGACTGTTGAGAAGGTTACCAACTTCAAATTGGATAGGTTCACCCAATCCAGCCCAATGGTCCTGGCTTGTTGATGGGCACCTCCTACACTAAGAAAATAATATCTAGTTCCTGTGAATTTGAGCTATACCTTCTGACTAGAAAAGGCGGTTTTTTTTCCTATTGTTTTTAGCAGGTGTAGTCTACTATGGTTCTATAGGTTTGTCTACTCTTCCTTGCTCTAAAATTGTTTTATATGTGCCAAACAAAGTTTAATTTCTAATGAGTCCAATGTTCACACTTAACTAGCTTTTTATATTTTCTCTCCATGGCTTAAGACCTTAGTGAGTAACAAACATTAAAAAAATCAATAACATCATTTTCAGTTAAGAAAGGGCATCATAAAAACTTGTGATAATAAAGGGCTAGTAAAATTGCAATCTACAAAAGTATATTCTTCTCATTTATTGTCTTCCCCATCCACATCCTAAAATTCGAAGATTCTTCTCTAAAACATGAACGGGATTCACTTGACGTCTGGTATCTTCCCCAAAAAAACTAATAAAAGAGAATCTCTTTAGTCTTTTCTTTTTTTTTTTTGGTAAATCTCTTTAGTCTTTTCTATTTCCACCTATAATTAGTATCCGTACTAGTCAGAAAAAATATAAGTACAGATACTCTCCAACCAAAATAACAAGTAAAAAAAAACACATTAACTAAAAAATTAAATAGAAAAACTCCACAATGACACTTCAGCATCATGAACGTCCAAATCAGCATCTTCATACTCATACCTCATGCAATGTGTTGGGGACATAAGCACCATATTCCTCAGCAATTCCGGCATCCCCAACACTACCTTTTCTTCTTCTTCTCCCATATAAAACACATTCTGCTCCTCCGTCGCCACCGCCTCGGCACTCTCCTGCCTCATGTCATCTTTCTCCTAGTCCACCACCGGCCGGAACGCCTCGGCCGCTTCCGCCGCGGCCTTCTGTATATCCTTGGCCTCGGCCGTCTTGGGGACCGGCAACCGCCATGCCGAGTCGGCGAAGTTAAGGCAAGCTGACCGGCCCCTCAGCGCTATCACCGCCACGTCGTGAGCCCTTGCCGCCATCTCCGCCGTGGGGAAGGTGCCGAGCCAAATCCTGGTCTTCTTGTTGGGCTCCCTCACTTCACACACCCACTTCCCTGACCCTGAGTTCCTCCTCCTCACACCCCTATACACCGGGTGGCGTGTCTCCCTGCACTTCTTCCTCCCCGCACGCTTCTTCGGGTGCCTCGCCGCCAGCGGCACCTCCTCGTCGGAAACAGCCACCGGCGACGACGTGTCCAAGGCAGAGGAGAGTTCGGAGGAACTGGGGTGTGGGTCCGAAAGATGATTGAAGGTAAACTTATATAAATGGATGACAAGTTTGGTTCTTTGCAGTTTGCAGTTGTGGGAGTGAGTGAATGGAACAGAGTGGGAACCTGAATTTTATAAGCTTTTGAATGGTGTGGGTGTGTGTGTGATTTTTGTATTCGAGTATATAATATTAAATATAGGGAAGCAAGGTTGGGTTGGGTTTTCAAGGAAAGAGGCAACACGGAGTGTGTGAGTGAGATTTGAGAACTATTAGGAGCCAGCTGGTTGGCCAGTTGGGGGTTGTGATTGAGTTTGACTGAAGTCTGAAAGGGAAAAGGGTAGGTGAAGAGAAGAAAGAGAGAGAGATATAAGGAAGTGAATCTCTCACGTGTGTGTGAGTCATAGGGTTGGGCTTAGAGATTCTTTGGTTTCTAGATTTGGTGCTGTCAGTCTAGTCTGATGTAACGTTGTAGGGAATTGTGAAGGTACGATACGAGGAGCAGACAACTCACCAAATTGACCATAATTAGGGGAGCTGTATCGGGTTATCCTATTTGAATTGATTTTATAATAAAAAATATTATTTTATTATAAAAATATTGTTTTTTTTTGGTACATAAAAATATTATTTTAGTCAAGGATAAGAAATGTCAAGACTTTCACATTAAATAATAATATAGTTTAAATAATATTTATAAGAGAAGTAATCTTTATTCATTAAGTTAATTTTTAAAATTGAGTTAAATCTAAATTTAAATTCTAAAAAAAATTACCTTTAAGGACACTTTGAATTATACAGACATAACAGATTGGTTGATTTCATAAGCTGGATTTGCGTAGGAAGAGTGATATTTGGATTTTGGACAACTCTAGCAGAAGTGTTCATGATTCATATATAACCACATGCAAATATAAAACTTTAATCCACATGGATTTTGGACAACTCTTATTCGTAGCATCACATCACCTTATTCTTTAAATAAAACTTTATCTAATTGCTGAAAATGACACGGAAAAATCAGGGAGATATTAATTATATATAGTCTCTTTTTGCTGACTGATCTCACACCTTTGGTACTCTACATATATATCATATAAAAAAAAATCTTCTTTTTAATTAGTAATCTTCTTCGGTGGTCATTTTCTTATAAAAAAATTTCTTTGCACCTATAAAACTAAATTATTAGCATCCTTTTAAAGAGAAATAAAATTTTTAGAAGTAATTATGTAGTTTCTAAATGAATTTCTGCCTACCTCTTTAAAATCTTAGACATATTATTAGCTCACTAACCGATAGTCTTGCTAGCTATGCCTATTAATTACCATTTTTCTTTAACAAAAATATAAGAGAAAATCAAAATCTAATCGCCAAAAAGAAAAATCATGTTTGACCGAAAATACAGTAAGATAATAAATAGAGTGCACTACAAATGGAAGTTTCTTGGAGTAATAGGATAAGTATTGTGGACAAGAAGGGAAGGCTGTTAAACGAACTAGTTCGGCTTGTTTAGATTCGTTACCGACGGGTTGGGGTGAGTTATAATTGTTCGTATTTAAACGAATTGTAAATCAGTTAGGCTGACTTGTTTCACATCAACTCGCATGCTTAAACGGATCGATTACTAAAACTTTTTTTTATTTACAAAATTTGAAATAAATTTAAATTTAATAATTTTAAATTAAATATTATATTACATAGACATAGTATTAAATACTTTCATCTTATCTAAAAAGTTAAGAGAAAATTTAAATCAATAAATAACATAAACTTATGAAATTAGACGAATGTATTTGTGTGTGAGTTGTTAGTTGTATCACTATAAGCCTATACGGTACATATATTTTATACTTTTACTTGAAAAAATAATTTTTAATTAAATTTTAAAATTTAAAATTAAATTATTTTTATACAAATAAATTAAAACTTAAAAATATTATACAAACAACCTACAAATTTCACAAATTCACTCGTTTAACTTACAAGTTAAATGACTCAATTTAAAATTACACATATTTATTTAAATTATTAATTTTAAAACTTAACTTATATAATTTATACTTATCAATAAATAAAACACAAAAATTTGATCCGTTTTAATGTTCCAATCAATAGAATAGATAGAGACCATTGACTAAATAGTATTGACTGAGTTAAGCTGGCTGGCTAAGCTAAGTTTGATTGTGCCATTTGGCTAACACCAACTAAACTAACGGTTACCTTTTCTGACATGACGGCACACTGTTTCTAAAACGCAGTTGACAGTTAAAAACCGTCCTTTTCATATATATATATATATATAATTTATAATTTATTAAATCCAAAAATTAATAATTAAATACAGGCTGTATGTAATGAGATTCTGGAGGATAAAAGGCGGTGGGTGGCATTCATTTTTCTTTCCTTACCGCGGAAACGCGTAGATTTCCTGGATTTTACTTTTCCCAATATCCAAATATCCAAACACATTGGGCTCCCACAAGATTTGCCAATTAGTTGATGAGCACACCTGAAGATAAATTAAATAATTTTAATTTTTTAAAAATTAATTTGAGTCCATGTAGCTTGTATCTCTTGGATTAATTTTTAATTTAATTTAATTAGGGTCTAAGTTAAGGTTTAAAAATAATAGAAATCAATTATTTTTAAATTTCATAAAATTATATTAAAAATTAAAATTTTATTTTTAATATATACACTGAACAAGAAAATTAATATTGGAATGTGCAATTCTAATGTTTAATTATAAGCTCAATTCCATTTACCAAGGACTTAAGGTTTGAACTCATGTAGTGAGACAATGAGTATACATCCTTAATTTTTAAACCAGCATCTTAAGTTGATTTTAAAAAGTATATTAAAAAACCACGTGAGAGTTTAATTTCAAAATGGTAGCATTGATAAAATTTAATCTTGTAACTTCATATGTTTATCTTTTTTTTAATATATTGGAGGTAGAAGTAATTAAATAGAGAAGGAGATAAGTAGCCAATACCCAATGGCAGAGCTAGACTAAGTTGAAATTAAGTATTTGGGATATATATATATATATATATTAATGTAAAGTATTAAGGGAAAACATTTAGGAGAGGAGGGGAGACCAAAGCCTCCCTTATAATGTACTACATGTCCCCGTCGATGCTAATTAAGTTACAAGTTCATTTTCTTCTTATTACTTTTTATTTTACCGTATTTGGCATTGATTTTGTGACATGTACATGGTTTTGAAAATCGAATCGAATCGACCAATTAAATTAGAAATCAGTCACATTTTCAGTTCAGTCGAACCATAAAAATCAATAAGCAAAAAAAGTGATCAAGAATTGGAGAACTGGAACTAATCTGAGAGGATTGTGTGAACCATTCACGATTCAAATCGATTTCATGAGTCAGAGACCATTGCTAGAGCGAAGCCTCCGTCTTGTTGTCACGGGTTTAGAAAGGCATGCATGGATTTGGCCAAGGGAACACAAGAAAAGCCAAGGTGGTTCTGCAGATTGTCGTGCCTAGTGAACCAATGGAAAGACTAGCGCTGCTTCCTCCTTCAGCAGCTTATAGGATGGCAGCTTCAACAAAAAGAAAGCCAATTTGGCAGCCATGGAAAGGTAATCCACCAATCCTCTTCTCTCTTAGCCTTTGGATGAGGAGAGAAAATGAGAAGAAAGAAAACAAAGATAAGAGAAAATGAAAATAAAAGTATATTTTCTTTCTTAATGTTTGGATGAAAAGAAAAATGAAAGAAAGAAAATGAAGAGTTTTTCTCTCTCTTGTTTAGTTGTATAGAAAAGTAAAATGAAAGAAAATGTAACCATATAAAATGACTCATATGCCCTTAATATATTGTAATGAAATGTAATTATTTATTTCTTTCTATTTTACATCTCTGATATACATATTTTTATAAATTATATAAAATGAATAAATTTAAAAACAATTATTAATATTAATAAATAGTTTGCAATGGTGAAAAGCACCAAAAAAAAAAAATTGAAAGAAAGCAGAATACCATAACTTTTTGGTCGCATCTTCTTCTTTCAATAACTTTGTGATCTTGAGTGGGTAGAAAAAAGCATAATACTATTACTGAGACAAGACCATTAGAAAAGTATCATCATGGACAGATTTGTAATTTTAATTAGTTGCTCTCATTCTCTCCTATTTTCTTGGCAAAGGTGGAGAAAAAATGTTTTATGTGAGTCTCACGTATTTTTTTTTTTCTTTTCACCTTATTTTCGCTTCACATCCAAATCGCAAAAAATTTCACTTTTTTTCTTTTTTCTTACCTCTCATTTTTTATTGCACCAAACAATGCGTTAACTCTAGCCAGGGAAAGATGGAGTTGTTGTAGAATGTGAAGACTTAAAAGAGTTCCTCGTTCAACTTTGGAGACCCACCACATGATGAAGATATGATGTCTTACTGACTTTACAAGTAGTATGTGGAGTTAGTAGCTATAAGGCTATACGTTAGGCACAAGCTAGTAGTAGACTAGTAATCAGTTTATGTTTTGTTTTCTTCTTTAAAATAATAGTTTTGAATTTGAATTTTTAACGAGAAGTGTCCTTTTCCTTATACTTATTTTCTTTACCCGAAGGAGTGAGGTGAATATGATATATAATTATATTCTGTTCGATCGATCACAGTTGAATTATAGTTAAACCATTAAACTATAAATCAATCATTTAACCTGTTTAATGATTGGTCCGACTTTTATAACCTTAGACATGCACACGCTGATTTTTTGGGTAAACAAACAAACAAAAGAGCTGGACATATACTAAAAAGTGGCAGAATAGGGTTAGGAGAACATGTAATTTCGACTTTTTTTTTTTTTTCTTTTCTTTCTTCTAAGTTTGGAGTTTTGACCAAGTCCTAGTGTATTTAAAAAGGTGGTAGAATAGGGTTAGGAGAACATGTAATTTCGACTTTTTTCCTTTCTTTCTAAGTTTGGAGTTGCGACCAAGTCCTAGTGTATTTAATTGAATGTTGATTCATCAAGTATCCAAGAAGGAAAAGGCAAAGTGGGGTATTTTGACTATCACTTTTAGGACTAGAAATGAGTCGAGTCAGCTCGTAAGGTTGTTCGTGGCTCGATTCATTTACAACTTAATAAGTTGAAAATTTTAGCTCATATATTAAATGAGTCGAGCTTGACCTTTAATATGTTTAGCTTATTCGCTCGTGAACCAGATCGATATATGTATATAGTTATTTTTTTTACAAATAATAATAATAATAATAATACTTTAATTTAGCATTTGAATTTTTTTTTTGTGTGAGTAAATTACTTTTTAACTAAATATATGTAAAAAAAAAGATTAAGTTTATTGAGTTACAAATTTAAGTCTAACTTATTGCGTATAAGAGGCTCACTTAATACAATGTTTGATATTGACTCATTGAGCTCGAGTAACTTGTGAGCTCAAAACAAGTCGAACTCAAACTAAGAAAATAAGCTCGATTACTTAATAAGCCGAGCTTAAGTCAGATTTGACTCAACTCAGTTCGACTCATTTTAAGCCTTAATCACTTCTGCAATTTCTAGAAATCCTAGCTTGACATATGATTCTCTTGCAAGGGATTTATTTAATATAGTACAAGTTTTTCCTTATCTCCTAAAAGGGATTGTCAATTTGACATAGTCAGAGACCCATATTGTAAACCACTTGCGGGAGAAATTATCAAAGTAGGAAATTCTTACATTACATTTTATTTAACTTTAAATATATGTAATGATATTTTTTAAAAATAAATATATTCATAATGTAGTGCACATAACTTTACACATATTTAATATTTAATAAAATACTTATGACTGGCAATGCTTCTCTAATTATTATTTTCCCCCTAAAAGTGATTATTAACTAGAAGTGGTCTAACAACATAAATTTAAATAATTTACAAGAAATCATTCATACTGTCATTAAAAAAAAACTCAGTGTTAATTGTATACTTTTTCTTTCTATCTATCTTAAAAATAAAAAGGTCTAATGAAGCTAAATACACGTGCGCGTGTGCATATATATATATATATATATATATATATATATACATATATAAGTTTAATTTAATTTAATTTTGAAGAGAATATGTACATGTTTTTACCCTAGCTTGATGTAATAAATAAATAAATTACGGAGGTTTCTACAATAAATCTAGTATTAGTACTTCTCTTTATTGATTTTTAAATTTTTTATTTTAAATAAATGCTTACATGGACTTGTCCATACAAATTGTATAAAATCGATCAATCAAAAATACATGTTAGGTAATGAATTTAAAGTTGGCAAAACTATTACGTTTGTAAAGGCATCTAGATATAGTTTTCTTTAGACAACTGAAATCTTCCGTGATTGTGTTATTCTTATGCATTTGTTTGAAGTTTCGTAATTTTACAAATGTAATGTAGGGATCTTGTGAATAAATCTAGTTAGTGATACCTTTTTTTTGTAAAGAAATTAGTTATTAATAATTCATTTAGACATTTATTTAAAAAAGGTGTTATTTATCACAGAAAATTTGATATGAATTGTATTACGAGTGACAATCATTCTTCATGATAAGTTGTAAGAGGGGTAAATCAATTATAAATATAGGATCCACAATTTAAAAGTTTGATATATATCACAATAACAAAAATTTATATATGTATTCGTAAAATTTAATTCATAATATTTAACATTAGTCAACTTTTAAGGATATGCTCTTAAAAAAACCTACTTTTTATAATGAAAAAGAGAATTCAGAAGCTCTCTTTCTTGTTTGGCTTTACAAAGTTTTCTTTTTCCAGTTTTGAAACAATTCTGCACCATTCCTACTGCAAGCGCTGAACCAAATCGGTAAAGGAAAAACGATCTTTTAAGTTGGCTGGAAGAAAATTATTTTTATTTAATTCTTGAATAAAATTAATTAAGTATTTAATTAATTTATTAATATAAGGTAGCACAAGTGGTAAATATTTGAACCACTTAAACATGTGGTTAAGGGTTCGATTCTTGACTCAAGTATGGAAAAATATACGAAAGATAAGACTCAATTCCTTAAACTTCAAGAAGATAACTTACTGCCGCGAACGTAAATATCCTAAAAAACTAAAAAATTAAATATTTAAAATAAATAATTTAAATATAATTAATTATATATCTAAAATAAAATAAAATAAATTATTAATTAATTATATATAAATTATTTATGAAGTTAATAAAATATTTAATTAATTTCATTCAAGAATGAAATAAAGATAATTTTCTTTTCTCGCATCTGTAAAATGGCATCATAATCCAACAGCCCCTACATTTTTTTTTTGGTAGACATCTTTCTTTTCTTTAATTACGTGTGACTGGTCGGTCAAACATCTCATCACCTCTACAATAATTGGAATACCCATGGACCACCGCTTTTGACATTTTGTCTTATCAGTTATCATTATTTTTGTGTAAACTAATCCATTTTCTAAAGAATAGTTATTGTACCAACACTACAAGAATTTATCATATTAGCTACGAAATTTAGCTAGGGAAAATTTCCCTAGCTAATCCGTAGTTGATTAACTATAGATCAGTTAGGAAAAAATAATCCCTCGTTAAAATGATAAAATGAAAAAAGGAAACTGTGTCAGATAAATACCGAGGATTAGCTACGAATTAGCTAAAAAAATTTCATTAGCTAAATAAATTTTGTAGTTAAATTAATCAGGGGGGAATATTCCCTCGCTAAAGTTCTTTATAATAAACTTTGATTTAGCTTGGGACTTTAGTCCCTCGCTAATCCCTAGCAAAGTGCTTGTAGGTAATTAAAATCATATACCCGTACTCGTATCCAAGAACTAAGCCATCCCTCTGCTCCCTCACTCCGCTGCTCTTCCAAATCATGCTTGCTTGGTTAAATTCTAGATCTTAAGTATATCATTTGGGTGCTGCTTACTTTATCTAATTTGATAAATCTGCAATCTCTTCTTTCTCAACGCTTAGAGGATTGAACCCTGGACGTCATGTATCCGCAGGCTTCGTTGGTGCCTTCCCATGCTAAGGCCAAGAATCCTTTGATTTAAGTGTTCCGATTTCTCTTCTCGCATTCCTATGGCGTTTTCTTTTGACCTCTTGATTCTAGAAAATTGTTGCAATTTTTCTTGTTCTTTGAATTCTTCTGTTTCGCAAGCATGTTTATTGAATTGTTGAATTGTTGTAATCTTGTTTTTCTTTGAATTCTTAAAAGATAATTGTCACAGTTATGGATTAGTGGCTTGAATCTAAAATCTGCTTTGAATATGAAAATCCGTGATGATTCTGTTTGTAAGAAAATAAAGTGACTTGGCTTGTTAGATTCCAATGTTGAAGCTTTTTCTCATATGCAGAGACACTTGAGAAAATTTTAGCGCAAGCTCGTGCTATCCAACATTAATTTTGTGCTTTTTCACCAAACAAGCTATATACCTGCGAATTACCTCTGATGAAATTTATACCAGGACCAGGGGAACACACTTTTATAATAAGATCGGATGAGAGAAGTCTATAGTAGGTTTGATTTGGATAGGAAGTTCTTTTTTTTTTTAAATACTATTAACATTTTTGTCAAAGTTCTTTACATGACTCGTTTGATAACTAAGGAAAAATGTATCCATTTTGGGTTTTTTTATAATTTGGTTGTATAGTTATAGAGGAAGTAGAAATGAGAATTTGATGTACAAGTCAATAATTTGCTGAAAGAGTTAACTTTTGGTTCATTTCTTGTTTTCCATGGGATGTTGAATTAAGTTTTTTTTTTCTTTCAAGGTTATACTTATAGAATTGTTTTTGCTCCCTTTACCCATTTGCAGTTGGAGACGGTGTTAATTTGAAGAATTGGTTGCTATTGGGAGCTGTGAATACATATTGGGGGGCTTCTAGACCCATTCATAGCTTGGGTATAAATTATTAAATTTTTGTGTCACACGCATGCCTGCCTTTATTCTTCCTAGAATCACATGGCTGATGGCCCTGCGAAAATCATTTGGAAAATTGCTTTTTGTACTTCAGCACTTGCATTTTGTCAACTATTTTCCTTTGGTTAGGATAACTTAGCTTATTATTATTTTTTTACTCTTCCATAATGTCTTCTAACGAAGTAGAAGGAACTTGAAGTTTCTGCTACTTTTATTCAATTGCTTCTCTATTTTCTTCCTTCCTTCTTTAGGCATGCTTGTTTATTGTCCCTTCCCACTGAACACCTTCTATGGTTGTACTATGCATGGCTTGCATTCAGGTATGAGCTAGATCAATATATATTGGATTCCTCAATTTTTGAATTAATTTTTATGCTCTAATTAAGCTTCATATTGATTATGAAGCATAGATGCCTATAAATCATGTTTGCATAGGTTTCAAATATTTGCGAAGTTTCCTAATCTAAAACATAATCTATTATTTTCTTTACAGGAATCTGATGCATTCTCTTCTTCTTTTTTAGCAAGAATCCCTGCATCCTGACCAACCCAAGTGACCTTTTTTTTTAATTTCTATTTTTTCCTTTATTCATGAAATACAAACCATAATTACATTAGATGACAAAGAAGTAACCCACTACAAAAAAACAGGTTCTTTACGGCAAGTATTTAGGGGCGGTTACAATGAAAAGTAAAAGCATTTATGCAACAATAAAAGTACACTGTGAATGTTAAGTAATTATTAAGTAAAAGCATTTGAAATAATAAAAGTACACTGTGAATGTTATTTTTCTTTTATTTGGCTAAGTATACCGCATGCCTACTAATATATATGCAACAAGTAGGATGGACACTTTATGGCTTTGAATGCATGTTCTTCAGTGAATGAATTTTCTCTCTCCTACTTTTTCATCTTGAATGAATTCATGGAATTCCCATCACGTCACTGCTACCATGGTGATATGATTGGATTGTATTTGTGTGTAGGTTGGTTGTTGACATGGAAGCTTGTCCTGGTTCACGTGCCTTTGGTGCAAGAGATTTTTAGTCTTAGAAAGAAACATGTCCGATCCAAACCCCCAACTGGCCGCCTCTCTAAAATTTACAACACCATTAATGCCCAAAATTTACCTTCTTATTAATTTTTCTATCTCTAGGTATTTTTTTTAATGAATTTTTTTCCTGTTGTTAATTCTGAGGTTACCACTGCTATAATGGGATGTTGTAGTGCTGTTTATCTTTGAAACTTTTTTCTTTCTTTTGTCTGTGATTGTATGCATCCATGTGTTGGAGATCCGTTCCTATATAAGATGAACTACCTAGATGCATTTCAGGGTAGTTTTGGTGATATAAATATCTAAACTTGGTAGTTTAGGTGAGGCATGTGTTGTGTCATGCCTTCTGTCTTTTATATAGTTCCATCTATAATTCTGACTAAAGTTGGTCATGTCACAATCCATTTCTGGTTGGTTTAACTTGTAGTAATCAATTCTTGCGTTTCAACTGATAGATTTTTTCTTCATGTATATTAAGTTAATATAATTTTTGACAACATCTTTGAGTACAATATATAGTTAGACAGTGATGCAGACTGTCTACTTTGCTATTTATGCATTAAAAGTGGTCATGTCTCATCCTAGGTGCAAAAGGCTGCCTTGAGTGAGATCAAAATGTACGACATTGTTGTGGCTACTTTTTTCCAGACGATGATAGACCATTTACACAATTCTATGTCAAAGGATTTGGATGATTTTGTTGTTCTAATCCTTGATAAATGAGGTTTTAGAGACAGAGCTTGGCTTTAGTGTTGAAATTCACGAACTTGTAAGTATCAGAGCCCTATAATCAAGAGTCATTATATTTAAATATGTTGCTTTACAATTTATCTTGCTTTAAAAGCAAATTCTTTTGGAAGGCCAAAAGGTGTTTTCTGTAGGTTATATGCATTATTTAAATTTTGACACCGAAATGTAGCTTGAGATTCTTTGAGAACCAGGGTTGCAATCCGAGTACCGAAAGTGATAAATTTTAGGTGGGATATCTTGATTCCGATGCAAGGTCAAAGAAGGAGTATTGAGTCTTTCCCGTGATTGTTAATATGATGCAGGCCTAGTTCTAGCGTGATCTATGAATCAGCGCCTTTAATCATGTCCAAATGCAGATATGATGCCTCGGCTTGTCGATTATTTAAGGTCTTCAATGAGATCGCATGTTTCAATGTTCGTGAGTTTTAGGGAATACTAGTGAACCTAGTTCTAGACTGAATCTGATCAACCAACTAAATTTAATTGGTAAATTTAGAAGTATAAAGAGCAAATTGAGAAAACACACACACACACACACATTATATATATCCACTTTCGATAGTTGGTTACCTTTATCCTGGATCCCTAAGTTCCGAGTTGAACGTTTTGCGTCACAAGCACCGTTGCAAGGCGAAGCGAAGCAGATGGAGAGGATCATAGGGATGGTGAAGATGATGGTGTAAACTTAGATTGATTAGTTGTGTTTTTCCTTCTTTTTTTATTTTAGAACTTGTTTGAACTTATTTTGTTGTAGAACTTGTTTAAACCTTTTTGTATAACTTTGGAAGTTACTAATACAATTATGGCATTTCATTATTTTGCATAATTTACAGGCTGGGTTTGTATGTTTTGAATATTTTTATGCATGTTCAATTTAGCAAATCATAACAAATAAAATTATTATTTTTTATTTTTTTACAATTAGCTAAGGATTAACTAGGAAATGAAAAAATTAGTTGCGAATTAGCTACAAATTAACTAGGGAATGGAAAAATTAGCTATGATTTAGCTAGGGATTAACTAGGGAGTGAAAAAATAACCTGCGAATTACCTACATAATAGCTACCAATTGGCTAGGATTTAATTAAAATTTAGCTACGGATTAGCTAGGGAATGAAAAAAAAAATAGCTACAACTTAACTAGGGATTAGGTAGGGATTTTCCATAACTAAATAGCTAGGGAATTTGAAACATTTTTTTAAAGAATTTTAGCTATGGATTAGCTATGAAATTTTTGTAGCTATTTTATTTTAGCTACGGATTAGCTACCAAAAATTTCCATAGCAAATTAGCTACCCAAATTATGCTAGGGAAAAATCTGTAGCTAATCCGTAGCTAAAAAGTTTAGCTACGGATTAGCTAGGGATTAGCTATAGATTTTTCCCTAGCTAATCTGCAAAATTCTTGTAGTGCAAAAAAAAAAGAATAGTTTATATATATAATGTATTAATTCTTTGATTTAAACTTTTTTTAAAAAAAAATAGACTGAGCCAAGACCCAAATGCAAAACAAAAGATTGGGCTGGGCTCGTACGAGTCAACCTAATTTCATAAAATTTAATTAAAATTTTGTAAAAACTTAATAGTAATTGTTGAATAAGTTAAAATGATAGAGATTACACATTCATTCATTGTCAATAATAATGTTAATTCATTCTACATAAAAATTTTGAAAAAAAAAAATCTAGCCATCTAATATTTTCCTTCTTTTTTTTCTAATAAAAAAGGCCAGCCTAATCTTAAAACTCCGACATGATGAACTCCTCAAAGGGCCTCACTCCTCAGCTAATCAATTACTGCATGACACCAGACCTCTATCTTACTGCATTCCCAACCCATCTTTTGTAGAACATAAATCTTCTTCTAGGTTTTGTTCTTATGATCCATGTCTAGCAGAAGTAGGCAATGATCCAATCAACCAAATCAATTCGATCATTATAGATGAGAGACACCGTAAGGAAAGAAAAACACGATATAACATCTAATATTTTTTAACATTACCATCAGCGTCCCATTTGTTATTCCAAGTGAATAAATAAACCATGACATGAAGATCACTAAATCCATACATGTCCATGAGATCTCACAAATTACTGCCTATAGAAGGATGAATCACTTTAATTCATTGTTTCTCATTGTCCTTTACAATCCTATTGAGATCACCAAAAATAATGATGCTTATATTTTCCTTAGATATACCCAATCTCGATCGAACGATTGATCATTGCTGCCAGTGAAACTGAGGATCAAAATTTCCATGGATGACAAAAACTCCTAACCATTATACCCAATCTCGATTGAACGATTGATCATTGCTGCCAGTGAAACTGAGGATCAAAATTTGCATGGATGACAAAAATTTGCTGATTAATATAGCCAAAAATGGAAAAAGTCGCCATAATAATCAATAGAAGTCATATCAACTTCATCTTTCTACATCAACAACAAATTGTTAGATATAAAACTCATTGATATGAGCCTCCAGGTTATATTATTTTTCAAGTCGGTTATATTATTTTTCAAGTCACAAGTTAAAAAAAATTGACTAAACATTTATTTTGATTCTCTAAAGATATATGTGACATTACATTGATCTTTCATTTATAATTACATCAAATTAGTCTTTCAAAAATATATACGACATTAAATTAGTTATTTTATGTCACACTTTTACTATCAAATTAATTTTTAAAATAATATCAAATTCATCCTTGAATGATTAAAATAATCATATGAATTATCATTCAAAATTAATTTAATATTGTTGATAAATAAATGACAAATTTAATATCACATATATTTTTGAACGATGAAAATAAAAGTTAGGGAGAAGGGCATTGCTGTTTGCTATATAAGTTGGTAGTCTTATATATAGTTAAGTTGGGAATGGCAATTATTGACCCTTAGACGTTGTTGTCAACTTTTCTTCCTTTTACTTTTTCCTACTTAAGAGAATCTTTCTGTTTTTTTTATATGTAAAGGGGGGACAATTATACTTTGACATCAGGCGTTTGATATTTCAATTTCAAAGTAACTTAAATATTTAAAATTTTAACATGAAGACTTCTTTTTATTGAAATTAAATAAAATTAGTGTTAATTTATAACGGAACTCAGTATCTCATACACATGACAAAAATGAGTAAAAAAGTTTATATGAAAAGAAATACTCTATTATTTTAATATCAAAATGAGTAAAAAAATTATAAAAAAGAAATACTCTATTATTCTAATGTCAACTGTGTCAATGCCAACATTATAAATTCATAAGCATACTAATGGCACCAAAGGGTCATGGGTTTTTCTTGGTACGTACGTTGCTTTATCTTTTTGCTCTGTTTCTAAAATTTTGCGTTATTAACTGTCCTTCTCAATGTCGCAGTTTCTATTTGGGTTGCTGCTTTTCTCTTTTCCAAACTGCCCCAAACCTTTCTTTTCTTGTGGATTTGTTTTCTCTTTTCTCACACAGAATCTTTTTTAGTAAACCTGACGGTTCCGATGGTCTCATTTACAAGCCTAATCCTCTCCCTCAATCAGATTTTGAAACCCTATACTCTAAATGAGGAATGAACAAATTTGCAGGCATCATATCATGTTCTTGTCTTTTTCATTGCTTGAATGTCTAATGAGAAAAGGAATGGGGTCTCCTTCCTATCGCTTAGAATTGTAACAATAACAGTTAATGGAGTGCGCTAGTTAGATAAATTTTTATATTGCTCTTTTGTATATCTTTTGGGTATGAAATTAATTCCTGTTTGAGTATTAACTTAGTCCTAACCACAAAATGTTTTGAGTGGATTTTTGAATTCCTGCAGGTAAAGTCAATATGGAACACAGATTGCTCTTCTATATTACTATTTTAAGAAAAATTATTTCTAATAAAAAAGTAATTATAAAGTTACCATCATTAAAACTTATTCCACTCTAATTAAACCGTTTTTATGTCATTCTACTCACTTTTTACATTTATCAAATTTTAAAAAAAAAACATTGGCAAATTACATTTATCAATTTATAAGTCAATATTCATTTAAATTCAAAATTAAAAAATAAATTATTATATTATCATGTGTCAAAAATGAATTTTTTTTTTACACCCATATTGGAGGTGCCACTGCTAATTCGTACTAATTGGCCTATAAATTTAAAGAACTAGTTAATATTTAAGAAAAATTGTGTACATTTCTTCCTTGTTGATGCTAAATTTTATCAATAGTTTTGAACTTATGTTTTCACATTAATATTAAAGCGTGTGACATAATGAGTAGTAGTACAGAATTTCGGGTGTGTGCATTGTTATATGATTGCATGTGTACATCGAATTAACTAAAACCTCGCATTTTTGTTCCATCATATATTTGTAGCGGCTTAGTTTAAATAATCATGATAGAAGAAAAGGAGGGAAAAAATAAAACTGTTAACCCTCGTAAAGTATTTCATTTTATTAAGATGTAGTTATCTATTTATAAATATGATTTTTTTCCGTTGAAAAATATGAATGTCTTGTCATATAATGCGAATAAAACTATATTTTTTCTGATCTAAGATTTTTTCAAGACGTTCTTATGCTGATTTAAATCTCTTTTTTGTTCTTCTTATTCTCTATGTTTAAAAGTATGTACACACACACACACATATTCATGACGGAACCAAATAATGTAATAGATAATTTCATTTTCCATATAACAATAATATATCATTTCTATTTAAAACTAATTATTGAAATATCTCTTTTATTGGAGTAAATTAAGAAAGATTTCCTTAAAATTTCCAGATTATAACATCTCTTTCATAATATGATTCTATCATGAATTATTATATTATTTCATTTAATTATTAAGATATTTTTATTAGAGATGATAAAGAAAACTTTTAATTTTCTTATTATAATTGTTTTTTATAAGTAGTTTTCAAAAAACACTTAATTGCAATCAAAATTGATATATACACAAGTGATTTACGAAATAAATACATAAATAAAGCTACAAAAACATTAAACTCATGTGTAATGTATGTGTCTAAAACTAGTAAATACCAAATATGCTCTAATTTTATGTTATCAAAGTATGAAGAAAAATATGTGAGGGAATGGAAAAGAAAGGGAAATAAATGATTTCATTGGTAATAAATGATTTTTTTTTTGTTTCTCAGTATGTCCCCATAGGTTACTAGTACTGTGAGACTAATCTTTTTCGAGCATGATCGAGACTAGGAAGCCCTCCCAACAATCGTCTCATAACATCGATAATAAATTATTTAATAAGCTATTTTTGTATCTCTAATAATTTGTTCAACACAGCATATTAATCAAGTGACAGTGAGTTAGTGATTTACAAAAGGTTATAAATTTAAATATCCATTCAACATTGTAAAATAAAGAAAAGAAAAGAAAAGAGAAGCATATTAATCTTCCATGAAGTACCATGTCATACAGGACATTTTCTTCACATATCCATGAATTCATTCAATGTTGTTAATAAATACACATGCAACAACTAATTAAGTCAATTGCTTTAGCATTTCATCCTTATATTTGTCAAGAATCATGAGTTAATAGATGATTTTATAGCTCTAAATCTATATCATCCATCGTCAAATATGACACTTGCAATGGAAACGCAGCTTCTGTTCAAAAGGAGGCGCCATGGTATAAATATAATGTACTACGTACCATACACTAGAGTGTTCTTATCTTTTGATCCATGTTTCAATTATATTCCCACAACATTTATATCAAATATGAGTTTAATCCAAGAAACTCTGTGTACACGTACTAGTGCCCAAATGAAAAAGAGGAAAACCATTCTTCTGAAAGAGAAGGAAAAAAATAAGTGATCTTAATCTACACTTAATGCATCAAAGATCTTTTTAATATAATGATAGAATCATACATAGATTTATTAAAAGCGGCCTTCTACACTCTATATATATATATATATATATCCACTTACACCATTTCATAAATTTTTATAAACATTAAATTTTATCAATCTAATTGTTGAATTAAAAATTCTCATTAGATAGATTAAACTCATAAAATTTCTTACAATTAAAAAACTATTTCATACTTCATCATAATATTCTATTTTAACCTATAATATGATTTAAAATATAAGTAAATTATTGGCTATAAGATTAGATACTGATGAACGTTCGATTTATCTAAAATTTGATAGGCATGATGATTAAAATAATATCATGTGATTCAACGGTTGGATTGATTAAATTTATATTCTACAAAAATTTATTGAGCGATGTAAATATACAAGACAAAAAGTTATCTAATATTATAGGCGCAGACTACCGATATGAATATGATCATTCCCCGACCAACAATATGGTAACTCTGGGATCAGTTTAAATTTGATGTTAATGTCAATGTTTAATTATTTATCAGGCTACATTTTTCTCTCTCATACCTAAGTGCTTACACTTTCAGTTTAACAAAAAAAGAAATATGATCATTCCCTACACTTTATAATTTAGTTCATATGATCGGTTTTAACTCAATAACGTTTACACTTTTTCTTCTTCTTTCAAAATAACTATTTTACACAAAAGTATTTAAAAATTCTGCTCTTTCTCTTGTAAATATGTTAATAACAATGTACACCTTTTAGGCTCCAAACTGCCCAAGAGATGCAAAAGAAGTGGATATATTGGGATTTACTCATATATGATCATTCCTTAATAAACAAACCTACAAGGAAGAGACTCCTGAAACTTCTACATACACTGCCTACAATCACAGCAGCAAAAAATTGCCCGATGGAAGCAATTCAACACAAATCAGCTGCAAAATACTAGAAAATGACAAAATTAATCCACATCTAATATATATATATATATACTTGGTGCCCCCAACAGATGAGAAAGTATTAAATCTAGACATAGTTGGTAAATAGTTAAATTCCTTAATCATGTTGTCCTAGTTCAAATTAGGTCATGTCCGCCATAGATATGCTTTGAAGAGATTGTACTCCGCGGCTTTGAGGCCTGCAGAAAAGGAGATTAATTTAACTGTAAGTTGGAAGATATATTTGGTTCTCACACAAAAAAAAATTATATAACAAACAGAAATACTACATCTAACGGGCAACTCATGACCAGACCATATCATTCCCTAAAATTGGTGTCATCTTTCGCCAACACAAGCGTAAAAGAGATCTAAGCTCTTGAAACTTCTATATGCACAGCCATGAGATGAGCCATCTAAGCAGCAAAATTGAAATCAGTACCTAGAAACACAAAGGACAAAAACCAAACCCAGCATCAAATTCATCAATTAATCTTTATTTTCTAAATACCATAACGAGCATGCCTTTGGTCAAAAGGAGTAACTCCAAAGGCTATCTCCGTCTGAATTCCTCGGCGAATCATCGGAAGATGGAGAATTATTCATCCTTGGTGGGCTTACCTGCATTCCTCTGGCCATTTCATCCAGCAAATAAGGCATATTCAAGAGCTCATCCTCGTCAATGAATTGCTCACTCCTCGCCAAACGATAGCTACTTGACGAGCTCTCATTCTCAACGTTCCCTCCTTGTTCTGCAGGCCTCACCACCCTAGCCGCGGCCGCAGCAGCTTCACGGATATCAGTGGCGGACAATGACGCCGGAATAGGGTAGGAGAGCATCAAATTGGGGAAGTTGAGGTGCGTGTTTGGTCCTTTCAATGCCAGAGCAGCCACATCATATGCAGAAGCAGCCATGTCTGCTGTGGGGTAGGTTCCAAGCCAAATGCGCGTGGTTTTACGTGGCTCACGTATCTCCGACACCCATTTCCCGCTCCGCCACCGGATTCCCCTGTGTGTTGGGTGCCGCCGGCTGACATGATGACCGGACGGTGATGACGTGCCGGGAGATTGCAGAGATGAGGGTTGAAATGCAGTTGGAGTGGATGGTGAGGAGGAGATCAAGTCGGAGACTTGTATATGACTAGGTTGATGCACGTTTCTATGTGGTGGAGGGTTGCTACTACTATCCATGTACTCGGCACATAGAGCAAATGTATTTTGGTTACAAAGAAATTCGAAATTGATGATAGTAGGTAGTAGCTAGTAAGGGTTTAATGTGTAGACAGGGAAAGAGAGAGAGTGTGTGTGTGTTTCAAAACTTAGAGAGATTCTGGATTGGATAACGGGCCTCCTATGTAAAAGGAGCTGAAACTAAACCAATGGGATAAAGCGTGGGAAACTCGCGGACTTTAATTAATAGGGGTACCACTTTCTGTAGGTCGACATATTCTTACATTATATAATAATTTTAGTTTTGATTCAATGTGAATATAAAAAAAAAATTGGATTTAATTTTAATTTATTGACAGTGTAAATTTTTTTTATATTTTCATTTAATTATGTACTGACACATTATTAAAAGTGTTAGACTTTTGAGGTAGTTGTTATAATAGTCAAATACTTTTAATGACGCTCAGTAAAGATACATAATCGGATAAGCAAACAATTTAAACTTTTAAACCATATTATAAAATTAAACTCAAAAAAAATTTATATTGTTATTTAATGATATGTTAATATATTATAAAAAAAATTAAACATTTGAAGTAGTTGTTGTGATAGTCAAACTTATTTAATAATTTGTAAATACATAATTGAATGATAATGTAAATTTTTTTGACATTGAGAGTAAATTAAAATTAAATTCTTATTTCATCCTAATTTAACATATCATATAGTTAATAAATTTAATAATTTATTAACAAGCTAAATTTAATAATTCATTAATTACTAAAATTATTAATCAAATAATATAATATATTAATTAATAATTTAATAATCATTTATCAAGTATAAAAATAATATGAAATTTATGATATGTAAATATTATTGTTGGTCGACATAAAAGTTGTTGATGTGAAAGTGAGGTCACATTTTTGTGGTACTTAAAGTGAGGTCACGTTGCGAACACGTCTTAGGCACAAAATTTATAGCAAATTGCCTGTTACCCTGCTGGTCCTCACGATCTTCACATTCACTCATTTTGCATTTGGTGTCTGCCTTAGTGACCACTTCTCTTTTCTTTACTGCATCATATTTTTAATTTGAAATCATGGAGTAAAGTCCAGTGTCTGCGTAGTGTACATTCCAATCAAATTTAACTTGTTATAAGGAATGACTCTGATAAAACAAATCCAAAATTACAGTATTAATAAAGAGATAAAGAAATGCCACGAGAAAAATATCATAGGTGACATCCAGAAAAGCTGTTGCTCATTATTAAATTATATAATTAGGACTCTAGAAACATGAAAAGAGATTAAAAATTAATTAGTCCTTATAATTAATAATGAAGAAAAATGCATGTACACTCCTTAAATTTTATTTTATTTTTGGAATAGTCACGTAAACTTTCAAATTGGAATGAATGGTATTTAAAATTTTCAAAACTTACAAATAGACCATTTGACCCACCAATTGAATGAAAACATTTATCACATAACTTGTACTTGTTGATTAATAATGTGACAGTCTCATTTATCTGCATATTTTTTTTATGAGTAAATATCTATTTTTATCATTTAAAGATATTAATATCATTAATTTAGTCTTTTAATAATTTTTAGAGTACTAATTAAATGTAAAAAAATAACATTAAAAGACTAATTTATGTCAAAAAATGTAATTGGAGAACTAAATTAATGTCAAAAATTGACATTAAGGGATCATTTAATGCATTCATCATTTGAGGACCTAATTGATAACACTTATATCTTTTGAAGATCAAGATGGATGTTTACTTTTTTTTTCAAAAACTGAAAATTTCCATTGTTTCTAAAAAGAAAATAACTTATGAAAGAGAAATTAAATTAAAAAGGGGAAAATATTTTTTAAATTTTTTTGAAAAAAATCATTGACAAATGAGATACTACTATATGTATTAATGAACACGAATAAGTCATGTAATGAACAATTTCTATTTAACTAGTGAACAAAAATGTCTATTTGCAAGTTTCAAAATGTTTAAAGATCTTTTTATCAAAGTTAAAAGTGTAGGTGACTATTTCAAAATGGGATAAATTTCATTTGATAACTCTACATTAATTCGTCCCTTAATAATGAGGAGTTTGGATATATATATAGAATAGGAAATAGATAAGTAATTTTATTTTTTTTTGGTTTCTTAAGGTATTCCCATAAGTAATTGTGGAGACTAATGTCTCGTGGTACTGAAATTCATTTAAGGGGTTGACTTCTCTCAATAGATTTTTTTCATATACATAGGTCAGGAATCGAATCCCTAATTACATGCTTAAGGGGTTCAAATATTTATTACTTAGTGAAGGATATTTTTTAAAAATAAAATAAAAGTAAATTAAAAAAGTGATAATAGAAGCACCGAATTAAAGCCAATACTTCTTGGTGTGAGTCTATACTTTTTACAAGGTGCTGCCGTACACATTTTGTCTACCAAAAAAAAAGAGTTGTTGATAGGTTTACTAGGGCTTTGTTTGCTAAAACATAGCGTTAAAATTTAATAAAATTATAAGAACATGTTTTATAGAATTTGAATGGAATTTTAGGCATTAAATGTAACATATTTGAAAAGATCATCATCTTAAGAATATATTTTAAGAAATACTATCAAGATTAATATTTTAAAAATCCAACCAAATAGTACAAAAAATTAGTAATAATTTGATTAGTTAAACCAAATGCATAGCTTTGTGGTGGTTTTGATATTAGCTTTCGGTATTCTTGAAAGAAGATTTGCCTCTGGTAAGGGGCATGACATATCAAAATGTTGTTCACGGTCTTTTTCTCTAGTCTATTGGCCTACGGGATGAATTGGGTTACGCCGGGTTAGTCCACATTTATTAAAGATAAATAGAATAAGGTAAAAAAATGATTTAGAGTGCGTTTTGATATATATTTAAAAAAATAATTTTTTTAAAAAAGTATTGTTACAAGTTTAAATATATTTGGATGTAATTTTAAAAAAAAGAGTCTATTTATCACTTTTTTTTAAATTAATGATTTTTATTTTTGAAAAAAGTAAAAGAAGAAATGATTTTTAATAAAAAAAATTAACAAAAATACCCTTTATTTTTATAAAAAATCAAATCTTATATCTTATTTTTTTTCTTTTTATAAACCATGACTCATTCGTTTTTGATATCTTATATTTTTAGTAATTTTATTTTAAAAAAATTATTATATTCTTTCTTATTCAAACGAATTTAAAAATATTTTTGTTACTTAAAAGTATGTCTTCAATATTACATTTAAATGTAAAATATTTTTTTAAAAAAAAAAATTTACTAAAAAAAATTATAAAAAAATCTTTTTTCTTTAAACTCATCAAAACAGGCCTAATAATATGTTTTGTTTGAAGTACAATTGGCTTGAAACATCAAAAGTGTTATACTATTATTAATATTTTGTACAATTTGAATTACTTGGCTTGTGACTTATACCTTGTCTCTTTATTTTTGCATCGTTGTCTGTTGCATTTTGATCTCTACTTTGGCTTTATATAATTATAGTATATTAGAAATGGATTTAATTTTGATATATTTTTAATGTAAAGTTTTTATATAATCATTTATTTATAAATCATTAAAAGAGTTTAATTATCACAACAACTACTTAAAAGTTTTAGACTTTTTTATACTAATATAAAAAAAATAAAAAAAAATTTACCAAAATTATGCTCTTTTAAAATTATGTACGAAAATCATGTTTTTTTATTCTATGTTGGGAAGTCGCTTTCAAAGAAACCGACTTCTCAACATGATTTTTTTGTTTTAATTACATGTTGAGAAGTCGATTTTATTGAAACTCACTTCCCAACATGAAAAAAAAGCATGATTTTGGTACATAATCTTAAAATAGCATGATTTTGATAAAAAAAATTTATTTTTTTGCTATATTAATATAAAAAAGCCAAAGTCTTACTTTTTCAACAATGTATAAACATATCATTAGATGATAATATAAATTTTTTTACACTAACAATAAATTAAATTTAAAATCATTAGAAATTAATATAAGGTTGTGACTTTAAGAAATTTATGGATTAAATGTATTTTAATTTTTAAATTTTAATTTTAATATTTGTTTCATTGTCTTCAGGTGAGTTAAGAACAAAGTTTTGATTGCTATTTAACAAGCGAATTTGTTTGCTCAAACCCAGTAAGGTCTCGTTTGAATAAATAACTTATATAAGTACTTATTAGAGTGGAGCTTATATAAATAATTTTTATTGTCATAAATATTATCTAAAATAAGTTAAATAGCATCTGGATAAACACTTTGAAAAGTACTTTTCATAAACCATTTGAAATAAACATCAAGCATTTGAGGGATATATTATGAATTGTGTCAATCCCTCAAGGTTAATTTTGTCAAAAATTATTATAAAAATAAGTAGTATCTAAAGAATTTTTAGCTTTCACAAAAAATTATTTATATAAACTTAAATATTTAGCTTATAAAAATAAGTTAAAAACTGCTTATAAGAATTTCATAAGTTATTTTAATAAGCTCATTTAAACAGAATAAAAGTATTATATAAATACTTATTATAATAAATAAACCTAAATAAATTACATATAAACTTATCTAAACAAAACTCAAATTCGAAGTCATGTGATTGGGCCACTTAAATCCTGTCAATGAGACAGAAAGTGTGGTCTCACTCTTACACTTAGGATCTTCTTTTTTAAGGGGAGCTTTACCTTATCTTTAATATTTTTTGACCTACAAGTAATTTTATAACAAAAAATATTATTTATTTTATAATTATTATTTAGTTATTATGTTATATATAAAAATATTTTTTTAGTTGAGTAGAGAAACCCCTTATAATAAGATAGAACAACACTTTTCTTAGATGGATTGCAACCTTTTGCAGGATTGGGGTTATTCTCAACAGTCCTCTTGGCAACTAGTTTTCGGGGTTATATTTGGCTTTGGTGGACTTGGAGAAACAAGAGCAGGTTGAGGTGAAAAATATAGGATTAAATGAAAATGTTTTTTTAACCAGAGATACGGGGTTGAAATGAAAATCAATACATTTTACCTTTTACCTTCTCATCATATTTCTATTATACCAAATGTAAAGTGTTATAAAAATTAAAATGAATTGGAGAAAATTGAGTGGAATGACTTATATTAATACATTAGGTTAAAGTGTAATGAACTCCTTTGAACTATTAGTCTAGTTTATAAAGTGTAATGAACTCCCTTTAACTATTAGTCTAGTTTAACAAGAAATTATTTGTGCTTTTAAACTCACCAACATGATTTCTTAAACTAACAAAATAATGCATAATAACATTTTTGTTAACATTCCATTTAAATCATTGACGGAAAAGTAATCATGTGACTACACATGTTGAATTTTTCACTAATTTTATCTTCAATTATTAATATTTATCCTTTATATTACCTTTAGTATTTTTTTTCTAAGCACCTATTAACCCCACAATATTGTTTAAGCAGTTTTTGAAAATTTCGAAAGTAAATTTTTGAACTTGATACCCTCATTTTGATAAGTGGATTTTAGGGTTGCTAGTTGTTGTGTAAGAGAGTAAGAGTTACAAGAGGAATGCATCGATTTGGGGGTATAACATTGGTTAAGTAAGCAAGATCTTTTACTAATTTATAAAATTGATTTGTGGTGAGAATAATGAAAAAATCAACACATATAATGACGTGATTACTTTTTCGTTAGTGATTTGAGTGGAAGATTAACATAATTTTTTTCACGATTTATCATTATCATATTAATAAATTAGACATTATGTGTTTTATCATGCCATTCACGTAAGTGATTATTTTAATCTAAGAATGAATTTTATTATCGCTTTAAAATGTAATTTAATGATACAAATGTTAACATAAAATACACATTTATTGTTCACATCTACCAGACTCTTGCGATACATGTGAAATAATTAAAAATATATATGTCATGCTAGTAAAAATGACAATATTCGAAAAAATATTTTACAATTAATGGCATTTCAATAATAATTTTGATAATCTATGAGATAAAAAACCGGAGGGTAAACCCCAAACTGAATCAAAAGCAAAAAGCAAACGAGAGTTTCTCGTTAAGCTAAGTCAGGAGAGTCCATAGATTCAATCATTCAGACGAGAAACTCTTAAGTACATTTATAGTAATATTTTAAGTAAATAAAAAATAATACGTAGATAAAATAAAATGAAAATAAAATAAAAGAATAATGAGGGTCATTTTATTTTACCTATATATCATTTTTTTATTTGCTTAAAATATTATCTAAGTATGCCTAAAAATTTTCGCATTGAGACATGTAGAAAAAGCAACCGAGGCAGCATATCTGCAATTGGATGGTTAAAAGTATGAAGATCAAAAAGGCAACTGAACACTATGCTATTCAAGCAGTCAGCACCACTGAGTTGTTTTGTCCGTATGCGTGCACAAAACTTTCCACCTGCACTGGCCTGCCAGTCCTTGTCTCTGTCTCTCTCTTTCTGGTACTGATTGCAACCCTGTTTTTTTTTGAAAGAGATTGCAACCCTGTTTTGCTACCTATAAGAATTTAGATTTTTATATTCTTCCTATAAATTTAAATATAAAACAATAGAATAAGAAAAAAATCCACTATTAGCATTGGAGATATTTGCTTTTAATACTTGTATAAATTTAATCATAAAATAAAATAAGACTTTCTATCTTCAAAAATACTTTCTTTCATTAGAAAAAAAGCTTTTTCTGTCTCAAAACCTCGGATTTATTAGTTTCGAGCAAAAAATTATAAATGATTTTGTACTATATGTGACTTTAGCAAATTTTTTCAAAAAACTAATATTTTCGTACATTTTGTATGTATTTAACTATTTTTTTGGTAATTCATGTATTTATTATCTTAATTAAATTGAAGAATGCAATCCGTGCGGGCAGTGGGTCAGTGAGTCAGTCAGTGCAGATACAATAAAGGCAACTTTTCATCTCTGCAACTGTAACCAGCGATAGTCCTTTCTACCACAATAGTAGTAAGGGAGTCTCCCGTAATAGTAAGATAGATATGTTAGGAATTATTGAGATGTAAATTATTTATTAATTATACATTTTGTAATAATTATATAAATATTTATTAAATATAAATAATAATTAATAAATATTTGATAATTTATTATAAATATTAAGATTTTAAAAAATATTAAAATAATTCTAGAATAGTAATTCTTTTATTCGATTAGTTTGTCTCGTTTCTAATTTGATTATTTAGGTTAAAATTTTAAGCAGGTAATTATCATAATGTTTTCAGAGAGCAACACCGCATGAGGTAATTAAATTTAAAAAATTTAAGAGTTGATATTAAATTTTATTTTAATTAAAAAATAATTGTAAAACATCTTTTAATAAAATAAATTAATCTGTTAATTGTATGAGATTAAGTTTAAGTGTATGATAATACGTAGAAAAAACAAGAATTTAATTCTGTTGCATCCCTAATATACTATTACTAAGACAGTTATTCTAAAAATTAATTGTATAAATTATTAATAACTCTAACAATATTTAAATTATCTTTTAAATCAAGTAAATAATGACAGAAAAGTAAACAAAGGAACTAAGTTAAAATATTTATAATTTTAACTTTTCGTAAGTATTTATATATTTTAAGAGGAATTGAAATTTATGTAATTCCTTAAAAAAAAATTGTAGGTTGGTTCTAATTATTGGTTTTAAAAAAATCAACGAAAAGGATTTCAATTATTTTTGTTAGAACTAATTTTAAACATTTTTTGTGGATTAATGAATTTTTCATGGTGCAGGGATCAATCATGGTCCACATGATCCCACTTTTAATTTTATTGAAATGAAGCTTAGTGCAAGACTAAAGACATCACATCAGGATCAACAAGTTGTTGGAAATCAGTTGATCCTTTAATTTAAAAATTTAAGGAAATAATTTAGAAAAATTTGAGAGATAAAGCTCAGCACAAGGCCAGAGACATCGTCCTAGGATCAACAAGCTGTCACATTTAGCTGATCTTTTAATTTTAAAATTTAAGAAAATGATTGATTTAGAAAAAAAAAATGAATCTTGAGTAATGAAGCTCAATACAAGACAATAGACATCATCGTTGGGTTAACAAGTTGTCACAACTTAGCTGACCATTAATATTTCAATTTTTATAATTTGATGAGAAATTAAATTTTTAGAGATAAAGCCCAACATAATGTTAAGAGACATCATCACTAAGTCATCAAGTTATAACAAGTCAAATGACCCTTTTATTTAAAATTTAAAAATAAATTTTAAAAGATCAAGCTCAGCGTAAGGTAAGAGACATCACTCAGGAATCAATGAGCCGAGACGGCTCATATGACCCTTAGTGTGTGAGTTTATTAAATCTTAAAAGATAACTGGAAAAGTTATTTATCAAATTTTAAGTGTATTCCCGGGATTTATCTTATTGAATCATCACTTGCAGATTCAAAAGGATAATAATACAAAAATAAAATAACGCATATAAATTTAAATAAGTGTGTGGAAACAGTTAAAATATTAAAAAAAAAACAAAAGTTAAGCAAAACACCAATGACAAAACCGGAATAAATAATATCGCTTACAGTTATCAGCTATAGCTTAGTTTGATCGATATGGCAAGAAGCTATGATAGCTTCATGAAATTTAAAGTAATGCATATCATCCTATATATGTAGTTCAAAAGATACAGAGCTAAGATTATCATCCTTAGCATATGTGTAGGTGACATGGTAGTGTCTGGGAATGAGGAAATATTGATCCAAACTTAAAAAATCTTTCTAGCTACAGGATTTGAAATGAAAACTTTGGCAAACCTATGTTATTTCTTGGGGATAGAAGCTGCTCAATAAAAAGGGGCATCTTTTAACTCTCAAAGGAAGTATATTTTAAATGTCTTTTGAGTAATATGCATACTGGGATATAGGCCCGTTTGTATTAGTTTTTTTTGAAGTAGAAGTATTTTTTTTTAAATAATAAAAGTGTTTTTTTTAGAAGTTAAAGAGTTGTTACACATGAAGTGCTTTTTTTAAAAGTTTGAACTCTTTAGCTTTTTAAAAAAATACTTTTATTACTTCAAAAAAGTACTTTCACTCCTAAAAAAATTAATACAAATAGACCCATAGACGTCCAAACTGCTCCAATTGAGGAGACACCACTCACAAAAAAAAAATCTTATATTTTGGCGGTCAAATCTGCCTGAAATTTTACACAATCCATTGGAAATAATATTTTCTAGCAAATTTTTTGACTGATACGGATAGTCAGAAATAGTCTCAACGGAAATATTTTTTGGGGCCTCGTATAATGGCCGTTGAAAATTCAGGCGGCTAAACCATCGGTAATAAGTGAGTTAGAGACAGGAATATAATTTGATTTCCGGTAGACCAATCTACTGGTAATTTTGTAGTCCACGTGGCATTCCTATAGCTTTTCTGGCAATTCTTTTGGTGGATTTTCTAGCGAATTAGGCTGCAAGAATTTTTTTTTCCTGCAAATAATTGCAAACACCTTCAAATCAACACAAATTATCCCACATTAACAAAATCAATTTAATAATTTTAACAAATATATTTAATACTAAAAAAAAACTTGCATCATAATAATCATCTAACTACAAGATCGTACGATTTAACATACTAACATTTTCAATACACTCAATCATCTAACTTAAGGTTTTTAGTTCATACATAATCTACAAATCAATTATCTCTAAAATTTATACAAATAAGTTTAGTTAAGAATATTATAAAATACCTTATGACCATGGTGGATATAAGAAGTAGGAGATAGAGACGCCACTATTAATATCACCAGTAGCCTCGCTAGAAAGACGCCTCACCTGAAAGAAGGTAGGAGATGATGATAAGAGGTGAGAAGAGAAGAAGAGAGAGAAAAAAAAAAAGAAGAGGAAGGGGGTGGGAGGGGGTTTAATCCCCCATTTTCGGTGGCTAAAGCCTGCCAGAAACATGCCATTATTTTAAATAAAATAACATAAAAAGGCCGTCGAAAAATTGCCCTCTGTACTTTTCCAAAACACTTTTTTTAAATCTGAATTCTATTCCAGCGGCCAGTGTTATTAAAATTAGACCGGATCGGCCGGTGGACCGGTAAATCGGCCAAATGATCAGTCCGGGTGAGTAATTGGATTGGGTATGTCTCAGAATCGGTCCGACCCGGCCGGTTTTGAATGAAAACCAATGACCTGGTTGGTTGAACCGGAACCGGCCGGGTCACTAAATTAAAAAAAAAACTTTTAAACTTTGAAAAATCATAACTTTTGACTCGTTTGTCCGATTTAGACTAATTATATGTCTATTTCATATAACTTTTCGAGATCTACACCATGGTAGTCATATTTTTTTCAAAATAAATATATTTTAGTTATTTATAATGATAAATATCATCATATGTAGTGTGTATTTATATATATATGTATTTAAATATTTATTTAATTTTATGCGGTTCGACTAGTGACCCACTGGTTGAACCAGTGACCCAGTGACCCAGTACCCTGACCGAATCGACTACAGGTCTGATTTTTATAACTATGCCAGCGGCCTCATGTCGCTAGAAATATCATTTTAAAATTATTTTTTTTAATGTTTTCTTATAGTTGCGGGAAGCTTTTTGCCGCCGGAAAAAGGATAAATAAAAATAATAATAAAACTGGTAATGTTACCGGCGACTCAATGCCACCAATTTTTTAAATTATTTTTACCTTTTTAAATTTTTAACAGATTTGGCTGTTGAAATTATTTATATCTCTAGCAAGTTCGAATCATCCGAAAAAAACACATTTTCTTGTAGTGAGAATCATAGTCAAAGAAGTGGAGTTGCAGAGGTACTAGATATAGGCAAATACAAAAAATTGTTAGGATGATCTACGTTTCTCATACGCCCCAAACACAACTTATTTAGTTATTGTTATTACCCAATTCATGCATCACCTTCGCTGCCTTTGTTTAATTGGAAATTGTTGTTCGTACCTTAAGATAAGTAAAACTGGCCCCTATAAAAGGATTGTTTTTCTCAAATAATGGACACTAAAGAATTAAGCTTATAGCATGGTTGTCAAACTTTCAATTTAATGATCATTGGACACAAAACGAGTTAAATCACATATCAATTCTCTTTATGTTAAACTTGTATGAGTTCAAATAAACTATGACAAATTTGATAATCTCTCAATTTTAGTAGTGAGTTTATGAGCCTAAACTCATACATAATTTTGCCCTCAAAACATATAATTTTGGTTGGTTTTGTTGGGTACTTGTTGAATTGCCTTTGTTCTGCTATATATATTGGATTTATGAATCTAATTTTATGTTGTTATTATTATTTTTGTTCTGTTGTGTTAACCTACAAAATAATGTAACTGTTGACCAAATATAATATAATAGTTGAGTCAAGTATTAAGTTATGTTTTAACTTTATTATTTTTATTTATTTTGTTATAGAATTGGAATGTTGAATATTATTTATGAATATCCTATTAAATTATGTTAGAGTATTAGAATATGTTTTTTAAATAATATTTTTAAAGTATGTAAACTTTTCCAAGTTTACTGGGCTCAATGAGTTTTCCTAAACTTCTTAAGTTGACAACCTTGGCTTATAGTACTGGTGGTAATTAGAATGGATCACCGGATGTAAGAGGTCCACATCAAGATATTGTAAATTTATTGGTGGGAAACCTAGTTCCTTCGAGAAGCAAGAAATAATCTGTTGTAGGTAGATCAAGCATAGAGGCAAAGTCTGCAATTCCATAAGTAGAATGTGAACTCCTGTGGCTTAAAATTGCTAATAGTATTGCTAATAATCAAGCCCAACATGCTAACTTGTGGATTGTGGCTGTGGAAGTACTCTGTATACCTCTTGTAAAATTTGAAAACCATTTAGCTAGTGAATTTTTTTCAAATGAAAAGAAGATGAGATGAAATTGGCACGACTTTTACTTTATAAACATTGCTTATGGATAATGTTTTCCTCTTGTGCCCTCTTTTGTCTTTTCAATCCCCAAGCTAAGGCAAATTAGATGGCTTGAGATCCCTCTGAAAAAAAATTGTAGAAGCACAACAATCGAATTCGCGGCTTAGTTTAGAAATTTTCAAAACTTTGTTAGTCATTATAGGTGTCAATTCGGGGCAGCCCACAATATGTGTGGGCTAACAAATAGCCAGTCTTGCTCATGAGTCCAAATTTTTTTTTTGTCTTCTTTTACTTTTTTTGTATCTATAACAATAATTTATTGATAAATTAAACTTCTACATTAATCTAAGCCCACAAAATTCATGTATGCAAATTAGATACAAGTGTAACAGATTATATTAAGTATCATCAACATAAGTAGTAAATATTTACTACATTGTTTTCGACATAAACAATTTAGAATATACTCATGAAGCATCTCTTGAACTATAAATTAATCAATTCAAGGAACTAGAACAAGTTAACATCATATTTTAAATGGAGAAAAAAGAAAAGTTAAGATGTACTCATTAAATTTGATTTTTTTTTAATCTAAAGGAAGCTATCAAGCAAAGACATGAATAAATAATAACAAAATTAATTACATAACACAAAGAGAAATTTTCACATAGTTGGGTCAACCTATTTTTAGGTTAGACTAAGCTGGGCTGGGTCATAATTAATTCAGGTTGAGATTTTTTTAATCCAACCCACACTTTTTATCTGGTTATCCATGCTCAACCAATTTTGACACCTCTACTAGTCATGAGGGCTTGGTGCTGTTTATTCCTGTGAATTTTGGGTATATGCTATCTTGGTGGTAGTGGCTACAAGTGGCAAGCACTCCCTCTCTTCTCTACCTCCCTATTCTATTTTTCTTGTCATATCATCTAATCATGTATTGTTACATTAATAAAAGAGTTTGATTATGATAATAACTAGATGATATAATAAAAAAGTTTTCTATTAAGCAAGGATCAAAATTTAATATAATTTTAGTAGATTCAATGTTGATCCATTATCAAGGTAAAAATTTTTACACTATAATATAATCACATGTTAATACATCACTAAATTTTTTTGACTTTTTAAATAACGGTTAAATCTATTTAAAATTTTAATAATTACTTATCGAGTTGATCATGTATGATGCAAAATGGAAACTCCTCATATGAAGTCATTACCCCACCAAATCCTCTCCTCATCTTAATTAACTACTTTTTTTCCTTTCACTTTTTATCTATATTGTAGTGGATTGATTCCCATTTAAATATTTTGTATAAATGTTATTATTTTATTTAAGCAGGTAAAGTATAGAAACTAAAGCTATATAAAGTAACTTTACCATAAAAAAATACATAAAATCATTGTGAACACCGTATTTTGTTCGGGTCACCTTTTTTTAATTATTAGTTAGTTTACTAATTAATTACAAAATCCAAAAATTACAAAAAATCTAAAAAAATACAAAAAAAAAATTCCACCCTCACTTATTCGTTTGGCTTTCTTAAGCTTGCTCGCCTTTGCTAATTCGAATTTGAAAGTAATATTCTTGGAAATGACATTGTTATGATTTCGAGTTATGATCTTGATTACCCCATTTTTGTGTAGACAAAGATAATGAAGATGACTACGAGCCTTTACTTAAATGGTTAAAATAGGCTAAACAAGAAGTCAAAGAAAGTCAACTCTGTGGAGAGCTCTTTGAATTAATGACTGAGGTTGACCAAAAGGAGAAGACAGGGGCAGGTCCTAACAATTGCAAAAACACTCTAGTTGAGTTGTTGATGTGGTTCCTATCAAAGGATGAAATGGTCTGTCATGATGCAATCAACTCTAAAGGATTGATGCAATCTTGGAGGAGACTCTGCTTATTACTTTATGTAGCACTCTCTGCAATAAAATGATGTTTCTGATCTTCATAAGGTTGGAATCAGGAAAACTTGCCACTTCCTTTAAAAAACATCAAATGCAATCGAGAGGTATCATGCAAAAAACAAAAAGCAAAAAAAAAAAAACAAAAATATATATAGCTCGCTAGGTTGGAAACCTAAAAAACCAACCTAGGCAAAAATTAGAGCAACAAAAAAAGAGCAAAAATATATATAACTTGCTAGGTTGAAACCTAAACAGGCAACCTAGGCAAAAATTAGAGCAAAAAAAAAAAGAGCAAAAACAAGAAAGACAAAACAAAGAAAATATATAGCTCGCTAGGTTGAAAACCTGAAAGGGCAACCTAGGCAAAAATTAGAGTAACTAAAGAAGAGAGAAAAGAAATAAAAATATACTCGTTGGGTTGAATGCTCAAAAAAAGTAACCCAAGCAAAATTAGGGTAAAACAAATGAAATGGATGACACCCACTTAATTGCAACCAATGAAGGAAGTCTTGACCAAGTCGAACATTTTCAACTTGACAACCTAGCTGAATCCTAAAAGCTGAGGCATCTTAGGAGATCAAAATTGAAGTGCGCTTGGCTTAAAACCGGGGCAATTCGAAATTGTAGAAGCCAATTTTGGGAAATCTTCACATACCTTAAAACTGGGGCAAATCAAGCGCCTAAGGACCGAACGAGAAGTCTTCATAAACCCTAAAACTAGGGCAAATCAAGTTCAAGAATGCCAATTCCTGGAATCTTCACAAACCTCGAAGTTGTAGCAACACAGATCCTTGGAGATCAACTTTGAAACGCTCCCATAGCACAAGAATAGGGCAATACAAATCCATGGAAGCTCATCATGCTCATACACCTCAAAACTGGGGCAAGTCATATTCTTATAAGTTGATTATGAGATTTTCAAGATTGTACATAAGAGTGAATAACATTGATCATTCCAAATAATATCACTGGCAGAATTGAAAAATCTTATTTCATGGTTAATTTTACCAATTCGTATTTTATTATCTTACTCATGTCAAAATTAATTTATGGAATAAGGTTCCAACGATAGGATATTTAAAATTAACTGCGATAGCGGTGACATTTTAATTTCCTTAAGGTGAGGAGAAATTTTATGGTTTTGCCGGGAGCGCTGACGAGACTATAAATAACTTCCAATAAAAACCATATTCTATTATTAATTTTGTTGCATTTTAATTACAACCTAATTCTTGTTACAATCTAATTTTTCATGTTGGTTGTGTAACTTAAAAATGATACCCAATAAAAATCAAATTTCATTTGCTACACAATAATTCATTCGAAACAATAATCCCTCACGCTACAATTAATATTGGCCGATGACAGAAATTGGGAGAGGATCGGGAGTCTGATCAACTAAACTCTTCCCGGTATTCTTGAGGCATTTATATCAGATTTTGCCGAGAGCGCTGGTGGGGTCTGATCCCCAAAATAAACAATAAAAATAAAATATTTTTCAAAATTAATAAAAATAATTCAAAATAACTGTGAATAAATTCCTACAACCTGTATTTGATGACGATAGTGAATTAAAATTTGAAATTCCTTTTAAACAAGGTATTTTCAAATCATTTACCCTGATAATTAATTTTTCTCAATTGCGAAACTCATTTCCAAAATCTTTTTATTTGTCAAAAATATTTTTTGGAAATTCAAGTTTCTAATTCACCATTGTCATTCTTAATAAATTACGGGTTTACAATTCGTTCCCCAATAATGGCTACTAAGCCACCCATTCCCTGTCACGATCATTTATCACCTTAGATAACATGCCCGACAAAATGGGACATAAAAAAATAATAACAAAAAATAAAAATATTTTCTCCAAATAATAAACAATCAACGCATTTAACTTATCAGATAACTTTAGATTAAATAGGTAACCGTTCTTAGAACAGACGGTGTAGGGTGCTAATACCTTCCATACCCATAATCAAACCCCCGAACTTAAACTCTGGTACGTAGATTCTCTCTGTGGGTGTCCAATCGCACCATTCTATTTTTTTATATGGAAAAATCGATTGGTGACGACTTCGAAAACCCTTTTCAATATTTAAAAAATTAATTGTCTTTTTTCTTCGCGGCGCCCTTCGGGACGGTTGCGACAATCATGACATAAGTAAATTTTATTATAAGAAATTGTTAGCATTTTAGCATATTATAATAATAAAAAAGTATCTTGAGTTACTGTTAATTATTTTCAGTTTTAGCTATTTAAAAATGAAAATTTTAAATTACTAGATTTGAGATGCAATTAGTTTTTCATTAAAAAAAATTAATTAAAAGATATAGCATTGCTCATTTGAATTACTTTTATTAAAATTTCCCCCCTATATAGTATTTAAACGTTACATCAGTGAAAGAGTAATAAATGAAAACGAGGATTATTTAATTTACTTGAAACGCAATTAGAGCACAAGTTTAACAAAGTGAGTAAATTAAAGAAGTTTCCCAACTTCTTTTGGCTATTTAATATATAAGTTTGCCTACATGTTGCTATATTATAATTTTTAAACTAAAAAAATTCCTTATTTGAAATTATTATTTAACCATTTTAATTAGTTTTTTAATAGAGTTTTATTTTATTTTATTTTTTACAGAATTTTAATTTATTTATTAGTGTAAAAGTTTTACATTATCATATAATTATTTCTTGACACATCTTTAAAAGTATAATCTTTTTGGTGTTGCTAACAAGTACCAAGCATTATTTAAGGAACATTTAATATCCTTCATTAATCATATTATTTAATGAATAATTACTTAAAAAATAAAGTATTAAATATTTTTTTAATTCTTAACATATTAAATATTTCTACTTTACATTTAATACTTTTTATTTTAATTTTTTAATCAATGTCATCAAAATACTCGTTCGTAAAAGTCTAATTTTTTAGATAATTGTTATCTTATCATAGTTAAACTTTTTTTATGATATGATAATAAGTGAATGATTAGATTTTTTTTTAGTGAAAATGCATAATTAGATGATGTTATGAACAAAAAAATTTAGTGTAATATATCATAATTAAATTATTTTAAATATTTGCGCGTGGTTTTATAAAAACTGCAGGCAGAACATAGTTTTTTGTTTACAAACAGTGGTTTTCGATTATATATTTGGAAATGTATAAAGTGTCCAGCCTTTTGCCAAAACATTAATGTTAATCAGGCTAAGATTTTCTGATAGAAATTATAAAACCACATTTATTACATTTTCTGTATGCATTAATTACAATTTTAATATGATAAGCAGGATTGGACTCTTTTAAAAAACAATTAAAGAGGTGGATTCAACTCACATATGGTTGGTCTAAGTGGTAAGTGACTTGTGACCTTAAGAGCAGAATAAATGTTTGAATTCTAAAAGACGTTATTGCGGGAAGAGCTAATAACTGTAATCGCTCAACAAATTAAAGGAGAACACCTATGCTGTGAACCAAAAAAAAAAAAAAATTGATGTGATCCCTTTTTTTTTTTTTTTTTTTCTAATTTTGAAATTTATATAATAGCCCGTTGATTTGGCCCACCATATGACCAGGCTTTCATGTCCTCACTAATCACCAGAGGATTAGGGTACTGTCCCTTTTACTTATTTAGTTTTGTTTTCTCAATAAAAGTTCGACAACTATAAGTAAAAAATAAAATAAAATAGTTGTCAATTTATTTATTTATTGAGAAGACAAGAAAAGAGACAAAAAAAACTTAATTAAATTCCTTGAACAAAATTATTTTTGTTAACTCCTTTGAGTTTGGCAAATTATTTTGCAGATTTTTGTTCATTTTGAGGATCATACCTTGGATACTTTTCAATTTAAGATCACAGTTTCATGTGTATTTTGAAGGGAATTTCTAAACTATAATGTTTTAAGAAATTGTTTGAAGAAATTACAGCATCTACAAAATATGTTCGTAATTTAGATATATGATTAGTTAATAAACGGTGCTATCATTGTTAATTACCATTTTTTATATCATCACTATTCATATATTAACCTCGTTTTTAATGTTGTTTTCATGACATTCTTTAATGCCTTGATGTTGGATTTAGAAATATTGCTATGTTTCATATTTTAATTAACAGATATCATATTGACTTAGGAAAATCTTAGGGAAAAATATGTTTCTAGCGGTTAGCATTACTTTCAAAAGTGAACGAAGCAATATATACTATTTGAAAAGAATTGAGTAGAGCACTAACTAAATAAATTAAACCCCAACCTGAATTGCAAAAAGCCAAAAACTTAAAAAATTTGGATACTCTTACGTAGAATTGTTATAAATGAACATATTACTAGTAGCATTCAAAAGTGAACCAAAATAATGAATCAAAATATATGTTCTCCATTATCCTTCAATAACCTTAAGTCGACTGAAGACACCAATATGCCCAAAATAAAAAGGAAAGCTTATACTTAAAATAAGTAACATGGCAGTTTCCGCGTCATTTTAAACTTTGGGGGGGAAATGGCTAGCACATAAAGAGACAATGTGAATAAAAGATTGTGAAATCTTACATATAAAGGAACTTCTTGCAAAACCACCCTATATTTGGTAAAATGCAATAAATATTAACTTTTCATTTGAGATTTTTTTCCATTAACTAGTTGGAATTAAATCTCCGAGTAATACATGTATACCAATTGAAATGAGTAACTCATCAGAAATGAAAAATAAATAAAAATCAATAAGTACAAATCAGACAAAATAAGGGATAAATTTTGGTAAAAGATACCCTCCTCCCTCGTCTTTTCTTGTCTCTTTACTTTTCTTGAAGAACTGGAGTGACACATGTAAGACCATCTTTGTAACCACCGTTTAATACAGGGCAGGACCCCTTGTTATAAATGCGCACTCTTTCTTTTTGAGTCCACTTTCTTAGAGTTATTTCTCAAGAACTCTGGTCAGAGAGAAAACTATGAGTTGGGCAGAGAGAATGGCTTGTGAGAGAGTTGATATCACTGTTTTGGTTGTGGATGATGATGATATTTCTCTGGCCATCGTTGCTAATATACTCATCTCATGGGAATACAAAGGTATATATGTTTGTTTATACAACCATTGTAGATCTGCAATACATTGGGATTTTACAGATTGGATATATATATGTGTGTGTGTGTGTGTAAGATGGTTTGGATTTTTCACATCTCCCTCATTTGACTTGACCCTTGAGATTTTCTTCCCATTAAATCTGGACCAAATTCATTTGTTTATACAATTTTTTTCATTATTAATTGTATAACCCAATCTCTAATTTCTTCCCTTTTTTCTGTTTTTGTACACAATTGAATTCCCATGGCCATGTATACTTTGTTTTGTAAAAGAAATCGAGATCTTTTTCTTTTAGTCATTGAATTTTAAGTTACACTAAATTGAAATTTGTTTGCTTATTTAGTTCAGTTTATGTACATAGAAAAAAGAGTTCATTTTTTTTTCTTCACAAGATCAATTTTTGACTTAAATGATAGATTTCTATAAACTATTTACAAAAATATATGACTTTTCAAATTATTTGTCAGTATAAAACAATTTTTGCAATGTCTATTTTTTTTCGCGTTCTCATGCCATATTTTATGAGTTGGTTTTACCACTTGGATTGCGCCTATCTTTTTTGGGCAATGAAACCAAAATGAGTTATATTAAGAAGTTATAGCCAAGTTTTTGAATGGCATTAACATAATGTCCCAAGTATTCCTTAAGTGTCACGCATTTAATCTCTCTTTCTAGCCATTATTAGTCAGCAGATGGTGCCCTAAGTGTGGCTTGAGAAACTCAAGGGGTTGGCTTAGTGATGAAGGTGTGCTCCATCCTATGAGTATTTGAGTTTGAATCTTGTGTCAGCATTTATGAAATTAATTCTCCTAAATGCAACAAATTGATTGGGGTGCACACTTTAAGTTATATAAGGAAGGATCTAGTCTTAATTGACGCAAAAGTTAACCCGAATATATTCTTAGCATAAAATAAAAGCATGACCTGAGAAATGTTGAATAATTTCCACCAACATATCCCAATGAATCATGAATCCCAATCACCCACATTGTTTTAGGGTATGCCCCAAAATTTTACGACATATTTGAAAAACAAACAAGCTCTCTCTAAACAGCTCAGGTGTATATCATATACACACAAGTGGAGTGAGTCCCACTAAAATTAAACAGCTCAGATTATGCCAGATGCACATAAGTGAGGTTCCCACCAAAATTAAACAACTCAGATTATACCAGATACACATAAGTGAGGTGGGTCACACTCGTCTGGAATAGGTCCTACAAGTGACGCGGTTCCCACTCACTAGAGTGGGCCTCACTCCAAGTGAGTATGATCTCTCACTCGAGGTGAGACGAGAGACCCACTTCATTTGTGTTACCTGTTTAGTATATACCTGAATCGTGTATAGAACTCTATATTTTGGCACTAGCATGAAAGTTACATACTTTGAAGATCTTTATATCACCACCAAAATTGTGGATAGGTTTATGAGGCATCATAATATATGGTTGTTTTTCTAGATATATTTTACATAGATTATCGTATTTAGCCCCTGCATTTCCCAAGCTTGTCAACTTAGGTTCAGAGACATATTTTACTTTGGTCATTTAATTCATACAAGACAGTTATTATATTTTGTTTCTTGAGATAGCTGCTTTAGTACTTTATTTTCTTTTAATTAAACTATTAAGTTTATGTACAAAACAGGAATAACTCTCTTCTTTCCTAAAATCTTATATTATTTAATGCAATGATTCAATAAATCTCAACCTCAATCTTGCTCTTAAATACTATAATTTAATATATATATTTTTCAATATCACATCAATTCAAAAATTAATAAGAATCCTACTTATCTATCATACATTATGAGATAGTTTCATAAATGGGTTAGTGACTTCTTGCTTTTTAATTTTCCGGTAAAAAATGTTTTTCTTTTCAGAGGCTTACAGCTAATTAAATTTTACACGCTCAATGAACTTATTCATTCTCTTTGGTTTCAAATTTCAGTTCTCACTGCCAACAACGCCCGTGATGCTTTAGAGACTCTTCGAGAGTTCGAAGGCTTTTTCGATCTGGTTATTACTGAACTTCATATATCAGGAATGAATGGATTTGAATTTCAAAATCATGTTAAAAAAGAATTCCAGCTACCTGTAATAAGTGAGTATCACTCTTGACATTAAACCCTTCCTTATTCTTTTTTTATTACCATAGATATGCTTTTGTTTTTTGTATACTCTGCATAATATCCATGTACTTCTACATATTTACCAATAAATTAAATCACTCTCTCACATGCATATAACCAAGCAGGAATTTAAGGCATTTGAACAAAGCTCAAGATGTATGGGATTCTCACATATGTACTCACTCTAATTAATTTATTCTTTTAGAGTTATTTTCTTTTGTTTTGATCTCTCACATAAGTACTGATCAGTTTCAATTTGGCCATCTATCCCCTTGCGTAGGAAATTTAGACAGAGTGACTAAAATGAAAATGGATACATTTATGAGATACCAAAATAAAAGAAAATGACTATGAGAAACCACAAAGAAAGTTAATATATCCAGGATGGACCAAATTGAAAGAAAATAACTTTAAATGACTAAAACGAAAGTAAATATATTTGTGAGGGACTAAAATAAAGGAAATAACTCTAAGGAATTAAAGTTAAAACAGGTAAATTTGTGAGGGACTACCAAAACAATGTTTTAATAAAAGACTATTCTTGTGTCTTATTCTAATCGTTTAAGCTTTTTGAATAGTTATTCTTTATATGGGATTGAAATCTTTTGACCAAGTGATGAGAAGTTTGATCTTTCTCACTACTTCATTCTTTGTGATCATTGGATTATAGTTTGGCACAAGCTGTGAGTTTGTGCTTAATTTGTCTATTATTCAAGTCCAAAAGGGTTTCGCAAGAGGGAATGCGTTAGAAATATATTTGTGAAAAATCATTCTTGTGCATTATTCAAACAGCTTAAGCCATTATGTGTAGGCTACATTTGAAATTTCTCTCTTTTGTTTCATGCAGTGATGTCTGCAGATAGTAGAAAGAGTATCATGTCCAAGAGTTTAGAAAACGGTGCAGCACTCTATATTTTGAAACCCATTTGCGCAGATGACTTCAAAGACATATGGCAGTATGCTATGGCTGCAAGGAAAGGGAACCTAGTCATTGAAAATGAATTGAGAAGCAGAGAAGGAGAGTCACCAGGTGAGAATATTACCTTCCAGGGTGTTAACTCTTTTGCAACATCATCAGTGACTGAGCCTAAGAGAAGAAAAAAGTATAGCAAGAGAAAGAGTTCTCAAATGACTAAGGAAGACCAAAGTGAAGGAAGCTCTCGGGCTCTAAAGAAACCAAAGGTCGTTTGGACAACATACCTTCACAATCTGTTTCTGCTGGCCATAAAACAAATTGGATTGGACAGTAAGTAATGTGTTGCAAATTTTTGGTTTTCAAATTTAAAAGCTTTGTCTTGGTCTTTTGCATAGATAATCGTAATGGGGTTTTCACTTTTCATGTGCTTATCTTTTCACTCATCCAGAGGCCGTGCCAAAGAAAATTCTCGAGATCATGAATGTGCCAAACTTGACGAGAGAAAATGTTGCCAGTCACTTACAGGTTAATTTACTTCTCAATTTACTTCTATAATATGGTAGAATCCTACTAATGTTCTATTTGCTTGTTCCCTTTCATATTACTATATTGAAATCATTGAAAGATAGATGTTGTGATGAGCGGTACTAGTGTACATGAATTTGCTGTATGGTTGCCGTAAACTTTGTTAATTTCAAGCAAGAATTTTACAGTTTTATTAATCATTAATTTTGTAGTTTAGACTTAACAATACTCTTCCCAATGTAATTAGTCTAATTAAAAGGATGTTTGACAGCTTCGATGTTCGATAGACAAACCACACATACCTTGCTAGGATCATATTGTTGGAGATAGTAGAGAACAAATAAGAATAATCGATACTCTAATAATGAAACTTAGAGAAGTGAATTCTCCTTCTCTCTCTGTCCTTAAGGTTTTGATGGCAAATTTACTTTCATTTTTCAAAAGGGCTTTAAACTTTTAGAATGTTCCAAAAGTTTCGTATTTTCCTTTTGAAAATTAAATCCAAATATTACTAGAAAAATCATCAATAAAAAACAAGAAATAATTAAATTTACTATGTGAAAATGGTTTGATTGGTTCACATTTATCCACATGAATATGAGTTGAAGTTTCTTGGTTTCTTTTGAAGAGGATTCCTTTGGAAAGCATTTTCTTACTTGCCAACTCGAAAGACATCATTAACATATTTGATTTGGGTTGAACAATGAGAAGCAACGCTTTTATCTTATATTTTCCTTTGCCAACAAATTCCATCCACCAAAACTTAGTTGACCAATCTCATATATGCCGAAGTCAACAAAAATCTTTGACACATGCCTTCAAACATTTTGAGTAAGAACATTCTATTCTTTAACATAAGTACTATTACTATAAATTTGAATGCTTCGATTCGCGAACAACAATTATTTTTCAAGTGAATATCATATCTAATCTCAAGTAATTGCCTCAAGATGTTTATTTCAAGGAAGGGCATAATAAATTTGATAAATAAAATTATGATTGTCATTCTTGTAAGAATTCTTTGCCTTCAACTTGGACCTTTGTATCATCTCCAAAGATAATTTAGCTTTTATAACTCTTACCAAAATTTGTAAATAGGTCCTTCTTGCCACTCACTCATATGATGGCTTGCACTGGTGTCAAGATATCACTAGAATTTGTCTAAAGGAGATGATCATCTCCTTTGCTTGCCAAGAACAAAATTATCTTCCGCTTCTTGTAATTCAATAAGACGGGCCTCCTCTTGATTGATGGTAGAGCTTCAACATTCATAAGCATAATGACTATATTTGTGCCATTTGTAGCATTGAATATTATTTTTCATAATCCTCCTCTCCTAGAATCATAACTTTCACATATTCTTGATCCTTGTGGTTGTTGGCTTGATTATTGGAATTACGACCATCTCTTCCCCTTCCATGATCACAAATATAATTGCTACTATGACCTCAACTTCGACCTCTTCTAATTCTTACTTGTCAACTAGCATGCTTTTGTTTTTTGTCATTCAAAGAGACCTTTGCTTGGAGTGCTTGGTGACTAGCAACTCTTCTTTTCTCTTTATTCTTTCTTCATAAGTTTACAAATGTCCTTGTAGTTTCATCAATTATGAAGGTTATTTTGTGAGTGTTGAATACCTATAGTAACAAGTTCATATTTTGAGCCAATTGAGCTATTAACTTTCTCCCCACACAAGCATATTGAAGATTCTCATCTTACTGCTTGATTTGATTGCCAATGGCCAATGCTTTAGTAAAACAGTCCAAGACATATTCTGATTCCTTCACGTGTTGGGGTTCAAACTTAGATCTTAAGGTGTGTAGACGAACCTTCTTTACCTTATTAATTCCTTGAAAACATTTTGGAGCATCACCAAAGCTTCTTTTGCCTTTATTGCATAAGCAAACGTTTTCAAACATTACTTCATCTAAGGCCATGAATAATACTAAGAGTTCGTTAATTTAATTTTGCAATTTTTTTTGCAAATTGTTCCCTTGATTTAAAGCTCTTTTATCCTCAGATTCATTTTATCTTTTATCTACTATATATCTCATATGCCTCTTGTGAGTCAAACAATGCCTTTGTGCAAATACACCAATTAGAGATGTAGAATGGGCTGACCCGGCTTGACCCACCCTAACCTGCCCTAAACGGGGCAGGGCGAGCGGTTCTATTATGTGTTAAGGGCATGATAGATATCTTACGAGGTCTAACGCTAAGTATGCACATGACACTTGCAGAAGTATCGCATCTTTCTGAGAAAAGTTGCAGAAAGAGGAATAATTGAGGGCCTATCTGACAGGGCCCGAAGGTCAAGGTTTGCTTCTGGGCTTTCCGCGTCAGTGATCAAAGACATTCAAACGAGAGTTGAGAAACTGCATGTTCCTGTGCAGCAGTATTTGAAAAGATCAGCGCAGCAAACTGCAGGAAACCGAGGGACTGCCAATGTTCTTAACCCTTCCAACCAAGGTCCAATACGTCTTTATGATCATGATGTTTCGAGCAGTACCTATGTGACTCAACTTGGAAGTGGCCAATTTCCCAATCCATTGCACAGAGGCTTGATGCTTCAAAATCAGCAAGCTATTAATAATGAATCCTTGAATCAAGTCAGACTTGGACAATCAAGCTTTGGGAGCAATGGAGCCTCTAATTTCCAGCAACCAATGTTGGGCAGCTATGCAAACCCCCTTTATCAAGCAAACCGCCCATACAATGCTGGTCCTATCTTTCCAACATATGGAATGGGACATGGCTTAATGACTTCTGCAAATGGCCTGACAGGAGGTTTGAAATATGGTGACCCAATGTACCATAACTATGGTTCATTATTGAGAAAGCACAGCTTCAGCTATGGTCCAGGAAATGGGAACCTGGGATCTTTGTGCAGCCCTAATCTGCCCTGGAGTTCTACTTATTGTCCCAGCAGTAACTCCTCTGGAATTAAACTGAATGGTGGATCACAAATGGTTGGGACTGGGATAAAAGGAGGGTATAACAGTGTTAGTATAACGGCTGCTATTAAAAACAACAATAACTTTGGCTTGATCAATGGGACTCTGAATGCAAATATGCCTGTGACACCCTTGGGGCATATAAATTCAGGTTTGATTCAAGGACGGTCTGCTTCTGATGGTGGGGATGGGTGTGCAAGTGAGCTTCCAGCTGCAGCATTGATCACTAATGCAACTCGAGAAGAAAATATTTCAGGGAATTCACAATTGCCTCAGCAACTAAATGGCCTTGGGAATGCTGCAAATGAGCATCAGTATAATGCCAGTTCAGTCAGTGAGGGCGAGGCCATCCAACTGGAAGATGACCTTACTGAGCTTTTCTTGATGCTAGACGAGATGCATCTTCTAAATGAGGTATGCGAGCTACAAGAAAAATTATTCTTATATGTGTGCGTGTATGATACAAATTGTGTCAATGTTATATTTTCTTGGTTCATGATTCTTTAGTTTGTGGGAAGTCCTTGATCCTGACTTTTTGGTTGTCTCAAATCAGACAGAAGAGAACTTTCATGCCAGTGAACTTTTGAATTCTGACTTTTCTAGCTCTTGCCACGTTATGCAATCCCTTGAGCAGGTACATTTGTTGCTTACGTCATTTCAGGCATTACTTTTTCATGGCTCTTCCAGTGTGTAAGAAGTTAGTGAATTATGAAAAGTATATATCATATATGGTTCATCACAAGCGATTCTTTGTTAGCATTTAGTCATGTTTATGTCTCGCACTTCCCATAAGTATTTGACTGAAAATCCTCATAATAACAGCCTCAGAGAGATGGTGATGTGATTGTTCCGGCAACTAAAAGCAGCATAAACCTGCCAAACGAGCCCCCAACAAGCTCTGACAAAAATCCTAATCAGGCAAGTCTGATCAGTTACCACACTTTTTCCCTTGCTTCCTCTAATAACAGAAATTCTTCTATAGTGTGTAGACTAAGTTTATTGAAGAACCTCTCCTAATAACATGGTCAATTTAACTAAATCATTCAATAGAAGACATCTCAAATGGGATTAAAAAAGAAAAGGTTTCAGTTCGTTTCACCCACATAACCTAACTTTTGTGATATCTAGCAGCAAGGCATTGATGGATTTGCGGACCGGGAACCCATTGATAAGTTCTTGGTGGACAGTGCTTCTTTAGCAAGTAACTCAGCTACTGAGCAGGCGAGTCAACTTACTAAAACTTCAAATTTGTTCTTCATGTTATTGAGATGAATTTGGAAATGCTTCTAATATGAGATTTTTGCTCTAATATTAATGCAGGATTGGGATATGGAGCTCATTGAAGCCTTGTTCGGTACTGGGCCAAACTAGAGGGAATGAGAAGGTTAATTCAAGGATCATTAACTTAGATGTATATCATATATTGCTCAGACTCAGAGGATATTTATTGGGTTTTATGAATATAGTTACTAGAACTTGACTCTATATACATATATACATACACAGAGAGAGAGAGAGGAGAGAGAAAGAGAGAATTGTACAGATCATATGAATTGCTTGCTCTATATATACATGTTTGAATGTTAATTAAAGAATTAACCTTTGCCTAACGAACATGTACCGAGTCTCAATGGTACTTCAAAACCAATTTCAAAATTTCGTAACCGGTAATTATAAATTTATTTTGCTTTAAATTGACGTGTACAATTAAAAAAAAAAAAACATGTTTGAACAAGTATGAAAACCTACCTACCAAAAATTTCTGTTTGACTTATACATAAAAAAATATATTTTTGATTTGTCACTATTTATTATATCTAGTGCATTCTTATTCCTTTGATAATATTCTTTTATGGCGGGGATTCAGTTATATTAAGTGTAAGTCTTGACATACTTACACCATTCAATAACTTCTTATAAAAGTTGAATTTTATCAATCAAACCGTTGAATTGAAAGTTCTCATAAGATAGATCAACTCCATAAAATTTATTATAATTAAAAAATTATTTGATACTTCATCGCATTGCTTTATTTTAACATATAATATGATTTTAAAATGTAAGTAAATTATCTACTATTAGATTTAATGACTATATATGTCCGATTTATTTAAAATTTGGTATGCATGATCATTAATATAATAACATATGATTCAACGGTTGGATTAGTTAAATTCACATTTTACAAAAAGTTATTGAGTGTGTAAGTATGTCAAGATTTACACTTGGTGTAAGTGGATCCCCCCTCCTCGGGCGGGGATCCACTTACACCAAGTGTAAGTCTTGACACACTTACACCACTTAATAATTTCTTATAAACGTTGAATTTCATCAATCAAATTGTTGAATTGAAAGTTTTCATAAGATCAATCAACCCCATAAAATTTCTTATAATTAAAAAATTATTTAATACTTCATCGCATTACTTTAAGTATGTTTGAAAATAGAAATAGATAGAAAATGTGAAAAGTTGATGTTTTGAAAGGTAGGCTGGTCATTGAACCAGTAAAGGGAGATGTTTAAGGTTTTGAGATCCAACCAGGATCGAATGGATTGAATAAGAGTTTTGTACACACACACACACGCACACAAATATGTAGGGTGGGGATTCACTTACAATAAGTGTAAGTCTTGACACACTTACACTGTTTAATAATTTATTGTAACATGTGAATTTAACCAATCCAACCGTTGGATCATATGCTATTATCTTAATGATCATGCATACCAAATTTTAAATAAATCAGACATATATAGTAATCTAATCTAATAGTAGACAATTTACTTACATTTAAAACCATATTATACGTTAAAATAAAGTAATGCGATGAAGTATCAAATCATTTTTTAATTGTAAGAAATTTTATGGGGTTGATATATCTTATGAGAACTTTCAATTCAACAGTTGGATTGGTTAAATTCACATTTTACAAAAAATTATTGAGTAGTGTAAGTGTGTCAAGATTTACACTTGGTGTAAGTGGATCCCCACCATATATATATATATATTTGACAATATGTAAAATATCACAATATTCATATTTTAAGTGTATAATAAAATCATGGTATTGAAATATATTTCTAACATGATGAAATTAATTTATCACATACAATAAATATAAAATTAAAAATATTCTACTAGTATCATTCTTCAACTAAAGGTAACTCGAGCTAATTTTGGGATGTGCTGGATTGGTCCACAATATGTGCCGGTTAGCAAATAGTCAGTTCAGCCCAGGCCTAATTTTTTTTCTTCATTTTTTGTATATATGATAATAAGATATTAATAAATAAAACTTATACATCAATCTAAGCCCATAAAAATTGTGTATTTAAATTAGTTACAAGTATAAAATGTTATATTAAGTGTTTTTAATATAAGTAGTGAAATTTTACTACGTTATTCTCGATATAAATAATTTAGGATATATCCATAAATGTCTCATGAATCATAAATTAATCAATTGAAGAAACTAGAACAAATGAACATCATATACAAATGGAGAAAAAAGAAAAATTGAGATGTATTCACTAAATTTGATTCTTTTTTTATTACTTTTATCCAAAGGAAACTTGTCAAGTAAAGACAGGAATAAATAATAACAAAATTAAATACATAACACAAGATGAAAACTTCATAATGTCAGGCCGGCCCATAACTGGTTCAGGCTGCAATTTTTTTAACCTAGTCCATGTTTTTCGTCTGATTATTTGAGCCGGTCTATCGGACTCGACCCATTTTGACACCCCTATATACTAGTTCTCCATCAACTAAGTAAAAATGAGAGGTAAAACTTCTTATCCTATGCTAGTCCCACAGTAAAAGGATGAGAGGTAAAACTTCACATTATAAATTGGAACAAAACTAGTATTACATTACATACTCCTATTCATCCCACATAGGACAAGTTAATAAGAGAGATGGTATTTAGGTTACAAATTGAGAACTAAATAATTCAATATGGTAATAAAAAAAATTAAACTGGTTTGATAAAAGCAAAAAAATTGAACTAGTACAACTAATCAAAGAACAAACCACAATCTCATAACGGAGTAGTAGTGAGTAGTCCAACCAGTTAAAATTTATATAACTGGTGAAAATTGAAGCACATGCCAATTTTGATTAAAAAAAATTGGCCGGTTCTCTAAAATAAAATAAAATAAAAACAAAATGAAGGGCATGACTAACTTGACGGGCCAAAGCTTTAGACTTCCTTATCCTGCTTAGTGCGTGTTTGGATAAAAAAAAGATTTTGTGAATAGTCGATTTTCAAGAAAATCGATTATGAGAAAAATAAGTTATGTTTGAATATGGTAATTCATAATCAATTTTATGATAAAGAGTTTTGTTTGGATTGTATAAAAAAATCATTTTTATGTATTAAATTACCAAAAGATGTATGAAATGATTGAAAAAATTATTTGATTAAGGACAAATAGGTATTTTTCTCTCAAATTTTTTGAAATAATATGAAATTAAATAATTAAAAGCTTAAAATATCAGCTTTTTTTTTAAAAAAGTTATTTTTAGTTATGAAAAAATAATCTCAATTTATAATTAATTTTACATAGTTTAAACAAATAAGATAGATTTTAGATAAAATAATTTTTTATGAATAAAAAGTGATTATTCTAAAAAATGAAGCATTACCAAACATGTTCTTAATTTATAACTCAGTTACAATCACATAAAATTTGATTCTCTAAGTGGGAAAGTATTTGTAGGAAGTTGCAGTCTTATTACTTAAATTAAATTAGTTTCACATTCAAAAAAATGTAAGGATACCCAGATAATAACTAAAAAATTCAATTTCCCAATGCCTATACATTAACTTGGATTAAATTCATAAACAACATTTCATAGAGAGAGATGCAACAAAGAAAAACCAAACAAAATATTCAAATTTGATCGGGAAAAAGAAGGAGAGGACAAGTGAGATTCGTTACATAGCAACAGAATATATGGGTTCATTAAGAATGGAAAGGATCAACATTGTTGGATCCATATGAAGGATTTGGTTTCACTAATCTGAGGACCCATATGAAGGATTTGGTTTCATCAAGGCGGCGTCATGTGTTCAAAAAAAAAAAAACATGGCTTTCACCAAGCAATTTTTCTATTTGAGTCACCACTCGCCGACTCCTTTGACAATAATCAGCAGCTGCACTTTTAATCTTTTATTATTAATTTAAAGTTTATTTCAATTAGTTTCAAGTTCATTTTTTATTTAAATTCAACTCCATTTCATTTATTTTCAAGTTCATTTTAAATTTATATCAAACATGAACATGTTAATTTTATAATATAATTTTGAAAAATATATTTATTATGGCAATAATTTATTTACATACATTATATAATTATGTATCATTATATATAATTTATTTAAATTATTTTAAATGTATTTAATTATAACATCAACTACCTCTCACTAGTTTTCTGATTTTTTAAAATATTGCATAGAATGGTCTCAATTTTCATTTTATTCAGACGCGTGAACCTTGAATTTTATATTAAAACAAATTGAAATACTTTTGGGCTTAGGCCTGCTTTACAAAATAAAACAAGAGAGGTTATTTTCTAAGCAAAATTAGCCCTTTTTTTGCTTTGTCCTCCCTATTTTGTTAACGTCCCACTTAGCTCCTAAAACTTTCAAAACTAGTATTTTTCCCAATCAAAGTAACTACCTGTTGGCACCTAAAAAAATATGTGGGATAGATCCAGCAAGCTATCAGGCCCAGATTGAATTATCCCAACTGAATTAGATGGGCCGAAGGCCGAAACAAAGGAAGAAAGCCCAACGTGAGAGTGAGAGAAAGGCTCATCCAAAGACCAAGTCGAACAAGGGATGAGGGGAGCATCCACAAAGGACACATTGCTAAAAAAAGGAAGCATGTTAAGAGAGCCATGTTAGACAGTTTTGAAGACAGAAACCACCATCAGGGAGGCCGAGGATTCCATCAAATTATCGTGGTGGAGAAGAAACAATGCCTCAATGGAAGAAGTGGCCCCCCAAAAATTAGGAAGCATGGCCATTTAAACGTGAAAAAGTGTTGAGCAGCAGTTTCCAGCAACCTGAAGCTTATAAATAGTCGACAAGAAGACGGAAGCAGGGGATCGACACATCAACCAACCAAAAATATACTTGTTCTCGTCATTTTTTTCTCAGTTCTTCACTTGCTTTAAGTAATTTGCTAGCTTTTATTAATTATATTAAATGCATAAACATATCTAAGTAACACTTATAAATGACACTTGTCAATATTTACTCTCTTCTAAGTTCTTTCCACTTTGTTATTAAACTTTCATTAATAATTATTTAATTATCACTTTAGGTGACGTTTATCAAAATATTATCTCTATATATATATACATATGAGTTTAATTTCTATCCATTGTCAGTGTAAAGTTTCTTTACACTGTCATCCAATCATGTGTTGCCAAATCATTAAAAGTGTTGACTATCACAACTACTACATAGAAATTCTAACTATTTTAATGATGTGTTAACACATGATTGGATTACAGTATAAATTTTTTTTTACACTGACAGTGGATATAAATTAAATTATATATATATATATATTTCTACTTATACTTGAGTACTTATGAGGTATTAAAGAATTTTCCTTGTCATTATTTAAATTTTAAACACATAACATAGGTTATAAGAAAATAGCGATGTTAGGTATAGCCCCAGGAAGATCAAATAGGATAAGTATCTTATATCTTATCTAGATGGGATGCAATCTGAACTCCTTCAAATTAGGTTGTTTCTGAGCACCAAAAAACTAGTTTGTTTCTGGATTAACATTTTTCAGTAAAAAATAGAGATATTTATGATACTTCTAATTACTAGTGCCTTTCTTTAGTTGAAGTATTATTCACCTTTGAAATTTTCATCTAAATTTAAGTAAGATTCATGAGTGATTTTTCAACATAACTTGTGACTAATTAAACCAATAAAAAATTACCACGTCAAGGAGAATGGAATTTTGGATTTTGGTATATTGTTTGTATTTAAATACGGTTCGTTTATCAAATTCAAATTTAATTCACCCGATGTTGTAGTTTATGATTCCTTAAGTTTATACAATTTGTTTTTGTTATTTGACAAAATAATATTACAACTTAATCTCCTATGGAAAATTAATTGAATTAAAAAATGTTTAGATGTCTCACATTTTGCTTAAAAAACAAGAAGCAAAGGTTTTAAGTTTGTTCTTTTGTAAATAAACTAAGTAAAGGGATAATATTTCAATAGATAGGTTAGTATATAGTAGCGAAAAGAGTGTTAGCCTACCAATTTCGTGCCAAATCTCTCATGTTAAGTGTAACATTTTAGTTTTTAGGAGATTCTTTCTTCACTCTTTTCAGTTTTTTTTTAATGATTATATTCTTGAAACGGGCTTAATATCTAATCAAAGTGACAAATTGGAAAATCATGGTCTACTCCTTAATGGATGATTAGGCATAATCTTAAAATGGACCTAAACAGTCAGTTCTTGTTCTTGTTCTTGTTCTTGGTCTATTATTCTTAACATCATTGGTAGAACTTTCATTCTTGGCATTGCAATCTTGAAAAGGGTAGCCGTTGGGGATTCTGTATACAACAAACAAACCTATCCATTGTATCCTCAATATAAATACTCCTTCTCTGGCAAATAAGATCAACATCAAAATCTCACCAAAGATTTCTTTCTTCTTCGTCGAGAGCAAGAAAATTGGAAAGAAAAAGTCTCTTCAAATTATTTTTTTTTTGGAGGATTCGACATCATGGTTTCATGTGCAGTTTGCAAGTATCGGAGAAGAAAGTGCGCCCCGGATTGCATTTTCTCTCCCTATTTCCCTCCCGATGATCCTCAAAGATTTGCTTGTGTTCAGAGACTTTTTGGTATCTCCAATACTGCAAAAGTGCTTCGGGTAATCAATTGATTAAAAAATAAGAATAACCATTATTTTTTTATGTTTGTTCATATTCTTATACGAAATTTGACTGCAACTGTGAACAAGATCTATGGAGCAAAGCAACATTTTTCAGTATTGGAGACACCAAATTGTCTCTGAACACTTTTCACACATATGATTTATTCCTGTTAATGTTTTAGTCTTGAATCTTGATGTTTAGGAAACTCTATTTGACCTGAGGATATTGTTTTATAACTATCATGCCTTAGAAAATGTGTCATGAAAGAACTCAAATACGAAAATTGAGAAGTGCTAGCCAAAGATTCGTATTCTAAGAATATATTTGCAAGATTTTTTATTTTGCAGCAAGCCCCACTTGATGTCCGAGCACATGCAGCAGAAAGTTTATGTTTTGAAGCAAGACGTCGGTTTCAAGACCCGATTTATGGTTGTGCTGGGATTGTCTATCAGTTGCAGCAAGAAATCCGCAGTACAGAAATAGAGCTGGCCAAAATCCTTATTCAGATTGGCATGCGCAAGTTCCAAATCCCATCACCTGTGGCTGAATCAGATATTGATGGTTGTGCTAGAATTATCATTCAACTGTATAAACAAGTCTTAATGCAGATAGAGAAAATGTAACTTGATCAACCTTCATAATAGATGTAACTTATGAAACCATCATAAATGGGTTTAAAAGAAATGATTTTATGTCTGTTTCACATACATATTCTAATTTTTGCGATGTCTAGCTACAAGGAATTAACGAATTTGGAGACAGGGCGGATGCTTCTACACCAAGTAACTTAGCTAATGTGACTTGTCGGGCATGTTATTGAGGAGAAATTCTCATATAGGTATTGATTACTTAGGTACTACATTCAATAATTAATATATATAAAGTACATTTATAATACAATTTATATAATATTACTCATGTTTAATATTAAATGAAATGTCTATAACACTAGCTACCTAAGAATTTTTCTTTATTGAAATAATGACTTCAATTTGGAAACGCTTCTAATATGTGGTTTTTCTCTAACATTCAAGCAGGATTAGAATAGGATACTCAATGATGAAGAATTTGAAGCCTTGTCCGCTACTGATGATCATAAGCCAAACTAGAGGAAATGAGAATGTTGCTTCAAGGATCAAGGACTTGCATATGTATATCACATAATCCTTAGACTCCGACGATATATATTAAGTTTTATGAATATAGTTACTAGATTCTGGTCGAGAATTTGAAACAATTTTCAAACTCTTAGACTCTATATATACAATATTATATATGCCAAAGTTCTAGTTCGGTTCAGCTTGGTGAAAATTTAAAAATAAAGGAAAGTGTTAACCGAGTTTATTGGCATTATTACACCCCTAATCGAAATAAAGAAGAAAAAAGGACTAGTTTGCAAAATTTAAAAGGTGTAAGGGTATTTCCGCAATATCAGAAAAGATTCATCTTCAATATATATGGACTTTACCATATTATCATATTGTCTTTGGTCAAAGGACAAAAAGAAAGAGGAAAATATCTGCGACTCTGGTTAGGGTTCGAAGCTTTCATGGTCTTGGTTGTTGCTGTTGCTTGCGAAGGTAATCGAGGAGAAATCCCAAATTCATTTCATTCCCATACTCAAAATCTTGCGTTTCAGCTTAAATTCCATTAAAAATGGTTCCTTTTTGGTTCTTGCGAAGGTGCAGGAGAAAGGAAGATCTGTTATCTGTCACCGTTGGATTCTAGGGTTTGATAGATTGTTACCTTCTGTTGTGTTAGATTCTCGGAAACCAAACAGAGTCGGTGGTCTTTCTTTGGTGTTATTGTAGATCTGAGATCTCTCTCTTTCTGAATCTGTTCTGCAAAGTATGTTTCTTTCTTGGCATACCCTTTTTTTTCCTCATGATTATGTTTGATCCTTTATTCTTTTTTATGGGTTTTGGATGAACAACAAGCATTTACTTCAATCTGATATGCAAGTGCTGTTTTTTATTTTTTATTTTTTGTGAACAGATGGTTTGATTTTAGATATGGGTTTGTTAGTGGAATGGGTAATTGTGACAAGGTGTAGTAGTTTGTTTATTTTTGTGGTTCATGTTGATTATTTGGTACCTTTTTTTTTTTTTGTAATTTCTTGCAGGAAATGCTTTTTTTTTTCCTTTTTTTAATTTGAATATTATGCAGAATTTCTCAGAAATGAGTTATGATAGCAGTATTAGATAAATGGACCCTGTTGTGTAATGAATTTGTGCTGAAGCTCCTAGTGGTTTGTGTATTCCTGAGTTAAGACTTAATAGATTCACATAATTTGAAAATTATGTTTGTCCATTTTTTTCACTGAGTACAGTAAGTGTAGAACCTTTCTCAACTTGTGTTTCAGGGAAAATGAGGCCTATTTTCTGTGGAAATTTTGAATACGATGCTCGTCAGTCGGAATTGGAGCGGCTTTTTAGACGTTATGGGAAGGTTGATAGGGTGGATATGAAGTCCGGTAAGTTTTATTTTTAAACATCTTTTATACAATTTAAGATGGATGTCTTCATAGTCTTTCGATTTTTTCTTTTCTTTTTTTTTTGGGGGGGGGGGGTGTGGAATTACCATGGATATAATATTTGAGGTTGGACTGGGATATTTTAGGTTTATATTAAACTAAATGGTCACCAATGGAGCATCAAGCTTATGAGGTAGAATTTTGAAAACTTAAAATTTGTTGACCTGAAATTGAACATGTTCTATCATATTGGAACAGGCAAGTTTATTGTGTGGGTAATAGTTATTTTTTATAAATAAATATTTAACTGATTGCTGCTTCAATTGGTTTAATCCAATTATTCAAGGAGATTATTGTTACTGGGAAACCATGCACTGAATTAATATCCATATAACTGAATTTGATAGTTAAATTAAAATAGATATTCCATATTATAATATGTGCTCCAGGGTTTTGTAGGACGAGTTATGGTGGGACAGGGTCACAGCTAAGGACTGTGGATTTAGCTTTTAAGAATAATAAATTGGTTGATTTGTAATATATACATTCAACTCGATGACTAAAAAAGACTTGACATTCAAATTACATATATGGTTTTTAATCTAGAACACTTAGTTGTAGATGGGAATAAGAAATAAACTTTGCATACCTAGCATATTTTGCAATTAGACCTTTAAGACATCCAGCAGCATGTGAGCAGCAGCAGCAGAGGCTTTGTCCGAAGTTTGGCATCATAACTGGTGGTTCAGCAGCTACATATTGCCTTCAAAGATTAGTGATTCAAGAGTTGAAGCTGATGTACAGCACCTTGTTGAGCATTTGTGGGGGGTTCAAGATATCTTTAAGTGAAAAAATCATGTTTTTTGAAGCATCGACCCCCATACTCAACATTTTCTTTGGCGCAGGATTGTCTTGGCATATCCATTTACTCCCAGGCTAATGGGTGGGCTTTTCAGAAATCCATTTTCTGCCTGTGACGCACATCTTCTTCTTTTTCTGAAGAAGATTCAATTTGATTGGCAATGGCACAACTGTTCCACATATACCTCAGTCACATTTGCCTTTCAATTCTCATGCCTTTTGCCCAGCCTTCAATTTCTGACATGTTTTGAGGTTGAAATATACCCGACCTCACAGCAGAGGCAGCAGAATAGATGGAGAAGGAACTCTCTTTCCATTGACCCACCATGAGACATACACTTTTGGATTCTTGTTCTTGACACCAATTTGTTTATTACTCAAGGTCTGTTACTAATTCTATTGGTCAAATTAGTTTGTAGAAATAAGGAGGTTTACCAAAATTTTAATTTAGGCTTAAGTGTTCAGATGGTTTGGGCATTGCTGAAGGGGGAGATGCTGCAGAAGAATCGAAGTGTTCTTTGATTGGACTATTCACCCAATTTTGTCCTTTCAGTTTTATGCATAGTGTTAAACTTCTAATTTAATACTTAGTGAGAAAACTTTCCTTGGTCTGTAGGGTTTGCTTTTATCTATATGGAAGATGATAGAGATGCTGAGGCTGCAATCCGCGCTCTTGATCAGGTAGAATTTGGTCGGAAGGGGCGCAGACTTCGTGTGGAGTGGACAAAGGTAACACATCATTATTGTCACTGTTGATGAGAATGTTTACTTATTATTATGATGTTGCCCGCCATGCTTTTGTCATCATTGAACATGCTGTGTTGCAGCAAGAACGTGGCATTAGAAGGCCTGCTGGTTCAAGAAGATCTTCAGGTAATGGGAGGCCATCAAAGACCTTATTTGTTATTAATTTTGATACATACCATACCAGAACAAGGGATTTGGAGAGGCACTTTGAGCCATATGGTAAGATAGTCAGTGTGAGGATCAGAAAGAATTTTGCTTTTGTTCAGTATGAATCAGAGGATGATGCTACCAAAGCACTGGAAGCTACAAATATGAGGTAAGTCTCTGTATTTGCAAATTTTCTTTCCCATAGGAAATTCCAAGCTAGTCTTCTTTGTTTTGGTCATGATATTTTTATTCCTTCAAATTTTTGTCATTGGCCTCTAGTCACTACTTAATCATTGTTAAGAGTCAGGTGGGTTTAGGTTTGTGGCCTGTGTTCTTACTTGTGTGACAAATATTATGTTATTGTGATGGATGCCCTTGGGGCTTGGTTATAAGTTCTTTTCAACCTTACTTTCCCAGTATAATTTTCTAATTGGTTTACCACTGCAATGATAACATTGATGAATTCTTTTCAAATGCTGGTGTGCAGCAAGTTAATGGATCGAGTTATTTCGGTTGAATTTGCTGTTAAAGATGATGATGATAAGCGCAATGGATATAGTCCTGAGAGAGGCTATGATCGCACACATGATAGAAGCCGTGATAGAAGGCACTCACCCAGTCCTTACCATAGAGAAAGGGGTAGCCCTGATTATGGCCGTCGGCCCAGTCCATATGGGAGGGAGAGGAGCAGTCCTGACTATGGTCGTGGCCGTAGCCGTAGCCGAAGTCCTCGTCGGAGAGAGCGAGCTAGCCCTGTTTATGGGCGAGGAAGCCGTAGTCCATATAGAAGAGAGAGGGATGGTTCTGACCCTGTTCGTGGCTCCAGCCGCAGTCCTGATCATAAAGAGCTAGTGAGAACTGACCGTGGCATCTCTCCCTCCCATAGTCCTGATGGAGAGAGGATAAGCCCTAAAAATGGTCGTGGTTCCATCCGTAGTCCTTATGATATGGAGAGGGCTAGCCCTGAAAACGGACATGGCTCCAGATCTCTTGATGCAAAAAGGAGCTCCAGTCGTGACAATGGTTACAGTGGGAGCCCAAATTCTATGCCTGAGCCCAGGGACAGTTCTAACTACAGTGCTCCTGAAAGTCCCATGCATGAAAGATACCACAGGTTTGCAAAATTATTTTTATTGCTGTGTTTATCCTAATTTATTTTCTTCAGCCTTCTTTACATCCATTTGATATCTTTGTTGTTTTAATTATGTGTGCATTTCTGATTATGCAGCCAGTCACCCCCTGCAGAAGAATGATTTCATTCTTCATTGAAAATAGCCAGAAGTGCAAATTAGTTGTAATACTTGGTCATGGCAGAACTAAAGTTAATTTCAGCAAATTACATTAGTGTTGTAGCAATGAAGCTCTGGAACTTATGTGGGGTGTTGTTACAACTTGTCAGTCTTCGTTTATTCATTTAGATAGTTTCATGCTTCGCGGTCTGCTTAATATTGTAGAATATTTGTTCTCAAGAAGTGATACTAGAACTTTGATCAGTGTTAGGCAACTTATAGATGTTGCAAAGGCATTGTGTGCCTTGAAGCAGTTGACGTAAGTCCCAGCAATGAAATCTGCCAACGTTTGATTCCTTTTATGCATGTTGGATCTGGGTCTGCTCCAGGATAGTTAACATTTCCGTCAAATTTAATGAATTCAACAGCCTAAGTTTATGGCAACTAACAGAGGACAGAAATAAAAAATGCTGCGTGTGAAATAAGCTCGTCTTCCCACAGACCAATTATCATGGGGAGTTTTTCGCTGAGGTGATCTCTTCACATGGTAAATGTGGTTAGATAAAACCTTTATGATATGTTGGGCTCGTGGTATTGCACATCCCCATCATGCGAAGCGATAAGGATCAGCTTGTGAAAGCATGCCCAAGCTGCAAGTGCTGAAGTCCGAAGGGCATCGAGTGACTTCTGGCTCAAGTTCTAATAGTGGCCTATTTGGTGTGATAAAAAAATGCTAGATTTTTAACTGTGGCCTCCCTTTCTTGTAGAGCACTAATTTAGATATAATTTAATTTAAAAGTACACAAGTAGAGTGTGACTATAATATTACCGAGTTTGTTGCTGGTTTGTCCTTATGGCGGACACGGGATTTTAACAATGATCCACTGGTTTGGCCTTTTACTAGATTCTCTGAAAAAGAAGGCAAAGAATTTTTCATGGCCGTTGGAAGGGAATCTGGGATCAAAACCATTCTCAAGATTAAGATTTTGCTTTAAAAGCTGTGCCATAATTTCGTTTATGCAGGTACAATTTGTTCATGAAAAGACTCTCCCCCACACCCATCAGCCCAATTTGTCCAAATGACCCCAAAAGCCATTGAGCCTACTTTCCTGCTTTATCAATGTACCAGCCCTATCTGTTTAAGCTCTAAACTTCAATGGGATCCTAGGCAGCAAGACATCACAAAGCTTGAAAATTGGCTAAATGAATGAACTCTTATTCGAAAACAAACTAGTCATACCTGTGCTCACTATCCAAAGATCCAGTGAGTTTCAAGCAGCATATTTCAAAGCCTAACAAGAAGACTCATTTCCAGGGATTTCCTTTCCCCAAGTGAGCTGCTTCACTCTATTGGAGACCTCCCAAGTAGGTTTCAAAAAATTAACATTGCCCCAAGTGTTCTGCTTTTCATTCGTTTCCTTCTGCGGTCTCTGGGCCCATCTTTGCATCCAAGAATGCATTATTTTGTACTCAATTTTGGATATCCATGTATCATCTCTTCATTCTTAGGTATATCTAGACAGTACAGAAGATTAAGCTACCACCAACCAGTGAACGTCTTACACTCATATCCTAGAGATTTTTTCCAGTACACATTGCCTACCACAAGTATTTACACTTGATTGGTAAGTGCACAAGTTCCACATAAGATTTATGGCACTGCATTAATCAAGTATAAATATATATGACAGACTTCACCTAAAAAAAAGTCCTTAAATCCTATTCTACCTTTAACAAGTACATATCCAAGCTAGGTGCCTTGTACAGGCTTCAAAAAGTTGAGAAAGCTGACACTGTACCACTTCTATTATACCATGTGATAAATAGCTATGAGGTATACTTTCTACCTCAGTCAAAATGTAAAACACCATCCAAGGCTGTATGTCAAGTGTAGTGAATACTTTAGAGAAAAAGTTAATTTAGAGAAAAGTTAATGCCACAACTTCGATATTGTTGTCAATTGAAGAAAACATAATTCTTGTTTTATGCTATTGATAAATTGTCTCATTGATCAAGAATAAAAAAAAAATCAAGCAGTGGTATTTTTTTAAGTGTAATATTATTGTCGCATTAGTATTACACTTATTCAGGTCATGCTCTCAAAGACGAGCAATAATCAAAGCATTAGAGTTTTTTTCCAGCTTTTGAAAGAAATTTTTTTGTTTAATATTATTTTGCACAATTGCATTCATGCTTTTTTTCTTTCTTTCTTTCTATTGTGGATAGTTGATATTTTGAGACTTTATTTAACGTAGTTGAAGATTCGTTTTTGAAAAAGAAATCAAATTTGTGTCACGAATAAGTTGTGTTTTTATTAATGTAATCCTCTTAATTTCTCTGTTGCTTGTTTCGAATTCAACCCCATTCCTAGAATTTTAATTGAGCCATCAATAATTTATTGGATAGAAAAAAAAACTAACAAAATCATTTTAAAAGATTTAAAATAAAAATGATTTTTAAAATTAGATAAGACTTGGGAGTTGATTATGTATATGAAATGGTGAAAATTGAATTCTAAAACACTTCTGATATATTTGTCATAAGACGGTTACTTTAAGCTAATTGTGTAAATTTAATAACCTAAACAATATATATTTTATTCTTTTAATAAATAAAATAAAAACCACAAATATTTACAAGTTAGAAAATAAACAAAATTGAATTACAAAAATTTACAAGTTTGGTTTGACTTGCGCCCTTACGTATCTCTTAATGCAATAGAGAACAAACTCACGTAAATTTTTTTTAAAAGATTGTGGATTAGTTGATTTTAATTAAGAACAATATTAAATTACTTACAAGGTTTGAAAATGATTTACTTGATTAAAAGAATTACATATATATATATATATATGAATTTAATTTTGATCTACTCTCAGTGTTAAATTTTTTTTTACATTATCATCTAAATATGTGTTAACAAATAATTAATTAAAGGAGTTTCACTACCACTCTCTCTCTCTCTCACACACACACACCAATAGGGCATATCAAATGAGAGCATTATTTTATTATAAGAGGTGAGATGAGTCAATCTTGATCATTGAATTTTACATAGATAGTCAATATTAGAAGTTACTTAAAAGTTACATAACCACTTAAAGAAGTCACATGACTTCATATTCTAATATTGATCATACATGCACGATCCATTAATCGTCAAAACTGACTATTCTCACTCACAATAAATCACTACTCTCACTATATATGTATGTAAATCATTTTTTTTGTTAGTTCACAATGTGTCTTCACACTCTCCTCTGAGTGTGAACTAATACAAATTTATTTGTTTAATCAAATGTTTATAAATGTGTCAAAAGAAAATGTGGAAATAGTCTAGTCAAAAGTTGAGCCTACCAAAACAAATTCAAATCGTATGTTAGTTTTTAAGGTTAGATAATAATTTTTTCTCTTGATTTTTTCAATTTCAACATAAATGGCTAATCTTTAACTAAACAAAATGATGACTAATTGAAATATGCATAATTTAATCGGAAGTTAATATCTAAACACACAAATAATACAGTATAGATATTCAAAACTAGAAACAAAATAATCAAAATATTTCAGCCGTTTAATAACAGTTATTCAATTGAAATACAAGATTATTTATTTAAAGTAAAGATAATAATATAAAAAAAATTATTAAAAAAAATGGTTGGTAGGTCTCCATGTTTTGGTATGAAAACGTCTCTGGTTCCCTTACCTACTTGCGGCCTAAAATCTTCAGACCGTTCAAAAAGCAGCCCACAACCACAAAGGTAGTGAAGTAGGTCCCATTTATTGCGTTTGCTTTCTCAGACATGAGACAACCGACTTTTTTTTTTTCATTCTCAAAACTAATCCTGAAGATAAATAATTTTTAAATGAATAAATTTCATCACGTTGGATAAATAAAAATTTTACAAGAAAAGAAGAATAATTGAGAGGACTAGAGGGTGGATACGATAACATTCCCACTTCAGGTTTTAAATTGATTGATTACGATGCATGTGAAATGTACGAGAGATTTTTCTAACATAATTGGTTTATTATTATTATTCATATTTAACACTATCCGATAACATTCTATTTTAAAATAAGGTGCATGATTCATAAATCTTTATCATACTTATAATATTCATAAATCAAGATGTTCATAACTTACGGTGAAAAAAAAGAAAGACAATGACATACTAAAGAATAGTTATAATACATAAGCACAAAAAATCTGAAGAGACTATTAAAGAATAAACTAGAACTAAAGTAATTTTATGCCTTCACTCCACTGCCTTTTGTACACTATTTGACATGGTGGACGTACTGGGACATTTCTTTGCTCATTTTTCCCATTTCAATAGTTCTAAAATGCTTTCTTTTTTGTTGGATATCTACAAACTCGCATATTTTTTTTAGGGAAAAGACATTATAACTAACCATCAAATGTATTATAAAATAGTTGATTTTGAAGCTATATATATGAGTGAAAAATATATAATAAAAATGAAATAATTCAGGAAATATAATAATAAAAAGAGACCACAATTTTAAAGCACCTACACGATTGGTTAGGTTACAACTCAATGTCACATTTTTTACATAAAAAAATCATTAAATGTGTAATTATTATATGCAAATCCTATCAATCGATTAGAGAAATTATGGTAGTTTAAAACAATGGATAATTGTAACCAAAAAAACACAATGGATAATTATAAGTTTGTCTGTCTTTATTCTCCTGCTTTTTCAATTCCCATATATTAGAACCATCATACGAGACAAAAAGTTAATAAATATATTATAATTAATTTCATTTTAGATTTAATTTATTCTCAATGTTAAATTTAATTAATAAAAAATGATATCATATTAATAACTAACAATTTTCACTTCACTAAAAGATTTTAACAACTTTTTTAAATAGTTGACATCATATAGTGTAATACTCTTTATATTATCGGTACATCGAAATTAAATATTCATAACTTATAATGATTTATTCTTTGAAAAACCTGTTTGTTGAATAAATAAAATTTGTTTAATTATTTTTCCGTGTTTTTTTTTAAAATTTAATATCTATGACTATGAGTTTTTTATTTAATGGACAAATATTTAGTGCATATTTAAATTATCTTATTTTAATTTTTTTTAAAAATTATAATCAAAACATTTCAAAGAGAATATTTTACTGAAAAGCATCTTTTTAGTGCAAAATAAATTAATCCAAACATACTTCTAATCTTATAAAGTATAATATACAAAAACTCATATTCAAAATTTAATAATTATATGACTCAATTTCTTTTTGTGACAATATTTGAGTACACTTTTTGATATAAACTTAATTACATCTCACTTTTAGTTATTAGATGAAAATGATTTTAAATTAATAAAAATAAGTTAAACCAGTAACTCATGAATTTGTGAGGAAATTCTGATATGCTCTCAAAGTAATGCGCTCAGAATATACAGACATTACATGTGGTAATACAGTTAAATATATATTGCTAGATTAATTTTATGAAGTAATTTAAACTCCTTGATGTAATACACTTGACATATGTAAGAATTACTCAAAATTTTGTAGTGTAGGCTGAGTGTAAGTTTGGATAAGATTTTGAGTCTACCAAAATCAAACCAATTTGGATTGTATGTATTGATGTTTAGCTACTTTTAGCTAAGCTAGTATCCTTCTTTGGAACGCCATCCACTTGCTAAACTAGTATCTAAACTAGCTATTTGGATAAGATTTTGAGTCTACCAAAATCAATTTTTTACAGCGTAAATGGATGCAAACCCAATTTGGATTGTATGTGCTGTTTAGCTACTTTTAGACTTTATTCTTCTTGCGAACGCCATCCTCTTGGCGTTTAGCAAAAATAATACTGACGTAGCTTTTGCTTTGAATAATTGAGTTTGGGAGGGGAGGTCAATTACATCTTTTTTTTTTAAAAAAAAAAAAAATTACATTTAACACTAAAATTAATTTTGACGAATAAGACTTCAAAACCTTTTAGAAATATCTTTATAATTATACTTCAAAAAATCATCATTTTATTTAACAACATTCAAACAAAAACTCAAAATCTTTAAAATGAACTCTTTAACTTACAATTTATTAAACAACTAATTAACTTTAAAATCAAAATCTAATCTTACTATACACTAACTATGTCATTCATTAAAATAACATAATTTCCATTCTTATTGTCATATTTCTTTTCTTTAGAGACCAACCAACAGAAACGGTGAGTCTTCAACCTATACATTTGGCCGAGTAGAGCATGAAGAAGATGATGATGAGATGAGTGTTAGATTTTTCATTTTAATCAAAATGTTTAGAGGAGTAGAGGTTTTCCCATTTTAAGGACACAAAATGTTATAAGTAAGGGTAAAAATAGATTAGGTTAGATTAGGTTTTATCTTAAATAGACCAGCCTTGCTTTGCAAAATATTGACCTTAGTTTAACCTATTGCTTATTATAGACTTTTTTTTTAGTATAACCTGGCCTTTTCTTGAAAAAATAAAAGTTTAACCTAGCCTGAAAGTTTATTTAAAGGCTTACATTACATAAAGGCCTTCAAATAGGCAAATAAGTTAAACTTTATAGATTTCAAATATATTTAGTATTTAACAAATTTATTATATTGTGTAATAAATTATATTAATATATAACAAATAAATTATATAATTATTATAAAAATTTAATTATATATATATTTAATAAATAAATAGGCCGATCTAATAGACTAAATAGACTTTTTTAAAGGCCTTTAAATAGGCTTTTATATAAGTCTAAGCCTGACTTGTTTGATAAATAGACTAGGTCAAAGTATACTAAAAGTAGACTAGATCGTATGTTAAATAACCTATTTTCACCCTACTTATAAGTCCCAACGAGAGTTTACAATGGTACTTATAGATAACTTACTAATAAAAAATCACCAACATAAATCTAACTAAAAATTAGAGATGAAAATAGGCTAGACAATCCTAACAGGTATGACTGGAAATGAGTCGAGTCAGCTTGTGAAACTGCTCATAGCTCGATTCATTAACAACTCAGTAAGGTAAATTTTTTTGCACGTTTATTAAATGGGTCAAGCTTGAGTTTTCATATATTCAGCTCATTAGCTTGTGAGTCAGCTCAATATATGTATATAGTCATCTTTTACAAATAATAATACTTTAATTTAATATATATTAATATTTTATTTTATTTTTTGTCTGGCTAAATTATTGCTTAACTAAATATATGTAAAAAATATATATAAATTTCATTAAGCTCGAGTAGCTCTTGAACTTAAAATGAGTCAAGCTCAATCTAAGAAAAAGGACTCAATTTCTTATTAAGCTGAGTTTAAGCCTAGCTTGACTCGGTTTAGCAAGACTCATTTTTACCCTTCAATTTAACTTGACTCATTTATACTCTTATTAACAGAGACTTGCTGGTTAACATATTTTCAGCTTATTTTGTCCTAGTTGATTTGTCAAAAAAGTCAAACTTTTATATTTTTACAAAAAAATTAAGTCACATATAAAAAAAAACTTATGATAAATAATAAATCAGGCTTAAACTAAAGTTTTACAAAAAAAAATTACACCTATTTAAGATTAAACTTAACTTAATTTAACTTATTTTTTCTCCTAATTTTTTTTTTGTAGTCGAGTCACTTCGATTCTACCGGAACAAACTAGAAGATTTACCAATTCCAATTGCATGATAACCACAAGGTGGGTCATATATGCTCTTATGCTCCTCCACCGCACGCATCTTAATCAAAGATGTAACAGAAAAGGGAACACGGATAGGTAGGACCCACTCCGCCAGTAAAGACAACCACCGTACGATAAAAAGGTAAAGCACCTCTTCAACAGGACACGCGTCGCCATCCTGATGCAGGGTCTTTGTCTCCTAACGACCAGTACTCGTCAATTGGGGTATGGCAGATGTATTACACGTTTCGAGTTACTACTCTTGGACATCCCTGCTCCTCTGCGTCCTTCAAACTTCAAACTTCAAACAACAAACATTTGTCTTGTCTCACGTATAAAATACATATATAGATACTATGTAACATTTGTCCTGTCTCTCTGTATAAAAAATACATAGATACTATGTAACATTTGTCTTATATGTGTATAGTTTGTATCCAGTTTAGTCAAAGTCAAGTAACATTTAATTAGACACACCACGAGTAGTTGGTAATATCCTCAATCTGAACGAAGTGAAAAAAAGAAAGAAAAAAAAAGTTTTGCAAGACTTGTCCAAAGTAAGTTGCAATTGATCAAGTATGGTAGTTCAAGGCCGGTAATTATGGCTGCAATGCTATTAGATATATTGACCAGCTGAAAAAAAATATAGCTCCCATCATAAGACCAAAGCGTAAAGTTAAAGCCTCTCCAAAACTTTACTCAAAATCTTTTGGAAGAGAGAGAGAGATTGCGACTTTCATGGAACGTCATGAACATGCATCTATAGTCATTTTGTAATGACCTTGTTGGACTCCTTTGAGCCATTAAGTTCTTGAATTACACAACTCGCTTTGTTCAATATTAGATGATCATAAAAGACCTTCTGCTCTTATCTTGTGTAAGCTAGTTTTGTTGAGACAACGCATAACATGCTAAAACGACTGTTCAATCTGAGAGTTCAAGTTTGAAAAACAGCACCCGAGAATCTCTTTTATCATCACTGTTCAATCTGAGAGACATTGGAGAGGCTAACCAGAGCTTCTGAACCCAACCACACCCCCAACATGGCTTAATTAAAAATATGTGATGGGAGCCAATTGTTAGTCCAAATATGAGCAATGAATTAACTGTCTAAAGCCCAAACTACTATTTCAAGTTTAAATAACAAAGCTTCTGATGACTTCTTCAATGAATCTCGTTCTCCCCATATTTTCTTGCCAATCACCTCCTTAATTTGAGCACATAAAGGTTTAGGGTTGGTGTAAATATCCCTTCGCCAGGAAAATAAGAGACTAATTCCACGAGACACAGTCAGGTGCATAAAGCGAGTACTTCTCTTAACTGCGTTTTCTTCATACACATCGCCCCATGAATCGAACCCGAGATAAGATGCTTAAGGTGACCGAGTCATTTCCACTCAGACCAATTCAAGTTGGTTATATATATGAGTGGGGATCCACTTACTTCAAGAATAAGTCTTGACATACTTACTCAATTGAATAACTTTTTATAAACTTTGAATTTCATCAATCTAACAGGTAGATTGAAAGTTCTCGTTAAGTATATCAAATTTATAAAGTTTTATAGAATTTTAAAATTAATTAATACTTCATTTAACTACTTTATTTTAACGTATAATATGCTTTGCAAAATATAAACAAATATTGGTTATAAGACTATATACTTATACATGTCCAATTTATCTTAAATTTGATATGCATGATCTTCATGATAATATTACATGATTCAACGGTTAGATTGGAAAAATCATTATTCTATGAAAAGTTATTCAACGGTGTAAGTTTATAAGACTTACTTCTAAAGTAAGTAGATCCCCACAATATAAAAAGTGGCCTACGTTATATATATATAGCCACTTTTAAAAAATTGGGCATCAACTGCAAAAATCTCCTTCCGATAATAATATATTGATAATTGTAATAACATAAAGACATGAGATTTCAATTAATCGAAAGAATTATAAAATGTATGAATGTAAGGATACAAAGCAAGATAAAAATTTTCATGTCTTATGCGAAACTGAATCTCGTGAAATTTAAAATTTTATTTGCGAAGTTGAATCAAGTAGAAGAGTTACAATATTAAAGATAGTATTGCTTGAAGAAGACAAAAATGCTAACAAATCTCCACCTAATTATTTTTTCCGGTATTATTTCTATAAAATCTTTTTTTTTTATTTGGTATATCAAAGTGAACATATATCTAGAACATTATTAGTATTATTGAAATAGAGAAACAATGTGGAAATAAGCTGATGTATAGTCAATAACTGATCTGTTCTTTTCTGAACTTAATTGCATACCTATCAATAGAGTCGTACCAACTTTTCATAACTATGTTTCCATTCAAATCTGCAACACAAAGTAGATTGGAATCTAACCTTTAAGTCAGACACAATATGAATCCCGGCAATTGGTGCTATCGGAAACATGAGAACACATGTGAAAAGGTCATATTAGTTTTGTCTCTTCACGTCTCTTTAGTACCCAGAAAAAAAACAGAATTATTTGTGGCAACAAAGTTGTTTAGTTGATATAAATTTCCAATTAATAATAATAATAATAATAATAATAATAATAATAATAATAATGTGTTGCCATTATTATTATTATTATTATTATTATGATGTATGAAAACATATGCTATAGCGGAAGATAGTATTTTTGGCAATATCTTTTGTGTCAAATACTATTCTGACAATTTTTTTGTGATTATAATTTTAGTAACTAATTTTACACATTCTGTAGCATAAGGTTTTTCCATTAAAAGTATTTTTTTGTTGCAGCGGTTATAATAAATTTGTATAAAAGCTCTATTTAATTTGTTCTACATAGTTTATAACATGAGAAATAGTGCTTATGTACAATAGTTTTTTTTTATAGGAGGATTATATGTTGCTTCACACATTTTCAAAGCATATTATGCTCTAAATTATTTGGCAAACTATAGACTGATACGTGGCCTAATGTTTTTCAATGTTTGATGTATAAAATTTTATTGCTTGTAGCTAGAAATTTTGTTAGTGTTTACAACAACAGTCAAAAAAAATTTCTTCCTCATCATTAATGGAATTCAAAAATTAAGAAGGAAAAAATGATTTCCCTCTTTAGAAAAGATGAACTATTTTTTTTAAAACAAATTAAATATTAAAAAATTAGACCATATATAAAAGCGAACTATTCTTAAATATTTAAATATTGTAAAATTTTTATGTTCTATAAGACAAACATATCACTGAAATTAAATAAATTTGTGTGAACAAATTAAACCGATTGGAATCATCTAATTCACACTATCTTTTCTGCCAGTATCAACCAAATGGGAATGGCTTTTTTCTCATAAGACAAAAGACAGGAAAGTGGCATGAGAAATGGCTTTAATGAAGACGACAAAGTCAACAAAGTGGTTTTGAGATCGATCTCCTTGAAAGTTCTTATCAGTTAAAGCAAACGATAAATCGTAAAAGTTAAACTATACTGAAAAGATGTAAAACGATGGCAATTATAGACTGAACCTTTTTTTTTTTGGTTACAGACTGAAATTTTAAGAAGTGAAATCTTTGATAACATCCCTTAGTCTTTCGACCTATGAATTTGAGACACAAAATATCCTAACCAAGTTAGTACATCTCTTGGACCTTTCCCTTTTGAAAGATTCTTGTGAACAAATTTGTATGGATGACCAATTCTTTCATTAAGCTTATCGTCTACCTAGGAAATCCTTGGATATCTTTCCATTTTTATCCCTTCTCAACGTTTAACACAAGGACAAGACGTTTTATGGTTAACATGTGGTTGAAACAAGACTTAGTTGTTACTACTGGCCTAATTTAGCATACCAATCTGCATCTGAGAAGACAAGTTAACTAGGTCAAGGATTGAGTTTAGTTTTCTCCTCCGTTGAAGGATAAATAGAGATGACATATACGGAGCTTATGTTTGTAACCTTTGTAGTCACCCATGCATATTGATCAGCTTCTCCTTTGGTGTGTAGAAATCAAGTAGCTCTCCAAAAATGATGATGTTTTAAGATTCTCCAGAAATCAAGTAGCTTCTCCTTTGTTACTACTGGCCTAATTTAGCATACCAATCTGCATCTGAGAAGACAAGTTAACTAGGTCAAGGATTGAGTTTAGTTTTGTCCTCCGTTGAAGGATAAATAGAGATGACATATACGGAGCTTATGTTTGTAACCTTTGTAGTCACCCATGCATATTGATCAGCTTCTCCTTTGGAGTGTAGAAATCAAGTAGCTCTCCAAAAATAATGATGTTTTAAGTTGCTGTCATTAAGATTCTCATACAAAAAAGCATGATTCTTGACATATAAGTTTTTTTTTAATCAAATTTTCTTGAAAATTACCTATAGTAACAAAATAGAGAAGCATGCTTAATGAGTAATCCACTTCTCTTGAAAGGAGTGTTAGAATTTTATGGTATTGGTCTTGCATTTTATTGGACTTCGGTCTGTGAAAATGGGTTGGATGTGTGTAGCTTAATTCTTCGTGATAATAATATAAATAATAATTGATGGATTTAGAATCACATTGATTTTTTAGGCTTGGACTTAATTATAAAGATGTGATGTTTACAGTGTAACTAACTGAAGATTTGTAATGGATAGATGTATCAACTATTAGTTTTGTACATAAATAGGGGCTAGGTTTCCTTTCCTTTCCTGTCCTAGTTCAGAGTTGCTACTTGCTAGCCCCATTGAAGCAGTCAATACTGTCTTAGTTAGATTAATTGCCAGGTTTCATAATTATGTGTTAGAAGTATGTATACAGTAGATTAATTTTATATTGAAGTGTTTAATATAGAATATTTAAAATAAAATAAAAAAAACTTGCAAGGGGAATACCAACATAAATGGCTAAATGAACGCGCTTGAGCTTATTCAATATTCACTAACAGAATTGCTAGAAGTCCTTACTTTGATAACATATGGTCAACAACAAAATCTTCAAAAGGACTTGATTTCTTGTCGATCTTTAGACTTACGGAACCAACCTATTGTTGCATGCCCAAGAATGAACTCGCTCATCCAATGCATGTGATTAAGATTCTCAGTTGTGGAGCTTCCGCTGATAGCAATTGCATGACTTGAGTTTGAATTTAGAAATTTGTTGATAGTAAGTAATTTGTAATCTCATTATAAATTTTTACTGAAGTTAGATATGTAAATCTCCCCCCACTCTAAACTTTTTTTTACCCAAAAAAAAAGCAAAAGATTCTCAATTATGGATTGAAATTTTCAGTATCAGTTGGAGTTACTCAGTTCTTATATCTTTTGCCATAATTTCAGCAGAGCAAAAGTGATTTTGTCTGCACATGGAACAAATTAATTAATTATTGGACTCTTACTAGTAATCTGCCAATTCATGATTATGGGAATAATATATCGCTTTCCACGCATGATTGGCTGCTTTCATGAATGCAACTACCTTTCTTGTTCATGAGTCTTAAATGTGAATCCAAACAAGAGACCACTGCAAGGCAACATTATTCTTTTGTGTAGATTCAAGTTATGCTTTATACAAGTGAAAATAGATTAAATAGAAGGGATACATAGTAGGAGTGATATTTTTTTTTGTCTGTTTCTTTTGTTTTTTGGTCCATTAGTTTGAGTTACATGATAAAAAACAATTTTTAAAATTTTTTCCCTCCTTACTAAAGGAGAAATTGATCTTGGAACTTCTTACTTGCTGCCAAAGACACTGTACTAAGCGAAACTATCTGGCGCTTTTCACTTTTCCTATTCTATTCATCTTGATTTCACTCTAATCAAACATTGGTGGATTGTAATTGATATCTCTTGATTAATTAAGATTGATTCTGTTGATAATGGTCTTCATTTCTTTTTGTTGCTAAAAGGTTTAGGAGAAGGGAGGCCATACCACAAGTCTGAGAGAAGAAATTCTTATATACAGAGAATTTGTTTCTCCTTACAATAATGAGGATCAAACTTAAGCCTCTCAAGCGAAGAGGTTTGATCCTTATCATCTTATGAACCAACTCATTGGCATAATAGTGTTCATTTGAAATATAAAAGAAAAGCTCTCATCTAAAAGAAATGTGAATTTATAAACTGGAAGAGTATAGTATTTTTTATTTAAATTTAAGGTGGTGGCAATTATAATTAATCTATATTATGAGTAATTTTATTATGTTTTGTTATAAATTGGAATATAGATTATATTTTATATATAAATAAAAATATTTTAAATATTATTAAAATATGAGTATTTGTGTGTATACATATATATGTATAAATACATTCTAATATATATATATATATATATATAATATTGAGACACATATCCTGTTTTCCTTGTTTCATTCAATTAATGACTTCACAATATTAAGGGTAGTTAGTTTGGATGAGATTTTAAAAAAAATATTTTATATGATCTTTTTTAAAAGGTAAAAATTATTTTATGTTTGAATGTAATATTTAAGAATATATTTTTTATTTTATGTTTGAACTGTTTTTTATGTTAAAAAAAAGATCTTTTTTATAAGCAAAAAAATTTAACTAAAAACTAGTGCTTTAGATTTTTTTTACAAAAGGTCATCTAAACATACTAAAATATAAGAAAATTATTTTTTTTAAAAAAAGAAATTTTTTTAACAAGAAAAGCACATTCCGAATGCATACTAAATTATGTTGAGAATAAAAAAATCACTGTTACTTTTATAGTAGAGATGCAAATTCTCTTTTATTTCATTGCAGTTTATGTGCATGCATGAAAAACTGAAAAATTGAATGCTTCTACCTACACATGAAACATGATGATGCATTGGAAGGTACAAGATGCATGCATCCAAATTTCTTTTCTTTCTCTTTTAATAAAAGTAAATTTTGTTTTGTACTAATTAGGGCATTGGACTTGCTCTTCCCCTTAATTTGTTTTCTTGCCAATGCATGTCGTGCTTCTTCTGCGTAGCATCATGTTTTCTTATTTTAATGTATTTTATGTTCCCTCCTACTCCTAGTTCACTTTTATTTCTCTCAATCTGTTACTTAAATGTCTTTTCTTGGTCATCAATTAGGATAAAGTTCTTCAAACTTTGAAGGTAATAAAGTCGTAGCTAGGGTGTCGAGGCCGGCTCAAGCATAAAGAGACGTAAGTCTTTGCTTGAAGCCACCGTTTATGGTCTATAGTTTAATAATATTATATTTATATATAATTATTATATTTATTCATTATAAATGAAGATTTTTTATTTTTTTTTAACTTAATGTTTAATAAAATTTTTTTTCTTTTACATTAATTTTTCAATTATAATTTAATTACTTTTTTATACTCTTTATTTTCCCCTAATTTTATTTACTTCAAACCGTCCTTGAGCAGTTGATTAATTAGCTTCCTGGCTTTATTTCTCATTTTACTAACACAATAAAGTTTAATTTTTTCACTTATAAAATAAGTGTTTTTTTAAAATATTTTTCTCTGATCTTTACTGATATGATGAATAGTAACATTTTTTTATTTGTCAAATCAAAATATTTAAAAATTTTCAAATTGTAAAGATTATTTTTAATTTTCTATTTAGTGGTAAAAAAATTGAGATCTTTAGATAATGAGAATTTGAAAAAGTATTGCCTTAAGAGAAATTGAACGAGTAGAAGATAATACTCCAATTTACATACTTAATTACATAATAAGACTTGATTCTTTTCAAAATGCATATATTGCCTATAGAATAATGTTAGCAATTCTTATAATTGTTTCTTCGGTTGAAAGAAGTTTTTTAAAATTAAAATTAATAAAATCTTATCTAAGATGAACAATATCTCAAAACAAATTAAATTAATTAGATATATTATCAATTAAAAAATAAATTTTAAAATAAATTGCTTATAAAACTTTAATTAGTAACTTTGCATCTCAAAAAATTAAAAAACTAAATTTTAGATTAGAATTTATATTAATTTTATTAAATAAATTAAATGCTTCATATTAAAGTTTTACATCATGTCAGCAACTCCATTGAACCGCTGCTGTAGTGCCTTTGCTTTCGTGTTATTTTATTTTTACAAATCTTCAAAATGGGTTGCCACCGAAAGCTTGCTTTTCTAGATCGGATGTCAAATTTTTCACCGAAGACAAAATAAAAGAAAGAAGAGGAACATAATATGACCTAATATCTGCCACGAAGATGGTCACACTAGAATAGATGGGCAAGAATTTCAACTAACAAAAATTATGGGTTTGTTGCCTCGTATGGTCGAACATTCTATTTATATTAATTATAATTTGAATTTAAATTCAGAATATGTCAGTTGATAAATAATTTATAATTAATTTTATTATAAATCTCTATTAAAGTTATTAATTTACTTTGACGTTAAATTAAGGATAAGCATTCTAGCTAAACTTTTTCTCATAAAAAAAAAAAGCACACTGTGGAAACTGAATCATTCTTAGTCGCGGTCAATTTAAGTAAGGTATTTAAATGGTTCTTCTTCAGCAGTAATGTAACTTTTTGTGAAATTAATCTAGTCGTTCTATTACGACAACTATATATATTTTTTTGTTGGGAGTTATTATGATATTTTGATAAATTTAATATTTAAGATGAATTCTTAATTATTTATTAATTATTAATTTTATAATAAATAATCATAAATTTATTTAATATAAATAATAATTAATAAATACTTAATAACTCATTTTAAATATAAATATCAAAATATATATATATGAGTATCAAAATAATCCCAAATTATTTTTTCAGAGGCCAAATTTTGAATATGTATACAGTCAAAAAGGTTCCTTTCTGTGGGCTCCTGCCCACATTTTTTAATGGGTTCAGAAAACTTGGCCGAAAAAAGACTATTCCACTTGTTGGTGTGGAACCATGACCTTCGTTCTAATACGACTTTTATATTTGTACATTTTATTTTTTTGACATTACTTTTATATTAGAGTGAATCACACTAACATTTTTTGAGAGTTAATGAAATGATACTTCACCTCAATCTACAGTTAAAATTACACTTCAATTCGTTGACTACCTTTGACTAATAAAATATGTTAAAATGTGATGAAATATTCTGATTATAAACCCAACAACTAGTCATAATTTAGTTTTGATGGTTTTGCAACTCATCCTAAACCTAATGATAAAATATAATAATTCATTACCAATTGTTTCACATGACTGGTGACATGTAGACAATGTCTATTATGTGGTTGTCATGGATGGCTTCTTAGTAGTTATAATCCTTAACATTAAGAGTAGGCATGATTATGTGCCAAACCTTGTAAGCTATTAAATTAAATATTTTTGGTCATTTGTAATGAGTTTCAAAAGGTGCAACATGAAATGGTATTCATCATTTAGCACTCAGCACTTAGTAATGTCACTAAATATTAGACAGTGCAATGTTGGGAGAATAGAGTGGAAATTGTTGCCATTCATTATAAGCAATAATTAGTGATGAACGATCTAGATTTTATTATCAAGTTTAGCACAAATTAGAAAGCTATCAAAAGTAAACAATGGTTAATTGTTGAGGTTAAACAGAATATTTTATCTTGTTTTAACAAATTTTGTTCGTCAATAGAAGTTAATTAGGTGGAATGTAATTTTGATTTTAGATTGAAGTGGAGTGTGTTTCCTAGAGGGGGATAAAAGTAATTCTCTCTTTATACTATTCTAATGTCTTACTAAACTTATACAGAGACTCATGTGTGCAGGTTTTGTTCAAGAACTAATTCTTGTATAGAATTTTAATATAAAAATAAGGCAAATAACTTTCTTATCGTTTGTATTTTACATCAATTACATATATCTCCGTTTTTTTTAATAAAAATTTACACAAAACTTACTTATATTTAAAAAGAAACTGTTACAAATAATTCTAAAACGTTGTCAAATCCAACATTCGCTAACTGAGTTATTAGCTCATACATGCATGCTCGCAATTAAATCTCATTTCTACAATCCTTATATGCTGAGAAAAGCATAATAACACATTCATTAAGTATAAAAGAATTGAAGATACATTTCATTTCCCAACCATTTAAATTGAAGGGTTAGCAACACCGAATGAGTGTGTTCTTCTGATTTTATCGACATATAAAGCTAAATAAGTGTAGGAATTACACTTAATCGCAAAACATCTATGAATTAATGCCTCAACTAATGAATCTCTTAGGCTTGACAGTATTTTAGATTTTGATGTAGTTTTTTAATAAATACAAGAATTTTATGTAATTTTTTATAATAGAGAGAAGTTCTGTGTAATAAACACAATATAAAAAAGAAAAAAGTAACTTACTCTAAGAGAAACAATGATATCTCAAAATTTTGCATATAGCATGACCACATTAGTTTTGTGATGATATCGAGTGTCAACTCTCGTACGAAATGTGAACTTTTTTTTTTTTTTAATATTCCTGATTGGTGGAATCAGCTGGACCGTTAACCAATTGAACTGAATTGTCCGTAATCCCCATTGATAAAATTAATGTGCGGAACTTAAATTCATGAAGATATTTTCTTTGGACAAGAATTTTTAAGTAGCTATGGTCTATCATAAGCACTTCATTCAACATTAAATATGTGCAAAGTTGTGTAAGTCATTATCATAAATACACTTATTTTTAAAAAGTAGCCTCCATTATTAAATGAAGTGCCTATAATAAGTAATGACTATATAAAAGTTACTCCTCTTTAAACACTCTCAGTCAGTCAGTTCAAAAATGGAAATTGTGGCAAATGCCAATACCCATGTGTCCCCGAGTAATTCTTTACGTCATCGGCCAGAACCTGCTCATATGCAAAGCCTCTTGCTACTATAGTCTATACCTAATAATGGAAAATATGTCTATTGGCAGTCTGGCACCACATGCCCGAAGATTTTCGTCATTAAAGGTAGTGCCAGCCCTTTCTCTTCTCACGCAAAGTACTGGTCCGCCTTATGGTGGTGTTTTGCATATTGGTATTTTCATATTTTGAAGTCTTAAACATAACCAGCAATGATACTGTACGCAAAGGATTCCATTGTTATTATGAATCAATTCCTCGCATCCTTGCTCACATATTCTTTTGGTGTGGTTTCACCCTTGAGCTAAAATAACATCACTCTTTCTTACTATATATTAACCGAAGTTGTTATTTTAACTTTGACTCTCAGAGTTTTACCTAATTCTTGCATCAGACATATAAAATACTTCGATATTAGATTCTCAATATTTGACATGTTACCATCATATAATATCATAATACTGTAGAATGCTTTGAAATCCAGTATTTCACATTCTTAGGTATCTGTACACATTTTGAATCAGTTTTTATTACCATATCAAACGGGTAAATTTATATAATAACCATTTGAGTTATTACTTTAGGATTTCTATTTATCCACATTTCAAACCTATAGCAAACTTTGACACATGGCATAGTGAAAATTTAGGGGCCTTCAGTTTGAAAATAAATTTGTAAGAGGAATGACCCAACCGATCACCCTGTTAAATTTTTAAATCAAGAGAAGTAACATAAAAAAAAAATTTAACTGATCCCAAGTCACTATTGTAACGGAGTAATCATAACTGATGTCTCTTTAGATTGGAAAAAAATAATCGCATAGGTTAAGGTTAATCATGTGATAACCTAATATTCAGCATACATTGGCAAATGACAATCAACCATATGCTATTTGTAATTTTGTGGAGACAAAGCAGGGAGAGTGTTGTAGACAAAAGACTCGAGGGTTAGTTGGGGGTTAATCTCATGGTGAAGTACAATACAACAAAACACAATGGTATCTCTGGATGCCTCAGAAACTACTTAGTTGAACAAACTCTTAAGTGGCCTTGTCCCAAGCTGCCATGCTATGAAGCAGACAATTGTGGGTTGGCATTAAGCAATATATTAAATCCCTAATACTGATGCAGAATTCCTTATATGTCAAGGGTGGACATTGATGGATTCTAATGGGCTCTTGGCTTTTGGTTAGCTTACAAAACTGGGTCCTTATATAACTGTCCAAAGACAACTTTGTCTTGGTGTAACCCTGACCCTTAATATTGCAGAAACTCTCACTATTGTCTACAGTATCAATTTTGGATCGATGATCCTCTCTCTCTCTCTTTAGTCTCTGCATAAGTTAGAACGGTCTAATTATACTTTGATTGGACTTGAACTTCCAAGAACGAAAAAGCTAACAAATTTTTAACCACTAAATCTTACTCTTCCAATTTCAAAGTGGAAATTGCACCTCTTATATCTATATAATTTTTAGGCCGGTCACTACTGGACGTTTTAGCCCCTCCAAAAGTGCCTCCTAGTCAGCTGATAGTGCTTAATTCAAAGCCCATTCTCCCACCAAAAAGCCCTCTAAGAACTTCTATATAAAACCCCACATACAATCCTTTCCAAAAACCCCCAACCTGAGTCCTCAAATCTCTCTCTCTCTCTCTCTCTCTCTATCTCTGTTTCAAGTCTCTTCAAAACCATTTTTTAAACAGTCTCTTCAAAACCATTTTTTCCTTTGCACAGACACCAAACGAGAAACTATGTGTCAGCTAACTTCTCATGACCTCACCTGCAAATGCAATTCAAATCCTGATTACCTGATTTCAATCAAGGAACCAAAGCAACCCAAAATGCTCACCAATCCTTTGATTTCCAAAGGCATAGGCATAGGCATAGGCATAGCAGCATCCCAGCAAGAAAAGAATCCAGTAATGCAAACCCAGAAATCCCATCTCTCTGATGCCTTCAAAGAAGTGACTTCTATAGCCAAAATAGCTCTTCCCATGATACTCACTGGTCTCCTGCTATATTGTCGTTCAATGATCTCCATGCTCTTCCTTGGTCGCCTTGGCGAGCTAGCCTTAGCTGGTGGTTCACTCGCAGTTGGTTTTGCTAACATTACTGGTTATTCAGTACTCTCTGGTCTTGCAGTAGGAATGGAACCCATTTGTGGACAAGCCTTTGGTGCCAAAAAATTCACCCTGCTTGGTCTCTGCTTGCAGAGAACCATTCTTCTGCTCCTCTTCACCTCAATCCCCATATCTCTGCTTTGGCTTTACATGAAGCAAATCCTTCTCTTTTGTGGCCAGGATGAAGCTATAGCCACACAAGCCCAATCATATCTTCTCTATTCCATTCCTGACCTCTTTGCACAATCCCTTTTACACCCATTACGAATTTATCTTCGAAGTCAATCCATTACTCTGCCTCTGACCCTTTGTGCCACTTTGGCAATTCTTCTTCACATACCCATCAATTACTTCCTTGTTTCTCACCTTAATCTAGGAATCAAAGGCGTGGCTCTTAGTGGGGTGTGGAGTAACTTCAACCTTGTAGTTTCTTTGATTCTGTATATAATTTTTTCTGGCACTCACAAGAAAACATGGGGAGGTTTCACTTCTGAGTGCTTTACACAATGGAAGTCCCTTCTCAATTTGGCCATTCCAAGCTGCATTTCTGTCTGCCTTGAATGGTGGTGGTACGAGATCATGATTTTGCTATGTGGGTTGCTGATAAATCCAAGAGCAACCGTAGCTTCCATGGGCATTTTGATCCAAACCACTTCTTTGCTTTACATTTTCCCATCATCCCTAAGCTTCAGTGTATCCACCAGAGTGGGAAATAAAATAGGTGCCCAAAAGCCCTCAAAAGCAAGACTCTCTACCATTGTGGGCCTCTCTTGCAGCTTTATATCAGGTGTCTCAGCTCTTGTTTTTGCTGTAATGGTTAGGAACAGCTGGGCTAGCATGTTCACCAAGGACAAAGAGATCATAAGCCTGACATCTATGGTGTTACCAATCATAGGGCTTTGTGAGCTCGGAAACTGCCCACAGACAACAGGTTGTGGGGTGCTAAGAGGCACAGCAAGGCCAAAAGTTGGTGCCAATATCAACCTAGGCTGCTTCTACCTTGTGGGAATGCCTGTGGCGATTTGGCTAGCTTTCTTTTCTGGGTTTGATTTTCAAGGTCTATGGCTTGGCCTACTTGCCGCTCAGGGGTCATGTGCAGTGACCATGTTGGTGGTTCTGAGTCAAACTGATTGGGATTTTGAGGCACAAAGAGCCAAGAAACTAACAGGAACAGGGGTAGGAGGTGTTGAGGCAGAGAAGCCACCCAGACCTGAAAGCAAAGAAGATTCTTCACCATTTGTTGATTCTGATGAAAATGAACAGTTCTGGGTTTAATTAATCTCCTTTTCTGAGACCAAAACAAAAGCCACAAAAAAAAAAACGAGAAAAATCATTCAAGAATATCTCTTTAGCTGTATAGGGGAGTAGCAGGTCGAGACAGAGTATAACTTTTTTATTTTTATTTTTATTTTTATTTATCATTTTAGATGACTAGGGTGGGTTGGGGAATTTCCCAATGGGCACGCTTCCTCTCTAAGGACTTCTGCTACTTCCAGTTAAATTCAATTGCATTTTACAGAGCATTGAATGTCGTGGGAAGTAGGAAAAGGTGGTGCCCAGGAGTAACCATTATTTCTGTAACGTACTCTGTTTTTTTTTCAGTTTTACACACAAGAAGAGACACTCATTTCATAATTTCTGTTTATTACTGATTTGTTAGTTCCTTTTTTTTTTCCTTCCTCAACACAATCACGTTTTGTCCTCTTTCCGATGCTCCCATTCCTTAAAAAGAAGGCATTATAAAAGTTACAAACTGATTACATACAAGCCTTACCAAATTGGCCTACTCTGTTTGAAGTTCTATTTGACAAATTATGAGAATAATAGGGAAAAAAATATAGATATGAATACGCGAAAGAATCAAACTTAAACCAGATACTTTCCGGAGTGTAACAATTTATTAATGTATTGAAATTGACTAAGGAGCTTTTATTTATGCATAGCAGCCAATTATTTTGGGCATGAATTACACATTATTGTCACTTTATATGTCAGTGGATATAAAACAATGCATTACCTCATCCACATAAAATTGAAACTAAGTTACTAGCCGACTTTGTTTATGTCTCACTATTCACAATATTCACATTTTTTGGGTTTGATCCTCCTAAACTAAAATCTTTGGTCTTATCATTACACAGCCATGGCACTTCAAGATATACCCAATGGGCACATTATAGGTACAAGACTTAAATAGTGAAAGAAATTATTATGAACTACGAGCTATTTTCTGAGTTTGATTTGGCAATAATTGAAAGAAGTCACTTTTAGCAGTTATAAGTGACCATCAATTTTTATTTTTATTTTGGATTGGAGATAGAGACCACTGTTGGTTACACTATCAACTATTAATCTCATGATCCTCACCTTGAACAAAACTTGCTAGTTTTGTTAATTCAACCTTTCCCTCTCCTTGTACTTGTAAAGATAAAAAAGATACCCCTCTTCTTTCCCCGTTGGCATTGTAGCCAGAAAGATCTCAACTATCGAATCTTGTTTTCCAAAAATAAGACGGGGATCATAACAAACGTTGAATCACTAACAATTCAGATCACAATATCACTCATGGGGCAGGGTTTGACCAATTGCTATGTGGAGTTTCTATTTGTTCAAGGACCACATTAAATGAAGGATATATGCAAATCTATGTTTTAATGCTCAAGTGGTGGAAATTTGTTGTCAAGTTAGCAAGTACAAAGTAATCTCACTCAGGCATTATGAGAGTGAAGATTGTTTTTGGAGTATAAAATTGGTTAGAACTTGAATCTCAAGTCAAACTCACGGGTAGTTCAGTAATCAGCAGAGTATTTAAGGCAGAAAATTGGGTTGCCATTGCCGAACGCCGGCATGCTTAAGTTACCTGACTTGGTCTCCTCTCCTGCTTTTATGGTTCTTGTGCCTTTTGTGTGAATTTGTGCTGGGTTGATCTGATCTTGACACTGAGTCCAAACTTTTGGTGGACATGAAGTGGTCTTTTACTATTAAATAGAATAATATGCAACAGAAAAAAAACCATTAGTTAAGCACAAAATGGGATGGGAACTTTTGTGGAGATAAGCAGAGGAATTTATGCAGATTCAGATTTTCACAATGAAGAGTGCAAGTTGCAGCTCAAGTTGCAATTGATTTAATGGGTGAAACAGATTCTCATGAAGAGTCAGCTCTAAGACTTGGGCGGAAAACAAAATCTCCACTCCCTTTGCTTAGCTTTGTTGCTTTCATTATTAATTGACAGTAATAATAAGGATGACACTATTTTGGTTGGAAATCTACGTACAGTCTTGGAATATGGGAATCAAAATTTCTCTCTTTTTTTTTTCCCTCTCTTGTTTTCTCGAATGAGAAAGAAGTTGATTTGAAATATTGGATGGGCTATTGTCCTACAATTCCTCAAGATTCATTTTCTACGGAGGTTATGTTAAAGGACAAGTATATACTTTTAATAAATTAATATGTTATGGGTTTTGATCACTTGGGGTTTGATTCTTCACCTTTTTTCTTGTTCCATCAAAGGCTAGCAGAAATTTTCTTTGGATACCATTTTCTCTCATTTCCTTAGGTAAGTAAATTTTCAATATTTTTTTTATAAGGAATTGGATAGTGACAGAGGTTATTGGACCAAGAATATGTGCCAAAAGTACACGGTTATTATGACTTGATTTGTTTAAGTCAATTCTTTTCATTTATATGAACTTGGTTTAGCTTCAAACAACAGTACTACTCATTTTATAAGAATTTTAGTATGCAAGCGTGAAGTAGACATCTTAGGATATCAAACTTCATAACTTGAAAGTAGAGTTTTCAAATTACAAACAAAATGTAAAAAAATGAAGAGGTTGGATTCAAGGAAGTTCAAGTCAAAGAGCCCCCCTGTAGCCCCCCTGTAAGGATGATTAAGAAAAAGCGTAGAGATAACTAACAGATTAATTAAGTTTATATAAGTCAATCTAAATTATTCCTGCATAATATATTTATCAAGATATAACCGACAAAGATAAATTCTTGGACATGATTAATTGAAATTTGAATGGTTGAAAGTGCATAAATTGACATTTTGATTATTTTTTTTATGACGCAAATTATGTTAGTCATAGTCATTTAATTAGGCATGCTTATATCAGATATTAAATTAAAATTAAAAGAGCTGCTATTTGGAATTAGGAACAATGTGGTGATCTATGAATACTGCATTTTAATTAAAATAGACTTCCTTGTACCTAAAAGGAGGAGGAAAACTAAGTTGAAAATTCTTTCAGGTGTTATATGATTAGACTCTGCACAAGGTGGTAATGGTGTACTGTGTACATGCAGTTAAGGGGAAACAGAAAAGTCTGAGAATGAAATTTCATGCATTTAAGAAATGTTGTTTATAAAAAGTCAATCATGAGTTGTTATCTGATTAGACTTCCATTATTATGTTGTTATTTTTTCTGGTTTAGAATTTGGTATATGAAAACATGAAATAAAAAGGTTGACTTTTCTTTATATAACATATATTACGTATATACATTATGCACAAAATTTATGTATGTACAGAGTAAATTAATTTATCCATATTTTAATGCTTTTATGGTTATTGTTGGGTAAGCATTTTAGAGAACTTTACGAATTAGGTAATATATCCTATCCTAAACCAAAGTCAGAACAAAAAATAATAAGATTGTTCCATTTTGATGAGTTGTTCATACGTTAGTGATATGAGCAACGCCCGAAGACTTATAAAGGAGATTCCAACACTCGAGTTAGTAAAAAAAAAAAACTCAACAAAAATATAGATTAAGCGAAATTATCATACAAGATAATTCTCTATTTACAACGTAATAAGATATATCTGATGACTTTAGGGCTTTTTTCTTTAGTGGGTGAAACCTTTTAAGAATTGCAATTAGTTTAGGATTGCTACGCCGCGTGAGGGTTATCGTCAGGTTTTCAAGTTTGATTAATTTAAGTTGGCCGAGTGGGACTGAGTCGAGTGAGTCGTAAGAGGTGACCGAATATGGATATTGGAATAGATTCTATAGAAAAGATTCCATCATGCTTTTATGCACTGATACATGTATTATATATGCTAACAACTTATATTCTTCTAAATAGAAGGAGCTTAGTTATCTTCTAACATTTTGTTTTGAGTTTGATCTTTGAAATGATGTGTATGAAAAAGATACAATTAAAAAGAGTCATCGTTTTACGCGTCTAACCATATTTCATAAGATTAGTCTCTCGTCATTCGAAACGAAGAAATATCACGGTTTATATAATATATATATATATATATATATATTGAGAATCCACTTACTCTAGGAGTTAGTCTTGACATATTCACTTTTTTTATAAATGTTGAATTTTATCAATCTAATCGTAAAATTAAAAGATCTCATGACTTAGATCAAGTTCACAAGATTTTATAAAATTTTAAAATTAATTGGTTCTTCATCTAATTACTTTATTTAACTGTATAATATTTTTTAAAAAAATATAAGTAAATGTTTAACTGTTAGATTAGATACTTATAAATATTATATTTATTTTAAATTTGATATACATAATCATCATAATAATATCACATAATTCAATGATAAGATTAATTAAATTTATATTATATAACAAGTTATTCAATACCGTCTTATTGAATAGTGTCTGTGATAATAATACCTTCCTTGATGCCCAATGTTCAACAACACCTCCATCAGATTCCTCGACCAAATGCAGACTCCAAGAAAGGGGATAATGTAATTAATTTATCTCATCCACAAACTTTATATTATAAAAAAAAAACATTTCCCTAACGTTTAAGAGAATCTGTAGACTAGATCGAAAAATATATATATATTAAAATGTAATTTAATTTTATAAAAAAATTGAAGTTAATAATTACTAATATAAAAATTAATATAATTTTTTACAACAATAATTATAATTTTTATTAATAATTACTCACTCGAGTGCAGTATGCACTTTCCAAAGGAGTCCAAGCAACAACTCAAATAGTAACATATTCAATTATAGGTTAGAGAGTGTCCACATGAAGTTTGGTGTCCATCCATTGTGAAGAATATGTTCCCTATTTGTTTGTCTAGCAGTTCATATAACTCTACTTTACCAACCATATTCATACTTCATTTAAAAAAATTATGTAAGATCTACTTAGCTCTTAGCTCTTAGCTCTTAGAGTGTCTTTATTTTGATTAATTATTAAAAATAATTTTTTTTAATTAAAAATTATTTTATTTAAAATTTATCTTATTTGTTTAAAGTGTATAAAATTGATTATAAGTTAAGATTATTTTTTTATTAACTAAAAACAACTTTTTTTAGAAAAGTTTTTACTTTAAGTTTTAATTAATTGATTTCAAATTATTTCAAAAGCTTTGGGGAGAAAAAATACTTATTTTCCTCAACCAAATAACTTTTTCAATCATTTCATAAATTTTTTGGTAATTAAATACATAAAAATAAATTTTTTATACAATCAAAACAAAACTCTTTATCTTAAAATCGATTATGAATTAACACATCCAAACATAAATTAATTTTATCGTAATTGATTTTCTTGAAAATCGATTATAAACATAATCTATATTTAATATAATCTTTTTTCACAACTAATCTAAACATATACTTAATATGTGATGACATTAAGAGTATGTTTGAATTAACTGTGAAAAAAAAGATTATGTTAAAAATCGATTATGTGTATAATCAATTTTCAAAAAAATCAATTATGAGAAAATTAATTTATGTTTGGATATGTGAGTTCACAATCGATTTTAAGACAATTTTTTTTGATTGTATAAAAAGAATCACTTTATGTATTAAATTATTAAAAGATATAAATGATTGAAAAATATATTTAGTTGAGGGCAAAAAAATATTTATTTATCAAAACTTTTAAAATAAACCAAAATCACTTAATTAAGAGTTCAAAATAAAAGATTTTATAAAAAAACTGTTTTTAATTAATGTAAAAATAATCTTAACTTTTAATCAATTTTATACACTTTAAACAAATAAGATAAATTTTAGATAAAATAATTTTTAATTAAAAAAAACTGTCTGAAGAAAGAATTCCCAAACAATTAAGAAGAATATATTACAAACAACAAATGGAAAATATAATTCTAAAATCAAGCACAAAGCCAACCAGAAAATATAGAGAGGGTCAACTTTTGGAATAAACGCACCTTTTTATATCTACCCCACGCTGGTTAATTTAGTACTCCACGTGTAGAAGGAAGAAGGCACCGATTGATGTTGTATTTAAAAATCATTCTTGCTTGCCCACTCAACGATTAAAATTATATTCTTATTATTTTAATTAAATTAAGACTACAATACATTAACCTTTTTTTATTTGTATATTTGTATATAATTCTATTATCTGATGTTCGTTATCAAATTTTTGTAATAACTAAATTTTTTTACTTGGACGATAAAAACTTTTAATTTTTTAAATAAGTGACGTAATATTTATTCAAACAGAGCAAAAGAGTAAAATATAAGAAATTCTTAGGTAAATATTACCTCCTATGAGAATTCCGTTCAACATTAAACATTAAATACAATTGTTTTATCTTTTCTTGTGAATTTTTTTCATTAAAAAGGAGACTCAACTCTGATTCGGCTTTGGTCGTCCCAAGATTCATACCTTAAATCATCCAATATCTGCAAAGTCTACAATTCATTAATTATTTACCGGATCTTGTTGCTAGGATTTGCCTGCCTCTGTATTTATTTTACATATCTCTTTCTCTGGAAATGAAATAATAATTTTATTACCTCTTGAAGTATTGTGTAATATTTTTTTATGTGCAAGGTCTTTGGCCTAATTAACATATATATAACTTTAAAAATCGAAAAGCAGTTTCAATTTAATTTTAAAATTTGATAATTGTTTTTAAATATTCTATTTTATATTAGATTGTAGCTATTTTTTTTTTTTGCTGTTTTACTTGTAGTTATCTAATTTATATATTAATATAATATACATACTTTAATTATCTTTATTGAAAAAAATAAATTTCTTGTAGCTTTTTATGTTTTTTTATCTCTCTCCTCATGGCCAATACAACTGTTGAAACTTGGGAATGAGTAATTAGAAGATATAGAAGGTACAGCTTCCTAATTACTAATATGGAGAAGTGGGAAGCAGCTTATCAATGGCGTTGGAGCTTAGAAAACTAGTAAAATTTGTGAACATTACTTATCTTTCACACTAAGTTTAATTAGTTTTGCATAAGAAACTTCAAATAAGAATAAAATGGGATAAATTTGGGTTCAATTTATGAGCCATTGTCCATTATTAATATATAGATTGAATTAACTTCTTGTACTTTAATTTTTCTACAGACAATTATTGTTTAAATGTTTTTCAGCATATGTCATAATCCCCTTTTGTAGAGTTTTCTATTTAAGATAAAACTCAAAGATAATAAAAATTAATATAATATCTTTAAATCTTATGAGTAGTCAATATAATTTACTGTGACTTTTTACTTACTACTCGAAAAGTTTGCTAGTCAATGATCGGCTTCTTGAATGCATCGAGCAAAACAAATTTTAAACCTTAAGTAATTAATTGCCAGTAATATGTTCAAATACAGCATGTTAAATAAAACTTGCCTCTATTGTGATGCGCGACCTTAAGAATCATAAAACCCTAAAATGGTACATGAGCTTTTTTCTCTCCTTGTTCTTTTGCCTTTGATAAGTAAGATGATTTAATTTCAACTTTTATCGTTACATTTCTTAAATTGTTTTTCCTTTTATTGCTAAGAAAGTTCTTCATTTTGTTAAATTTCTGCTTACATCATTGGTGTCGGTGAAAATGCTATTATATGGTCATTAAAAATGAGTTTTCTTACATAATTTCCAAAACTATCCTATCTCGCATTGCAGAAATTCTTTACAGGTTTTACATAATTATAAGTTAGAATTTTGACACACATGACAACCTAAAAATAAATTTTGATCTCGGAAAACATATTATAACAGAAAGTAACTTATTTTGAAGTTGTCAAAGTAAGAATAAATATTTCATGTATTATATGAAACTTACAACACTAATTAGATCTTACTTATTGAAGACATGGTGAGAGCAATCCCAAAATTGTTGATGCAAGAAAGCAATCCTAAAATTGTAACACCCTTTGATGGATGTCACATTTGAAGACGAATTAATTTCCCAATTAATGCCTCTTCATAATTTCTTATTTATCTAAATGACAAGTTGAAAAATTTCTTGTTTAATATTAGTATAACATAAACAAAATAATAATAAACTAAATACATACATATTAAGATACAAATATTTTACATTGTTTTTATTTCTCACTTTTATACACAGTTGATATATATATAGTACAACATTATATACACTAATAAGACACAAAACTCACTATTACTTATCTAAGAAGGGTCCTCCTCTGGGTCTTCTTCCGAATTCAACTCCGGGTATGCATTTAGTACGGGTCCTCAAGGTATAGGTCCTCCATGGTAGCTTAATTTATGGGCCGGAGTCCTATAGGCCCTACACCTAGGAGTCCTAGCAAAAGAAACAGTGGATCTCTCCCTCGAGGTGTATTGAGCACATGCGCCCCATAACTCCTTAACATGCATGTATAACTCAACAACAACAGTAATAGAAAACACAGTAATGAGGTTTCCCTCATGGGTCTGATAGAGTGAGATAGTCACGTCACCGGCGTAAGCTACACACTCGATCTTCAACCAGACGTGCCAAGCTTCGGGTCCTCCATGAAACTAGACTATGATATATCCCAAAAACTCACGTTGATCAGCCATCTTTGTTATAATAATCAAATCAAGTCACAAAATAACAATACACAAAAGAGGTAAGATTCTCACATCATCATAAATATCAATATAGTAGTATAAAAAACAGAGTAAATAATTTATGCACTTTAATACTATTCAAATCCAACAGTTATAACATGTTATTCAATAAAATGACAAACTGATCTCAATGTGCATAATGATGGTGCAATAGTATGACAACTGACTATACATATGCAAATGATCGACCCTACTCTATGGAGCTAAATACAACAATCGAAGAGAGTGATTTGGGAGTACATGTTTCGTTTCTCATTAGCCTCAAAAGTGTTATATAATTTCATTTGCACAACCTAGTTCACGAGAACACTCTCCACAAAATTGGGAATATGATAGTGTCTAGTTGGGATCGTTCGATGTGTTATAATCATATTACCACGGCATATTGGTGCTACCAACTACCCCTTGTAGAGTTTCCACACCCCGACGTCCCCAAGGTCGTCCGTGACCTTTACTACACAATTCGCACATGCACTAAGGTGTAAACTTCATCTCCTAGACTCAAAGCCTTGACAACAAGTCTCCTCAGACTTTTCAAAATGTTATGCAGAGTGCAAATATTAACATAATAAATAAACAATCCCCTCGTGATTCAAGCCACCATTTTAAGAATATCGTCACTATCTAGGGGTGGAGTCTACGTTAACCCGATAGTATTACCATTGTTTCTTAATCGTATGGTGCATTTAAACTATTTTCCAAATCACGTAACACTACGGTTACGATTTTTCAAATCACATAACACCTCTGTTACGTTTCATCAATCACGTAACATTTCTATTACATTTTTAAATCGGGTAAAACCATTTTCAAGTCGCGTGAATCTTTTTTTGGAAAATTTCAATCGGGTAAGGTATAAAAATCATTTCCCAATCGCTTAACGTATTTTCTATGAAATTTCAATCGCATAAAACGTTTTTTATAAATTTTTAATCGTGTAAAGTATTTTTCACAAAATCTAAGTTATTTTGAACTAAATAAAATATTTTCAAGTCTATTTTCACTTTTTGTAATAAAAACTAAATTTTAAATATTAAATTTCACTTTTAAACTATTTTCCACAATTCTTTCCATTTTGAAAACATTTATTTAAAATTTCAAATATCACTAAAAACATTTTCTCCTCAAATTTTCAAAAATCAAAGTTTCTCTAAATCAAATAAGTTCTAGTGAAAACAATTTCCTTTTTCAAATTATGGTTGCCAAACCACCCTAAATTTCTTGGATCAAAATCCAATCATTTTTCCCATATGTTTCCATAAATCAAACCAAATATATGCTTGTCCTAAACATGTTTATTCATGTACATATCTATATCCAAATTATATCATGCCTCTAATATCATAAGTTCATTTTATATTCCAAAGCCATTAAAACACATAAATACACAAAACTCAAACCATAAAATATCAAAACATAAAACATAAATCACAAAACATCAACCATAGATAATCTTACAAATTTCAAGAGAATAAAATTCTATTTTCCTACCACAATATTGGTTGATAGAGAAACTTCCCCTTAATTACCTTGGTTTAAAATCTTCTCAAGGGAACTTTGTATAGAATCTTTGTCTTTCTACCAACACAAATCTTTAAAGAAATCAAATATATAACATTTAAGCTCTTAAACATGGAATAAGATGATCATGGATCAATCCAATGATCTAAAACTTTGAAACAGAAATTTAAAAGTGAAGAGAAAGAATTTTCACATTTTGTTCTTCAAACTTTGTAGGCTAAAAAGGTGGTTGAATGAAATTTCTTCTCAAGAAACTTTCAACACCAAAGTTTCTTAGAATGATATCTAGATGCTAAAAACAAGGCTGGATATTTGGTTAGAAGTTTGGAAGGAAATTAAGATGTCTTGGTCGAGAGCTATGTAGAGAGAAATGGTGAAGTTTTTGGTGAGTTTAAAGTGATGGTGAGGTTGCTATTTATAGGAGTAAAAAGTAAAAGATGAATGTAATTTAATAAAATATAAAAACAAGATATTTTCCTCTAAAATTACCCACCATGGCTGGCCACCCTTGGAACATTTTGGACAGTTTGTGTTCAATTTGAACACTTGCTCTCCACCGTAAATGACCAAGTGACCTTGGTGATTCATCCTTCACCATAAATGACCAAGTGACTCACCTAGGTGATTCACCCCTCATGTGAATGCTACCAATGATTTCATTAAATATTTATGCCTAGATATTTTTCACTAACTATTATCCAATAGACAAATATCAGTATTTATTGTCCAATGGACAATAGGATGTACCCAAAATTTTTATTTGATAATCAAATCCTTAAAAATGAAAAACTTTCAAATATGTTCACGGATTTGGAGTTTGTAAACTTATGTGCCTTTAATAATTATTCAAAGGCATTCCAGACCAAAAATAAAATCATTTTTTTTTCTGGAATGGCCCAAAATCAACATATAAGGTTAAGCCCAATTAAATTTTAATTTAATATGGCTCACAAAAATTTCCAAAAATCACAAATCACAAAAATTTGGGAAAGTCAACATTTTAAATTATGTTACAAAAATCGTTGTGTTAATGTGAGAATTTGCAATGGTTGAAAAAGTAGGTCTTCCTCTGCAATTCCACTCTTCTTAGTATCAACTCTTAATGGGGCAAGCTGTCGAGTTGCAACTTGTTGGCATTAAGTTGAGGAGTGCAGGAAGAGACTTAGCCATAATTACCTTACGATGTCTAAGAGGGGGTTCGGAGGGAGTTTGTGGTGTGTCACCGGTGACTTTAATGTTGTTGTATCAAGGTCGGAAAGGAAGGGTATCGCATCTCACAAAGATCAGAGGGAGTGAATAATTTAGATATTTTATTGAGGAATGAAGTTAATAGATGTTCCTCTACTAGGAAAGAAGTTTTGTTGGTTCAGTGCAGATGGTTTAGCCATGAGCAGGATTGATAGATTTCTTCTATTTAAAGATATAATGTATTTGTGGAATATTTCAGCTCAATGGGTTGGTCCAAGAGACATCGTTGATCATTGTCCTTTGTGGTTAATAAGTTCATCTAGTAATTGGGGCCCAAAGCTGTTTTGGTTCAATAACTACTGGATCGATCATAAAGACTTTAAATCTTTTGTCGAAGTCAGCTGGGGTGAATTCAAGGTGCAAGGTTGGAAAACTTTTGCTCTAAATGAGAAGTTAAAGATGTTGAAGGGGAAATTGAAGTGGTGGAACTGTGAGGTATTTGGTCTCTTGGATCTAAGGATTGTTAAATTTGTTGAGGAGATCAATTATCTTGACGATTTGGCAAGCTCTGATATATTGTTTGATATGGTTCGTGGGAGACATCTATCATCATAGTTTTGGCAGCACCTCCGCTTTAAAGAAAGTTTGATTATGCAAAAATTGAGAGCTAAGTGAATTCAGGAGGGCGATGTTAACTCTTAATTTTTCCATGCTTGCTTGGAAGACAAGACAAAGATGTAATCAGATTTTGGCTTTAAAATCTGGGGAAATTTGGTTGGAGAGAGTTGAAGAGATCAAATTAGAGGTCAAAAATCATTTCCAAGAGGTTTTTTCAGAATTTGAATTTCGCCACCAACTTTTAGATGGAATAAGTTTCCAGCAACTTTCTTTAAAGGATAGTAACTTTCTTACTATTTCATTCTCCCTTGAAGAAATTAAGGACGCGGTTTGGAGTTGCGAAGGAAATAAAAGTTCAAGACCGGATGATTTCAACTTTAATTTTTTCAAGTCTTATTGGGATTTTTTGCCCAAAAGACAAATTTTAGATGGTGTATTGGTAGTTAATGAAGTGGTTGATTTAACTAAAAGGACAAATGATAGTTGCCTTCTTTTAAAGGTCGATTTCAAAAAGGCTTATGATTTTGTTAACTAGAGCTTTTTGGATTACATGATGGAAAGATTGGGTTTTAATAATACTTGGAGGACGTGGGTTAGAGCTTGCATTTGCTCTAGTTTTGTGTCTGTTATAGTAAATGGTAGTCCTACTGAGGGAATAGTTGTGAAGAGAGGTTTGAGGCAGGGGGATCCATTGGCGCCATTTCTATTTCTGATTGTTGCAGAAGGGCTAACTGGGCTGGTGAGTAAAGCTATTGAAATTGGCAAATTGAAGGGGCTTATGATAAATGATAATATTTCGTAACCTATTCTACAATTTGCTGATGACACCATTATTTTATATAAGGCTTCATAGGAAAATCTGTGGTGTATTAAAGCTATTTTATAAGGCTTTGAATTGGTATCTGGCTTAAGGGTTAATTTCTCAAAGAGCAATCTGTTTAAAATTAATGTGGAGGAATCATTTTTGTCTGCTGCCTCTAACTTTTTGCATTGTTGTATTGGTAAATTTCCTTTTAAATTCTTAGGTATCCCAGTTGGCGCAAATCCAAGGAGAAGTAGTACATGGAAACCAATGGGGGCAGCAATGAGAAATCGTCTTGCATCATGGAAAGAGCGTTATTTTTCTTAATGAGGTAAAGTAACTCTGATTAATTCTGTTTTGATGAATCTACCTTTGTATTTCCTCTCTTTTCATAAAATGCCCAAGAAAGTTGGTAAGACTTTAACTGCAATCCAAAGGAAATTCTTATGGGGTGGATGTGAAGATGTTCAAAAGGCTAATTGGATTAGTTGGGACAGAGTATGTTTACCAAAGAAAAATGGTGGTTTAGGTGTTAAAAACTTGGAGCCTTTTAATCTTAGTTTGTTGTCCAAATGGAAGTCGCGTTTCTTGGTAGACTCAAATGCTATATGGTATAATTTGTTGTTGTATAGATATGGCTCCTTGCCTCAAGGTCTATCTCATCAAATTGTGAATTTTCAACAGTCTTCTTTGTGGTGGAGGGATATTCTTTCTATTGAGGCAGCTCAGGGGGTTATCTTTTATGGTTCTCTGACTCTGTACGTCGTAGAGTAAGGAATGGGTTGCATGTTAGCTTTTGGAATGATCATTGGTTAGGATCGTCTTGCCTCCAGGATGATTTTCCCCGTTTATATCATGTCTCGAAGAATAAATCAGCCTCTATTGGAGATTCATGGAGGTGGATCTAGCATTGGAGTCGCTCTTTATTTGTTTGGGAATAAGAGGTGTTGTTAAATTTACAAGGCTTGCTTGGTTCGATTGTCCTTCATAAAGACAATCTTGATTCTTGGGTGTGGTTGGTTGATTCTTCAAAATCACTCTCAGTCAAATCTACCTATTTTCTACTGCTCAATCAACAGGATTCTTTTGCCTTTAACTCTGATGCTGATTGGGTTTTCAAGAATTTGTGGTATTGCTCTATTCCTTCTAAGATTTTGATTTTTTTTCTTGGAGGCTATTACAGGATTGTTTGCTAACAAGAGTACAGCTTCTCCAATGTTGTATAATCCTCGCTTCTTATAGAGTTGCTTGCACGTTTTGCTTTGCTCAACCGGAAGATTGCAACCATATCTTTTTCTCGTGCCTTCTTACCTATAAGGTTTGATATGTTGTTTACTGTTGGTTGGGCTATTCTGGGGTTCTATTTAATGGGGGGATTCAACATTTCATTCAGCATGGATCCATTGAAGAGGTTCAGAACCATCAAATTTTAGAAAATTGAGCTTCACATTGTGGACATGATTTTTTCATGAATTTTTTTAAAATAATTTAATTTGGCCCCCCTTAAACATTTTGTTTAAGTATGGCCCCCCTCATAATTTCTTTCTAGCTCCTCCCCTGATTACGGTGCACTAATGAAGCTGTATTTGAGCCTGAGTTCTTCTTGTGATTTGTAGTGTTGACATAAACTAAGTCAACCTTCTCAGTTAATTTCGGGATGGCAGTGCTGATAGTCAGTCCCGTTTGTGAGCCGGATCTATCAAAGAAGAGATAATTAGTTCATTACTGTTTTTTTTTTCATGGCAACCAATACGCCATCCATTTTTTCTCAAGATCCTTCAAATTCTTTCTACATTCATCCCAATGAGAACCCCTCTCTGGTTCTTATATCTCCGATTCTTGAAGGACCAAACTATCATAGTTGGTCGCGCGCCATGTCTATCGCCCTCCAAATGAAGAACAAGTTCGAATTTGTTGATGGCACCATCAAGAAGCCATCTGCATCAGATCCTACCTTCGCAACATGGAAGAAGTGCAATACATTAGTTCTTTCATGGCTTAATCATTCCATGTCCTCTGAAATTACTACAAGCATTTTATGGATCGATACTGCATATGAAGTTTGGAAAGAACTCAAAGATCGATTCTCCCAAGGTAACATTGTTCGCATTTCTCAATTACATATTGATTTGTATTCTCTCAAACAAGGTGAATTATCTGTTACTGCATATTTCACCAAGCTGAAAATAATTTGGGATGAACTTTGTAACTTCCGACCAATTCTATCATGTCAATCTTCAAGTTTTGGTTGCTGTAATATCACTAAGATTGTTCAACAATACAGAGACAATGATTGTGTGTTGTGTTTCTTACAAGGCCTTAATGAAAATTATGCTGCAGTTCGATCCCAAATTCTTTTGATCGAACCTCTGCCTTCCCTTAATAAGGTGTTTTCAATGATTGCTCAACAAGAAAGGCAATTGCAGATTGCCATCCTACCAGATCCTACGATCTTGGCAGCAACATCTCAAACTTCTTCTGGTTCAAACCCGCATGGAAGGGGTCGTTTCAATAACAAGAATTCAGCTTCAAAATCTGGTTCTCAGAAACAATGTACACATTGTGGCAGACTCAATCACACAATGAAATATTGTTTCTTTAAACATGTTTTTCCACCAGGATACAAATCCAAGAAAGCCCTTAACATGGCTGCCACTTCTGTCACTGAATCATCCCTTAATATTGCTTCAATTCTTGAGATCACTCCTGAGCAAATCCAAACTCTACTTGCCTTATTGCCTCAATCACAAGCTATTGTCACATCCCACTCCACCAACCTAGCAAGCACACATAATGTCACCTCCTATCCTACTTTAGGTAATTCTCAAACACCTTGGATATTAAATTCTGGCACCACAGACCACATATCCTCTTCTTTAACTTTCTTTAGCACTTACAAACAAATAAAACCTATCCCTATATGCCTTCCTAATGGACAACATACCACTGCATATTTCAGTGGCACCATTCACCTCACTGAAACTTTAGTGTTAATTGACACACTTTACATTCCCCATTTTTCATGTAATTTGATATCAGTGACCAAACTGACTCAACATTCTTCTTGCAAACTTTCTTTTTTTCATGACCATTGTCTTATACAGGACCTGATCTCCTCGAAGACGATTGGCAAAGCTAGAGCTGTTAATGGACTATATGTACTGAGCATTCCTAAAACCATATCTGTCCTCATCAATGCTGTCAATTCTGCTCATAATACATGCACAAATATTTCCCCCTTTGATGTATGGCATTATCGCCTAGGACACCCCTCCCTTCAATGCTATACTACTGTTTTACATAAGCATTCCATTGTATCATCTAAGTCTTCACAGATATGCGATACTTGTCATTTTTCCAAGCAAAAAAAGCTTCCCTTTCCTTTAAGTTCCTCTATTTCTAATTTTGTTTTTGATCTCATACATGTTGATATTTGGGGGCCCTATGAAACTCCATCCTTAATTGGACATAAGTATTTCTTGACCATTGTGGATGACAAATCTAGATTCACTTGGATCAGATTAATGAAATCCAAATCTGAAACAAGAATGCATCTAGTTCAATTTGTTACTCTTGTTGAAACCCAATTTTCCATGAAAATCAAAACCATTTGTTCCGATAATGGTCCAGAATTCTTGTTCAATTCTTTCTATCAATCAAAAGGAATTATTCACCAACTTCCTTGTGTGGAGACACCCCAACAAAATGGGGTGGTTGAAAGAAAACATCAGCATATTCTCAATGTTACCCATAACAAAAACCTATAAACAGGCAGCAAAGCTTGAGTGCTGGCAACAAGCCATGGATCAAGAGATCACAGCTCTTGAACAAAATAAAACTTGGGTGCTCACTGATCTACCACCAGACAAACAGCCCATTGGATGCAAGTGGGTCTACAAAGTGAAGCATAAATATGATGGAAGCAGTAAACGGTACAAAGCCCGCCTTGTGGCCAACGGATATACGTAACAAGAAAGGGTAGATTACTTTGAAACCTTCTCTCCCGTAGTGAAAATGACAACTGTGAGACTTGTCCTTGCTTTGGCAGCTACAAAGCACTGGCATCTACACCAATTAGACGTCAACAATGCTTTTTTGCATGGAGACCTTACTGAAGAGGTGTACATGACCATTCCTCAAGGTTTCCAGCCATCTAGACCAAACCAAGTCTGCAAACTTCTTATGTTACTATATGGACTCAAGCAAGCCAGCAGATAGTGGAATTCTAAGCTTACATCGACTCTTCTTTCACTTGGTTATACATAATCCAAATCGGATTATTCCCTCTTTGTGAAATTCACTGGTTCTCACATCACAATTTTGCTTGTCTATGTTGATGATATAGTCTTAACTGGGGATGATATCAGTGAAATATAATCTGTCAAAGCCTACTTGGATCAACAGTTTCGCATAAAAGATCTTGGTTCTCTCCAATTTTTTCTTGGTTTGGAAGTAGCCCGATCACATAAGGGCATTGTCCTCACACAGAGGAAGTATGCACTCGAACTTCTGGATGATGCAGGACTATTAGCATGCAAACCTGCTTCCACCCCTATGCTTCCTAATCTCAATCTCTCAACAGAAGGTAGCACTCCTCATTCTGATCCGTCCTCTTATCAAAGACTCATTGGCAGATTGATCTATCTCACTAATACCAGGCCCGATCTTGCCTTTGCCGTCAACAGACTTAGCCAATTTGTTTCTAATCCAACTCAGGCTCATCAAGAGGCAACAGTTCGAGTTCTACAATATATCAAAGATTCTCCATGCAAAGACATATTTTTTCCAGCCTCATCTGATTTAAAACTTACTGCATTTAGTGATTCTGATTGGGCTTCTTGCCCAGATTCACGAAAATCAGTAACTGGCTTCTCCATTTTTCTTGGATCTTCTCTAATTTCTTGGAAGTCTAAGAAACAAGCTACTATATCCCGTTCCAGCTCAGAGGCAGAATATCGGGCACTAGCATCTACTACATGTGAAATTCAATGGATCCTCTGCCTCTTGGCAGATTTGTGTCATCCACAAGTCACACTAGTTTCTCTATATTGTGACAACAAATCTGCTATCTCCATAGCTCAAAATCCCACATTTCACGAGAGAACAAAGTATATCGAAATTGATTGCCATCTTGTTCGAGACAAGTTACAAGCTCGCATCATTCGGCTGTTACCAGTTTCTTCTGCCAATCAACTAGCCGACGTTCATACAAAACCCCTTCATCCTACTACGTTTCATTCATTGGTTTCCAAGCTGAGCATGCTTGATATATACAGCTCAGCTTGCGGGGGGCTGTCAGAGAAGAGATAATTAGTTCATTATTGTTTTTAGTTAGCTTTTTGTTAAGTCAGTTTTTCTTTTCCTCTTTCAGTTTAATGCTATCTTGTAGTAGTACCTCACACTTGTATATAAGCAATGGTATGATGAAATGAAAGCCAAGATTTCTGATTCAATTCTGATAATAGGATCACCGGATGGTTTTCACCCAAAGAAAAAAGAAAGAAATAATGCATCTTCTAAACATTCGAATCTGGAGTGATACTGAGCATATTTCAATTCTGCAGACTCAGTAAGCCGTTTCATTTTAGTAGAGAGCTCCTTCAAACGCGAATTCTCAACCATCACGGGATTAATGAAAGCACCAATATAATGGCAACTATATGAATGAACTTAACTAACACAAATGGAAGTCACTGAATTGCTCAGAAGATTTTTATTATATGCAGTACCAGAAACTGGTTACAAGTGTCCGAGAATAGAATAGGAAGGAAATAGAGAGATAGAGGAGAAGTAGTACATCAGAGAGGAGAGGAAGAATGGCTTCAGAGAGAGGAGATTACAATCACATCTTTCCATACCCTTCCCTCAACATATGTACATTCTCAACCCCACTACACGAATTCTCTCAGGAGTCGGTTTGGCATCCTTGCTCTCTCACTCCTCCTGAGCTTTCCATCATTGCATTCCGGATCATTGGACAGTTGTCCTTCTATTGTAAATAACTCTTCCACGTCAGCATTGCTAGCTGCTATGGTCACTCCCCTTGCATTTGTCTAGTTTATCCTTCGGCTTTCCTTCACAATTAATCTCAGCACAAACATTTCTCCTCATGACCATTGTCACATCTCAGAAGCCAATTTTGCTTAATTTTACTTCGAATCCGTCTAAGAATATAAGAGAAAGGAATATTTATGCGCTTCATAATATAAGCCCCTCTCATAGTCGGAAGATTTTTTTCTTTCATGATTTTCTACTTCTAACGTGAATATTCCTTAACTTTCTCCAAATCTGGAATGTGTAGTAGTCAAAGTGCATAAACGCAAGCTAGCAACCTCAATTAATCATGACCTTAATTATCTTTGATGAGTTTTTGTTAATCTAGGATTCAAACCTTTGATAGATGCTGGTTGTAGGATATATCCCTAATTTATTAGGATTGAATATGAATAATGATACATTTCACATGTAAAGAAAGTTTTGTTTTAGAAAAATTTAATTTATTCCAATAATGAAATTATTTCATTTACTAGAATAGTTAAATAATATACGTTGTTATTTCTTTCTTCCATTATCTATATCTATGTTTCCCCTCGATTAATTAATTAATATCAATTATTGTGATAGGCAGCCCTTAATTAGCCCCAAAATAATTGATGAGGCTTATTATACACAACTCAAATAGAAAGAACTCGTGAATGGTTTTAAAGTATATAAGAACATTTTTTTTTCCTTTATAGGAAGTGGATTGACTGGCTGCCGCATAATAAAAAGGAGCCAAATTTGAAAGAATCAATGTAAAAAATGAGAGGTTGGCTCCTAACTCTGACCATAGCTAGACAGTGAACAAAAGCAGAGAATAATGCAAAACCTATACCCTCTTCGGAGACAAGACGCCTTACGGAACAAAATTGTACGTATGCATGAGAGAGAGAGAGTGAGAGATGTGCAAATCTCTACTCTCGGGTACCCTTCAAAGTTCAAATAAAAACCTAATCTTACGACTACTTTTTGTGAACTTGAATAGCCGCAATTAACGTGTCAACTTGGACCTCTTGGCGGTGATGAAAAGACAAAAGGCACGTTTCTAATATCTTTATCTCTATCATCTCAGATTCCTACAGCACATGCACGGTTAGGGCCGGAGACCAATCTTGGATTCTTTTTTGCTTCTTAGATAACGGATTCTTTCCCACCGAGACATGCGAGCAAATTATTCTGATATTTATTATTTTTTAAAAAAATATTATTATTTAAGAAAATATCAAATATTTATTATTTTTTATTTATATTTAATAAATTTTAAAATATATATTATCAAATTAGTAGTCTATAAATAATTGACAATTCACTCTAAATATCATATTCATCAAAGTATTGTAACAACTCTCATTATTAGAAAGTCAAGACATGGATTATAAGATTTTTTAGGGAATTGTTATGGTATCCTGATAAGTTTGGTATCCAAGGTGAGTTGTCAATTATTTATTGACTGTTGGTTTCACAATAAATGTTAGAGAGTCTATTAAATATAAATAATAACTAAGAAATGCTAGACAATTCACCATAGGTAACGGTACCCTGAAAAAAAATATGAGTACCGGAGTAATCCTCAATCTTTGAAAAGTAAAAGGGTTCTCAGATGTAAGAAATAAAATTGGTCCTCCTTCATGATTTATAGGTATTGAATTATAATATTGATACAATCACAATGACTATCCAAACAAGGTTCCGAGATTGCCGTCGTTAATCTTGAGCTTGATTATGGAAGAATAAGGGGGGAAATTATATTCCCTAGCTAACATCTTGTGACTTTTAAAAAAATTCATTTCATTTATCATCTATACTTAGTTATTAATGATTTCATATCTGAAATTAATTATTGAGAAAATGTGATGTCTCTTGAACTTATGGAAAAGCCCACATAACATCTTTATTTCATTAATTAAAACTCATTATCCAAAAATTAAAATGCAGGGTATATAATACTACCACATAATTAAGGATAACATGTATGAGAACAATACTTAAAGAAATAAAAATAGGCAACAAATGTAAAAGAAAAATTATATATTATATTGATGTTGATTTATGCAAAAAATCACAATCTAATATTGCAAAAATTTAAAAATAAATCAAATAATATAAATTTTTGTACACGTCAATATTATTTTATATATAGTATTATCTTATAATTAACTGTTTTACTCACATGTACTTGTAGCCCACGGTCCTCCTAAAATTTTGAAAATTTCTTAGAAATATTTAAGAAAATTACATATAACCCTTGTAAATATTATTAAAATATTGCATGACTTTCAAAATTTTAGCCCAAGGCTAAGATTTACCACATTTGATTATAATCGATATAGTTTTTTGTGTAAGTGAGACCAAAACCCTCTTCAAATAATTTTAAGGGCACAACTTTCACATTGACATTGTGTATTTAATGAAATTAATTTTTCTATATGCTAATCCAAAGTTTAAATCCTAATAGTTAAGACAAAAAATACACTTCTTTAACTATTAGACTAACTCTTGAGTTACTTAAGATTCACCACTTTATTATAAGTAAACTTTTCTCTATTAAACTCGTATGGAGTTAATTATTTTGCATTAGTATATGGTACACGTACACAATGCATGGACGTCAGCATTGAAACAAAGAGAGAAGCAGTGGGAATGTATGCAGCAGCTGGCGAGTGATAGAGAACAGGGAGCTGTCGCTAGCTTAATCTTGCGGGAGAGTTATTCTTATATTCAAAATTTTCAAAGTGATGGGAAACAATATTACTGTAATATTGACTAAGAATGGAGATGCACGTGCACTATCTGACTGACTCATTCATTCAGAGGAACAAAAAACTACTCAACAAGACAATTTGACATGACTGAAGGTAGAAGTAGAACGCAGCACGGCGCACCCTTATTTGTTAGGCGCCGACATTGTATCCATCTTCGTGCCTGCATCTGCTTTTCCTTCTATATTTATACACACCAACGGTGCCAAACTTTGCATCTAAAGGGTGCTCTTTTTACTTATTAGAATAAATATTCAATTTAGTCTTTTAAAATACATGAGATATTAATTTAATTCATTAATTATTTTTTATATTAAATTAATCTTTTTAGAGGACTAATTTGATTTCAAAAATAAATTTAGATAATCAATTTAATGTAAAAAAAAATTAACATTATAAAACTATTTTGATGTCAAAAATTATTGACGAACAAAACGGTTGTCTTATGAATTTTTAAATAATCAATTTAAATATTTACTCTAATTTTTACTATTGTTGAATGTATATAATATGTCAAGTTGCATATTATCAAGTACCAACCACTATAACATCAAGTAACCAAGCATGTTTGAATTGAAGCACATCAGATTTCAATTAGGCGCAAATATGGACGAATCAGGTATGGAAGGACCGAGGGGGGAAAGTAAGAATCTTTATGATTTTATATAAAAAAAAACAAGGTAAATGATGTGGGTGTCGTGCTTGAAGGAGTGCATGTTCTGGTTGCAAAATTATTTCACAATATTTTATACTATGTTAATAATCTGCATTTGATGGATGACCCATCAGAGGTGAACAAGAAACTATTCACCAGTTTAGTGTTACTTTTAAACATATTACCCAGTGAAGTTATTTTTGCTACTGCTGGCGGCGTCCCATTTCTTTAATTCACGTAGGCATTTGTGTTAATTCATGTGGTGCAAATGCATTTTCCCTACGCGGATTAGCACAATTCATAAGAGTGTGTCACGTATTAACTATACAGGAATATATATTTAAAAATAATTTAAATATATGTTCTGTTGAGTATACTTGATGTTGAATAGACCTTGTTTGGCATAGTGGTCTTGCTTGTGCTTGTCAAACTCAACTCCTTAACAATAAATATCAGTCATTGGACCGTTGGAACCATAATTATTAAACTTGGCCCGATCATCAATTAGGCCGATTTACTGGGTCACTGACTCACTGGTTGAACCACATACAATTACATATAAATATAAATATTTAATAAAAATAAGCATACATTAAAATTCATAAGTCCATAAATTCACACCAGCTATTATAATTTCAGAGAAAACAATATGTGCAGAGTAACATAAATGGTTGTGTGTGCTTGTAAATTCTAAATCGGGTAACAAAGAACATAAATGATAAAACAAAGCATATCACATAATCATTGATTCATATCACATAAATCAAGTAACAAAAAAAATGATCAAACAGAGCATATCACATAATCAGGTAACAAAAGGGGGAAAAAAACATAACGATATGCTATAAGCCTACAATAGAGGCTCTGCTCATAAGACTTACCGAGGTGGTGGTGCGCAATGGTGGCAAGCGTGGCAGTAGAAGGCACGGTGGTGGCAGGCTTGACCGGGGCAAGCGCGGCCTAGACAGGTGCGGCAGTGGGGTTGAGACGCGGTGGTGGGGTTGCGCTGCTTCTCGGCTTCTCCCTCCCTTTCGTGTTCCTTTTGAGTCGACAACAGTGGCTTCTGGTAAGGGTTTCTTCCTTTTTTGTTGTTTCAATTTTCAATTTTTTTAAGGTATAGATGAAATGATGTCGTTTCATCATGTTTTCTTTTTTCTAAAAAACAAAAAGATAAATTGGCTAAGTCACAAAAATGGATCAATTCATCGGTTTTATGCTTAAATCACCCGAATCGAACCGCTTCAAACCGAATTTGAAACATACGTAATCCAAATAGTTACTCAGACCGGTTACTTGGCCAATCCACCGGCCGGTCTGGTTTTAATAACTGGAACACATATTTTGATTTAAAATTATTTGATAAAATATTTATTTAAAAATTTTGAACTACTTTGAAAAGCTAATTGAATTTGCACAAGTCACATGACTGACGTGGAAACCAAAACAATCGTGGCTAAATATTTTCTTTTAATTTGTTTGCATTTTCTCAAAGTTGCTACCAGCTTAATTTGTATCCATAACAACTTAAGGGATCAATAAAGTCTCTTAAATTTCATTTACTAAAAATATCTAAAATCTTTTAAGTGTTTATATTTAGGACAATAAATTTTAAATTTTTATTTTTTTAAACTTCAATTAAATAAAAGTATACTTGCTTTCTTCATGCTTTACATATTAAGTTCTGAAAACATGTGTTGTCATAGGTAAAGTGTATTTGGCTATTTGTTTTTTTTATAGTTCGATTATTGTGAAAACAAAATTGACAACAATTTTAGAAAAATGTAAAAAAAGAAAAAGTAAATAAATAAAAGGTAAATAGTCGCAGTAAGATGTAAGGCGTTTATCTTAATGTGTGGGTTCAGTGTTTACCCTAGGGGTGGCAAATGGATGCATTTGATTGATTTTGGATTGAATCATAACAGATGGATAAAAAAATTAATCACTAATCTATTTGGGACCCATTACAAAATTATTAAAATCATCTAACCCATCTAGAACTCATTTTAATAGATGGATATTTAATCTATCCATTAATCCATTTTAATTGATAGGATAGATGGATATCTGACCAAATCATTTAAAATCATTTTTTAAAAAATAAAATAAAATATATTCTTTAAAACAATTAATTCATTCTCTCTCTAAAAAATAAATAAATTTCTCTCTCTATGGGTTATGGATTGGTTGGATATCAAATGAGTCATGAGTAAGTTAGTAATTGGATATCTAATGAATATTGAACTCAATCCATTAACCATCTATAAACTAATTTGATCAAATCCATTTAGTTTATTATTATTATTGGATGGATTGGATTGGATTGGATTTAGACATGGATGAATTGGATGGATGATGGATAAATGGATCATTTTGATACCCCTAGTTTACCCTAACTTTTAAGAAAATGCAATAATTTTTTTAAAAAAAATAACATTTAGCCACGATTATTATTACCACGTCAATCATGTGACTTGTGCAAGCTCAATTGGCTTTCAAAGCAGTTGAAAATATTTAAATAAATATTATGTCAAATAACTTTTAATTGGAATTTGTGGTCCAATACCTAATATCTATCCTCAACGAGCTAAGTTCAAATCCCAGCAAACACGTCAGACCACTATGCCAAACAAGATCTAATTGAAGTATACTCAACAGAATATATATTTAAAGTGATTTTAAATTCATATTCCTATTTGGTCGATACGTGGCACACTTTTATGAATTGTGCTAATTCATGTGGCGTAAATGCATTTGTGCCATAAAGACTAGCTCAAATGCTTATGTAAATTTTAAAAAAGAAATAAAAATAGGGTGCCGTTAGTGGCGTTGCAAAAATAACCCCATTAGATATGTTTAAAACTAACATTAAATTGGTGAATAGTTTGCTAGTTCATTCCTAATGGGTCATTTACCCTATCGGTAGCCTCTATAGTCCTACAGTGTTCATCATCTATAGTTTTTTGAGTTAACTTCATACTAGTTTGCCTACTGACCAACCAAGTTATTACATTGATATATAATGTTATTGTGAACACCTTATTTTGATCATAATATTTTAGAAAATTTTAAAATAAAAAAGAGGATAGGGTTTTTAAACCCATTTGATCCACTAGGCCCAATTTAACCCAAGACCAAAGACCACCACCCCTCAAAGGCTCACACCCCTGCACACCACCACCCTCTGACACCACTCTGCACACGTTACCCATTTTACTTGAGTTTAGAGGGATAATATTGGAGGGATGGCAGAAACAAGTGGAAGTGATCAGCAGTTAAGGGGGGAAAAGACCCTTTAACCACCTCCTACACCCTATGTCACGACCGGGAAAAATCGAGACGGGGTGCGGCGAGAGAAAAATTTAAATAAAACAAATGGAGCCGCCACCAATCGTTTATTGGGTAGGGAAAATGAATGGCAAAACCCTTTAAAAATGGATTTAAAATAAAACAAAAGAAAAAGGTCTGCGAAAAACCAGGTTGGGTTCGGGAGTCGATTATGCACAGGGAAGGGTGGAAACTTAATCCCACTGCACCCCTGATACATCCGTCCTAAGACGGTTACCTTAAACTAGTTGTACAAATTTTAATAATCTAATCGATATCTATTTTACCCCTTAAATAAAAATGAAATAAACTAAATAATTAGATTACAAATATTCACAAATTCAAATAGAAACTAAATTGCACAATTTACGAATTTGAAAGAAAATAAACACAAAAAAAAAAACTAAATTAAATATTTGCAAGTTTGTTGTTAGAACTAAGAAAAATAATTAAACTACAAATATTCACATAATTAAATAAAAACTAAACTAAACAATTTACAAATTTGAAGGAAAAAAACAAAAAAATAAATAAATAAATAAATTGAATATTTATAGGTTTGGTGGAAAATAAATAAAAATAAATTAGAATATTTACAGGTAAGGGAAGGAAAGAAAGATAAAAATTAAATTAGACTATTTATACATTTGGCTTGCCGTGAGTGCCTACGTATCCCCCAAGTGCAATAGGGAATTCAAAGCCACGTAGTTCTTTAAAAAAATAATTGTGGGTTGGTTTATTTTAATTTAGAAAAATGATTTGAATTTATTGATTAAAAAAAACAAGATTAATTTGATAAAAAAAATGGATTGATTTTGATTGAAATAAAATTGATTTAATAAAGGAGACCGATTAGTGTATCCTAAACAAAATGGAACATGGTACTAAGCCCACAGAACCATCCCAAGAAAAATGGCCAGAAGGTACTTGACCCCTCAACACCAACTAACGAAATTATTATTATCATTTTTCAAAACATGTCTTGAATGAGATAGGACATGGTACTAAGCCCACAGAACCATCACATGAAAAATTGGTCAGAGGGTACTTGACCCCTCAACACCAACTAACGAAAATATTATAGCATTGGACCATATATTTGATTATTATTTCACTTCTTTTTCCTTTCATATAATACAAGTATAAATAATTAATACCAACTAGATATATTTAAATATAACTCAATAAAATAAGATAATTAAACAAAAAAAAAACAATAAGAAAACAAAATAATTAAGAAACTGGAACGTTTACTAACTAACACAAAAGAGACTTGAAAATTTGTTCTTTATTCTTTTTTTTACTTTCATCCGGCCTATTCACGTAGTCTTATTGTTTTAAAGCTTTTTTTTCTTTTTATTTCCTATTTGCAACATGTTCTAACCCAATAAGAAAATATTCTAAACCCAAATATCAACCCAAGCTTGCTATTGGTCCAAATGAAACTTGCATCTTTAAGGCCAACTAAATAAAAACCTCCACTAACTCAACCTTGGGCTTTCTGTACAGCAAAGGTCCATTAACTTGGTTAAACATAGACCTTATTCACAAAACCAAAACACATAACTAAACTTACGCAAATTAAACGATGCATCAGGTGAAGAAAGTGAATGTTGCGTGGTGATGCTGCTTGGGTGGTTATGCTGGCTCAGTGCAAGTTGTGGGGAAAAGGAGGGGATTTTGGCTCAACAGGCGGTTTGTTGGTTCGGGTACTGGGTGTGGGTGCTTCGGCAGCGACTTGGAGATTTGGGTGGTTGATTAAAGTTGATGCAGAGGCTGTTTGGTGGTGTTATGGGTGGCCTTTTTCTGGGTTTTGTTTCAGAGAGGCAGAGGTATTGGCTATTGTTTGGGTGAGATTGCTGCTGTTTGGTGGCTGTATGATGGAGGTTGTGTGGGATTTGGGTCTGGTTTGGGGTTTTGTCTTCGTGAAGGTTGGGCGGCGGCGTGGTGCTCTAGGTTCGTTGGTTTGTTGAAGCTGATTTGGGGAGTGGCCTGGGTGGTGATGGTGGTGCTGCGGTTTGGTGAGGGAAAAGGATGAGCTTGGAGTTTTGCTTGGTTGGTCCCGGTGATGGGTTCTATTTTGGTGAATGTAAGTGGTGTATGGAAGATGCAGTAAGAAGAAACAGGAGAGAAAAACAAACCGAGTAAAAAAAAATGTATGGCAGAAAAACAGGCAATTGCCTTAGAGGTTGGGTGAGATTACCTTTCGCCAACTTGAAATAAGTTTTCTTCTCCTGATCCAAAGCAAAACTTAGCTCTCCAATCTCCCCTCCTCTGCTCTCTCGTTTCTTTCCTTTTTAAGTCCAGAACCAATGCTCAAGTCCCAGCCTTTTTCCTGTGCCAGCTTGGTGTAGTATGGGTGTAGTGTGTGTGTGATGATCACCTGTGTGCTGGAGGGATGGGGTGTAGAATGGGTGTAGGGTGTGTGTGATCATTGTAGTATGCTGGAGGGATGGGGTGTGGTTGTGTGTGATGATTGTGTATTTTTCATTTTTTTATTTTATTTTCATTTAATTTAATTTTTTTTCTTTGAACTATGGCTAAAAAAATCCAAACAAAATTAAGTGTTTACACCCTAAACCTCTCATAATCACTTGGAGAGGATAAGAAAGAGGAAGAGACCGGAAAAAAGGGGATCAGGAGAAGGAAGAAAAAAAGAAGGGAGAGACCAGAAAAAATGAAGATAAAGAGATTAGGAGTTGTTTTCGATTTCCATCAAGAGAAGAAAAGAGATTTTATTCAGAGTTTGCTAGAGCAGATGTAAGCTCACTCTAACTTTTTTTCTGAAGTGTTTAGCATGTTGCATATGGACCCGTATGATTAGTATTCTTTGAATGAAAGCCCGTGTAAATGTTCCTAAATCCTGATGGTGTTGATGCATAGTGTATATAGTTCGTTGGTTTGCTTATTCTGCTTTTCTTCATCTTCTATGTCATGCCTCTATAAGGTGGGCTAACAATTTTTCATTGCATCTAAGACTTTTTTTTGGCTAAATACCTTAAGTTTGAAATGTAAGATTCTCCATTAATACGAAAAGCTCACCTCGACCCCAGCCATCAAAGCACCATAATCAGAACCCTTTTGCACCATGCTCCACCTATGCCTCTGTAACACACCTAAAACCAGTAAAATACCACAAGATAACACCTCACAAACCCCCACCTTGAACAACATTTTCACATCCCACATCCCTTCAACCATTGCGACAAAACAGAGCTATTTTCACGCACACCGAAAAAACACCACCTAAAGCCACTCATGAACAACAAAAACCATCATAATATCCCACTGTCTTGCCTCCAAACGCAACACCAACAACAACCTCAATAACCATCAAACAACACCCAAATCAGCAGACACACTAGAAAATAGAGCCTACGTCCGTTTCCCACCGACCACCTTCCCCAGGTTCACGTTTCTGACCAACCATCTATTTTGATGGTTAAAGTTTCTGACCAAGTGTCTTTCCCCAGGTTCACATAACTGACTGACCATCTTTCCTGTGGTCACCATTCCCGACCGACCACATTTACCCCAGGTCCTCAGTGACCAACCAAGCATCCCATCCAATGACCATCTTCACATTCTGACCAATTGACCACTATGTCACCCACTATAGGTTATTGACCGATCACCCTTTCGTATCTCTCACTCATAAACAAGAGTACCTTTACACAACATCATATCTGACCAATTTACCCCACCATCATCTCTAACTAACCAATCTTCCCAACAGATGGAACCCTCTTCTTGTCTCCAAAATAGACTGATTAGACCTTTCCCATGACCTCCATTAAACCGATCGCACTTAAACCGATCAGATTTTTCCTTAGATCTTCACCATCCAATCACCCTTGATCGAACTTACACAAAATTGACCAATCCAACCCTACTTTTAACCTGTTAACCTCTCAAATCTCCAAAATTAATTTGATCCCTTTACCAGTCCCACTTATTACCAATCATCCCCCGACCGATCATACCTTTATCGATCACTTTACCCTTCAATCACCTCCTTTTTCTGACCAATCAACCTAATAGTAATGAATCACTTAAGAATAGGGTTGAATCAAGTGTAACAAAAAAGGAAATTTTCTGCAACAGACAAAAACTCAAAACACCAACAGAGATAAGCTAGCTGGTTAGCGACAGTGAGCTAACTTATCAAAGTGCAGAATTCAAAACTTAAACAGAACATGTGCATACAAGTTTGAATATCAACAAACAATCATTCACACACAAACACAATAAAGAAAGGGATAAAACAGAGCTTGCACAACGAAATTTCTATTGGCTTAGCCTAATGTAGAGCCTACATCCAGTCCTCAGCAAAGCTGAGAAATTTTCACTATCAACCAAGTGTTCTTTGATCCACCCTAGCCTTTCCAAGCTAGAAACAAGTAGTTTTGATCAACCTTAACATCTCCAAATTATGAAACAATACAACCTCACTGGGCTACTGATCAATCATTTTGAGACACTTATGTTAGCTTTGTACTTAGCTTTTATTGGATGTTTATTGTGCTCAATATTAGTATATTAGCTAAGTTTTATGTTTTTGGGCCTCATTGGGATTTAATGCAAATTATGATTAATTTTCGGATTTTAATGCATTTTGAACTTTCCTCCTTGATTAGGCCATAACTTGGGATTCAAAGATCCGTTTAAAGTGATCTTAGTGTCTGTGGAAAGGTAAGAAAAAGATCTACAAGTTTCATGAGAACTCAAAAGCTGTATCAGACTTCTAATGGTCCAAAATATGCCTGAAATTCAGAGTGGGCTTATTGTCGTTGGAATCTAAGCAATGTGCACATATTGGACCATATCGTGGGCTATAGGCCTCCTTTTAAGTTGAAACTGGTGCAATTGGAAAGCTGAGACATAAAACTACAACTCTTATGAAGACTTCCAAGCCCAAATACGTCGTTTTGATCATGCAAGTTAAGCTAGAAGTCAGAGAAAAGTTAGTGAGGAGAAGTCACCAACTATGCACTAACCCCCATCAACAATGCATCAAGCCACCATTATTGACAAACCTCCATTTTTATCTTGCATTCCAGTTGTTTACAGCTTTTATCAACTGTAAATTGGCCTCTAGGATTCGTATAAATAGGGTCAATCTCTCTTGCATTTAGCATCAATAAAATTTTAAGTAACTTTGAGTATTTGAGAGAGTTTTCTTTTCATCTTCCTCTCCCTTCTCTCTAAAATTTCATTTTTGTTCTTCATTTTCCGAGTTCTTCTTTCCCATCCATGGAAGGCTAGGCTCTTGTAATCAATCCAAGAGATTAACTATCTTGATGTTTAATTTGGAGATCTTGTTTTGATTGTTCATATTACTTAATTGTTATTCAAGTTGCTCTTTTTCCTCTTTTGATTTTGATCTAGATTGAATTGCTTAATTTGATTTAGATGTTTATGTGATAATTGCTTTATTATCATGTATTCAAAGGATCACAAAGGCAAAATAATATATCAAAGCTTTTTGATGGATTGTTTAGCTTGGTTAAATTTCTAATCTTAAGTTAATTTATGTTTGGATGGTGCTTAATTCATCTAACATTGGTTAATTAAATCCTAGATGCTTATCTAGTAGAGGATTCTTGGATCATGTTAAGACTTCTTGATGTGATCTAAGGCCAAGAACATGGTTGGTAATTAAGTGGATTCCTTGTGATCAATGATGGATTAAACTCAAGATAGTTAAATTTCCTTAGATTGGTTAATTTATTAATTGATTTTCATAATATTGTTTTCAGTTTTAATTGTATTTTGTTTTATTGTTTCAACAAAACCCCCCTTTTTTATAGTTTTAATTGCTTGCTAATTAGTTGTGTCACTGAGTTAATCCTTGAGAGAAACGATTTGGTTCATTCATTATACTACAAATTTAACCCGTGAACCGATCTTGGTTATTTGATCGAGCTCGACGGCTCGATTAGCTATAAGATAATAAAGCAAAAACTCTCTCACAAGGAGTTGGATATACAATGATACGCTTAACAAAAATTTACAAATGATTCTCAGAGTAAAGCACAAATAATTCTTCTTGCTATTTTGTTTTCTTCTCTTTTTCCCTTTTTCTCTTCTTATGGCTTCTCTGGAAAATGATGGCTATCTGTAGGCAGCTTGAATTTGAACGTTGCAGCACATACTAGTTGTCAATAACCTCTTTAGGCAGCAAGTGGGTGCATTGTATCCTTTTTCTTCTTTTTGTATGCTCTTGCAATTTGTTTGGTACCATTCCAGCCATTCCAAGGAATATTCTAATCGTATAGTAGCTTGGGATACCTTCTAGAATCATCTTGCAGTTGAAAACCAAAAACAGAGTTGAACAAAGAGTTTCTGGGTTTCAGTCACGAGTTAGTTCATCTTTGATTCATGAGTAAGCTCATCAGTGTCTTCCAAAAATGTTGCTTGAGCAGACCAATCTTGATCATAAGCATGCTCTTCTTTGTCCTTCCAGTAGCTAGTTCAAGTGTGCAGGGATTTCTCATGTCCATGAGATAACTTATCTTCCAACATCTTCAATTTTAATGCTTTGATAAATCTGCAGAATAGTTACTTAAATAGGATCAAGTGTAAGTTATCCTTGTTAATGATAAAGTAATGTTTGTAATCATCATAACATAAATGCTAACAGGAAACACAACCCTTATTTTGCGATCTCCACTACCTGATCTTACTGACCGATCCAATCCTTTTACCAGTTTTACCCATAAACTTAACCAACTAAGTTTATCCTTAATCGACCACCATCTCACCCTTTATTGATCACTATTGTACCCACTGATCGAGCTCCAACCTAGCAAAGCCTTTCCCTATTGTCTTCACTCACCATCAGTTCAGACCGATCAGGTCCTTTTTCCCATAGAAACCATAACAACTTATCGGCCACGACTGATCAAACTTTTTCCCTTTAACCACATCTTCCCTTATCGTCTTTGACCGATCAAACCTTTTTCCCTTTGACCACCTCTACCCTGATCGGTTCAGACTGATCAGACTTGCCTTTCCCTTTGGAACCACAACTAACTGATCGTTCCCCAGTTGATCAGACAACCTATTCCATGTTCTCTAGCTAATTGATCGGCTCTAACCGATCCAATCCTTTCTTTCCTTTGAAATGCAACTAACCGATCGGCTTTGACCGATTAAACCTTTTCCCTTTGATTGCCTATACCCCGACCTATCAATTGAGTCACCTTCCCTATCTCATAATCAATTAGTCAGATCTTCCTTTCCTCATCATTGATCGAATAATTTACCAATCAGATTGTCCTGCCCCTTTCTTAACCGATGGACTGATCGGTTGTTTTCCCAATGAGCTCAGATGGCTGACCTACCGATTGATATTTCCTCATCCTTTGTTGTTTTTGTGATTTTCTTTATATTTGATACACAAAATTCAGTTTTAATTATCCATGTATCGACCAATAAGATTGATTGTACTATCTTGTGTTGTCTTTAGTTTCATTTGGATTTGTAGGGGTTTATTGTGCGGCCGAATGTCGTCTTGAATCCCGTACAAGAGTGGACTAATGTGGAAATAATTCAATTAATCTTTTAATCTCTCCCTCTTAATGAGTTGTCAACATCTTCAATTTAGTTTTTAATACTCATGTAAGGGCAATGAGACTGATTGTACAATCCTTGTGAAGTCTTCAACGTCATTTGGGTTCATAAGGATTTATTATACAATCTTGTGTTGTCACAAATCTCATACAAGGATAGACCAAATCGAATAATCCTTAAAATGAACCTTTTAAATCCCTGTCAATTAATTTTTCAATCCTTTCTTATAGTTTCGAGTCGTTTAAAGACAATTTAATCTTTCTTAATTTAAAATTAAGCAAACCACAATCATTTTCTATAAAGAACTACGTGACTTTTTTTCCATTGTACCAAGGGATACGTAGGAGCACAAGTCAAGCCAAACTTTTAATTTTCGCAATTTAATTTCCTTTTTAATCCGTGAATATTTATTCATTTTTTGCTAAAATGGATAAAATAGATATCGTTTAGGTTATAAAGTTTGCACAATTAGCTTAAGATAATCGTCTTAGGACGGATGTACCAGGCGTGTAGTGGGATTAAGTTTCCACCCTTCCATGTGCATAATCGATTTCTGAACCTTACTTGGTTTCACAGACCTTTCTTTTTGTGTTTTTGTTTCAAATATATTTTTAAAGGGTTTTGTCAGTCATTTTCCCTACCCAATAAATGATTGGTGATGACTCTATTATTTTTTAATGTTATTTCTCTCTCGCCACTCCCCATCGCGATTTTTTCCAGTCGTGACAGTTATATTTCATCAATAAAGAAATTATTTTTCTTTTATTGGTACATGTCAATAAAGAATTTATCTTTTTCAAACAAGTGTTACACCATTCAATATTAAATATATTAGTACTAGTATAATTTGTAAACTATACTTTGATAACATGGCATGTTTGAATTAGTTTATTTTCTACTTAAATAAAAATTTTAATCAATATTTATTTTAAGCATTTTTATTAAAAAAAACTAATTCAAACACGCCTAAAATTTCTATCGGTGACTAGACAACCCTTAAAAAGAAAATTAATAAAAAAAAGTTTTGTTCCATGAACTTGCAGTACACAACAACAAACACAAAACATTCACGCAAAGTTAAGACAATTCATTTTATGACGAAAATTATTCATATATATATGAATTATAAAGTCATCATAGAAAAGCAGTTTTCTTTCGTGCGATGATAACAATTAATACGCTATGGTTTGGTTTAGCTTCAAACCTATGACACATGCATAGGCACCTAAGCTTATATATGTAGAGGATTACGAGATAACAAATTATTGGGGATTGAGGTTGAAATTCTTCAAGCATTAATGTAAAAATAAAATAAAATAAAATAATGCATTTTAATACATTAGTTAAATAATTAAAATAAAAAGTATTAAATATAAAAGTAGAGTATTTAATGTCTTGGGATCCTAAACAATATTTAATTCTTTCTTTATTAGGTAATTAGTAGAGTTTATAGAAGGGTATTTAATATTTCTTAAATTTAAAGGCATTAGTTTTTTGTTGTTGTGTAAATCATGATATTTTTTTGGTCCAGAAGACGAGAGACTAATCTCACAAGATACGGTCAGACGTATGAAGTGAGGACCCCTCCCAATTGCGTTTTTTCCATACACATTGTCTCAAAAATCAAACCAATACAAAATACTTAAGGTGACCGGGTCCCTTTCACTTAGACCAACACAAGTTGGTTTTAAAGACACTAGTTAATAAAAACTATAGAAAGATAAAAGATGCATGGAACTGTGCCCCCTAAGCCTAACATTGGTTCACTCTTACAAAACAAGTGATATATGCACATCGATCTTTTTTTTTTTGTGAACCAATGGTATCCTCTAACTGACAGTTAGAGACTAATCCCTTTTGAAGCAAAGAGATCACTAAAGTAGGTATAACCTCTTTCAACAAAGTCTTTTCCATATACACGACCTAGTTTGAACTCAAAACAACATAATTAAGGGGCCCAACTATTTACCAATTATCCCAAACCTTATTGGTTATGCACATCCATCCTGTATATGAACATAATCTAATTTATCTTACACCAATCCCTATTTGTGCCAAAAAAGCATATTCCTGCAAACCAGTAATATGGTCGTTCTCGGAGAGTGGGGGCTGGACCACTAAACCCCAATAAGCCTAAAAAGTACCTCAATTTTCAAGTATATATGGTTCAATTTATCAACCGTTGTCATCATTTCATAAGAGAAATGTTAGTTTATACATCATTTTGCACTAATTATTTTTTTAGAGATATAGATTTCTGTGCAAGCCTGACTTATATGTAGATAACCCACCTCGTTTAGAAATTAAAAATAGTATAAAAGTTATCAACAAATATCACTATATATGGTCTTCATAGTCATCTCACTAAAGCTTGTTAAAATTATCAACTAATCATGGTCGTGATCTTCGTAATCATCTCACTATTAAACTGCAGATAAAGTGACCATTACGGGGTTAGTGGCAACAACATAGGTAGTGGCTCCCTCTCTTGCAGACAAATTTTCCTACGGAAACGAAGCCCTTTCAGGCTTGGGAACCAAACCTAGGTGGTCAACAATCAATGGCTCAAATAGAAGGAAGAGTTCAAGATCTAGGTTTTTGGTCGCCTCTGAATGTGAGACAGCTACTTTTTTAGGGTTTTCTTTGGTAGCCCATGATTCCGTGTCTACTTGGATGTGTTACTACTTACTACTGAAAGTGACACACACACAGTTTGTGGATGGCTTACATGCATGTGCAAACTTTGCCACTAGTGCATTGCAAGTTTGCAACTTTGAAAAAGTGACCCAGCTATTTGTTATCACACGGTTGTGTACTTTCTTTACCACACGATTGAACAATAATAATAATAACATAAATTGAAAATCAGTGTTTCCTCTACTTTTTAGGGTTGATATTTATTATAATTAATGGGATACAAATTTGAATCCACTAGTTGTTCATCAACAGTTTTAGAACCATCATGGAGTGCGTAAGATTGATAACTTTCATTGAAAATTCAGTTTTTATAAGAAAAAATTATTCATACCAAAAGTATCGTCAATAGTGGAATCTGAATGCACTGACTATTTTAACTATAAAATCTCTTTTCCTGACTGTCATTAAAGACTTAAAATTCAATCACATTTGCTCTACATGAGATGATTACTTTTTTTAGTTATAAACAAAACAGTTGTTTCTTATTAGAAAACATTGAACCGTGCATTTGAAAAGTTTCGGCTGTAAAGTGAGACCAAAAGATAAGTTTTTGTTGACTTCTCTTCCATTTATATGGCTTAAAAGCATGATTAAATTAAAAATTCACCATTTACTTCATATCCAAGGAAATAATATATAGCTATAATGATTCAGATAGGAGTATTCTATTTAATTAAGAAACTTCAAATTCAAATCAAGTTGAGAGGGGATAAGGTGAGTTTATGAAAGGGAAGTACCTTCCCCCACGTTATGTGGGCTTCATTGGAGCAAATGTAAAAGGAAAATGCATTTCTGTAAGGAAAGCATCCTTAAAATTAGTTATGTAAAAAAGTAATCCACTTAAAAGTATCAATTAGTTCAATTATTAAACTCATTTGTTATATTTAGTTGCATAAATTTAAGATTAAATCTTATCTTTATTAAAGGACGAATGTCCTGGCCTTTTCGGATGACAAACTATTAGCTACAGCTATATATATGTATAAGGTGTCAAGAACTAATAGCAGCGTGGACAATGCAGTTAGGCTCTGGGGAGCGGCAAGAAAAAAGGCACATAATTGATAAAAAAGGCACATAATTGATTTTATATTTTTAAGGGAGTTTTATGGCATTACAAAAAAATTGATATTCTTTATCTAGTGGACAATTTTATTAATTGTTAGATGACTACTCGATAACCTTAAATACATAATTTAATATGAAAATAAAAAATAAAAAATTTAAGAAAACGAGTTCAACCGTGAGCTTTCTTGCTTTAATATCTAAAGTTAAAAGTTTGAAATGTGATATCGAATGGGTCCACCTGCTCAAGGTGAACAGCAGCCGCAGAAAGTTAGATATCAATTATGCCTGTGGTCACCAATGACTACGGTGTCAATTTTGATTTCAAAGTGAATGCAGAAAAGAATACAAATTTGCAAACTTTTACTAATATATTTATTTTAAAATTTGAATATAATTAACACATTTTTTATATATAAATCATTGTTTTAAAAACCGGTCCAACCGGACCGGTTCAACCGGTTGGACCGTGGACCGGTAGCTCCACCGGTTCTGGTTCAACCAAAGAACCGCCCGAGCGGTTAAACCGCAAAAATTATAAAAATAACCGGTTGAACCGGTTAAACCGGTAAAAAACCGGAAATAAAAAACCGGTTGGACCGGTCATCAACTTTTAAATTAAATTTTTATTAAAAAAGAAAGAAGAAAATGGTTCTTTTTTTAAGAAAAACTTAGGATTTAGCATTTTTAGAAGTTAGGTTGGGAGTTTCCACAATTTTAATCCTTCTTTATCACAAAATAGGTGGCAACACTACAAAGCGGTTTATGATTTTTATGATTAGTTATATATATATATAGTATATAGTATACCGGTTCAACCACCGGTTCAACCGATCAAACCGATTAAACCTTGAACCGCTCTCCTCTCCGGTTATCCGGTTCAACCGTTTTTTAAAACATTGATATAAATTCAGGTATAATTAATATTTTTACATATATAAACTTAAATACAACTCAATATATTTATACATTAATTACATCATTTTACCTTTTTAAAAATTATCTCGAGCATTATTCCTCCTTTGGAGTGATGACTTTTTATAATTAAGGACGTGGCTATGACGGCTATATTGGTTCAATGGTGGCTATTGCGACCTCTCTACCTCGCACACTAATGTACAGTATCCTAAATTAGAATAGCTCGTGAGCACTGTGTAAATTGCGGACTATAGGCATAGCTACGCAATCATAAAGATTGTGACGACTGAAAAAAGAATGCCGATCTTACCGCATAGGGCAAGTTAGCTAACCATTTTACTGCTGGATCGACACCATGCATGCACCCTTTGGTCTTTACACGTTGGTAGTAAAATTGAAAATTCGTTTCCATCATCAACAAAGTTAACTTTCATATTCTTAATGATATGCTTGAAGACTTTAAAGCATAGAGTAATCAATACACGTAGATGTCAGCGACACTAGCGGCAAAAAGGATATATGCTTAAGGGGAAAGAAAGAGAGTCCATTCGATGGGAATCACATTAAGAAGCACCAACTTGTTTAGATTGTAGACTTTTTATTATATAATTATTTTATTTTATCAACGATTTAATGTAAAATTAAAGCCAACATGGTTTTTGTTAAAAAAAAATAAAGGACTTGAAATTCGAATCGAACACATCACAAGGAGGATTGCATGGAGACTCAGAGAATGCACGCGTACGCTCTTTATAGCAGAAGACGAAAAGTAATTGCAGAAAGACATGCGGCTTAGATTTTCATTTTAATAATAAAGGAGCATATATGCCAAGGGAAATTATTAAATCGTTGACCTATTGTGTTGAAATTCAAAATTTGGAGTTTCATTGATTCGGCCTTTTTTTTATGATTGAATATGTAGCTTGATATATTATTATTGGAACACATATTATGCTTGACAATGGACTGAAGACCCAAGACACTTTCATGAGATCGTTATAATAGGGCTTTTGGGTGCAATGTTTATCTTTTCAATATGGGCTGAAATAGAAGTACGCAGAATGGAAATAAATTAAAACTCATCTAACATGCAGTGTTTCATTCATGGCTTTCGCTTGGGCCTAATATGTCCTGACCCAAACAAATCACAACTGTATCCGTATTTATCCAAAACTAAAATTAGAAATCTATCTATGGTGGGGTTAGTGAAATTCAGACTGGGCTTATTAATACTATTCATACCTTTTTTGTTTGTTTTGGTTCTGCTATTGATAGTAGGATTCAGACATAGCCCAGTTCTCTATAATACTCACCCAGAACATAGGCTTGAGTCAGGGTCAGTTTTATGGTGACTCTCCCTCAAATTTGAGAGGGGGCGGTGATTCATGATTTTATGGAATGAAACATAAAATGGAATTACCATTCCATTTTTTTTTTCCTTCTAACAAACATGGGAATGCCCAATTTATAAAAAAAAACATAGAATGAAATCACCATTATCAAACATAACACATAGCTTTGTTATGACGCCTTCTTATTGGCCAGATTAACTTTGGAGGCTACTTAAATTCTTACTAGAACTTCTAAAAACTAAGAGGTTAGTCCTGTACATGAAGAAAGTATGGACAGTGGAAACTTACGTATCTTGTTACTCACTATAGGTAGACCTGCCAAGTGCCTCTCGCCCGAGGGGGAAGGCGCCACACCCCATAAGAAATTAAGGGGATGGATCCCGTGTTTGTCTCTAGCTCAGTCTAAAATTCCGAAATCTACTCTCATTAATTTTGTTGTTCTAGACCACATATCTTCATTTTTTATGTGATTTCTTTTTTTCATTTTTCTCATCCCTTAAAAAGTTAACTATTTTTCATAAAGTAATAATTTTTCGTGCTCTTTATCCACTTACCTTGCCTAAAAAACTTGCTTATTCTTTTATCTTCATTCGTGCTAACTTTGCAAGTCTAGGTAGTGTCAGCTGCTCATTCTTCATCCAAGCATCTAATAAGACATAGACCATTTTCGTAGTGTAAGGAAATGGTGGATGAGCTTTCTCTCTCCAAGATGGTGGCTTGTTGATAGAACAATGGAAGCCTTTCTTTTTCGCTTTTGGTTTCACCTGACTTTGCTTACTTTAGGGGCGAGGTCTTTGCTACAGCAACCTCCCTGTCATGATTTGTACCTTTTGTCTAGTGAGCTAGGTAGTACTATGCTCCTTCAAAGGTTTCAGAGAGATACTAGCCTCGTGAATGAATCGACATCATTATTGATTTTCATATGAATCTTACAATTGTAAATTAACCATGTTATTTATGCAACCCTTCACCCAAACTAGCTAGCTCCTCAATGTCCTCATCGCACAAAAGCGCTTGGTCTTTATATTGCTCGATGAACTCCAGAATGTCCTCATTTAGACATTGGCACGGATGGTTCCTAATACATTATATGAATAGTGGGATCCTCCACGAAGAATTAGTCAAATAAAGCTTTTGTCATTTCCTCTTAGTATGCTAGAGAGATTCTTAAAAAAAGTGGGATAGAAAATTGCAAACCAACAAAACACCTCTGCAAAACTTCAAGATGCCACTTCATATATCGCATTTTAGTTGAAGCCTTTATGCAGTCAGCTAATCAAGTATCTGAATTCATGTATTCTCCGTAGAAATTCATTTTCAACTTCTTAAACGAATAATTGAGATATGTCAAGGCTATATTGATTCAGATTGGACAAGGTGTCCCCTTACCAAACAATTAATAACATGCTACTATTTACATCTTGGTCCCAATTCGGTTTCCTGAAGTTCTAAGAAACAAATTGTATTGAGATCATTAGTAGAGATTGAGTATTGGCCAATTGCTCATCAATGACTGAAACATGTTGGTTAAAAAAAATTACTTGGTGAGCTGCATTATGCCTTCAGGGCACTTGTACTCAATCACTATATATGTATGATAGTTTATCAGCCACATTTTTATCTCAGTCTCGTACAACATACACGAACCAAGCATCTATAGACCTACACTTCATTTAGGATCATGCATGTAGCACCCATGTTCAAATTCAGCATATATACTCGTTGGCGAACAACAGATATATTCAACAATGTCTCTATGCACAAAAGCTTCAGATCTTTCAAATAATATTAATCTGGTTTCTCAAACAGTTGAGATTGGGAATAAAAGATAACGAGAACTTGGTCGAGTTATCCACTGATTATTTAATTAGAACCGTATTCAGTTAATAATTACATGCAATATAGTTTTGAAAGTTCGTACTTAAACTAGTAACTTATCCGCAATGCATGCGTTTATGTTTTTATGACCAGAAATTGTTTCTTATTTCCATTTCAATTATTCTCTGGTTGCAACGAGAATAAAAACAATATTGAAATGGAAATATGAAATATCAAAGTATGTCAATTATAAAAATTATCTTTCACTGCATATCATTCTTTCTTTGCTTCAGATCTGTCCATCTTAGTAAGCTATACATTTCCATAAATCAAGGGAAATTGGTTTCAATTTTTGTGGAATTTAAAATTCTGAAAATGACATAACATATTTTTTGGGTGCAGAAAATAACATAACATTGAGATGCTCTTCAATCCCCAACTAACAGCGTATGGCTTCCATTTATGGTTTGTTCTGTTCATTTGCACGTTATTCATCATTGATGTCTATCTACCACTGGTCACTGGTCAGTGATATGATCCAACAAATAATTCCAATCTCCCCCTCCCAAAATTTAACAAAAAATTCATGAAGGGGAACAGCCAGCATTTTTGTCATATTAAATTATAATAATGATAGAAACGCATGGATTTCTTTTGTATTTTTCCAAATAAACTTGAAGTGTGCAATCTACCAAAGAAAAAAAGTCTTTTAAGTGTGCATTTAGATCCCATTGCATCAGAAGGGGTCGTGTGTTAGAGAGATTTTCTACAGTCACAGACAAAACAATGCACTTCAGCTGATTTTTAAGTTGTTGTCTCCTCTTATATATTGTTTGGATGTGGGTAAGGAGAAAGAAAAGAGGAAAATGAAAGAAAAAATGATCACAACTTTTATTTAGATGATTTTAATGAAGGGACAAGAGAGAGAATAAGGGAGAAGTGTTCCCCCTTCTTTTTTCTCAAAACTCAAAAATTCTTCTCCTACATTAAGGAAATGGAAATAATTCATTTTTAATTAAATATGTATTAAATTACATAAATGTATTATATTTGTGTTATTAGATTAGCAACATAAAAACTATATTGAAAATTTAATTATAAAACTTATCCATTTTCCTACTTTAATTTTAACTCTCAAACATATTATAATATTAGTCTCTATCATTCTCTGATAGTAGTTCAAATAAGAAATAAATACACCAGAAGATTTGAACTGGAGAAACAATTCCAATGTGGCTGGATTTCAATGGGAAAGAGAAGGGGCAAAATATATCTACAGCATGAATATTATTTGACAACTGCTTTCCAATGTCAATTCAAGTGAGGATTTAATAATGTTTTTTTTTCTTTTCAAGCAAACACATATTTTGATTTTTCAAAAATATATGTAATATCACATTAGTCCTCCTTTTATTAGCGACATCAAATTAGTTTTTCAATGATAATTAATGTCAACAATTTTGTCCTTCAAAACCTAATTTGATGTCATTTTAAAGATTAATTTGATTGAAAAAATGTGACATTTAAGGATTAATTTGATGTTACATATATATTTTTGGAAGACTAATTTATGTATTGATAAATGAAGGACCAATATTGTGATGTCATGCATATACTTGAAAGACTAAAATTGGTATTTAGTTTTTTTTTTGTTATATAATATGTGCAAGCACCTGAGTAAGGAACAAAGAAAAATGTCCTAATGAAAAAGTGAACATTGGACATCAACATCACACTCAGTCTTTAAAAACTTGGGCACTCTCTTCAGTCTTCATAAGCATTTATTTAAAATAAGTAAATATTAAAATGTGTGTATCAATTATTACGAAGTCATAATTTATAAATAAAAAGAATATGTGCCTTGGTATGTGCAATAAGTGTGTTTGTGACAAACATTACTTGAGAGAATTGTGTTGTGTAGTGTTGTTTTTATTAAAAAAAAAACAAATTATTCGTATTTTTTAAGTATTTTATTTTCCAACATAACTTGGGTAGTTGAGAATATGAAAATTTGTTCCTTTTATAGTCCTAACTCAAGTGACACTAAGTCCTTTTGAGAATAGTATGATCCCAAGGTCGATAAAGTCTTAAATCTCATTTGTAACCCAAAAAAAAAAAATGTTGTCCCCAATCTAATATTTAGTAATGAGAAAGTTGCAGCGAATGCTTTTGAAATAATTAGTTAAATATGCATCTTAGAAATTTTAGAGAGTGAAAAGGATGTTGAAGCTTGAATTTTTGTTGAATACAGTATAACAAAATAAGTGGCAAATGGTTTTGGATTTGCCCTTTAATCTATGTAGTTAAATTGAACAGTTTGATGTACTTTTTTTTAAGGAGGCCTATTGTACTCTATTATATAACCACAGTCTTTTGGTCAAAATTAAAAGAGATATCAATTGAACTATACTCATTATTAATAATTTTAAGAATTCTAACTCATGTGACACTAAGTCTTTTTGAAGACGGCTTAATCTCGAGGTTGACTAAGTCTTAGACTTTCTTTATAACAATTTTTTTTTTTTTTTGCATCCAATCTAATATTCAGTACCGAGAAAGTTGCAACTAATGATTTTAAAATAATTAGTTAGATGCATCTTAGAAATTATAGGAAGTGAAAAAAAAAAATTTGAAGGATGAAGTTTTGTTGAATACAGTATAACAAAATATGTGGGAAATGGTTTTGGACTTGCCTTTTAATTTATATAGTTAAATCAAACAATTTGATAAACTTTTTTTAGGGAGACTCTGTTATACCTAAATGAGAATAGAAAATGGACATGAGGAGAATCGAAGCCCTACCACAAAATTATAGTCTCCTGAAAAAGATAAAAAGGAGATACTACTTGAACTATACTCAACCAGGAACAATTTAGTACACTTAACTCGATAATGTTGAGTTTAAATAAATATGACCAAATTATTTATTTAAGCATGTGAACATCATGCGTTCAACCTCTATAAACTCGTCTCAAATTTAATTAATTGTATATAACATATAGTATTTTTTATTATACTATATTAAAATGTAACTAATTTTTTTTAATTATATAATTTAATATTTAAAATTATAATTCAAATCAAACCCTAGCTTGGCAAAGTCAAAATCAACTTGTTGGAGTCGAAAGAAATTGATGAATTACAAGTGGTTAATCTAACCATAAAATTAGTAAGTCATTAATCACTTAGATGACTAGCTTGATTAATTGGTTATCATTATTAATTTCCTGTAACTAACATTTTAAGTAGTTGTTGTTATAATTAAACTCTTTTAATAACATATATGGTTAAACGGTTACATGGATCAAAAGTAAATCCTCGTTATTTTGCATAAGAAGGAAAGAAGACCTGTAACCTAAAGCTCCATCTTCTCTGCTCTTTCCTATAAAAACTCTGATAATGCACCTTTTTTTTTTGGTATTTCCATTCATAACTGAGTTATCATCTATAAAAGGTTGGTCCTGCTACAGTCATGACTCAAACAACTATCTTTAGAAGACTTTATTGCACAAATTAGTGTGGGAACTTCATTCAATCACCGAACTCACCTTAGCAAATCAAAAGGCCAAAAAATACCCAACCTCATTGGTAAGGCACATTGATGCTTGCAAAAAGTCATGAGCTATATGAAGGTGTACTTTGTTACAAGTTTATACATATTTATTTGTGCAGATGTCATTCCCCGAATAGGATTGCTTTGTTCAGCATTTGTTAAGTACGATCATTATCTAGAAACAAAGTTGATGATTTGGTATGCTTAAGGAAGAAAAAAATTGTTATCTCCTACTACCTAATCATTACGGGCAGTATTATAACAATATAACTAGTATGCATTACAGAGCGGCAAGCTGAGAAGACTGAAACAGTCTTGTTCTTCACTCCTTTCCCATGGCCTTGGCTTTATCTTTCTGTGTAGCATCATAGCCTCCCAGCCTTTGCTTGAGGTTGAGGCCAAAAAAGGAAGGTTCCTAAATCTAGAATAGCTTGTGGAAATAGCCAAATACAGTATGACTACCAAACCTTCATCGCTTTAAAGAAGTAGTTTCTAATTCCACAATTATCATTCCATCTTCTCTGCTCTTAAAACACTTTTTGGACTTGTCTTCCTACCATTGGACGGATTAGTTATTTCATTATAGGAAATAAAACACTTTAATGGATGCGAGTCTTTTTGTCAGTTTGTAGCCCCCACAAGAAGCAAGGTACCCAAAAATTGTTAGTATTTCATCAACCGCTACTGCATCACTAAGAAATAGAACATGCCTATAAAGCTATAACAATGATTGACCTGCTTTCACCCAGAGAGATGGAGATGGAAAGAGAGCACAAGCATTCCTTAAATGGAATTCTGTGGAGTGAAATACACCTCTCCTTAAGATAAGATGGTTAAATCATAATTCTTCCCAATAAGAGACCTACAAATGCATATAATATATCATACATATCCATCAAAAATAGGACCATACATTTGGTAAATGAATTCAGTGGACACCAAAATCACATAAAAGGAACTTTTTATGATAATCACTGCCATAGCAACCCCATTTATTTCTGGTGAAGTAAATGACAGATTAGAGGGGTTGTTAAACAAATCTAAATACAGAAAAGAATGTAGAACATATAACACTCCAAGTGGAAGACAAACCCAAATCACATCCACACAAATACAAACACGTGGCATGCTATTTAGTCGAAGAATTCCCAATTGAACTTGGGATGGACTGAATTATTGGTCGTGGATGGAGATGACACTGGAATTAATGGTGGGGTAGAATCAAATGTCTCCCATTTTGTGGTAACTACTACTCCTGAGGTAGAATGCCTTGAGGGTTGGTGTTGCTGTTGCTGTTGTGGCTCTTGCTGAAATACTAGAGAATGCCCGTTTGAGTTCCTTGGTTGTTCTTGTTGCTGCTCCTGCATTGGCATTAACATGTGATGCCCATTTGAATGCGTTTGTGGTTGCTCTTGAATTGGTGCCAGTCTTTGCCCATTCGAATGCTTTTGTTGAGGCTGCATTGAGGCATGACCTCCATTGCTACCGGGCATAGAATTCTTAACTTTCAGCATATCCAGAGTTTCAACATACTTTTGAACTCTTTTTACCTTCAAAACGATTCGCTACCATCAGAATCCAGAGTGCATAACCAATGCAATTTAAGAACTAGTACCACAAAAAAGCAAATGTATCAAATATTTACCTGCATTTTCCTCTGCAATTTCACATCTCCATCAGCCATTATACCATCCAATCTAAGCAATTGGTTCATCAATAGCTCAATCAAACTAAGCACATCTGCTTCTGCAACTTTCCCACCTTTGCTAATTATTGATTCAAAAGCAGACACCTAACCAATTCCAAACACTAATCATTTTCCAACCACTCAAGCATTTAATACAATCCCACCTCACTCAGAATTAAATTAGGTGTTTAAAAATAAATAAAAAATAAAAACACACATACCCGCCCTGCAAGCCTATCTACTTCCAAGCTGATTTCTGAGATAGATTTTGCAGCTTTCTCCATCTTTGCATTCTTCCTCATCTCTAAGTACCTCTTCTCTTGACTAATAGGGTCCTCCACAAGCACTATCTTTGATTTGTCTTTGACCCCAACTATGTCAAGGAACGTTTTTGAGTCCCTCTCCTTGTCTTTATAAAAGAGCTTTTGGTCTTGGTGGTGTAACCCAGTTGGCCCTGACAGCATTTTCTTCAATTCCCCTACAACACCATGAACAAAATAACAATAAGAAAAACAGAAGGGGGGGAAAAAAACAAAACCCAACAGAGAAAGCAAATTTCCAAAGCAAAAAATGAAGAGTTACCAAATGTAGCTTGAGAACTAATGTTGACTTCATGGTAAATTGAACAATATTTAACCCTAACTCTAATTGTCGGTGCCAGCACTGAGTTCCGATCCGAGTCAGCGGTTCGAGTCTGGACCAGCATTCCACCTGGCCTCATCTCCCAATCCATGGAACCAGGCTCAGCTCTGCGACCAGCTGAGCTTCCATTCATGGGGGATAGCCCATTTGTCTTATTCCTCATCCTCATCATCTTCAACCTCTTTCTCTCTCACCCTTTCTCTTTCACAACTATGCAACAAAAGGGTGTATGAATCCAAAAACCAGACACACTTAGATCTCTTAGAACTGTGATTCTCTACGATCCGTGACAAAAATCACAGCGACCCAATTCACCAAAAGGCTGCTAGAACCTGTGTTAGAATCCTCTGACCCCAGCATTCCACGAGTCCAACCTCCACAGCCACGCGTAGGGAAAGAGAGAGGAAAATAACAAAAGCTTTAAGCTTCAAGAGAGAGAGAGAGAGAAACTTGGGACTTTTTTTCTTTGGTATAGCTTTGCTGAAGAATCAATATGGAAAAATTTTCCAGGGAAAATGGATGAAATAGGTGAACCTGCCAAGGCTCAAAGCACAGATCTTTGCAGTGAAATGTGGCTGAAGGTGTGAGAGTGAGAATTTTGCAGCATAATAGAAAAATGAAGAGCTAGAATCTGAAGGTGCGATTTTTCTGAGGGATGGTGGTGCGGGGAAATCAATGGCAAGTCAAGAATCCAGAGAGAAAACAATTCCAATGACAAGGAATTGATTCTCTATATTCTGAAGAAATCAAGGATGAAGAGAAAGAGGAGAAGAAAATGAAAAAAATTGAATATAAAAACGAGTGGCCAGCTAACTAAGCTGGCACCCTGTGACCTCCATATATACTACATTAAATTAATTATTTTTTAATAATTGTCTATAAAATATCATATAATTAAACAGGGTCAATTATTCTTTTGTTTTTCATGATAATAAAAAGAAGCGGTTCGAAATCCTTAGTTAAAATGATTGAGTATTAACCTAAAGTTGACCTAAGGTCACTCTTTTAAAACTTTCTCCCAACGATATGGGACGTCGGGGAGAAAGAAATGTAAGCCTAAGCAACGCAAACTGTGAAACAAACAGATCACTAATTATTAAAGACTATTTAAGTTCAAATATTCATTCAACATCTAACAAAATTAATTTTTATAAATACATAGAGAGGTGCCTCATTAATAATGCCTTGAAAATGACTTAATTTTAGTATGCAAAAGTTGATTAGAAGATATCAAATTCTTTTACTATGGATTCAAATTTGTGTTTTTTCTCTATCTTTAATCTTATCTTTTTAATAAAATATTGACATTTAAGAAAGAAAAAAATTACACATCTCTCGGAATTGATAATTTTTTTTCTTAATTAAAAATATAATTAAAGACATAGAGGCGATTGAAGATTTGAAACTTTCGCATATTGATTGATCTCAAAGTCAAATTCTTCATAAATTGTTTTATCCACTTTAGCTAATTATCTTTTTCTAATAAAAAATCTTGGATCTAAAACGTAAATAAATAAATAAATAATAATAATAAAGAAAGAAAAAGAAAAAGGTTGGGTGAGACAGGGGAAGAGAAGTAAATAAGGAAAGCCGCCAAAGCAATCTTCATTTCTTCATAAATGGTTAAAAAACCGACAGAGAGAAGTGTGTTGGGAGGTTTTGGTGCTTTCCAATTCACCATAAAGATGCTGAGTCCCGCGTTATATGTAGAGCACGTGTCATCTAAGGGTAGATTGGGAATTGGAGAATAGACAATCATTATGTTTGGCAAGTGGTACAGGGCACGTGGCGAGTGATTGTTGGTGATCTGTAACAGTTAATTTTGATGAGGGAGTAGTTGAACAGTGAACTTTCACCCGCCAAAGCTTCTTATTGGCCACACGTGTTCTTTATTTCTTACCATAGGTGAAACTAAAACCTTCGAGAATTTGCTTGCCATTTTTATTTTTTCTATTTTTTATTGGTGTGTATATACACGTGCTATTTTCCTTCTTTTTGTGCCCTTTTTCATATAATAATTTATAATTTAATACTTTGCTTTTGACTTACTCCTCTTTTTCAAGCAGTTAGAATTTTCTTATTTTTGATATTTGTAATTCTTCCTGTTAGAATTAGAGTGTAATAGAAATTGAGAGATTCTTCTTCTTTTCAATTATGATGTTAAAACATTTGAATTTAAAAAATTCTACAACCCTGTAAGTATGAATATAATTAACTAAATTATTATTTTAAAAAAGTGCGCATGTAAATTTTATTTTCTTTTATTTATTATATAATTGGAACCACATTAAAACGAAGAACTTAAGAATAGAGCTGAGACATTGTGGTCCCTTTCGATTCAGGTAAAATTTCATTTTTTTTATGACGTTACATACCAATATTTTCATTTAATGGAAGCATTCGCTTAGGTTGTCTTTTCCTCTATTAAACAGACAATTAAGATATCTGTCCTTTTTCCCATTTAGGTTTTTTTTAGAATTCTGATAACTAAACTGCTAATTGGAAGAGTATTTCTTTTTCTTCCAGTTTATGATGATATATCATATAATTGATCTTTGGACTAGCTAGCTTTGTCGTTAAGTCCAATACTAAATGTGATTGTGTGCAATGGGAATTTGTCCATAGAATGGAAATTAGAAGTTTGGCAAAAATTCCTAAATACTTTTGAGAGTAATATTTTTTTAGTTTAATTTTTATTTATTGTCTTCCATTATTTATAATAATTATTTTAAAAGTTTAATTTTTTTAATAATGTATCAATACATAATTAAATAACAGTGTAAAAAAATTTATATTAATAATAAATTAAAATTAATTTTATTTAAATTTTATATTTACAATATAAATTTTATTTAAATTTTATCAAAATCTTTTATATTTAATTAATATATATTTAATCTAATAACATATATTATGATTACTAGCCTATTGAGAGGCACTTACATGCCAATCAATACACATTTTTTTAATATTATTTATTTTAAAATAATTTTTTAATATTTATAATTGATTGTAACTATAAAAATGTATGTGATAATTTACTTTAAAATGTTTATAACTTCTTAAATAACTCTCAAATATTTATATTTGTAATTTTACCTCTTAATTAATTTAAATTTAGTAAATAAAGATGATTGTTTAAGAATAAATCCCCTTTATAATAGTATAGATGATATGCCATATGTTACATTTTTAATATATTAGTGTATCTTTCCTAGATTACGTAAAAATCACTATTGCATATAACCAATTGAGATTACTACAAAGAGATTCTTGACTTTTATAATATAAAACAAGGAAATGATCCAAGTGAATTTCACGGACACAGAAAAATGCAAATCAAAATCTCTGAATGCATCACAGAACAAGAAGGACACGTGGCATGCATCGTAGCCATGAGTATGATACTAAAATCTAAGCAAATCACATCCTTTTTCAACCTTTCTACTGTGTTCAAAGTATGTCTTTGTTACGCTCCACCGACAGTTTGGCACGCACGGGTTCGCCGCACGTGAGAAGCTGCTTCGGGGTTGTTATCGTGTGCATACGTGTTACGATGGAGACGGTTCCACCTACGGTGGTTGTTAAATTTTGTTTGATTTAATTATTTGCGTTTTAAAATATTGATCTGGAGACTAAAAATAGGATTTAGATTAAATATATGTTTTTAGGAAGCCATAGGAATTAGTTTAACATATAAAATTGTTTTGATTGTGGACAAGGTACCGACCAACTGGAATCAAATAAAGAGTTCATACACGATTTTTTATACAAAACAAAATTATTAACTTATGAATATAAAATTTTGATTTACTATAAAAAGTTATAGTATCATTTAATTATGTTTTAATAATTTATTTTTTAATTAATTGTTGTGATTGTTAATTTTTTTAATAATTTAATAATATATATATATTTTTTTACTTTTTTACCTTAAGCAAAGAGATATTGTCGTGGGATTAGTTCTGTGGGGAGGGGGAAATCGAATCGCCCAATCTTTAGTGGCGGCAAATGTTTGATACCATTAGGGCAAAGACGTAATGATTTGAAAATGTATAATTAAATAGTATAGAAAAAAATTTCATTAACACTATAAATCAAAATTAAATCTTATAAAAATTCTAAATGATTTGTTAATGTAAACGTGAGTCTTATTTAATGGATCATTACATATTGAATTGTATATAAAAATGAGTTTAATTTTGATTTATTATCAATATAAAATTTCTTTATACTATCATTTAATTATATATTATTAAATCATTAAAAGATTTTAACTATCATAATAACTACATAGAAAGTATAACTCTTTTAATTATGTGTCAGCACATGATTAAATGACAGTGTAAAAATTTTTTACACTAACCATGGATTAAAATTAAATCCTATAAAAATTATGTATGTTTAGTATTTATATAAAAACTGAAAATGGGAAAAGAGATAATTTTGTTATTTATATTGATTTTTTCAAACATAATTTTGAAAATAAAAGAAGATAATATATTATGAAAAAATACGATAAGTTTTTTTTATAAATAATATTATTGTCTTTTTAATTTTAAATTATATATATATATACTATTAAACTATCATTTTATATATATACTATTAAACTATCATTTTATATTGACCCTATTCTCATTTAGTCAGTTATTATATCTTTCCTCATGAGTTTCAAAAAAATTATTTAGGGAGAATTAGATGCTCAATTTCAAATTAAATTATTATACGTATGACCAATGACTAAATTCAATTTTAATTATTGAAGTGAGTAGTTTGATTATTTTTTAAAAAAATTTATTATTATATTATGATTTTTAAAATAAATAATTTAAAATGTTAAATAACAAATTTATTTTTAAGATCCTTAAATACAATTATCTCAATTTTCTATTTTTAATTTTTTTTATTGATGTGACTTTTTGTTCAACGTGGATTAATTTACTTTTATTTTAGAATAAATTTTTAATAGATATTCAAAAAAAATTACTTGATTTTTTTAGTGTAAATTAAGTTAATCCAAACATATAATTTTTTCTCCTTTGACGGATTTATCAGTGAATTTTTTCTTCTTGAGTTGGTCTCTTTTTTTGTGCAGATATGTTCTCTCTTTTTTTCCCCCAATGCTTATGCCTTATCAACCTTTATAATTGATTGTAAATGAATAATGGTTAAATAATTAATTTTAAAATTTTGAATCTTTTAAGTATTATAAAGTATAATTACCTTTGAAGCGTCACAGAAAAGATATTTAAAAAAAACTATTAAATCATATTTGTTAAAAGTAATTTTATAGTATTAATTATAGAGGTTATTAAAAAAAATGATTGGGCCCTATATAAAAGATATTAGAAACAAAATAAATTTGATAAATGCTTTTTATATTTATGTATTAAAACGTAGATAAAGGGACTTAGTTTCATTGAATAACTAGGGCACAGTTCTTTATAAAAGAAATGTGTTACATTTAATAGTTGCAGCAAAGATGTTATTCCAAATGAAAGATATAAAAAAAAGTAAGGAAAAGTGAGAGAGAAAAAAGAAAAAGAAAACTAAAGAAAAATGGAGGGATTACTTTAAAATGGACAACACTGACAGGGATGATAATAAGTTAGGTAGAATGTTTGTGTAGCTTTTTTGCTATTATATAGTTAGTGTAGAAGCCATGTGCATGTGTAGGCATATGGCGTGGGGTGGGGTGTGGTCAAAGGGAATAGCAGCCAATCTTATAATTAAGGAATCGAATTACGAAGAAATCTGCACAATACAGTGATCAGTGTATGCATTATTTTGGAAGGTGTTACTTTTGTGGTGGCTTGTTTTCTGGTTCACAATCACAATGTACCCGTATACAAATTAAGCTTGGAAGTGTCTTCACTTCGATCCATTGTTTCTAAACCATTATCAATGTCCAAAGCAGCATCACAGACATATATAGATCTGCTTTGACCATTCTTCCCACTTAAAATATATGATGATTAGGAGATCATGATTAACAGTAATTGGTAAGAACGACTAATTCTTGCTCAAGCATCTAATTAGTCTTGATCATAAAGTGTTTTTAGTATGATATAGGCTTTTGCATTGCAAATAAAATTCGTCAACATAAAATTTAGTTTATTAATTGAATTACATATCATAATTCGTGATTAACACTTCGTTGGTTATCTATATGGTTATAACATATCACATGTCCAAATTTGTTGATTAATATCGATTCCCTCCTCCCTTCTGATTAGAAAATAATATGAAATTTTATTTTGAGTCTAAAGTCTAGACTTGTTAAAGAATTAGCATATTAAGCTTTGCACATAATACATTACCTATGTATATACTTTGCCAAGAGAGAAAGACAACTTTTCTCTTTATCTAAGAGTCATTATTTGTGCTAAATTTGATTAAATATAGGTAAGGATATGGTAGTGTGTCTTTGTACTTGCAAGCAGTACTAACACATTTGAAAAGAATAATCTAACTACTTTTTTAACGAAGATATAAATAAAGACATAAGGAAAACAAAAGGAGAAAAATCCCCCAAATAACATTATAATAATAAAAAAAGAAGCTGTACATGGAGACACATTTTCATCATTCTGCTATGCCTAAGGAAATTTTGATCAAACAAAAACTGTCGGTAGACAAAAGCCAAGAAAAAAAAAAGAACGAAAGAAAGAAAGCCTTCACTTTCCCAGAGAAAAAGAGATGTTTGGTTTCAGTGGACAATTCCTTCCTTTGTTATACAGAAATTGATGAATGTGTATAATCTATCTGCGAACGTTCAACACGCAGCATCTCTAAAGTGGGTTCTTTTCAGATGCTTCAAAGTTAACAATGATTATGAGTTACAAGGACGTTTCTGTTAAACTCCGAAATTCTTTTCCAATATATTTTCATTAGAATTAGTTGCTATGTATAATAACCAAAACCCAGCTGCTATGAAAAGGATAGAGCACCATATGAGTGCATGCAATTGCAAGGCTGAGATGCTTCACATAAAGGCAAAGGGTCTACAAAGGCATGCCAATGCCATAGTGAGTACGCAATTGGCGTCATCTTACATAAGTCAAACGCCCACCGGATTTGATACTCACTTCCAATTTGCAAAAATTGACATATTTTCGGCCAGATATCGACACCTCCAGCGAGCTCTTTCAGCTACCATCACCATAAACAAATAATACATATGGCCCAAACTTTTGCTTCATTCATGGTCTTTTTCTTTAATATGTAATATGTATAGCAGTTCCCGGTCCTATCTTAGGTACACATATCATGGTATGTTATATCGTATAGCTTAGCCAAAAAGAAAACAGCTATTTCTTTTTTGTCAACGAATAAATGGCCTTGTAAAAGTTATGGGAATAATGTGCAAATTCATTTTATTTTATGTTAAAACTTAATTAATTATTAAAAATTGGAGACTGCAAGGTGAAGCTCTAATCGCTTGATTATAAACTCATAGACACTAAGGCAGAGCTAGACGAGTTGAAATCACTTGAACGGGGGTACCTTTACACACACAAAATTCACTTACATGTAAAATAAAAGGAAAATTTTTGGGATGGGAGGGCCAAAGCCCCCTTACTATACACTACGGGCCGCCCCTGCTGATAACATATCAATAACTAAATCAACTTAAAAGTTTAAGTAACTAGATAAACTATATATATGAACGGTCTTATATTTTTAATGAATTTGAAATAGAATTTTTAAATTCTAAGAATTATTTAATACATATATTTTGTTCTCAAATTTTGGAATAAACTTGAATATTATACCTAAATTTCTTTTTATTTATAGTAACATACGAAGCAGCAACATTATAAGTATTTTTTTTTTATTTTTTTCTGAAGTGAGAAACATTAAAATTGTTTATTCTTCTCAAATTGACAAAATCTGATATATGCTACAAATTTTGGAAAAAGAACCCAAATTACAAAATAATAACTTAATGGGTGATTAATTAAAATATATATGTTGTGCCATCCTAGTATATAAACAAAAGAGATTTAAAAGATTGCATTGGTTAAACGTAGGGGGTTTGATATTTTTTAGGGAAAACCATGCACTCACGTTAAGTTCATATGATTAATTAAGAACAACATTAATAACATTGAATTGAAAGATTACAAACGACCTAAAGAAATTAAGAAAAAATTATTTAAGAGATCAAAATTCAAGTACAAACTTACTTAAAAATAATTGCAGATAAAAATAAATATTTTCAATGAATATTATTAAACATATAAGGAAGTATATATAGAGGGTAATCATGTGGGTATAATGAAATGTAGGAAGGGACATTATGATTGGTGGTGGGATTGCTGTGTGTCACTTTAGGATTAGTTGCCCTTTTGTAGTCTTCTTTTTGTATGTAAGATGATGATTACATGGATTATTTGGGTTTTTTTTATAAAAATATTGATATTAAAAATAAATTATCAAATATTCATTAATTATTATTTAAATTTAATAATTATTATAACATTAATAATTAATAAATAATTAATAATTCACGTTAAATACCGTACATATTAGAATTCCCTTAGTCGTTCATTACATTACAGGTCTCTCGGTTAAATTATTTGAATTGCAAGGGACATTATGCACGTTGTCCACCAACTCATCTTCAACGAACGAATCACTATCCTGCGCAGAGGGCCCCCCCTTTTTTTGTTTTGGTGTGTGGCTCGGCTATTGGTTAAATATTATGTGAGCCTGTTGGATTTGCTCATTGCCTTCTTTGGGTCTAACAACATACACTCTAAAATCAAGCTAACTTGTGTACCAAAAAAAAAAAAAAAAGAAACAAGCTAACTCGATATTAACATGTCGTCTAAGAGACATGCTTTTGTTGCAGGTTAAATATACTTTTCATTTCATGTGGTTATTTTCTTCTTCTCTTTATTTCTAGGTTTTATGTAAGGATGGATAATTGGAACTCAAAAAATTTATTGCAAGACCACAATATGTACTCATATCCTTTGAGTTATTTCTGGTAAAATTTAAACTCGTGTATTAGAGATACAATCACTACAACAAAAAACGTAATTAGCGGCGGTTTCTCAAGTATATTGGCGGCGGTTAAGGAACCGCCGAAGTTACTACTGCCACGAGGTAATTTCGCGGCGGTTGTGGACAACCGCTGGAATAACTGCCGCTAAAAATATGCGGCGGTTTCTGCGGCGGTTATAACCGCCATGAAAAAATGGGTAAAGAATGTTGAGTTTAACTTTCGCGGCGGTTATTAACCGCCACTAAAAAGAGGCCAAAATTGTTTTTTAAATTTTGCGGCGGTTTGGAACCGCCGCTATAACAATTCCAAAATTGCTGTATTAAGGATCCAGCGGCGGTCTACACACCGCGCCATTGTTACGATGCAATTCACCCTTACAAAATAATGGCGGTTTACAAACCGCCGCTACATTAAATTCTACAATAAATTTTCAATATTTTGCGGCGGTTGGAAACCACCGCGATGTTTTAATAATTTTCAAATCAGACAATTAAATTTTTACATTAGCGGCGGTTTAACCGCCGCAATTTTTTTTATCTTGGCCAAATTCGAATTGTTTTTGCAGTTTTTCCATTTTACAACATATTTCAAATTCACTTCCTGTATACATTTGAACAAGTAAAACAATCTAAATATTGAATATGGACATAAAATAAGAATCCCAAAACATCAAATTCATTCATTGTTTTAAATAAAACAATATAAAAAGAAGTTATCATAACATAAATCCATAGTGAAAATGCATAACACGAAATGAAAGTTTAATTAGTATTTTGTCAAAAAGGGCTAAGTAACAAATCCTATAGCCCTAAATAAAGAACTAAGGAGGAGGTGATGATAGGTCATGGCTTTGGGGTTCATGACTAGCTGCGGAAGAGCATCGAGCTTCTGCTGGAGAGCCCAAGTCTGTATCCTGAAATTAAATACCAATAAAAAATATTACAAATTACAAATGATTCAAACTAACACTTAAAACCAGCACATCCTAGTTAAACATTATAACTTTAGTCCAAAATAGAAACTTATATAACTAATTAAGAGTTTCACAATCAAAGTTGCCAAAACATGAATTTACTCCGATTGACTCTAGAGTTGGGAAAATCGAGGTGGTAAATGACTTAGATAATGTTTTGCAAAAGATAAAGTCATTTGTTCCTCTAAAGTTTTAACCCTTGCATTACTTGTTTGCAATTGCAAGCTGTAATTCTTCAAATCTTTCATTTGATGGGGCACCACTAGAGGAAGACATTGTCACCCCATAATGGCGTGGTGGACCCGAAGACTTGAGATGGCGGACACCAAATCCCATACCACGAACACGACACTGAGTGCTCTTTCCCAAAAACCCTACAATAGGCGTCATCTTGAAGTAGTATGAGAAGAAGTCAGGTCAATTTGCAAGTCTAATTGTTCTGCATGTATAAATATAGATAATTAATCATCCAAAACTTAAAACCATAATAAATGCAAACATTTTAATAACAATACAAATTTTAAAAGACATATTATACTTACACTCAAACGCCTAGCCTCATCGTTCACAAAAGACCCATCCTTTCTCTTGTGAGTAATAGAATACATTTCCCCCCTACCATAGGGTCGCCCAGTTTGTAGCTCCTACAATTTGTGTAGCAGTTAGTAACATCATGAAATCATTACTTGATTCTTAAAAGTGAGCAAAGATTACTTGAATAAATGAATTATACCACTCACGTTTCTTCCTTGCTATTGTCTTTGACCCAAGAGTATGAGGAATGAACCTTCAATCGGTTAGAAGTATTTTTATCACATATCTCCTGTATTATTAACAAAAAAAAACAACAAAGTTAGTAAATAGTAAACAATGCTAGACATTTCAGATGTATGTTTAATTACCAAAGTTTTGTCACTCAATCTATAATCCAGAAAAGTTGCCCATTGTTCTCTAGGAATGCCCTCTGGGTGCAACTCAATATTAGCTTCCCTACTAAGTGATGGATCATAAAATTCAGCAAACAACTTCACTCTATTGTCCTTCCATTTCTTCCCAAGGTTTTCAAGTATGTACTTCTTGTTATGTCCATCATCTACTTGGAATTTTTCCTTCAAGGTAAATCAATAATAAATTAAATGTTAGTAAGCAAAGCCAATTTAGAAATTAATGTCATTCAATTGAATATAATTTCATACCTTTACAGTGCTTGTATAGACATGTTCCTTGTAGGTTGATGGAACCTTAGGCCATTTCTCATAACTAATGGGAAAATTATTAAAATTGCTAGCAATAGCTCCCAAAAAATCACCCAAAAGGCCAGCTGCCTCTCCAACTGGTTGGCCTTCTTGATTCCATTCTAGGACCACCTTATTCCCCCTAGGAAGCACCCACACATCTTGCACCCTCAAACGTGATTCTTTTACAACTCCTTCCTCATCTAACATGTAAAGTCAACCAATTTATTAGTTTCCATAAATATAGTTTAATCAAAACTGTTAAATCAAAACTGGTAAAGTATAAGTGACATACCAATCATATTAATTGTCCAATACTTATTGGACTTTCTCCCATGTGTGGATGATGAATGTTGGGCCTCATGATGAGTGGATGAAGGATTTTGGGCTTCAGGGTGTGGGGATGGGCTAGTATGGCCTACATGGTGTGTCTCAAGATTAAGGAGATCTACAGGCTCACCATGTGGTGAAGTATGAAATGTATTCTGACTCATGACTGGAGAATTAGCTTGAAGCTGAGTTGGTGTAGACCGACACCTAGCAGTATACCTTTTTGTCTTAGGCATACTTATTTCTGCAAAATGTTAACAAATTTTAATGCAAAAATCAAAATGTGCACTTTATTATACAAAAATATCAGAATGTAGATTTCTATTACAGGAAAACACCTTAAATAAATGCATGAATACAAATAATCATATAAGAGCATTTTGGGCCAAATAGAAAAGCATATCAGTGAGAATTTTACCCATGCCTATCATATAACCATATCCTCATTATCATCATCAACATTCTCATTAATGGTTGAACTTGGGAGGTCATCATCTGTAGCAGCTCTTGCCAATTGTATATGTGCAGTATCATCGGGGAAAAATTGTTCCAAGTTTTGTGATGGGTAAGCCTCATTGGATGCCATAATTTCTTCAACATCTTCACCCATGTCATATAAGTCTCTTGGCTTCAAATGAATAGGTATGCTCCAACCTTTTTCCTTTTCATCATCCACATAATAAACCATTTGAGCTTCAGAAGCTTTAATGTATGGCTCATCATCTTCGTGTTCACCGGTATGTATTAGTCTTGCAAAGTTAATGGAAGTAAAACCCAACTTATCTGTTTTCATACCTTTAGGATTAGTGGTATTAGCCCATTCACATTTAAACAAGGGAACCGTGAAGAAACCATTATAGCTAAGCTCAATGATGTCTATTAATTTCCCATAATAAGGCACGCCTCCAAACCTCATTTGAGCATCGCTACTGCTTGAGTAACTTCTTGTTCCAAATGTACCAAAAACTCCACTATTTTGTGTTCTTAATCCTTTGTCTCGTGCCAATGTTCGAAATTTGTATCCATTAACATTATAGGCGGTAGACAGCACGGCTTGGTCAATAGGACCATGAGCAAGACAAAGAAGAAGTTGCTTATCTGATTCACTAAGATTGTTAAGATCTTTGACAATCTAAAAACAAAAGCTTTTATTGTTAGTTATATGCATGCCTCCAAAAATAAAAGTAACATACATGTGCAAATTGATGCTTTACTCACACGGTTAGAGAACCAACCAACGAACTCTCTATGAACCTTCTTGTCTATTTGTTAGCATTCCTTGTACGACTCCTAAGTTGCCTCCGTACAATATCTCGAAATTCCCTATATAGATTTATCATATTAGATGTACAAACTGAAAACTTAATGAGTAATACAAGTTAATGAATTACTCACTGCAGATAACAGTCAATTGCAGGGCAATTAGTTAACACATGTCTATGAGCTTGCAACTTTTCAGTGAATGTTAGAATGAAATATGAAGAACCACCAATTGGCTTTCCTACTTGTGGAAATAGCTCAACTACTCGTGAGTTAGACTGTATATCATTAGGTCCATCATCAACACGGCCAGGTCGATTCCATCTTGTCTCAATATTATCTAGATACCTTGAACAAAATGTAAGAATTTCTTGCATTAGATAACCTTCTGCTATAGAGCCTTCCGGTCGTGCCTTGTTACGTACATAGGATTTCAATTGTCCTAACCGCCGCCGGTTCCCTTATTTCTTGTAGTGAATCCGCTTACATGAAGCTCAATTTATTAATTAAGCTACACAGCGTTGTTTATTGGTTCAAATTAACCTAATTAACTCAAACCAATTAAAAAAATATTAGTTTGGGTTTGGTCATAAAGTCCAATCAAGTATAATCAAATCAAAATCGATTAAGATTGGCGTGGTTCATGAGTCTTATATTTTATAACTTAAAAAGACTTGATGGCCCGATGAAATGACTTGAAAAATAATGAAATCTTTAATTTTATCTTTTTGTCATTTGACTTTTCATTCATTTAAAAAGCTAAACTATAATGATATATCTTTAATTTTTATTTTTAATCTCCAATCGTTCAATTATTTTTATTTTGTTTTAGTTGCATAATAGGATAGTAATGTTTCAATGATTAGCTTACTTATTTGTGTCACTCAATTCTACAACTTAAAGCATTCTTTGTGAAGTAATATATATATATATATATATAACTTTCTTTGTGAAGCAAGATATATTTAATGTCATATATTTATATTACAAATAAAGCTTATAATGATTTTGAAGCGTTAAAATATTTATTCTCAAACTTGATTTTACTTTTATTTTCATACTTGTATTGTACTGAAAGACTTGAATACTTAAAATTCATATGTAATTGCCTAGTTGAGTTTGAAGTATTTAGCAATAGAAAGTTGCTATTTTGCTGTGAGAAAAAAAATTTGATCAGACAACTTGATGACTCGATCCAAACCAACTCAACCTTAATCATATTAGTTTTGTTCGAGTTGCTCGAATTTTTTTTCAAAAATTGAACCAAACCAACCGACTAAAGTTAATCAGTTTGGACATTTTTTTCTTCAAAACACAAACCAATCCAATCCATGAACACCTCTATAGCCACACCCTGTGGCTTTGGAACTCAAATTTATGATATTACAGACCGTTGGACCAACGGTTAAGGTATGTCTGAATCTGAAGGTTGAAATAAAAAAAAATTGAAAAGTTAAATGATGATTTTCTTTCCTTTTATTTGTATATTTAAGATAAAAATAAATAATTAATTATTATATTTTTTTACAAGTTTATTATTTATTAATAATTATTATATTAACATTATATCTCAACAACGATATTTAGATTAAATTTTGATATAATAATAGGTACCTTTTTTAGTGTCTCTTTTAAAAAATTGTAAATTGGAAGCACTTGAAGAAATATGATTTTCACTAACGACTTTTTAGTGACAACTAGAAAAATCGTCACTAAAATGGTATTCTTTTATAAGTTTTAAAAGTCGTCATCGAAGCCATGTGGTCCTGTAATTTCAGTGAGAACCGCAGATGGTACCCACTAGAAAATTAAGTGTTAAAATATTTTGAAAGGTTATGTAAAAATTATAATGTTTCTCTCTTCCATAAAAAATTCTCACAAATAAAAGGAAGGTTTCACTTAAGTCTTTCTTTTTCCTTTAATCCAAGTATACAAGTGGCAATATAGGACCATAAAATTATAAGGCCAATGTCCATTTATTTATTTGCTAAGAGTTGTTTTATGTTTGATTAATTTTGTATGTGATCATGGATAAAATATATTAAACCAAGTTATTTACAAAATCAGACATTACCTTCACTACTCTATTTTTCATTTAATCCCAATTCATTGGGCCTCTCAATACAATCTAATAGAAAGCTCTAAGGGCACCATATTCTAGCAACTCAAGCTACGTGATTATATAAATCTTCACAGGTTAGATTTTTATTTCCAACAAGAATTTAATTTCAATTCAGTGTTATACATTGTCATCCAATCATATACTGACACATAATTAAAAGAGTTAGACTTTTTAGGTGGTTGTTGTGATAGTCAAACTCTTTTAAGGATTTAACAACACATAATTAAATGATAGTGTAAAAAAACTTTATACTGACAGTAGATCAAAATTAAACTCTTTTTAGTAATACTTTAAACTTTCACTGAAACTTGCGATAAGCCTTCACTAAAACGTGTGGTGTGTGCTGACTTCAAAATGATATACCCTAAACTAGTGATAAGCCTTCACTTTAACTTTAAGCTAAATAAATAAATAAATCATCCTCTGTCTATTGCAGGTAGAGGACTTCTATATTGTACTCGAGTCTGTTAACAAGTTTAGTAATGACTAATGAGGAACACAATATAGGTCATAGAAGGATCTCCATGACCCACCAAAGCGCGAAAGCCTGTGATCTTTGAGAAAATGTATTCCTACTCAAAGAGTGCATAAAAGCATGGATAAGTCCCCACCCTCGTGTTTTTGTTACCAACGTTGGGCTGTGGTGTTCCCAATGGCCAATAGATGAGTAACGTGTAAGAACCTGCCCTTGAGACAGGAACAACACCTGGAAACGGAAATGATGTTTCCAATTCTTGAAGCATGCATAAGAAAATTGCTCTCACTTAGGATGGTCAAGCAAGCTCAATTTGGTCTTTGACATTTCTTTCAGAAAACATGCTGCTCACTCAACCTTGAATAATGTCTTCACTTAAATTCAGCAGAACTTTGAAATTTGAATTATTTTTGTTTTATTCCCCTTCAATCTCATTTGTTTAGTATTTTTTTGCCCTTTATTTTTCTCTAGGTAAAGTCTAGTATGACATATTGACATTTGACTACTCACATCACTTGCATTTCCCTATCAGTAGCAGGGGCACATGGCTGCCTCATTGGTTTATTGCACATTTGGTCACACATGGGTCACTTGGCATCTGCTTCAGGGCAAGTCTGCCAAACATGTTGTCCGAGTCACTTCACAGAATCTCTACCAACTAAGGCCCATAAAAAACGAAAACACCTTGTCTACGAAAGAAAAAGAAAATACCCAGCTTATGTCATATGATTGGGGCTTGTTATGATACTTAGATGATTGTCAATCTTTCATTGATTGTTAGTTTTATAATAAATGTTTAAAAGTTTATTAAATATAAACAATAATTAATAAATGATTGACAACTCATCTTAAATACCAATACCTAGAAAAAAAATAAATACCAGAATAATTTACTAATCTCCCGTATGGTCACATAAAAGGCTTATCTTCTCCTTGGCAGAGGGGCCTAAGCTGCCAGTTTTATTCCAATTTCTGCCAACTTGAATTCTCAAAATGTGAAAAGCAGGACCAAGAATTTCATTTACTGCTCAGTGCAGCCCACACAAATCAATATAAACGTACCAACTTGAAATGCATTTTCAATATTTAGCTTTGATTCAATGCAAACATAAATACAAACTGCATTCTAAATCCCTTTGGGGAACAGGTTGTAGCAAATGGAGCAGCCAAGGAAATAGAAAAGACAGCAGTAGGAGTATCTGTGACTGTGAACTAAGGCCAGAGGAATGGAGGTGGCTGGAGCAGTGGATTCTTATCATGTTGGGGAAGATATTGGGTAAGGTCTTTGTTTGTAGTGTCTCTTTAGGTGCATTGAACCCAAACCAATTAACTTCTTCAAGCTGTCTTCAATCTTTAATTAGATTGATTTCTGTTAGGTCAGTGACATGGAGGAGCCCCTAGAAATACCCATAATAAATTACCTCACTATATATGGTTTTGGGTTCTACATCTCAGGTAATATGAAGTAATAACAAACTTGGCATTATTTAATCACCTCTTTTATCTGCTGTGTCTTGAATGAGGGATTGAATCGCAATTTGAAAGTCCAAGGAAACAGGAGCTTGATTTCACTGACCCTTCCTCAGTATATGACAACGTAAAACAGGTTTGACTTTTGCCTTGCAACTTAATTATTTGGCTAAATTTACTTGCATTATTTTGTAAAGTGTAAACCAAAAGAAAACAAAATTAAAATGCTTATATATGGGTTATTGGCTAAGAGAAATAGTACGTAAAGCACAATTCTTTTACAACAATAACCAAAAAAAAAAAGTTTAAGTGGGATTCTTGAATAGATAGCATTACTCATATGCAAGGTTTCGCGATTGCGGTTTGGTTGCGATGCGGCCTATGTGGACTAATATCGGCTTATGCAGACAATAATTATTAGGTGTCGCAGTTATGACGGCTACCACAACCGAGATGTTGCGGCAGCATCACATGATGCGACTCTTGATTTAAATCCCTACTCATATGTTCTGTTGAAATTATTGTAAGTGGCATTATTTTCTTATCAATAAAAGTAGCAATAGATTAGTTTTTTTTTAAAGCTGTAATTCGTAGCAAAAGGAAATACAAATGATATAATACTAGATTGAAGATGGGAGCTATCTTAATAACCTCTGAAAGCATATTTTAGCTTGCTTAGACTTTTTTTTTTGGAACTATGAGTATTCTTACACTCTTTGGGTAATATCGTTCGGGTTTAGAAGTGTGATAGTTATGAGTCCTTCTAACAATAACGGTTCTAGGAATCAAACTTTTAGTTTAACTCATGTGATTTGAGTCACTTACCACTCTAACCAACTGTTTATTTTGATACTAGTACCCCTTATTGCCAAGTTTTAAATATTGATTCACTCTTCAAATTGGCAGCAGCATTTGGCATGAAAAGCGTAGTTTACGTGTTCCGAATCAAATTAGATACGGTAGCAGCATTATCTGCATTCTGCGAGAAGGCCAGCATGGTGAGCACAGGCTGAGACATAGCAATACAATGTCTACTTCAACTTATTTTTGTCTTCTCTTTTCCATTTGTGGTCAATTTAGTTATGTTATGCTCGATGATGAGTTTGCAAGGGTTGCAAATTTGGACAAAACTTGCTCCTAAGCCAGTTGTTCTTTTGTGGCATTTGATTAATTTTAATGTCAGGGTGTCTTGGCTGCACCAAACCTTTCCATAGCATCAATATTGCTGCAACTAGCTTCGATTTCAGCTTCTTTCCATTACAGCAACGTAGCAATTGTGGAATCCAAGGCTAATGCAAATATAAGGATTCATTTTTTAATTTATATAGGTTTACCAATATTTTTGCATCTTTTCTATGTGGGGGGAAATGAAGCAGCATATAAGTAATGAAGTTTGATTATTCTTATTATAAAACGTGTTCAGAAAACAAAGTGAAAATGATTAGAAAGAAAATAAATTAGATAGTTGTCAGAATTTAAGCAACATGATCAATATATTAATCATTAAAAGAAGCTTCGACAGAGTATATGCGCCAGCTACATAAGGATGCTTAAATAATCAATTATTCAACTTGTCCGTGATAAGGAACATATATGCATAAACCTCCCTCACATCAGAATTGCTCCTATGAGCATATTCCAATTTTTAGTCTTCGCAATCTCCATTTCATTCGGCTTTAGGCAGAAAAGAAAGGAAAGGGAGAACGATGGCTAACAATATAATATGAGATTAATTGATTTTGTGTTATATAATACCTTAGCCTAATCTCATATTTATACTTATAATTAGGTCAAATATTAATACTACTAGTATAAGTCAAACCTCATTAATAATACCACTAATAACGTTAATATATACTAACAAATTCTATGTTAGGGTGACAGATTTTTAATTTGTCGGTGTAAATGTAAGATAAACTGCACACGTACCAAAATCTGCTATTTATACATGCGAATGGTGTTACTCCAAGTTATGTGTTAAAAGACATTTCTCTCATAAGTGGCGTATAAATCACATTTATTTTTATTTTTAATCATATTTAAGGTATACTTGTCCCATGACCCATATTATTAAAAAAAAAAAATCATATGCTTGGTAGGAGCAAAAGTCTCAAAAAAGAAAAGCAAAAGTGAAATACCATAATATACAGAAATATATATTACATCTGAATTGATTCTAATCTTTCATTCCTCCTGTCTTCACTCTTATCAAAACAGTACCCAGTTAAAAGGAAAGGACATAAGATAAGATAACGTGGTAAAATCTCCATCCACGATTAAGTAAAAATGAATAATTGCAAGCAAAAAATCAATAATTCAAACAAATGCACACGTAGAGATCTCTTGTGGCACCTGACATGCGACGTATGAGGCCAGCCTGAAGAGAAAGATACAAATACCTAAGTGTGAAACCAATATACAAAAGAAAGTGCAAACAGGTTTAATTTGTGTGCACAGCTAGGTCCTTCCAGGGCTTCCCTCATGAGATAACTTCATACATTTGTTTGACCCGCAAGGCGAGTGGTCAAGTTCTGGAAGAAGATGGAATTTGTGAGCACCCTCCAGTACAACAGTTCACTTTCTAGTCCAGGAAAGGTACGTCCTGTGAACTAATTTGATTCTACATTTGTTGGAAAGTGTATCTTCTGATCATCAGATCAATTGGCTGCATGTTTTACTCTATCAAGCATGATATCACAGATACACAGTGTCTCATGCCAGGCTTGCTATTAGCCATTAGAAAAGTTGTACGCCTAAAGGTGCCCCATCCATATAAAGTCTCAGCTTTTAGTTTCTTTATATCATTCTGCTTCAACTAATTCATTATTTTCATTGCCACTTTATCATCCTTGCAGAAAATATTCTACCTCTTCAATCTACTTGTTGAAAACTTGACCGTGGTTTAAACTTAAGGGACGGTCCACACCAGCCTGTAAACAAACATCACAGAGAAGGTTTGAAGGGAAGGAAGCGAAGGGAAACAGAACCTTCCAAATTAGTACTTTCTAGCGGCCCAATTAATCAATCATACCATTAAGCATATATGAACAGTGATTCAATGAAATTCTTGAAAGATTATTTCTATCTCCAATTAGAACTCAGACATCATGCAGCCTTTTGTTAAATATGGTGATAAAAAAACATAAGAGAATAGGGGGAGGGGGAGGAGAGGAAAGAAAACAAAAGAATATAGAGTAACACGGGACTGAGAGACAGAGAAAGCCAATGGCTAGGCAGTAGCTCTCGCAAATCATTAACAAGGTAAGTGCAACATGAAGACCAACTTACTATACATACGTTCAATGAAGAATGTTAATTTTTCAAATTTGAGATGCATCCATTGTTTCAAGATAAGTCCCTTTTTCCAAAATTCACAGGTACTGTTTACAGCACCATAACAGCCACTAACTGACCCTTTAAACCTCATCCTAATGCTTGCAAACCAACCCTGCCCCCACATATCCCCTATGAGTCTTCAATTTCCTAATTTCTACCAAGAAAACCCTAATTTTGATCCGTTAAATCCTATGCCTTCCACTGCCCTGCATCACATAGATTTCATGCTTCATTTTGTTTGTACTCAAGATACTCTTGCATTGCCTTACTTAGGTAATGAGACGCCCAGACCCTCGCTGTATCATAAAGTTTATCACTGTCACTGTATATTATATATGGTTCTATTTTCTGAATTATGTGAAACTTGATCATAATCATACATGATCATGACCATGGTAAAAGCAAATGGATTCAGGGGTATTCAAAACCTTTCAACAGGAAAGATAGTCAAAACATGTGAAATGGCATAAACAGGATCCACGACGAATAGCTTTAGTCTATTTAATTTTTGGTAGTTATCATTGAATTATTGTTATGGTTAGCTCTCTTGTAATCCTTGATAACTAGCATGCTTATGCTAATCAACCATTTTTTGTGCAAATTAACAGCAACAAAAGAGACACACAGGGTGGTTGGAGGGTGATTTCGAACTGCTAAATAGATGTACAGCTCGTGCAACTTCATCTAAAGCACATATCAATTAAGGAAGAAAAGACCATGAGTTGTAACAAATTAACATAACCAATGATTTTCATCGTACTTCCTTTATATCTTACAATCCGCAAATCAGCTACATAACATTATATAAAAACACATCTTGCGGAATATTCTATTTGCTTACAATTATTCACACAGAAGGCTTGCAAAATTGTCATGTTATAGGCTATTTCTTTCAGTTTCACATATTGAAACATTAAAATGAAAAGCCAATACCCATTCCAATGAAAAAAACTGAATGACAGACGCACATTTACATAGGAAGAAAGAGGCCTCCAATGGAATTCAGACTTACTTGCCTATTAAAAAATGAAAAGTGTAATTCATTCACAAATCCATACACATGCTCTTACCTTAAGTTTGTTGGCCACAGCTGCAATCCAGGCTCTATCTTTAATGCTAAATGCATACCTCATGGTCGAGGCCAGTAGAATAAATCCCACAGGTTTTTGCAAGCCAGTAGCACTCTGAATAGAAACTGGTAACACTGGTTGAACCAGAAGAGAGCGAGTCCCTTTAGGTAACAGATCCTGAAATTCAGAATCTGAAACATTCATCAAACTTTCAGATTATTTAAACAAAAGTACAAAACCATAAAATGTACTAAGTGAAGTGCAATTCATGCCAGTAAGGAGTGGATTCATTTAATAAAATAAGACATTTATTGCTAATATTAATTGCAGCCTTATTGTTAGAGGAGTAATACAATTGAAAAATCTTCTTAGCTCAGCTGAAGACCTTTGCAAACTATAGACTACAGAAACAAATCCAAGAACCTCTAGTATGTGTTACGTGTCATAAATGTTTCAGAAATGACAAAATAATGCACATATCTCCTAATAAGAATTCTAAAAGATCTGCAATTTCCACAGGAAATCCTACGTCTTTCTAAACAAAATTTCCAGTTTCTTATACTTTTAGTTAAGTCAGTCAGTAAGGAAAGAAATGGAAGGTCAGGAAAAAGCTCAAGCACAAATGGAACTTAATCCTAGCATATACATCCTCTACCCAACCAGAGACATAAAAGCTACCATCTTCAGATACAGCATCACTGTCTATTCGAAAATGAAGTCAGCTATCCTTTGCTAGACATTGAGCAAGGATTGGATGGGCTTTATGATCATAATTGTCAAAAATAAATATACCTTCACTCAATTTCAAGAGAAAGGCAATACATCATAAAACAAAATAGCATTGCTGGTATCTAGTATAAAGTAAAAATTAATAATTCAACCACATATTTTAGTTTGAAATTTTCTTGGTACTTCTGTTGTAGACAATTAGAAAATTCAACTAAATATACAGATGCTTTTCTAGCTCCCAGCAGAAGAAGCCACTTTTGTAATTCAACTTCCATATACGACCTAAACCAAAAGTATAAAAAATTATCATTACCTGCATCTTGAGGGAAATAAAGGGTGTCCTTCAAATCAAACAGGCCAGCATTTTCAATCTTTTTCTCAAACCAACTAAGAAGGCTTTCTTTTGATGAATCATCTGGTATGTTCCAGTAGCCCCTTGCGCATATATCTCCTTGAATTGAAATTAGCTGAACACATTGAGATCACATGCATTTTAAACATTGATTACTTGACAATTTTACCTTTTGAACTATTAATTTCAAACTTCCATCATTACAAACTATAGTTCATCTCAATATGACAAATTCTACTGTATAATCACAACAGTCATATCATTTTCCCTTTTCTTTCTTTTCCTTGTTTGATTGGTCAACCTTCCATGTATTTATTAAATTAATAATGATTATCTATGTGACATACCGCAGCTATGGCATTTGTATTACGCAGAAGAATGTAAGATGCCCAAGCCAGGTCCTCCTTCAGACCATCCACTATATTTGTTGACATAACAAATATTTGCTCTGTACCATCAGGTAGAGTTGTTTGATCCACTGGTTGAGCACCCTAAAAATTTCCCAGACTTGGCTGAGGATCAATATTATACATGAAAACTTCATATTTGAGCTCTCCATATATTTACAAACAAAAGTAGAGTTATTTAACTGTTTCTTTTCTGAACTATTTCTACAAGTCTTATCCTAGTATTTGAAAAGGACAAGAGAAAACATTGCATACTTGTTTATATATATGACATGTGTTTGAAAGAAGATAAAGGGGATGTCCCTTATTATTAATGAACTTTAATGTATAGAGAACTGCTAACTACTAGTCCAGCAAGCCTCTTGGGAATTCATAAGTCCAATAAGACATGATGGTAAACCTAAATGTTGTGCCTTGGTCCGTCCTCCAGAACCCAGGACTTTGTGCGGGTCAAACAGCCCCAAGCACAGTCAAGAAGCTATATATTAAAATAATTTAAAACGCTGTCACATAACCCATTTCAAATTCACTGTTCTGGCTCAAGCCAGTCTTTGGAAAATAAGTAGGAAGATTGTTCCTATCAAAGCCATAAATAAACTACAGTGTATATTGTGTTTGGAATCAATAAAAAATGAGAATTGAATTGATTTGATTTGAATATAAAAAGTTGGACTTGAATTGATTTGGAAATCAATTCTTATGTTTGAAACTCTTTAAAAAAGAAATTAATTTGATTTCATTTCATTTTATTATTTTACTTTTTTATACTTATATCGTGAATAATATTGTTAGATTAATAAAGTAAAATAAAAAAGTTAATAAAATTAAAATAGTCAATCTAAATAATTAATTTTAAAATCAAATCAAATTATAACAAATCCCACCATATTTGATAGGATTTCTAAATCTAAACTATTAAAATCCATTAGATTTTAAAAATCAAATTATTTCTTATTTTTTTGACATTTCAAACAGATTAGATTTACCAATCAAATCAAATCCCATTTTTTTTTTTTACATTCCAAACATATTCAAAGCTATACTTATTGAATTTACTCAGACAGCAAGCATTGATATACATGAAAAAGTTACCTTGAGAAATTTACCAATGTAAGGTAGCGCAATAGAAAAGGAAGCCAAAGATAGACCCAAAACCTCTGTACTCTGCATTAAAAAAAAAATGAAGCCCCATCACCGAAAAGAAAAGAAAAACATAAATTTAAGTAAATAGAAAAGAAAAATATAAAAATGGAATATTTCTTACTAGCTGGGCTGGAGTAACAGTGGTTGAATCCGAACCAAAAAAGCGATTCAAAAGCAGAAGCGAACCAAACCCATAACCAATCCATCTGGGCAAGTACGATTCATCCAACCCAGGTATCCCTGAAGCCAAAACACCCCAAATAGCAATGAAATACAATCATATATATATATATATATATATATATATAGAGAGAGAGAGAGAGAGAGAGAGAGAGAGAGATGGGTCACCCAATGTGAAGCGAAGAACGGAGAGGTTGAGCTGTTGTTGCTGTGTTGTGGTGGGTGGCTGAGAATCTTCAAGACGAGCGCGGATTATTGGTGTGGATTTTGTGAAGGTGGTTTTGGGACAAAGGTGAGAACGGGTTTTCACCTGAATCCAAGGTTTGTAACAGAGTATGCTGTTCATCGTTTGGCAAATCAACTGCTACTCTCGCGTTTGTGTGTTTAGCGGATATTGTGCTTGCGATAATAGCATAGCTGAAAAAATAAACTATTACATAGAAAATAAAAATAAAAATAAAAATTTATAGATTTCACTTTTAGTAGGATAAGGATTTTTTTTTTAAGTTTATATCTATATTAAAAAAATTCAAAAAATTTAAGAAAACTTGAAGGCTTAAAATTTGTTTAAATTTTTAAAATAATTATTTTTTAAATTAAAAGTTACTTTATTTAAAATTGATTTTATTTATTTAAAGTGTATAAAATTGATTATAAGTTAAAGATTACTTTTTCATAACTAAAATTAAATTTTTTTATAAAAAATGTTATTTTAAGTTTTTAATTATTTTATTTTAAATTATTTTAAAAAATTTGAGAGAGCAATACATATTTGCCCTCAATCAAATAACTTTTTCAATTATTTCATATATCTTTTAGTAATTTAATACATAAAAGCGATTTTTTTATACAATCTAAACATAGCTTTTTATCATAAAATTGATAATAAATTAACATATCCAAACATAAATTAATTTTCTCATAATTGACTTTTTTAAAAATCAATTATACACATAATCGATTTTTAACATAATCTTTTTTTCACAATTAATCTAAACACACACTTAGAGCATATTTGAGAAAGATTAATTCTTTTCCAAAACTACTTTTTTTTAATAAAAAATTATTTTATCTCAAATCTATCTTATTTATCTAAAGTTTGTAAAATTGATTATAAGTTAAAATTATTTTTCTATAACTAAAAACAATTTTTTTAAAAAGTTATTTTTTTAAACTTTTAATTATTTAATTTCATATTATTTTAAAAAATTTAAGAAATAAATACTTATTTACCTTCAATTAAATAACTTTTTCAATCATTTCATACATCTTTTAATAATTTAATACATAAAAATAATTTTTTTATATAACTCAAATAAAATTTTTTATCATAAAATTAATTATAAATTATCATATTCAAACCTAAATTATTTTTTACATAACTTTATTTTCATAACTAATTTAAATAAGCACTTAGCGCCAGCTGCCCTTCCTCATGTCATTATTTCTAATGTAGTTGTAAAAACTGAACTAGCTAAATTAATTATATTAAAAAATTAGTGAGTCAATCATTTGATCGATTCAGTTGATGGATTTGATTATTTTTTTATATTAAATCTAGTGACCCGAGTAAAACGTAATCAACTCGTCAATCGAGTAAAAACTAAGTAACCTGGGTAATAACTATTTTTTTATATAAAACAAATATTTGGCTGATTTTTTTAGTTCAATGACGAATGACAAGAGATTTGTTTATGCATTAACAAAATATTTGGCTGATTTTTTTAGTTCAAACTCCAATTCAGTTATTACAACCATGCTTCTTACTAATATAATATGACAAGAGATTTGTTTATGCATTAACAAAATATTTGGCTGATTTTTTTGGTTCAAACTCCAATTCAGTTATTACAACCATGTTTCTTACTAATATAATATGACAAGAGATTTGTTTATGCATTAACATAGCGTGGCGAACAAGATCATAAGTGACAATGAGACGTATTTAAGATTACTAAGAAACAAAAGGAACATTTTGAAGAGGCTAGAGATATGTTTTTGGCATAATTTTTTTGGAAAATGATAAACATCATGAAATTTTTTCGTGAAATATAATATGAAACTAACGTGCCAGTTGACAGCATTTAATTTGTATGTTTAGTTAATTTTAAAATTGTTTCTTTCTCTAATCACCATTGTACTGGTATATTCCCTCTCTTGTAATTATTTTTGTTACAAGTAATTTATGAAAAATAACACTGAGAAAAGAATGCACAAAAAAGAAAGAAATTGTGAGAAAAGTGGAGGTCTTCCCTGATTTCTGTCCCTACTATCACCTTATGCCTTTGCAAGGATGAGCGACAACCCTAGATGATATTCAAATTTCCCTAGAACACAGTCATACTCTACCCATTTATTTAAAAATTATTTCAAGATAATACCCCCTGGATTCTAGAACGCCTATTTACAACATTTCAACCAAAAGAATTTAGAGTGTGTTTATAATGTTAAAAAATAAGATTTGATTTGATTTACAAATCTTTTATATTTAAGTTGTTTATATTTAAAAATTCACTCAAAATTGGTTAGATTTGAATGGATTTAATTTGATTTTAAATTTCATTATTGAAATTAACTATTTTACTTTTATTAATTTTTTGAATTTACCTCACTAACCTAACAATATCATTTACAATGATATAAAGTTAAAAAAGTAAAATAATAAAATAAAATAAAATCAATTCATTTTTTAATGAGTTCCAAACATAAAATTTAATTTTTAAATCAAATCAAATCAAATCAAATCAATTTAATTTTTAATTGATTCCAAACACAACTTTAGAAGATTGCTCATAATATAGTCAATGACCCATCAATTTCTACTTCAAATTAATATTGCACTTCAAAATATGGTTAAATTAATATATAGCTTCTTATAGTATTTGTGATTTTTAATTTGATCTTAATATTGTAAAAAATTATAATTAAGTTCTTAAAATTTTAAAATTTTAAAATTAGGTTCTTATAGTTAAAAACTTATAACGATATAATGAATTTAGAGAACTAATTAATTTTTAAAAAAATTATAGGAACTAGTTTGCAAACTTTTTGAGTTTTTATAATTTCAAAAATAAATTAGGTCATTGAATCTATCATCGTGTAAAAAATTTATAATGATTAGACGATTAGAATCCAATTAGATTTTTTTTAAAATTATATGAACTCAATTAAAAACTTTTAAAATATAAAAAGGTAATTAAAATTCCTAAAGAGTAATAAAGACTTATATATTAATTTAACTTCAAAATATCCATTCAAATTTAACATATTTATTCATCAAATTCTAAAAAAAGTAGAAATTTCTAACAAGAAAATAAACGAAATCATCAAAATATAATAAAATATATATTTTATACTGTAAAAATATTATGGAGTTAATTTTTACGTTTATTAAGAATAAGTTCCTACCTAAATTATCTTAAGCGCGCATCACCATATTCATTAAGTATTGGCTTAATATTTAATCTCGAGTAATTAAAACAATAAGTTTACCTCTTTAACCACTAACTTCCTTAAGTATTAGCTTAATATTTAATCTCAAGTAATTAAAACAATAAGTTTACCTCTTTAACCACTAACTAATAAGTCCAAGAGGTTAAGAAAAATTATATGGCACAATATGTTGAAAAATATCATCAAAAAATTTAATTACAAATTTAAAATTAATTACTATAATGATGTTGTAATCTCTTATTTATTAATAATGTAAAAAAAATTAATTTAATTAATTTATCTTTTATTTTTTCCTAGCTCAATTATTTTTGTATAGTAGTTGTGAAGAAGATAAATAGGTTAAAATTCAAAAGCACGTACTAGAAATGAGTGAAGTATTATTTAAACACATAAATTTTTTATGATAAACCAATTATAGAACTGAAGTTTCATTTTACGAACTAAGAATCTCAACTTTATTAAAAAGTACTTTTATTAATAATTTTTTTGAACAAGATAAAAGTATCCAACATGACATATAAAAACAATAACATGAACAAAACACATAGCATATATGACTTTATTTTTTAAAAAGTTATAGGTATTATCAATTTTTTATTATTAAAATTGAAGTCATTAATTAATACATTCTAAACGTGAGACTTTTACAACACTTTTCTATGCCAGGAATCATATATCATATAAAAAATGAGGCACATGCTTAAAACGATTTTTTAACCAAACACAGACACAGGAAGGCTTTGTTTCTATTGTTCGTGTTAGTCACATGTGCTAATCTGGCTCTATCTCTCTTTTAGTTAACCTCTTATAGTAAAAATTCTCAATACTATTTCACCAAAAAAAAAATGCCAATACTAAAACACATCCACGACCACAACAGAACAAATGCACCCTTTTCAATTGCCCAATCATATCACATACATCCTGATAATACTTGTACGTTACCTACTACATACGCTGAAAAATTCCTACATACCATATTTACCCTTACGAAGCGACGCGTCCCTTTACTCGTAAACATGCCAACGAGAGATTCTTGTATAGATTTAATTTATACATGTCGTGTAAATTAAGACATATGTGTATTAAATAATTACATAGATTTTTATGTCACAAAATTATGTTTATATTTAAAGTAATTATGTGTTAATTGTTGAGTGAATTATTATTTGAAGACCAACAATTTTTTATTTATTAAGGACCTCAATTTTATTAAAAAATATTTTTATGCATATAAAATTTTGAAAAGCATATTGATTAAGAAAATTAGTTGTAACACAAATAACATACACAGCATATATAACTTTTTTTTTAATTGATAAATATTGTCAAAATATTTTTTTTATTAAAGTCGACATCCTTAATTAATTATCACAATAAAGTTAAAGATTCTTAATTAATAAGTTTTAAAGTTTAAGTTCTTAATTGATAAATTTTAAAGTTTAAGTTCTTAATTAGTTATCACAATAAAATTAAGATCTTTAATTAATAAGCTTTAAAGTTGAGATTCTTAATTAGTTATCATAATAAAGTTGATATCCTTAATTGATAAGTTTAAAAATTTATGTTCTTAATTAGTTAGCACATTAAAATTAAGGTTCTTATACAATTCTTTTCTCTTAATTATTTATTAACTTATTCTGCACAACTTATGTACACTAAATTTATACAAATATTTACCCTATACTTCTTAATTATTTATGGACTTAGTTACATAATTTTGTGTACATTAAATTTACTCTACTACTCATATATACATTTTTATGCGTACCGATACTTGTTAAATATATATTACTTCAAATATATGTAATAAGTATTTGACAAATGATATATAGCACCATAACGACTACCCCATTGATGATAATGCATATAGAGTGATTGTTAAGTACACTCAAAGTAGAAAACTATCATCTTACATCGTCGATGGTACTGTGTGTTTCTTTCGCCATTATAATTTCTAGTATCCGCAACCTACAACGAAACCAATGAAAATGCGCCACGTCCGCAACGAATTGTCCATGCGGCCACGGGTCCATCACCGACTAAGCTCCACTATCATTCTCTCGACACGTGTCCCGATCTTCACCGGGAATTGCCGGTAACGCAGGTGCAGTGACCGAAACAGCAAGTGACTCCCACGCTGCCATTCCCGCTAGGTATATAATCACTCGTCTCTCACTTTCTCTCTCTGTTTTTTTTTTATCTTTTTTTTTCTCTCTCTGCGATTTGAGTTTCTTTCCTAATTAAGCTAAGAAAAGCGACGTTTCGATGTGAGTAGCTTCTAATTCGAATGGATTTTTTTTTTTTGTGTGAACTGTGTCGCGTGCTTCATTGGGTGTTTCAATTTCTTGATTATAGTGAATAGTGATCGATCTTTGAAGCTGTGAAAGTTGTTAGCTTTATTTATTTATTTATTTAATTTTTTTGAATATGTTTTTTCGTATGAAGAGTTAAAATTTGTTGTTTTTGCAGCTTTGCAGTGTTGGGTTGAGTTTAAGTATGGGTTTTTCTTTGTTGGGTGTTTCGAATTTGGATTTTCTCGTATTCGATTCGAGCTGTTTCGGATTTTGCAAAAGGCTTTTAGCTTCTGAATTTGTGTGCTGAGAATTGGGGTTCTGTTTTTTTTTTTTTGGTAGTTTGTTTATGTAGTTTTGCAATTTGATTCGGGGTTTTGGGGTTTTTGAATGTGTGAAAGTTTCGGGTTTTTAGGTTTTTCCTTTGAATGCTGCTGTGGAGACGGATGTCTGATGTGGAAAAGAATTAGGGTTTTGTGGGTATAATTGGTAGATTATGATTTTTCTTCCTTGAAAAGGGTGTTTTGGCATGTTTCAATTTGTGGGTCTGTTTCTAAAGTGTATGCTTCTTAACCAGGGTTGGTTTGTTCGTTTTTGTTTTTGTTTTTGTTTTTTTGTTTTTGTGTGGTTGTATTAGTTTTGGCTGGTGTTTTTCTGATACTAATAAAAAAATTTCCCTTTGTTTATCTTAGATCCATACCAGGAATTATCCAGAGTTGAGAAGAACATAAAAATTTTGGGCGCATTTGGTTGCACTGAAGTTTGTGGATTTGTCCGAAGGTTGTATTATTAGAGTGAAGTTGGAATTTTAAGAGAAAGAAGAAATATAATTAGGGCAATATTTATACCCAATCAATCTGTTACATAGAGCTTATGAACTGTTTCAAGAGCAATTTATATGGTTTCATTTGGGTTTGGTACAGTTTCGACATTGACGGAACTTTGTAGTTAGTCTGCATACTGGTTAGGCCTGGCTCTGGATAGCTACTTAGATTCCAGTCACCGAGGGGTGGTGCCCTCCATGGCACCTTCTCGGGTGGCTGGAGGGTTAACCCAATCATCATCAAGTTCTGGAATTTTCTTTCAAGGAGATGGGCAGTCACAGAATGTAGTTAACTCTCACTTAAGCTCGTCTTTTGGTAACTCATCTAACACGATTCCTGGAACTGGGCGTTCAAATCTGGGTTCGGTTTCTGGGGATATGAATAATGCAGTTTTAAACAGCGTGGCAAACTCAGCACCAAGTGTCGGAGCAAGTTCTTTAGTCACAGATGCAAATTCTGCACTCTCTGGCGGCCCCCATTTACAGAGAAGTGCAAGCTTTAACACCGACTCATACTTACGTTTACCTGCCTCGCCCATGTCATTTTCATCAAATAATATTAGTATTTCGGGGTCATCAGTTATTGATGGTTCTTCTGTAGTACAGCAGAGCTCTCATCAAGATCAGAATGTTCAACAATTGCAGCCGAATCAGCAGCTGCCACTGGGTGCTTCAAGTGCTATGTCTTTGTCTGCATCTCAAACTGGCCCAGCTCCAATCCCAATGGGTGCACGAGTACCGGGATCTTTCATTCAAGATCCAAATAATTTATCCCATATGTCGAAGAAACCTAGGCTGGATATCAAGCAGGAAGATATAATGCAACAGCAGGTAATACAACAGCTTCTTCAGAGACATGACCCCATGCAATTCCAGGGTCGTAATCAACAGATACAGGCTTTGCTTCAGCAACAGCAGCAGAGATTGAGGCAACAACAAATCTTTCAGTCGATGCCACAATTACAGCGAGCACACTTGCAGCAGCAGCAGCAGCAGCAACAACAACAACAACAACAACAACAACAAATGCAAATGAGGCAGCAATTACAGCAACAAGTGATGCAACCTTTATCTGCTGTGAAGCGCCCATATGACAGTGGTGTTACTGGTGTCTGTGCCCGTCGATTGATGCAATATCTCTATCATCAAAGGCAACGACCAAATGTGAGTTCTGTTTATTTGCTGCATATGGTTAGTGGTAGCACGTCTTTCTGATTCTTTTAGTTCTTATAGCAGCTATGTTTCATGATTTATATGGGCGATATGCAAAATCTATTTGAGATTCAGTGCGTGTTTCGATTAGCTGTGAAAAAAGATTATGTTAAAAATCGATTATATGTATAATTAATTTTTAAAAAAAATTGATTATGAGAAAATTAATTTATGATTGGATGTGTTAGTTCACAATCGATATTAAGATAAATAATTTTTTTTGAATTGTATAAAAAGAATTGCTTTTATGTATTAAATTACTAAAAGAGATATGGAATGATAGAAAATTTTATTTAGTTGAGGGCAAAAGAGTATTTATATATCAAAGCTTTTGAAATAATATATAATCACATAATTAAAAGCTCCCCATACAAGCTTTTTTAAAAAAACTGTTTTTAGTTATAGAGAAATAATCTTAACTTATAATCAATTTTACACACTTTAAACAAACAAGATAGATTTTAGATAAAACAACTTTTTATTGAAAAAGAACTGTTTTGGAAACATGCTCTCACTATATTCATGTTTATTTTTTGGCTTTTCTTTTAAGTATTTGTCCTGTTCTTTCAGGCTCTTAAAGAAATAAATTTAGTGCATTTATCTTAAACACATTTCCTTGATGTTTTAGGTATTTTGTAAGTTCTACATTAACTGTTATTCAATTTATCTATTTGTAACAGGATAATAGTATTGCCTATTGGAGAAAATTTGTGGCTGAATATTACTCTCCTCGTGCAAAGAAACGGTGGTGCTTGTCATTATATGATAACGTTGGGCATCATGCACTTGGTGTTTTCCCACAAGCAGCTATGGTCAGTTTTTGCGCTGTTATTTAACCTTCTACTCTTGTTTCATTAATAGGATGATGCCTTAATATATGCTGATGATCAAACATGTATTCAAAGTGTTAACAGATTGCATTAGCTTATCATGTTATTGATTGAAACACATAAGAAAGCATCTATACAAAAGAGTTGTCTGAAATAATTGCATTTTCTTAGAATACTTTTTTGTTTCTACACCATTTTAATGTGTAGGTGCTTAATCTGATATGGTTATTTCTTTGTTTAGGATGCATGGCAGTGCGACATATGTGGTTCTAAATCTGGAAGGGGATTTGGTAAGAAAATGAGAATATTATTTTGTTATCTTGTACTGACATAATTGTGTAAATTTATTTTTCTCTGTTGAATTCCAGTTTGTATTTTGTTGAGTTGATTCTGGCAGGAATTTTTTTTGTTTCCGGAGTGATTTTATCAGGATTCTATTTAAACATAGTGTCTATAGAGTTATAATGTTGCACAAGTATTTTTCTTTTCTTAACTTGCTTTGTTTCTCTATGTCCTCTATTGAGGACTGCCTGCAGGAGTTTCTCATCTTTTATCTTTATTATTTTACATTTCTTTTATTTCTTTAAAGGTGTAAAATGATTATCAAAGGGAGTATTTGTTGGTTTGGGTCATCAAAATGTCAGCTTAGGGTATATGGAGGTTGCTTCATTGTCAAGGTTGATCTTTTTTTATTTTTTTGGAATAGAAAAATTCGAAGGTTGGTCAATAGGTGAAGAGGTTTATAAAATTGTAGGTGAGTGAAGAAGGATTGGACCTCACATAACATGGATCCTTTCTGATTAAAGTTTCTTATCAAAATCTTTGAAAAGCAAAGTGATGCTACATATTGAACTGATTTCCATAGAATTGAGGGGTTCACTTCTTTGATGATATAGGCTACTGGCAAAGGGCAATCCCTAGTAGCTACCAAAAGGTTGGGAATTTTGACATGGAAACTGTGTTAACTTTCCAGCTGACATTAGGTTCTAACTACTAATTACTGACAAGTACCCAGTGCAATCAATACTGATCATGTTCTAAATTGTACATAATAATCTCTAGTGGAAACTTGGAAGTCAGAGAAAACTAACAGAACTAAATGCAATCAACAATAAGCAAGTATAATAACTGAGTGATTGTAAGTGTGCAATGGTGGAAGATACATGATTTTTGCACTCTGAATGTTCCTGTAAGCTATATTCGTAGCATGCTGTCTGTTTCAAATTTCTGATTATGTCCATCTAATAATATCTACATTCTGGATTTGGTTAACAGAGGCAACTTTTGAAGTACTACCTAGACTTAATGAAATAAAATTTGGCAGTGGAGTGATCGATGAACTTTTGTTTTTGGACTTGCCACGCGAATGTAGATTTCCTTCTGGTGTAATGATGTTAGAATATGCAAAAGCAATCCAAGAGAGCGTATATGAGCAGCTTCGTGTTGTTCGTGACGGTCAACTTCGTATCATATTTACGCAAGACCTGAAGGTCTTAAAATTGTTACTATATTTAAAAATACTTTCTTTTTTAATCTTTTGTGCATAATGACCTGCTGAAATTCTCGTTAATTTGCACAGATATTATCTTGGGAGTTCTGTGCAAGGCGCCATGAAGAACTCCTTCCTCGAAGGTTGGTTGCACCACAGGTATGATTCTGCACGCTTTAGCAAGGCTATGCTTCACTTTGGCAGCCACTATTTGTTTTGGAGGAAGGATGTTACAAGTTAACCGAATATTTCTGTAAAGTAGACCTCTATTTATGGCCAGGTTTAGTTGATGGTTGGGAGTGGTCTACTCTGCATGTTTAGAATATTTCTGTAAAAAGAATTTCTGCATGTGTGCTTAATTGTATTTATTGTGTCTGTTTTGTTTTACTAAATATATAATTACCTCCTTTCATCCTTGTATGCATGCTGTAAGCCTGTAACCTTTTTCTTCTTGTGTTTGTATGTACTATTAAATACTGATGAATTCAGTGAGGATAGTAATGTGGACACTTGGATATGGAAATTGATAAGCAGTGGGGAAACTTCCTTTCTTGTTTTACAAAGTGGAGATCAAGGTAGTAAACTTAAAGGTGAAAGGTGCCCTTAAGGCACTAGGGGGTTCGAATGCCTGAGGTGAGAGGCATGAAAAAGTGCACGCCTGACTGACGTAAGCAATTAGACTTAGAAAAGAATAAAACAGTAAAATGTTTACCTATTTAAACATTAATTTGCCACAGAAATTAATTACTCAAGCATAATATTCATATTGAAATAAAGCAGTAATGTTCAAGTGATAAAGCATGATAATAAGTTGATAACAAGCTCTAAAGATTAAAGTTCACAAACAAAATAGATGTGGCAGCCCTAAAATTATAATTCATTAGAGTGATAAACAGCCCTAGGTTTAGGCAGCCCCAAGTTCATAAGAGAAATTTAAATCAGCCCTAAATTGCATTCCTGGAATCATAATCAGATTCAGTTCCATAGCTGTCACCTCTTTCTTCATCTCCTTCTTCATTAGATTTATATCCTTATTACAAAACCCTAAGCTACTAGATTCGAAACTAAGCCCCGTTTGGATAAATAGGTTATATAAATTCTTATTCGAGTAGAGCTTATTTGGTAAGCTATACTGTCATAATAGTTTAAAATAAGCTAAATAGCGTTTGGGTAAACACTTCGAGAAGCGCTTTTTATAATCCCTTTGAAATAAGTATCATGCATTTGAGGGATATGCTATGAATTGTGTCAATTCGTTAAGGTTAATTTTGTCAAAAATTATTATAAAAACAACTAGCACCTAAGCTATTTTTAGCTTTTCATAAAGTCTTATTTTCATAAGTTTCAATTTCTGGCATATGAAAATAAGCCCAAAACAGCTTATAAGGGTTTCATAAGTTGTTTTAGGAAGCTCATCGAAACGGAATAAAAACACTTCATAAACGCTTAGTGTAGTAGATAAGCTCAAATAAGCTGTACATAAGCCTATCCAAACGGAGCCTAACCATTCTTGATTATTTTGACCATTTTTACCTATTAGCATCATAGTTAGCAAGTTCCATAGATGGGCTTTTGGGGTTTTTACAATTATCAGCCGTCTAAAACAGTTTTGGACATTTCACCAAGGTGTGAAAGGCTAGCACCCCTGAATGAAGGTGCCTCACCTGAGACACCAAGAGGCACTGGCCCCTTTTGTCGCCTTGCCTCAGCTCCTGTAACTACACTGGTGGAGATAGTGCAACTCCTGTAATTATATTAACTTAATTGGTATGAAGATGAAGAGGTATTATTTTGGAAGCTAGTTCTTATGATTCATACTTTTGCAGGTCAACCAATTGGTTCAAGTAGCACAAAAATGCCAGAGTACAATTGCTGAAAGTGGGTCAGATGGGGTTTCTCAGCAGGACTTGCAAACAAACAGCAATATGTGAGTAAATGCATTGCTGTTCTTCACTGATTGACATATATAGTAAATCCTGCTCAAATATCATGTTTCTCCATTTGATTGCATGTTTTATGTGAAAATGTTATGATTTAGGAATGATGCAGTCCTTTTTTTGGCTAGATAGTTGGATAAACCACAGAATGGATAATACAAAGCAAAATATGCTGTTTCTCCATTTTGATTGTATGCTTTATGTGATAAGGTTGTAGTCTAGTAATGATGCAGGCCCTTTTTGGCTTGACACATGTTTGGTCGTGCTTAATTTTTAGTTTTTTTTTACACAAGAACAGCTTTTCAATCAAAGCTCTCTTGAGCATTTTCATTATAAGCTTCTCTGAACACAAAATAAGCTAATCCAAGCAAACACTTGATAGTTGGAGAAATGGAACCATGGGATGGAACAAAGTGTTGAAAACAGAATATTATTAGCTGTGTAATGAGTGTGTGCTGTGCTGTGTGTAATGAGTGTGTTAGGTGTAGTGTGTGTGTGATGAGTACGTTAGGTATAGTGTGTGTAATGAGTGTGTTAGATAATGAGTGTGTTTAAGATAATATATATTATCTTATGTAAATTATCTATATATACATTCTTCAGCTGAGTGAAGAAATTCAAGCATTCTATTCACAATTCTTATTCTTAAATTCTTCAACATGGTATCAAGAGCCTCCATCAACTCTTGAATTTTTTCTCCAAGGTCTCTGCTGCGGTCGGCGAGACCTCTGTCCCAAGTCACTCACTCACTTTCAGTCGCATCACGGCGGAGTCACCCGATTACAGTTCGGAGTCACCCACGGCCCCTCGAAGCACTAAAACACCACGACCCCTCGCACTAAAACACCCACTGACCCCTTCACACACCAAGTGTCGGACCATATACCCACTATACACCACCAGGAAACCATCTCGAGAAGCGTCCAAATAGGCCACCCACCAGGGCCCGTCATGGAAACCGCTCACGCTCTGCTACACAACATCACGGCCCACTTGAACCATATACCCACCATACCACCCGAGGCACGAGAAATCATCCCGGAAGCCTCCAAATAGGCCACCCACTTTGGAACCCCGTTCTGGGAAACCGCGCCCACCCAGCCTCCACGCGCTCTTTCTCTGTCGGCGCGTGAGATCCACGCGCCCCAGCCCGAGTGCGTGAGGCACACGCGCCGCCTGCAACTGCTTAGGAAAATTTTTCCGGCCGACCCAGTCTGATCACAAATCCTTTGTTCACTCGCCACTCTTCTTCTTCCTCCAAAATTTTTGCTACCCACACCTGATCGAGGTTTTGGGTTACTGCTGAAGTGGCTTTACGCCTTTTTAAGTTACGTCGATTATTCTAAAAAAAAAAAAAAAAAAATGGCCTCGATTCTCAAAGAAATGATGGCCTTCTCTTTCTCTACGGCACACCAACAATTACTTGGAAAAATTGAGTGCTAAAAATTATTTAGCATGGTGCGCCTCTGTAGAACTTTGGTTTCTTGGTCAAGGATTCCATGAACATCTCGAAAAAGCCTCCAGATGATATTTGAGGAAGACAAGCGCGACCAATGGAAGAAGCTTGATTATCAAGCTGTGCTCTCTTGTGGCAATCTGTTGAACCAACCATATTGACAAACTTGAGAACTTTCAAAACTTGTCACACCTTATGCGGAAAAAAGGCTCGAAATGTCTTTGCAAATGACATTCAACAAATGTATGATCTTTGCACACAAATTAGCCACTCTCGAACAAGATGATCATAACATGGTTGCATATGTCTCGAAAGCCCAATCTGCGGTGGAGGAGTTAAAATTATCTTTGGAAACCGGATAAGCTCGAAGACATAAAGAAGAAACTTGATAATCTATATATGGTGTTGATTCTCACGAGGAATGCATCGAGTTTTGATCATGTTGCGATCAAGTCTTAGCTGGTCAAGAAGTTCCTTCATTAGAGAATTTAATCACTTTCGACTACTTGGTCCCTTCATCTATAGGAGGCAACTCGATTAACACTATTGAAACTTTCTGCCATGCTTTCTAGTCGAGGAGGGACGAGGAGGTCATGGAAGCCAGGAGGCGGTGGGAGAGGAGTAGTCCTCAATGTTCTTATTGCAAAAGAATGGGTCACACACAAGACACTTGTTATTCTATTCACGGTTTCCGGAAAATTTGTGAATATTTCCAAAATCTGAAACATACGAGATGAAGTTTTCGAGCCGAATATCAAGAATATCTCAGGCCTAAAAAGGCGCGAAGGAACCTCGAGATCTCCTCATCCCCTATAGGTGCTTTCATAACTCTGCTTTGCTTGCATTTCCCAATCACAGTAATGATCAAAATCCATGGATAATTGATTAGGTGCCTCTGATCACATTCTTGGTAATAGTTCTTTATTTTCATCAATCTCTTCTCCAAATATTCCTCATTTCATTACCCTAGTGATGGCTCTCAAGTTCTGACAAAGGAATCGGTCATGTCTCACCCGTCTTCTTTGTCTTTATCCTCTGTTTTGTTTATCCCCCAATTGTCCTTTCAATTTAATTTTCTATAAGCCGGCTTACTCGTTCTCATAATTACTCGGTAACATTTGATGCTAACTCATTTGTTATACGAGGGCATTAGTGCAGGTCGGACGATTGGCGTAGGACATGAATCTAATGGTACTGTACTATCTCGAAACTGATTCTTCTTGGATTTGTAGTGTTGCGCGTCACCAAAACTCCTTCATGAGCGTTTGGGACATCCACATTTGTCCAAACTCAAAATAATGGTCCCGAGTCTTGAAAAAATAAAATCCTTCAAGTGAGTCATGTCAACTAGGAAAACATGTTCGTTCTTCTTTTAGGCATCTTGTGGTCATGTTGATTCCTTTTAGGTTATTCATTCGGATATATGGAGGTCTGATCGTGTGTCTTCTTTGGGTTATAGATATTTTATCACCTTCATTGATGAATTTTCGATGTACTTAGGTTTTCCTAATGAAAGGCCGATCTGAAATTGTGTCCATCATCACTTCTTTTGTCAATGAAATTAAAACTCAATTTGGAAAAACAATTAAAGTGCTTAGAAGTGATAATGCAAAAGAATACTTTTCTTAGCGAGTTTCTTCCTTCTTGTCATCACAAGGTATCTGCATCGAGTCTTCATGTCCTCGTACTCCTCAACGAATGGTATAGCCAGAAAGAAAAAATAGACATCTTGTTGAGGCTTTGCTCATACATTATTACTTCATGCTAATAATGTACATGCGTCATTGGGAGACGCAATTTTGGCGGCTTTGTTTTTTAATAAATCGGATGCTCTCTTCGTCCATTGAAAAATAAAATACCACATTCTATTTTATTTCCCAAAGAACCATTGTTTCATATTGCTCCACGTATTTTTGGATGCCTTGTTTTGTTCATGATATGTCTCCGGTCTTGATAAACTTTACTGCTAGAGCCATCAAATGTGTCTTTCTTGGATATTCCAAACTACGAGAAGGTTATCGATGTTACTCTCCTATTCACAATTGTTACTACATCTCTGCGAGATGTCACATTCTTTGAAGAAAAGTTATATTTTACACCTTCCACGATTGAGTCAAAAAACTCTGCAAGAAGTTTTCCTATTCCCTGTCTTGGTCCATCACCTCCTTTGCAAGAATCGGGGTCAATCATAGAGTCTCTGAGATATTCTGAAAATCTTCCACCTAAGCGACCACAAAGACCACTCATCACATTACCGACACGTCCACAAATTCCCAATATCGAATTGGAAGGCACTATAAGACCCAGGTGAATCATGTCCCTCTCCCAATGAGACAACACGACTCACGGACCTACGAAGAAAATCTTGCACTGGCCAATTGCTCTTAGGAAAGGTATTCGGTCCACACGAAATCCTCATCCTATTTATAACTTCTTAAGTTATCATCGTCTTTCTCCTTCTTTTTACTCTTTTGTGTCCTCTTTATCTTACTGTCTCTATTCCTAAAAATCTTTGTGAAGCACTTGATCATCCAAGATGGCGACAAGCCATGATTGATGAAATACGAGGCATTGGAGCATAATGGTACTTGGGAGTTAGTTCCTCTTCCTCCGAGAAAGAAACACATCAAATTGTCAATTTGTCGGTGGGTATATCTTTGTTAAAGTAGCGACCAATGACCATGATTGATCGTCTCAAAGCGATTGGTTGCAAAGGTTATACCCAGTTATGGTCTTGACTATGGAGATACTTTTTCCCCTGTGGCCAAAATTGCTTGATTAAGCCTTTTTCTTGCCATTGCTGCCATCAACCATTGGCCATTATATCAGTTGGATATTAAAAATGCATTCCTACATGGAGAATTAAAAGAGGAGATCTATATGGAGCAACCACCTGGATTTGTTGCTCAGGGGGAGTCTGGCTTGGTTTGCAAATTGCAACGATCTCTTTATGGACTCAAACAATCTCTACGAGCTTGGTTTGGAAAATTTAGCTCTGTTGTTCAGGCTTTTGGAATGAAACGTAGTGAAGCAGACCATTCAGTTTTTTATTGCCATACCTCTCCAGGTAGATGTGTTTACTTGGTAGTATATGTGGATGATATAGTCATTACAGGAAATGACCCAAAGAAAATTTCTCAGTTAAAGGAACATTTATTTAGTCATTTTCAGACTAAGGATATGGGAAAGCTGAAATATTTTCTTGGAATTGAAGTTGCCCAGTCAGAGAATGGGATTATCATCTCACAAAGGAAGTATTTGTTAGACATACTTAAAGAAACTAGTATGTTAGACTGTAAACCAGCTGATAGTCCCATGGATCCAAATTTGAAATTACTACCCAACCAGGGGGAGACTTATTCTAATCCTGAAAGATATCGGAGATTGGTTGGAAAACTCATCTACTTCACTATTACAAGGCTAGACATTTCCTTTGCAGTTGGAGTGGTAAGTCAATTCATGCAATCTCCTCATAATGATCATTGGGATGCAGTAATCCGAATTCTGAGATACATTAAAAGGACCCCGGGACAAGGACTACTCTATGAAGACAAAGGAAGCACTCAAATAGTTGGATTTTGTGATGCAGATTGGGCAGGCTCACCCATTGATAGGCGTTCCACTTCAGGATACTGTGTGTCTATTGGAGGAAATCTTGTCTCATGGAAAAGTAAGAAACAAAATGTTGTTGCAAGATCTAGTGCGGTGAATACGAGCTATGGGCACGTAGCCACATGTGAGCTTATTTGGATTAAACAGATTCTTCAAGAACTAAAGTTTGGGAATACTCAACAAATGAAACTATGTTGTGATAACCAGGCAGCCTTGCATATAGCTTCTAATCCAGTATTCCATGAGAGAACTAAACACATTGAAATTGATTGTCACTTTGTCAGGGAGAAAGTCCTTTCTAAAGAAGTCATCACCAAATCAATTAGTTCTAATGATCAACTGGCAGACATCTTCACAAAATCACTAAGAGGACCAAGAATTCAGAATATCTGTTCCAAGCTTGGAGCATTTGATTTATATGCTCCATCTTGAGGGGGAGTGTTGAAAACAGAATATTATTAGCTGTGTAATGAGTGTGTGCTGTGCTGTGTGTAATGAGTGTGTTAGGTGTAGTGTGTGTGTGATGAGTACGTTAGGTATAGTGTGTGTAATGAGTGTGTTAGATAATGAGTGTGTTTAAGATAATATATATTATCTTATGTAAATTATCTATATATACATTCTTCAGCTGAGTGAAGAAACTCAAGCATTCTATTCACAATTCTTATTCTTAAATTCTTCAACACAAAGTAAGAAAAACAATCTGATCGCAAGTCACTAACCTGAAAAGGAAACAAAAGGGTCTTAGTGGAGCATAAGATTTTCCTGTGTTGAAATCTTTGCTTTGACTCTGGTTCTTTGCAGAGTTAAGTATTTGTTGACAATGAGGTAATTCAAGACTAAGCTTCTCACAGCATTGTAACTCTAGGATTCCTGAGATCTTTCTTCGTTTTTGTCAACTTTTTTGCCATTCTCTAGTTGGGCATTTTATAGTCTGCACTTAGTTAAGAAGTATCTGAATAAAACAGCCTGTGTTATGGATACTAGTTAAATTAATCAGAATAGTAGATTTATAGGTAAAGAATATGCTCTACATTTATTATTTATATAATTTATTTATTTTTTTGGATGTGACTGCCCCAAGGCTTAAGATAATGTTTCTTTTGCATCAGGGTATTGACAGCTGGGCGTCAGCTTGCAAAGAGTTTGGAGTTACAATCGCTAAATGACATAGGTTTCTCCAAAAGATATGTGAGATGTTTGCAGGTACACTGTTAAAATTTAAATTCAGAGTTTATGCTGATTAATATAGAGAAAACTTGATTTATTTCTTATTTTATATTTAATCAAGCCTTCTTATTATAGCCTAATGCAATGGTTGACAGATATCCGAGGTTGTCAATAGCATGAAAGATCTGATAGATTTCTGCCGAGAGCACAAAGTTGGGGCACTTGGTAATTCCTTTGTTGTTTTTGTTACCAAATTACACTGTATTGGGTTGTCTATGTGTTATCTTTTTCATATATTGAACATAGGGCAATATGGCCGCCCAAAATTGTTTCTTTTCTTCTAGATATGCATATGCTTTTCTTGAGGTTGGACTCCTATTTTTTAGTTTTGCGAAGCTGTTTCAGTTTTTAGATGTTTGGAAATCTATTTTCAAATTATCAGTGGCCTCTCTTGCCCTTGATATTTATTCAACACTTATCTGCAGAGGGCTTGAAAAATTATCCTCGACTTGCAACCACGGCCAAGCTCGAGATGCAAAAGATGCAGGAGATGGAACAGCTAGCAAATGTTCAAGGTCTGCCAACTGATCGAAACACACTTCATAAGCTAATGGCATTGCATCCGGGATTGAACAATCAAATCAACAATAATCATAATATGGTTAATCGTGGTGGTTTGAGTGGGTCAGCACAAGCTGCTTTGGCACTGACCAACTACCAGAATCTTCTTGTGAGGCAAAACTCTATGAATTCTAACTCTGGCTCACTTCAGCGAGAAGGATCATCTTCTTTCAATAATTCGAACCAGAGTCCCTCTTCAGCTTTGCAAGGTGCTGCTACTGCTTTAATTTCAGGCTCGATGCAGAGTTTACCTGTTAGTGGTTTCTCAAGTCCCCATCTACCACCACAGCAGCAACAGCAGCAGCAACACCTTCAACAGCACTCACTAAGTGCAAATAGCTTACTGCAACAAAATCATTTACAGGGCTCCCAAGGAAATCAGGCCCTACAACACCAGATGATCCAGCAACTGCTGCAGATGTCAAATAACAATGGGGGAGTGCAACCCCAGTCTCTTGGAGGACCCAATGCAAATGGGAGTATGGCAAAGAATGGGTTGGGTTTTGGAGGCCACACTCCACCCGTAACTGGAGGTGCTGCCATTGTTTCAGGAAGTAATGGGCCTGTTTCAAGGAGTAACAGCTTCAAAGCAGCTTCAAACAGTGATTCTTCTGCAGCTGGTGGCAGCAATGGATTCAACCAGAGGACGTTTGATATGCCACAAAATCTCCATTTGCAAGATATGGGTCAGGATATTGCCCATGAGTTCACGGATAATGGCTTCTTTAACAGTGATCTAGATGATAACATGGGTTTTGGCTGGAAGGCATGACTAACACATCTTGGCCCTGTAATTGGCTTCTCTTGTTTAAGTGTTCATTATATTATCATTGTACAGGATACTTTAAATAGCTGCTGCCTATTTTCTTTGTTTTCCCTGGTTATTTTCTTCATGGAATTTGTTGTGACTTGTACGTGAGTAGGTATTTAGAGATCTTATTTGAGGTTTTTGTCTCGCCTGCAAGTGTAATCTATTGGACAATTTAAAGAACAGTTGTCAGCTTCGTATTTAATACGACAATTACATGCTCCATTACGTTGTTTTCCTTTTCAGTCGATCTTCTGTGCAACCAAGTTTGTTTAATCCATATCGTTGGTAGTACCTGATAATTTACTGACATAGCCGTGTTATCTTGTAACTTCTTGTGCTATCCCGATGGTTCAGAAGTAGTTTAGTTCTGTCTGATATAACAAATGTTGGTTGACATAGATGTAGGGAATACTAGAATTGATAGATTCTTGCACTTAGAAATTAATCTGATAACATAGATTTAATTTTCATCCCTCGTAACAGTTAGATTGATTTGGTGCTTGAAAAATTGAAAATTTCACGCTAAAGTTGTTTACCTCTGTTGATTTAACTCTTCAAGTTTACTACTGGTTCAGAATTATTGAAATTTGTGTAAGCATTCAATTTTGCTTACAAAATTTTGTATGTTCACGAAATCACCCAAAATGGATCTGGTTGGCAGATCCAGATGGTTTTTTTATTTCATGGGAGTAAACGCGATCGAAGAAAATTGACATGAATGCTTAAAATGTTAGTGAATAAAAAAGGCCGCGTTTGTTTCACATTTAGGCATTTGTACGGAGAAAAAAGTTACTTAAAATAAAATTGGCATGAAATAGCTGCCAACACGGCAACACCGGTTTGCGTTGAAAACAATGTCAACCAAACAGGACAAAAATATGCTCCTGAGAAGGAATGTATTGCAGTGTGAATTGTGCTTGACTGTTACATAAAATCACTTTGAAATTCAAGAGGACAAAGTCATGAGCTCTTTTTGAAGGATTTCCCCCCCTATTATTGAAGCAATTTTTTGTTGGCTATTGCATTGAACTCGAAAATTTCTTTTGTGGACGTAGTTAATGTTTGGAAAAAGCCTTGAGGTTTGCACTCTTTGCTATTTGATGATATTTCTGGGGGTCACCACGATGGTTTGCTGGTGATGAAACTTTCTTTCTTTAGGCTGTGTTTGGCCCACGTTTCTCTGTCCACATATTAACATTTGACACAAACTATGAAATATAATGTAAGGTGGTTTATGTAACACACTGGTTAGAAATGGTATACAACCAACTACCAAGTTCTCTTTCCTCTTATTAGTCTTTCTTTTCTTTTTTTATTCCACTCTCTTTCCTCTTATTAGTGTTTCTTTTTTCTTTTTCTTTTTTTTGTAAGTCACTAAGAGTGAACTAATGATTAAATGTTTAGAGTAATTTAAAGTCATAGGTTCAAAGCTATGTACCATTATCGTAACCAGAAAGTCTTTTTTCCTTTCTAGATTAGAATACTAACGCTTTTCCAATTGACCTGATTAGTGATTACCAAGGATATTATAACTGCTATGGAGGGAATACAGTTTACACAGGAAGAATGGTCCATATTGAAGTTGAGGTACATCTGTTACAAGTGATGTTAACTGATTGGTTAAGTATCCAGCATCCCATGCCACCAGGTTCGAACACAAATGTGGAGAACACGTAGTACGAATGTTCATTATGCTATCATTTGCCCAAATACAGCTCAAGCCAATAGCAAGTATGCCTACAACCTCAGTCCAAAATGATAACTTGCCAAGAAGGCATGACTTTTATGTCACAAAAAGGGAAGGAAGATAAAGATGACACTGCTAATACCCCCAACTAATTATTGTGCAGAAAATATACTATACAGATGTTTGGCCCTGTACTAATTTGAGGTGATCATATCTACCAACCAAAAGCAACTGATTGCTACCCAAATCCAGCTCACATATACACACAGGATTCCCAATGTCTTGAGAACTGAGGTACTGGATTCCCTACATTTTATTAATCATCAACTACAACAGACCCAGAACCAAGCAGTGCACCCAAGATAATTTGCTCCCAACGTCTCACACCCCTCTGCATTATGTTTGAGGTAAATGCCTGCAAACGTGAAGGATTGCTTGAGTCTCCTCTTAAGGATGATGTTGAAGACATACAACAATCTGCTTGAGGGCAGTATGTCAAGGTACACTTTCCTGATGGATGATATATTTTAACATCGAATGCTGGTGAAAGTGGTCGTCCCACGACTTGAACATGGGAGATGCTGCACCACAGCAATCCAATTTATCATCTTTGGAAAACAGATTAGTAAACATATGACACGAAAAAAAAAAAGGAAATTCATTTGATAAGAGGAAACCCAGACAGTTCATTAGACTCAAGAAAATTCATTCAACATTGAAGTAATTGACAACACTAATAAGATGTAGACATTAAACTAACAAAAAAGAACTGAAAAAGGAGCCACGGTTCTTCATCCCATATGAGAAAAGATGAATTATTCAGCATTCCGCGTAGAAGTTTGGCATTTTAATAAAATATTATCTCCTATTACATTATTTAGACTACAGTGGAAGGATCAATAATTTGGGCATAGCTCAAGAGGTAAGGGTGAGGTAGACGGCAGATTGTATTGCCCTAGTAAAACGAGAGAGAGAGATCTTTGGAAGACAAATGCCAGGAAATTTGCTGGACTTCCATCTAGACCCTTGTCATGAGTGGTCATAGATGTCATAAAAGCACGGGTGTCAAAGAGTGGACTGATGAAAGGTAAAGTGAACAAGTTCTCAATTTCAATTAAATTGACAATAATGGTCTTAAACATATATTTGAGCTAAACAACATTAATTCAGTCTGTGTGCATGAGAGAGAGAGAGAGAAGATTTGAGAAACTAACCATATGTAGAATAATTCATCCATTTCTTGTTTTTGAACCCTACCCAACAGCTCAACTAGCAGCACACCTCCAATGCACAGAACAGGTTCAGGTAGCTTGAATTTTTGCAAGCGGTTTTCCTGCAGTGCAGTATGTCACTAACGCATTTCAAGTTACAACCAATGCATAGAGTACTATGCTACAAAATGCAGTTTCACTCTAAAATGGATAAATTTCAAATCCATGCTTGCTATACTCAGAGTGATAGCCAAGCATTCATTTCATAAATTATTAACAGGGTCCCTTCTCCAGTCTCATCCTGCCAATTAATCAAGCTCTTCAGCTACCAATATCCAGAAAAGCTGCATGTCAAGTCTCATGCTAGAATTGCATTAAATTATACAACAGAGATTTAGAGTGGATAGAAAAATACAATTAAACCCAGAATGTGCATTACATAACTAAGTGGATTATTTATACCCAGAAAAAATAAGTAGATGAAACTCAAGCTTCCTCTTTGTTGAGTAGTTTGAAAGGATAAAAAAGCATATGCAAAATCACCCACATCTAAATAGTGCAACTCACCTGAAACATTGGAAATTCAGGTGAAGTATATGTCCATATGAACTGATTATCCCCCAACAGATTATTTGAATTCATATTATCTGCCACAGCACTCTCCAATTCCATTGGGTATCTTGGATGGCCCATTCTGAATCGGACAGCCTTAGCTGAATATATAGGCAAGCCATGCTGAAAATATGCTGATAAGTAAACGTAGATTCTTAGTCAGCTAATAAAGCAAAGGTTCAGGATCCTCAACATTAATTATTTTCAATGCAAATTAATAATACACAATTCATCAATTTAGCTACCAGGCTAACCTTGGAATGGTTGGACATGAATCTCCGTAACAAGACATATTTTGGAACTTAGCTTATAAACTAATGTCTCAGGAACAGAAGGATTGCTTTCCCCTTTACTTGACCAGTATGATGCTCCATAATCAGTTCTATCCCTAGGCCCCAATGTATTCAGAATGCTTTCTTCAGGGTAGTTATCAGTGCTGGATGCACTAATGGCTTCTGAGATGCAATTTTTCCTCATAGAAGGAGCAAGACCAAATGCCAGGAATGCATAGACTTTATGATTTCTCTTAAGACATTCCCAATTCATAGAACTGCCGATCATGTTTCTTACTGGTTCAATCATGTTGGATACCTCAATGTTATGAGCAACACCAGATAATTCAGGAAACATTTTCAAGCAAAGTTTCTTGCAGATGGCATTTTCAATAACTGCAGAACGATTAAAGTGCATATTAATACCATTTGAAGAGCAAAATAAAGCCAAGAACAATGAGCTACTCAATGCCTTGTATTTCAACCTTGGAAAATAAATCAGGTCTTACAAAAAAATAGCTTTTACAGTGACAATATAGCATTGGAGAAGTTAAACTTTTAGAAGCCATAACAAATTTAGTATAGCATACATAAAAACTTTCCAAAGATATGGGGCATTCAAGCAAATAAAATATACACATTTTGGACCAAAACACTATAAAATCCTACCACTGCATGTAATTAAACTCAAATAGCTTACCGAATCTCTGCCAAGAACTGGAAACAGTAGAAACACGGACAAGGTCACAAGGGTCATCCAAATGGGTGAGAATTTTTATTGACATGTCAAGTCCAAGCCATTGGATAAAATCCCCTCTTTTTTCCACTTCAGACATATTCCCAAATATCAGAGCCTGATAGCAAGCAAACAGCTAAAGCTCAACATCACACATACTGATATCAAACTATAAAATTGAAGATCTTCCCAACGTAGGTGATTTGGAAGAAAAATTCTTCAAGTAGCAAGCTTACCACTTAAACTGGGATAAATTTGGAGGAATACAAGGAAAATTGCACATTAATGAGTTGTAATTATATTATTTATTAAAAAATATATCGACCCTCTTACAATTAAAGCACTGGAACATCAAAAGTTGAAAAACTTTGCAACCCAAAACCATGATTAACAGATAGCCTCATAGAAAAATTATTAAACTTTCCAAATTGTGTCACTTGAAAATTGGCTAAAAAAATCTCTTGCTAACTTACTACTTTTCTTCTGATAAACTAAGTAAAAAAAAAAAAAAACTGAATTTGCATTATTTTTAACGAAATTGAAGAAAGGAAGAAAATGGGTATTTTGCTCAGGCAATTACATTAATGATCGAATAAAGCAAAACCCAAACAAGGAAATATGATAAAGAAGCTTTATAGGGGAAAGGAGATTCATGCAGGCATCATCAGGAAAGGGTAAAGCTACAAACTTGCGCAAAAAAACTGTAAGCACATTTATAGATGGGCAAGGAGAGAGTAAGAGAATTGCACTTTGACAGTTGAAAGAGGGAAAAGGAGTTACCTTTCAATAAAGAGAGTGTGGATCTAGAGAAAAGCAGAGGAACCCTTGATTCTGGAAGAGAGAAAGAAAGAGGGGATGGAAGGTGCTGAATGGTGTTGGCTTTGGAAGCATGGATATGGAGTGCAGAGTCTGTCACTGTCAAGGACAAGGGGTGCCTCTAGAAGATGATGATGATGAATTCAGAATTATCACTCACAGACTCAACATTGTTTGGTGAATTTTTCTACTTTTGTTTATATTTTTCAAAAGAAACATTTTGGCTCAGTTTAGGGAAATTGAAGAGGGTTATCATTTTCATTAAATATAGATTATATTTTTCATGTAATGTATGGTGCAGTTTTTTTTAATCATTTTATGGAAAATTAAATAAAAAGATAAGATATTTTAATGCATATTAATACTTTCAGTAAATGTTTATTAACTTTTTTAACATATAATAGTTGTGATTAATGAATTTTTAAACATGTATTGTGAAAATTAATAATTAATAAATATTTGATAATTCATTAAAATCATTTATTTTAAAATATATAAACACAGTAATAACACCCATAACATAATGCAATCAATTTAAAATTTTAAAATGTTAAATTTGTAAAATAAAGATATTACTTACACAATTTGTTTAATCACAGCTATCTCACTTGATGATATAACTACAACTATTAAAGTGGATTCACTTGGCATAACTTATCTTAAATAATAACGTGAGGGTAAGGCTTCATTACATGTTTGGATATGATTTAAATGTAAATTGAAAAGTGTGCCAACATGTTTAGCTGTTTCTTGACATATTTAGGTTATGAAGAAAATTTTAAAAAAATTTTATAAGTGTTTATGGTGTTATTTTTTTATTAAAATATAATATGTGTATTATTTTTTATATTTTAGTGTCATATCATCTTTAATTTTAATTTTGATGTATAAAAAATAATATACTTATTATATTTTAATTAAGATACAATATCATGTATAAAATTTTATCTAAGTTTTATCCTTAGATTTTTGCCTCCAATATAAAAGTAACGATATTACTTTTTGGTGAAAAACCAATTATGCTTGTAATTTATACAGATACTCTTAGGATTCTACATAATATTTAATTTTAACAAAATAGTTATCCAATAATTTTTTTTTGAAATATTAATATATTTATACTTTAAAATAATTTATTTTACAATACTAAAATAATTTAAAATTTTAAAAATTTATCCATTTACAATATAACTCAATAAAGTACGTGTTGGGTTAACTCATTTCTAATTTGATTGGAGATTCCTCCGCCATTGATCTTATGACCTAGTTAGACCTATCAAATGCCTTGGCTTGTTTAGACCAAAAGATTTTGTCGGACTAGGTTGGTCCCACAAAATTTAATTTAAGAAAATGATAATTTAGTGTGGTTTGTAAAAAAAAATTTATTTTGGATCGTGAATTAAATTAATTTAATTAATAATTTATTTATAATTAATTATATATTAAAATAAAGATAAATTATTAATTAATTATATATAAATTATTAGTTAAATTAATTTAATATTTAATTAATTTAATAATTGAATCAAAATAAAACACCTTTTATTCAAGCTAAATTAATTGATAAATCTTCCATTTAGTTTTGTAAAAGAGTAGCTTGACCCACAAGTCAAAGGGATAATGACATTTTAGTTTGATTTGGTATAAATGTTCTAATTTGATTCATGTATGTATTAATCAAATATTAAATTATTTTAATAAATAATTTACTTACAATTAATTAAATATCAGTATTTAAAATAAAAATAAATTATTAGTTAAATATAAGTAAATTATTAATTAAATTAATTTAATATTTAATTAATATAATAACCAAACCAAATTGTCATTTTTCCATAGCCAAACACGTTGAGCCAAATTGCATTTAATGGACTGAAGTGGTCTCATTCGGGTTGCCCTCATGGAGTTAGGCTCACAAGCTCGACGAAAGGATGGAAATTTGAAATTTGGGCTCGGCCCCAAAAATTTTATTTTGGACAATGACAGTAATGAGTTTTTTTTTTTTTTGTTGAAGAGATGACAGTAATGCATTGAGAAATTATAGATTGAACAATTAATTCGATGATGCCCTAACCTTCCAATGAGTAGCATCCCCTCCCTTTAACTAATTCTAAAAAAAATAATGAGGTCGATGAATTTGCTTATTTGGAACGATCCAGGTTACATGAGCACAAGAATTACATACATAACTAACGTAACGATACAAAGAAATCGAGAAAATCCAACAGATATTTTTCAAGTTATGGATCCATATATTAATTTATTTGAACACGATTTGAATACTAATAATAAACTATATATATATGTAAGTTAACAAAAAATTTAGAGAGAGGGAAAGTTACCTTATTCTAAGATGAGGATATGTCATAAATTTTAAAAAGGACTTAATTTAAAAATGATTTACTACTGAAAAATCACTCAAGACCTATAGTCCCAACTCGATTTTATCATAGTGAACCCTCATTGACATATATATGATATATTATGTAAGCTTATTTAGTGCATGAAATTTTTTTTATTAACTTAATTACTGAGATTGTTGATACTAATCAAGCCAAATATACACCCTTCTTAAAAGTATGCTGAATTTTTTTTCTTGGCCATTAATGATTCAATCTTAAAGTGCAAACAAGGAGTTTTGCTTTATTCAAACTAGATATAGGCCTGCGCAATAAAAGAAATTGTTTTTTATTTTATTTGGTTAGAAATTGGAATACAAACACAAATTTTAGACTGTATGTTATATATACATAATACATTGCAATCTTTGGTGCAGTACAGAAGAGGTTGGAAATACTTATTGTGTTATTTCACAATGAAAAAAAAAATCAACGGTGGATAGAAGAATCTGACAATGTGCACAATTATACAACAAATGGATTGAAGTAAGATGTAACTTAGGACATACATATATAATTTACACCATAAATAAATTAAATTCACATGGATTTGGTAGGACACTCATGCATTTAGTGCTAATCTGCTGTCAAATTTTCTTGTCTGCACCAGCAGACAACACAATCTTTTTCTGTCGCATACTAGTAACTCCTATCATAGCAGAAGAGTGAAGATGCTTTTGGCTTCCATTTGTTCTCAACATCCTGCTCACTCTAAAGTATAACAATATGTTTAATTCTCCTAGTTACAAAACATGTATTTTTCCGATCGCATAAAAATAATGTCATTGATAATACCCTCAATATAAGGCTAGTCCTCTTAAGAATTTACAAGTTTACCATGTTACGACATACATATTTGGCATGAAGAGAATCTTTGACCTTAAAAAAACATTTTTGGTGAATGACCTCAAATTTGGAAGAATGGAAGGTAATAAGACACATGAAGCATGGGGACTGAAACCAACCTTAATTTCTTATTTCTCAATTTTGTTCTTTATCTCTTTTTGTGTGTGTTTATTTTATTCTTTACTTAAAGCAGTGTATGTTAAAGTAGATTCATATTGAGTCTGATAACTGATTGGTTAGAGTTATAAGTGACTTCAATATCAAGTGTTGGATCAAATATTTGATTCTTAAAATTATTATTATTAAGAAGACTCAAAATCATCACACTCACGAGTCTAAACGAAATTGTCTCATGTCAAAAAACATATAAAACTACTTGTAGTTATATAAATAAAAAAAGTCTGATATTTATGTTGATTTGAAATCTTGCCAACCACATTCTATTATTAAACAATATGGTCCACATCTCATGCTTCAAATCAAAGATATTTCTTTCATCATGTTGTCCTAATTCATCTGGGGACAGAAATTGTGTACATGGAAAGGGTTATCAATATCCTTTCAACATATCAAAAGTGAATTATTTCACACACACACATATGTGTGTATATATATATATAATATGAGCACATTTTCATCAGTTTTTATGCCAATAAACAAATGAAGCCATAGAAAAGTAAGTAAATTACAACAAATCACTCTGCATAACATTAACAGCTGCAAAAGTTAGCACTATTTCACATTCTTAACTCCTTTACATACAAGTTAGTAAAAGAACACTCACACCCACATAAAAATAAGGGCACCCAGTCCGCGAGCCATAGTTCAAGTAATACCAAATATTATCGGGAGCCTGCTTGGTCACGAAACCAAATCTCTCCGAGACCAGTTTTTCTACTCTTAGCCTATCATTCCTCTTCCCACATCATGTTTATGGCCTCCTTTATAATAAAAATAAAGGGCACCCAACGCACTTCTTCCTACAAGTGTCAATAATCTGAAAAAATCTTAAATAATAAACAAAAGAAGAAAAAAAGAACCTATTTTTCTCTTAGAAAAGTGCTTAATTAAAAAAACAGTGCAACTGTAAAATATTGGCTAAAAAATTTGTTTTAATCTTTCTGTAAACTCAGTTGGGCAAATCAGTGCCCCATCAATGCAGAGACCACCTTTGGTGTGTGTGCAATCAATTTGGGCCAAAGAAAACTTGATATTTGTGGGCCCATTGGGCCTATCGATGACGAAATCTCCAACGTGGTTGTGGGTCCATTCTCCGGGCCCACGCAAATAACACTGCGACAGTGAACGCTGGCCGTCCGATGTGGATAATTGAAATCGGACGGGCTTGATGTCCCAACCATGGACTTGATCAAAGTTGCACACGCGCCGGCCCAATCTCTTGGAGGCCTTGCCCAATTGAAGTCTGAAAAATAGGCTATAATTCCCCTTTGGGAATTCAAACTCTAGCTCCCCTAGTACTTCAACCCACCACATTTGTTGAAGATATGCAACACTCTTGAACCTGCAGCTTCAAAAACAATTGCTATGTTCAATCAACTCTTTCCCTCTATTTCCTTTTTAAAAAAACATTTGGAGTAATAAGTACATGTTTAGATTAATTTATTTTTACTTTTAGAAAAGCTTATAATCAAAATATTACTTATTGACTTACAAGTTTTTTTAAATATAAAATAAGTTAATCCAAACATGCACGTTAAGTTCAATATTCTTTAAAAATTGGGATTTGGATCTTCGTCTTTTCTTTAATAATTTGATAGTATCATATTATAAGAGAGAAAAATACATTTAAGAACTCACCAATATTATTTATGTAGGGCCATTAATTTTTCACATATATAATTTGTGTATTTTTTTTTTATAACATGACAATGACATGCCCTTATATATATATATATATATATATATATAATCTTCTTAAAATTTGAATCCTTATTTTTAAGGAAACACCAAAGTAATATTTGTAAGAAGTTGGAATCCTTATTTAAGGGTAAAACAACAGCACCTTGTGGCTCATTAGATCGATCTTTATAAAGATCATGTTAAAATGTGGGGACAGGCTATGGACACAAAAAGAGAACTCTTTTGGCTTTATTATTCGGAAACTTCATACTTTTGGAAACAAATTGCATAGATTTCATAAAAGCAATAATAATCTTCTTAGGGATTGCATATGACAACTTTTGATGGGAGGTTCTTATGCCAAGTAAAATGTGCATAATGATAAAAAAACATGCTTCCCAATTTTTATTTTTATTTTTATTTTTATTTTTTATTAAGGACATGCTTCCCAATTTTATTATAACTAATTTATCACATAAGACATTTTATTAATAGAAAAGAAACAAATGACCCGAGATGCATTTGTACTATTGGATATATGAAATGCAACATCATACCCAAAATATACAATATCTATTAATTAATTAAGATTACTTTTTCTCGAATGGAAGTCCTTTTCAGTTATTTTATAACATTTTCTAAGTGCAAATTGCTTGCACTCTTGTTCCTTTTTCTTCAATTACCTATAAGATATGAATGGCTGACTAGGAAAGAAGAGTTGCCAGAATATGGGTAAAGCAAATTGCCTTGCCAATAGGCTTTTAATAATAATAAGAAAATAAGCACTCGTTAGGAAATTTCTATCTTAAGGGACTTGGAACATTAGGTAGCAGCTGTCACCGTAATTCCTGGAAAATATCATTATTTCCATAAATCAAATAGTTAAAATTCTTTGTTGGCAAAACAAAAGTTTAAATTCTTTTAGAAGATACGCAAGATTAAGAGAGGAGAAATATAATAAGGTTATATTTATTAAAATTTGGCCACATAATATCGGATAATCCTTCTTTCTTTCATAAATATATGATGATAAATCCACTCTACCTAACATCTCAAATTTTTAATTTATTCTTATTAATAAGGTTGAAAATGAGAAAATTTCTAATATGCACTAAGTGCAATACACTCAGATAAAAAATAACTGTGACATATGACGAAGTAATAGAAGTTAAATATGAATTATTAAATTAACTTGAAGAAAGATGTAGACAATTGAAAGCAAAGATTTATCCATTTGTTTGACATAAATAAAATGATTACAGAATTTAATTTTGAAATTATTATTTTTAAATAATTTTCCATATTAATGAAGATGAAAAAGTTAATGTTGACTGCAACATGAAAAATAAGAAAATAAAATATTTTATTAAAGAAGTACACAATAATAATCTGTTTTCTTCATCAGACCTCTAAAAAAGAATTAAAAAATTCTTCAACGATCTATTTTCTGTGAACACAAGCAAACCTATTTTCAACTTTGATCAGAAGCATTTCAAAACCTTATCCTTCAATGAGCATAAGGAGGCTAATTCAGTTAACAATCAAGGTTCAATTTAAAAATAAGATCAAGAAAACAAAAAAGGTTCAACATATATAAAAATTAAAGAATCATTAAAATATCCATGCAGCTCTCACCTGGATTCCTCAGTTGGAATATAATTCCAGTATCTTCTATCATCTATTCCTGTTATCTTCAAGGACCTTGATGAAATGAACAAACAAACTTGTCCACTGAGTCTGTCCAACCAAACTTCCTATAATAATCGCCAGAAAGGAACAAATCAAACTTGTCAATGCAGTAAGAGAAATAAATTAAGAAAGAAAGAAAAAAAAAACAGGAAAAAGAAAGGAAGACACAAATTAATTGAAGATAGTGATACTGAATAACCGATCCACTGTAAGAAGATAGTGTAACTTACTTTGGTACCACCATCGAAGAAATTGGGTCGACATAGTTTCGCATAAATCTCTTTCTTGGTCATAGTTCCAAGATTTTGTTCACCAAGAACTTTACTGACAAGAAACTTGTAGCTTTGGGGCAACTTTGATTCCCATACAAAGTCAGCTGAGGAAGCTCGGTGAAAAGCCCGGTTCACACTGGCCAATTTGCAAATCTCTGGCGGATCGAAATTCATGAGCAGGGAGGAGATGCAGCTCTCTGGGATATCACCAAGACCAGGCCCTGATGACAGAGAAAGAGAGTCTCCATCATCCTTTTCTGCTGCGGTTGCAGAAATACCAGCCCCCATAAATGAAAACACAGAATCTTATAAGTTGAAGAAATCAGAGACTATGCTGAAGAGGGGTTGGTTCAATGGTAAAGAAGGAGGAGATAAAGAACATGAAAGATTGAAGAAGAAACCGATGGAGAAAGTGATTCCATTTTCTTCATGTGTGTGGATTACGGAGGGCTATTAGCACAGGCACCATTGCCTTTTTGGCTTTTAAGAAAGACAAGAGGTGGGGAGTGAGAGGAAAACAGGTAAAGTGAAAATTCTTTTTAATTCCATTGTTCTAACTTCCAACCAAGAATTTTTTTTTTTTTTTTTTGTAATTGAAGTGGACGTGTACATGAGTGTGCATGGAATAATATTAATATGTGGTCTTTGTGGGGAATAGCTTAATTGTATCCTTACATATGTTCATGATGTGTGGAGATTACGGGCTCATTCTCCCCCTTCTTTCTCTTGGTTTTTATTTATTTTTTCATGTGGATACGCATTGAAATTCGGTATATAGTAATTCCTTGTAAATTTCATCTCACATTTTAATAAAGTTGAACATTGGATACTCTATTTAATGAGAGGTTAAAATTTCTCGTGTTTGCTTATGTTATTGCAGATGATAATGTCTTTTTTTACAAAACTTTAAGAGAAGGAAAGTTACGTCATTTTAAAGTTTAAGTAAATTTTATAATAATATTTACAAATATTAATTAAGAATTACTAATAAGAATTAAAATTAATACTTTTAGTTAATGTAATTCGATTTTGCATATTAGTTGAGCCAACTTTGGTTGATAAATAATAGTGCATCTTTAGTCTTGTACCGCATGTATCATTCTCTTTTCTTCAAACTTTGAAGTTTTTTTTGGTAAATAATTATTTTTAGTAAAAGATAACATGATTTTTGAAATTTTTTTAAAGTATTATTTGGATGAAGGAGTTTGGAAGAGAAAAAAGAGAAAGTGTAATTTTTTATTTTAAATTTATATTTTTTTATTTGATAATTTTTTAAAATAAGAGAAATAAAATAAAAAATTATTATATAGTCTTCTAATTATGTTTTTTTTAATTTTATAAATATTTTATTATTATCTTAATTTAAAAATAACAAATTACTCATTTTTTTTCTTTTTTTTCAAACTCCTTCAATCTAAACATACTTAAAGATAAAATTATAACCATTAATGATTGTTGAGTCATTTTATTAAACTGGTCATTTCAAGTTTGTTGTGTTGGATATAAGTGTAAATTAAAAAGTAATAAATGTCTATAAATATGAATATTGTTCATTATAAAAGACAAAAAGAATATTGTTAAATGTAACTCGAATTTTGAGTTTGCTGACCTTAAAAAAAAATAATTGAAGGTGAGAGATAAGCTGGTTCATAATCATTAACCCAATTTTATTTTTGGAGTTATTTTTTTTCTTTCCAGTTATTTTTTTAATAGCGCGAATATTGTAGTGGAAGAACAATCTAATCAAATACCAACTTTAGACAATGTTCCATGTAGCAAACTGCTGGAATCACAATAATTAAGAACAGAGAGCACAAGATTGAAAATGAAAATGGAGGTTCGTAGAGAGACTTATTCACTGTAGTTTAAGGACTTGTTTGTATTAATTTTTTTAAAATAAAAATATTTTTTTAAGTATTAAAAATATTTTTTTAAAAAATTAAAAAATTAAAAATTAAAAAAAAAATATTTTATATACTTTTTTATTACATATAAAATATTTTTTTAAAATTTTAAACTCTTTACTTTTAAAAAAACATACTTTTATTATTTTAAAAAAACATTCCTATCCTTTAAAAAAAATTAATAGAAACGGAGCTTAAAACGGATTGAATTAAACTCATTTTGAACTGGAAAGTCACATCGTAAGCTCAGATGTCTCAGTTGGCATGATGAGCTGCTGTTGTATCTACGTGGCAGGTTCATTTCAACAGTTTTTTTTTTTTTTAAATTTGGACGAAGGTCAGACGAGACGTAAAAAATCACGTGTTTTTATTATTTGTTTTTTGTTTTTAAGATTTTTTTTAAAAATGTTTTGAAAAAATTTTAAAAAATTTAATGCAAAATTTTTTAAACTCAACTTTCGTCACAGCTTAGCTTCCAAGTTGAATTAGCAATTCTTTTTAGTTATGTAATTGTTTGCTAGTCAAATTTAATTGAGACTCTTGAGTGTAGTAGAGTTTAATTTGCGAGAGCCGAGTTTTTATACTATCATTTTTTATTGCTGATAGTGAATCTTTTGTTTAATCTCTTTGTTGGTGGACATAGAATAGCTAAACCAACAGTATAGCTGTGGCTTTCGGAGACGTCTAACATGCTTCTAAAAAAATAAATGCATTCGTGCATTATTTAATGCGAGTCATTAATTAAAAATAATAAAATTCTTTAATTATCCAAAAGTTGATAATTATAAGTAGAATTGGTTCAGCAGATTATATTTCATTTGATCTGAGACCTTACCTAGAAGACTTTTGCAAAAAAAAGCCATTCCCATTCCACTAGTCCTCCCCTACTCATTTACAGTGGAGGAGGCCAAGGGTGAGATTGTCAAGAAAAAGTTTATCCCACTACCTCTTTGGACAGGTAGCTTGTGTAGATGCCAAGGATAAAACTATTACTGCTATTTTGAAACTCAACAATGGCCAAGTTGAGAAACTAAAGAAAAAAACCAGTGACATTAGCAACAGATCAAACTCAGCACTTGCTCCACATCGATCGACCTTATACTAGTTTTGAGATAATAGGTGAGCACTTGGAGGTGCGTTTGCAAGGTTCCGTGTGTAGGAAACCGACGATATTAACCGCCTTGGTCAATTGCAGAAAACGATTAAGCCCTCCTCTCCTCATGCTTATTTTAGGAATGTAATTTTTTTTATTGTGACAACCAAAGTAAGATAAAATAAAATATCCATAATAAAAATATAAACAAAAAATTCTGGCAACTCGTGCTTTGCCAATCGTCAAGGTTAGAACAATCACTTTTTTTTTTTCAAATTGCTTCAGGCCACTTGTCAAGAAAAAAATGAAAAAAAAATTCATTTCACTTTGGGATTATTAAACCCTTCATGTATAAAATAATCATTTTGTTCTGTGACTAACATTTCTCTTGCTTCATAAAATATTTTTTTATTTTGTCTACTACCGTTATAGATTTTTTTTTATATTTTAAGAAAATTTAATTTAATTCTGTTTTCTTCATAATTAAAACCATCATGATATTTTATTTTATGTTTAATGTATTTCATGAAAATAAAATTTAATATATTTTTTTTACATATATTATATTTTCATCAATTATAAATTTAATATTTTTGGGAAACGTTTTTTTATATTTATTTCATGATGGATATTTGAATATTTTTTATGGCATGAAAAATAAACTTAAAATTTTTATTCATGAAATTTTTATTTTGTATTTTTATATCATGGATTTTTTATAATACTTTTTTTTGAAAATATAATATAAGAATTTTCTTCATGAATTTCTTCTGGTATTTTTATTCCCGCCCCATGAAAGTTAAAGAGTAAATGTTTTTTATTCTTATTTTTACGTTGGATATTAAATTTATTTTCAAATTTTTTTATGGTAAATTTTTTTAATTTTTATATTTGATTTCCCTCATGGATATTTTCAAAAAAAAATGTTTCTATGAAAATTAACTCAATGGTAAAAAAAATTTTATTTTTGTTTGGACGGATGGATAATTTATTTTATTTCATTTTCATAAATATTTTATTTTATTTTATTTGTAATTAATTTTTTTATTTTTAATATTTTGTATTGAGGGAAATGTAATTTGATTTAAATTCTTATTTTTGATTTTAAATTTGATTTAGTCCAGATTTGGTTGGTTTTATTTTATTATTATTCTTTTTAATTAAAGCATGACGGGATTCGTGTTAATTATTTTTTATTTTTTGTTTGGTTAAATTTAATTTATAATTGTCATTATTTCCAGTCAGGTTAAATTTAATTTTAATTTTAATTTTTTTTCCTTTGTTAAAGTAAATTTATAATTTTGGGTATCGCCGGTCATGCAAATTATTATTACTTTTTTTAATTTTCAATGAATGCATAACAGGATTGCCAGTGCCACTATGCTATTATTTATTTTTTCTGCTTACCCTTCTTTTTCTGATGCCTTCGTTCCCTTCAAAGGATGAATTCTGAAAATTTTGAAGAGTTGCTTAATGACTCTATCTAGGACCTCTGGAGGTTGTGTTTGGCTGCAGGTCTAACCCAATTTTGTTGTTGGAAATGTGGGAGGAAAGAGCAACGAAAGATCATATTGCTCAAGGAACGCACAATGTCATTTAGGTGTATTATAGAAGGCCCGTGCCTTCCCCTTGTTCTCCCTTTTAAATTTTAATACTATTTAGCTTGTAAACAATAAATATAATAATCAAACAGAACATAGATAAAGCAAATACTCATTTTAATTTCCAAAAAATAAACACACATCACATTAATATTTTATTTATTACGAGCATTAAATTGATTTTTTAATAATAATTAATGTAATTAATTTTTTCATTTAAGAATCAATTTGATAACAAAAATATATATTATATTGAATAATTAATTTGATGTTAGATATATCTTTGAATAATCAATTTAATATATTTATAAATAAAAAAATTAATGTAATTTTGCATATATCTTTAAAGAACAAAATTAACATTTACTCAATTAAATACAATAAAAGTAGATGAATTCAATAATGCGTGGTCAGATTTACAATTATACTTTTAGATTATACTGTCATTAAGCCTATGTTTGTTTTGAGAGAAATAAGTAAGAGAGAAAGAGAAGAGAAATGACACATTTATCTTATTTGGTTAAAGAAAAAAAATTAATAGGCTCCATAGCTTTTTTATTTCTTCCCTAAAGTGAGAAGAAAAGAAGAAGAAATGGATAAAGGTGGAATACTTACTTATTATACCATTCTTTTTGTTGTTTTATAAATAAATAAATATGGACAAATATGTATTTACAACAAAATTTAATTTTCTTTCTTTCCTACTTCTTTCTTAATTCTCTCAATCAAAACAACTTAAAAATCTACTTATTTTCTATTCTACTTCTCTCCTCCCTACTTCTTTCCTAATCCAAACAAAGCATAAGAGAGTCAAACCATGACTTTTATTTTTCTAGAATTCTCAATTATAATGTGAATGGCTTATATTTGATTGTACTAAAAATTAAACTAATCAAAGTACACATATGTAAACTCTAAAATTACCAAACTAAACGTAAAAAAAGAAAAGAAAAGTTATTATCATAAATCATATATGTATATCTTTAAAACCCAATACTTGCTAATCAAATTGAGATTTAGCAGTTTGTTCACTTGTGCGTAGTAGTTTTTAATAGAACAATTGGCAGATTAAAAAAATTCCAGCAAAATGAGGCAGAGAAATACGATTTGTTTACACTAGACTTATAAGCGACGCACATGACCATCACTAATTAATTTTACTCACCACATGCACTTATTTTCACGTATTTATATATGATGAGCTGTCAAGTTTATCCACTTTTTTTGTTACATTAGAAAAGCAAGCATCTCGATAAGAAAGGGAGAAACGTGATCTTACGAATGATCGAACATCTCACGTCAATATTACACTCAAATATTTGATTTGATACTAATTGATAAGAAAGGGAGAAATGTGATCTCACGAATGATCAAACATCTCACGTCAACATTACACTCAAATATTTGATTTGATACTAATTGAGCTAGCTTGTAACAAATTTATACAAATAAATGTATCATACATTATTTTTGTCTTAATATTATATATGGTAAAGAGTATTTATCTTTTATAATTAATGATCCAAAAGAGCTAATTAATGATCCATTAAGCTACAAATCGTAGACATACTTCTATATTATATGTTACACCAAGACAAAAGCATTTGTCATCCACTTTCTAAATTTGGAAGTTTGGAGAAAATGAAATAAAGGTATAAAAGAAAATGGAAAAGAAGAAAATAAGAGCCATAAAAAGTGAATTTTATTTTTCTAATGTCATTTAATTTTTTATTAACAAAATGGGATTGCATTTGGCAACAAGGAAGGACACAATATAGGAAATATTCCACCCAAGAGGAGAGTTGGCTCAGGTGATCTGAAAAAATGACATCACCTATTTGAGAAGCCATTGAATTATTGCATGCAGGGCCATTGAACTTAGATTGGTAAAAGCTTGAATAAGGTTAGAGTAGAAAATTTAGGTTCAACTTTTTAATAATTTAAAACAATAAAAAGTTTAAAAATTAAAAAATTAATTTTTCTATGCTCTCCTAAATAAAAATTTTCAAACACAAAATTTTTTTTTTTTTTCTTGTTTTCCCCCCTTCATTTTCTTCTATCCAAACAGAAAAATCTTAAAAAGAAATTGCTTACTATATTCTAGACTTGTGGCCCGTGTATAACCTTATCCAATTTTGCTTTCAGACATTAAACATATCTGTCATTACATCTATCAAGCTCAACAAACGAAATGATATATATAGATGAAAGCAAAGGTAGTCCATTCTATTGCCAACACATTGATTGTTTGAACGTAAAAGCATAAAACGTGATTATTATTTGGTATCTTAAAAGATAAGAACTGGCTGGTCCCTTGGATTGGAACATTTTTTAATGGAAAAATGACTTTTACATTTAACTTAAAAAAATTAATTTTTTATTAGTTTATTTTAAAAAATTAATTAAATATTTATTTATATTAATTAATAATTTACATACGGTTAATCATGCATTAAATATTAAAATAAAGATAAATTATTAATTAATCGTATATGAATTATTAGTTAATGTAGTTAAATACTTGATTAATTTTTTAAAATAAATTAATAAAAAATTATTTTTTCCAAACTAAATATGAGGTGCATTCTCCCTTTTCTAATTCTATAGCCCCATTTCTCCTTTCTGTTTCTCGGCCTGGCTAAACTATGTATAAAAAAATTTAAGCCACAATTTTTAATATTGCTTTTAATTATATATAATATAGTTGAAGTAGCTTGGACATTACTAATTTCTTAAGTCTCTTTACGTTTTCAAATTTTCTTTTCAAAAATGGTTTTTCCGAAGTGTGATTTACATCCACTAATTCTCATGATCTCATGTTTTTTGTGAAGTAATGTTGAACAGATACATACCTGGCAGTGAGTCAGCTTAAGTGCTGAATAGGCAACGGATTGGACCAGTCAGGAGTTTGTCCAAGCAAGTCATAAAGCAAAGAGCTGATTAGACCCAAAACCGAATAATTTTACATTTATTTTTATTCCTTTCACGAGAGGATGCAAATTTTCTTAGAGAAAAATGCTGAGGATAATATCACCAAAAAGAAAAATGCTAAGGATAATGCTATCTGTATAATATTTAAAGAGTTAAAAAAAGATAACAAATATGTACAGTTATTCATGAATTATGTGTGAATTTATATAAAAAGCTTTTAATATGAAACTGCACAGATTTAAAATAATTTAATGATGTAAAATAATTGTAAATTTAATGACGTAAATTACATATGTGTGTATATATATATATATATATATATTTAATAAACAATGAACAAGCTCACTTCATATATATATATATATATATATATTTATATAGTCTAAAGCCAATTATCTAAAAAAATTAAGCTCACTTTACCTTTTAGGGAAATTTCAATTAATAATTAAAAGAATATAAGTGGAAAAGATCAAACTTTTCACCAAATAATTATATAGGCTTTTATAATAATAATAAATTACTCCAAAAGCTTAAATTATTAGGTTGAAGTTTTTAGACACTGTTTTATATCTATCTCTAACAAAATAAGGGTAACACGAAACCCATAAGAAAAACCAAACAAAAATAGAATAATTGCTAATGGATAGAATGAATTGATTCGTATAATCAAACCTAAAAGTTAGGCGAAAATTCTTAATAGAGTAAATAAATGATATAACGCAATAAAAATGGTCTAATTTTTTAAAATATAATTTTTTTTATTTGTGCGTTGTTATTTTCTTACCACTTTTGTGGTATATAAATATTATACCATTTCAATTTTTACATAGGGATTGGTCTAATTCCTAGGCGAAAAAAATTGAGGTTTTATACAAGATTAATTTTTATATAAGAAAAATGGTGTTGTAACAAATAATCATTTCCTTTTTATCTAGCATGAAATAATCAATTTTTGTTAATGATTCATCATTAATAAGTTATCTGTAAGTATTATATAAGTTATTGTTGAAGCTTGTGACATACCCTAATCTTAGAATGAAATAACTTCTCCTCTTCCTAAACTTTCTTGTACAAAGAAAGACATTCTTAAATTGAAACCTCTGCGCACAAGTTTAGTGAATATTTGATATCTATTTGAAAATTTGTCTAAAAACTAACTATTCCTGAGAGTACATATAACAAAATAATGCAAGCAACTAGCTTTCATTATCTTGATTTTCATAAGTATTAAAAACTAACTTAAAACATTAGAAAGACGGCGTGATGTTCTTAAAAATATTAGAGAAAACATTCTTTAGTCTGAACCAAATTTAGAATCTAGTGTCGCAAATTTGCATCAACCTCTACAAACAATTTAGTTGGTAATCTTACAATGGTTTGTAGAGATTTGATATCATTTTTTGTATTTCTATTATTCTGAAACTAGCATTATTGTATAATTTTGTTACTTTTCAAAGCGGGAACTCCATTACCAAACAAATCCTAAGATTTCAATGTTATCATAATTAAAATTGTTAAAACCTTTTTCATCGGGACAGAAAAGAGAACACTAAGTTCTCTTCTCATGATATGACCGAAAGCAAAGCTATACCATGCATGCACCGAGTCAGTGTTTAGTTCAAAGTGTTGGGCAATGGTCTTTTCTAAAGTGATCTCACTACTGTCAAATATATATATGACTTGTATATGCATGTAGATATACTCAGAATCTCAGATGAGATAATTTGACTCCCCCAAAAGCATTTTAAGAATAAACAGAAACAATATGAAACTTACTGTTATAATACAAAATTTGAAAACATAATTTCCCCGGAGCATTCTACTATGCACCTATAGTTAGAGGGAGTATTCATACTCCATTAAAATAACTTATGATAACCGGTTTTGTGTTATTTTTTTTTAAAGACTCAACTCTTCAATTTTATACTTTAATCCATTTTTAATTTTGCACTTTAGTCCATCTTAAATTATTTTTTTTTGCATGACCAAAAAATAATTTTATTAATTGTAATAATTTATTTAAATCCTCGTTAAATTTAATTCTTAATTTTTTATATATATTATTTATTTTTCATGAAATATAAATTTGATATATATTTAATATTTCTTCATAATTTTTTTATTTATAATTATACCCGTAAACATTATTTTAATTTTCAAACATCACAGTAATTAAAAATTATGTTATAGTTGAACATATAGTTCCCTATCCATTAATTATGCCTATTGGAAGATTGAAAGTAAAGGAGCCATGTTCATCACGTAAAAAAATAAATGTGTTTTTTTTTATATTAATTTTAATAACATGGCGGGATTGGCGGGATTGCCAATCCCGCCATGGAATTTGCTTTCTTTAATATTTAATTTTATTAACATGGCGGGATTGCCAATCCCGCCATAGAATTTGTATTTTTTTTTAAATTTTATTACTATGAAGAATTTACTTTCTTTTAAGTGTAGGATTTTTTTTATCTCTTCAAAGAAAAAAGTGTAGAATTTTTTTATTATATTTTAATACCAAAATTTTTGATTATTTGAGGAAATTTTTATATTTAATTTTAATATAGAATTTATATTTTATTAATTTTATTAACATGAGGAATTTGATTTTTATAAGTATGGAAATTGTTTTTTTAATTAAATTTTAATATCAGGGAATTTGATTGTTTATGATGGGATTGTTGAATTTGTATTTTTTTTAAATTTCATTACCAGGACATTTTTTAATTTATTTTCATGAAAATTAAAATTAAATTTTTTTTATGACCAAAATATTTTTGTTTTATGTTTAATGTATTTCATGATAATAAAATCTAATATATAAAGAAAGTTTTTTATATTATTATTTTTTCATCAATTATAAATTTATTATTTTTTGAAAATGTTTGTTTTTAATATTTTTTACATATAATTTTAGTTTTTAATATGTATTAATATATATGATAATAAACGACGGAACTGTAAATCCTGTCATACTAATTATTATCATTTTTTATTTTAAAAAGATGACATCCCATCATGATAATTTAAGTTTTGAATTTATTTTATTTTTAGCTAATATTAATGTTTTACAAATTTTAAATTTTAATGGATGGCATGATTATTTATTTATTATATATTTATATGAAAATGATGATGGGTTTGAAGGTTTGTTGTTCTATTTATTTATTTTTGCTTAAATTTTGAAATGTAATTTTTTTATCTTCTACTAGCTAAATATTTCCTCTCTTATAAATGTTAATTTAAATTGTTTCAAGTTTCAATTAATCATAATTTTATCATACAAGTTCATTTAATTAATTGTTATTAAGGTGACAATGAACAAATCAATAAATCAGTTAAATAATAAAAATTAGTAAATGAATTATGGAATGTCTTATAAAAAGTGGCCCCATGGCCAAACCTATTATGAAATTTGTATTTCTTTTTAATTTTCTTCATGATTTTTTTATTTATAATTATAACCGCAAACATTATTTTAATTTTCAAACATCACACTAGTTAAAAATATTTTCTAATAATAATCTTTTCTAATTAACAAGATACATCATATATGGGTAAGCTTTGGACTTTATTAGATTTTTTTTTAATATTTTAATGCATGGTGGGACTGACAATCCTGTCATGAAATTTTAATTTTTTTTTATTATGCATGCCATTATATTTTAATACTATGCAATTATTTTTATTGACCGGTTTTATGAATAGGATGGTGAGACTGGTAATCCCGCCATGCAATTAATATATATATTATTTTGTGAATAGGATATGCAATTAGTTTTGTTTTAAATTATATTTAATATGGCGTGTTTTAAGAAAATATTTTAAAATTTGGATATTTTTAATATCATGGAGGCTAGTCCCACCATGCAATTAATTTTATGATTATTGAAAAAAAATTGTAATAAATATTTTCATACATTGAAATGGTCCACTCATTTTATTTAAAAAAATGTCAATAACATGGCGCAGGAAGAAATTTTTTATTAAAATATTTGAAAGAATTATGATTTTTAAAAGTTTATTTCCGCCATAAAATTAATATATTTTGAATTAGTTACAAAGAAAACAAAATTTAATTTAATTTTCATGAAAAATAAAATAATATTTTAATGGAAGTAATAAAAAAATTTATGAACACAAAAAATAAATTAGTTAAATAATAAAAACTAGTAAATGAATTATGGAATGTCTGGTCAATCCTATTATAAAATTTGTATTTCTTTTTAAATTTTATTACCATGATGGTTTTTTTATTTTAAGAATGTGTATTTAATAGTAAAACCTTTAAATCATTTAGATGAGACTAAGGATAAATTATTTAAATAATTTTCAAGAAGTTATTAATTGTTCATGTTATCATCATTTAAAAAAAAAAATAGAATGTATCTACTTAAATATTTTTAATATAACATTTTATCTAAATTTAAATAGTTGCTATGTAAGTTGTGAATACAATTATTTGTTCATTCAAGAATGTTTTTTCTTCTTATTATGAAAAAAGAAGGCGTGAAAAAAGAAAAAAAATGAAAAGGGAAAACAAAAAAGATAAGAAGGCTAAACAATGAAATTAACATTAAAAGGGCTTTTTTGTAAACCATCAAGAACCTCCTCAGCCAGTTCTTTCAACAATTAACCACCGTTAGATTAATTTATTAATTTTATTATTAATAATCTATGGTTGATATTTAATGTGCATGGATGCTCTTATTTTTGATAGGTGTATATTATACGTTACCAATTTCTCCCCCTTGTTTTCTCTCCTAAGTTCAAACACTACCTATAAACTTCTCCCTGGCCCCTCCCTCACAGAAAAAAGTCTTCTGATCGAGTTGTTGGAGATATCGAATCTTCAATTAATCTCAGATCAAGGCCCCAATGCTCCACTTCAAATGTTTTAAGAGTCTACGATGGGACTTGCCAAAGATTTGGCTCCTTGTCGTATCCGATTTTATAATGTTAACAATAAACTAAATAATCATAAATATATGGTACTAGTTAGCAAATTATGAGTTGAAAATGAAACCTAATTAATAAAGTTGATATTGATAGTACCTGGCAAATCGAGAATCACCTGGTTACTTTTAATTTTTTTACAGAAGAATTATTTAACCCAGCATCAGCACCATGTGTTTGATAAAGAATTTCTTTTATAAACTTAAGAATATAATTTATATTGTAATTGGTTGTTCTCAAATTATTAATATTCACATGAAAAAATGCGAGGCAAGGCTATTTGTTCATACTTCATTGGTAACGTAATTAATTATTGGACCTATGTCATTATTGTAATCCATTGACTTATAATAAGGCTAGACAAAGTCTTGTTTCTGGAAAATTGTGTAAAAGGCTTCATACCGGAAAAATGCAGAAGTGATAATTCTTGATTATAGAAACATTTGTAACACGAGCATTGAATTGTAACATCAACAATGGCCCTCAAGTCAAAAGGCTCTTTTGTTGCATTAGTCATCTTGTTGCCACTAATTAACAAGAAAAGTAGAAAAAGAAGTAAGATCAATATTTAGGATTGATTGTTTTGCCAAGGAAAAGAGTTGTGTCCAAAGAAACATTTTCAATAAACGTGGATTTAATTTGTCTTCTTCAATGATCAAACCTCTAGTGTAGGCTGGACCACCATTAGCTAGTTCCAGGAACTGGCATAAACATGGGGCTAAATCATTCAACCAGTGCGTTTAACTTGGGAAATTGAATGTGACTGAACTGTTGCTTCATGTCAATGTTCATTTAGCTAGCAGACTGAGAGGGTATAAAATGACATAATCACTATCAGAACAAAACTATGACAGTATGTGTCTATTACTAAAGAGATTTTTAAGTACTTTGAGAGTATTATATTATTTTATTAAAAACGTAACATGTGTCACTGTATAATCATAAAAGTGGTTGGATTAAATTTAAAATATTTTTAATAAAATTTAAATAAAATCTAACAACTAAAAAAATACTGCTACTGAGAGTCTCAGAATATATTAGAATTTCTCCAACTACTGCCTCTGCCTTAGAACCACTCAGCTGTCAACTACCCACCCACAGATAAATATTATTCATATCATGCAAGGAGGTCAAAGAAGCTAACTTTAACTAGTCTATTGGAAACTTTTCAAAGTTTGATGGATTTCAGCAAGTGTTAAAGTAATACGTATATTTTATAGACCAATTACGAGTAGATGTTACCTTTTCAAATATTGTCCCTCTCTCTCTCTCTCTCTCTCTCTCTCTCTCTCAAATTGGTTCCTTTCTCTCGTTGAACAAAAATTAAGGTCATTGAATCATCCAGTGTCAACGACTTTTCTCTAATCTCAAAATTAAAAAATTGTTCCTATATATCAAATATGAAACAATAACACAAAGCACAGGACACTGCTAGATATATAAATTATTTATGACTCTCTTAAAAACTTAAATTATTAAATAAAGGTTTATAAGTAATTTTATATCTCTAATCAACGTGACACGAGAGTAGATTACATCAACAAAATTTAGAAAAAAATTAGAAAAAGTTTAAAGCTTTGCAATAGGAAAGTGTTCAATACGTATATTTAACATGATAATGACTCATTTTTTTAAGTGTGCATACTTTCCTTGTGGATTATATTTTAATGTTATTATAATTTTTTTTTTGTGTTGAGAAAACTGACATGACTTTAAGTAAAATATGTATTTTATAGTATAGGTCACAGCATTTCAGTGTATGACCTTATTTTCATGTAATTGTATATTACAATCACCTGCTTCTGGATTTTCCCCCCACAGCTAGTGATGTCCCTTGTTCGCTGTTTATGGCTGTTTTGTTGGATTTGCTTCCTGATCGTCTCCCTGCAATGCAAACCACAAATAGATAATCCTCAAAGAAATTAGTTTTGCAGGGTATAATGTTTGGCGGGAAAAGAGAAAGGGAAAATCACAGCAGAAGCAAGAATCATGGCTCTTGTTTCAAAGAAAATGTTTATTTGTCTCAATTTCATGTGGGGAAACCAATTTTTTTTTTTTTACTGTGAGGGTCTTTTAGGGCCCAGGTTGAAGTCCATGAGCTCAAGGGTAAGGAAACCTACCTCACTGCCACTAGCAAAAAAAAGGGGCGAGAGGTATGATCATTTCAGTCAAATCCTTTTTGAGTTAAATCTTCTTATTCTCTCATTGACTTGAGCATCAAAATATTTTTATAGATATTTGAATGTCTTTGCAAATACTCTACCGCTGCTAGCTACTAGAACGGCTCAAACTCGAACTGGAACACTTTTTATGAGGTTAACAATGATGTTTTAAGTAACTGGAAAAAATCATCTCTTTTTTTTTCTTGAGATGAGAAATTATCTTATTCTTATTGTAGGGTATACATAGAAGAAAATAAAATGGCGCAGAGGAACAGAATCAGACTGACACAAGTCATGTTGTTTGTCAACAAGAACTCCTTAAACTATAAATTGATATATAGCGTAGAAAATTGTTGCATACCAGGTTTTCATGAAATTGTTCACAAAATTTTTCTCATAAAAAGTCTTGGTTACAGCATCATGCTTCTGCGGTGGCTGGCACCCAAGCTCTTTGCTTCCCGTTGGCTGATATTCATTGTTTCAAAAAATCACACAAAGAGCCACTTTAACCATGAAGTCAAAATATAACAGCGCCATTAATTGTTCAAAGCACTCCAGTTTTTGACTTTTTGTCCAACATTGACTTGAATAATTTCAAACAAATTAAAGCATGTCATCACAGATCATTTGGCTGATATTTCTATAGTTGTAGTTATCTAGCTTAGGTTGGGTCAATGGATATTTAGTCATATATACTCCTAATTTCTAAATCTTGAAATTAAAGTTAGCCATCATGCTTGTTCACCCACTAGGTAAAAAGTGAGTGTTTTTCCTTCCCTAATTCAAGTTTAAATCCCGAGTACACAAAATTAAAAAAAAAAAAAAAGACGTTAGGTATGTGTCCAAATTATGAATAAAACCCAACAGAACACGTTTTCATTTAAAATTTCATCTCATAAAAAAAATTAAAGTAATTATATTAATCTATTCTCTAATTTTAGAAATTACATTCATCTATTTTTATGTGCAATATTATATGAACAAAGCCGTATGGAGAGATCTCCTGAGTTCTAACCTTTACTAAAAAAAATTCAACGAATGTTTATTTAATGAAAATTTTAAAAAAAATTGGTTGAAATTGTTGGAATTAAAAGAGAAATTAATATAATTTTATCAAACTTTAAAAGTGGTCAACATAATTTAGCCAAAAATTTATTATATATATATATATATATATATATATGAAGAGGAGTCAACTTATACTACTCAATAGTTTTTTATTGGATATACTTTTTATCGATCCAAACGTTAAATTTAACTATCTATCATGTTGATTATTTGTGTCAAATTTTTTTTAAAAATTGAATACCAATAAAAATATAATTAAACAATTCATATTTTTATATATTTAAAAAATTTATATTATGTTAATCTTGATGTATATCAATGAATTACAAAACAATTTTCAATTAATGTGAAATTTTATAGGTATAATCTACGTGATAGTAACTTTAAATCTAACGGTGAATTTTGTAAGAAAGTTATCTAATAGAAAGTTATTGAGTGGTGTAAGAGTAATTAAGATTTACATCGGTATAAGTTAATACCTCATATATATATATATATATATATAATGTCATTTCTTAGAAGACGTCATTTGTTGAGACGAGAGAGTTATTTTATATATATATATATATATATATATATATATATATATATAATGTCATTTCTTAGAAGACGTCATTTGTTGAGACGAGAGAGTTATTTACCAACAAACATTAAGTGTAGTTATAAGCGAGCTGCACTCTCAAGGTGAGAACTCAAGTTCGATCATTGACATAAATAATTATTGGGAATGTCTCCTAATCGCGACTATACTCGAAGGGAATTAGCTCACAGTGATACTACCTATGTGGGTATCTTGAAAAAAAAATAGAGTTATTTTTTAAAGAGAGATAGAGAGTTATTTTTCAGAGAAAAAATTATTTTTTTTAAGAGAAAAAATTATTTAAAAAACATAGGGTATTAAATGCATGAATTGAATATCCATTTATTTTATTTATTAAAATAGATTCATAAATGTATTAAATATTTATCTATTAAAATAAATCATTAATTGGTTAAATAAATTTAATAATTTTTTAATAAATCTTAAATAAATTATTAATTTATTATCCATCCATTATCCAATCTATTTATTTCATACTCCTAATTTAGCGTCACATTCCCAAAAGAGAAAAAGAGGTTTTGCACCAGTGTAATCTTGTCAGAACTAATAAATTGGCTCCCACAAGGTTTTCGGCTTACGGGCAATATAAAATGAAAGGAAAATGACTTAATACTAAGCTTAAGAAATAATTATTTTTTAGTTTGACTTGAAAAATTAATCAAATATTCAACTACATTAACTAATAATTTACATACTATTAATTACGTATCAAGTATTAAAATGAAGATAATTTATTAATTAACCATATGTAAATTATTAGTTAATATAATTAAATACTTGATTAATGTTCTAAGCCGAACCAAACTGGTAACTAAATGGTCATTCTCTCTAAAATGAAACACTTTCCAAACATGGGATACAGCCGCAGACGACATCTTTTGGACAAGACCTTGTGGATCGTCTTTTCCATTTTTTTTTTAAAGAAAAACATACCATCTTAAGAACAAATATCCCCAAAACAGATTTTTAGGTTGATTCTGTTTTTGAGAATTGTCTCCAAAACAATTTTACATAAGTGTTTTGGAGAGCAAAAAGCACAGAACAGAAACAAACGACCCTTTAATATCACTTAGATGCATGAGCATGATGGATAGAACAGAAGCATTACACCTTAATATCTTCTTAACTATTTCCCCCAAATGTCAGAAGCAACATTACACTCAGAAGCCTATGACATGTCAGTAGCTTTTAAAAATTTTAATTCTTATGACATGTTCATCTCACTCAAATGCATGTCCATGATGCCTATTCTAAGAGTCGTGGAAGACCTATAATCAGACTTTCTCTTCAATATTTATCACAGTAACTTAAAATGGGCAAGAGCTGAATTCCCATCGAGTCCCTTGTTGTCATAGTAAGCATTGAAGTCTTGCAATAATATTTCCCTATATACAGCGGGGCTATCTTCTGACAATAATTCCTTGATGGGGCCATATATTCTTGCTGATGGGTAGTGATCAAGAGTGAAAAAGCATGCAACTGATACTCTAGGCCCTCTATGGTTTGCCAGAACTCGGTGCTCCACGCTTTTAAATTTGTCATTGGATATAAGCTGCAGTATGGCGACATAAAATCTATTCAGCCAAATATTTGTTCATAACAATATCTAAATTCACACGCATAAGCAGACACACAGATCCCAGACACACAGGCACAGAGTTGTTCATCAGAAGCTTTATTTCCAATAGAAAAGGCAGGACTCAATCTTCAGTCCTGAGGATAAGGTTGAGACTTTATTGTTCATCTACATCTAAGCCTTATTTCTGAATCATTGCAAGTAATTGATATACTAATCCTAATAAAATACCAATTCATAATAAGAACAACATAATATGTAAAACAAGAACAACGAAAATAAAATGATGATGCAAGTGAGTCAGTTACAGCATCATCGCAAAGCAATTTTCTTTAGCTCTATTTAAGAACAGATTAACTACGCGTTGGTTCAGCCATAAAAACCCATCTGTGTCATGCCATGGATCAGGGTTCAAAATTCAGCTTCACAAAGTTGAGGGTCTCAAAGGATAAGCATACGATTAAGGGTCAATAGTGGACCGCTGGACATGAATATTCGAAAAAAGAAAAAAAAAAAAAAAAAGGAAAAAATGGGATTCACACAACCTGAAATTTTCGGGCGACATGGATGTACACTTCTACTGATGTGACTGTGTAAATTACTCATCTTTGTGTAATGCAACGAATTCACATCTATATTGTACTGTGTCCAAGACAACGAAAATTAAATGAAACTATGCAATGTGTTTTGCTCACAAGGAAAGCACAGGAAAGCTTCATATCAGTCATATGCTAATCATTTAATTTGCATGCAGAATTTCCAAAGAGTGCAATGAATTTTCATCTCCACCTTGTGTTTTTTGTTTTTTTTATTTGAATCAGATCATACTAGTACTGCATTTTACAAAGATGTATGTAATCACCAACTCTTTGCAATATTGCTTTCATCGTGGGTAGTAAAAAGGGAAGGGGGGACAGTGAAATATATTAAAAACTTACCTGTAGTACATCTCCAATGTTTACAACTAGAGCTCCAGGAATAGGGGGAACTTCAATCCACTGATTTTGGTTCAAAACTTGGAGTCCACCAACGTGGTCTTGAAGCAGAATTGTGAGAAAGTCAGGATCTGAGTGTCTGCTGGTGCCCATAGTCAGTTCAGGCTCAGGACATGCTGGATAATAGTGACTGAGAATTAAGTGGCCCATTGCACAATCCATGCCTTTAAGATGGTCAGGCTTGAGTCCAAGTGCTTTTGATAATAATTCAAATAAAAGGCTCCCCAATATCTGAACTTGCTTTGAGAACTCCATTATTACATCCCTACAAATTAGAGTAACTCACAAATATTTATCCAGAATGAGTGGGCAATTATTCTTTCCACCAAATGTTTTTCCAAAATCATACTAGTTCACAAACTCTCGAAAACTACTACATTCCTTCTGGTATCGATGTATAATCTTGTAAAAAATGTGTAATTCATTATAGCACACCACTGTCACGGAAAATTATAAAGCTAATTTGGAAATAACATGATTCTTTCATACATCTTCACGCGATCAAAATTTGAATAAACTTTGAACAAATCTAGTCGTACTCTGTCTCTTTTTCATATATTCTTCTGTTGAAGAAATCCAGAAGTTAAGCTGGACTTAAAGCCTAATTAGATAAAAGGCCATTTTGATGAAGTTAGTTATTGAGCCTATTAATGGTCTATATTTTAGATGAGACCGCATCTATTATACCTTGAAAATATCTAATGTCTTTTTTTTTTTTTTTTGGTTGATACAATGAACCTCTCACCACTAACTTATTCTTAGTAACCTGACAATAATATCTATTATCTAATGTCTACAAAGTCATGTATAAAATATCTCAAGAGCTTTTACAAAGATTTGCTTTTTCTACTTGAGCTAAGGTTTTTGGACCTTTTCTTTTACTAGTACAAGCCTCATTTCTTGTAAGGAAAAGCCGAAGACTCCAAATCAATACAAAACACTTTCTTCGCAAATCCCTTTCTCTAGATCCCTTCCGCTAAACATATTCATATTAAACCTCTTTTCCCCTAATACTTTTAAGTCCACAATTAAACCAGGGTCAACTTTTAAATTCTGATACACACCTATGAATCACTGATACGAGGATACCAGAAATTCTGAAAAAATATAGGATACAACATGGTTAGGATATAACATGCAAAATTAATATAAGATTAATATACAAATACAATTCATAAAGATATATATTTAAGATAGAAAAACAAATTTCGTAATACCTCCGTTATGTTAGTTTTACTACATAGTCATTTTTAACACAAATTTTAAAGAAAAAATTAAATTGGCTACACTAATGTTTCAAAAATACATTAATCATTATAAACACAAAAAAAGATTATCATTTATCAAATTCTTACGCTATTCTATTCACACAAATATTTTAAAAAAAATTGTAGATGCAGGCTAACAGTATGAAACTTGAAACTTGAAACTTGAAACATAGACAAAAGTTCTCAGTGATTAATCATAGCTTCCTAATCTGGAGAACTCCAAATTACCTACAGACCAGAGGCAATTCTTGAGGGTCAAGAGGTTCAGGTGCCATGACACATTTCAGAGTGTCCCTCCAGTTAACAAATTTTGACTGATACAAATCAAAGTTGCTCCTATACTTCACCTTCTTGGTCAGGTCCCTGCTATAATACTCTACCTTCAACTCTTTCGGAAGCTCATGGAAATCACGCACCGCCGCCACCATCTCCTCCAACAGTTTCATGGGTATTCCATGATTCACCACCTGGAAAAACCCCACCGTTTCTGCAGCCTGCCGAACTCCGGCAACCACGTCAGTGCGGTCTCCGGCGATGTCTTTGAGGTCAATAACAGGAACCCCCATCTGGGTCTGATTCGGTTGACCGGCAAAGGGCTCGCCGGCGGCGAGATCTTCCGGCGGCCGGATGAAAATCCGTGGGACTTTGGTGATGCCGGAGTCAACAAGACCTTTAACGCCAGCTTTGGATTCATCGAAGGCCTTCAGTTCTTCCAAACGGTCATAGGTTGCGGAACTTGCAGCAAAAGATTTTCCGGCGCCGGCAACGACCATTGTATTGCCACCTCTATAACCTTCCAGTATTTTCGTTAGCACGTACGGACAACATCACTTGTGTAGTTTGTGTTGCGTTGGCACCACATAATCCTTATCAGAACAAACAATCACAGTGCCTTAGTGTCAAAGGTCAAAACCAACCACGTATCCACTCAGTTCATAATTTGAAATTAATTTTGAGTTTTATTTTTATCTTTTATTTCATTATTTTTTTAATATATTTTTAAATGTTTTTCACTTTTTCATGATGTTTTATTCTGTGAAATCCGCCAAGACCAACAGAACTTAGTACGTGACATTTGACGAAACAAAATTAAGGAAACATCATGGAAGCTGATAGAAAAATCACAGCCAACGTGCAAATGTCAAACTCCTCATATAAAAGTTGGGGGTATTCCAAAAGAATGAAGTATCACAATGTTTAGAATAAAAGCTTGGAAACCTCTTCCTAATTTTCTATACCAACTCAGATTTCTCTCCTCTCTCTTCTCCTACTTCTAGTGCATTTTTGTATTTTCGAATTATTATTGATAACTTCTCTCTTCTACATTTTACTCTTTTCGCTTTGGGTTACTGGTGATAATATTAATTGCTATTCTAGGAACCTCGATTATTCGAGAATCGTATTTGTTGCCGAAATATTCTTTAAGGGTAATGCATTACACGCCTTAGACTATCACGTGGTTTAGTTTGTTCATTGTTTCAGGTCATTCTCGCTAACAACTCCAACGCTCTCTTGAATTATTAACTCTCTGGCTATCACTTTTTCTGATAACTTCTCTCTTCTACATTTTACTCTTTTCGCTCTGGGTTACTGGTGATAATACTAATTGTTGTTCTAGGGACCTCGATTATTCGGGAATTACACTTGTTGCTGAAATATTTCTTAAGGCTAGTGCATTGCACACCTCAAACTATCACGTGGTTTAGTTTGTTCATTATTTCAGGTCATTCTCGCTAACAACTCCAACGCTCTCTCGACTGAGGAGGTAGAGTTTGCTCTTTTAGATGAAGAGGAAGACCAGTTAGAACCTACAACTTAGAATGTAGTATTATTAAGAATATCATTGATGCTGGTTATAAAAGAGCATATAGTGCGCGAGTTTCAATATTACAATAATCACTTAAATTTTATTTTTTTAACAATGTACTAACATATTATTGGATATAGCAACTCAAAATTAAACCCACTAAATTAATCTAATTTATCTTGATTTGAAGTTCAAGTAGTTCTCCAAAAATCTACTCGTAAGGCATGGTTATTGCGACAGCATGATCACGTAGTTGAAGTGAATCTGATTAGTAGTGAATGTATCAAATCGGGATGGGCTCATTTTTATTTGAAAATGTGAAAATAGATTTTAGGTTGTTTCAGTTTTTGACAATTGTCCCCAACACAATTTAACAAAACTATTTTGGACAACAAAAACCACAGAACAGAAGCAAAGGACCCCTTATTATCACCCAGATGCTTGTGCTGCGTGCATGATGCTTACAATTTATTCTGAGAACTAATTGTGGAAGACCTATAACCAGACTTTCACTTCCATGTTTATTTCAGTAACTTAAAATGGGCAAGTGCTGATTTCCCATCGAGTCCCTTATTATAAAAGAGATCACTGAAGTCTTGCAATAATATTTCCTTATACACAGGGTGGTAATCTTCTGACAATAATTCCTTGATGGGGCCATACATTCTTGTTGATGGGCAGTGATCAACAGTGAAAAAGCATGCAACTGATACTCTAGGCCCTCTATGGTTTGCCAGCACCCGGTGCTCCACGCTTTTAAATTTGTCATTTGATATAAGCTGCAGTATCGCAACATAAAATTCATTTGGCCATATATTTGGTCATATGAATATCTAAATTTACGCGCACGCGTGTACACAGACAGACAGTTGTTCATCAAACCCTGTTGGATCAATGAGCCAAACAAGAGAATTAGATATAATTGTTCTTGTAGGTCCAATAGAAAAGGCAGGACTCAATCTTCAGTCTGAGAATATATGATTGAGACTTTATTGTTCATCTACATCTAAGCCTTAATTATTACTGAATCACTGCAAATTTGCAATTGATGGCTAATTCTAATAAAAATATAAATTCATTAACAACAACATAACATTTAAAACAAGGCACTGAAAAATTAAATGAAACCACGCAATGTGTTTTGCTAACAAGGAATGCACAAGAAAGCTTCATATTAGTCACATATATGCAAATCATTTGTATGAAGACTTCCGAGGTGCAATGCATTTTCATCACCATCTTATTATTATTATTTTCTTTGATTTAGATCATAGTGATATATATCTGAAACTTACCTGTAGTAGATCTCCAATGTTTACAACTAGAGCTCCAGGAATAGGGGGAACATCAATCCACTGATTTTGGATCAAAACTTGGAGTCCACCAATGTGGTCTTGAAGCAGAATTGTGAGGAAGTCAGGATCTGTGTGGCTGTTGTTGCCCATAGTCAGTTCAGGCTGAGGACATGCGGGGTGATAGTGACAGATAATTAAGTGGCCCTTTGCACAATCCATGCCTATAAGATGGCCAGGCTTCAGTCCAAGTGCTTCTGATAATAATTCAAATAAAAGGCTCCCCAATACCTGAGCTTGGCTTGAGAACTCAATTATTACATCCCTGCAAAGAAGATTGATTCTCAAATAATTATACAGAATTGAATGATCGGTGGCCATTGGCCAATTATTCTCTCCTCCAAATCAAAAGCAAATTTCAGAAATTCATGGCCTTCGTTTTGTTATCGCTTGTCAAAGTCATACCGTACATAAGAAGCAAAATAATAATAATAATAATTATTATTATTATTATTATTATTATATTTTCATACAAGCAAAATAATAATAATAATAATAATAATAATAATAATAATAAGAAGAAGAAGGGCGGGTTTCGATCAACTTTTTAAAAAAATATTTTTATATGATTTTTTAAAATTAAAAACTATTTTATATTTTTTAAATATAATATTTATGAATATTTTCTTTTATGTTTAAAAAGTTTTTTTTACCTTATAAATTCTTTTTCTAGAAGTAAAAAATCTAACTAAAAATTTTTTATAAAAAAAGATTATGTTAAAAATCGGTTATGTGTATAATTAATTTTTAAGAAAATTAATTATGAGAAAATTAATTTATGCTTAGATATATTAGTTCATAATCGATTTTAAAACAAAGAATTTTGTTTGAATTATATAAAAATTATATCTTTTATGTATTAAATTACTAAAAAAGATATAAAATGATTGAAAAAGTTTGTGTTTGGATTAGCTGTTATAAAATATTATATTAAAAATTTTATTTTCAATAAAATTAATTTATGTTTAGATAAGTTAATTTATAGACAATTTTAAGAAAAATTTACTCAAAACAGCTTTTATAAAAATAAAAAATAAAAATAAAAACTGTTATTAAGAAAAATTATTATTTTTTTGAGTTCTTTAACTTTTTTTTATGAAATTCATTCAAACACACAAAAATACAAAATAAATAAAAACAATTTTTTTAAAAAAAAATATTTTTCTAACAAGAAAAGCAGATGCAAAGATCACTAAGAATTACATGCACATGAAACTTCAAATGAAGTTTTCCATGTTCATTGCTTCACAATCTGGAGGATTCCAAATTACCTACAGATGGGAGGCAATTCTTGTGGGTCAAGAGGTTCAGGGGCCATCATACAATTCAGAGTGTCCCTCCAAGCAGCAGATTTCGAATGATACAAATTGAAGTTGCTCCTATACTTCACCTTCTTCATCATATCCCTGCTATAATACTCTGCCTTCAACTCTTTTGGCAGCTCGTGGAACTCACGCGTCGCCCTCATCATCTCCTCCAACACTTTCATTGGCATTCCATGATTCACCACCTGAAAAAATCCCACCATTTCTGCAGCCTTCAGGACTTGGGCAACCACACCAGTGCGGTCTTCGGCGATGTCTTTGAGGTCAATAACAGGAATCTTGAACTGGGTCTGATTCCGTTCACCGGAAAAAGGCTCGTCGGAGGCGATATCTTCCGGCGGACGGATGAAAATCCGGGGGACTTTGGTGATGCCGGAGTCAACAAGACCTTTAACGCCACCTTTGGATTCATCGAAGGCCTTCAGTTCTTGCAAACGGTCATAGGTGGTGGAACTTGCAGCAGAAGATTTTCCGGCGCCGGTGACATCCATTGTCGTATTACAACAAGCTTTAGCTTAATCTATAATGCTATTGCCACCTCTATAACGACAAGCCTTCGCCTCAAGCTGTTTTGAGAACACAAAATCACTTGCGTTGCATGCATTGGCTCCACATTATCACTATTAATAAGTTCAGAACCAAACAGCCACCCATCCTCGGACCCACTTGGTTATTTTTTTTAAGGCATTAGGCCTAGTGTTATTTAGACCGTACTAGTCATTTGGATCAGTACGATCGTGAATCGGTCTATAATCCGATTATAGTTTAATGTTAAAATTAGATTTATGGTTGAACCAGGATAAACTAGTTAAAATTAATTAAAATCAAGTTGAACCAGTTATTTTTATTTTAATTTTTTTAATTTTTTAATTACTTAACTACTTAACTGAAAGTAATATGAGATTTAATAATTAAATTTTTAAAATTTTATTATATATTTTATTATTGATAATGTATATTATGAATCATGTATATATATATTTAATATATAATTATAATATCATTCAATTTGATCAAATAATTAAACCGAATGAACCTAAACTAAATTTTTTTTCGATTTACAATCTAATCTAACATTAACAATATTGATTAAATGTGTACTTGACTCAACAACTTTTAGCCCAATTTTTTTGGCATTAAGCTCTTTGATCCCTTCCATGTTTTCATTTATTTTCGATGCTAGACTTTTTCATTCATACTTCAATTTTAAACATCAACATCATAAAAAAGCCCCTGACAACCAAAGCGAAAATGGAAGATTTCATTGCTCTATCCACTGAGAAGATAAGACAATCAAAGCAAAATTGCAGTAAAATACTATTTGAAGATTCTACCCAAAAAAAAAACCCCTAATTAAAGAGATATCATATTATTTACTTGAGCTACAGTTCTTAAACAACGAGCTTACTGATTTTACTGTGAACTAAAGAAAAAAAATCCTAGTTAATAGAAAAAAAAAACTGTTGCTAATCATTCTTTGAGATTGATTAACATATAAAGAAATTATTTTTCATACAAAATAAGTAATTTCTTTGAGAAACTTAACAATTTTTAATTTAAGAATAATTATTTATTATTTAATCTCAAAATATTATTTAAATTTCAATGGAAACTTCGGAAGCTAAATAATTTTTAAAAAAATTACTTTATAATTTAACTATTTCATTATTTTTAATATCAAATAATCATTCACAAACTATTTCTATTTCAGTATTTTGTTTTTAAAAAAAATTCAGTCACTAATGAAGTTTTAAATATTTTATTTTTAAAATCGATTGCAAATCATAAACATAATTTCTATTATGAAAATTTACACAAATTTTTATTATATTTATAAAAATAATGCTACAACTAATTGTAAAATACTTCTAGGCCTTAGATTAATTGAGCCATTATTTTATACATGTCTTGTTAAATATCATTTTTACTCTTATTCAACTTTTGTTTTTAGTAAGAAAAAGTTTGCAAGGAGAGTGATATTATCTCATTCCAATGTTAGAGTATGCTACAAGCTTCAATAAGGACTTACAATAGTGCTTTTAGATGATCTACTAATGAAGGATTATCAACAATTATCGAACTCAACTTTTTGATTGACGTAATTTGATCTTATTAGTTGAGATAATTCTCATTCACATTCTTATTTAACTTTATATGTTGAGAAAATAAGAAAAGACGTTTATTTTATCCGTAAATACTCCAATATGCACTCGCAATATGATTCATTTGAGAATGAAGAATCGAATTAGCATATAAATAAGTAGCACTAATGTTGTCAGAATAGATCTTTGGAGAGCATAGTAATGTGACTTCCAATTCTTGAAGAAGATGTTGTAATAAAAAAACCTCAATAGATGCGGAGGCAATAGTACGATACTCAGCTCCTGTCGATGACCTTGTAGTTGAATTTTGTTTTTTGGAAGCCCATGAGATTCAATATAGGAAAAAGTTGGTTTGCAATCAGCAACATCACCAGTTCAGTCTGCATTACAAAATACTGTTAATTGAAGATTCTCATCTTTGACAATATGAAAATTCTCACGGCAAATGAGAACAAGGTACTGTAAGGATCCAACAAGTCTCCGATACAATGCGATATAACATGTGGTGACATGGGCATAGTGATTAGCTTTGCACCATACTATAGTGTTTGGTTGGGGGGAAATGGAGGGGAGGGGATGAGTTATTTTAAATTTTATGTGTTTAGTTCAATTTTTTGGAAGGGAGGGGAACAAAATCCTTCATAAGGCAATTTTAGCTCCCTTCCAAAAGTTAGGAAATTTGGAGAGGAGATAATATATGTTTAAAAATGGACTAAAATATTCATAAATTAAACACTACATTAAATGTTATAATTGTGTAAAAAAAAAGTAAATTTATATTTTTCTTCCATTAAAATATCTCCCCTTAATTGAACCAAACAGACTATACATGTTTGCTTTCTCCGTAAGGTCACAAACATATTTATGTTGGGTGAGAAATATACATTTGATAATGGGTAGAATTTCCACGCCTAAAAAATAAGAAGGGGTGCCAAGATCCTTCAAGGAAAAAGTTTCTTCAAGAGCAACTTGAAATTTTTTGAGAAACAAATTATTATTTCCTATCAAAAGTAAATCATGCATATAGCCAGATAAGAAAATAAGCAGTAATTGAACTGTTTGTAAATGAAAAAAGAGATGTCACATCAAGAATTTTGAAATAAGAGAATATTCTCTTAACATGTTTGATTTAACTTTTAGAAATTCTCAAATCATGGTTTGAGTAAAAGTTTATTTCTTAATACTTTTGCTCAAACTATGATTTTGGTTCCAAAAGCTAAATCAAACACACATTTTATCCATTATTGAAACTTGGAAATTGAATTCTAACTTCTTTAATAATGGCTGATTATATATTTGAATATATGAACAAGAAATTTATTCAAAAATCAAGTGTTTTACTCCTTCAATATTTCAATTTTTACCTGTTTTTTCATGCTTCCTTTATAAGCCTCCATTATTGATGCAATCATGCAACTATAAAGACAAAGTTGACAACAGATTGAAATAAATAGATGAAGCACAAGAAGTGAGTTGAATTGTATTTGTTAACTTTTTTGGAAAACTTTTCTTAAAGCAGTTCTTAAAACAAAAGTTTCGCAAGAAAGAATGGATGAAATAGAAAAACTTTACAGTCCGTTGGACGCAAAAAGAGTTTTATGAAAATTTTGGATGCAGGCTAAAAACTTATGTGTTTAGATAAAACATGTTGTTTGGAACAACAATGACAATATCCAAACGTTATTAAAAATAAACTAATGGAAGGTAAGGGAAGAAAAGCTCACACCAGATGTTTATATTGGTTCATTCTCACAACCTGAGAGTTACGTCTAGTCCCTTCTACTTGAAGGAATTTCATTAATCTTTCTCAAAGATTACAAGTATTCTTTATACCGCATCTTTAGGCTTATAACCAAGTATTTTAAACATCTTTAGATTCTAACAATAAGTATTCTTTTCAACACAAGTTTCTTCAGGCTTTCTACAGGGTAACAAAAGGATAATGTTTAAAAACACTTGAGATTAACTCACGATGTGAGAGGATAAACAATAAGCTCAAGTAAAAACTCTATACAAGAGTATAAGAAAGTATATGTAAGTTCAAAGTAAATCTTTTCACTTCGTATAGTGTTCTATACACTTCTCTTGTTCTCTTGTTGATCCTTCGAAGACTTTGAGTATATATATAGGCTTGTGAGCTTGTACTTATCTTCATAAGCTTTTTCATCCAACGACAATATTTATTACCGTTCTGAGTTGTATTAAATGCATAATGCTGATAATGTATTGATCTTCTTTTGAAAATTGGCTTTGGTTATCAACAATTCTTGGAAATGTTGATATCTTTGTACTGACTCTTCTAAGCAATCAGAGAGTTTCTATTTGCTGGTCATTGTAGTTGTTAGGTATATCAGTTCCAGCGTACAAAGTTGATTTTGAATGTTGTGTACTTTGTCAGAGATCTCATCAGCAATTAATTGACTTTGTTTTGCTTGTTTTTGAATTGCTTTGGATGAATGCTTTTGATGAAGGAACAACAGAGACAATGTATTGGACAATCTAATAAAATATAATAAATAGTACATATTATATTGGACACACACAGTGAAATAATAATTTTGGCTTTAACAAAACTTGTCTTAGTTTAAAAATGTTTATAAACAATTTATTTAAAAGATACAACTTGGACTTTTTCTATCTAGAACAAAATAACATAAGTTCATTTAAAACTTATTTGTTCATTCTAATTTAATATTTATTGTTATCTTCAAAACTTTGAGGGGTTCAATTTCTTTGAACAATTTTTGTTTCAATATCAAATACTTGATTACGTCTTTGGTTCCAACACAGATGCAAAAAAAAAAGAGAAATAAGACAGAGGAAGTAATTGCAGACTTGTTGGTGGGTATTAGAATAATTTAATAATTCTTGTAAGCTACAATCAATTGTTATTTTATTTTGTTAAAATCAGGCTAATTTTATGATGTATTTGAAAAAATGTATTAGAACCCACTAATTTAGTGATCAATTTATAATGAGCTCAAGACACATAACACTTGGTTAGTGTGATTTTAGTAAAATTAGTATAGGCAATTAACCTAGCAAGCCTTTGATGAGAAGGCCTATTAAATTATCTAATTATGACTAAGTCTCTTTCCACATTCCTCAACTTAATACAAGCAAATTGTAACTCAATGTCTTGTACATTGAGAACCAATACAAAGAAGAATGAAGTTGTAGAAGAAGACCTGGTCTTTCAACCATTATAGGTTCTTACATTGGCACAAGAATTTTAAGAGTGCTTTCTCGCATAAATAATTTTGAAATGATTCTCATCATGTCTTTAACAAGTAAGGTCAAATTAATGTTTTAAGTTTCGTATAATAAATAAAATATTTATTCTTCCAGTGGGACCATATTCTGCGTCCCTATTTGGTTAAGTAACAGTAAAATGATACATCCAGAACCATGCCACCATCCCCCACTTGAATTATTGGACATACAGTGTTTTCAAGTGCGTCGAAGGAAGGAAAAGGCTCAGTAATTATCAAATATGTCAAATCATATATTATTATATAGTTAATTCTAATGTTTATTTTATCAATATAATTTTTTTTATAAATTAGAATATCTCTTTATTCTTAATGTGAGATACTAATCTTACATGATAATATTAAATATGTAAAGTAAAGATTTCTTCTAATTATATTTTTTTCATACATACTGTGTGAGGGATTAAACTCGAAACAAGATGTTTAAAGTAATCGAAATTCTTTAACTAAATAATGTATGTAATAAATACCAAATACAAGTGAGAAGAAAGTAATTTAACTTATTATTTATAAATATATTAAATTATTCTTTAAACATATATGTGACATCAAATTAATTTTTAAATGTTATATATTTTTTCATTAAATTAATTTTTAAAATAATAAAATTGATAATATTTATTATTATTAAATAACTAATGTGATATTGTTCTATCTCTAAACTAAAATATGTGTCTACTATAAAAAAAAATTATTATATTTCGATGAAAAAATTGGCTGCTAAATATTTATTATGTGTGCCCCATTGCATGGAGTGTTTCGGGTTGAGGATTTGTCGTGATGGTTTGGAAGAGGGCGCCCACGAAGAACGAGGTAACTGAATTAAAATAAATCAAGAGAATCGCCTCCAATTTTATTGAGTTAGAAAAAAAATTGAAGAAACTTTTTTAAAATATTTGAAAACTAGATTACACAATAAAAGTTAAGTTAATTAAGAGTTAATTTATGTATAGAGAAGTGTGAAAACTTAATTCTTACAATATCATTAATATATTCATTATAAAATGATTATCTTAAAATTAATTATGTAAATTATAATAGTCTAAGCATATTTATTTTATCCCATAAAATAAATACATAATAAAAAAATAAATAAATAAAAAAATAAATAAATAAAAGAATCAATAATAAAATAATTAATTATAAATAAATTTTTACAAAATAATTAAAAAAATAAAGGTTAAAATATTTACAAGATCAAAGACTAAATTAAAAGTTTACAAACTGAAAGACAAGTAAAGCAAAAAAAATTCAACTAAAATATTTATAATTTTGACAAAAAATATTTACAGTTGAAAAAATGATCAAAGATTAAATTAAATTATTTACAAAATCAGAATAAAAAAATATAAAACTTAAATAAAAATATATACAATTTTGTTATGAGTGTCTACTTATCTCCTATATGTAATAAAATATTCAAAGATACATAGTTTTTAAAAAAATAATTGTCATCTGATTATTTTAATTAAGAAAAACAAATTAATTTTTATAAAAAAGATTGAAAATTAATTAAAGCATTAATTGATGATTTTTAAATTATTAAATCAAATCTACTGTGCATGAAACCGGCCTTACAATAAATTCATACGGTCCCAACAATGTTGAAAATAACACAAGGCGATACAATTAATCAACGCCTATCATTGCGTGGATATTTATTAAAGCAAACAATTGAAATTCTTTAGGATCTTGTATTTCGTAAATTTTAAATAGATAAATGATAAAATGATTTAAATTTTAACAAACAATTAAAATAATACATAATACAAGAAAATAAATTGCTATAGTATTATGATGGATTTAATATTTAGAATAAATTGTTAATTATTTATTAATTATTAGTTTTATAATAAATATTTAAAAATTTATTAAATATAAATAATAACTAATAAATATTTAATAATTTATCATAAATATTGATATCTTAAAAGAAAATAAATATTAAAATAATCTCCATTTTAACTTAATACAGTGACATAATAATCTTACCATAAAAATTAATGACAAATATTAAATAATATATGCATACACTATATCCTCGTAGTGTAATGTAGAAGTGGCGTACAAGCCACCTACATCAAACCCAATCCTGTGCTTTCGTGTCTCCGTTTCTTTTCTTTGTTTTTTGTTTTTAATAATCTCGTGTCTCTGTTTTCAACACAACAGTTACATCAGTTGCACTATTGGCACCGCATAATGATGATCACTTTGTCAGAACAAAATATTCACAGTGCCTGCCTAAAAAATAGTTAGTTTTTTTTTTGTCAATGTTGAATGAGTTGTTGTAATATTTTGATGAATTTAATATTTATAATAAGTTATTAATTATTTATTAATTATTAATTTTATAATAAATATTAAAAAAATTATTAGATATAAATAATAATTAATAAATATTAAACAACTCACTTTAAATATAGATATCTTAAAAAAAATCAGAGTAATTCCCCTATTGTTATATTAATATTTAAAACAATTATGATGGGAACAAAACCAGCTAGAAGATATGAGAATGGGTTTAGGACTAGGGGTACCTACTTGCCGGGATTTGAATTTATGACTTGGTGGATATCATGCAAACATAAATCCTAGTGACTTTGGGGTACCTTACCTTTAAGTTGCTTCTCCTCTCTGCCAAACATAGCTCTCTTAACCACCGGTATTTTTCACTTTTCTTTTTTATCTCCCCACCAATGCCTCCATTTGTCACCTTCATCTTTGACCTTTTTGAGTAATGACAAATTGGACCACCTAGTCATCCTTTTCAATCATCTAGTAATAATTTATTTTTGAATTCAGAATTTATTTTGCAAGTATGTGATTTGTAAATTTTATTGTATATTCTTATTTAGATCGGTGGCATTCCTAACCCTAAATTCATTTCACTCCCCTAATTTTTTTGTTTAAAAAAAGGTGAGTATACAAGTAAAAATATATACCAAAATAGTAAATGTATTGTTAAATATTTCAAACTCAATTAGATAATTACATATAAATTTTAAACATTCATGTTTTCCATTATAATATAATTATTAAGATAAAAGTAAAACTAAGTTTGGGAAGAAACATTTTAACGTCTCAAAATTATTATAAGTTTCATTTATAATATGAATGTATGACATTAAATGTATCTTACTTCAGAGAAAATATTATATATATATATATTTTTATATTACTTTACAAAGAATACTTAAATTATAGAATTGTGTGACATAAATGAATAAACTAATAATTGAAATGTTAATATCTTAATATACAATTAAAAAAAAATAAAAATAATTAAATGATTAAATTTTAAAAATAAAAATTAAATATATATCTTAACTTTTTAAATGAATGAAAATACTAAATGACAAGAAAATAAAGTCTAAAATTTCTTTACTTTTTGAGTCATTTCACCAAATTATCAAATTATAAAATATAAAACTTGTGAACCAAATTAATTTTGATCGAGTTAGACTAATGACTCAATCTAAATTAATTTTTTTTAATTAATTTATCAGTTCATCATGTCTACCTGATGAACACTCCTAATTTTATCACTTCACGTGACAATTTTTTTTATTCTTTTTATTTACTTTCCAGCATGGGTCATCTCACCATGTCGCACGAGGACAACCCCCTTTTCCTTATAGCTTTTGGCCACTTCTTTCTTGGGGGTAGTATGTGGGGCCTTGGGGTCTTAGCTTTTGCACATTGGGTCTTAGAAAATGGGTTGTCTCTCTCTTTCTATAATTAATTTTTTCTAATTGATTATTTTTATCCAAATTTTAATTAATTGTTTTTTTTTCCTTTTTCATTTTCATTTTTGTTTTGGACAAAATAGAATATTCATATAAGATAAGTGCTACCATTTTGGGGGGTCCGGGGGATTTATCTTATGCTCTATTTGGTACACATTTTAAAGGAGAAAGGGAAGGAAATGGGATTAAGGATTGGCCAAATCCCTTATTTGGTATCAGTTTAATAATAGAAAGGAAGAAATTTGAAGGGGTTGGTTTTCTATAAATCTCACTTATTTTTTATCCGCCTCTTATCCAATGAATTGAGAGGGAAAAAAAAAACTTTTCCAATATTACGTGTATGTCTTTTTTTATTTTCCATTTTTGTATATTGGAATTGGTTATTGGACAACTATTGATGACTGATTTTAACTTCAAGTGAAATTTAATTTCTTTAAAGTATTAATATTTTGATTTAAATACTTTTTAATGTTTTTTCATGGACATGCTCTACACTTTTCCTAATGTCATTACGTAAATTGCAAAAATATTTTTTCTTTTTATTGTAAATGTTTAAGTTTGGTTTATCATATTTGTTCTTTTGTTATTTGGGAAGAAAATGAATTAAATATTTTTTAAAAATAAAATAAATTTAACATCTCTTTTATAAATTGAAAAAATTAAAATCTTCTTTTAAAAATTAAATAAATTCAGCATCTAGTGGTCTCGAGAAGTTAAGTATTTCATGATTAGTTTTTCTTGGGATGATTCTATAATCTAGTACTATGTTCTACTTAAGACATGTTAACAAATTAAATCGTTTATTTAAATCAAATAATTATTTTAAAATTAACTTAACCATCTTCTTTTAATCAATTAGATAAAACAATATTTTCTTAAATTAAAATCAATTAACACACACCAAATAAAATTAGTAGCGACTCATTTCAAAATTATTTTTTGAATTCGGTTACCAAGCTTGTTATTGACCCCCCTTTAGGAACGGTTGCGATAAGAAAAGTTCTTCATGTAAATCAATTTTATTATATGAAAGTAATTTGAAATATATTTACATGTCATTTCTATTCTTTTCCTTCACAAAATCAAATAAAGGAAGAGAAACATCTCTTCTTTTTCATTGAATTATACCAAACAAAGTAAATAATAACTTCTACTTTTTTTTTTTCTTTTCTATTGTATTATTTTCTTTTCCTCTTCTTTTCATTGTACCAAACAAAGCCAGTGTTATCTTGTCAAAGCTAATAAACTGGCTCTCATGAGGTTTTGGGCTCATTGACAATAAAAGGAAACATTGTCAGATATGCCTAACTTTTAAGATAGGCCTAACATATTTAAACCTTTTTACTTGTAGGATGATATAATTATTAATTTTCACTTTTAAAATACTGCTAAACAACGTCATGTTAAACATGCATTTAATGTATTCCATCTTATTCCTACTTTCTTGAATTTGCTTCCAAAACTTCCACCCTCAATTTAAGTTTACATTTTACTTACTTTATCAATTCATCGATCTAATGTAGCTTACGGTAGATGTGCCCGATAAATATGTGAAATACTAAAAGTGCCGTAACTTCGTTATCAAATACTTTAGCATTAAAGCTGCCACAAATTAAAAGCCAAATACAAATTTCGCCATTATTACTTTGCTTCAAGTCTCATGTTTAGTCACCCTCACTCGTAGGTCGAACATAACCAAATTGATAGACGATTTGATTGTAAAAAGTTTAATGCTAAAACAATTGATTGTATAAAAATTATGTTAAAAGAATTAATTTGTGTTTGATAATGATATTTAAAAAATAATTTTAAAATAATTAATTTTGTTTAATAACATTACTTTTAAATATAAAATTACTAAAAAGGATAAGAAATTACTTATAGTTAAAAAAATATTTAGAGATTATCTTGGTAAATTTGATTATAGCGTTTGAAGAATGTGTGACGGGAAAAGCTTAAAAACATAGCTATTGAGAGAATTTGTTCTAAGTGATGCAACGCGAGGTTGACTTTTATAAACGTACATTTCATTCATGCCCCTAAACTGGGAACCAAACCGAGATGGTCCATGTGCTTATATGACGCTTGGAAGTGCAATCAGAACAAATAAGTTTTTATATTAGACTATGACAACAAAGAAAAAGAGAAAGTCGATTACTAGTTAGCTAAGACTAGCAATTATTGAAATGAACCTACTAGTATTTTGAAGTCACATTTTCAACAATTAAACATTTAATATTTTTTGGTATATTGAAAATTATTATTACTTGAGCCACATGAGACAGTCACCAATTGTAGTTCTCCCTTTTAATTGAGTAAATTATACTCACTCTTCTTAATGTTTGGGAAAATAACAATCAACCCCAAACACGTAAAACATTGTAACTCCAACCTATTTGTAGTTGTTCATTAGCAGAATTTCTGAATACTCCAATGAAATATTCTTTTTTAACTGTAGGTTAGTCTCTAGTTGAAAAAATTAGAAGAGAAATCTCCAACTCAAGCATCATACTTAATTTATAGCCTTTAGATGTACTCATTAATATATAGCAGTTCTCTGAATCCTCGAGTGATTGATTGGTCCTCAAGGCTGCTGCTCTACATATAACACAAAAGTATACACAGAACATATATGTGTCTGTACCTGCCATAAACAATGTATTTTAGAGCCTGGAACTTAACAAAATGTCATTTATTTTTCCCAATCAATTGTTCAGCATTAATGCCATTTATTTTCCGAAACACGATCAAACACCTACTGGTGTAAGGGTAGTAAGGTAGTATCTTTCTAAATGTCAGAAGCAACAATATTGCACTCAAAAGCCAAAATAAAACATGTTTGTAGCCCTTAGAAAAATAAAACATGTTTGTAGCCCTTAGAAAAATAAAACATGTTTGTAGCCCTTAGAAAAATAATAATATGCCTATGCCCTGCTGATCTCAGATGCATGATGCTTACAATTTATTCTAAATTGAGAACTGATTATGGAAGACCAATAAATAATCAGACTTACACTTTCATATTTATCGCAGTAACAAAAAATGCGTGAGAGCTGAATTCCCATCGGGTCCCTTGTTATAATAGTAAGCATTGAAATCTTGCAATGATGTTTCCCTATACACCGGGGGCTTATCTTCTGACAGTAATTCCTTGATGGGGCCATACATTCTTGTTGAATGGTAGATATGAAGAGTGAAAAGGCACGCCACTGATACTCTAGGCCCTCTATGATTTGCCAGCACACGGTGCTCCACGCTTTTAAATTTGTCATTGGATATCAGCTGCAGTATTGCAACATAAATTCCTATCAGCCTAATATTTGTTCATGCCAATATCTAAATTCACACACAGAGACACCAGAAACACAGGCACAGAGTTGTTCGTCATAAGCTGTTGGATCAATGAGCCACTGCCACACAAGAGCAGATAAATGTTCCTTAAAACAAACTAGGAAAGGCAGGACTCAATGCATCTATCCCATTTTGCCTTATTATCGAATCGTTGCTATTGATGTGTGATCCTAACAAAACATCAATTCATAGGAACAACATAATATTTACAAGAAGAAACACGAAAATATGATTTAGCCATAAGGACATGGTTTAGCCACAAATGTTCATTTGTGTCATGCTCAAAATTCTGTTTCACTAAGTTGAGGGTCTTTCGGATATGCATATGTTTAATGCCGAAAGTGGACTGTTGGACCTGGATTTAAGAAAAGGAAAAATATAGTTGTGAATGTTCAAACAACCTGCAAATCTGTATTAAGTTTGTTAAGTATCTGAACATTTGTATATCTCTATTACTCATGGAGATATGCTTCTACTGATGTAACCTTTTAAATTACTCATCTGATGTAATGCAATGAATTCTCACATCTATATTGTAAGGTGAACAGATATTGAGATTTAAAAAGATCATACCGTGCAAGTGTGCTCTGCTCACATAAAGAAAGCAATAGGAAGCTTCGTACTAGTCATATATGCAAATCACTTGTATGGTATGGAGACTTTTATAGGGTGCAATGCATTTTCATCACCATCTTCCCCCCCCCCCCCCTGAATTAGGCCATACTAGAACTGCATTTTAGAAAGATGTGTGTAATTCTAGCACGACATCTTTGTAATATTTCTTTCACTGTGAGTAGTAAAAGAGAGAATTAAGCCTTACTAGAACTGCATTTTAGAAAGATGTGTGTAATTCTAGCACGACATCTTTGAAATATTTCTTTCACTGAGTATTAAAAGAGAGAGAGGAGGAAGGACCCCGCCGCGGAGGGGGGGGGGGGAGATGGACTTACTTGTAGCATATCTCCGATGTTTACTACTAGAGCTCCAGGAACAGGGGGAACATCAATCCACTCGTTTTGCCACAAAACTTGGAGCCCACCAATGTGATCTTGAAGCAGAATAGTGAGGAACCCAGGATCTGAGTGTCTGCTAGTTCCCACAGTCACTTCAGGCTCAAGACATGCTGGATAATAGTGACTGAGAATTGATTGGCCTTTGGCACAATCCATGCCTTCAAGATGGCCAGGCTTGAGACCAAGTGCTTCTGATAATAATTCAAATAAAAGGCTCCCCAATACCTGAGCTTGCCTTGAGTACTCCATTGTTACATCCCTGCAAATTAGATTAAAAACAATTATGCAGAATGAGTGGCCAATTATTTTTTCCACGAAATCAATTCTGTTTTTTCTAAATCATATTAGTTCACAAACTATCAAACAAAACTAGATTCCTCCAGGTGATCTATGCATAATCTTGTAAAAAATTGTTTTTTCATTATAGTTCAACACCTATCATTGAAAATTATAGAGTTTGCAAATAACATTATTCCTTCACATCTTCAGGCAATCAATATGAAACTTCAACTCTAAATCTCAAATTTAGTCTTCTAGTTATTATCTTTTAAGGAATAATATTTAAACAAATTTCCATTTACAATCTTCCCACAAACTTGTAAGTAAATTATTAGATAACACTCTAAATTTTTTTTTGAAATGACCGAGCTTCTGCACATATCTAACATTGTATGGACAACTATAATTTTACTTCTCTTTTCCATAGAATCTTTTGTAGATGAATCTAGATGCCCCCTCTACTTTGTTTTTTTTTTTTTTAAAAAAATCTTACTGCTAGAATACCTTCCTTTTAAGTACACAATTAAAAAAATTGTCAACTTTCAAAATTCATTAATTTGAACCTAAAATGTCCTTACTATAGCAGATGCAGATAAGCAGCCATTTTTATCACTTGTCAGGCCATAATAGAGTTACGAGACTCTTTAGGAAGAGCATGGTTTTTACATGCATCCATATTTGATGATAAAGTAATCTGAATGACAAAGCTTTTTTTTTTTTTTCTTTTACACTAAAGGTATTTTCGGACTAGTTCTCATATTAACAGAGAACAAGTCATTCCCACTTCATACGCACTGATGCATTTAGGGGAATTAGGTACTCTCTAATTCCCTAGATACCGAACCCGAGTAGTAAGTTATGGAACACACATTCTTACCAACCAATAACATGCTTATGATACTTCTTATATAGATAAGTTTTCAATGTTCATAGCATTCCAATCTTGGAAAAAAAAACTTTAGGTACTCCGAATACTACACTAATTCACTAAAAACATAACACATAACATAATATAACAATACAAGCCATCAAATGAAATTTAAAATATTGTATAAATTTAGATAAGATTTCAACCATTACTCTCAAACTTCGTAAGTCTTTTTCCCAATCTGGAGAGTTCAAAATTACCTACAGACCAGAGGCAATTGTTGAGGGTCCAGAGGTTCAGGATCAGGACCCATCACACAAAGCAGAGTATCCCTCCAGTTAGCATATTTTGATCGGTGCAAATCAAAGTTGCTCAGATACTTCACCCTCTTCATCTGCTCCACGCTACAGTACTCTGCCTTCAACTCTTCCGGCAGCTCGTGGAACTCACGTGCCGCCGCCATCATCTCCTCCAACAGTTTCATGGGCATTCCATGATTCACCACCTCGAAAAACCCCACCGTTTCCGCTGCCTGCCGGACTCCGGCAACCACGTCAGCACGGTCTCCGGCGATGTCAATAACAGGAATACTGAACTGGATCTGACTCGGTTCTTGCAAACGGTCAGAGGTTGTGGAACTTCCGGCGAGATATTTTCCGGCGCCGGCGACAACCATTGTCGTATACAAATAATACAACAAGCTTAGCTTCTATTCCTAGTTTCCCACAATATCAGTTGCTATGACTATGAATATCGCCTGTTTCTTAACTTTGTTTTTTTTCCTGCAATATTACGTTTTATATTATGTTTCAACTTTCATGTACAACATTTGATAAATAATTTAATTTAATTTATAAATAAAATTAAAAGTTATAAAGTAGGAATTAAAATACTTCTGGTTTTAGTCGTGTACACATACAAATTTACTTAAGTTAAACGTGATGGAGTTTGTGTGTATTTTAATTTTATTTCAGTTTTAATTATTTGAATGGATGATTTTGTTCTTATTAATTTAATTATTTATTTATTCTAAGAAATTTCAAAAATAAAATTATTAAATAATAATGTGTGAATTGAAAACTAATTTGTAAATAAATTTATATCATATATTTTTTATAATGAATTCTAAATATGAAAAAAATATATAAAAATTATAAAATAAAAATTAATTTAATTTAAAATTATTTTAGAAATTTGCTTAAATTTGATCGTATTTAGATAATTTTAATTTTAATTATTTCAATTAACAATTTTACCTTTTTTTATTTATTACTATAGGTAAAAAAGTAAAACAATTGAAATAAAATTATGTTAATTCATCTTTTAAGGTGTTCAAAAAAATAATAATTAATTTAAAAATAAATTCAAATAATATTTTTCTATCAATTTCTTAATAATAAGTGTTACTTTAAATTTTTCATGAATACATATTCATTTTTCATCATTTAATATTATCATTTCTTGTAGATTGATTTGTCCACCTCAAAAAAAAAAATTCAGCTACACTTATTTATTACTTTTGTTAGCATTTTACTATCCAACATTCACGACTGTGAAGTAGTGACAGATCTAGGGGTAATAAGTAGGGGGGCTTGTCCTCCCATGATTTGTAAAAAACTTGATAAACCTATTAACTTGTAGAAGTTTCCTTGCAAAAGTTTTCTTCATGTTTGTGTCATGTCCCTACATGTATGATTGATTTGAAAAGAAAATTCATCATACTTATGTCTTCTATTATTGAGAAAAAACTTATTCTTATCCATTTTAAAATTTATTGCTCTATTTTGGCCATAGTAAAAGAAATGAACATATATTGTCACAACCCACTCTAGGAGCTACAACTGGTGCACAAGCTAAATACAAAATCTCATAATAAAATTTGAAATCACTTCTGTAAACTTAACTGAACTTTTAATTCATTCTTTATAAATGACTATTTAAATAGCTTATTAAGTCAATAAAATTGTAGATAAAATAAATTCATAATAAAATTTTATATTTCCAAACGTGAAGTGGGAACAAATATAGTTTAATCATCCTTTTATAATAAACATTCATTTGAAGAACATTCAATTTTTCTTGGAGAGTTTGTTTCTCCAATTAAAAATAATAAAGATGTCAATTAAATAAATTATCCATTCACCTAGTATAGATTCTCATTAAATCCATCTCCTTCAACCTGAATGATCAGTTCGATAGTTCAACTAAGTTTTCTAAAGCCAATAACACCATAAAATTTCAAAATTAATTGTAGGTAGGTCATATTATTCGTCTTTTATCAAAATCCCTAAATTTCTAGCTAAAATCCCTAAATTTCAACGTTTGATTTCTCTATCCAATAAACAAATTTGGAAATCATACTTAATCACCCAATAATTTATGATTTTATAACAGAAAATTACCTTAAAAGCCAAAGAAAGAATGTTAGAGGTATAGATAGTAGAAAATCTTCTGAAACTGCAACCCAAGCTTTACGTTATCCTCACCAAAAGCGGCTGGACGGAGAAGGTTGAATATTTGGTATGAGAAATCTCACTAAATCTTTAAATAGCATAAAGTTGTGGGGTGGGTAGAATAGATAAGAAGAGAAGAAATGAGGGAGACAGAGAGACACGAGGGGGGGGGGGGGTTTTGACCAAAAAAATAATGTAATGAGTTATTTTCTTCTCTTTTTTTTCAAACCTAAGAATATAATATCCAAATTGCCCTTAAAATATCCCCCTTTTTTTTACTGCATCGTTACATGTATTTTCTTTTTCTATTATACTTGAGTTTATTAGTTTAAAAATTAAGGAAATTAGTGTTTCATTTATTTATTTTTTTGCCCTGTCAATACTTTTTTTTTGTTTCCCAAGTATTATTCACGAGCGACTGTGTGGACTAATCCCTCAAGGTATGAAAATCTATTTAAGGGGTTAACTTCTCCCAACAGATGTTTTTTCATACATATGAGTCAGAAATTGAATCCCTGACCACATGCTTAAGAAGCTCAAGTATCTACCACTTGTATCACACCATGTTGGCCCCCATCAACACTTCAATTCTACATTAGTCCCTGCTATGGAGTATTGCTAATTCTATAGTTAGCCCCATCAACACTTCAATTCTACATTGGTCCCTGCTATGGAGTATTGCTAATTCTATAGTTAGCCGCAAAATTTTCCTTTTGAGTCTGATAGGAACTTGTGATCATAAATTATGATTAAAACATTTTTTTTGTTTCATCCACCTATATTAATAATTTGTGTTACACCACCATAAGTCTCTCCATCGCTTTTGATTTTTGATTGTGTAATCTTCCCATCACTTTGTAAGATGAATTCAAGATACTAAAACTGTTCAACTTGTGGTATGATGTGATTTCTATATTTCACTTTCAAAACATTGCTATGTCATGGCTTGCTTAACTTCCATTATCTCTATCTGACACCAATTAGCTGAAAATTGTTTAATTCTAAAGCTTCTCTTAACAATTTAAGTTTATAATTTACTCATTCTATCCACTCATCAACAATGACTATATCGTCCGCATAATACATGTACTGAAACTTTGTATTTTAGATATGCTCAATAAATACGTCCTACTAAGATACATTTTTTCCCGATAAAAATAGTATAAAATTAGCCTAAGCATCTCAAAGGTAAATGGAAAAACAAGATATCACGGAAATCCTATAACAAAATAAACAGAAGAAAAATGCTTAAGAAAACAAGAAAAGTTGAAGCTCAGTCGAAAGGTAGGAGGCACAAGACACCGATTCAGAAACTGCCATAACTTCGGTATTAAACCCTTCGGCGTTACGTGTTTCCAAAACTCCCACAACATAAAAGCCAGTAAAGTATATATATTTGGCCACTGTACGTTAATTTGCTTCTGGGATCTCACATTTTGTAACCACCACTCCCTGGTGGAAGGAAACCAAATTGACAGAGTACATGGTCCATGCATATGACGCTTGGAAGTGCAATCAGAACAAATAATTTTTCTTATATTAGACTATGACAACAGAATATATATAACAGAAAGTAAAAAACTAGTTAGCAATGACTGAAATGAAGCTACTATTATTTTGACGTCACATTTTCAATAATTAAACATTTAATTTTTGTTTTTCCGTATATTGAAGTGTTGTTTGAAAAAGTGTTGTTTTCGGATGCAGCTGAGGTTTCAGATCAGCAGAAAATATATTTTTAATCAGTTAACCCTGAGGAAGAAGGAGAAGAGAACAGATGAAGAAGAAGTCAGTTTTTTTCAATATGTAAAGGTGGTAATGCAGGTGAGAAAATCAAGGGAACACAATCTCTGTTGCTGGATAGGATAATTTAAATTTAAATATAAATAAAAACAGAGCAAAAAAACTGTGAAGCCTCATTATCGTGCGCGTGTGGAGGGGCAAATCAGATGATTTGCACTACCCGCCAAACTTAGGCCTTGTATCATCTACATGTTCATTCTGAAACCATATCACAAGTTACTTTATAAACCCTTTAAAAGATTGAAGACTAAGCAATGTGGGACTTTGAACTTTTGAAATATTACAACACATAATACAACAATCCCCCACATATTTCAAAAGTTAAAAGAAAAATAAAACAATTTTATATAAAAAATATATATATATAATTTTCTGGGTTAACACCATGGGTGTAAATCGTCAAGCTCGTGTCTTTTGGACTATTTAACGGACCTAGACTAACAGATACGTAATATACAAGTGAGTTGGTGAAGTAAACTTCTCAACTGTAAACACTTTGTAGGCACATTAGAGGTCTGTCACTCACTACACCCCAACTATTCTCGCCGATGACGCTGGTGTTGCGACTAGTAGGTCATGCGCGCTGGTAATTCATGAGTGCTCTAGAGATTATGCCTCAATCTCATACAAGCGGCCTCACTTGACACTCATATAGGTGATTTCATCAAGTGTATGCTTGCCAAATCATACACCACCCATAAGGGGATATGAAATCATTAAAAGCTTTTAAGTTTATCCTCTCAATAATGCGGTTCGGCACTACTCACATCATAGGAAGGGACAAAAAAATATTAGTGCTAGCAGAACTAACAAGTGACTTGTTTTTACCCATATGAACCTTCTTCATGGGATCTCCAATCACAAAGGTTGGGTTACCATCATTGTTAATTTCAAATTGGCTTAAGTCTCATTCCCCTCGATGTTTCATATATTAATTTCCTTCCAAGAGGCTTTGTCAGAGGATCGGCCAAATTCACTTCTGACTTCACATAATCAATGGATATTGTTCCATCTTTTAGCAGCTGCTTTACTACATTATGTCTCAATTGTATATGACGATTTTTACAATTGAAAGTCTTATTCTTTGCAATGGCTATTGCCGCTTGGCAATCACAATGCATTGACACTGATGGTGTCGATTTTATTCCTAAAGGAATATTTGCCGAGAAGTGTCTTAACCACTCAGCCTCATTGTCAGCTAACTCCAGAGCTATAAACTCTGACTACATAGTGGATCTAGCAATTATAGTTTGTTTTGATGATCTCCAAGTAACCGCACCACCACCAAGTGTAAATACATAACCACTAGTGGATTTTGTCTCATCTAAATCTGAGATCCAGTTAACATCACTGTATCCTTCTAATACAGCAGGAAATCTATTATACACTATACCATAATCCATGGTATCTCTCAAATATTTCATGAGTCTAACAAGTGCAGCCCAATGATCCTGATTGGGACTATGCGTATATCTACTCAATCTGCCCACGGCATATGCTATATCAGGTCGAGAGAAATTCATTAAATGTAATAAACTCCCAATAATTTGAGCATACTCAGATTGAGCAACAGGATCACCCCTATTTTTCTTTAATTGAGAGTTAGCATCATAAGGGGTACTCATTGGCTTTGAGTCAAAATGACCAAACTTCCTAAGAAGTTTCTCTACATAATGTTTTTGTGATAGCATTATACTATCACTCTTCCTTATGATTTTAACTCCTAATATTACACTTGCTTCACCCATGTCTTTCATATCAAATTTAGATGCAAGAAAAGATTTTGTTCTAATCACTACATCATTACAAGTACCAAAAATAAGCATGTCATCTACGTATAAGCAAATAATAACACATTCACCATTTAATAATTTGGTATACACACATTTATCAACTTCAATAGGAGAAAAACCATCATTAATCAAGGTTTGATTAAATTTATCATGCTACTGTTTTGGTGCTTGTTTTAAACCATATAAGGATTTGAGAAGTTTGCACACTTTATTTTCTTGACCAGGAGTTACACATCCTTTAGGTTGTGTCATATAAATTTCTTCTTCCAAATCACCATTTAAAAAGGCAGTTTTCACATCCATTTGGTGAATAATAAGTTTGTAAATTGAAGCTAAGGCTATTAAAACTCGAATTGAAGAAATTCTGGTCACAGGAGCAAAAGTATCAAAATAATCAATATTTTGTTTTTGAGTAAAACCATTTGCTACTAGTCTAGCTTTATATTTTTCAATTGAACCATCAGGGTTATACTTTCTTTTAAAAATCCATTTGCAACCAATAGGTTTTGTTTCAGAAGGTAAATCAACTAAAATCCAAGTATTGCATTTTAAAATAGAATCAATTTCGGCTTTAATAGCTTCTTTCCAAAAAGGAGCATCAGAAGATGAAATAGCTTCAATAAAAGTCAAAGGATCATTTTCAATGAGATAAGTGTAAAAGTCATTTCCAAAAGATGTCTCTTTCCTTGGTCTTTTACTTCTTCTCAAATCCTCATACGAGTTTTCACTATTGTTTTCTAGAGAATTATTTTCTACGGAATTAATCCCAGATTTCAAAGGAAAAATATGTTCTAAAAATTCAGCATTTTTAGTCTCTACAATAGTGTTACGATCAATTACACTACTTCTCAAAACAAGAAACCTATAGGCAGCACTATGTTCAGCATATCCAATAAACATACAATCAGAAGTTTTAGAACCTATTTTTCTTTTCTTAGTTTCAGGAAACATTACCTTAGCTAGGCACCCCCACACTTTTAAATATTTCAAATTAGGCATATAACCTTTCCATAACTCATAAGGTGTTTTACCAGTTTTCTTATGAGGTATTCTATTTTGCAAAAAACAAGCAGTTAAAATAGCTTCACCCCAAAGGTTGCTCAAAAAGTGCGGAAGAACTAACTAACATGGCATTCATCATTTCTTTTAATGTCCTATTTTTCCTTTCAGCCACTCCATTAGATTCAGGTGAATAAGGAGGAGTTACTTCATGTATTATGCCTTCTTTTTCACAAAATTCATTAAATAAAATATATTCACCACCCCTATCAGATCTAACTCTTTTAATTTTTTTATTTAGTTGATTCTCTACTTCCGCTTTATATGAAAGGAACATATCAAAAGCTTCATCTTTATTTCTAATTAAATAAACCTTAGTGAACATAGAAAAATCATCTATAAATGTTATATAATATTTTTTACCGCCTCTAGTCATGGTATTTTTTAAATCTCCTAAATCGGTATGAATTAAACTAAGTAATTCAGATTCACGTTGTTGTACTAAAGGGAAAGATTTTTTAGTTAACTTAGATTCAATACAAATATCACATTTATTTAAACATGCATCACTAGTCGCAGAAATTAAACCAAGATATTGCATTTTCTTAATATAAGAAATATTTGCATGTCCTAATCTAGCATGCCACATATCAATGGAATCAATCAAGTAAGCAGAAGATGATGCATTCTTATTAATAATTTCATCAATGTTCAATACAAAAAGTCATTGATCACAATAACCCTTTCCCACAAATACATTATTTTTTGTCATTACAATCTTGTCAGATTCGAATGACACTTTAACCCTAACTTTTCCCAAGAGAGATACATAAATCAGATTAGCCCTAATATTAGGCACATGAAGTACATCATTCAAAGCCAGTGTCTTGCCAGATGTGAGCTTCAGAAGAACTTTTCCCTTTCCCAAAACTTCAGTAGTTCGAGAATCTCCAAGATATACCAGTTCTTCTCCATCCCCCACGAAAGTGTAGGAGGTAAAAGCATTTTGTTTGCACAAATATGCCTAGTAGCACCGAGTCTACCACCCATTTGTTCACATTGGTCACCATATTAATTTGAGAAACGATCAAGAAGAATGATATCATCTCCATCTACCAAATTTTCCTTTGGTTTAGGAGGATTGTCGTTCCTCTTTCTATGCACATTGGGGTGCATGATGTCCTGGCTTTCCCTACAAACAAAACAAGTACCTTTTCTCTTGAAAGTGGGATTAGAAGCACGAGGGATATCATTAACTTTATTGTTATTGTGATCAGGTTTAGAATCGTACCTTTTTTTGTGAGATTTATTTTGCATAAGATTTGCCCGGGAAGCCAAAGCCTTTGCCCTTGCAGCCTGACACTCTTTTCGGTTGGTGTCTTCAATGATGATGTGAGTGATCAGATTAGAGGGTGACAGTTGCTTGTGCTTGTGCTTCAGCTGTTGTTTGTAGTCCTTCCATGAATCGGGGAAAGCTTTTCAATAAGGAGGCCGCTCTACAAACTCATCCAGGAGAGTGATATTTTCGCTTTGAATCCTCCAACGACTTATGGTACTCATTGATCGAACCTTGATGTCTTTGTTTTGATCATCTCCTCAGAGTGGTAGTAGTTTCCGATGACAAATTTACCTTCCCGGCATCTTGCCGGTGTACTTTAGGATCATGGACTCCCATATGTCTTTGGCATCCTTGTAAAACAATGACACATCGAACAACTCGTTAGAAAGAGTGCTAATAATAGTGTGGCATACCTTATTAGCATATGTCGATCTGAATCAATTTGGGAGTTGCGAGTGGAGGGTGATGCAGGATCGGTGAGTGCGATGCGACTCGTGCATGTCAAGGATGGTGTGCGGGGCGTTCTTGCCACCTTCGAAAATTGTGGCCAGCAAAGAGTTCGATCTTCGAGATATCTGGAAAAGGCTTCGCAAAGGTGACCGCGGCAGGAGTAGGTGGAGAAGGTAGGGAAGCAACAGCACCACCATTGTTGGGAGTGGTAGTCTCGATTGCAGTGTCACTCCTTAAGATTGTTGTTTGAAAAAGTGTAGACGACAACTGACCTGCAAAATAGAGTAGAAAAATAAAATAAAGCAAAGGCCTGAGACGTGTGGGTACACACTGTCCTTAAGGATTTATTCGGCTAATGCGAAATTCCCCCAGGTTATAACAGGCTCTTCCTGGCCGGATGCAGCTGAGGTTTCAGATAAGCAGAAAATATATTTTTAATCAGTTAACCCCGAGGAAGAAGGAGAAGAGAACAGATGAAGAAGAAGTCAGTTTTTTTCAATATGTAAAGGTGGTAATGCAGGTGAGAAAATCAAGGGAACACAATCTCTGTTGCTGGATAGGATAATTTAAATTTAAATAAAAACAGAGCAAAAAAACTGTGAATCCTCATTATCGTGCGCGTGTGGGGGGGCAAATCAGATGATTTGCACTACCTGGGCCCAAACTTGGGCGCGCGAACCCATTCATCTCACCAGCTCATTTTACAAGCCCATATCACAAGTTACTTTATAAACCCTTTAAAAGATTGAAGACTAAGCAATGTGGGACTTTGAACTTTTGAAATATTACAACACATAATACAACATGAAGATTACTATAACTTGAGCTGCATGAGACAGTCACCAATTAGAGTTCTCTCTTTTAATTGAGTAAATTATACTCACTCTTCTTAAGGTTTGAGAAAATAACTCTCAACTCCAAACTTGTAAAAAATTGACACTCCAACCTATTTGTAGTTGTTGATTTGCAAAATTGTTTTATAGTCTAATCTAATGAAATATTCTTTTTAACTGTAGGTTAGTCTCCAGTTGCAACATAGCATATTACAAATTGTGGCAATGATACAAGTCACGTAGCTTTCTAAACTACATAGCATAACCATGGCTCAACCCGATATTCAACATAGTTCCCCATAATATGCATATGCTAACGTTAATATAATTCATTACAACATGAGACATTTTGCCTTACTAACACAATAGCCTACAAAATCAAACCGAAATGAAAATTAATGGGGGTTAAGAATTCGATTTCCTCACATAACAAAACTTAAACCTCTTAAGCTTTAGGCTCTATGATATTTTAGCCATCAATTCCTGAATTACTTAACCAAGCCCAAATTTTCAATAATAAGAAAAGTTCAAATGATACTTCATAGATTTTAGAGTTGTGACTCGGTGCTTGATTGCTTTCTGCAGTTTACACCCAATGCAGTTTGAGGGTGAAGTTATTGGAAAATAAAATTTCAGACTTATTCAACCTAGATTGGAGAGTTTACATACAGGACATGCCGGTTCTCTCACTATAAAACCTTTCAAGCAAATTTGCATTCCTTTCAGCCAGTTTATCCACTTGCTTTATAGCCTGAAGTATTCTAGTGGAGAGATTCCATTTAGCCCATTTGCGAAGAAGTGTGCCATAAAGTCCTTTACTGTGGTTTCCTTGTAAACTGGAGGACTCCCCTCTGTCAGCAACTCACTTATAGGTCCATATAGTCTTGAATTCTCAGGTGGAAGACGCTGCCTGAAAAAGCATGCTACTGAAACTCGTGGACCTAATTTTTGGGCCAGAACTCTGTGGTGGACGCTGAGAAACTTATCATTCGTGATTAGCTGCAAAAAAGGATAAGATATTAAGCCACACAGAGAATGCCATTACCCCTTCTTCAATTTCCACTAAAGTATTGCTTCTACCAATAAAACTTCTAACAGCTGATCTTGCTTTGGGAGTATGAAGTCTACTAAGATAAGCGGTTCTTAATTCTTGGCCACATTTTGATATGATAATTGCTCCCACCAAAATTTGAATATAACATAAAATAAGTAAATCTAGATAACTTTTATCTTTTGACGATAAATTGACTTGAAAAGTTAGAAATACCAGCAGGCAGCAAGCAGATATTGCAGTTGGGAGCCACAAGTTTGAGTCAATTTCTCTTATATACAAGACATATTTTTGTAAGTAAGTGTAGCATCATAATATGAATACCGGTTTCTGATTTTATGTTTGGATTCTAAAGAACTTGAAAGCTTCTTTTTTATAGAAATCTCTCCAAGAAAATTGATGAACTTACCTGCATCAAATCACCCACGTTAATGACCAAAGCACCAGGAATGGGTGTGACATCAACCCACTGGTTTTCATGGAGGACTTGGAGGCCACCAATTTGGTCTTGGAGGAGAACAGTGAGGAAGCTACTGTCAGAATGACCACTGGAGCCGATAGTCAGTTCTGGCTCAGGGCAAGCAGGGTAATAATGGGCAAGCAAGAAAAGTCCCACTGCACAATCCATGTCCTTAAGGTAACTGGGATTGAGGCCTAGTGCTTCAGACAGCAATTCAAACAGGATTATCCCTAGTTTCTTGACATAGTTTGAGTACTTAATCGTAATATCTCTGCAAGTAAATAAGATTTACAATATTAGGGGGGGAAAGTTAATCAGCTCCCAGATGCAGATGTGACATGTCTCCAAGTTGGAGGCAAGCTGTAAGACTAGCATACTGATTATGATTACACTAAATCTCGTAGTTGCAAGGATAAAAATTTCAACCCATGGTTTAATTACTCCATATAGCAAGCAATCCTCTTCATACTTGGAAAGAAAACAGCGAATTCCATCTTGATTTGCACAACATTCACCTTGTTTCTCATTTTACTTGCTTCTCTGCTTAACTTCAATGCTTTGAATGGGAATTTTCAATTTCATCTGAGTTTTGGGATAACAGTTTTTACAGTTGACCTAATGAATTTTCTTCACACTTTCAATATCTGTGTCCCACATAAGTGAATAATAGATTCTCACCAAAAAAAATTTCCCCCCTAGATCATTGTCCCATAAAATCACTCTTTCCAAATAAAAGATAATAATAATGCTATACTGAAAAATAAAAATATGTGATGCCAAATAAAAATGTGATAAAGAGCCAACAAAAAAAAATGTGATATGAATTATTTAAAATTTTATAATAAAAATTAGTTTACAATGATTTAAATTTACCAAAAAAAATTAGTTTACACTTATTTAATGCAAATAAAATTAAGAAAGAATCGAAGTATCAAAAAACAAAAAAAGAAAGAATCCCGATTTCATTTTGAGATAACTATTTGTGAGCACTCCTTTAATGTGCTTAAAGTGAGTTTGAACATAAGAAAGTAAATAATTCTTAATTATTTTTTTATTTTTTATATTCCTTGTCAAGCATAAAGGAGTAAAAGTTCAAAATTTGTTTTTTTGTTTTTTTTATAATCTTCCACCGTTTTAATTTTCCCCTCTATTTTTAACTTTTCTAGTTTTTATCTCTCCAAAAGTTTTCTATCTGAGAAGTTAAAGAAGTATTGGGGACCATATGGAACCTGACAGGAAAGAGGTAAGCCACCAAATCGCAAACATTGCTTGGGTGAAACTAAATAAAGATGGGTGCGCTGAAGGAAATTATAGGTTAGCAGGACCAGGGGTTTTTCTCAATGAATATGGGCTCCTGCTCAAGCATAGCAGCTGAGACATGTGGAATTTATGATGGTTTGAATTGGTGAGATAGATAATTTCAATAGAGAGTCATAGTTGAAACTGACTCCCTCACTACAAGCCAATTGCTCCAACATGAAGGAAGACAAGGAGACATTGGAAAGCAAGTGCACAATTTTAGCCACTCATGAGAATTGGGAAATTGATGAACCAAGACATTATGAGATTTTCACGGCCTAGAGTTGTTGATGTGTTTTGAACGGAAAAAAAAAAAAAAAAAAGAAGCATTGATGCAAGTCATGAAAACAAACATATTTAGAAGTCAAACAGTAGTAATATAAATCAAGAAGAGGAATAGCAAACACAAATATTCTACACAGATTATGCAGAAATTATGTCAACTAAGCTGTAGACAAATTGACCGGCAGACCCTTACCTAAGGAACTAGAATTTCTATTTAACTGTTAGCGTGTTGATGTTCTATATGAACATACCTGCAAACTGCAGGCAGTTCCTGAGGATCAGGAGGCTGAGGGACCATTATACAAGACAGGGTGTCCCTCCAGTTGACTGCTGAAGTTGTATACAAATCAAAATTGGTATTGTAATATACCCTTTTGGTAAGATCACGCGAATAGAACTCTTCCTTCACTTCAGCGTCCTGCTCATGAAATCTACGCACCCCATCAAGCATCTCATCTAAAACACTCAATGGAATCCCATGATTGACCACTTGAAAGAACCCCCAGGTCTCACAAGCATATTTGACTTTCTCAATAATCTCATAACGTGAACTAGTGTCTGCAAGTAGAACTCCCAAGTCTATGACTGGAATGCTAAGATTGGTGTAAGAGGAGGAACTGCTGAGTTTATGCTTCTCAAGAATAAATATCCTTGGGACTTTAGACAAACCAGCATCAACAAGTCCTTTCACACCGGCTTTTGATTCATCAAGAGCCTTCAATTCTCTGTGCCTATCATAAAGAGATTCATCCTGTGCTTGAATTTGTTCTTCATTGGTGGCCACCGTGTTTCCCTCTATTTCCGACATAAGGCCCTGTTTATTCAAGTAGATTTTCACAATCTTAATAGCCTTGGTAATGGGGTGGGTAGGGGTCCCCACCCGTAACGCATACCATACTTAGTTAAATGAATCTTCAACTTATCCTTACTTTTTATGTGAGTTTTGTAAATAAAAATATACACCTTATCCGTAAAAAAAAATAATAAAACTGAACCCTATCCGTATATATTATATAATACACAATATAATATAAATTATTAAAAATATTATTCATTACATAAAAAATTTTAAGTTATATCAAGTATGAAATATATTCTTTGTGAAAATAATTAAGGTGCAGGTAAGGTAGGGTGAGTAGACCTTAAACCCGAACTCACCCTATCTTGTAGCATAGTTTAAACCTGCCTTTGTTGCAGGACGGGTTTTAAACTCGCTTTATGCTGGTTAGGGCAGATTGAGTACCCGCGAAGTGAGTTGAAATTGTCATCCTTAATCTTTAGAAACAGTTTAAGTAATAAACTACGCATTATATATATATATATATATATATAAGTAATTATTTACTTATTTTATATGTAAGATTTTACACACTTGTTTTATTAAATAATTTTTTTATAAAAAAATAATGAAAATATATTATTTATTTTTTAATTTGAATCATGTGAATATATATTTACATGATTAAGTTATTAGTATTTAAGGAATCTTCATATGTATATATATATATATATAAATAATTATTTACTTATTTTATATATAAGATTTTATACATTTATTTTATTGAATAATTTTTTATTAAAAAATAATAAAAAGATATTATTTATTTTTGGATTTAAATCATGAATATTTTTTTATTTTTAAATATGAGACAAATTTTATTCAAACTTAAAAATATAATAATTATAAATCATTCCAACAATTATAATTCCAAAAATTAAACTTTTAAATTAACACTTAAAATTGAAGTTACTTTTCACTCGAAGCAATTACTCGTTGGTTGGAAAGATTCTAATTCGCAAAGAAACATATCTTCGTCTCCTAGGAAAAGTGGGGCAATCACAATTCTCACGAGCTATCATTTTGATATTTTAATCACATTGAAGACAAAGTCTATTGCCGTATCTGTACACCATATTGGAATTTAATTTTTAAATGGAGATTTGTCAATCATTCTTTAGGTTGCTTAAGTTGTTGGTTACCTTATAAATATTAAATCGGGATCACAGAAAAGTCCACATGATACCCACCAATATTACGAGGGATTGAAATTGGAGGGTGCCCCAACCACTCGAGGATTATATAAATAAATTTGTACATAGAAAGAGATAGTATATTCAACTGTGTATGTTTTATTATAAAGTATTTTAATATTAATCTAACGGTACATATTATATATATAGGATATATATTTAGTGAAAAGAGTGATTTATTAGGAGAGTGAATCTATATATGGTTAAGATTAAATGTTATTTAAATGTCACATGATCATTTAAAAAAGTCACATGACCACTTAAAAAAGTCATATGACTTTATGTTTTAATTTTGACCATACATAAATGATCTAATGGTCAAGATTTACTTCTCTCACTCTCACAATAATTACTCCTCTCACTAGATATGACTCATATCTAGTGAGAAGAGTAATTTATTGTGAGAGTGAGAAAAATAAATTTTGACTATTGAATCATTTATATATGGTCAAAATAAAAATATAAAGTCATGATATATATATATATATATATATATATATATATATATATATATATATATATATATATATATATATGCACCACATTATATGTTTTAATTAAATTAATATATCACTCTCTAAGAGTAGATAAAAATTTATTAAAATTTGTGTATCCTATGTGCCCATAGCATAACTATTCTTTTGCCCACATTGCCATTAACCTGGTGACCGGTAACCCGAATAACAGGTTTTGTGAAACTTAGGTGAAACTATAGTGCAGACTTGGCACCGGTGCCGAAATTTTTTAATCTTTAAATTTTCATGTTTTAATTTTAATCCATTAGGTTAGGGATGATGAGATGCCTAAAAGAATTTATTTGAAAAATATTAAGTGATTTTTAGTAGCAACTGCTAGAATTGGTTTAAGAATTAACTCACATACAACAGGTAAAAGTCTCAAATAACCCTAATACATGGTATGTATTACAATATAATTTAACTAGAGATTAGGATATAAGGTTACTTGGACAAATGAATTTACTTGGGCAATTGAATGATGAAAAATCCATTTGGACTGGAGATAAAATCACTTACAAGATTGAAAAAGAATACTAAAATTCTCTATCACTTCAGTTTATTTGTGTGGGTGAGGACAAAAATTATTTCTATTTTATGATGCTTATTATGTATAATTTTAATAAGACAACTATACAACATGGTATAAAGAAATATGAGTATCTCCTTATGTTAAGAAGAGATGAGCTAACTTACTCATTATAATAAGCTCATACACAAGATTTATCACAATAATTAATATGAAGTGAAGTGTTACAATTACAGGCCTTAAAATTAGTGATCATTCTTTGGGCTAAACAAAACAATATGATGTAATTATTTTGACTTCTAATTAATTTAAATTTTATAAAAAAAGAAAGAAAAAGAAATACTAATTATGCTAGTGCAAATGATAATAATCTATCAGCAACGCCTAGGTCCAACTGAGTAGTACTTGTTTAATGATATTTCAACTTGTCGCAATGTTACAGTATCCATGTCATGTAGCTTACTAAACTACGTACGTAGCATCACTGTCTAAACCCAAATCAACAAAGTTCCCCATAATATGCATATGCTAATGTTAATACAAGTCATTACACCATGATATGTTTTGCCTTACTAACCCAGTAACCCACAAAATCAAACAGAAATGAGTATTAATGGGAGTTGAGAATTCCCCTCACAATATATATATATATATATATATATAAACTTAAAATTAACCTCCAATTAAGCTTTAGTCTCTGATCAATTTTAACCATTTATTCCTGCATTACTTAACCAACATCCAATTTTCAATAATAAGAAAAGTTCAAATGATACTACATAAAGTTTAGAGTTCTAACTCGATGCTCGATTGCTTTCTACAGTTTACACCCAATGGAGTTTGAGGGTGAATACGTGAAGTTATTACATGGAAATAAAATCTGAGACTCATTCAACCAAGATTGGAGAGTTAACAAAACAGGACAAGCCAGATCTCTCACTATAACACCTTTCAAGCAAATTTGCATTCCTTTCAGCTAGTTTATCCTCATGCTTTACAGCCTGACGTGTTCTAGTGCAGAGATACCATTTAACCCTTTTGCATAGTAGTGTGCCACAAAGTCCTGTACTGTGGTTTCCTTGTAAACTGGAGGACTCCCCTCTGTCAGCAACTCACTGATAGGTCCATATAGTCTTGAATTCTCAGGTGGAAGATGCTGCCTGAAAAAGCATGCTACTGAAACTCGTGGACCTAATTTTTGGGCCAGAACTCTGTGGTTGACGCTGACAAACTTATCATTCGTGATTAGCTGTAAAAAAGGTTGAGACAGTAAGTCACATATGCTATTAGCCTTCTTTAATTGCCAGAGTAGTTTCTACCAATAATTTTACAAACAGCTGATTTTGCATTGAGAATATGAAGTCTACTAAGACAAGGAGTTCTCAATAAAAGTTTAAATATAACATAAAATAAGTGAGTCTAGATAACTTTTATCTTTTGACGATAAATTGACATGAAAACTAAGAAATACCAGCAAGCAAATGTTGCAGTTGGGAGCCATACCATAAGTTTGATAGCTCATTTGGAGTTGCGTTTTTTTTTTTATATAATTTATTTTAAAAGATATAATTTTTTCTATTTTAGTGTGTTTGGATGAGATTTTGACAAGAAAAACTGAAACACTTAAAAAAGCTTAATTTAATTTGTACTTCTTTTTTAGCAAGATTTTTGTTCTTCTAACATGGAGAAATTATTCAAACATGAAAAGTACTTTTCGAATATTACTTCGAAACATAATATATATATATATATATATATATATATATATATTATAAAAGATCTTTGAAAAAAAAATCATATCGAAAAGACCATTTTTAAAAGCTAATCCAAACCAGATAAGTTTCTCTTATATACAAGACATGTTTTTGTATGTCAAGTGTAGCATCATAATATGAATACCGGTTGCTGATTTTATGTTTGGCTTCTAAAGAACATGTTTGGCTTCTTTTTCATAGAAATCTCTTCGAGAAAATTGATGAACTTACCTGCATCAAATCACCCAGGTTAATGACCAAAGCACCAGGAATGGGTGTGACATCAACCCACTGGTTTTCATGGAGGATTTGGAGGCCACCAACTTGGTCTTGCAGGAGAACAGTGAGGAAGCTACTGTCAGAATGACCGCTAGTGCCCATAGTCAGTTCTGGCTCAGGGCAAGCAGGGTAATAATGGGCAAGCAAGAAAAGTCCCACTGCACAATCTATGTCCTTAAGGTAACTGGGATGAAGGCCTAATGCTTGAGAAAGCAATTCAAACAGAATTATCCCTAGACTGTTGATATAGTTCGAGTACTCAATCGTTATATCTCTGCAAGTAAATAAGATTTAACAATATTCGGGGGGAAAGTTAATCAGCTCAGTGGAATGAAAGTGAGAAGAAAATAAAATATAACTTTTCATTCTTTATTTCGTATTTGATTTACTTTTCTAATTTTCATTTCACCCACAAACTACACCCTCAGGGACAACAAAATCAAGAAGAGGAATAGCAGACACAAAATTCTACACAGATTATGCATAAATTATATGTCAACTAAGTTGTAGTGAAAGTAATTAAGAAGATCCTTTACCTAAGGAACTAAACAAGAATTTCTATTTAACTGCTAGCATGCATATATATATATATATATACTGGTTTTCTATATAAACCTACCTGCAAACTGCAGGCAGTTCCTGAGGATCAGGAGACCGAGGGGCCATTGTACAAGACAGGGTATCCCTCCAGTTGACTGCTGGAGTTGTATACAAATCAAAATTGGTATTGTAATATACCCTTTTGGTATGATCACGCGAATAAAACTCTCCCTTCACTTCAGCGTCCTGCTCATGAAATCTGCGCACCCCATCAAGCATCTCATCTAAAACACTCAATGGAATCCCGTGATTGACCACTTGAAAGAACCCCCAGTTCTCAGAAGCATATTTGACTTTGGCAATAATCTCATAGCGTGAACTAGCGTCTGCAAGTAGAACTCCCAAGTCAATGACTGGAATTCTAAGATTGGAAGAGGAAGAAGTGCTGAGTTTATGCTGCTCGTGAATGAATATCCTTGGGACTTTAGACAAACCAGCATCAACAAGTCCCTTAACACCGGCTTTTGATTCATCAAGAGCCTTCAATTCTCTGTACCTATCAGAAACAGATTCATGGCTTACTTGAGCTTGTTCTGCATCACAGGCCACCGTTTTTTCCTCCATTTCCAATATAAGGTCCTCACCTTGGCCCTGTTTCTTCACATACGAGTTGCCCTCCTACCTGCGACGTTGGCTTCCTGAGACAGTGATTCCGACTGCGATGTTGGCTTCCTAAGACGGTGTCTTCCCAACTTTTATTTTGGATTTTGCGTCTTCGAATGTGAAGTGGATGACAGTTAGTCTTGCTCTATGCGATTCTGTGGGTGGCTCTTTTTTTATTTGGTAGGCTTTCTATTTCTTTTTTATTAGCCATTTAACCGGCGCACATATTAGTATTTGGTTAAATTAATCATTAGTCCATGAGTTTAATTTTGATCAACTGTTAGTATAAAATTATTTTACATAATCACTCAATCATGTATTGTCAACTCATTAAAAGAGTTTGATTATTATAATAATTACCTTAAAAGTCTAATACTTTTAATGATGTGTCTGTACATAATTAGATGACAGTGTAAATTTTTTTACACTTACATTGGATTAAAATTACATCCTTATCTAATATGATAATATTTGATTTAGTTTATAATTATTTAGAAAATATTTTTTTAATCATAAAAGCTGTGTTTATTTTTTAACATGTTTGAGTAGTTAGATTAAAAGTAGTTAATTAATTTTTTATATTAAAAAATAACTTTTTTTTTCTTTCTAAAAGTTAGAATTTGAGTATTTTATTTATAATTTATTGTGATTTTTTGATAGCTATAGTTTATAAATATTATTTTGCCCTCAACTAAATAATTTTTAAATTAATTCATATATTTTTAATAATTTAATACATAAAAATGATTTTTTTATATAATCAAAATAAAATTATTTGTCTTAAAATTTATTATGAACTAACATACTAAATATAAATTAATTTCTTATAATTGATTTTCTTAAAAATAGATTATACATATAATCGATTTTTAACATAATCTTTTTTTCACAATTAATCCAAACACCCTTATTTTGTGCATTTTGATTAATTAATTTTAACTTATTTCAAAAGATTTGGTAGATAAATACTCTTTTACTTTCAACTAAATAAATTTTTCAATAATTTTATATAACTTTTGGTAATTTAATACATAAAAGCGATTATTTTTATACAATTTAAATACTTTTTTATATCATAAAATTGATTATAAACTAACATATCCAAACATAAATTATTTTTTTCATAATTGATTTGCTTCAAAATTGACTATACATATAGTTGATTTTTAACATAATCTTTTTTCACAGCTAATCCAAACATACTTTTTATACAATCCAAACAAAATTATTTGTCTTAAAATCAATTATGAACTAACATAACCAAACATAAATTAATTTTCTCATAATTGATTTTCTTAAAAGTCGAATATACATATAATCAATTTTTAACATAATTTTTTTTCACAGTTAATCTAATCTTTCTTTCTTTTCTTTTATTTTTTTTTTATTTTTGGCCTATGACCAGCGTATCTCTCCGTCTGGAAGGTAGTAGATTAATTTTATAGGATACTGTCAGACGCATGAAATAGAGACTCTTTTTAACTATGTTTTTTCCATACACATCATTTCAAAGGATCGAACTCGGAATAAAATACTTAAGGTGCTTAAATCATTTTCACTCATATTAACACAAGTTAGTTCTTTTTTTCTTTATTTACTAGTTTACTGTACTCGTGCAATGCACAAAATAATTAGACCATTTTAAAAGTAATTTTGATGATATAAATTTACATGTGATAAAAAATAATGAAACGTATAAGAAAACAATTTAAATGTAAAAAGCAATCATTATATATACAATTTATACATTTATGATGAATAAAAAAATAATATACTTTTGTACAAAATATTAATTTGCAAGAGTTTAAAGAAAAATATTAAATATTTTCATTTCAAATACTTAATGACATTGCTTCAAACCTAGAAAAAAAAAACTTTTATATGGATTACATTTAACTTAAAATATAAATTATTTTAATTTAAGCATTTAAGACTTTATTAAGAATCTTATTTACAAATTCAAAATTAACTTTCTAAGTTATTTTAATTTTTTATGTAATAGTTTTATTAGTTAAAATTTATATCCAATCATATAAATAGAATAAATAACATAATATTAATATTTACCAATCAATAAAACTAACTAATTGTTTTAACTTGAATGTGATATATGTATCCTAAATTTATATCCAATTAGTTTCTTTATATCACACACAGTGGGTAATCTTTATTAAGCTTTATTTTGTACATGGTGGAAGCTACACTTTCTTTTACAACTATATACACATCTTTCCAACATTCCCTTTCTATTTTAGAAATTCTTTTGAAAGGTATGTGTTACTGTTAGTGGTTCCAAGGGGACGCTACACTTTCTTTTACAACTATATTCACAGTACACTTTCTTTTATCCCCTTTCTATTTTAGAAATTCTTTTGAAAGGTATGTGTTACTGTTAGTGGTTCCATGGGTTTTCACCTGGACATGACAATAAATAAAATTTCCCATTCCACCTGTCAAAATAAATTATTTTTTATGTCTTTGCGACTATTTAATTTTGTGCATTTGAATCCGAGATCCATAGAATTTTACACTTTTGCAAGATCTAAGAAGAGGAGGAAGAGAGTGAAAGTTCTAGTCAAATGTTCTCCGTGGCTACATTTGGCTTAGTGTTTTGTAACTAGGATCTGACCAGGCATGTGCTCTTACTTTATATAAATTTGGTTTCATTTTGTGGCAATTTTGCTTTGAGACGATTGTGAAGCCAATTTCAGGCATCTCATTTGTCTTAGAGGTAGATGCTTAGGGAAGATACACTAGGCTTTGGTTTGTTAGTCCAAATTTCATAAGACCAGATTTTCTTTTACTTATTTTTCAATATATGAGACATTTTCTTTTACTTATTTTTCAATATATGAGACATATCTGAGTGATTTATTGTGAGAGTGAGAGGAGCAAATCTTGATTATTTGATCATTCATATATGATTAAGATTAAAACATAAAGTTATGTGATTTTTTTTAAGTGATCATATAACCTTTAAGTAACATTTAATATTGACTATACATGAATAATTCAATAATCAAAATTTATTTATTTTATTATCATAATAAATCACTTATCTCACTGCATTATATATATATATATATCCGGTTCAATCATCCGTTTAATCGATTGAAACCTGAACCGCTCTCATTCATTTATATGGTAGTTCCCTTCACCTCTTCCCTTTGTTATTTCGGACAACAACACCAACAACACCTACCACAACCACAACCCACATTCCAAGGTTACAAGCTTCAACCTTTGTATCAATTCCCCTCTTCATTTTGCAGCTGCAAAGGGTCATAACGAGCTTTCACATCTACCCATTTCTTTTGTTTTGTTTTGCTTTTTTTAATGTTTTAAAGTTTTTGTGTTGGCCACTTTCATCAACCTTCTGATTCTCAAAGTTTCTGTTCTGTTTTTTTATTTTTGGGTTTTCATTAGATTGTGGCATTGCTGCTTGAGAATGGAGCTGATGTGAATTCAAGAAATTATTGTGGGCAGGTACAGTTTTCATTTGCTGGGTTTTTATTTTTTATGGCGGGTTGATTATTTTATGGGTTTAGATTTAAGTTTTGTGGGTATTGGTTTTGATTTGACGAAATTGCATGATATGATTGCAAATGGTGTGATGGATTTAGTGGTAAATATCAATATTGGAAGATTCAATTTTAGAGTATGATTCTATTCCATGCAGCAAGCATAGCTAGAGTGAGCATTATAATAAGTGACAGATTGATGGATCTGGTATCAATTCAATAGATGCCAGCATGATAACATGAAGCTTTACAAGATTTTCTTTGGATATATCTCACTTTCCTTTTTGATACGTGTATATGAAGTACGAACTGAGAATATGCTTTAATTTGATCCTTTATTTGAAGATGGCTTTGATGCTAGCTTGTAGATATGGTCATTGGGACGTTGTACAGACCCTTCTGCTATTCAAATGCAATGTGAGTCCTGTTATGCTTTTTCCCCCTCCCTGTCTTTCAGTTGTATCTAAACTGTCTTTCCTCATAACTTAGCATTTACACTGGAGACCATAGGTCATAGGGCTGTTTATTGAAACTACCTGCTAAGTGGAACTTGAATTCTTGGTCTTCAAGTGTAGTTTCTTTTTTACATGGTTAAAGTTTCTTTTCAAGAATAACTAGACTGTAGTCAATTCAAGGTTATGAGAACAGATTATCTCAGTGGGAGGACAGCTCTTCACTTTGCAGCTGTGAATGGGCATGTAAGATGCATTAGACTTGTCGTGGCTGACTTTGTTCAAAGTGCTCCTTATGAAGCTTTACATGCTTGCACAGATGCTGACATGGATGATGGATCAAATGTGAAAAGCAAACATGAACAAAGGTATCGTTTTCCTTTTCATTATGTAATTATCAAAACAATATATCATTGCAGTAAATTTCATATGCTATATTTATGTTTAGCTTATAGGGTTGAATGACTAATATACTTCGCCGTCTGTAATATGCTTATATTAAAATGTTCTTTGCATTGATTTCATCATATATTTAGTATTTTATTTGATACTCGCTTTATTTTTTCTTCATTGTCATACATGTGCATTTACATATTTAGTTACTTACTACATGAATAATTAAGTATTAGATAAAAATATTAATTGCAAGAGCTATGCATAAATTTTCTGTGGGGATTATGACATTGAGATTTCATTTAGTTTTCTTTGCTGTTAAGAATGTTTTAAGGGCTGACTTTACTATAGAGTTGTTATTTCTGTATGTTATATTCTTGCTATTTATTTACTTCCAGTGCAGTGCGGTGTCCAAGTTTGTAAACAAGACAGCTATTGCTGGTGTTACTGCCCTTCATATGGCTGCGTTAATGGGTATTTTGATTGTGTACAACTGCTACTTGATCTTAATGCAAATGTGTCAACTGCGACATTTCATTATGGGACATTGTTGGATTTAATAGGTTTGTCTTTTGTTTAATATGCTAAATAATATATAGTTGTTTTCTTTCCCCCTTCAAAATTAATTATGTGCTTTGTGTAGGGGCTGGAAGCACTCCATTGCATTATGCTACTTGTGGGGGCAATTTAAAATGCTGTCAGGCAAGAATTGCTTTGATTTTGATGTGTAATATACCTTCTGGTCCTTCCCTTTGAATCTGGCAATGATGCTCTTCTTTTTCAGATCCTCCTTGCAAGAGGTGCCAGTTGGATGGCTTTGAATTGCAATGGGTAAGATATTGTAAATGGATATTTTAGTACAAACCTTCACTTGCTTTATAACATAAATTATACGAATTTGAATTTTTTTCCCCACAGGAGGCTTCCACTTGATGTTGCTAAGATGTGGGGGCTTCATTGGCTTGAACCATTGCTGGTACTCAGTTCTGATGCCATAATACCATCATTCCCCTCTTCAAATTACCTGTCCTTGCCACTCATGAGTGTGCTCGACATAGCCAGGTATTTTGCAATCAATTATTTCTGTTTCTGCAAATTGGCCCAACATCATTTTGTGGAATTGTATTTGATAGGAACCAACTAAGAGAACACTTGAATTAGTGAATATCCCTATGGAAACTCTGGTTTCTGGTATTTGATTTAGATGGTCCAGTAGCCAGAGATGAGGTTCTGAAAACAGAGAAGATAAAACATAAAAGAAGTAAAACAGAAAAGAAAGTATTCACTCCCACAGAACTTTGAGGGTCTTCTCCTCCCAATTCCCCTTACTTAATTCTTGCCAGCATCATTCTTCCCTCACTTCTCCCTTAATACTCTCTGGCCTAACAGCCTCCCATTCCTAAATATTCCCTCCCTCTCCCACTTGCCAAGTCAACAAGTGTTAGTTACAATTCAAGAGGTAGTTTATTCGCCCACTTCCCACTTCCCATGCTCCTCTCCTCTTTATTCTCCAAATTTCCCTTCTTAAGCCACCTAGTGTAGACCCATGTAACCTTGGGCCCAACAATATCTAGATAATGAAAATGACAAACAGCAATGGGAACAGTTCTAGAAATATAGTGGCAAAATATTGGGCTCCGTAATTAGCATAAAAGGGAAAAAAACAGAAAAATAATTTGGGGAAGCTGTGAAAGTAAACATGTATGACTCCCACTGCCCTTCATTTAGAAGAGAAAAGGAAGGAAAAAAGAACAAAGAAAAAAAAGAATGCCTGAACCTGTGACCCATCAGTGTGGAACCTTAATTTTCTCCTGAAAAAGAAAAGAATGGATTATATATTACAAGACTCATTTATGAACTTTGTCCATTTTGTAGATATACAAAATGGGATGCTATGCCTTCAGAATTTTCACTATTTGTCTACATGATGAATAGATATCTACATTAATTCTTTGATTAGTGGCTATCTAATGTGATGTCAACAGATAACTCTTTGGGGAAATAGCCGAGAGCCTTTAGATTCTAGATTTCTTATTAAAAATATTAAACAAGTGAGGATGAGTATGATTAATATTGCTTTGAAATGATTTGTGATTTTATAAATTGCAGAAAAAAAACGTGTAGAATTTTCTCGGTAGCTATCATTAAGGAATTCTGAGGGCATTGAGGATTTATGCAAGTATTTGGAGAACAATAGTACTGTTTAAGGTGTTTTATGATGTAAATGATAGAGGACTTGAGTTAAATAAGCTAAGTAAAGTGAAACTATGGTTGGTTCTGTTGGACTGTAACGGTGAGCCAAATGCAAATGTGTTCTGTTCTGAGAAATTGAACAACACTTTGGAACTTTGTTGCCATCATTATTATTCTTTTCTTTTCCACCTTCAGTTTTGTGGGTGAACCAAAACTATGATTTTTATTTTTATTTTTTTTACTTTTTAATGAAATATGATGTTTAGGATAGAAGTAGGACAGAATAGCAAGGGACAACCAAGTCCTTTTTAAAATGGCTTTCCAACAGTGAATTTTGACTGTCAAAATGTAATTACACTAATAAGGCATAATAATTATTGACTGTTATAGTTGGAGTTTGATGCACTATCAGTGTATGGAATTTTTTTAGACTAATGGTATAAAAATTTGGATTAAAAACTAAAAAAAAATTGAAATGACAGCTCACAGCCCCAATAATATGTGATATCCTTCTATAACTTCTGAAATCTTAAACTTATGGTTTTAAAGTGTTGTTCCATAAATTTAAGGTTCAAATTCTAGTTTAAAAAATTAGGATTTTGATTTTTTTCCTCACAAAATGACAGTGTTATTGTATCAAATTGACTTCTATGAGATGATGTATGCATATTCTATGCATCTTTTATATGATGTATTTATACAAAGTAGGTGATGCTGTAAAATGAACTCTTCATCGACAGTGCATAGTTTAGTTTGCAAAATTAGGTTTAGATGTGTTTTCCACTTTTCCTCACAAACTAACAGTGTGACTGCCCTAAATTGACTTAAGATTTACATGTCCTATGAATATTTTCCATGATGTAATTATGTAGAAACTGATAGACATTAGACCTGCTTCAAGAAATAACTTATGAGGTGTTGCTAAGCGTGCAAAACTGGATTGTGCAGTCCTTCTCATCAGTACTCTCTCTCACACTCTTAATGGTTTTTGAAGCACAGATGCAAGTTATTGCATTATTACATCGGTTATTCTGCTTGTTGTCTATGATTTAGAATTATCAGCTTGTTTGTTTATTTGGTTTCATAACCGTATGAAGGTTTTCTCTCTCTCTCTCTCTCTCTCTATATATATATATATATATGCATATAGATTGATAAATCTTGTTTGCATGCTTTCAGCACATTCCATGGAAGAGGCAGAGGTCCTATGTGATTGATTAGGAATATTTGTAGATGGTAGCTTGCAGTGAATTGGAAATCCAGAGGAGGTAACATTGCTTAAGTGATATGCTTTATCAATCATTGCAAAATAAACTGTTCATGGGTTTGGGTAGCTTATGGCTTACTGAGCGCAGCCTATTAATTATTTTTCCTTTGGTTTTAACCCCTTCTGGATGTAGTTGGAATGTATGAATGGTTTATGGTAGACTTGCTACAATAACTATTTTGTTCCTTCTTTTTTCTTTGACTTTCTTTGTTTGCTTTTTTTTATTAATAAATGTTTAGGATGTCTGCTGAAATGGTCTCATGTATAGCTGTTGGGTCCTTATCGTTCCTAGAGAAGATGCTCTTGAGAAGGTCTGTGATTGATGATTTTTTCTTTCTTTTTTCCCTTGCTTTTCTTTTATTAATGATTTTTGTTCTTATATATGGTTATCAATCTTCTTGAGCATGATTTTTTTAGGTTCTGTAAAGGTACTATTCGATATGCTAGTGTTCGTGCTCATATGGGAAGAACTGCTAGTAGAAGGGATGATCTTCTTGAAGATTGTTACTGCCTATTGGTATATTCTCTATTTCTCTTGCGTTGCTACTTGTTTTGCCAATTTCTCACAGATGAAAATCCTTTGTTATGGCCAAGATATTGGAGATTGTTCCTGTTGCCATTTTCATCACAAATCATGCATGCCAGTAGTAAAAAATATCACCTTGTTTTACCCCTGACGTACCTTTTGTGTCTGGCTACAGTTGAATCTTCTCAATATGGGTTTTTACTCGTCTACTAGCACTACGTATGCAATTATTTTTTATTTTAAAATATAAATAATCACATTAGTGATCTGTGTATAGAAATTAATGAAATGTTATTTCTTTTATTTTTTAAATTAAATATGGATAAGAATTTTGAAAAAAAAGAAGATATATGCCATAGTAGAAAGCGATTGGAATAAAAATATAATATAACATTAATTATTATGAAACTAATATTATTTAAAAAAATGAGATGCCAAATGAAAAATCTTTTAATAATAGGATCATAAATAAGTTAAGTCTAGATTCATATTCTGTAGTTTTCTCTTAAACTATGTAATGCATTAGATAATTAATGAGATGCTTTTAAAAATAAAATAATATAGTAGGAACAATTGATAAAGAATATTGATACTTTTAATGAGTCAATGCTTTATATTTATGGCAATTGATTAATACAAAAACAATGACAATTCATTGTGTATAAAACGATCAATTGAATATCATCGTAATAGGTTGATGATTTCATTATGTTGTTATTCATTTAAATCAATTTATACTAGATTTTTTTTTAATTTTTTTATTTAAGTAAAATTTTATTTTTCATTTATCAGTTATTATAATTTTGAAGTAGTTATGTATTTAAAGCAAGACAAGATAAAAAACAAATACATTATTACAAGCACTACTATTTAATTATAATATATGATCGTCCTAAGAATTTGTTTCAAAGTGAATTATGTTTGTTTAATTATTTACAAGTATATTTAATACTTTTGGTAATATTAATGTTTTCTTAATTATTTGATAAAAATATATTGTTTTTAAACTATTTACTTTTTTTGAAAATAAATTTGTGCATGGCACAAATACAAATTTAGGCAAAGTGTATAAGTTGCTCTTCTATCGTCAATATAATAATGAGTGTCTTTTACACTTGATCAGAAGCTTCAACTATAGATTGTTAAGAGAAATGCTGTGAAGACTTTATATATACTATTCATGTATCGTATCCTAGAAATTCTTATTCTGCATATTACTTTTGCATTTGTTCAAACTAATGAAAAGTATGTATAAACTTAATTATCTTTAAGTGAATGTCAACTTATCTATTAGGAATATATATATAACTTGCTCTTTTCCATAATTGCCCCATGAAAAAGGGTTATCATTTATGCAAGTCAAGAACCATATATATATTGTACTACATACATTTCAATTTTTTTATGTGATGTAATATTTATATTAACCATTAGATAATATTAGAAATTTTTATAATTTTTTAAAAACACTCTGTGTATTGCACGAGTGAAAACCTAGTAGATAAATAATAATAAAAACAATTAGTGTCAATCCAGTAAATAAGCATAAAAAATACATAATATTTAAAAATTATAATATGAGTCAGCAAGAACTTGCATATTATGAGTAAATATTATTTTCAAGGATGAAAGAATATGAAAAAAAACACCAGCATTTAAATTATTTTTCAATTGACTCTAAAGCTTAAGTAGCATAAATCTTAAATTGAAGTTTAACTCATAATATAAAAAGGACCTTAATACATGCTTAATAAGTGATTCCATACAAGATCAGCACGCAAATTGCTAAGATTTATCAAAAATAAATAATTAACAAATTTTATCCAATTTTTTTAGGTACATAATTTATTTCAATTTTAAAGACTAATAGTTGAACACAATTTTAACTATTAAAATTGGAAGTCATAAGGTTATAAATGAATCAAATTATTTGTCCACAAATATAAGTTACCTGAATGAAAGAAACTTTTCAAGCGTCTTTTATAAAGATTTAAAATTTTGACAAATGTACATCAAATTTAATTAAAGTTGGATTTCAATATAATTTAATTTAATTTTTTAAAAATATATTTAGTCTTTGGTTTAATTTTATCATCAATATTTAAAAATGACTTTGTAAATATTAATTTTTTTTAAAATTTAGATAGACTCATGTTTTAAATATAGATGAATTAATAATGACTTTTTTGGATATATTATTGATTAAAAAATAACACAACTAAACATAATAAATGACATGCTTAATTCAATTTGTTTTCATAATAAACAAACTAATATATCATTTTGGTCAGAGCTTGCAAACATAACATTACATTTTTTGGATGACTTGTTCATTTTATGTAATATGGGAATGTGAGAATATTGGTATTCCTAATTATTTATTAACTCTTCCTAATAATTATTATGTTTTTATTTTTTAAATTTATTATCAATTAAATAATTTTTTATTCAAGTCAAGCCTTAATTAATTTTTTTTTATTATCATTTAATTAAGGATAATTTAGAAAATTACACTTAAAAATAAATAAGTGGAGAGTGTGAATAGATAATTAGAATTGCAAATAATAGCACCCTATGTGAAATATTTGATTATTTTAATATTGTATTCAATTGTTATTAGTAATTTGTTAGGGTACAAGAATATCTCATCTTACTCAACATAGGACGAATGTAATTTGCCATTATTACTCCATGAGTTTAATTTTGATCCACCGTCAGTGTAAAGTTTTTTTACACTGTCATCTAATCATGTGTTGCCAAATTATTAAAAGAGTTTGACTATCACAATAAACACCTAGAAAGTCTAACTCTTTTAATGATGTGTCAGCACATAATTGAATGACAGTGTAAAGAAACTTTACACTGACAGTGGATTGAAATTAAATTCTTACTCCATACTCTTGTGAACATTTTGTATTAGACCATAACAAGTGTTTTTTTAAATTAAGATTTATCATTTTAACTTAAACATTTATTATATAACAACAAGAAGTATTTTACATAAAAGAATTAAAAAAACACACAATTAATATTTAATAATTATTATATTTATACATGCATTAACCAATACATTTTGATAATTATAAAATTTTGATTATATATATATATATATAAAAGACACGCCTTTAAAATGTATAGGTAAGTGAAAATATACGATACACATTAAGCCAACAGTAGGTATTTGTAAAGGCATAATTAAAAAATATGATGATAATAATATGGGTGAGGGTGAGGGTGAGGGTATTACCATTCCCAATTATCTATTCAGACTCTTATTTAATTACTTTCTGTTTTAATTACCTAAAATGTTCTTCATAAATGATATGTTATCTTAGTTAAACTTTTCTGTTATTTACACTTTAAGTTGTTAGTTCATATACATTTAATTTTAATATTTATTTATCAAATAATTAATTCTAAACGAAATAAAATCAAAAACTGATTTTATAATATTCTTATTAACAATTGTATTTAATTTTAAAGTGTTATTATTAATCACGCCAATTAAATATGACTCCAACATGTGCTTGACATTTGTTTTAAACTATCATGGTAAATCTTACATAAAACTAGTTATCTTACCCGTACGGGTTATTTTATAGTTTATATTTTAATTTTTTATTTACAATTATATTTTTTATAATTATTATTTTGAATATGTTCAATTTATAAAATGATTTTTATAAAAATTCTTATAAATAGATGAAAAAATGTTTAAAACTAAGTTTTTGTGTCTAAAATAATTTATTTTATTTTATTTTATCCATGCTTTGCACATTTTAATTTATTTTTTATTTTTAAAAAAATAATGTTTTTATATATAATTATGATTTCATATATGTTAAATTTACAAAGTTTTTTTTAATAAAAATTCTTAAAAGTAAATACATGAAATATTATAAATTAATTTTTTATATTGGAAAGGTTGTCTATTTTTTTATTTCACTATTTAATTCTTTAAATTTTAATTATATACTTTGATAACATTTTACTTCTTAATATAATTGTCTTTTTAAATTTTATTATTTCATTTATGTTAATGTTACCATGTATTTAATGATATAACTTTTATTTAATGATACTATTAATTGCTTCAAAAGGCAATTTTACTTATATATATAGATTTGCCTTAGGAATAGATCACTAAATTTAAGTAATTAAATTAATTTTTATCTAATATTTTAAAATAAATTCTTTTTTGTTCTGATAAAATATTAAAATACGTAAATAAAAAAATTATAAATAAAAAAAATTGTGACCCAAACTCTCCTGAGAATGAGGCATATTAAAATGGGTTTCTTTCAAAAAAAAAAATTCATCACCCAATTTTAATAAGTTGTGTAAAAGTGAACAATAAAAGGTAAAATGCATGTGTACTTGAGCTTTGTTTTTTAACCAAGGAAGGGAGCCAAAACAACCAAGTTTGTCTTAATTGTAGAGAGAAGAAGAGAGAACGACCTTCTAAAAATTGCCAGAATGTTGAATGCTACAAGTCCACTGTTGAGGTATGGGATCCATGCATTTCATTTTCTTCTTACTCAACTTCTATCATTGATGGATTGTGTAAAGTTGGGAGAATCTCTTATGCACAGGAGTTCATTGATGTTATATGTTATTGCGGCACATCCCTCACTTTAATCACATACAACATTCTTATTGATGTTCTATTAAAAAGCTGCGAATATTAAAATTGAAGCCTTTTTGAATCAAAATATCATAAAAAAGTTGTTGTGCAGTATCAATTTTATTTCTTTTGCAAAGTTCATCAAGAAGTATATTATATGTATATATATCTGTTACAATTTGTTGGTCATCCATTCACTTGAACAAAGTAACTGTCTCATCAATCTTCTGATTTTTTAACAGAACATCAATAAAAGTGTTGTATGTGATTAAAGTGGGGGATGTGCCACAAAAATATATGGCATCAACGAACTCTAGTGCATCAGAGATTCTTCTAACTTTACATAATTCATCAATGATAGAATTATAGGTCACTATGCTGACAAACAACCTATTGATAATCTTTTTTTTATATAGATTAATTGATTCATCTACAACTTGAATCTTGCAATATCTGTGTATCAATATGTTATAGCAGAGAATATTAAGAAACAATCTCGTCTTAGACATAATACTGAATATGCTTTTTGCCTTGTTTATCTGAGAAGCAATGAAATACCCATTCATTAAAGTCTCATAAGTAAAAACACTTAGTTTAAGACCTTCCTTGATCATCATAATAAAGAGATTTAGAGCTATGTTCATTTGCCCTTCTTTATAATAGGAATCAATTAAAATGTTGAAGGTATAAACATATATATCCACATTCTTCTAAACCATTATTTCTTAGGAAACCAGCGGTTGCTTCCCAGTTTTTGAAGCAGCAAAAATTATGAATTAGAATGTTGTAAGTTATAATAAATGCCCCTAGGTTGTAGTGTGTGAAGAAAGAAAATGAAGTCCTCCCTATGTGGCAGAAACAATTAATCAAGATATTTAAAATTACTAAGTTTAGTGTGATTCCACAGATATCCATTTGCCTATAAAGCCTAATGACAATAGCATAGTCCTTATTCCTCTTCACAATGTAGCTTAAATTTTTTTCAAATTCTGTTATTGGTGGCTTTGGATGAATACCAAGCATCTCTCTAAACGAGACTACCACACCTTCAACCTCATGAAAGCATCTATAAGGTGACGATGATGCAAGTCGAGTAACGGAAAATGAAATGTGTGGATCCCATACCTCAACAGTGGACTTGTGGCATTCAACATCCGGCAATTTTGAGAAGATTGTTCTCTCTTCTCTCTACAATTAAGACAAGCTTAGTTGTTCTGTCTCCTTTCCTTTGTTAGAAAGAAAAGTTCATGCACACATGCGTTTTACCTATTACAATTTACTTTTACACAACTTTTGAAAGTTGGGTGATGGATTTTATTTTTTTTTTGGGAAACCCGTTTAACATGTCTCACTCTTTGGGTCACGAATTTTTTTTTTAAATGTAAGTTTTTATTAGGACCAAAAAAAAATTATTTTAAAATATTAGATAAAAATTATTTTAATTACTTAAGTTTAGTGAAATTCATTTCTATTGGCAAATTTTATGTAAAGTAGATATGCACAGTAGCAAACCATATGCCATGATCTACATCTTGATAATTTTAGTACACCTTTTTGCACTCAAATTTTATTTTTTTGGACCTTTTTGCGGTCTTTGCATCTTTCCACTTATTCAAAGTTAAACCTAGACTATAAAATTTCTCTGATAATCATTTCATTGCGTTGGAAATTTTTATGCTGTCTCAAGAACATATATCTATTGAAAACATGATAAACAATTACAGTAGTTACCTTTAGAAGATCTCCAATGTTTACAACAAGTGCTCCATGCACTGGAGGAACATCAACCCATTGATTCTCATGAAGAACTTAAAGACCACCCATCTGGTCTTGCAGAAGTATTGTCATGAAGTCAATATCAGTGTGCTTCGTAGTGCCCATAGTTAATTCGGGTTCAGGGCATGCTGGATAGTAGTGACCCAAAATTAATTGTCCTTCGGAAGAGTCCAATTCTTTAAGGTAAGAAGGGCTAAGGCCAAGAGCCTTAGACAATATTCTCGAAGATTGTAAAACCCAACGCCCTTACTTTCTTTGAATATTCAATCACAATATCTCCACAAGTACATAATCATTTCATCAAAGACAAAAGGTCCAAATTTGATAAGGTCAGCAAGTGAAATGCACAATTGACCTTGACTAAATGCCATGTAACAAATATGAAATTAAAATATAGGAAACTTGCATAAATGCTAAATTACTAGAACAGCTGTTTTGCTTATATCATAAAACAGCCAAGAGCAACTAAGGCCCGGCTCTCTAATTCTCTCAATTTACTGCATAGACAGATGCATTATAAAAACCACAGTACATTGGTAGACTACTATCAACCCTGTGCATGTGCAGGTTTTTGTGCCAAAATTACTATAAGCATCATTACCAACATACAGCTGGTATTTCATCTGGGTTGGGAGGATCAGGACTTACTACAAATGCAATTGTATCCTCCCAGCTAGTCGCCTGGCCCTTGTACAAGCTACCATTGGAGAAATATCTGACTTTCTTTTTGCGATCCCGCGAGTAAAAGTGTTTCCTTACCCCAGTATCTTGTTCATGAAACCTACGGATTCCATTAGTCATCTCATACAAAACATCAATTGGAATACCATGATTGATCACCTGGAAAAATCCCCACTTCTGGACATGCATTTCAGATTTTGTCAACTACTTTAATATGCAGAGCTGAATTTTAGTGAATATCTTGAAGATCTATGATTGGAATACTGATTTTTGAGTCACTTGCTGAGCTCTTATTGAGGTCGAACTTGCCAGAATAGAACATGCGTGGAATCTTTGTCACCCCAGAGTCAAGGAGGCCTTTCACACCAGACAAATGCTTTCAGTTCAGTGGAATAATTACCTTCCTCTAACTCATTTGTGCTTGTGACCACCATGCAGGGAAACTAACAGAACAGCAGTGCAGTGCACCAAATCTAAAGTCAAAGCACCGATGATAAAATACTCCCTTGAACAAGATAGGAAAGTAGGCGAAGGTAGAATTGATTATTGGCAATTAATGGCGGCTCACGTGGAAAATAAAAACGAAAATAGAATTTTGTAATCAAACAAATGTGACAGCCTTTCCTTGTTCCACACGCAGCCAATGCGATTAAATAGGCATTTTAAATGTTACTGTAATTTTGTATGATGTTATATATATATTATGTTATTAAAAAATATATGGTCTAATCAAGGAACTGTTGCAATTGCAGGAAATTCGAGGATTTCAATTGCAAGAATCTTTAGAACACAAGATCAGACAGTTGCAGGAAATTCGAAAGTCTATGGTCCAATTAAGGAACTGTTATCAGACGAGAAAACCACCAATCTATCGAGGGGCTTGATGGAAACTATCATTCACAACTCACCTCAGGTTTCGATTACAAGCAATAGGTACAACAATTGTTCCCCTTCTCACTCACTCAACTCACCTCAATTGTACAACAATAGGTACAAAAATATGATAATATTGATAATGAAAAAAAAATCATTCAGTGTTTTCAAAATATAAAATTGTCAAGGAAATCATTGTAAATTTTTCTTTCATAATTTTTTTGTGTATAAATATAAATATAAATATTTGAAATTTATCTTTCATGTTTGTTTATTGCTCTTACCACCATTATGTAAAAAAATTGGATCCGTCATTGATAACAGTAGACTTGTAGTATTCTAAGTTTCTAACATTATGGCAATTTTGAGAACACGGTTTTCGCCTAATTCAAACTAGCTTGCTTGGTCTGTCTCCCTTCCTTAGAAAGAAAAGGCTGATGCACATGCCTTTCACTTACGTTTACTTTTACACAGCTCATGAGTCTCACCCACGTCAAGCCCAAGCCCCCCTAACTTTCTTATGAAAGTTGGGTAACGAATTTTTTGAACGCAAATCTATTTAACATGTCTTACAAAAGTTTGGGTGATGAATTTTTTATAATTTTTAGTTTACATATTTTGATTTTAATAAAAATATTAGATTAAAAAAATAGAAAATTGATAAAAAAAAAATTTAAGTATAGATGGCTAAATCTATTATGCACTTTCATGGTGGGTTAAGCTGTAAGCATCAAAGTTTTCAAAAGAAAGTCTTGAACCAACTAAAAATAAATTGGAATTTGACAGTAAAAAAAAAATTGAAAAATTTGTTCACACCCATAAGAAGAAGAAGAAGAAGATATTAAGTTCTTATCATAATACAGAAACTAGAAGTTATGCTCTTATATAATAAAAATAATTAAAGGTGTCCTTACCTTGTTCTGTCTCAAACTTGGTGCTGTTTGTTTAAAATTCACTAGATATTGAATATCACAGTCAAAGGCACAAGTTAACCATGATAAAATGCAGACTAAAGCCCACTATAAGTGAATCAAGAGTGCACCGTTCTAATTCTCGATATTACTTCACAACCTGAAAGGCTGCAAGGAAGAGTTCCCGTCAAGGCCTTTTGCATAATAATGTGTCAAGAAATCCTTGATAGTAGTGTCCCTATAGACTGGTGGGTTTTCTTCTGATAACAATTCCTTTATAGGACCAATAACCTTCGACGTATCCTGTGATAAGTTCACAAAGAAGCTTGCTACGGAAATTCTAGGGCCTATATGTCTCGATAAGACCCGGTGATAAACACTGATGAACATGTCATTTGTTATAAGCTGCACCAATAAAAAGGAAATTGAGATATATAATCGTCAAAAGTTGTTTATGGTAGCTATTTTAATTTTGCCAAATCGTAACAACAGTAGATGGCAGAAACACCATATTTTCAAGAATAAAACTTGACATTATTTATGACATTCTTGCTGGCAATTGCAATTCTTTATAATCATATGTTAATGGTAATCTAATAAAAGTCCTAAATATTTAATATTTAAGTTTAGGTCACTATGTTGCATCGTGTCCTTTAAGATTCCTTTGGAATGTAGTGCATTAATTCAAAGAACATATAGATGTCAATGATAGTTTTGTGGAAAATTAGATCCCTAAAGGACCCTGCTGAAATGAAATCAGGAAGCAAGATAGATCATCCCGTTGATTAAGGGAAATGGATACTAAGAACATATATGTTTACCACAGGGGCTTTGATGGAAGTAATAACAGAAACGTTGAGAGCAGATATCTAGATATGGACAACTTTGAGATGTAGATGGCAATATATAGAGTCTAAGCAATAACATATGGTCTGTATTCAATTACATATGGTTTCTTTTCTTGCCTTTTCTGTTGAATTTTCCAGGTTATAGATTGACAACCCTTTGTCCATTAAATTTTCTAGTCAGTTTACTTTGTTACAAAGAAAACAATCACGACTATGAATATCACAAGAAAAAGAGCAATATGTTTACTAAATATGTGTACCTGTCATTGTCAAAGAAAGGTGTTCAATAAAATCAGTGTCATAAAAATTAAAAAGTCCATGACAAAGAAAGTCACAGCTAGGCAAACTGCTACCATGTTATTCTTACATGCAGTCAAATGCAAGTTTGAGACCTGTATGCAGCTGAGTTCCCCTTGAATCTACATCAACCAAAACAAATATATGGTGCATAAAAAGTAAATGCAGAAAAGGCTGGTTACATTGCTTGTGAACAACTGAAGGCCAGATGAAGTAAAGTGTGAAGTATTACCACACGTGGTTAGTTATTGATTTAGTCAGTGATTAGTTAGTTAGTTGTGATTAGTTATATAATTAGTTACATTTTTATGGCTATATAAGTCATTCTTGTAAACAACTTCCATACACTTTTTTATTCAATAAATTTTATTTTCATCTTCTAATTTTTTCTCTAGAGCCACGTTTCTCAAAATGAAGTACATATGATGCATATGGCAAACATTTTCTTTCTCCGGACCTTTCCGCAAACTTCACATCTTTCAACTTATTGTAAGCTAAAAACCCCAGACTATAAAATGTCCCTTAAATCCATTTCATTGAATTGATATTTTTTGTGCCATCTCAAGACCATTTATCTATAGAAAACATGCTTGATAATTACAGTACTCACCTGCAGAAGATCTCCAATGTTTACAACAAGAGCTCCATGCACTGGAGGAACATCAACCCATTGATTCTCATGAAGAACTTGAAGACCACCCATCTGGTCTTGCAGAAGTATTGTCATGAAGTCACTATCAGTGTGCTTCGTAATGCCCATAGTTAATTCGGGTTCAGGGCATGCCGGATAGTAGTGACCCAAAATAAATTGTCCTTCAGCAGAGTCGAATTCTTTAAGGTAAGAAGGATTAAGGCCAAGAGCCTCTGACAATAGCTCAAAGATTGTAAAACCCAACGCCCTTACTTTCATTGAATATTCAATCACAATATCTCTACAAGTACATAATTATTTCATCAATAACAAAACAAAGGGTCCAAATTTGATAGGGTCTGCAAGTGAAATGCACAAGCAACCTTGACTAAATACCATGTAACCAATATAAAATCTAAGGAAGTTGCATATAAACTAAATTACTAGAATATAGCTGTTTTGATTATATTATAAAACAGCCAAGAGCAAGGCCCAGCTCTGTAATTTTCTCAATTTACTGCAGAGACAGATTTATCATAAATACCAGGACCCTTGAGAAATGAGAAACCACTCTAGTAAATCGGAAAACTACTGTCAAGGCTAAGCATGTGCAGGGGTTAATGGCAAAAATAGTATTAACAACATTACCTACATACTGCTGGTATTTCTTCTGGGTTGGGAGGATCAGGACTTACAGCACATCCAAATGAATCCCTCCAATTAGCAGCCAGATTTTTGTACAGGTTAAAATTGGAATAATAACTGACTTTCTTATTGGGAGCCCGGGAGTAAAAGTGCTTTTTTACCTCAGTATCTTGTTCATGAAACCTGCGGATTCCATTGATCATCTCATCCAAAACATCAACTGGAATACCATGATTGATCACCTGGAAAAATCCCCACTTCTGGCATGCACTTTGAATTTTGTCAACTACTTGAATATGCAGGGATGAGTTTTTGTGTATGTCTTGAAGGTCTATGATGGGGATACTGAACTCTGAGTCTCTTGCTGAGCTCTCCGTGAGGTCCAACTTGCCAGAATAGAACATGCGTGGGATCTTTGTCACCCCAGAATCTAATAGACCTTTCACACCGAGTTTTGAATCATCAAATGCTTTAACTTCATCCATCCTGTCATAAGTGGAATCATTACCTGCCTCCAACTCATTTGTGCTTGTCACCACCATACTGGGAAACTAGCAGAAAATTAGAGCTCTGTGCACCTGATATAAAATCACTGATGAATGATGATAATACTCACTTGAAAAGAGATAAGAAAGTCAAGGAAGGGAGAATAGTCAAATGGCCGCCAATGTGGAAAAAATAGGTTACTTGTAAAACATTTTACATATATAAAAATTGAATCGCTTCTTATATATTATTAAATTTATCTTTAAATTTATTTAGTGTCATATAAAAAATTTCTGCATAAATTAGGATGCAATCTAATGATTTTCTACATTAGTTGCCTCTTTTGTTCTCCCTATTAGTTGTCTACATAGGATTTCCTTTAAAATAACAACTGAATATTCTAGTTTGATGTGTTACAAGAAGGGCTATTTTTTTCTCACCGAAAAAAAAAGAAGTGCCATTTTTTTATCAACATTTTTAAATTTTTTTTTACTATAACAAAGAGAATGATCAATTTAGGAAGGCTCTAATTAAGAATTAAGATTAATTTGTGCATATTAAAATATGTTTTATGTACGTTATTTCTCTGCCACCACTGTTCTTGCGATGTTTAATATGGAAATATCATTTTTCCTGTAATCTTAGGATGATATATCCCACTTCTTTCTTCCATCTCATCTCAGACCTTGTTAAATCTTATGTCCCAACTGTCCTGTGAATGTAGCAATTGTTAGCTTGGTGATTTGGTCAGCAGAAATTAAGAGTGTTAGGTTTTTTTTGTGTCAGAATAGTCACTGCAGACTGTTTGGAGTAGTTAAGTTTTGTTGAGATATTTCTAGCTTTTGTGGTGATCCTTGTTTTTTGCATTTTGATTGTATCAGAAGCCGTCTTTGTAATTGATGAATAATTAGAGGGGACTTGAGAATGTTTTTAGACTTCAATTGCTTGAGAGAAATGACTCTCAACTTCTCATTTTATAGATAGAAATTACAGACAAGGTATCGGCATACCTAAACTAAGATAATATACATAAACTAAGCTAACATGCTGCTAGGTTGGAGATAACCTGTAAAGCACTGCTTTACAGATTGAGATGACACTTTACATAATCTGTAAAGTAACACTTTACAAATAGAGATTATTCTCAACATAATGTTTATATTCTAACACTCCCCCTCAAGCTAAAGCTTACGAACCTTTAAGCTTGTTACAAATAAATACACTGTAAGAACATAAATATGGGACCCCTAAACCATGGCTGTGAAGAGTCTGAAGACAACTCAGGGATGCTATGATGATTGCTGGAGAGGTAATATATGAATTGAGCTTTGCTGGAAGAATAACTCAGTAAGGCAATTTGAATGACACATAGCCTGAAAAGTCGGTTTGGAATGCTGCATGACCAAGGAGGAACTTACGCTGGAATGATGGGCAGCAGTTATTTCCTAGTATGCAATCATAGATTGCAAAACCCAATCAACACCATCTTCTCCAAAGAACATTTAGAAGCTTCAAACAGACCTCAAACTTGAATTTAGGAGACCCTCAAAGAACACCACCTATGATCTTCGGTGGGTATTTTGGATACTGCCAGGAAAAATTCTCCACCCATATGATTCTTGGTGGGATAGAGATTTACAATTCTAGATGCTGTACATGCTGTATTTCAGCAATAGAATGCATCCAAGAGGTATAATATCCTTGAATTATCCCGTTAATTTTTCAGAAGAGTCGAGAACAGACTTCAATGAGAACTTAGAATAACTACCAACTCACTAGGTTGGCAGCAAATCACCAATGCAGCAGCAACAAAGCAACCAAACTGAGAATCCAAAAGACAAAGGGAACATAATTTGAATCATCTCGCATCAACAAGAGAATCAGAAAAATGTGTGCACATTCAAAGCACAATAGCACGAGTGCTCTATTCCTCGCACCTAGCCTCCAGCAGCCATGCTGCCCAAATCAGAGGAGCAGAAGGAACAGATGGTTGTATCAGAATGGGTGGTACACACCCACTTTACCCAAATCTGTGGTGGGCTAGAATCACTGCCACACCTCACTAGAATCACTCCCAGTTTCTTACAGCAACCACAATCCAGAAGAAGAAGAAGCTTTCCGTTGTTGCATCACGATAGAAAGAGCATAGAATAGAGAATGCGAGCAGAGAGGTAACATGAATTGTAGATACAATGTGCCTCCTTCTACCGAATTCATTGAATATCCACACGGTTCAAAAATCAAAATCACATCTCAGAATGCGGAAGAATCTTTCTAATACCAGAATTGGCGATCATCGGAGCTCTTGAACTAGATTGATCTTTGTAGAAAATCGATGCTTTCTCTCCATTCCAAACCGATGCGTGCACATCTCCGTATTGTAAACAAAGTCAAATAAGTGGGCCGGACTCTGCAGAAGCAGAGTATACATGCCAATTCTGTGTTTTGTCTGAGCCAACAGAGGATTCTGGTTCTGGACAAAGAGATGAGTGAGGGAATTTAGTTAGCTTTTCTCCCCCTCAATGCCATAATGGCATTGGAAAGGGTAGATTTTGAATAAATGGACAGCCAATGCTATGGGCCACCCATGTGGCATCTGTCTTTTGGCAGACCATTTCTTTTACTTTTGGGTTCTCCGAAAAAAGATGACCACCTTTTGACAAAGAGAAATTAAAGGGGGCCCACCACTTGTTGAAAAGAGATCTCCACTTAACGGCACATGGTATGTCAGCCCATTCAGAAAATCTGAACATGCGCAGAGAAATTGTGGGCAGCAGCCATAAACAGAAGTGAAAGAAACCACCACCGAGGTGGTTGAAGAAAAAGTGACTGCTCCTTCTATAGATGAGGATGGAGCAAAAAACCGTGGAGGCCATTGAAGAATGATAAGTGACTGACTTAGTTGAGAGGTGAATATCGGCTGCTCCAATAACCAAAGTCTCAGTTTGTAGTTGAGACTAAGAAGGTAACAAAGGTGACAGAGGTGGTGCCGATGAGTGGGTGACTGATTGGGAGAATCACCAAAACAGAGCACAAAACTGATTGCCTCTTTGCACAGACGTGAAAAACAGAGAGGAGACAGAGGCTGATTTTGCTGAGACTGACCTGCTGAGGATGAGGCGCGTGGTGTACATGCGCGGTGACTATCCCCCAAAGATGATAGAGAAGACGCCAGAGGTGACTGGGAAGAGACCATTGTAGCTGTCTCTTCCACTGTTCCAGCAATGCCAGCAGAGCAGCCAGTGAAGGTCGTCACATGGGTCGACAGTGAAGTCCCACGAGCTCACACATGAACCTGGAGTCACGGAAACAAGGTCGAGGCCATTCTTCAGCTCTTTCAGAGCCTCTGCATCTCCCCAATATGTCTTTGATTCTGCTCCAAATAACACTCCCAAGGCTGCCAAGATCAGAAATAGAGAAAACTGAGGGAAACAGAGAGACCCCATTTGCAATTTTTCGCTGTTTCTCACTAGAAAGAAGCGTGTGGAAAGCGAAACTATCATTCAATGGAAGAGTGAGCCTCCCAAAAAGAAATCGGAGGGTGTTTGCGATTAAAGACAGAGAGACAGTAATAAATCGGGATCGCTTGATACGGAATCGAATTGAGAATTTTGATGGTGATTGAAGAAAGAGTACAATGTGAAAGATGGGGAAAGGCAGAGAAAACGATGCGTAGAGCGGAGAACCCTCAACAATGATTCAATTTACGAGAACTGACTTCAGTTAGAAATAAATGGAGAAACAGAAGATGAATATACAAGAGTTCCATGAACTCAACACAGCAGAAAAGGAGAGAGACTCCTCAAGGTGGATACCATGGCTCTGATACCATGATGAATAATTAGAGGGGACTTGAGAATGTTTTTAGACTTCAATTGCTTGAGAGAAATGACTCTTAGCTTCTCATTTTATAGATAGAAATTACAGATAAGGTATGGGCATACCTAAACTAAGATAATATACATAAACTAAGCTAACATGCTGCTAGGTTGGAGATAACCTGTAAAGCACTGCTTTACAGATTGAGATGACACTTTACATAATCTGTAAAGTAACACTTTACAAATAGAGATTATTCTCAACATAATGTTTATATTCTAACAGTAATTATTCTGCAGTTGTATAAATTTGACAGCAATGCAGTAAATTAGACAGAACAAAACCATTAACGATAGAACCTTTGCTTTAGCCTATAACTCTTCCTCTTTCTTTTCTGTTTGTTCTAGACACCATAACTTTACAACAGTGGTACCAAAGCTTTAGTGATCCTTGAAGAGAAAAGAAAGAGTGAGTGAAAAATTGAGAGAAAACAAGTAAGAAAGCTTTTAGAAAATGGTCTCCACCAACATATCACTACCACCATCGCCTGTATTCACAGGGGATAATTATGAAATGTGGGCAGCAAAGATGAAAGCATACTTTACTGCCTATGGACTGTGGGAGATAGTGGAGTTGGGGGCTGAACCAGCACCACTGCCTAACAACCCCACTGTGGCTCAAATTAGAAATTATAATGAAGAAGTGGCAAAGCAAGGGAAAGCACTGATTGTCATACACTCAGCAGTCAGTGATGAAGTTTTCACCAGAATTATGACATGTGAAAAGGCCAAGGAAGCTTGGGATAGACTAAAAGAAGAATTTCATGGAAGCCAGAGGACGAGAAGAATACAAGCTCTCAATCTCATAAGAGAATTTGAATATCTGAGAATGAAAGATAATGAAACTGTTAAAGAGTTCTCCGGGAAAATGATGAAGATTGGAATTAAATTCGTCTTCTGGGAGAAGAACTCTCAGACTAAAGAGTTGTGGAGAAAATGCTGATCAGTCTTCCAAAAAGGTTCAGTCCAAAATAGCCTCTCTGGAAGATTCAAGGGACATAGCTCATATGTCATTGTCTGAACTTGTAAACTCACTCCAAGCTACAGAGCAGAGAAGGTTCCTAAGAATGGATGATCAAGTGAATGGTGCTCTTTTGGCCAAAATGAAAGGAAAGTCACAAATATACTCTGTTGGAACGGAAAGAAGGAAAAATACAAAAGGGAAAGAGAAGGCAGTAGTAACAGCAACAAAGAAGCAAATGGAAGGAGTGGAAAATACCCACCTTGTCCAAATTGCAAGAAAACCAATCATTTGGAAAAGAATTGCTGGTTTAGACCAAACACCCAATGCAGATTTTGCAAGGAGTTTGGTCACATGGAGAAAGTGTGCAAAGCCAAGAAGAAGCAAGAGCCACTACAAGCCAAGGCTGCTGAGAGCTCCTGCTCAACAAGTGAAGAGAAGCTGTTTCTAGCTTCTTGTTTTTCAGCAAAATGCAATCAAGAAGATTGGCTAATTGATAGTGGCTGCACCAACCATATGACAGCCAATGTCAATTTGTTCAAAGACTTGAGGAACACTAGCTCCTCAATGATAAAGCTTGCAAATGGAGACGTCATCAAAGCTGAAGGACAAGGTTCTGTTTTGATCAAGACTACCACAGGTAATAAGATCATTCCCAATGTTCTTTATGTTCCAAACATAGATCATAATCTGTTGAGTCTAGGACAAATGTTGGAAAACAACTATAGCCTGATTTTTAAGGATCTTACCTGCAAAATCTTAGATCCTAGTGGTTCTGAATTAATGACAGTAGCAATGAAAGGCAGAAGCTTTCACTGGGATCCTAGCTGTGTCAAAGCTATGTCTAGCATAGTTAATGATTCAGTCCTATGGCACAAAAGATGTGGTCATTTTCATTTTAATGGATTGAAATCTTTGCATGAGATGCAATTAGTAGAAAACATACCAGCCATTCAGATTCCAAGTTGTGTGTGTAAAGTTTGCCAATTAGGCAAACTGACCAGAAAACCTTTTAGTAAAGGCCGAGTTGTTAGAGCCTCTAAAAGGCTTCAGCTGATATATACTAACATTTGTGGACCAATGCAAAATCCATCTCTTGGTGGCTGCAAGTATTTTATTTTGTTTATCGATGATTGCACTAGAATGTGCTGGATTTACTTCCTCAAAGCAAAATCTGAAGCTGCAGAAATGTTTCAAAATTTCAAGAATCTGGTTGAAAACCAATGTGGAGAGAAAATTAAGGCAGTAAGGAGTGACAATGGTGGAGAATATGTAAGTGCTCAGTTTAAGAAAATTTGTAAAGATGCTGGAATTGACCATCAATTTACTGTGCCATACTCCCCTCAGCAGAATGGTGTCTGTGAGAGGAAAAACAGGACCATTGTAGAAATGGCTCGTTGTCTTTTGCTTGAAAAGAATTTACCAAAAAGTTTTTGGGCTGAAGCTGCAAGTACAGCAGTACATCTGCTGAACATATTGCCTACAAGAGCTCTCAAAAACATGACTCCGATGGAGGCCTGGACTGGAAGCAAACCCTCTGTAAATTATCTTAGAGTTTTTGGAAGTGTGTGTTACTTCCTTAAACCAGAACCAGTAAGGCAGAAGCTTGGTGACAAAGCTGATATGGGTATATTCATTGAGTACAGCAACCAATCCAGAGGGTATAGAGTGTTTAACTTAACGACTCAAAAAATGGCAGTCACCAGAGATATTACTTTTGATGAAAATGCTTACTGGGACTGGGATAAGCAAACTATAGAGTCCTCTAGCAATTTCACTCTCACTACAGATGAGAATCAACATTTTGATCCAGCTGAATTAGATGAGGATTATGCTGTACAAGGAGATAGATTATTGTCAGATATCTACAATAGATGCAATGTATCCTTACTGGATCTAGTCACTTATGAAGAAGCTGCTCATTCTGTTGATTGGAGAAATGCTATGAAGGAAGAAATTGAGATGATCCACAAACACAACACTTGGGTTCTGGTGGACAGACCTATTGATAAGAACATTATTGATGTGAAATGGATCTACAGAACAAAATGGAATTCAGATGGAACTGTTAACAAATAAAAAGCCAGACTTGTGACCAAGGGCTTCTTTCAACAATTTGGGATTGACTACAATGACGCCTTTGCTCCTGTGGCAAGGTACGACACTATAAGAATGATTATGGCCCTTGCAGCCCTTAGAAATTGGAAAATTATGCAGCTAGATGTCAAATCTGCCTTCCTTAATGGATTAAGGAGTAGATTTTCCTTGAGCAGCCACCTGGATTTGTAGCTGAAGGAATGGAGAACAAGGTTTGCTTGTTAAAAAAGGCTTTATATGGCCTCAAATAGGCTCCTCGAGCCTGGTATGAAAAAATCAACACTTATCTGATCAGTTTTGGCTTCAACAAGAGTTTAAGTGAGGCCACCTTATATACAAAAGAAATTGACAGTGAGATACTCATTATCTCACTATATGTTGTTGATCTCTTACTCACAGAAAGCAATGAAGTGCTTATGGAAAAATTCAAATCTAAAATGGAAAAACAATTTGAAATGACTGACTTGGGTCTCATGACTCATTTTCTTGGCATTGAAGTCCATCAAAGTAAATCAGGAATCTTTATATGTCAAGAAAGTTACATTAAAAATATTCTTGAGAAGTTTAGGATGGAAAACTGTAAGAGTGTTGATACTCCTCTAACAGCAGATGTGAAGTTAATCAAAGAAGATGGTGCTGAAAAAGCAAATGCTACCACCTACAGAAGTTTGGTTGGGTGTTTGTTATATCTCACAACATCCAGACCAGACATTCAATTTGCAACATCTGTACTCTCACGATTTATGACTTCTCCAAGTGTTTTGCATTTCAAATTTGCCAAAAGAGTATTAAGATATTTGAAAGGAACTTCAAGCTTGGGATTGCTGTACAAAAAGTCTGATAGCTGTGAATTAAAGGGTTATTGTGACAATGATTGGGGAGGATGTTTAGATGACATGAAGAGCACTTCAAGCTATGTCTTTCAACTTGGCTCAAATATGATCAGTTGGTGTTGTAAGAAGCAAGGCACAGTTCCTCAATCTACAGCTGAGGCAAACTATATCTCTGCTTCATCTGCTGTAAATCAAGCATTTGGATGAGGAAAGTCTTGGCTGACTTAAAACAAATTCAGAACAAAGCTACTGTCATTTTGTGCGATAACAAATCTGCAATCTCAATGGCCAAAAACCCAGTTCTCCATGGTCGAACTAAACACATAAAGATCAAATACCACTTCATTAAAGAAGTGGAAAATGATGGTGAAGTCTCTCTTCAATACTGCAAATCAGATGACCAAGTAGCAGACATTTTGACTAAGCCATTACCAAAAGCCAAATTTGAGAAGTTGAAGGTATTGATGGGAGTATGCAGCAGACCAATCAAGGAGGAGTGTTAGCTTGGTGATTTGGTCAGCAGAAATTAAGAGTATTAGGTTTTTTTGTGTCAGAACAGTCACTGCAAACTGTTTGGAGTAGTTAAGTTTAGTTGAGATATTTATAGCTTTTGTGGTGATCCTTCTTTTTGGCATTTTGATTGTATCATAAGCTGTCTTTGTAATTATTCTGCAGTTGTATAAATTTGACGGCAATGCAGTAAATTAGACAGAACAAAACCATTAACGATAGAACCCTTGCTTTAGCCTATAACTCTTCCTCTTTCTTTTTTGTTTGTTCTAGACACCATAACTTTACAACATCCATAACATATACTGTCCTGTCCTGTGAATGTAGCAATAACATCCATAAAAGATTAAATGAATTACAGACACTAGAATATTAGATTGAATATCGAACATGTTATGACATCAAGACAAATAACATATACTGAAGAGAATTTTGAGAGTATAGCTATACTGCTCTAATTAAATAATTCATTACGGTGATCACCAATAGGCGGAGACATATTGTTCATATATGGTAGTGCTACTTCCAAGCTTTTGCAGAAACGCAATATGTAAATCAATATACATTGGTATACTTCATTGAGAAAGTCTGCAATTTTAGCATAATTTATTTTTGAGAATTGATACATACACATTCATTTTATCTCACATATCTCTATTCTCTCTCTCTCTCCTCTCCTCTCCTCTCCTCTCCTCTCCTCTCCTCTCCTCTCCTCTCCTCTCCCTTTTCAACATTAAAAAACAGAGATAAATAGAGATAGGTGAGATATGTGAGATAAAATGTAAGTGTATGTATCATTTCTCTTTATTTATACATGTGAAACAAGCATTGTGTTCACTCGTCTTTATGTTTTCTTTGCAGCTTGTGACAAATGACAGTTTTATTGGGGTTCCAGCATAGTGTGAGCAAAGCATGTACGCCCAAGAATTTCAGTTGCAACCATCTTTCGAACGCGAGATCAGACAGTTGAAGGAAATTCGAAAGTCTATGATCCAATTTATAGTGAAACCTATTTCAAATATTACTTGACACATTATTATACAAAGAGACTTGATGGAAACTCTTCACTACTACACCTCAGGTTTCGATTATAAGCAATAGGCGTGATGCTATGTTGAATTATGTACAATTGTTCCCCTTCTCACTCACTTATCTTCTTCCCCTTCCTCCACCTTGCTGTTCTTTTCAAAACTTTTTGCCAGTACAGTTAAGTAGAGACTTCGCAGACTTCGGGTCTCTCAGTACAGTGTTCACAAAATGGCTACTCGTGGTTCTAAAGTGATAGTAAACCAATGTTAGTGATATCTTCCTGCAGAGAATTTGAATTTCATGGTTTCAAAACAAGGTGAAAAATAAGATTCTAAATTAAGGATATATGGAGCTTCAACGAATTCAAAATAAATTGGAAGTTGACACTAACAAAAAAAAAGTTGAAAAATGTGTAGACACCCATTAAAAGAAGATACGAAGTAATTGTCGTAACACAGAAAACTATAAGTAATGCTCTTTTATAGTATAAATAATTAAATGTGGCTTTAGCTTGTGCAGTCTCTAGAACTTGATGTTGTTTACAGAAAAACACAGTCAAAGGCACAAGTTAACTATAATAAAGTGTTAGAAAGAACTTGAAATTGTTGGTGATGTTGTGGAAGATGTTGCAGCACTTGAAAGATGAATAAAATGACGACTGGTTGCATAAATGATCCAAAGCGTGTGTATTACACTAAGCTTTAGGTTCGATTGGCCCCCACCAATCTTGATATATTGGATGCAATAGGGTTCTTGGTGAATCCCCTTCAGGATACTTTGGATTCCTTAAAGTGGTTTGCACACACACTCCAAGCGTATCAATCAATGGTATTTTACAAAATAAAGTTCCCTCACTCACTCTTGTGCACTAGAGAAGAAATGAAATAATTTAGATAAATTGAGAAGAAATTTAGTAATGCATAGGCACTTCAATTTTCGATCTATTTTCTGCATGGAGAGTGCCTCTATTTATAGAGCAACTCACACCACTTGGTGAAGGGAAACAACTTTTCAAAATATTTAACAATGATCAAATAGAAGCCTTTAAGTAATAGTCGTGTTCATATTATAACAGATGTGATGGTTCGGCCTAATGGTAAGGAGACATACCTTATGACCATCCCAAAAGATGCAACTTCTGGGAATCGAACCATGTCCCTTTACCAAAGGCAATGTCCAACCACTGAACCAAGGCAACATTTGATATGGATTATTAACTGTTTAAATACATATCATACAGCGTATCAATTTCCAACTTGTATTTTGAAAATCTCTCACAATCCCCCACCATTTTCAAAATATATCTAAATCCATTATTTTGGAAATCTCATGTTTTCAGATAAAGGTATCTTGCGATTTGAACCCTTACTTAGTAAGCTATGGTTTCACTCATCCCCGAATAGATTGGTAGACAAGCTTTGAACCAATTATTCATTAGAACAAGTGTGCATAACTCACACATGAAATCTCGGTACCATTGATTGAATTATCAAGATGACACATTTTGATAAGGCCTTGTGTCATGTATCCTTTTCATGAGAACTCCTAGAGTCAAGCCCTTTAACTCTATGAAGCGGCCACACTTCATTCTCATATAGGTAGACTATATCAGAAACGCACCCATAATATGCATCTCAGCAAATATATGCTATATGTCTATTAAGAGTAAAAGCTCAACCTTCTACAACCGTATACTTATGGTCCAAGTACTCTATAACCTTGGGATGTATCTATTAACAAGTACTTGCAATTATTCTTAATAGTATACTTTCGCCATTGAACTCAAGACTTGATTTTACTCAAGTGTGAGTTGGGTTTCTACTACAGATGATCAATTAGATATGGGCTTGAGTCCCATCCCCAATGATGTTTTGAACACCATATCCCTTGTCAATCCTTTCGTCAAAGGATCTGCAAGATTTCTTTCAGTTCTTACAAACACTATGGAGATTACTCCGTTTGCAATTAAATCCTTTACATAGCTATGTCTTAGTCCTATGTGTCTAGACTTTCCATTATACACTTGGCTATATGCTTTTGATAGTGTAGATTGACTATCACAATGTATGGATACTGGTGCCATTGGCTTTGGCCAAATTGGTATCTCATACAACAAATTTCTTAGCCATTCAGCCTCTTTACTACCTGCAGCTAGTGCTATAAATTACTGCGACCATAGTGGAGTCGGCAATGCAAGTTTGTTTCTTGGAACCCCAGAAACGACCCCTCCACCAAGGGACGAAGATCAACCACTTGTGGAAGCATGATCCTCAACATAAGTTACCCAAGGCGGCATCTCGTGTATCCTTCTAAAACGGAAGGATCACACTCTATAGTTCAAACTATAGTTAAGGGTTCCTTTAAGGTATTTTAGTACTACGTGGACTGACATGCCAATGTTCTTTGCTTGGATTACTTGTATACCTACTTAACCTACCAACAAGATATGCTATGTCCTGGTCTTGTACAAAGTCATGGCATACATCAAGCAAACCAATTACTTTTGAATATTCATGTTGTGCTACAGGACAACCTTTATTTGGTATTAAACTAACATTTTGATCAAAGGGAGTAGAAATAAACTTACAATCAAAGTAATTAAATTTCTTTAACACTTTTTCTATGTAATGAGTTTGTGATAAACCTATGGTTTCACCATCTCTAATGATTTTAATTCCTAAAATTACATCAGCTACCCCTAAGTCTTTCATATCAAAGTTTTTAGACAAGAAAGCTTTAGTCTTTTCTACCTCATTCAAATCAGTACCAAATATCAACATGTCATCCACATATAAACAAATCATGACACCTTTTCCATTATGAAATTTACTATAAACACACTTGTCAGATTCATTTATTTTGTAGCCATTAGCTAGCACAACTTGATCAAACTTTTGATGCCATTGTTTAGGAGCTTGTTTTAATCCATACAATGACTTTGTTAATTTACACACTTTATTTTCTTGACCTTTAACCACGAACCCTTCAGGTTGTTTCATATACACCTCTTCATCTAGTTCTCCATTTAAGAATGCTGTTTTAACATCCATTTGGTGGACAACTAACTTATAGATGGAAGCTAGTGCTAAAAGCACTCTTATTGAAGCAATTCTTGCTACAGGTGCATAAGTATCAAAATAATCAATACCTTCTTTTTGTGTAAATCCTTTAGCGACAAGTCTAGCCTTGAATTTGTCTATAGTACCATCCACTTTCATTTTCTTTTTGAAGATCCACTTACAACCTATTGGTTTGGAACCCGGTGGGAGGTCTACTAATTTCCAGGTTTTATTACCCATTATTGAGTCCATTTCCTCTTGTATAGCTTCTTTCCAAAAGGCAGCATCTTGAGACTTTATTGCCTCTTCATAAGTTTCTGGGTCATTTTCCATATTGTAACAAATTGGTCCATAGCTATTAATGGACTCATTGTTTCCTTCAACAAGGAACATAAAGAAGTCTGGTCCATAAGATTTTTCTTTTCTAACCCTTTTACTTCTTCTTGGTTCTGAACTTGTCAAAGTATCATTTTTAGATACATTGTTTTCTAGATTATGTGCATTAGAATGAACATTATCCTTGGCACTTGGAATTGAGTTAAATCTATTTTCTTGAAAAATTGCATCTCTTGACTCAATAACTGTATTTACAGGATATGAGTCATTAGATTCAATAACCATGAATCTATATGCTTTGCTATTTTCAGCATAGCCCAGAAATACACATTCAATTCCTCTTTCTCCCAATTTCTTTCTTTTTGTGTTTCAGGAACCTTTACTATTGCTCTACAACCCCAAACTTTCAAATAATTGAGATTAGGCTTTCTTTGTTTCCAGAGTTCATATGGAGTAATTTTGTTCCTTTTATTAGGAACTCTATTTAGTATATAGCATACGTTAGCATGGCTTCTCCCCAATAGCCTTTTGATAAACCAGAATAGGATAACATGGCATTTACCATTTCTACAAGTACTCTATTTTTCCTTTCCGCTATACCATTTTGTTGTGGGGAATATGGTGCAGTTGTTTGATGAACTATACCAGTAGACTCAAAATAACTTGGATTATAGAATTCTCCTCCTCTATCACTTCTAAAGCATTTAATGAAAGATTCATGTTGAAGTTCAACTTGTGCTTTAAATATTTTAAATTTATCTAAGACTTCATCCTTTGAATGCATTAAATAAACATAACAAAATCTAGTGCAATCATCTATGAAAGTTACAAAGTACTTTTTGCCACCAATGGTGGGCCAACCATGCAAATCACATACATCGGAATGGATTAAGTCTAACACCTTAGAACTTCTTTCAACCCTTTTAAATGGTAGTCTTGTTATTTTAGTCAACATGCAAGTAGTACATGAATTAGAATCTCTACTTAATTTTGGAATTAAATTAGATTTCATCATGTCTTCCAATTTTCTAAAATTAACATGTCCTAGTCGCATATGCCATAAATCATAAGACTCAACCATGCCCCCCTTTGAGAGGATAAACTTATCTCCCTCAAATACAGATTTGAACCCAAACTTATTAAGTAAAGGAACAGAAACCAAATTCTTCCTAACATCAGGAACATAAAATACATCTTTAAGAGTGAGTGTCTTTCCAGAAGTGAACTCAAGTTCAATTGTGCCTTTTCCTTTGACTTGGACAGTTGAAGCATTTCCCATGTACAAAACACTTCCATCTTCTTCATCAATGGTCTTGAAAATATCTTTATTTTTGCACACATGGCGGGTAGCACCAGAGTCTATCCACCAAGAATCAACATCTTCAATCATATTGATTTCAGAAATAACTGCAACAAGGTTGTCTTTTGTTGCACTTGAATTCTTTTCTTTGTTCTTCTTTTTCAAGAACCTGCACTCCTTTTTGTAGTGTCCTGGTTTGCCACAATGGAAACAACTACCTTTCTTTTCTTTTCTTATGATCATTTTCATTGTTGTTTTCATGAGACTTACCAAAATCTCGATTTCTTTTCTTGGAAGATTTGCTTGGATTTCCTTCCTCCATGACATGAACTTTCTCATGAGTAGATTGGTCCTTAGTATCATCTTGTTTTCGATACTCTTCTTCCAATCGAATATGGTTCCCCAATTGCTCAAGAGAAATGTCATCTTTTCTATGTTTCATGCTTCTTTTGAAGTCTTTCCATGAAGGAGGAAGTTTGTCTATAATAGAGGATACAATAATGGTTTCATCCATATGCATGTTATGTTGTTTGTAGTTATTAAGAATACGTTCAATCTCATGCATTTGTTCCATTACAGGTCTACTATCAATCATCTTAAAATTATTAAAGCGACTAACAAGAAATTTCTTACTTGTAGCATCCTCTTGCATGTACCTTGCTTCTAGTTTCTCCCATAGTTCCTTTGCAGAAGTGCTGCTTTGATACACATCAAACAAGGAGTCAGACATTCCATTGAGAATGTGTCCCATGCATATGTAGTCATCATTGTCCCATTTTTGCTTTTCTCTAACTTCAGCCACAGTCTCTTCTTCCCTATCAATTGGCCTTGGAATGTTTAGAACATACACAACTTTCAACGTGGTGAGTAGGAATCGCATCTTCTTTTGCCAACGGATGAAGTTGCCACCATCAAACTTCTCCAACTTCACAAAGTCAGAAGTCATCTCTTTCAATGATGCAGCCATTGTTTCACAAAATAAATCGAACCTAAAGATTGTTAGAAAGAACTTGAAATTGTTGGTGATGTTGTGGAAGATGTTGCAGCACTTGAAAGATGAATAAGATGACGACTGGTTGCATAAATGATCCAAAGCGTGTATATTACACTAAGCTTTAGGTTCGATTGGCCCCCACCAATCTTGATATATTGGATGCAATAGGGTTCTTGGCGAATCCCCTTCAGGATACTTTGGATTCCTTAAAGTGGTTTGCACACACACTCCAAGCGTATCAATCAATGGTATTTTACAAAATAAAGTTCCCTCACTCACTTTTGTGCACTAGAGAAGAAAGGAAATAATTTAGATAAATTGAGAAGAAATTTAGTAATGCATAGGCACTTCAATTTTCGGTCTATTTTCTGCATGGAGAGTGCCTCTATTTATAGAGCAACTCACACCACTTGGTGAAGGGAAACAACTTTTCAAAATATTTAACAATGATCAAATAGAAGCCTTTAAGTAATAGTCGTGTTCATATTATAACAGATGTGATGGTTCGGCCTAATAGTAAGGAGACATACCTTATGACCATAAGGTGCCAGGTTCGAATCCTGGGTGTGTCTTTCTGCCAAATATTTCCGTTTTTATTAAAACGGTCATAAAATCAAACCATGTCCCTTTACCAAAGGCAGTGTGTCTTTCTGCCAAATATTTCCGTTTTTATTAAAACGGTCATAAAATCAAACCATGTCCCTTTACCAAAGGCAATGTCCAACCACTGAACCGAGACAACATTTGATATGGATTATTAACTGTTTAAATACATATCATATAGCGTATCAATTTCCAACTTGTATTTTGAAAATCTCTCACATAAAGTACAGAGTAAAGCCAACTCCATGAGAATCAAGAGTGCACCCATCTAATTCTTTTTTTGCTTCACAACCTGAAAGACTGCAAGCAAGAGTTCCCATCAACACCTTTTGCAAAATAATGTGTCAAGAAATCCCTGATAGTAGTGTCCCTATAGACTGGTGGGTTTTCTTCTGATAACAATTCCTTTATAGGACCAATAACCTTTGACGAATCCTGTGATAAGTTCACAAAGAAGCTTGCTACGGAAATTCTAGGGCCTATATGTCTCGATAAGACCCGGTGATAAACACTGATGAACATGTCATTTGTTATAAGCTGCACCAATAAAAAGGAAATTGATATATAATCATCAAAAGTTGTTTATGGTAGCTATTTTAATTTTGCCAAATCGTAACAACAGTAGATGGCAGAAACACCATATTTTCAAGAATAAAACCTCATTTATTTATGACATTCTTGCTGGTAATTACAATTCTTTATAATCATATGTGAATGGTAATCTAATGAAAGTCCTAAATATTTAAGTTTAGGTCACTATGTTGCATCGTGTCCTTTAAGATTCCTTTGGAATATGGTGCATTAATTCAAAGAACATATAGATGTCAATGATAGTTTTGTGGAAAATTAGATCTCTATAGGACCCTGTTGAAATGAAATCAGGAAGCAAGATAGATCATCCCGTCGATTAAGGGAAATGGATACTAAGAACATATATGTACACCACAGGGCTTTGATGGAAGTAATAACATAAACGTTGAGAGCAGATATCTAGATATGGACAAATTTGAGATGTAGATGGCAATATATAGAGTCTAAGCAATAACATATGGTCTATATGAAGAGGCATGGTCTCAATTTTTTTCAATTACATATGGTATCTTTTCTTGCCTTTTCTGTTGAATTTTGCAGGTTATAGATTGACAACCCTTTGTCCATTAAATTTTCTAGTTATGTAACTCTTTTCTCAGTTTACTTTGTTACAAAGAAAACAATCACGACTATGAATATCACAAGAAAAAGAGCAATATGTTTACTAAATATGTGTACCTATCATTGTCTAAAAAAGGTGTTCAATAAAATCAGTGTCATAAAAATTAAAAAGTCCATGACAAAGAAAGTCACAGCTAGGCAAACTGTCACCATGTTATTCTTATATACAGTCAAATGCACGTTTGAGACTTGTATGCAGCTGAGTTTACCCTTGAATCTACATCAACCAAAACAAATATATAGTGCATAAAAAGTAAATGCGGAAAAGGCTGGTTACATTGCTTGTGAACAACTGAAGGGCAGATGAAGTAAAGTGTGAAGTATTACCACATGTGGTTAGTTATTGATTAGGTTAGTGATTAGTTAGTTACTTGTAATTAGTTATATAATTAGTTATATCTCTATGGCTATATAAGTCACTATCGTAAACAACTTCCACACACTTTCTTATTCAGTAAATTTCATTTATATCTTCTTCTAATTTTTTCTCTGGACCATGTTTCTTAAAATGAAGTACATATGCATATGGCAAACATTTTCTTTCTCCGGACCTTTCCGCAATCTTCACATCTTTCAACGTATTACAAGCTAAAACCCAGACTATAAAAATGTCCCTTAAATTAATATTTTTTGTGCCATCTCAAGACCATTTATCTATAGAAAACATGCTTGATGAGTACAATACTCACTTGCAGAAGATCTCCAATGTTTACAACAAGAGTTCCATGCACTGGAGGAACATCAACCCATTGATTCTCATGAAGAACTTCAAGACCACCCATCTGGTCTTGCAGAAGTATTGTCATGAAGTCAATATCAGTGTGCTTCGTAATGCCCATAGTTAATTCGGGTTCAGGGCATGCCGGATAGTAGTGACCCACAATAAATTGTCCTTCAGCAGAGTCAAATTCTTTAAGGTAAGAATGATTAAGGCCAAGAGCCTCTGACAATAGCTCAAAGATTGTAAAACCCAACGCCCTAACTTTCTTTGAATATTCAATCACAATATCTCTACAAGTACATAATCATTTCATCAATAACAAAACAAAGGGTCCATATTTGATAGGGTCTGCAAGTGAAATGCACAAGCGACCTTGACTAAATGCCATGTAACCAATATAAAATCTAAGGAAGTTGCATATAAACTAAATTACTAGAATAGCTGTTTTGATTATATTATAAAACAGCCAAGAGCAAGTAAGGCCCAGCTCTGTAATTTTCTCAATTTACTGCATAGACAGATTTATCAGAAATACCAGGACCTTGAGAAACCACTCTAGTAAATCGGAAAACTACTATCAAGGCTAAGCATGTGCAGGGGTTAATGGCAAAAATAGTATTAACAACATTACCTACATATTGCTGGTATTTCTTCTGGTTTGGGAGGATCAGGACTTACAACAAACGCAATTGTATCCCTCCAGTTAGCAGCCTTGTCTTCGTACAGGCTACCATTGGAGATATATCTGACTTTCTTATTGCGATCCCGCGAGTATAAGTGTTTTTTTACCTCGGTATCTTGTTCATGAAACCTTCGGATTCCATTAATCACCTCATCCAAAACATCAATTGGAATACCATGATTAATCACCTGGAAAAATCCCCACTTCTGGCATGCACTTCGAATTTTGTCAACTACTTGAATATGCAGGGATGAGTTTTTGTGTATGTCTTGAAGGTCTATGATGGGGATACTGAACTTTGAGTCTCTTGCTGAGCTCTCCATGAGGTCCAACTTGGCAGAATAGAACATGCGTGGAATCTTTGTCACCCCAGAATCTAGGAGGCCTTTCACACCAGCTTTTGTATCATCAAATGCTTGAAGTTCAGCTTTCCTGTCGTAAGAGGAATCATTACCTTCCTCTAACTCATTTGTGCTTGTGACCACCATACTGGGAAACTAGCAGAACAGCAGTGCAGTGCAGTGCAGTGCACCAAATCTAAAGTCAAAGCACCGATGATAATACTCCCTTGAAAAAGATAAGAAAGTAGGCGAATGTAGAAGAATTGATTTTTGTCAAATGGCCGCCAATGTGGAAAATTAAAACGAAAATATAATTTTGTAATCAAACAAATGTGACAGCTTTCCTTATTCCACACGCACCCAATGCGATTAAATACGCATGTTAAATATGTTATTGTAATTTTGTATTATATATATATATATATTTTGGCTAGTGGGGTATCTATCGTCAAGAACAGTGTCTAATCTCCTGCTGACATAGAGGCACCTCAAAAAGTGGAACAGCTGACTTGAAAATTTAAAAACTTTTCCATACTCAAAGATAAGGATCGAACCCCTAACTTCTGATTAAGGGTGAATGAGCTCCTGTCGCGTAACCACACCCTAAATTATATATATATATATATATATATATATATATATATAAGTGCTTATTTTTTATGTTATCAAAAAATATACGATCCATATATATTTATATATATATATATATATATATATATATATATATGTTATCAAAAAATATATTGTCCAATCAAGGAACTGTTGCAATTGCAGGAAATTCTAGAATTTCAATTGCAAGGATCTTTAGAACACAAGACGAGACAGTTGCAGGAAATGCGGAAGTCTGTGGTATTAAGGAATTGTTATCAGACAAAAAAAAAGCCACCAATCTATAAAGAAACCTATTTCAAAGATTACTTGACTCATTATTATGAAAAGGGGCTTGATGGAAGCTCTCCTTCACTACTGCACCTCAGCTTTCGAATATAAGCAACAGGCGAGATGCTATGTTGAATTAGGTACAATTGTTCCCCTTCTCACTCACTGTGTTTTACTTCCCCTTCCTCCACCTTGCTGTTCTTTTCAAATCATTTTGCCAGTGCTTTTAAATAGAGACTTTGAAGACTTCTAGTCTCTCAGTATGGTGTTCAAACGAGTTTGAGGCTGCTTGAGATTACAGTCAAGATGGGAAAAGTGAAACTAAAGCATTTGATGATAAGAAAAGCTGATTTTAAAGGTTTTTCAGATTGTCACCCCACTTTCGTTTCATTATGCGCAAGTAACTCAAATTACTGTGTCCCCACTACGGACCCTAAAGCAATGCATATATAAGCTTAAGGACACTCAAGTCCTCACCAAAGCCCATATTGTTACCCAGGCGCAAGAGATGGTAGTTGAAGGCAAATAGACCCTCTTCATTTATCATTCCTCGCCTCTTACTATGCCATCGTTTCTCTCACGCTTAGGATAATTGATAAACAGAAGCCAGGCACAAAAACATGCATTTACTCTGTTTTCAAACTCAAGGTGTGTTTGGTTGTATCAGTGAAAAAGTGGGGAAGAAAAAAAAAACAGAAGACGTGTTGAAAATAGTTTTTAACAAAGTACAAATAAAAATGCATTTTATTTTTCACCTTTTCGTGGTTTTGTTGTACCAAAAACGTATAAATTGTTGTATCGAAGAATTAAAAAGTCATTTTTTCATAAATTTAATAAATAAATAAAGTGAAAAGAATGAATAAATGAATGTTTGAGTTTTTCTTTTCTTTTTTTCTTCTTCTTATTTTATTGTGATTTTGCTCTCTTTATCATTTTTGGTGAGCTAATCATTAACTTTTGTCTTTTATTAAAATTACTGTAGAAAGATATTTGTGAATCCATAATCATTCCTATTTTCTTGTTTTTATTTGCTTCTATCAATGCATTGGTATAAGTTCTTGCTATTTCATTCTTTGAGCCCTGTATGAATAAAACTCAAAGTAGAATATTTAAATTTGGTCTCAAAACGTGGCCTGACCTTTGTTATCCGAGTAAAATAATCATGCAAGCTAAAACTAGAATTGGTAATGGAATATCAGGTGGCTATATAGGTCATTGATTTAATGCTTTTGCTTCTTGGGTATTTAGTTATATTATTTTTTTATCCTTTGAATTATTTATTGCTTATATCCAAATGAATTCTTGATAATATATATGGGTGGTTTAAGAGCTAAATTTTAATGGTCACTCATAAGGGAATCAAAGGTTCTATATCATAATGTAATTTATTGCAAACTTAATACATTTTTTTGATTAAAGTATCCGATGATGGAATAATCAAAATTAGTCGAAGTAATGGTGATATTTTGACTTTCTTGAGGTGATGAGTTTCTCTTTAATTTTGTCAAAAATATTGGCGTGACTTTAGGTAATCTCTAATATAAATATCTCATTTCACACATTAATTTATTACTATAATCGTATGTTTGTCACTTTAGTTAAATATTACATTAACCCTTAAATTTTGTCAACGATGGAAAATTTGAAAGATGATCGAAGAGATGATCAACTAAACTCTTCTTAATATTTTTTAGTCTATTAATATTAGATTTTACCAAAAGCGCTAACGGGGTCTAATTTTCACAATTAAATAATTATCAAAGCATGTTTTTTATAGATAAATGGTCTTGAGATGGCACAAAAAATATCAATTCAATGAAATGGATTTAACTTATTTTAGAAAGTGTTTATAATAATAAAATTTATTAAATAAGTTTTATTTTAATAAATACTTATATAAAATATTTATTCAAACAGGACTTAAATAAATTAATATTTTCATGTAAATTGAATATCGCGATCGAACATGTTATGACGTCAAGACAAATAACATGTACTGAAGAGAATTTTGAGAGTATAGCTATACTGCTCTAATTAAATAATTCATTTCGTTGATCACCAATAGACGGAGATATATTGTTCATATATGGTAGTGCTACGTCTAAGGTTTTGCAGAAACGCAATATGTAAATCAATATACATTGGTATACTTCATTGATAAAGTCTACAATTTTAGCATAGTTTATTTATGAGAAATGATACATACACATTCATTTTTTTCTCACCTATCTCTCTCTCTCCTCTCCCTTTTCAACATTAAAAAACTTAGATAAATAGAAATATGTGAGATAAAACGTATGTGTATGTATCATTTCTCTTTATTTTTACATGTGAGATTGTGTTGACTAGTTTTTATGTTTTCTTTGCAGCTTGTGACAAATGACAGTTTCATTAGGGTTCAGCATAGTCTGAGCAAAGCATGTACGCCCAAGAATTTCAGTTGCAACCATCTTTCGAACACAATAGTTGAAGGAAATTCGAAAGTCTATGATCCAATTTATAGTGAAACCTATCTCAAATACTACTTGACAGATTATTATAAACAGAGACTTGATGGAAACTCTTCACTACTACACCTTAGGTTTCGATTATAAGCAATAGGCGTGATGCTATGTTGAATTATGTACAGTTGTTCCCCTTCTCACTCATTTATCTTCTACTTCCCCTTCCTCTACCTTGCTGCTCTTTTCAAAAAAAATTCCCAGTGCTGTTAAGTAGTGACTTTGTAGACTTCGAGTCTCTCGGTACGGTGTTCACAAAATGGCTATTCGTGGTTCTAAAGTGATAGTAAACCAATGTGAGTGATATCTTCCTGCAGAGAATTTGAATTTTCATGATTTCAAAGCAAGGTGAAAAATAAGATTCTAAATTAAGGATATATGGAGCTTCAATGAATTCAAAATAAATTGGAATTTGACACTAACAAAAAAAAGTTGAAAAATGTGTAGACACCCATTAGAAGAAGATACGAAGTAATTGTCGTAATACAGAAAACTATAAGTAATGCTCTTTTATAGTATAAATAATTAAATGTGGCTTTAACTTGTGCTGTCTCTAGAACTTGATGATGTTTATTTAAAATTCACTAGATACAGAAAAACACAGTCAAAGGCACAAGTTAACTACGATATAGTACAGAGTAAAGCCAACTCCATGAGAATCAAGAGTGCACCCATCTAATTATTTTTTTGCTTCACACCTGAAAGACTGCAAGCACGAGTTCCCGTCAAGGCCTTTTGCATAATAATGTGTCACGAAATCTTTCATAGTAGTGTCCCTATAGATTGGAGGGTTTTCTTCTGATAACAATTCCTTTATTGGACCATAAACCTTCGACGTGTCAGTAAAATTTACAAAGAAGCATGCTACGGAAATTCTAGGGCCTATATGCCTCGATAAGACCCGGTGACAAACGCTGATGAACATGTCATTTGTCATAAGCTGCACCAATAAAAAGAAAATTGATAAATATAATCATAAAAAATTGTGTATGGTCATCGCAATCTAATAAAAGTCCAAAATATTTAGTTTAGGTCACTTTTATGTTGCATCATGTCCTTTAAGATTCCTTTTGAAAGCAACCTCATAAGAATGATACATCTTACATTTTGTTATTGTGTCGACCCTTTGAAATTTATTGCTGTAATTAAAAGAACATATAGATGGCCATGATAGTTTTGTGGAAAATTAGAACTCTAAAGGGCCATGTTGAAATGGAATCAGGAAGCTACACAGATCATCTAGAAGATTAAGGGAAATTGATAATAAGAACATAGATAAACCACAGGGTTTTGATGGAAGTAATAACAGAAACGTTGAGAGAATATATGTTGATATGGATAAATTTGTGATGTATATGGTGCAACATAGAAGTATAAGCAATGACATATGGTCAATATATATGTAGAGGCTTGGCCTCAATTTTTTCAATTATATGGTTTTCTTTCGTGCCGTTTCTGCTTAATTTTGCAGGTCATGGGTTGACAACCTTTTTTCCATTAAATTTTCAAGTTGCATAATTCTATTCTCAGTTTGTTTTGCAAAGAAAACAATCACGACTATGAATACCACAAAAAAAAAACAGAGCAATATGATTACTAAATATGCAGGCAACCTTGAATCTACATCAACCAAAGCAATTATATGGTGCATAAAAGGCGGTTGCTTGTGAACCACTGAAGGCCACATAGCTAAAAAGAAAGTAGATATGCATAGTGGCAAACCATATGCCATGATTTACATCTTGATAATTTTAGTACCTTTCTGCACTCAAATTTTCTTTCTCTGGACCCTTTCGCGGTCTTTGCATCTTTCAACTTATTCAAAGTTAAACCTAGACTATAAAATTTCTCTGATAATCATTTCATTGACTTGGAAATTTTTATGCTATCTCAAGATCATATATCTATAGAAAACATGATAAACAATTACAGTAGTTACCTGTAGAAGATCTCCAATGTTTACAACAAGTGCTCCATGCACTGGAGGAACATCAACCCATTGATTCTCATGAAGAACTTGAAGACCACCCATCTGGTCTTGCAGAAGTATTGTCATGAAGTCAATATCAGTGTGCTTCGTAGTGCCCATAGTTAACTCGGGTTCAGGGCATGCTGGATAGTAGTGACCCAAAATTATTTGTCCTTCAGAAGAGTCGAATTCTTTAAGGTAAGAAGGATTAAGGCCAAGAGCCTTCGACAATAGCTCAAAGATTGTAAAACCCAACGCCCTTACTTTCTTTGAATATTCAATCACAATATCTCTACAAGTACATAATCATTTCATCAAAAACAAAACAAAATGTCCAAATTTGATATGGTCTGCAAGTGAAATGCACAATTGACCATGACTAAATGCCATGTAACAAATATGAAATTAAAATATAAGAAACTTGCATAATATATAATAAAAACCACCCTAGTAAATTGGTAGACTACTATCAAGCATGAGCATGTGCAGGTTTTAGTGCCAAAATTAGTATAAGCAACATTACCTACATACAGGCGGTATTTCTTCTGGGCTGGGAGGATCAGGACTTACAACAAACGCAATTGTATCACTCCAGTTAGCAGCCTGGTCTTCGTACAGGCTACCATTGGAGACATATCTGACTTTCTTTTTGCGATCCCTCGAGTAAAAGTGTTTCCTTACCTCAGTATCTTGTTCATGAAACCTACGGATTCCATTAATCATCTCATCCAATACATCAATTGGAATACCATGATTAATCACTTGGAAAAATCCCCACTTCTGGCATGCACTTCGAATTTTGTCAACTACTGCAATATGCAGAGCTGAATTTTGGTGTATATCTTGAAGATCTATGATTGGAATACTGAACTTTGAGTCACTTGCTGAGCTCTTATTGAGGTCCAACTTGGCAGAATAGAACATGCGTGGAATCTTTGTCACCCCAGAATCTAGGAGGCCTTTCACACCAGCTTTTGAATCATCAAATGCTTGAAGTTCAGCTTTCCTGTCGTAAGTGGAATCATTACCTTCCTCTAACTCATTTGTGCTTGTGACCACCATACTGGGAAACTAGCAGAACAGCAGTGCAGTGCACCAAATCTAAAGTCAAAGCACCGATGATAATACTCCCTTGCAAAAGATAGGAAAGTAGGTGAAGGTAGAAGAATTGATTATTGTTAAATGGCCGCCAATGTGGAAACTTAAAACGAAAATATAATTTTGTAATCAAACAAATGTGACAGCTTTCCTTATTCCACACGCACCCAATGCGATTAAATACGCATGTTAAATATGTTATTGTAATTTTGTATTATATGTGTGTGTGTGTGTGTGTGTGTGAGTATTTTTTAAGTTATCAAAAAATATATGGTCCGATCAAGGAACTGTTGCAATTGCAGGAAATTCTAGAATTTCAATTGCAAGGATCTTTAGAACACAAGACGAGACAGTTGCAGGAAATTCGAAAGCCTATGGTATTAAGGAATTGTTATCAGACAAAAAAAAAAGCCACCAATCTATGGAGAAACTTATTTCAAAGATTACTTGACTCATTATTATGAAAAGGGGCTTGATGGAAGCTCTCCTTCACTACTGCACCTCAGCTTTCGAATATAAGCAACAGGCGAGATGCTATGTTGAATTAGGTACAATTGTTCCCCTTCTCACTCCCTTGTGTTTTACTTCCCCTTCCTCCACCTTGCTGTTCTTTTCAAATCTTTTTGCCAGTGTTTTTAAAATAGAGACTTTGTAGACTTCTAGTCTCTCAGTATGGTGTTCAAACAAGTTTGAGGCTGCTTGAGATTACAGTCAAGATGGGAAAAGTGAAACTAAAGCATTTGATGATTAGAAAAGCTGATATTAAAGGTTTTTCAGATTGTCACCCCACTTTCGTTTCATTATGCGCAAGTAACTCAAATTACTGTGTCCCCACTATAGACCTTAAGCAATGCATATTTAAGTTTAAGGACACTCAAGTCCTCACCAAAGCCCATATTGTTACCCAGGCGCAAGAGATGGTAGTTGAAGGCAAATAGATCCTCTTCATTTATCATTCCTCGCCTCTTACTATGCCAACGTTTCTCTCTCACCCTTAGGATAATTGATAAGCCGGGCACAAAAACATGCATTTACTGTGTTTTCAAATTCAAGGTGTATTTGGTTGTATCGGTGAATAAGTGGGGAAGAAAAAAGAAAACAGAAGACGTGTTGAAAGTAGTTTTTAACGAATTACAAATAAAAATGCATTTTATTTTTCACCTTTTCCTGGTTTTTTTTGTACCAAAAACGTATAAAATAATTTTCATTCCAAATTTTTCACCTTTCATTTTCTACCTACTTAACCAAGCACACCCTAACATGATTATTTGGTCAGAAGTTGTAAATAACATCTTTATAAAGCAACCTCTTGACAAGGTTTCAAAACAGGAGTTCCTGAATTATATCACAAAATTGCCATAAAACATAGGTAAATAATAAAAGAGCTAAACAAGCTGATTAGAAAATCAGTATTAAGTATCAATGTTCATAGACCTCAGAGTGTTTCCTGCAAGCTGATTTGACAAACAGCACATACTATTGAAAGCCAAGAGATATATAGAAAACCAGCAACTGTAATGGTGATACTAAGCTAAAGCAAAGCACAAGCGGCAGAGATACATAGACACCCGCCCAACAATTAATACCACACTAAGCCAAGTTTATGATAGGATCATAGTTGAGTATCAACATCAGACAAATCCAAGGTGATGTTCATGTTCTGAGATGTCTCATTTACTCCTCCCCACACCTCATTTGTTAGTTCAAGCCATCAATCACCACCCACTTGCCTCTTCCAGGAGTCTTCCGCAATCAGTTCATCAACTCCCAATCTTCATAGGTGGATAATTTTGCCATAAATGATAACAATTTGTATGACATAAAGAAAGGATTCAGCCTCGACAACCCCCCCCCCCCCCCGGGAACCCCCAACTAATGTAATGCACAGTATTTACCTTCCATCAGGCAAGCAGCGACAAATGGTAAAGGGTATCTTCCGCTCTCGAAGCTCCTTCATATCAATCTAAACAGTTTGAAGAACAAGATATCAGATATTTGGTCTAGGTAATTTCAAATGAATGCAAAGCTATTGCTATCTCACAACTGATATAAATAAATTAAAAATGAAGAAATTATAGAAGAACTAACAAACAAACAAAAAAATTCAAAATTACAATAAATATTCAAAATAACAGGGCAGAAAATGAAACAAAGAGGTGTAATGTTGGAATCAAATGAAAGTTCAGCATGACGCATTGAAGGCAAGTGAACGTGCTCCAGAGGCAAGCCTTAACACAAAAAGGGAATACTGAACACGATTCTTGTTTTTGTGTTTTTTAGATAAAGAGTTTGCTAGCAGAATATATATTAAGAAGTTTGAGGGATGGTTTAACCCAAGTTAAGCTTTGGTAGAGGTGGAACTGGACAAAAAGCTAGTGATTTAATTCACCGATGGCAGAAAATTCATAAAGATCTAGCGCAGGCTCGACTCCAGATCCTATGCATACCTGAAGAAAGTAAACCAAGTAGCAGCTCAGATCGCCAGGAAGGCCACTAGTACTAGTAGTACCTATAATCTCTGAAATTTATATTTGTTTGAGGGCATGTGTTCTCGTTTTTGTTTGTTGCAGGTCTTTCTAGGGTTTATACTCCCAGAACAATATGTACTGGAACAGTTTATTCAGTGCAGTCTACTTGGGAATATTTTTTAATTTATTTGAATACTTGTACTGATATGAAATTTATATACCAGTTGAAGAAGGAAGATGAGACACAAATTTATAGTTTTATTCTCTCATCTGGCGACATCTTTAAAGTAATGGGAGTATTGATACATCATTTAATATTTATTATTAATTAATAATAATTAAATCATGAAAAAAATCAAACGGTTGAAACTTGAATGGAAAACCGATTAAAAAGGTTAAACTACATTTTGCCAAAAAACTCTTAAGAATTTTATTTATTTTCAAACTTATTTTTTTCATTTTAGTTGTTATGAGAATGACAACTTTGAATTAAGTTTAAATAATAATATAAATTTTTTAATAAAAAAATAAAAAATGATGACGTGTTGTGTTTAATAAAATAAAAAATATTTTTATTTAATAAATAATTAAAATGTAAAAATAAAATGAAATTCATCATGGCTGAAGCTTAATTAAAAAATTAGTTTCTGAATTTTTTTATTAAAAAAATAAAATTACCAAATTTAAAAAATAAAATTAACATGAAAGTAAATAAAAAAATTAAAATTTATGATAGTATATTAAAATAATTTTAAAAATAATTCAATGATAATCTTAAAGTAAAATATTAAAAAATATATTAAAAAAGAAATGACATAACATATTACTAATTGTCATACTATAATTTTAAAAAAATATTAAATTTCTTTCATAAAATAACTGAAACAAATATTATTAATTGTATATAAGAATCATATTCTGGATAATAAAAATAATTAAAATAATTACATATAATTTTAAATAAAAATAATTACATGGCTCAATGATGTTAAAAAAATTTATATAATATTTTTTGTACGAAAAAACTCTTATTTTTCAAATAAATTATAAATAATTTTTAATTTTTAAATAAATAGTCATGGCTGGACTAGCAGTCCCGCCATTCTATTCCCTAATGAGAAAAAAAAATTTCATGTGAAAAAAATATATATGAGAATTTTTTTAAAAAAATTGTTGAAATAATTTTTTTTATAAAAACCAAATAAAATTTACTTTTCATGAAATAAATAAAATTAAAATTTTCATGTGTCATAAAAAAATATAAAAAATAAAAAATTCACCTTTTGGTTAAAGTTGAATAGGGATTGAAATGATAGGAAAAGAAAAAGAAGAATAATTAGCTAAAATTAAAAATGTCATTCTTAAAAAAAATTAATAATAGCATGGGTTAAACAGGTCAGGTTAAAATTGATTACATTTAAATGAGTTATAAATTAGTTAATTTAATTCATTTTGCATTAACTTGCGGACCTAAATGGACCAGTCCGTAAATTTATTTTTTACTTGTAAACTTAGAAATAAATTTAAAATAAATAAAAATTTTAAATCTAATAATCTTAAATCAAATATTATATTATAGACATAGTATTAAATACTTTAATATCATTTTAAGGGTTAAAAGAGAATTCAAATAAATAAATAACATAAAATCGTAGAGTTTGAATGTGTTCATATGTGGGTTGTATTATTGCTAATCTGTACAAAATATATATTTTGTACTCTTACTTGAGAAAATAGTATTTAATTAACTTTTAAATTTTTAAATTGATTTTTTATATATAAACAAATTGAACTTAAAATAAAAATTATGCGAGCGGCCTGCGTGCCCCACAGGTTGGCCCGTTTAACTTATAGATTAAGCGAGTTGATCTAAAATTATCTGTGTTTTTACGGGTCACTAATTTTATAGCCCGACTCACATAATTTATACCAAAAAAATAGATTGAATCAACAAATTTAACCTATTTCTACAAGTTTGACTCATTTTTACGACCTACTTGCCATCTGTCATTGAATTATTGAGCCCTTTAATGTTCGGAAAATGATATTTTTATATAAAATAACATTCACATATTTTATATATTTTTATTTTATCTCTTTTTTTCAGTCTCTCTCTTCTCTCTTTATCTTTTTTCTTTTACAATATTAAAAATTTTAAATAAATAAAAAATATGAAATATATAAAAATTATTATATATGTAAATATCATTATTGTTAATCCTTATCACACCGTTACAGTAAACTATTTCTCTCCTTTCCTTTCAAAAAATTAATATTATATAATATATTATACAAATAATATTTCACACATCAGAATTTAATTAATTTTTATATTATTGAATTTACTTTTAGATTTGTATTTTGTCTATACATTTTTCTTTACAAATCTACATATAAATTAGTTGTTTTACATTTTTTTTAATCTTTTACTTCATTTAAATATTATTTTTATAACATTTTATAATAAAAAATATTAAGCTATTTTTTGATATAATGAAGTCAACTGTTCAGAATCAATCAAATATAATTAATAATTAATAAATATTTAAAAATTATCAAGATACAAGAAAAAAAAACGTAGTAACTGTTTAAATATTATTAGATTCGTCTTCAAATTTATATAATATAATAAAGTCTGTTGTCTAGTTAATACAAATTTACATATAATGTTAATATTATTCAAATATTATATTTTAATAGAAGAATTTAATTTCAATTCATTTCTTTACACTGTCATCTAATTATATACTGATACATTATTAAAAGAGTTAGACTTTCTACGTAATTATTGTAATAATCAAACTCTTTTAATGATTTGACAACACATAATTAACAGGAGATCAAAATTAAACTCATTCTAATATTCATTTTTGTAAACCCAGTTAATACTCAACACCACTGGTCCACTGCAGAATCACACCCATTGGGCAAACAACACTTCCCTTTCTTTGTCAAAACATGTAACTCTTCCACAACCTGGTCCCATTCATCAACACTCAGTGTGCCCCCAACGTGACGCCATATATACACAACCATCCTCACCAACTCACATAAACTCCTAAAATCATCCACCACCACCACCACCACCCTCCGCCATGGACGGCGGTGGTTCCACTCCACCCTACCACCCCCACCTCCAAACCCTCCAATTTATAGTGAAACCTATTTCAAATATTACTCGACACATTATTATAAAAAGAGCCTTGATGGAAACTCTTCACCACTACACCTTAGGTTTCGATTATAAGCAATAGGCGTGATTCTATGTTGAATAATGTACAATTGTTCCCCTTCTCACTCACTTATCTTCTACTTCCCCTTCCTCCACCTTGCTGTTCTTTTCAAAACTTTTTGCCAGTGCTGTTAAGTAGAGACTTCGTAGACTTCGAGTCTCTCAGTACGGTGTTCACAAAATGGCTACTCGTGGTTCTAAAGTACTAGTAAACCAATGTTAGTGATATCTTCCTGCAGAGAATTTGCGTGAAAAATAAGATTCTAAATTAAGGATATATGGAGCTTCAACGAATTCAAAATAAATTGGAATTTGACACTAACAAAAAAAAAAGTTGAAAAATGTGTAGACACCCATTAGAAGAAGATACGAAGTAATTGTCGTAATACAGAAAACGATAAGTAATGCTCTTTTATAGTATAAATAATTAAATGTGGCTTTACCTTGTGCTGTCTCTAGAACTTGATGATGTTTATTTAAAATTCACTAGATACAGAAAAACACAGTCAAAGGCAAGAGTTAACTATGATATAGTACAGAGTAAAGCCAACTCCATGAGAATCAAGAGTACACCCATCTAGTTCTTTTTTTGCTTCACAACCTGAAAGACTGCAAGCAAGAGTTCCCGTCAACGCCTTTTGCAAAATAACGTGTCAAGAAATCCTTGATAGTAGTGTCCCTATAGACTGGTGGGTTTTCTTCTGATAACAATTCCTTTATAGGACCAATAACCTTCGACGTATCCTGTGATAAGTTCACAAAGAAGCTTGCTACGGAAATTCTAGGGCCTATATGTCTCGATAAGACCCGGTGATGAACACTGATGAACATGTCATTTGTTATAAGCTGCACCAATAAAAAGGAAATTGAGATATATAATCACCAAAAGTTGTTTATGGTAGCTATTTTAATTTTGCCAAATCGTAACAACTGTAGATGGCAGAAACACCATATTTTCAAGAATAAAACCTCATTATTTATGACATTCTTGCTGGTAATTACAATTCTTTATAATCATATGTGAATGGTAATCTAATAAAAGTCCTAAATATTTAAGTTTAGGTCACTATGTTGCATCGTGTCCTTTAAGATTCCTTTGGAATGTAGTGCATTAATTCAAAGAACATATAGATGTCAATGATAGTTTTGTGGAAAATTAGATCTCTAAAGGACCCTGTTGAAATGAAATCAGGAAGCAAGATGGATCATCCCGTCGATTAAGGGAAATGGATACTAAGAACATATATGTTTATCACAGGGCTTTGATGGAAGTAATAACAGAAACGTTGAGAGCAGATATCTAGATATGGACAAATTTGAGATGTAGATGGCAATATATAGAGTCTAAGCAATAACATATGGTCTATATGAAGAGGCATGGTCTCAATTTTTTTCAATTACATATGGTATCTTTTCTTGCCTTTTCTGTTGAATTTTGCAGGTTATAGATTGACAACCCTTTGTCCTTTAAATTTTCTAGTTATGTTACTCTTTTCTCAGTTTACTTTGTTACAAAGAAAACAATCACGACTATGAATATCACAAGAAAAAGAGCAATATGTTTACTAAATATGTCTACCTATCATTGTCTAAAAAAGGTGTTCAATAAAATCAGTGTCATAAAAATTAAAAAGTCCATGACAAAGAAAGTCACAGCTAGGCAAACTGTCACCATGTTATTCTTATATACAGTCAAATGCAAGTTTGAGACTTGTATGCAGCTGAGTTTACCCTTGAATCTACATCAACCAAAACAAATATATGGTGCATAAAAAGTAAATGCAGAAAAGGCTGGTTACATTGCTTATGAACAACTGAAGGCCAGATGAAGTGAAGTGTGAAGTATTACCACACATGGTTAGTTATTGATTTAGTTAGTGATTAGTTAGTTACTTGTAATTACTTATATAATTAGTTATATCTCTATGGCTATATAAGTCACTCTTGTAAACAACTTCCACACACTTTCTTATTCAGTAAATTTCATTTTCATCTTCTTCTAATTTTTTCTCTGGAGCTATGTTTCTCAAAATGAAGTACATATGCATATGGCAAACATTTTCTTTCTCCGGACCTTTCCGCAATCTTCACATCTTTCAACTTATTATAAGCTAAAAACCCCAGACTATAAAATGTCCCTTAAATCCATTTAATTGAATTGGTAAATCCATTTAATTGAATTGATATTTTGTGTGCCATCTCAAGACCATTTATCTATAGAAAACATGCTTGATAATTACAGTACTCACCTGCAGAATATCTCCAATGTTTACAACAAGAGTTCCATGCACTGGAGGAACATCAACCCATTGATTCTCATGAAGAACTTGAAGACCACCCATCTGGTCTTGCAGAAGTATTGTCATGAAGTCACTATCAGTGTGCTTTGTACTGCCCATAGTTAATTCGGGTTCAGGGCATGCCGGATAGTAGTGACCCAAAATAAATTGGCCTTCAGCAGAGTCGAATTCTTTAAGGTAAGAATGATTAAGGCCAAGAGCCTCTGACAATAGCTCAAAGATTGTAAAACCCAACGCCCTTACTTTCTTTGAATATTCAATCACAATATCTCTACAAGTACATAATTATTTCATCAATAACAAAACAAAGGGTCCAAATTTGATAGGGTCTGCAAGTGAAATGCACAAGCAACATTGACTAAATGCCATGTAACCAATATAAAATCTAAGGAAGTTGCATATAAACTAAATTACTAGAATAGCTGTTTTGATTATATTATAAAACAGCCAAGAGCAAGTAAGGCCCAGCTCTGTAATTTTCTCAATTTACTGCATAGACAGATTTATCATAAATACCAGGACCCTTGAGAAACCACTCTAGTAAATCGGAAAACTACTATCAAGGCTAAGCATGTGCAGGGGTTAGTGGCAAAAATAGTATTAACAGAGTGGCAAAAATAGTATTAACAGCATTACCTACATACTGCTGGTATTTCTTCTGGGTTGGGAGGATCAGGACTTACAGCACATCCAAATGTATCCCTCCAATTAGCAGCCAGATTTTTGTAAAGGCTAAAATTGGAATAATAACTGACTTTCTTATTGGGACCCCGGGAGTAAAAGTGTTTTTTTACCTCAGTATCTTGTTCATGAAACCTGCGGATTCCATTGATCATCTCATCCAAGACATCAACTGGAATACCATGATTGATCACCTGGAAAAATCCCCACTTCTGGCATGCACTTCGAATTTTGTCAACTACTTGAATATGCAGGGATGAGTTTTTGTGTATGTCTTGAAGGTCTATGATGGGGATACTGAACTTTGAGTCTCTTGCTGAGCTCTCCGTGAGGTCCAACTTGGCAGAATAGAACATGCGTGGAATCTTTGTCACCCCAGAATCTAGGAGGCCTTTCACACCAGCTTTTGAATCATCAAATGCTTGAAGTTCAGCTTTCCTGTCGTAAGTGGAATCATTACCTTCCTCTAACTCATTCGTGCTTGTGACCACCATACTGGGAAACTAGCAGAACAGCAGTGCAGTGCACCAAATCTAAAGTCAAAGCACCGATGATAATACTCCCTTGCAAAAGATAGGAAAGCAGGTGAAGGTAGAAGAATTGATTATTGTTAAATGGCCCCGCCAATGTGGAAAATTAAAACGAAAATATAATTTTGTAATCAAACATAAATGGCCGCTAATACTCCCTTGCAAAAGATAGGAAAGCAGGTGAAGGTAGAAGAATTGATTATTGTTAAATGGCCGCCAATGTGGAAAATTAAAACGAAAATATAATTTTGTAATCAAACATAAATGGCCGCTTTGTAATCAAACAAATGTGACAGCTTCCCTTATTTGTGTGTGTGTGTGTGTGTGGAAAATTAAAACGAAAATATAATTTTGTAATCAAACAAATGTGACAGCTTCCCTTATTTATGTGTGTGCACCGATGATAATACTCCCTTGCAAAAGACAGGTGAAGGTAGAAGAATTGATTATTGTTAAATAGCCGCCAATGTGGAAAATTAAAACGAAAATATAATTTTGTAATCAAACAAATGTGACAGCTTCCCTTATGTATGTTTGTGTGTGTGTGTGTGTGTGTGTGTGTGGAAAATTAAAACGAAAATATAATTTTGTAATCAAACAAATGTGACAGCTTCCCTTATGTATGTGTGTGTGTGTGTGTGTGTGTAAGGAACTGTTGCAATTGCAGGAAATTCTAGAATTTCAATTGCAATGATCTTTAGAACACAAGACGAGACAGTTGCAGGAAATTCGAAAGCCTATGGTATTAAGGAATTGTTATCAGACAAAAAAAAGCCACCAATCTATAGAGAAACCTATTTCAAAGATTACTTGACTCATTATTATGAAAAGGGGCTTGATGGAAGCTCTCCTTCACTACTGCACCTCAGCTTTCGAATATAAGCAACAGGCGAGATGCTATGTTGAATTAGGTACAATTGTTCCCCTTCTCACTCCCTTGTGTTTTACTTCCCCTTCCTCCACCTTGCTGTTCTTTTCAAATCCTTTTGCCAGTGTTTTTAAATAGAGACTTTGTAGACTTCTAGTCTTCAGTATGGTGTTCAAAAAAGTTTGAGGCTGCTTGAGATTACAGTCAAGATGGGAAAAGTGAAACTAAAGCATTTGATGATTAGAAAAGCTGATATTAAAGGTTTTTCAGATTGTCACCCCACTTTCGTTTCATTATGCGCAAGTAACTCAAATTACTGTGTCCCCACTATAGACCTTAAGCAATGCATATTTAAGTTTAAGGACACTCAAGTCCTCACCAAAGCCCATATTGTTACCCAGGCGCAAGAGATGGTAGTTGAAGGCAAATAGATCCTCTTCATTTATCATTCCTCGCCTCTTACTATGCCAACGTTTCTCTCACCCTTAGGATAATTGATAAGCCGGGCACAAAAACATGCATTTACTGTGTTTTCAAATTCAAGGTGTATTTGGTTGTATCGGTGAATAAGTGGGGAAGAAAAAAGAAAACAGAAGACGTGTTGAAAGTAGTTTTTAACGAATTACAAATAAAAATGCATTTTATTTTTCACCTTTTCCTGGTTTTTTTTGTACCAAAAACGTATAAAATAATTTTCATTCCAAATTTTTCACCTTTCATTTTCTACCTACTTAACCAAGCACACCCTAACATGATTATTTGGTCAGAAGTTGTAAATAACATCTTTATAAAGCAACCTCTTGACAAGGTTTCAAAACAGGAGTTCCTGAATTATATCACAAAATTGCCATAAAACAAAGGTAAATAATAAAAGAGCTAAACAAGCTGATTAGAAAATCAGTATTAAATATCAATGTTCATAGACCTAGAGTGTTTCCTGCAAGCTGATTTGACAAACAGCACATACTATTGAAAGCCAAGAGATATATAGAAAACCAGCAACTGTAATGGTGATACTAAGCTAAAGCAAAGCACAAGCGGCAGAGATACATAGACACCCGCCCAACAATTAATACCACACTAAGCCAAGTTTATGATAGGATCATAGTTGAGTATCAACATCAGACAAATCCAAGGTGATGTTCATGTTCTGAGATGTCTCATTTACTCCTCCCCACACCTCATTTGTTAGTTCAAGCCATCAATCACCACCCACTTGCCTCTTCCAGGAGTCTTCCGCAATCAGTTCATCAACTCTCAATCTTCATAGGTGGATAATTTTGCCATAAATGATAACGATTTGTATGACATAAAGGAAGGATTCAGCCTCGACAACCCCCCCGGGGGAACCCCCAACTTATTTAATGCACAGTATTTACCTTCCATCAGGCAAGAAGCGACGGATGGTAAAGGGTATCTTCCGCTCTCGAAGCTCCTTCATAGCAATCTAAACAGTTTGAAGAACAAGATACCAGATATTTGGTCTAGGTAATTTCAAATGAATGCAAAGCTATTGCTTTCTCACAACTGATATAAATAAATTAAAAATGAAGAAACTATAGAAGAACTAACAAACAAAACATGTATCCTGAATGCTAACATAGGAAAAAAAATTCAAAACTACAATAAATATTCAAAATAACAGGGCAGAAAATGAAACAAGTAGGTGTAATGTTGGAATCAAAAGAAAGTTTAGCATGACGCATTGAAGGCAAGTGAACGTGCTCCAGAGGCAAGCCTTAACACAAAAAGGGAATACTGAACACGATTCTTATAGACTTCCAGAAATCAGAGAATATATAATCAATTTTTCATTCCTAGTATCGACTGCACAATTCACCAAACCAAAGAACTTGAGAATTAGATAAAACAAGGAAAAATCAATTTGGAATTAATATATGGTACACTGCTCATCTTAAGGAGATCCTTTAAATCCTTTATCAAGTTTGATCAGATTCAACTTTGAGCGACATAAGTATAAATATATTTTCGAGGTACAAGACTGGAACTAATCAGTTGCGTTCAATAAACATGATAACCTTACCTTACACCAAAACAAAAACAAAAAAAAAGAAAAGTTTCAAGAACATCATTGGAATATTAAAAGGATCATCCATTGTCAAAGTGAACTACAAACTACATCAGGGAAGGTGAGCTATGGTGGTGAAACTTTTCTCTGAGCTAAAAATACAAATTATAGGTAAGATAAAATATTAGATCTAATTTAAAGATAAAACCATGTCTGAAGAAAATTGATCTTCCCATATTAAAATTCGCTATTACTATAAATTGAAAATACGAAACGAAGGAATTTCATATGAACAGCCCAAGCAGTGTATTCGTACAATTTTATTGTGAATTATAGACCAAGTACTTTATATGAAAGAGGAACGCATACAATCCCCACATCCGTAGTAAACAAATCTAGGCACTCTATTCAACTGAGAAGAGCACTAAAGTGGTCAAATTTAGGAAGTGTCCTAAAGAAATCTTTTCTGCATTTCAAATGAAGAGCACATGCCCACACTGACATATATTTGGAAATTTTAAGCAACCTTTCAATTTCATGAAATATAAACAAGAAGTTCTCTTCAGTTTCATATATTATACCAATATTTTTTTCATGATTGATTTTTCAAAAAGTATGTTTATCTGTATAAAAAAAGAATAATGTGTTCAGGGGAAATGAAATAAAAAAAAATTATGTAAAAAAAATTAAAATGAGAGAAATTCATGAAATTTCTCAAACTATAAGAGATGATATATAAATATATCATGATTATCCTCATACCATTTGGTGCAGGAAGGAGGATCCGCCCACGTCTACCTTTAGCTGTTCCATTGGTTTCGGCCTCTTTGGCCCCATTCATTTGACTGGGTTCTCCCAAACAATGAAGATGCCTGTGAGGTGGAGACATGAGCGAGAGGTTCATTATAACAATGCAAAAAAGGAACCTTTTCAGCCGTTAAAACGAGTCAGATTCGCCGGTCGGTCCGTTTACCTGCATAAATTATGTAAGTTGAGTTTTAAAATTAGTGACCCGTAAAAACGCAGGTAATTTTGGATCGACCTGCTTAACCCGCGAATTAAACGGTCTAACCCGCGGAGCCCGGGAGCCGCGGCATAACATTTTTTTTTTAAATCTCAATTTATTTGTATTTAAAGAAAAAATTTCAATTTAAAAGTTTAAAAATTAATTAAACAGTCTTTTTATAAACAAAAATACAAAATATATGTATTATACATGCTAGTAATGACACAACTCATACACAAATACATTCGTCAAACTCCATAAGTTTATATTATTTATTTGTTTAAATTACCTCTTAACCCTTTAAATGAGATTAAAGTATTAAATACAATGTCTATATAATGTAATATTTAATTTGAAATTATTAAATTAAAATTTTTATTAAATTTAAATTTATTTCAAAATTAAAAAGTTAAAAAAAAAAATTCATTGGCCGACCATATTACGCTCGCGAATTGATGCGAGGCGAGTCATGTTAACTAATTTATAACCCGTTTAAACACGAACAATTTTGTCCTGACCCATTTAACTCACAACCCATCACGAGCGAGCCTAAATGAGCCAGGCCGACCCGTTTAACAGCCTACCTTTCAGCTTATTCCTAAAGTGAGAAACTGAGTTTGTGGCACTAGGTTGTTTTCTCACTTTTTAACTACCTTGGTCTTGAAGCAGTCCTAGTAAGTTTGTTCTTGTGTATGTACGCTTGTTGCTTATTGTGCGTAACGTTTCAAGGCCGATCATTAAATGTTGGATTTTGTTTTTTTTTATTTAGCATGGTATTTGCAGAACATTTTGTACACAACGCCTATGCATCTCTCTGATAAGGTGAGGGTGGTGTCTAATAGCTTATTTCACCCTGTAGGTGCTTTTGCTGTGATTTCCTTTTAGAATCTTATAGCCTGAGGATACAGGGATAAAGCTACCATATGTTGATTAAGTCTACACAATTCTTCTTCCTTCTCTAGACTTCAATCTCAGTGTAACTGACCAATTAAGAAGGAAGTGTGCAAACAAATTGTTAACACATCATCTAGTATTGGTACTTGAATAGACATCTTTATTTCTCTAGTAGACCATTTCAATTTTCAATTAGAGATTAGTCTTTAGTTTCACCATAACAAGGGTATACAGGTTGCCCTCATGAATTCTGTTTCTCAGAAATAACAGCTGTCCAAATAATGCTGTTTGAAATTTGTCTAATAGAGATAATGCTAAGAACTTGGCTCGGGCACACATTATACATGCACCCACAGCCAATTATCAATATAATTGTTTTAAAGAAAAACATTAAAAAATTGAAAAATCATATTAACCGTGAGTTAATAAAAAAAAATGCTCATTGGAGGGTAGAAGTTGCGTACTTCTTTTCCTTTTTCTGAATTTCTTATTGTTTATGATAAAATTTGAACTTCAGAAGTATAATAATATTGTATCAAATATTCAATCGTTGGGAATTTTTTTTATAAAAAAAAAAAAGTAACATTAAATGTTTAGTATATATATGGTCATCTTTATCTAATCATTCAAGATTTTTTCAATATATTAAGTTAAATATTTTTGTTTCGTACAATTGAAACGGATAACAAAAATTGTCATCCAGAACACCTGTACGTCAAGCACATATAGGATCTCATGATCAATGATGCACTTATCTCATATCTCTTAAAATATTGAGAATCTAACATACTTTCATCAATTGTTAATTATATTATTTTTTATTTTTAATTATGTGTTTAATTTTGATTTACTATCTCTACAAAAAAAAAAATTACACTCATTCAAGCACATGTTATCACATTATCAAAAAAAGGTTAAGTATGATAACTTATTTGAGAAGTTAAACATTTTTAATGATATAATAATACATAATGTAATGATAATGTAAAACAAATGGATTAGGTTCCTCTAAACTAAGGAGTACACTTTAGATAGTAAGGTATAAAATTATAATCGTTAATGAGAAAATTAAAGGTTTAGAATTTTATAAAATATAAACATTTGAACAACATATTTTGGATATGTGAGAATTAACTCTCTTACTTTTCTCATCAGGAATTACAATTCTCCCCCTTACTTTATGATATGTTTGGATGGAGAAGTTTATGGGAGAATGGAGGGGATGAGTTATTTTTCATTTTAAGTAAACGTTTTCTTTATTTGTGAAATTTTTAAAATAAAAAGAATAAAATGAGAAATTATTGTATGACCTTCCAATTATCACTTTTTTTATTTTTATAAAATTTTATAGTTCTCTCAATTTAAAAATAAAAAAATATTTCTCATTTTCCTCTAAACTTCATCCTAGACATATTCTTTGAAGATCCAAATTCGTACTAAATGATACTTTTTTTTTGGTAAAGAAATGTTTAAGGATAGAGGAGTAAGTTCCATTCCAAAAGTTTAAGAGATGATACTTTAATTAGTATATTGGACGTGAGAAGTTTAGATGTCTTGTGAAGAAGTTATTCAAGTAAAAGATAAGTTTCAACTCAATAATTAAGAATTATCTATAATGTTAATGACCAATTTGAACTTGCAAAAAAATACTTATAAGAAAAAGTAGTTTTAGTATCTTAAAAAAAATTATTTTCTTATTCAAAAAGTGCGAGAATTATTGAGCAAATAAAAAGAAAACTGTACACCTTTTTAATTTTATTAGCCATGTATCCATTGACTATTAATTATAAAATTATACTGGCGTCATCGGACTCCTCACTTAATACTGCTTCTTAATTAAAATAAGATTTTGACTTGGTCAATTTCTTTGACGCAAATATAACTGCATGGATAGACGCTAATCATTCCGTCTTAGATGCTGTTCATTTCCTTCCTCTTTCTTCCCCGTTTTCTTTCTTTTCTTTGTCTCATATTCTTAATAAGACTAGCTTTGTTACACCTAGTTATCATTATGGTCAATATGTAGTTCATGAACCTTACTGTGTTCTACAAAGCCTTCATTTTCAAATGGAAAAAGAACCAAAACAAATGAAGAGGAACAACATTTTAAAATGGAAAGTTGAAGAAAACCATATATTTCATTCTTTGAATGATTTTGTTGTGTTACTTGTGTATAGGTTGATTTAGTGTTTTGACGTTTGAGGAATTAAAATCATGACGGTTGAAAAGTCAAGATGTAACAGCCATGTGATGCTCTTTGTACTCCATGTCAATTATTAGAAGAATATAATTTTTTAATATGGAAAAGAAATTATTAAGATGTTTAAAATTTTTAGTAATCATTTAAATATTGGTATTACTAATTAACTGAATAATTTTCTATCATCAAATTTGATTCCAACAGTTCAAATAAATTCTTTTACTTTTTTATATAATTAATATACTTGATAAATAAATGTAACATTTTAGAGTGATATGCTTAAAATATCATATGCTTAATTAGTCATTACCATCGACATGAAATATTTCTGGTTTAACTATCGACCTGAAATCTGATTTCCTAGCTAGTAGTAAAAACTTTTTATCAATCTGTCGGAATAAGTTATAATTTATAGCTAATTGAAAGAATATGCAAAGATAAATTAGTTTCAACACAACTTGAATAGGATTGAATTGTTTATTTTTTCTCTTTTTGGAATTAGATTGAATTATTTGTTATAAACAAGTTTTTAGGTGAAAAAAAAATGAGTAATCGAGTTGAACAATTTACTTGAAATTGCCCACAATTGACATTTATATAAGTAAGCAGGTGATGAAATTAATATTGAACTTTATAATTTAGTTCATATGACCGGGTTTGACAGTTTTATGGTATGTTTGTTTTGAATGTTTTACCAACACAAACGGGCATTTGATAAAAGGAAAAATAACATTGCTTCCTATAAACGTGTATTGAAAGGTGTACTTCCTAAGGGTAAACATGAGTTGAGTTGAGTTGGGTTAGGTTTAAGATAATTTTAAACTCAACACACTCATAGAAGTAGTGAATTGAGTTGTGTTAGATTGGATTAGATTTGTTTTAGAGATATTTTTCCTTCGATCCAACCCAACCTAACCCAACCAAACTCAACCTGTTTATACGTGAGTTGGGTTGAGTTCAACTTGTTGATTGACCTTAAACCTAAAGAAAAAAAATTAACATGCTAAAATAGGAATCAAAATACATATAACTCTATTAACATTAGCAGTAAACACATCTAACAGCAAAAAAATCATAAAACATTAACAAGCATTAATATTTAAATTATTAATAATTGACTAAATAAATTAAGCAAATTATATATAGTGTATTACTTTATCAATATTTTCAATTTCATCCATTTAAGCCCGTAGATTAATGTGTTTATCAGGAGTTTTTAATCAATTCTGAGCACAAATCAATGCCTTAACAGTGAAGAGTTATAAAGAATTACAAAAAAAGTCGAGAACTATCCCTCTAGTATAATTGCAATGTAATTTAAATTTAAATTTTTTTAAAAATTTAATTATCTAAAAAAATTATAAATTTATATAAGATTTTGAAAGTCCTAATAAAAAGTAATATCACATCTTAAAAAAAAAACTTGAGTGAGTTTGTGCGGATTGGAAAAATCTTAATTTATTGCCCGACACATATCTTATAGATTTAGCTATTTTATGAAATAACCAAGTGAAACACAAGAAGGGGGGGTTGAATTGTGTTTCTTAACCCTTTTTGGAGATTAACAAAAGATTTTCCTTTTCAATAGAAAATAGAACACAGCGAAGGATAAAGTTTGACAAGCAAAGAACTTAGAACCAACACGGCTTAGTCCTATTGGACTCTAAGGATTTTGAAAAGACTTTTAATAAAATGGTTAACACGTTCTAAAACCAAATAAAAGATCTTTGTTAATAAACACAATGGTAAACCCCAGAAGTTAGTGAATATAATAAAGCACACTAGAAGAAAAGATAAGCTTACACACAAGATTTATCCTGGTTCACTCTTATCAACCAAGAGCTACGTCCAGTCCCTTCAACCAGAAGGATTTTCCAACTAATCTTTTTCACGATTACAAGTATTATGCACCTCTTCAGGTAACAAGTATTTTCAACCTCTTCAGGTTCAATCTCACAAGTATTCTTTTACACACAGCCTCTTCAGGCTTACAAGGCTTAAGATGAATAAGTGAAAGTAGATGAAAGCTTGAGTTTGAAACTCACTGACTAATGAGAATAGACAATAGAAATCTCAAGGCTTTTTCTTTTTACATGTATATGAAAATCCAAGAAGAAATAAAGCTTTTTAGACTTTGTAGGATGCTTCGGCAAAGATCACTCTCTATTCTTCAAGTGCTGCTTCTTCTCTTTATAAGTAAGAACAAATTGAGCAGACTTCATGGGCTAGATCGTCCAACGGAAATATTTATTACCGTTCTGAGTAGCATTAAATGCATCTACTGGAAAAGTGCTGAACTTCTTCTGATTGTGACTTTTATTCTCTGAGATTTCCAATCAATGAAAACAAAAGTCCTGATTTGTCTAAGATTGCAGACGGTTTCTTATTTGCAGATCTTTGTAGTTGTTAGACAATGTCAGCAAAAGTGGCTTAGTTGACTTCTTACGTCGTAGTGAATTTGTCGAGTTCTTTTCTAGCATTTAATGAGGAGCAGTTCTTCATTTTTGAAATTTCACTTGGACGAGAGCTTGAGCTTGAACTTTGAAAGAGTGAGTTGAGTCAGAGCTTTGGCGGGACAGATCGTATTGGACGAACTAATAAAAATAACAGTATATGCATACAAGTATTGGACGCACCAATAGTAAAAGTATATAATACATTTATTGGACCCACAAAGAGTTATAGCATATTGGGCCTTACGAAGAGTTATCTTTAAGCATCGAGCAGAATGGACGCACATACAAGTAGTGATTTGTAAATACCATTGTCGAAACACTTACTTGTTCAAACTAAATAAATATTTTTGTTATCCTCAAAACTTAACCAGGGAAAGCTACTGCTTTTAAGAATTTAGTACTTAAACTTTTTTAAAAAATTTGGTTTCAACATTTTAAACCTAACTCAACCTACAAATTAAAATTAACCTATTATTTATAAGTTGAATTTGATAAAAACGTGTGAATTTGTGGATCTACCAAACCCGTTGCCCACTAGGTGCTTCCTATAAATATTTTAATGACAACTTTTTTTTGGGAAGATATTTAAAGAACAATTTGGTAATTGTCTCTTACTTTCTTTAGACACAACCTGCAATAATTATCATCAAATTTCTTTGTAATTTTATAATCATTTCCGTGCTTGTAGCGCTCTTGACGTCATGCGTGCCCACTGGCCCGTTGCACTAATAAAAACAAATTATCTATTTTTTTAATAAAATAACAATGCTAACATGAATTTCTTTAAATTTTTAGAATAATTATTTTTTTAATTAAAATTTATTTTATCTAAAATCTATTTTATTTATTTAAAGTGTATAAAATTGATTATAAGTACATATTTGAGAAAGATTAATTTTTTTTTAAAATAGTTTTTTGAATAAAAAGTTATTTTATCTAAAGTTTATCTTGTTTGTTTAAAGTGTGTAAAATTGATTATAAGTTAAGATAATTTTTTATAACTAAAAATATTTTTTTAAAAAAATTTCTTATTTTAAGCTTGTAATTATTTGATTTCAGAGTATTTTAAAAGTTTTAAGAGAGAAATACTTATTTACCCTCAATCAAATAATTTTTTCAATTATTTCATATATCTTTTGGTAATTTAATACATAAAAGTGATTTTTTTATACAATTCAAACAAACTTTTTATCATAAAATCAATTAAGAATCAACATATCCAAACATAAATTAATTTTCTCATAATCGATTTTCAAGAAAATCGATTATGCACATAATCAATTTTTCACATAATCTTTTTTCACAGCTAATCCAAACACGCACTAAGTTAAGATTATTTTTTCATAACTAAAAATAAATTTTTAAAAAAATTGTTGTTTTAAGCTTTTAATTATTTGATTTCAGATTATTTCAAAAACTTTGAGAGAGAAATACTTATTTATCCTCAATCACATAACTTTTTCAATCATTTTATATATCTTTTGCTAATTTAATATATAAAAACAATTTTTTTATACAATCCAAACAAAATACGTTATCATAAAATCGATTATGAATTAACATATTTAAATATAAATTAAAATTTTTATAATTAATTTTCTTAAATATTAATTATACACATAATTAATTTTTAACATAATTTTTTTTCACAACTAATCTAAACATGTAGTAAATCTTATAATTTAATTATAATGTTGGCATTGATTGTTAAGTAGAAAAAAATACGATAGAACTGTAGAAGTAAGATTATATATATATATATATATATATATATATATATATTTGTTATGCATGCCCGAGATTTATTTTTTTTTTGTACTAATATCTAAGATATACTTAATAACGTGGAGGCAAGTTCCCAGTTTAGAATGTGCTTTGAAATTTGTGCCTCTAAGTTATTTTATTTTCAAGAAATTAAATTTGGCGACAACGAAATTAATTTTCTGACAATATGCCAAAAACAAAATTAAAAACATTTACGAAATGCTGTACTTTCAAGAAATTGGAATCTAAATATTTTTCTTTCATATAATGACAGCATGAAAGTTTTAAATTTAAGATTTTATTTTTATTTATTCTCAGTGTTGACACATCATTAAAATAGTTAAGCTTTTTAAATAGTTATTATAAATTTTTTTAATAATTTAACAATACATAATTAAATAATAATATTAAAAAAATTTACACTAACTAGATAAAAATTAAATTCTTAAATTTATAATATCTTGCAAATTATATGAACCATTCACCACTAGTTATATATCTTATTGTGCAAAAGCTATTAATAAGTAGTTAATCAAATGTTAAGTAATTTTGATTTTTAAAGGGATGTCAAATATTTAAATTTTGAGAATCGTCATTTGTTAAAATATTTTTATTATAATATTTTTTAACTTGAAAATAATTAATTTCATACTTTTTATCTCCTATCAATACCTAAAAATAAAAATTAAAGGAAACAATATATCTTTCGGTGATTAAAAAATATAAACATTTGCAAATTTGGTTTATTTTTAATTTGTAAACGGTAAACATCAAATACCCAGATTGTGGTTTAATATAATTGTTATTATGCCACTTTTTTCTTTCTTTTTGTAAAGATTATTTAGTTTTGGAAACCACAAAGAATGATTTCTCTATTTTTAAAATATATAAACATCTATATATAAAAAGTTTGAACAAATATAAAAAATTTCTCGCTTACGAGATATTTTATATGTACAAAAATGTTTAAAAATAACTTATTGAGAGGCTGTCGGTATTTCACCAAACTTAAAAAGATAAATATGTTTTCAAACTAAAAGGGTCTAGACATATTATGCCAAATCTCAGGCGGACTTCGAGATGTTTCTCCTTATTTTTCTGACATATTGTCAGTTAAAATGCAAAAAGGGCGATATGCTTGCATAATATGAATCAAAATTTGCGTTTCAAAGATCCTTGAACAGAGACGATAGTGGATCAAAGTGAACTGAGAAGGCCATAAAGTGAAGTTTCATACATTAAGAACTATCCTCTGGTCGAATTTTTTTTAGGCAGGCATCGTTTTTGATACACACTCTATAATATTAAATATGTATAAAATTATATGTGATATATTATAAATGTAATTATTTTGAAAAAATAGTTTTATACATGTCAATTGGATATTAAATTAGGTGTATATGTAGACAGTCTCTACCTATACATATTAAATAAAGTGCCTTTGTATACAGTATCTACTTAAAAATTTGCCTGGTTCCTCAATTTCATCTACAGCAGCAATAATTGTAGAGGTTGAATCTGAGCCCGGATTTCTATCTCAGTAACCACAACTGCCCTCTCTGCAGGACACAAGGAAATCTTAAGCTAATATGCGAAAGAGGAAAGAAGTTATGATGCTTTGGTTAGTGTATCTGAGACCAATCTATTAAAATCCATGTTACCTGCTTCTATGACTGTAAAACGGGTTGCCCGATCCGTTTAGGTTAGTCAGTGGCGGGTTATAAGTTATGGGTTAAATGGGTCGAGTTAAATTTATTTATATTTAAATAAGTTACAAATTAATCAATTTGACTCATTTCGTATTAACTCATGAGTCTACATGAGTTGGCCCGTGAATTTATTTTTTTACTTGTAAATTTTGAATAAATTTAAATTTAATAAAAGTTTTAAATTTAATAATCTCAAATTAAATATTACACATCGTATTTAATACTTTAATCTCATTTAAAGAGTTAAAAGAAAATTCAAACAAATAAATAACATAAACTTATGGAGTTTGATGAATGTGTTTATATATAAGTTGTATCAATGCTACCATGTATAGTACGTACTTTTATTTGATAAAAGAGTGATTAATTAACTAAGTTTTTTAATTATTTTTTTTGTATACAAAATTTAAACTTTTTTTTAAAAAAATTATGTGAGGGGCCTGTGGGCCTCGCGGGTTAATCTGATTAACTCAAAAGTTAAATGAATTGATTCAAAATTACCCACATTTTTACGGGTCACTAATTTTAAAACTCAACTTATACAGATAAACGGACTGACCGGACGAGTTTAACCTATTTTAACGACCCTACCTGCTTCCTTAAAAATGAAAACAAGTCTGACAAGTAACTTATGAGGTGCGCTATCTATATATCTATTAAATGAGTAATCACCAACTGAAAATTGTACAACAAATATATTAGAAATTTACAATCTTTGTCATCATAACAATTGAAGCGCAGGTGCTTATAAAAAAGTTATCTCCAAATTATAACAAATTTTTAATGAAACACTTTAAATTTTGTTGTGTTGTCGTGCCAGTGTCTTGTTTTTGTGTTTTTTAGATAATGAGTTTGCTAGCAGAATATATATTAAGAAGTTTGAGGGATGGTTTAACCCAAGTTAAGCTTTGGTAGAGGTGGAACTGGACAAAAAGCTAGTGATTTAATTCACCGATGGCAGAAAATTCATAAGATCTAGCGCAGGCTCGACTCCAGATCCTATGCACACCTGAAGAAAGTAAACCAAGTAGCAGCTCAGATCACCAGGAAGGCCACTAGTACTGATAGTACCTATAATCTCTGAAATTTATATTTGTTTGGGGACCATGTGTTCTCGTTTTTGTTTGTTGCAGGTCCTTCTAGGGTTTATACACCCAGAACAATATGTACTGGACCAGTTTATTCAGTGCAGTCTAATTGTGAATATTTTTTAATTTATTTGAATACTTGTACTGATATGAAATTTATATACCAGTTGAAGAAGGAAGATGAGATACAAATTTATAGTTTTATTCTCTCTTCTAACATACACTTTAAAGTAATGAGAATATTGATACATCATTTAATATTTATTATTGATTAATATTAATTAAATCATAAAAAAAATCTAACGATCGAAAATTGAATAGGAAATCGGTTGAAAAGGTTAAAATACATTTTGCAAAAAAACTCTTAAGATTTTCATTTATTCTCAAACTTTTTTTTTCATTTTAGTTGTTCTGAGAATGACAACTTTGAATTAAGTTTAAACAATAATATAAATTTTTTAATAAAAAACTAAAAAATGAAGTCGTGTTGTGTTTAATAAAATAAAATATATTTTTATTTAATAAATAATTAAAATGTAAAAATAAAATGAAATTCATCATGGCTTAAGTCTAATTAAAAATTAGTTTCTGAATTTTTTTATTAAAAAAATAAAATTACCGAATTTCAAAAATAAAATTAACATGAAAGTAAATAAAAAAAATTAAAATTTATGGTAGCATATCAAAATAATTTTAAAAATAATTCAATGATAATCTTGAAGTAAAATATTAAAAAATAGATTAAAAAAAAGAAATTACATAACATATTACTAATTGTCATGCTATAATTTAAAACAAATATTAAATTTCTTTCATAAAATAACTGAAACAAATTTTTTGTGTATTAATATATATGTTTAAAACTATATATATATATATGAAAGGCATGGTGGGACTGACAGTCCCGCCAATGAATATGTTTTTTGTTTTTATATTTTTTTATATTTTTGTTTTTATATTTTTTTCTTAGTAAAAATCTAGTTTATATATATATATATATTCTTTAATTGTTTCTTAAATAAAATGCTCATAAAATTAAAAAAATAATTTTACAAAATTTATTGTAAATATTATTGAAATATTTTAAATAAAAATATTGCCAAAATTTGAAATATTATTAATAGTATATAAGAATCATATTCTGGATAATAAAAATAATTAAAATAATTACTTATAATTTTAAATAAAAATAATTACATGGCTCAATGATGTTAAAAAAATTTATATAATATTTTTTACACGGAAAAACTCTTATTTTTTAAATAAAATATAAATAATTTTTAATTTTTAAACAAATAGTCATGGCGAGACTAGGAGTCCCACCATCCTATTCCCTAATGAGGAAACAAATCTTCATATGAAAAAAATATATATGAGAATTTTTTACAAAATATTGTTGAAATAATTTTTTTATAAAAACCAAATAAATTTACTTTTCATGAAATAAATAAAACTAAAATAAAATTAAAATTTTCATGTGACATAAAAAAATATGAAAAATAAAAAATTCACCTTTTTGGTTAAAGTTGAATAGGAATTGAAATGATAGGAAAAGAAAAAGAAGAACAATTAATTAAAATTAAAAATGTCATTCTTAAAAAAAATTAATAATAACATGGCGGGATTAAAAGTAAATATTTTTAAAACAATATTAAAAACAAATGTTTTCAAAACAATAATAAAAAAATGTTTTCAGAAAATATTAAATTTATAATTGATGAAAATATATATAAATTAATAAAATTTCTATATATATATATATATTTATTTATTTTTATGAAATAAATTAAACATAAAATAAAATATTATGATTAGTTATAATAAAATATTATGACAATATTATTTTAAGGTCATGCAAAAAAAAAAGAATAAAAAGAATATAGGTTATATTACAAAAATGAAAAGTTAAGCCTTACATTGTCATCTAATTTATAATAATTAAATTTTTTTAATAATTTGACAATACATAATTAAACGATAATATATTACATTAAAATCAAATTAAAATTAAACTAATAATAATAATACTACAACAAAATTTGTGTCCAAATCTAAATTACAATGTCTCCAAATTATAATATAATATTCACTGTGGAAAAGAAATTTACCATAATTAATTATTTCATTTGTAATTGTTAATTTTGTATTATAATCGATCTCCCTTATTTGAAAATCTCATGGTCTTTTTCACCTTTTCGCAATATGTGCTATGTAGAATAAACTCACCGTTAGAGCTGACAAATGAGTTGGCCTGCCTGTTTAGGCTTGTCCGTGTGGATCATAGGTTAAACAGGTCAGGTTAAAATTGATTACATTTAAATAAGTTATAAATTAGTTAATTTAATTCATTTTGCATTAACTTGCGGATCAAAATGGACCAGTCCGTAAATTTATTTTTTACTTGTAAACTTTATAATAAATTTAAAATAAATAAAAATTTTAAATCTAATAATCTTAAATCAAATATTACATTATAGACATAGTATTAAATACTTTAATTAAAAGAGAATTCAAATAAATAAATAACATAAAATTGTAGAGTTTGATGAATGTGTTTGTATGTGAGTTGTATTATTGCTAACCTGTACAAAATATATATTTTGTACTCTTACTTGGGAAAATAGTATTTAATTAACTTTTAAATTTTTAAATTGATTTTTTATATATAAACAAATTGAAACTTAAAATAAAAATTATGCGAGCAGCCTGTGTATCCCACAGGTTGGCCCGTTTAACTCGCAGATTAAGCGAGTTGATCTAAAATTATCCATATTTTTAGGGGTCACTAATTTTATAACCCGACTCACATAATTTATACCAAAAAAATAGATTGACTCGACAAATTTAACCTATTTCCACAAGTTTGACTCATTTTTACGACTTACTCGCCGTCTGTCATTGAATTATTGAGCCCTTTAATGTTCGGAAAATGATATTTTTATATAAAATAACATTCACATATTTTATATATTTTTATTTTATCTCTTTTTTTCAGTCTCTCTCTTCTCTCTTTATCTTTTTTCTTTTACAATATTAAAAATTTTAAATAAATAAAAAATATGAAATATATAAAAACTATTATATATGTAAATATCATTATTGTTAATCCTTATCACACCGTTACAGTAAACTATTTCTCTCCTTTCCTTTCAAAAAATTAATATTATATAATGTATTATACAAATAATATTTCACACATCAGAATTTAATTAATTTTTATATTATTGAATTTACTTTTAGATTTGTATTTTGTCTATACATTTTTCTTTACAAATCTACATATAAATTAGTTGTTTTACATTTTTTTTAATCTTTTACTTCATTTAAATATTATTTTTATAACATTTTATAATAAAAATTATTAAGCTATTTTTTGATATAATGAAGTCAACTGTTTAGAATCAATCAAATATAATTAATAATTAATAATTAATAAATATTTAAAAATTATCAAGATACAAGAAAAAAAACGTAGTAACTGTTTAAATATTATTAGATTCGTCTTCAAATTTATATAATATAATAAAGTCTGTTGTCTAGTTAATACAAATTTACATATAATGTTAATATTATTCAAATACTATATTTTAATAGAAGAATTTAATTTCAATTTATTTTTTTACACTGTTATTTAATTATATGCTAATATATTATTAAAAAATTTAGGCTTTTTAGGTAATTATTATAATAATCAAACTCTTTTAATGATTTGACAACACATGATATCAAAATTAAACCCATTCTAATATTCATTTTTGTAAACCCAGTTAATACTCAACACCACTGGTCCACTGCAGAATCACACCCATTGGGCAAACAACACTTCCCTTTCTTTGTCAAAACATGTAACTCTTCCACAACCTGGTCCCATTCAATCAACACTCAGTGTGCCCCCAACGTGACGCCATATATACACAACCATCCTCACCAACTCACATAAACTCCTAAAATCATCCACCACCGCCACCCTCCGCCATGGACGGCGGTGGTTCCACTCCACCCTACCACCCCACCTCCAAACCCTCCAATTTAAAGTGAAACCTATTTCAAATATTACTCGACACATTATTATAAAAAGAGACTTGATGGAAACTCTTCACCACTACACCTTAGGTTTCGATTATAAGCAATAGGCGTGATTCTATGTTGAATTATGTACAATTGTTCCCCTTCTCACTCACTTATCTTCTACTTCCCCTTCCTCCACCTTGCTGTTCTTTTCAAAACTTTTTGCCAGTGCTGTTAAGTAGAGACTTCGTAGACTTCGAGTCTCTCAGTACGGTGTTCACAAAATGGCTACTCGTGGTTCTAAAGTGATAGTAAACCAATGTTAGTGATATCTTCTTGCAGAGAATTTGCGTGAAAAATAAGATTCTAAATTAAGCATATATGGAGCTTCAACGAATTCAAAATAAATTGGAATTTGACACTAACAAAAAAAAAAAGGTTGAAAAATGTGTAGACACCCATTAGAAGAAGATACGAAGTAATTGTCGTAATACAGAAAACTATAAGTAATGCTCTTTTATAGTATAAATAATTAAATGTGGCTTTACCTTGTGCTGTCTCTAGAACTTGATGATGTTTATTTAAAATTCACTAGATACAGAAAAACACAGTCAAAGGCAAGAGTTAACTATGATATAGTACAGAGTAAAGCCAACTCCATGAGAATCAAGAGTACACCCATCTAGTTCTTTTTTTGCTTCACAACCTGAAAGACTGCAAGCAAGAGTTCCCGTCAACGCCTTTTGCAAAATAACGTGTCAAGAAATCCTTGATAGTAGTGTCCCTATAGACCGGTGGGTTTTCTTCTGATAACAATTCCTTTATAGGACCAATAACCTTCGACGTATCCTGTGATAAGTTCACAAAGAAGCTTGCTACGGAAATTCTAAGGCCTATATGTCTCGATAAGACCCGGTGATAAACACTGATGAACATGTCATTTGTTATAAGCTGCACCAATAAAAAGGAAATTGAGATATATAATCATCAAAAGTTGTTTATGGTAGCTATTTTAATTTTGCCAAATCGTAACAACTGTAGATGGCAGAAACACCATATTTTCAAGAATAAAACCTCATTATTTATGACATTCTTGCTGGTAATTACAATTCTTTATAATCATATGTGAATGGTAATCTAACAAAAGTCCTAAATATTTTAGGTCACCATGTTGCATCGTGTCCTTTAAGATTCCTTTGGAATGTAGTGCATTTATTCAAAGAACATATAGATGTCAATGATAGTTTTGTGGAAAATTAGATCTCTAAAGGACCATGTTGAAATGAAATCAGGAAGCAAGATGGATCATCCCATCGATTAAGGGAAATGGATACTAAGAACATATATGTTTACCGCAGGGCTTTGATGGAAGTAATAACAGAAACGTTGAGAGCAGATATCTAGATATGGACAAATTTGAGATGTAGATGGCAATATATAGAGTCTAAGCAATAACATATGGTCTGTATGAAGAGGCATGGTCTCAATTTTTTTCAATTACATATGGTTTCTTTTCTTGCCTTTTCTGTTGAATTTTGCAGGTTATAGATTGAAGAAGTCTGTAACCCTTTTGCTGTCACATCAAAAGCTGCAGCAAGATATTTTGAATTTACTATTATAAATGTATGTTAAAACTTATTTTCTGCAGTAAATTTTGAATCTTGTAATGATGAAAAATGAGTCTGTGGACTAAATAAAAAGTTAGCTGAAATTATGAAAGACAAGCTGTTGTAGTAGGTGAACAAAAACGTGACTTGTATTAGTATATATGTATTATATGAATGCAGAACCAGCTCTAAGAGTGTGAGCTGTTACTGAACTTCCTCTCTATTCTTCTTTCTCTAAAAGCCTACATTTGGTACCAGAGCTCTCTCTGATCTTTGAGGGGCTGTGGGTGTGAGTGTGAGAGAAAACAAGAAAGGTTCCCGTCACTAGAAAACCAGAAAGATCTTCATCAATGGCTTCAGCAAACTTCTCAGCACCCCCACCTCCTGTTTTTTCAGGAGAAAATTACCCAATATGGGCTGTTAAAATGAAAACCTACTTGAGGGCTTATGACCTTTGGGAGGTTGTGGAAACAGGAACAGATCCACCTCCATTGCAAGCTAATCCTACTATAGCCCAGATGAAGCAACATAGTGAGGAGAGTGCTAAGAGATTCAAAGCATTGTCATGCATCCAATCTACTGTGTCAGATGAGATTTTCACAAGGATTATGGCTTGTGAAACTGCAAAGGAAGCTTGGGATACGCTCAAGCAGGAGTTCCAAGGCAATGACAAGACAAGGCAGATGCGGGTGTTGAATCTCAGGAGGGAGTTTGAGCTTTTGAAGATGAAGGATACAGAGACTATTAAAGAATACTCTGACAGGCTCATGAAGGTTGTAAACCAGATTAGGCTTCTTGGAGAGGAGCTTACTGACAAAAGGATTGTTGAGAAGGTACTTGTAAGTTTGCCTGAGAAATTTGAATCAAAGATTTCCTCTTTAGAAGACTCCAAAGACTTAGACAGCCTAACTCTCCCAGAGTTAGTAAGTGCCTTGCAAGCACAGGAGCAGAGGAGATCACTTAGACAAGAAGCAGTTGAAGGAGCCTTCTCAGCAGCCTATAAAGGAAAAGCTCCATCAACCAGCAGTGGAAAGAAATATTTTGGTGAGAAAAAAGATAAAGAGAAGAAAGATTTTCATGGAAATAAGGGTGGTAGTAGGAAATACAAGAATGGTTTCTGTCCTCACTGCAAGAAAAAGGGTCATTCAGCCAACTATTGTTGGTACAGACCAGAAGTTCAGTGCAGGTCATGTAAACAATTTGGCCATGTGGAGAAAGTTTGCAAAAGTAAATCTGAACAGCAAACACAGCAAGCTCAAGTGGCAGAAAATGAAGTGCAGCAAGAGGAAAATTTGTTTGTTGCAACCTGCTATGCAGCAAACTACAGTACAGATGCTTGGCTGATTGACAGTGGTTGCACTCACCATATGACTTTTGATGCTGGCCTATTTAAAGAACTGGACAGCAGCTACACTTCAAATGTGAAAGTAGGAAATGGAAAGCATGTGCAAGTCAAAGGTAAAGGTGTAGTTGCAGTAGAGACCACTTCAGGTACAAGATTTATTTCTGATGTGCTTTTTGTACCTGAAATAAGTCAAAGCTTGCTTAGTGTTGGTCAGTTGCTTGAAAAGAATTATGTCATACATTTTGAGAACAAGTTATGCAGTGTGTTTGATCCAACTCATGTTAAAAATTTTACAGTCAAAATGATTGATAAAAGCTTTCCAATTGATTGGAAGCAAACTGAGATACAAGCTTTCATTAGCTCAGTTGATGAATCCTCCTTATGGCACAAAAGATTTGGCCATTTTAATTATTTTTCCATAAAGCACATATTGTGTAAAGGCTTCATTCAAAATATGCCTATTATTGATGAATGCAAAACTGTTTGTGGTGTGTGTTCACTTGGAAAGATACATAGACTACCTTTTCCTAAAAATAGTGCTTGGAGAGCTTCAGAGAAGCTGCAATTAGTCCACACTGATGTGTGTGGACCTATGAAAATAGCATCTCTTAATGGAAGCAGATACTTTATTTTATTTATAGATGACTTTAGTAGGATGTGTTGGGTTTATTTTCTAAAACTAAAGTCAGATGTTGCTGATGTGTTTAAAAAGTTCAAAAGCTTTGTTGAGAATCAAGCTGGATGCAGAATCAAAGTACTGAGATCTGACAACGGTACTGAGTACACATCAGAGAAATTTGGTAGTTTTTGTGAAGAGGCTGGTATTCAACATCAGCTTACAATTCCTTACACTCCTCAACAGAATGGAGTGAGTGAAAGGAAAAACAGGACTGTCATGGAAATGGCAAGATGTTTGTTGATTGAGAAGAAGCTTCCAAAGAGATTTTGGGCAGAGGCAGTAAATACTGCAGTGTACCTACTTAACAGGCTTCCAACAAAGGCATTAAAAGATAAAACTCCATTTGAAGCATGGTTTGAAGTTAAGCCAGTTGTGGAACATCTTAGAGTCTTTGGATGCATATGTTACTCCTACATTCCAGAAGCCAAAAGAGACAAGCTTGATCAAAAAGGTGATGTAGGAATTTTCTTGGTTTACAGCAGCAATACAAAAGGTTACAGGGTGTTTAACTTGAAAACAGAAAAGATAATGGTTAGTAGAGATGTAAAATTTGATGAAGCTGCCATCTGGAATTGGGACAAGAGAGAAGCTGAGGAAGTAAGTGAAGACTCAGTTAGAAGAAATATAGTCCAAGAAGACAATGCAGATGGAGGGCCTGAATCTGAAAGTGATACTGAAGCTACTGTTAGAGGCACTAGGCCGCTGGTTGATGTTTATGAAAGATGTAACGCTGCAATATTGGAACCTGCCAATTATTTTGAAGCTGCAGGCTCACATGGTTGGATAGCTGCAATGAAGGAGGAGCTAAGCATGATAGAAAAGAATGAAACTTGGCAACTAGTGGACAGACCCAAGAATAAGAAAGTTATTGGTGTCAAGTGGGTATACAGAACCAAGTTCAATTCAGATGGTTCTGTCAATAAACTCAAAGCAAGATTAGTAGTCAAGGGCTATTCTCAACAATATGGAGTTGACTTTACTGATACCTTTGCTCCAGTAGCAAGGTATGACACAATAAGGCTGTTAATAGCCTTGGCAGCTCAAAATGGTTGGAAAATCTTCCAACTAGATGTTAAATCAGCTTTTCTCAATGGTTACTTGGAGGAGGAGATCTTCATTGAGCAACCAGAAGGCTTTGTTGTTGCTGGAAGCGAAGACAAAGTCTATTTGCTTAAAAAGGCTCTCTATGGGCTGAAGCAGGCTCCTAGAGCTTGGTATAGCAGGATTGATAACTATTTACTGCAATTGAGGTTTGACAGAAGCATTAGTGAGCCTACTCTTTATGTTAAGCAAGATGGTTGTGATTTAATTGTCATATCCTTATATGTTGATGATTTGTTAGTAACTGGAAGCAACTCTACTTTAGTAGAGAAGTTTAAATGTGAAATGAATAATATGTTTGATATGACAGATTTGGGTGAAATGACTTATTTTCTTGGAATGGAGATTCATCAAACTCAACAAGGAATCTTTATTTGCCAAAGAAAATATGCAATGGAAGTCTTGAAAAAGTTTGGTATGGAAAACTGCAAACCTGTCCGCACTCCTTTGATGCAAAATGAGAAATTAAGCAAGGAAGATGGAGCAAGAAAGATTGATGCTGGTGTATATAGAAGCTTGGTTGGTTGTCTGTTGTATTTAACAGCTACAAGGCCTGATGTTATGTTTGCTGCAAGCTTACTCTCTAGGTTTATGCAAAATCCTAGTGAGGAACATTACAAGGTTGCTAAAAGGGTGCTGAGGTATATTAAAGGTACAGCTGAGTTGGGGGTTTGGTTCAAAAAGTCTACTGATATGAAGCTAATTGGATATACTGACAGTGATTGGGCTGGTTCTTGTGATGACATGAAAAGTACATCAGCATATGTGTTTTCACTTGGCTCAGGTGTATTCAGTTGGAATTCAAAGAAGCAAGAGACTGTTGCACAGTCATCAGCTGAAGCAGAATACATATCTGCTGCTGCTGCTGTGAACCAAGCAATTTGGTTGAGGAAAGTGCTAGAAGATTTGAATCAGAAACAAGGAGAAGCTACTAGCATTATGTGTGATAACAAATCAGCAGTGGCAATGGTGAAGAACCCTGTGTTCCATGGTAGAACCAAGCATATTAAGATTAAGTATCATTTTGTTAGAGAAGCAGAAAGAGATAAGGAAGTGAATTTGGTTCACTGCAAATCAGAAGATCAAGCTGCAGATATCCTGACCAAGGCCTTGCCCAAAGCAAGGTTTGAAACATTAAGGACAATCCTTGGTGTTTCCAGCAAAAGTGCCAAGGAGGAGTGAAGAAGTCTGTAACCCTTTTGCTGTCACATCAAAAGCTGCAGCAAGATATTTTACTATTATAAATGTATGTTAAAACTTATTTTCTGCAGTAAATTTTGAATCTTGTAATGATGAAAAATGAGTTTGTGGACTAAATTAAAAGTTAGCTGAAATTATGAAAGACAAGCTGTCGTAGTAGGTGAACAAAAACGTGACTTGTATTAGTATATATATATTATATGAATGCAGAACCAGCTCTAAGAGTGTGAGCTGTTACTGAACTTCCTCTCTATTCTTCTTTCTCTAAAAGCCTACATAGATTGACAACCCTTTGTCCATTAAATTTTCTAGTCAGTTTACTTTGTTACAAAGAAAACAATCACGACTATGAATATCACAAGAAAAAGAGCAATATGTTTACTAAATATGTCTACCTATCATTGTCAAAGAAAGGTGTTCAATAAAATCAGTGTCATAAAAATTAAAAAGTCCATGACAAAGAAAGTCACAGCTAGGCAAACTGTCACCATGTTATTCTTATATGCAGTCAAATGCAAGTTTGAGACTTGTATGCAGCTGAGTTTACCCTTGAATCTACATCAACCAAAACAAATATATGGTGCATAAAAAGTAAATGCAGAAAAGGCTGGTTACATTGCTTGTGAACAACTGAAGGGCAGATGAAGTAAAGTGTGAAGTATTACCACACGTGGTTAGTTATTGATTTAGTTAGTGATTAGTTAGTTACTTGTAATTAGTTATATAATTAGTTATATCTCTATGGCTATATAAGTCACTCTTGTAAACAACTTCAACACACTTTCTTCTTTAGTAAATTTCATTTTCATCTTCTTTTAATTTTTTCTCTGGAGTCATGTTTCTCAAAATGAAGTACATATGCATATGGCAAACATTTTCTTTCTCCGGACCTTTCCGCAATCTTCACATCTTTCAACTTATTATAAGCTAAAAACCCCACACTATAAAGTGTCCCTTAAATCCATTTCATTGAATTGATATTTTTTGTGCCATCTCAAGACCATTTAACTATAGAAAACATGCTTGATAATTACAGTACTCACCTGCAGAAGATCTCCAATGTTTACAACAAGAGCTCCATGCACTGGAGGAACATCAACCCATTGATTCTCATGAAGAACTTGAAGACCACCCATCTGGTCTTGCAGAAGTATTGTCATGAAGTCACTATCAGTGTGCTTCGTAATGCCCATAGTTAATTCGGGTTCAGGGCATGCCGGATAGTAGTGACCCAAAATAAATTGTCCTTCAGCAGAGTCGAATTCTTTAAGGTAAGAAGGATTAAGGCCAAGAGCCTCTGACAATAGCTCAAAGATTGTAAAACCCAACGCCCTTACTTTCATTGAATATTCAATCACAATATCTCTACAAGTACATAATTATTTCATCAATAACAAAACCAAGGGTCCAAATTTGATAGGGTCTGCAAGTGAAATGCACAAGCAACCTTGACTAAATACCATGTAACCAATATAAAATCTAAGGAAGTTGCATATAAACTAAATTACTAGAATAGCTGTTTTGATTATATTATAAAACAGCCAAGAGCAAGTAAGGCCCAGCTCTGTAATTTTCTCAATTTACTGCATAGACAGATTTATCATAAATACCAGGACCCTTGAGAAACCACTCTAGTAAATCGGAAAACTACTATCAAGGCTAAGCATGTGCAGGGGTTAATGGCAAAAATAGTATTAACAACATTACCTACATACTGCTGGTATTTCTTCTGGGTGGGGAGGATCAGGACTTACAGCACATCCAAATGTATCCCTCCAATTAGCAGCCAGATTTTTGTACAGGTTAAAATTGGAATAATAACTGACTTTCTTATTGGGAGCCCGGGAGTAAAAGTGTTTTTTTACCTCAGTATCTTGTTCATGAAACCTGCGGATTCCATTGATCATCTCATCCAAAACATCAACCGGAATACCATGATTGATCACCTGGAAAAATCCCCACTTCTGGCATGCACTTCGAATTTTGTCAACTACTTGAATATGCAGGGATGAGTTTTTGTGTATGTCTTGAAGGTCTATGATGGGGATACTGAACTTTGAGTCTCTTGCTGAGCTCTCCGTGAGGTCCAACTTGGCAGAATAGAACATGCGTGGAATCTTTGTCACCCCAGAATCTAGCAGGCCTTTCACACCAGCTTTTGAATCATCAAATGCTTGAAGTTCAGCTTTCCTGTCGTAAGTGGAATCATTACCTTCCTCTAACTCATTTGTGCTTGTGACCACCATACTGGGAAACTAGCAGAACAGCAGTGCAGTGCACCAAATCTAAAGTCAAAGCCCCGATGATAATACTCACTTGAAAAAGATAGGAAAGTAGGTGAAGGTAGAAGAATTGATTATTGTTAAATGGCCGCCAATGTGGAAACTTAAAACGAAAATATAATTTTGTAATCAAACGAATGTGACAGCTTTCCTTATTCCAAACGCACCCAATGCGATTAAATACGCATGTTAAATATGTTATTGTAATTTTGTATTATATATGTGTGTGTGTATTTTTTATGTTATCAAAAAATATATGGTCCAATCAAGGAACTGTTGCAATTGCAGGAAATTCTAGAATTTCAATTCCAAGGATCTTTAGAACACACGACGAGACAGTTGCAGGAAATTCGAAAGTCTATGGTATTAAGGAATTGTTTATCAGACAAAAAAAAAGCCACCAATCTATAGAGAAACTTATTTCAAAGATTACTTGACTAATTATTATGAAAAGGGGCTTGATGGAAGCTCTTCTTCACTACTGCACCTCAGCTTTCGAATATAAGCAACAGGCGAGATGCTATGTTGAATTAGGTACAATTGTTCCCCTTCTCACTCACTTGTGTTTTACTTCCCCTTCCTCCACCTTGCTGTTCTTTTCAAATCTTTTTGCCAGTGCTTTTAAATAGAGACTTTGTAGACTTCCAGTCTCTCAGTATGGTGTTCAAACAAGTTTGAGGCTGCTTGAGATTACAGTCAAGATGGGAAAAGTGAAACTAAAGCATTTGATGATTAGAAAAGCTGATATTAAAGGTTTTTCAGATTGTCACCCCACTTTCGTTTCATTATGCTCAAGTAACTCAAATTACCGTGTCCCCACTATAGACCTTAAGCAATGCATATTTAAGTTTAAGGACACTCAAGTCCTCACCAAAGCCCATATTGTTATCCAGGCGCAAGAGATGGTAGTTGAAAGCAAATAGATCCTCTTCATTTATCATTCCTCACCTCTTACTATGCCAACGTTTCTCTCACCCTTGGGATAATTGATAAGCCGGGCACAAAAACATGCATTTACTCTGTTTTCAAATTCAAGGTGTATTTGGTTGTATCGGTGAATAAGTGGGGAAGAAAAAAGAAAACAGAAGACGTGTTGAAAGTAGTTTTTAACGAAGTACAAATAAAAATGCATTTTATTTTTCACCTTTTCCTGGTTTTTTTTGTACCAAAAACGTATAAAATAATTTTCATTCCAAATTTTTCACCTTTCATTTTGTACCTACTTAACCAAGCACACCCTAACATGATTATTTGGTCAGAAGTTGTAAATAAGATCTTTATAAAGCAACCTCTTGACAAGGTTTCAAAACAGGAGTTCCTGAATTATATCACAAAATTGCCATAAAACACAGGTAAATAATAAAAGAGCTAAACAAGCTGATTAGAAAATCAGTATTAAGTATCAATGTTCATAGACCTCAGAGTGTTTCCTGCAAGCTGATTTGACAAACAGCACATACTATTGAAAGCCAAGAGATATATAGAAAACCAGCAACTGTAATGGTGATACTAAGCTAAAGCAAAGCACAAGCGGCAGAGATACATAGACACCCGCCCAACAATTAATACCACACTAAGCCAAGTTTATGATAGGATCATAGTTGAGTATCAACATCAGACAAATCCAAGGTGATGTTCATGTTCTGAGATGTCTCATTTACTCCTCCCCACACCTCATTTGTTAGTTCAAGCCATCAATCACCACCCACTTGCCTCTTCCAGGAGTCTTCCGCAATCAGTTCATCAACTCCCAATCTTCATAGGTGGATAATTTTGCCATAAATGATAACGATTTGTATGACATAAAGGAAGGATTCAGCCTCGACAACCCCCCACACCCCCCCCCCCCCAACCCCCCGCGGCGGGGGGAACCCCCAACTTATTTAATGCACAGTATTTACCTTCCATCAGGCAAGCAGCAACGGATGGTAAAGGGTATCTTCCGCTCTCGAAGCTCCTTCATAGCAATCTAAACAGTTTGAAGAACAAGATATCAGATATTTGGTCTAGGTAATTTCAAATGAATGCAAAGCTATTGCTTTCTCACAACTGATATAAATAAATTAAAAATGAAGAAATTATAGAAGAACTAACAAACAAAACATGTATCCTGAATGCTAACATAGGAAAAAAATTTCAAAACTACAATATATATTCAAAATAATAGGGCAGAAAATGAAACAAGTAGGTGTAATGTTGGAATCAAAAGAAAGTACAGCATGACGCATTGAAGGCAAGTGAACGTGCTCCAGAGGCAAGCCTTAACACAAAAAGGGAATACTGAACACGATTCTTATAGACTTCCAGAAATCAGAGAATATATAATCAATTTTTCATTCCTAGTATCGACAGCACAATTCACCAAACCAAAGAACTTGAGAATTAGATAAAACAAGGAAAAATCAATTTGGAATTAATATATGGTACACTGCTCATCTTAAGGAGATCCTTTAAATCCTTTATCAAGTTTGATCAGATTCAACTTTGAGCGACATAAGTATAAATATATTTTCGAGGTACAAGACTGGAACTAATCAATTGCGTTCAATAAACATGATAACCTTACCTTACACCAAAACAAAACAAAAAAAGTTTCAAGAACATCATTGGAATATTAAAAGGATCATCCATTGTCAAAGTGAACTACAAACTACATCAGGGAAGGTGAGCTATGGTGGTGAAACTTTTCTCTGAGCTAAAAAATACAAATTATAGGTAAGATAAAATATTAGATCTAATTTAAAGATAAAACCATGTCTGAAGAAAATTGATCTTCCCATATTAAAATTCGCTATTACTATAAAATGAAAATACAAAACGAAGGAATTTCATATGAACAGCCCAAGCAGTCTATTCGAACAATTTTATTGTGAATTATAGACCAGGTACTTTATATGAAAGAGGAACACATACAATCCCCACACCCGTAGTAAATAAATCTAGGCACTCTATTCAACTGAGAAGAGCACTAAAGTGGTCAAATTTAGGAAGTGTCCTAAAGAAATCTTTTCTGCATTTCAAATGAAGAGCACATGGCCACTGACATATATTTGGAAATTTGATACTAGCAAAACAATTTTGGCAAGGACATTTCTCGATGACCATTCAAGACGTGCTCAAACACAGTAACATTTTATAAAAGAAAATATCAGAGTAAAAAGAAACAAGGATTTTACTACCTCAAGCGGGTCAGTCTCCCCCCTCCAACTCGACCATGACAGGTGCATTCATACTGCTCAGCCAAGAGACAACATGTTAAAGCATCACAAAGAATCAATCAGAAGAATCTTAAGTTCACAAAGCTCAGAAGAAAACCTGATTTGAAGAGCACGGGTGCCCAAAATCCGGGCACGCTCATACTTGGTCATATATTTTGATGTCTTACGAGGCCGCTCTGCTGGTTCTTGCTCTTCCTTTTCCTCAATTTCAAGAGGCTCTCCAGTCATCTCTTTATTGTTGTTGTTATCCACATCCTCCTCTGCACCTTCCTATCCATCAATAATTCCATTTAATCCATTCAATGGTAAGTTCCCTAAGATACATTTGTAATCAATAATATATATATATATATATATATATATATATATAAGAATTCCCTACTTCAATCTCAGGCTCTGGTCGCTCATCTTCATATCTGCATCACCATCCATTTTTTTTCTATGAGAAAGCTTTCAATAGTATCAGACTACAAAAACACACAACTCAAAAACTTGCAAATGCAAAATCATAATGGTTAATTTACAAGAATCGTGGCCGACCCAGAACCCAAAAAAATGTTAATTTACATTATACACGTTGAAAAATGTTACATTTTGCTTTAATCTTCACAAACAAAAAACGAAAAAAGAGAATAATATGATCTTAAAATTAGCTTAACAAGACATTTTCGGCTTCCATTCAGCAAAATTAATCAATATGACTGATCAGGATTACCAGTAAGGTTTTCAAATATGCAAATTGAAGTGGAGAAAACCCGTAATTTCTTTGTGTGTGGCACTGTGTTAGAGGGAGAGAGAGATGGAGAGAGAAACAACCCCATGAAGTCATTGTACTCGTCGTCGGCCATTGTGCCCAAAACTCTTGGTGCAAAACGTTGCCAGTCCGTGTCCTAAACCCTCACTTACGCAGAAAAAGACGCAACTTATCTTCTTGTTGTACTTGTACCACCAAGTCACAAGCTTGTTTTTTTTTTTTTTTTTTGACAGAAAAGTCACAAGCTTGTTGAAGTCTCCTACTCCTAATATAGTGTTATATATATATATATACTGAAAAAACATTTCTATATCATAAATCTCCCTGCTTTTTTTAAGTTTCCTACATATTATAAAATTTATTTATTTTTATATTAATAACTTCAGATAATAAATCTTTGTGATGGTGGACTTCTTCTTCATTTTCTTATCAACTTCAACATGCAAGGCTTGATTTGGTAGTTGAAGAGTAAGAAAGTAAGAAATTAAAAAATTCAATCAAGGGTGAAAATAATTTTCAACCAAGAATTGAAAATTAGGTATATTTTATTGTCAATTTACTTTTCACATCCTCCATTTTATACTTATAGCATGTTTGTTTTAACTTTGAAAAAATGAAAATACTTTTTTTTAACAGTTCTCAAAACAATTTTACTCGCAGCAACAATGGTTTCCTTCTCCTCAACTAGTATTTGCCCAACGCACTAGCTAATACAAAGGCCTTAAACTCAACCAAGTAAACCCTTATAATTTATCCAAAACTTATGATCTTATTTTGGTAAAGTATACGAACTTCTCTTGAGATTTATGAAATATAAACAAGAAGTTCTCTTCAGTTTCATATATTATACCAATATTTTTTTCATGATTGATTTTTCAAAAAGTATGTTTACCTGTATAAAAAGAAAAAAAAGAATATGTGTTCAGGGGAAATTAAATAAGAAAAATTTATGTGAAAAAATTTAAAATGAGAGAGATTAATGAAATTTCTCAAACTATAAGAGATTATATATAAATATATAATGATTATCCTCATACCATTTGGTGCAGGAAGGAGGATTTGCCCACGTCTACCTTCAGCTGTTAGGCAAATTCCATTGGTTTCGGCCTCTTTGGCCCCTTTCATTTGACTGGGTTCTCCCAAACAATGAAGATGCCTGTGAGATGGAGACATGAGTGAAAGATTTATTATAACAATGCAAAAAAAGGTACCCTTTCAGCTTGTTCCTAAAGTGAGAAACTGAGTTTGTGTGGCACTAGGTTGTTTTCTCACTTTTTAACTACCTTGTCTTGAAGCAGTCCTAGTAAGTTTGTTCTTGTGTATTTATGCTTGTTGTTTATTGTGCATAACGTTTCAAGGCCGATCATTAAATGTTGGATTTTGTTTTTTTTATTAAGCATGGTATTTGCAGAACTTTTTGGACACAACGCCTATGCATCTCTCTGGTAAGGTGAGGGTGGTGTCTAATAGCTTATTTCACCCTGTAGGTGCTTTTGCTGTGATTTCCTTTTAGAATCTTATAGCCTGAGGATACAGGGATAAAGCTACCATATGTTGATTAAGTCTACACAATTCTTCTTCCTTCTCTAGACTTCAATCTCAGTGTAACTAACCAATTAAGAAGGAAGCGTGCAAACAAATTGTTAACACATCAGTATTGGTACTTGAATAGACATTATTATTTCTCTATTAGACCATTTCAATTTTCAATTAGAGATTAGTCTTTAGTTTCACCATAGCAAGGGTATACAGGTTGCCCTCATGAATTCTGTTTCTCAGAAATAACAGCTGTCCAAATAATGCTGTTTGAAATTTGTCTAATAGAGATATTGCTAAGAATTTGGCTCGGGCACACATTATACATGCACCCACAGCCAATTATCAATATAATTGTTTTAAAGAAAAACATTAAAAAATTGAAAAATCATATTAACCGTGAGTTAATAAAAAAAAAATGCTCATTGGAGGGTAGAAGTTGCGTACTTCTTTTCCTTTTTCTGAATTTCTTATTGTTTATGATAAAATTTAAACTTCAGAAGTATAATAATACTGTATCAAATATTCAATCGTTTGGAAATTTTTTTTTAAAAAAAAAAGTAACATTAAATGTTTAGTATATATGGTCATCTTTATCTAATCATTCAAGATTTTTTTAATATATTAAGTTAAATATTTGTGTGTCGTACAAATGAACCGGATAACAAAAATGGTCATCCAGAACACCTGTCAAGCACATATAGGATCTCAGATCAATGATGCACTTATCTCATGTCTCTTAAAAAATTGAGAATCTAACATATTTTCATAAATTGTTAATTATATTATTTTTATTTTTAATTATGTGTTTAATTTTAATTTATTATCTCTAAAAAAAATTACACTCATTCAAGCACATGTTATCACAGTATCAAAAAAAAAAGGGTAAGTATGATAATTTATCTTAGAAGTTAAACTTTTTTAATAATATAATAATATATAATGTAATGGTAATATAAAACAAATAGATTAGGTTCCTCTAAACTAAGGAGTACTTTTTAGATAGTAAAGTATAAAATTATAATCGCTAATGAAAAAATTAAAAGTTTAAAATTTTATAAAATATAAGCATTTGAATAACATATCCTGGATATGTGATAATTCACTCCTTTACTTTTCTCATCAGGGATTACAATTCTTCTCCCTACTCTAGGGTATGTTTGGATAGAGAAATTTAGAGGAGAAGGGAGGTGATGTGTGAACACCTAAATTTGTCTAGTTTTTTTTAGTCAGTTTAAGAGTTTAAAGAAATAAAATAATTTTGAAAAAAAATAAAAAATACACAATCATCACACTTTAGGCTTGCTAGCCAGACCACTTTTCCCCACATTTTCTCTACACACTCCATATACTACAATGATATTCCGCACCCTACACTTATACTACACCCCATCTCACCAACACACACAATTATCACAAATACAATACACACATGCAATTCACTGATCCTTCATAATACCTATGGTAACACCCAATAGAGAAAGGGTTTTTTTTTTTTTTAGAGAACTTTGGAGAGCAAAAGAGAACACATAGGAAACAAAAGAGAGGGAAGCAACAAAGAGAGAAAAAGGAGTGATGGCTTCGGTAACAAGAGGGAGAACAAAGTTTGAGAAGGAAAAAGTTTTCAGAAAAAGAGTTAGAGGAGAAGTTGTGCATTTGGTCCCCCTGACCATTGATCGCCCGAAGCATCGTGAGGGATCAGTACAATTGGATTCTGCTACCAATCAATCATCCGCTAGAAATACATCAAGGGTAACATGATTATTCTGTAAAATCAATTATAGAAGTTCTGATGTATTTAATTTGATCAAAATGCTTATCTGTATATGCATTTTGTGTATATCTATAATGTGTTGAATGATTGAGGTATTTGAATGATTGGACCCGCTCAGTGAACCGTGAACATGTTTAAGATGGTCTCTTACTTTTCATTTTATTCTTGTGATGTGATGGGTTATTATTTTTAATATGGTTCTACATTCTGAATGAGTATCCATGATTCACTTGATGATATGTTTGAGTCAGCGCCTTTTTTTTAATACACCATGAGAAGCGGGTATGCTGATATACCATTTCTGCATTTGGTTGAAATATTCATGCCATCCTTGATTGGTTGCTTGTCTATTAAAATGCCCACAAATTATGTTGTGATCTCAATCTTCACATGTCATATATATTTTGAGTGTCTTGAGCTTGTTTGGATCTTGAAGCATATCTGGCTAATTTACTGAATGACGATCCCACTGTATTGCTCTAGTATGTCGTGTTGGCATGGTTAGTTGTTTGTATGCATATTTGTGTGGTTCTGTTTGTAAAAAGAACTCGTTTTGGGTTTATGAAAGCTATTTTGTAAAAGAAGTAAATCACCTGTTAAGCCTTACATTTGAAGATGACTGTATCGCTTGCCTTTCGTAAGATGGAGTAAGAGTTTAAGTGCATTAGAATGAGAAGATTCTTGGCTATTTGAGGTTACCTTGTTTTCATTTCTATTTAGATAGATGAAACGTAATTCCATTGGTTAGGGAACTGTCTTTCATTTGCTACCTTGGGCTTGAATTCTGGCTCTATTTAAAATTTCAACTCAATGGGTGGCTAGGATTCTTCTTTAATCTATAGTTATGAAATTGTTTTTTTTTTTGTTCTTTTAATCTCTTTGAGTTGCCATGTTGTCTTTGCTGTGTGCACCATGGTACCTTTGATTGTCAATTCACGGACCCATGGCATTAATTAACATCTGTAACTATTCATTTTAGGAATCAAATAATTGTAGTGTTAGTGTGATTATAGTTCAAGTAATATCAGCCAACTTTTACGTATGACCATCATTTGCTTTTCTTGTTTTAATTAACTTTTGTTCTTTCTTAATTATTGTTTTGTAAATATGATTCGTTGTTTCACTTGGTTCTTAAATGTAGTTGACGTTACTGTTCTTTCCTCTAATTATTGTGATTCTTTCATATTTCTCTCTTTTAGTTTATTATTATTTGTGTTCTTTTATCCCTCTTCTCATGTTGCCATTTCTTTTTATCATTACTAACTACTATTTTGCTTTTGTCCAATTTGTATGAGTAACTACTCTTATTCTTCTTGCAAGTCATTTATTCAAATGATTAAAATTATTTATTCATGTTTTTATCTGAGACTTTTTTAAAAAAATATATAATAATAATAATAATGATAAATAAATTTATTAATATCTGCATAGAAAGCTCGATGAGTCATGTACTCACTAGCTTATTTAGAGTTGCTCTGTGACCTAATGTCATAACCAATTTTATTTATGATTTAAATTAAAAATAAATTAAACGTTGCTTAGTAGTCTTGAGAGGTCATGTACCACTGATCAAGTTTTTTAAGGATACTCTATGGACTAGTGTCATGTTCAACTTTAGTTAGGAACTTTCTTAAAAAAAAAATAAAAAAAAAATAAACATTGCTTAATGGTGTTGAGGGGTCAAATACCCTCTGGCTAATTTTCTCGGGATGGTTCTGTGGACTTAGTACCATGTTCCATTTTGTTTAGGATACACTAATCAGTCTTCTTTATTAAATCAATTTTATTTCAATCAAAATCAATCCATTTTTTTAATCAAATTAATCTTGTCTTTAATCAGTAAATTCCAAATCAATTTTTTAATTAAAATTAACCAACACATAATCATTTTTTAGAAATTTACATGGCTTTAAATTCCTTATTGCACTAGGGATATGTAAGCACGCAAGTCAAGCCAAATTTTAAATTTTCGCAATTTAGTTTCTTGTTTATCTCTAAATGTTTATTCTTTTATAATTTGTAAATATTTGTTTATATCTTTTACTCAATTGTCTTATATCATTTTTTAAGGGGGTAAAATAGATATCAATTAGGTTATTAAAATTCGCACAACTAGCTTAGGTAATCGTCGTAGGACGGATGTATCAGGGGTGCTGTAGGATTAAGTTCCTGCTCTTCCCTGTGCATAATCGACTCCCGAACGCTATTTGGTTTTCCCAGACCTTTTCTTTTTTTGTTTTATTTTAAATTTATTTTTCAAGAATTTTACCCGTCATTTTTCCTACCCAATAAACGATTGGTGACGACTCCATTTATTTTAACTAAATTTTCTCTCGCCGATCCCGTTGCGATTCTGATCGTGACAGGATGAATTATTTTTCATTTTAAATAAAGGTTCTCTTTATTTGTGAACTTTTTAAAATAAGAAAAAAAATGAGAAATTATTATATGACCTTCCAATTATCACTTTTTTAATTTTTATAAAATTTTATAATTCTTTCAATTTAGAAATAAAAAAATATCCCTCACTCTTTCATCCTAAATATATCCTTAGAAGATCCAAATTGGTACTAAGAGATGATACTTTTTTTTTTTTTTGATAAAGAAATGTTTAAGAATAGAGGAGTTTGCTCCACACCAAAAGTTTAAGAGATGATACTTTAATTAGTATATTCAACGTGAGAAGTTTAGATGTCTCGTGAAGAAGTTGCTCAAATAAAAAATAAGTTTAAACTTAATAATTAAGGATTTTTTACAATGTCAATGATCAATTTGAGCTTGCTTGCAAGAAAATACTTATAAGAAAAAGTAGGTTTAGTATCCAAAACAAATTTATTTTCTTATTCAAAAGGTGCGGGAATTATTGAGCAAATAAAAAGAAAATTAAACACCTTTTTAATTTTATTAGCCATGTATCCATTGACTATTGATCATAAAATTATACTGGCATCATCGGACTCCTCACTAAATATTGCTTCTTAATTAAAATAAGATTTTGACTTGGTCAATTTCTTTGACGCAAATATAACTGCATGGATGGACGCTAATCTTTCCGTCTTAGATGTTGTTCAATTCCTTCCTCTTTCTTCCCCGTTTTCTTTCTTTTCTTTGTCTCATATTCTTAATATATAAGACTAGCTTTGTTACATCTAGTTATCATTATGGTCAATATGTAGTTCATGAACCTTACTGTGTTCTACAAAGCCTTCATTTTCAAATGGAAAAAGAACCAAAACAAATGAAGAGGAACAACATTTAAACCATATATTTCATCCTTTGAATGATTTTGTTGTGTTACTTGTGTATAGGTTGATTTAGTGTTTTGACGTTTGAGGAAGTAAAATCATGACGGTGTGAAAAGTCAAGATGTAACAGCCATGTGATGCTCTTTGTACTCCATGTGAGTTATTAGAAAGATATAATTTTTTAATATGTAAAAGAAATTATTAACATGTTTAAAATTTTTAGCAATCATTTAAATATTGGTATTACTAATTAAGTGAATAATTTTCTATCATCAAATTTGATTCCAACAGTTCAAATAAATTCTTTACTTTTTTATATAATTAATATACTTGATAAATAAATGTAACTTTTTAGAGTGATATGCTTAAAATATCATATGCATAATTAGTCATTACCATCGACATGAAATATTTCTGGTTTAACCATCGACCTGAAATCTGATTTCCTAGCTGGTAGTAAAAACTTTTGTTCAATCTGACGGAATAAGTTATAATTTATAGCTAATTGAAAGAATATGCAAAGATAATTAGTTTCAACACAACTTGAATAGGATTGAATTGTTTATTTTTTCTCTTTTTGGAATTAGATTGAATTGTTTGTTATAAACAAGTTTTTAGGTGAAAAAAAAATGAATACTCGAGTTGAACAATTTACTTGAAATTGCCCACAATTGACATTTATATAAGTAAACAGGTGATGAAATTAATATTGAACTTTATAATTTAGTTCATATGACCGGTTTTGACAGTTTTATGGTATGTTTGTTTTGAATGTTTTACCAACAAAGGAAAAATGACATTGCTTCCTATAAATGTGTATTGAAAGGATTGCTTTCTAAGGGTAAATATGAGTTGAGTTGTGTTAAATTTAAGATAATTTTAAACTCAACACACTTATAGAAGTAGTGGGTTGAGTTTAATTTGATTTGATTTGATTTGATTTAGAAATATTTTTCTTTTGATCCAACCCAATCCAACCCGTTTATACGTAGGTTGGGTTGGGTTGAGTTTAATTTGTTGGTTGAACTTGAACTTAAAAAAAGAAAAATTAACATGCTAAAATAGAAATCAAAATACATATAACTTTATTAACATTAGCAATAGACACATCTAATACACAAAAAATTCATGAAACATTAACAAGCATTAATATTTAAATTAGTAGTAATTGATTAAACAAATTAAGCAAATTATATATATTGCACTACTTGTATCAATATTTTCAATTCCATCTATTTAAGCCTGTAAATTAATGTGTTTATTATAAGTTTTTAATCAATTCTAAATACAAATCAATGCCTTAACAGTTATGGGTTATAAAGAATTACAAAAAGAGTCTAAAACTCTCCCTCTAGTATAAAGTGCAATGTAATTTAAATTTAAATTTTTTAAAAAAGTTAATTATCTAAAAAAATTATAAATTTATATAAGATTTTAAAAGCTCTAATAAAAAGTAATATCACATCTTAAAAAAAAACTTAACTGAGTTTATACAAATTGGGAGAGTCTCAACCTACTACCTGACATATATCTTATAGATTTAACTATTTTAAACTCAATCTAACCCACAAATCAAAATCAACCTGTCATTTATAAGTTAAATTGGATAAAAACGTATAAATTTATAAATCTACCCAACCCGTTATGTACCATTGCTTCCTATAAATATTTTAACGACAACTTTCTTTTTGGGAAGATATTTAAAGAACAATTTGGTAATTGTTTCTTACTTTCTTTAGACACAACCTACAATAATTATCATTAAATTTCTTTGTAATTTTATAATCATTTCCGTGCTTTGTAGCGCTCTTGACGTCATGCGTGCCCATTGGCCCGTTGCACTAATAAAAACAAATAATCCATTTTTTTAATAAAATATCAATACTAAGGTCATGTTTGAATTTGTTTAAATTTTTAGAATAATTATTTTTTAATTAAAATTTATTTTGTTTGTTTAAATATTTTTTTATAATTAAAAATAACTTTTTAAAAAAAGTTATTATTTTAAATTTTAAATTATTTAATTTTAGATTATTTCAAAATTTTTGAGAGAGAAATATTTATTTGTCCTCAATCAAATAATTTTTTTAATCATTTCATATATCTTTTGGTAATTTAATATATAAAGGTGATTTTTTTATACAATCTAACTAAAATTCTTTATCATAAAATCAATTATGAATTAACATATCCAAACATAAATTAATTTTCTCATAATTAATTTTTAAAAAAATTAATTATACATATAATTAATTTTTAACATAATCTTTTTTTATAGTTAATCCAAACACGCCTTTGATCTTTTAATTTAATTATAATGTTGGCATTGATTGTTAAGTGGAAAAAAATACGATAGGACTGGAGAAGTAAAATTATATATATATATATATATATATATATATATATATATATATATATATGTTATGCATGCCTAATCATTTTCTCTTTGTTTAGTTGATTTCACCGTACCTTTTATCTTTGTTCCTATGTTTACCAAAAAGGGAAAAATGTGTACATGAACATGTAGACAAAAGCTTAACAGTTAATTATTCACAATGAGTTACGTGCCAATTATTTCTTGGAAGGTTAAAATTTTAACCGTCCAATTCTTTCATACAATGACATTTATCTTGTACATAAAGCGTTAGTAGGATTTGAATCAAGTTTATTTTCTGATTTTGGTTATTAGTTTATAACGAAGATATTGAGTCCAAAAGTTTATAGTTTTTTGGTTTGCAGATTTTTTTTTATTCTAGGAAATTTATAAATGAAAATGTTAAATTTTTATGTTTAGATTAAGTTTTTAAAAAATATTCAACTGATTCTCAGAGATAAATTTTGCTTAACATTTTTATGGGAAGAGTTGAGTTTGCAATATTTCTATAGCACGAGAATATTTGTGCCATTTGAAATGTCCAAAATACATATCATTTTATTGTCATGTCATCAACTAATTAATACCACATCATTGTCGACAACTGTCATTAACCACCACCGATCACCTTTCATTGCGATCAATCATCGAAATCTAACCACACACGTCGCTGCCAGCTTTTGACGATGATCGGCTACTTCAACTACAATGTCAATCACTGAAATTTGGCCACTCTTGACGTTGTCGGCAGTTGATGGTGACCAACAACTTTGGCTACCACACCAGTCATCGAAATTTAGCTACCCCCGTTATGCCGATAGTTAAAGGTGGCCAGATTCTGATCACATGCTACTCCTGCTGTCAGTAGTGATTAACAGTGGCCAGCAACTTCACTTATTGCACTGGTTACTGAAATTCAGTCACCCTTGTCGATGACAGCGGTTGACAGTGGACAATGACTTCAGCTACCGTGTCAGTCACTATAATCCAACCACTATTTGTCACTGCCTATGATTGACGATGACCAACAACTTTAGCTATCGTACTGGTCAACAAAATTTAGCCAACTCTTTTGTTGCTAGCAATTGACAGTCACTAACTTGGGGTGATTTGAGTCATTTTTAGTAATAATTTTGTTCAACTAAACATAATAATCATTATTTTTAAAATTTTCATTTATGAGAATATTATTTTTGAGCGTGTTATTTCAAAAAAATATTTTTTTAAAGTTTCAACTAAACGCCCGTTAAATATATAATTTTGTGCAAATGAGATTTTCATATAAAAATATATATATGCCATATTTGAAAGGCCTAAATCTAAGTTTTACATGCTTATATCCTAATCCTTGATCACATAACCCGCCTGATTGGGTTTGGAGTCTAGTAATTTAGTGTGTGATTTGATTAGATTTTTTTAACTTGATTTTAGTTATAAGTGAGTTTAAATAAAATGATTTATGTTTAGAAATTTTTATTTAAAAATTGATTGTGTTAAATGAATGTTGTTTTGTATAATGTTGATAAAAAGTTATTTTTGTATGTATAATTACCAAAAAAAATGAGTTATTTTGGATTTGACTGTTAATAAATTGATGTTAAAAAGATTGATTACAAATAAATTGATTTACAAAATAAATTTATTAAAAATTTAAGTTTATTTAGGGTATTGTAAAATAAAATTACTTTTGGTATAACTATAATAATAATTTAAAAAATTATTTTGTTATATTTATTTAAATATTATTAAAATAGTGATATAATATTAAATTACATGAGTATTTTTGTTAATACACATACAAACAAGTTTTTTTATCACAAAAATAGTAAAATATTATTTCTATCCAAACAAAATAAAATATCTTCAAAATCTATTTACACCTTACAAATAAGATTTTCAGAAAATGTTTTGTAAGATTTTCAGAAAATGTTTGGATAGAGGGATTTGGAGAAAAAAGAAAGAGATGTGTAGTTTTTTATTTTAATTAAACTTTCCTTTTATTTTGGATTTTTTTAAAATGTGAGAAATAAAATGAGAGATTATTACCTAACTTTCAAATCAATGACAAAACCACCTACAAGCTTGTGGGGGCAAATGCCCCCACTCAATTTCAAAATTTATTATTATTATTATTATTATTATTATTATTATTATTATTGTTATTATCTTACTATTAAATAAACAATTGCCCCCACAACTTAATTATTTTGTGACTAATATTTGAATTATCATTTTTAAGTAAATAAAATGAGACAAATAAGGCTAAATATGTAATATTTTATAAATGCAAAAATTCACATATATCATCTACACAAATAGATTTTTGTTTATGCAAAAATAATTTGTATATTTTTTAAAAGGGAATAGATAGTACCAGTTTAAAAACTCATTCTTACATGATTTCATTTGCCATTCTTCAACTTAATTTTTTTGAATGAAAAACTCAAGAATATCTATAATTATATATATAAAAAGGTTGAATTATACGTAATAACTTATAATGAATATAATTTAAATATCTATTTTTTTATTTTATATATTAGTATAAAAATTGTCCCTACTAAATAAATTTTCTGAATCTGTCACTACTTCAAATTATTTTTTATTTATTTTTATAAATATTTTATAATTATTTTAATTTAAAAATAAAAAATTATTCTTCCTTCCTCTACGCGTTTAAACTCCTCTCGCTCAAACATACTTACCTAACGTGCATACCCGAGGAGATTGGAGGAACCGCAATTCCCAATTCGCTGAGTGAGAACGATGTCAGCAATTATTTTAATTTTTTTCAACTTATTTTTGGGTTTTATTTGGACAGTTTTGTTTGTTGGAGTTGTTATGATGTCATATATAATATTTAAAATAAATTATTTATTATTTATTAATTTTTATTTTTATATTAAATATTTAAAATTTTATTAAATATAAATAATAATTAATAAATATTTAAAAATATAATTTAAATATTAGTATTCTTTTAAGAAAAAAATTCATGTGTTACTTTATTCTTACGTGAAGCTGAAAGTTAAAGGGACAAGACAACTCAGCCCGTGACTTCTCCGATCCCACTTGTGTGCTTGATAAGATGCATGTCAGATAATGTTTATAGCGATGTAAGATATCATGGTCGTGCACTCGTTGCCCACAAATGTCAAGGCAAATAAATAGATACTCTAGAGAGAGGAGACGGATATGGATATGGTGTCTCTGACTCTCAGTAGTATCATCATTTCAAACAAATTATTCTTATCATAATAATAATAATAATAATAATAATAATAATAATAATATATTTTACAATGAATTGGCACGACTTTCCAATTCAAGTTTATGGATTAATTTAACATGATAACATAAATAAATTACACGTAATAATATTAAATATATGAAATATTTATAAAAATATAAAAAAAAATAGCATATTTTTTTAAAATATCAACTGGTTCAATTAATTTGTCTTGTTTTAAATATTTTTTTTAGTTTCTAAAGTATTTTCATATTTGTGAAAATTAATTCTTGAAATATTGAAATCTATTTAAAAGATTGACATTTTTTAACAGATATTTTTTTATATATATGAGTTAGGAATCGAATCCCTGACCATATGCTTAAGAAGTCAAAGTCTTATCTTAAATAATCTGATTATAAATTTAATTATAAAATTAGATCATTATTGATTTATAATTAGAGTAATTAGAACATTTAATCTAATTCTATCTAAATAACAGAGTAATGTCTATGTTCATATGATTTTATTTTTTCTAAGAGAGATGTCTCTATTTTTAGAAAAGATATATCTTTACTTGACTTTATATTATTTTCTTAAGTCTTTTATTTTGTTGTTGCATTATAATGCGTATATGCATGTTTCACTAGTTTTCTTGCATCGTTTTCAACTTAATCTTCTGTTCTAAGTGTTTACAAAAGTTTTTGGACCACTAAATATTGCTTCCTAATAAAATTCAGTATCACTAAATTGTAAAATGATTGTCTTATTACTGTAAATGTGAAGAAAAAAGTAAGTTAAGTATAAATCTTAAGATTCAATAACAATTAAATAATAGATCAAATGCTCCGTAGTAAAATTAAGTACCATTAAATTATTAATTATTATTTTTTATGTAAAAATGTTTAGTGGGAGAAAATGTTATTTTATTCTAAAACTAATACGTGTCACAAAGTGTTATTAAAAATTTATAATGATATTTATAAATAATTTATTAATAAAATTTATTGGCAGCAAAAATTGAACATACGTCTTACAAACGAGTCACTATTAAATTTAAAATATTTGGCTGGTTATTATAAATTTATATTGTTTTGATTATTTAATAAGCCTAGCAGGCGCTTTATATTAGAATTTAATTAACGTGATGCAAGAGGTTGATGAGGAGGCATCCCTAGATCTAAGATGTATATCTAAGATATACTTTTTTTTTTTGGGTATTAATATCTAAGATATACTTAATGACGTGGAGGCAAGTTCCCAGTTTAGAATGTGCTTTGAAATTTGTGCCTCTAAGTTATTTTATTTTCATGAAATTAAATATGGCGACAACGAAATTAATTTTCTGACAATATGCCAAAACAAAATTAAAAACATTTACGAAATGCTGTACTTTAAAGAAATTGGAATGTAGATATTTTTCTTTGATATAATAACAGCAAGAAAGTTTTAAATTTATAATATGTTGCAAATTATATTAACCATTCACCACTAGTTATAACTTTTCATTTATTTTTTTTTCTCTTTTTTTATTCATTGGAGGGGTGATTTGGGCTATTTTTTTTTTTTGCCTAGAATCACCCATTTACATCATTTTTTCCTCCTTTTTTTTTTATCTAAATAAGTGATTTTTCACATAGATCTGGATTTTCTTTTGTGTTTTTTCATATTTTCGTCGTCTAAGTGCGGCGGTATTTTATTCGTCATCTTGTTGCGGCATCGTTTGGTTTCCCACCTTGATGCGGTGGTTTTGTGTCTTGTTGCAGTGTTCGTTTGGTTCAGATTGGTAGATCTGCTTCGATTCATTACAGATTCAATAAAGAGAATAAACAGTTGGGCGTTAATGTTACAGATTCAGAGGCATGAGTATTCCAATCACTATGATTTTGTCACATTTGTAGGTATTTTACTTTGTTATACTATTAATCTGGGTGTTGTGAGTTTGTTCGCAGATTCATCCTTTTCTGTTTTTAGCGATGTTGAATTTGTATTATTCTCGATGTATTTTATCAATTTGAATGAATAAATATTTTTTTTAGTCAAGAAAAAAAAAATTCACCACTAGTTATATGAACCCGTTTGTATTAGCTTTTTTAGGAGTAGAAGTATTTTTTTAAAGTAATAAAATTGTTTTTTTTAAAAGCTAAAGAGTTCAAATACCTAAAAAGCACTTCTACTCTTAAAAAAGCTAATACAAACAGACTCTAAATTTCTTAGCTTCTAAAATAAGCGATTTTATTATTTCAAAAAAATATTTTTTTTCCTTAAAAAACTAATATATACGGGCCTATATCTTATCGTGCAAAAGCTATTAATAAGTAGTTAATCAAATGTTAAGTGATTTTGATTTTTAAAGGGATAAATTTTGATAAAAGTCATTGTTAAAATATCTTTATTATAACATTTTTTAACTTGAAATATATTAGTCTTATACTTTTTATCGCTTATCAATACCTAAAAATAAAAATTAAAAGAAACAATCTTTCAGTGATTAAAAAATATAAACATTTGCAAATTTGGTTTATTTTTAATTTGTAAACGGTAAACATCAAATACCCAGATTGTGGTTTGATATAATTGTTATTATGCCACTTTTTTCTTTCTTTTTGTAAAGATTATTTAGTTTTGGAAACCACAAAGAATGATTTCTCTATTTTTAAAATATATAAACATCTATATATAAAAAATTTGAACAAATATGAAAAATAGAAAAAATTTCTCGCTTACGATATATTTTATATGTACAAAAGTGTTTAAAAATAATTTACTGAGAGGCTGTCGGTATTTCACCAAACTTAAAAAGATAAATATGTTTTCAAACTAAAAGGTCTAGACATATTATGCCAAATCTCAGGCAGACTTCGAGATGTTTCTCCTTATTTTACTGACATATTGTCAGTTAAAATGCAAAAAGGGGGATATGCTAGTAAATGAATTACAAGGAAAGCCAAATTACAAGAAATATTAATGCACGAAGTTATTAAAAAAAATTAAAAATAATACATAATAATTCTTTTTCTTTTACATACATAAAAGCTCATTGTCATAAGATAATCTTATAAAAAAAACAGTTTGCAATATTTTTTGAGTGTTGTTTATGTATTAACATGGTTTCATATTATAAGGAAATAAAAACATTTTAAAATAATATTTTAAAGTTTTAAAAGTTTACAAATATCTTCTCAAGATGTAGTTTATGTTTAGATTAAATTTTACAAACTTGATTTTAGTTAGAAATGAGTTCGAATAAAGTGATTTATGTTTACAAACATTTATCTGAAAATTGATTTTGTTAAATGAATGTTGTTTGGATAATGTTAATAAAAATTACTTTTAGATGTGTAATTACCAAAAATAGTACAAGTTATTTTAAATTAGATTGTTAGTAAATTAATGACAAAAGAATTTTTTTAAAGGTTAAGTTTGCTTAGAGTATTATAAAATAAAATCACTTTGAATATACTTAAAATAATATTTTTTAAAATTTTTAATTTATATTTATTTAAATATTATTAAAATATTAATATAATATCAAATTATAAATGTATTTATGTGAATATATACAAACGAATTTTATTTTACTGTAAAAACAACAAAATGTTCCTTTTGTTTAAATTTCGTTTAAGATGAAAATCTTATTTATTTTTTTTAACTGAAATTTCATTCAAACATATTAATATGAATTCGAAATCATGTTTGACCTTACAAACATGAGTTTATCCACCCAAATACACTCTTAATAATGTAGGGAGAAGTTACAAACTTGCAATACTACTTTGCATGTCCTGAATTAATATGCTACTAAAGATTAATAAGAACATGTTGCATAATATGAATCAAAATTTGTCTTAAGAAAAGTTTTCAAATATCCTTTAACAGAGACGATAGTGGATCAAAGTGAACTGAGAAGGCCATAAAGTGAAGTTTCATACATTAAGAGCCACTATCCTCTGGTCGATTTTTTTTTAAAAGGGGGCATCGTTTTTTATAGACACTATATTAATATTAAATGTGTATAAAACTGTATGTGATATATTATAAATGAAATTATTTAAAAAAATATTTTTACACATGTCAATTGGATATTAAATTAGGTGTATATGTGGACAGTCTCTACCAATACATATTAAATTAAGTGCCTTCAACCAAAAAATAAAATAAAATAAAGTGCCTTTGTATACAGTATCTACTTAAAATTTTGCCTGGTTCCTCAATTTCATCTACAGCAGCAATAATTGTAGAGGTTGAATCTGGGCCCGGATTTCTATCTCAGTAACCACAACTGCTCTCTCTGCACTTTGCAGGACACAAGGAAATCTTAAGCTAATAGGCAAAAGAGAAAAGAAGTTATGATGCTTTGGTTAGTGTCTCTAAGTCCGTTTTAAAGATCGGTCCAATTGGACCCATTTTTTAGATCGTGGACTAAAAGTTTTATCGGTTTTGGTTTAATTAAAAGATCGTTTGAGTGGTTAAATCGTAAAAATATTAAAAAAATCGGTTGAATTAGTTAAACCGGTAAAAAACTAGAAATAAAAAACCAGTTGGACCGGTTATCAACTTTTAAATTGAATTTTTATTTAAAAAAAAAGAAGAAAATGGTTCTTTTTTTAAAAAAAACTTATGATTTAGCTCTTTTAGGAATTAGGTTGGGGGTTTCTACAATTCCAGTCATTCTTTTTTACAAAATAGGTGACGACACTACAAAGTAGTTTTTGATTTTTGTGATTAGTTATATAAATATATATAGTATATAGTATACCGGTTCAACCGATCAAACTAATCAAACCTTGAACAGCTCTCTTCTTAGGTTATCCGGTTCAACTGGTTTTTAAAACATTGTCTGAGACCAATAAATCCATGTTACCTGCTTCTAGCTGTGACATGGGCGGCCCTAACTGTTTAGGTTCGTTAATGACGGGTTATGAATTAAATTGGCGGGGTTAAAATTATTCGCATTTAAACGAGTTATAAATTAGTTAATTTGATTCGTTTTGTATTAATTTATGAGTCTAAACGGATCGGTCCGTGAAATTTTATTTTTTTACTTATAAACTTTAAAATAAATTTAAATTTAATTAAAAAAATTTTAATTTAATAATTTCAAATCAAATATTACATTACATAAATATAGTATTTAATACTTTAATCTCATTTAAAAGGTTAAGGGAGAATTTAAACAAATAAATAACGTAAACTTATAAAATTTGACGAATGTGTTTATATATAGGTTGTGTCAATACTAGCATGTAAAGTACTTATATTTTGTACTTTTATTTAAGAAAAAAATGTTTAATTAATTAAAATTTTAAATTATTTTTTTTACAAAAAATTTAAACTTTTTTTTAAAAAAATTATGCAAGCGGCCCGTGAGCTCTACGGATTGACTCGTTTAATTCGCGAGTTAAACAAGTCGATTCAACATTATATGTATTTTTACAGGTCACTAATTTTAAAACCTGAATCACACAATTTATGCAACTAAAAAGGCTGATCCAACAAATTTAACCTATTTTTACGGCCCTACTTACTTCCTTTGAAAAGAAAACAGGTCTGAGAAGTAACTGTGAGGAGCGCTATCTATATATCTATTAAATGAGTAATCACCAATTGAAAATTGTACAACAAATATATTAGAAATTTACAATTTTTTTCATCATAACAATTGAAGCGCATGTGCTTATAAAAAAGTTATCCCCAAATTATAACAAATTTTTAATGAAACACTTTAAATTTTGTTGTGTTGTCGTGCTGGTCTCTTGTTTTTGTGCTTTTTAGATAATGAGTTTGTTAGCAGAATATATATTAAGAAGTTTGAGGGGTGGTTTAACCCAAGTTAAGCTTTGGTAGAGGTGGAACTGGACAAAAAGCTAGTGATTTAATTCACCGATGGCAGAAGATTCATAAGATCTAGCGCAGGCTCGACTCCAGATCCTATGCACACCTGAAGAAAGTAAACCAAGTAGCAGCTCAGGTCGCCAGGAAGGCCACTAGTACTAGTAGTACCTATAATCTCTGAAATTTATATTTGTTTGAGGGCCATGTGTTCTCGTTTTTGTTTGTTGCAGGTCTTTCTAGGGTTTATACTCCCAGAACAATATGTATTGGACCAGTTTATTCAGTGCAGTCTACTTGGGATATTTTTTAATTTATTTGAATACTTGTACTGATATGAAATTTATATACCAGTTGAAGAAGGAAGATGAGACACAAATTTATAGTTTTATACCCCATCTTTCCTGCTAATGTCATTTGGTAGATGTCACCTTTTCTGTAGTAAACAAATTTACAATAACTGCTTTTACACATTATAATATATCATATTGGAGATCTGAATAATAAGGGAGGTATGAATAATAATAAGATTTAATTTTAATTTATTATCAATATAAATTTTTTTATATTGTTATTTAATTATATAATAATTAATTTTTTTTAATAATTTAACAATACATGATTAAATGACAGTATATTACACTAACATCGGATCAAAATTAAACTCATAATAATAATAATAATACAACAAAATTTGTGTCCAAATCTAAATTACAATGCCTCTAAATTATAATATAATATTCACCATAAAAAAGAAATTTACCATAATTAATTATTTCATTCGCAATTGTTAATTTTGTATTATAATCATCTCTCTTATTTGAAAATCTCATCATCTTTTTCACCTTTTTCGCAATATGTATTATGCAGAACAAGCTCATCGTTATGGCTGTTAAATGAGCTGGCTTGCCCATTTAGGCGTATTCATGATGGGTTATAGGTTAAATAAGTCGGGTTAAAATTGATCGCATTTAAACGAGTGACAAATTAGTTAACCTAACTCATCTCACATTAACTCGTGGACCTAAATGAACTGGCCTGCGAATTTTTTTTACTTGTAAATTTTAAAATAAATTTAAATTTAATAAAAAATTAAATTTAATAATCTCAAATCAAATATTACATTACGTAGACATAGTATTAAATATTTTAATTTCATTTTAAGGATTAAGGGAAAATTCAAACAAATAACTAACATAAATTTATAAAATTTGATGAATGTATTTGTACGCGGGTTATGCCATTACTAACCTGTACAGTACATATATTTTGTACTCTTACTTGAGAAAAAAACATTTAATTAAATTTTAAAATTTTAAATTAAATTTTTTATACAAACAAATTAAAACTTAAAAAATAAATTATGCGACCAGTTTGTGGCCCCGCATGCTTGCCTATTTAACTTATAAATTAAATGAATTGATATAAAATTATTCATAATTTTATGAGTTACAAATTTTAAAATCTCACTCACATAATTTATACAAATAAACTCACTAACTACAAATTTAAGTCGTTTTCACAAGTTAAACCCGTTTTCACGACATAGTCACCGTCTGTCATTGACACATTGCGCCCTTTAGGAAAATATATTTTTATATATAATAACATTCACATATTTTATATATTTTTATTTTATCTCTTTTTTTAGTCTCTCTTCTCTTTTTATCTTTTTTTTATAATATTAAAAAATTTTAATAAATAAAAATATATGAAAATTATTATATATGTAAATATCATTGTTAATCCTTGATACAGTAAACTATTCCTCTCCTTTCCTTTTAAACATTTAATATTATATAATATATTATACAAATAATATTTCACACATCAAAATTTAAATAATTTTTATATTATCGAATTTACCTTTAGATTTGTATTTTTTCTATACATTTTTCTTTACGAATCTACATATAAATTAGTTTTTTTACATTTTTGTTAATCTTCTACTTCTTTTAAATATTATTTTTATAACTTATATAATAAAATTATTAAGCTATTTTTTATATAATGAAGTCAACTGTTCGGAATCAATCAAATATAATTAATAATTAATAAATATTTAAAAATTATCAAGATACAATAAAAAAAAATAGCTAACTGTTTAAATATTATTAGATTCATCTTCAAATTTATATAATATAATAAAGTCTGTTGTCTAGTTAATACAAATTTACATATACTGTTAATATTATTCAAAATACTATATTCTAATATTCATTTTTGTAAACCCAGTCAATACTCAATACCACTGGTCCACTGCAGAATCACACCCATTGGGCAAACAACACTACCCTTTCTTTGTCAAAAGTAAAACATGGAACTCTTCCACAACATGGTCCCATTCAATCAACACTCAGTGTGCCCCCAACGTGACGCCATATATAAACAACCATCACGTTCCAGTCACCAACTCACATAAACTCCTAAAATCATCCACCACCCTCCGCCATGGACGGCGGCGATTCCACTCCACCCTACCACCCCACCTCCAAACCCTCCAAACCCACCTCCTCCATCCTCAACTGCAGAAAAACCAACCTCTACTCCCTCGTCGCCTTCCTCTGCATCATCTCTTACCTCCTCGGCGCTTACCAACAAGGCAACCGCATCCCCACCACCACCACCACCACCACCACATGTAACCTAAACCCCACAACCAGCACCACCACCACACACCTAGACTTCATCTCCCACCACAACGCCACGTCAGCCGCACCAGGAACACCACGAAAGTACCCACCTTGCAGCGCCAAGTACAGCGAGTACACGCCATGCGAGGACCACGCGAGATCGCTGAGGTACACGAGGAAGAGGATGATATACAGGGAGAGGCACTGTCCGGAGAAGAAGAACAAGAAGGAGGCGCTGAAGTGCAGGGTTCCGGCGCCGCACGGTTACAAGAACCCGTTCCCGTGGCCGGCGAGCAGGGATCTGGTGTGGTACGCCAACGTGCCCCACCGTGAGCTCACGGTGGAGAAGGCGGTGCAGAACTGGATCCGCTACGACGGTGACCGCTTCAGGTTCCCCGGCGGCGGCACCATGTTCCCTAACGGCGCCGCCGCGTACATTGACGATATTGGAAAGTTGATAAATCTCAAAGACGGTTCTGTTAGGACCGCCGTTGATACTGGCTGTGGGGTACGCTTCTCTCTCCTTTCATTTTCATTCTTCTTTTTCTTTTTTTGCTTCTTTTATGATAAACAATATATATTTTTTTAATCTTAAAAATTTTCTTGGAACGCCTTTTGTTGGGGGAAGGATAAGAAAGTTTCCCACTATATATTTTTTATTTTTTAATATTAAATTGGTAATGAGTAAATTTTTAATTAATATAATATATTAACTGATATAAAAATTTTAATAATTGATTATTTGTTGATGATGTAATTACTTAATAAATTATTAACTTATAAATGATTGATTATGAAAATAATATATATTTATTGTATTAATTAAAAAATTACTAATGGTAAAATTTTGATATAAAAATATCGTTGTTGCTGTTTCTGTTTTTCTTTTGTGGCCTTGTCTTTTGTTTTTTGTTTTTTTGTTTTTTTTTTTAACTTTTAGGATAAGAATAATTATCCTTAGTCCTTACATCATTTTCGACCACAACTTACACACCTCTATGTGAATGTGAAGTATGATTCTTAGATATTTATTGTTCGTGATAATTTACATGAAGGGGGTTTTATTCTTTTCTCCTGTGTCTTTGTAATAAAGAGTTGTTAGTTAAGAAACAATTATATATATTTTTAATTGTTTATATTTTATTAGAGAAATAATATTGAGTATAGGAAGAAGAGACAGAAAGAAGAAGAAAAAAAATTGAGTCCAGATTAGAGAGTCTTTACTACAACTTGTGTCTTTATCCACTCTTATCACTCGAGAGTAACTATTTTTTATATTATGATAATTTTTGAGTTTAGATGAAAGGTGTTGTGAATTGTTGTAACTTATTTTTTGAAAATGTATGAGTAGAGTAGTAGACTTACTTTTTAGAAAATGAATAAAGGGAAACAAACTTGTTTAGAAGAAATAAAAAATAAAAACATGAAATGCTATAGATTCCAAAACTGGAATTGAGAGGGTGCTTGTCTAAATCTGGGGTAGGCTTTGAATATTTTCTAAGGGGGCGTTTAATGTGTTAGTTACTCCAGATCAATGATGTATCAGTTAATTTTAAAGAAAGGATACAAAACAAGTGTAACTGGCTTTCTGGCCTTTACACAATAATACGATAGAGTAATGATTCCAACTTGGATTTTCTATATTAAATATTTTTTCTTGAGATACTTTCCATGGTAGAAATTTTTCTAGAGGACTGATATCAGAGGAAATGAAACTTGATGTGATTTCAAAACAGCAAATATAAAGTGACTCTTTCGTTGTCTTTATAGGCAAATATCGCCCAATTAATGTTCTTTTTACGAATACATATATATGTATAGAGATGCATTGTGTCTGTTTCTTTTACTTAATTTGTGCCATTCATGAACAAGGAACATGATAGGACAAAAAAAAATGGAAGGTTTATGAAACTGTATTTGTTTTGCATTTGAGCGGTGCCTAGAAATCCGCGATCCATACTATAATAATGAATGAATTTGAAAAAGGGTGATCGAAATGCCATCTAGAAAATTCGTCCTTTTTTTTCTAATAAAAAGAAGAAAAAAAGTACTAAAGAGATCTAATTTGGTGTATGATCTACAATTGGAATGAACCGGGCCAGTTATGTGATTCCCGGGGCAAATGGGCATATATAACATTAATTCATTATTACTAGAATACTAGATGTCTCCAGCAGCCATAGGATTCCAAACTTTGACATGTTTGAGTAGATTGTGAACTTTGAAGAAGTTCAAGCTGTATTTTTTACTAAATTAATAACATATGAATGGCTTAATCCAACATGGTTGATTATTTTATTACTAGATTCTATTTTTCCCTAAACGAGGCATATAGATCAGCCACTAATCACACGTAATTTTCTTGATTTCTGTTAAATTTATTATACATAATATTATATAAAAGATATCTTATGGAAAAAAATAAGAATATTCTATTTAAATTTAAATTTAATCTTTAATATTTTAATCATTACAATGTTACATTATGGGCATTGTTCACATATTAAATGTAAATATGATGTCCTGATCACATCATAAAAAGTTTGTGTAATAGATTCAAGCATACACTATACAATCTTGCTAAATATGTAGTGTTTTAAAAAAAAACTATAACGAAAAATGGGTACATAATTTTGCCAAATGTAATCTTTCGTGAACAAGTTAAATTCTTTGGTTTTTTTTTTCATTATTTAACGAAATTTCGTTGTGTAGATTCTTTGATGAAGACATTACTAATCAATCATTGAAAATCTATATGATTAATACATTACTAATCATTGAATGGATGTTATTCTTTTAAGCATCGAATTCGAGTTTCAATCGTGCACTATGTAATAGGCCAATTTTAATATTTTCTAAAACTTTGATCATGCAGGTTGCTAGTTGGGGGGCCTATCTTCTATCCCGTGACATCCTGACAGTGTCAATTGCACCAAGGGACACCCACGAAGCACAAGTTCAGTTTGCTCTTGAACGAGGAGTTCCTGCAATAATTGGAGTCCTAGCCTCCAAGAGGCTGCCTTTCCCGTCCAGAGCTTTTGACATGGCACACTGCTCTCGCTGCCTCATTCCATGGGCTGAATATGGTATCCTCAGTCACCAAATAGCAACTATTGTAGGCCTCTCAGAAGAAAAAAACAAATAAAAAATAAAAAATTGAAGCTTCATGATTCAACCTTAACTTGTATTGATTATTTTCACTTGTTGAATTAGATGGACTTTATCTAAATGAAGTTGATCGAATTCTACGACCTGGCGGGTATTGGATTCTATCTGGGCCACCAATCAACTGGAAGAAACACTGGAAAGGGTGGGAAAGAACAAAGGAGGATTTGAATGAAGAGCAGACCAAAATTGAGAAGGTAGCTAAAAGCCTGTGCTGGAACAAGCTAGTGGAGAAGGGTGATATTGCTATTTGGCAGAAAGCCAAAAACCATTTAGATTGCAAATCCAATCGTAAGCTCACCCAAGAGAGGCCTTTCTGCCAGGCACAGAATAACCCTGACAAGGCCTGGTTTGTGCTTCATTTTCCCAATCTCACTGTGTTTGATTTCTGTTAATTAAATGTTTTTGCATTTGTTTTATATTTGTTTTGGTCACTTTCAGGTATACAGATATGCAAACTTGTTTGAGTCCTGTGCCTGAAGTGTCTAACAAAGAAGAAACTGCAGGTGGGGCATTGGATAATTGGCCTGACCGACTAAAAGGCACCCCGCCAAGGATTTTTAAGGGGACAATAAAAGGGGTTACTCCTGAAGCTTTCTCAAAAGATAATGAGCTGTGGAAGCAAAGGGTATCGTATTATAAGAAAGTGAACAATCAACTAGGAAAAGCTGGGAGATACCGCAACCTTTTAGACATGAATGCCTACTTGGGTGGATTTGCCGCTGCACTAATTGAGTATCCTGTTTGGGTCATGAATGTGGTTCCTGTCCAGGCTAAGGTTAACACACTTGGAGCAATATATGAACGGGGATTGATTGGAACATACCATGATTGGTTGGCTCAATATTCCCTTCTGCGTTGTTTGATAAAGTTCTCTCTTTTTTTTTTCTTGTCTAAAAATGTGGCCTTCAATTCTCTTGCAGGTGTGAAGCAATGTCTACTTATCCTAGAACATATGACCTAATTCATGCTGATTCAGTGTTCAGCCTTTACAATGACAGGTATATATGTATATTAGTTTACAGGTTTTATTTTTGTGACTAAAAATGGTTAACAAAATTTGGAAATTTAGATTCATTTTAGCTATTAAATCGAAGCCAAAAGGTTCATATATATTACATGACTTGTAAATAATGATAATTTTTCTCTACTATGATGAGACCTACCTGTTGAATTTGTTACTCAGGATCTTAGAAATGCATTTCATTATTTGAAATATAAGATGTAGTTTAAAATATTCAAACCCTGTAAAATTTTATTAACCTGCTTGTGTTGTAGATGTGAATTGGAAGACATTTTGCTAGAAATGGATAGGATTCTCAGACCTGAAGGAAGTGTGATCATCCGAGATGATGTTGATATATTGGTCAAAGTCAAGAGTATAGTCAATGGCATGGACTGGGACAGTCAAATTGTGGACCATGAAGATGGGCCTCTTGAAAGGGAGAAAGTTTTATTTGCTGTGAAGAATTATTGGACAGCTCCTGCCGCTCCCGACAATAATAGTTAAATACTTTTAGAGCCCCCTCTTCTTCTTGCTGGTTTTTTTCTTCTCTTTTATATTTTTGTTATTCTTTTGTATTTTTCACTTTCCTTTTTTTATTTTTATTTTTGGGGCTTGTGCGAGCAAATTTCGTTGAAAGCAAATTCAGTTTAACTGTGCAAAACACCGAATCCAGGGCTAACCTACCTAACCGTTGTCATGTTTTGCTCAAGAAATCAAGGGTTTACCCCCAAATGCTTTTCATTGGCACAATTATCACTACTTGGACAGTACCTTGGACAGACAATTGCCTGATAATTATGCATACTCTAGAAAGTGAATAAAAAAAAAATCAGAGTGCTTGGTGCACAAATCATATGTGCAACAACTTTTTATACAGTAACTTTAATAAAATATGTTGTGTAGTAGTTTTTTAAAAACGCTAGTAACTTTTCTAATTGAATTTTATAAAAGGCAACCTTTTATATAAAAAAAAATTGTCAAAAGCTAGAGTTTATACAACTATTCAAGATTTAGTTCGAGGCTCAAACTCAAATCAAGCAGGCCTAACAAATTTGTAATTTTTAAAAATCAAACCTAGCTATGAAAACTAATGAAATTGTTCTAAAAGATAGTTCAATTACAAATAACAAGATATTAGATACAAAATGTAGTTCATAAAATAAATTGAGTGGTTGATAAGTTATATTTACTCATTAATAGAAAGTCAACAATCTATATAGTAGTAGTATTAAGTTATTAACTAAAACATATGTAAAATATATTCAAGTGCAAACATAAGTCAATCGTAATAATAACAGCAATACGAAACACGGCAACACATACTTCTATATACTAACAATAGAAACTTAAAATAATAATGATCAAATATACATAGTTTAATTTAGTAAACTAAATGATATAAATTTTGTTCTTACATATCAAACTAAAGTAAATCGTACAATAAAAAAATTGAACCAAACTACCAATTTAATTGGTTTTCGTTGGTTTGATTTGTCTTTTTTTCTTTCTTTTTTCTTTTTAACTCTTAGGGTAGTAAAGATTTAGAAATTAACACTAGAGGATCACATCAATCCACAAGTATTCAAGTATATATTCGAATGCGAATCAGCGCATAGGTAACAAGTCTCAAATACCATCAGATTGAAAAGCACAAAAAAGATTTAATTCTATCTATGGTCTATCTTCATCATTGATAAGACTAGTAAAAAGGAACAACATTTCTTTAAGCAGGAATAAACCATGCTTCAATCAGCTAAATTCAAATTTGATACGAAGGTAATCACTTAAGATCTGGCATCCAAAGAATAAAATATTTGTGTTCCTTTGCTTTTACATTTAATAGTTATTTTTATATCATTTATCTATCCTCTTAATGTTTCTATTGATCCAATGAAGTCCCTATTTCGTTCCAAATACGCTCAATTCCGTATTCATTAATATGGTTTGTATAAGTACACTGTAAAAGAGTTCAATATAAACATAAACACTTAAAGTCTATTTATAGCCAATCTAATTATATATAAAGTCTATTTTATGAAAGTCTATCTTATCATCTCGCCTCAAGCAGAGCTACAATAGAAGTGAGTCAAATTGTTGCGAAACCGAACAAACACATTTGATAAATAAATATGCTAATTGATGCTCAATAGACATGTGAGTCAAATTGTCGCGCAACCGAACAAACACATTGGATAAATAAATATGCTAACTGATGCTTAGTAGATATATGTTGTAGAAAGACCTCACAATCTTGTTGAGGATGAAGAGCATGTTTGGAAAATATTAATTCTTTTTAAAAATAATTTTTTTAAAAAAAATTATTTTATATAAAATCGATCTTGTTTAAAGTGTGTAAAATTAATTATAAATTAACATTATTTTTCTATAACTAAAAACAGTTTTTAAAAAGCTATTATTTTAAGCTTTTAATTATCTGATTTTAGATTATTTCAAAAGTTTTAAGATAAAAATACCTATTTTCCTTTCAATCAAATAACTTTTTCAATTATTTCATACATCTTTTGGTAATTTAATACATAAAAGCGAGTTTTTTATACAATCCAAACAAAACTCTTTATCATAAAATCGATTATGAATTAACATATCCAAACATAAATTAATTTTCTTATAATCAATTTTCTTGAAAATCGATTACACACATAATCAATTTTTCACAACTAGTCCAAACACACACCAACTCTTATAAAAAAAATGAAAAACTTAAGTTATTGGGAGGGGGCTTCTGAATTATTTTATATATCTAACACAGTCATTCACATAAGAGCCTTTTAGCCTTGAAGTATATACGATGCACAAACTCACTTAAATTCAACTTAATTATGAAGAATGGGAAAAATAATTACCCAACTTTTAACTATCTGATCATAAAGCCTTTGATACTATATAGAAATAAGGGAAACATCTATCACATTCACTGATGTGATTTATATAACTACATCTATATAAGAGTTCAAGATACATATAAACACTTAAAGTCTATCTATATACAAGCAAATTATGTACAAAGTCTATCTTATAGTACAATTAGTAATTGATTAATCAGGTATACTATTATCAGAGTTATTAGAAGTTACAAAAAGTAGGAAAAATATATAGAGAGGAAGAGAGGAGAAAGAATTGAACTCTCATGTCACGCAGCCTCGATCCCATCCAGCACCAATGTTGTGAGCTGAACCCTGTAGGTAGGTGACTCACGAAATGGACCAATCTGTTGCTTCCAAACTTCGCTATAAATTGAGATATTATATCCAAGAATGACCCATATGTTAGATTTTATGACTCATGTGATTAACGTCATTGATTTAATAAGTAAGGGCTAAATTCTAATTTGGATAAATGGGAAGGGCTTTGTTGTAAATAGATAACTTGATGGAAGTTATCATAAGAATGTAAGTGTTCATAATTGAATAGAGCCCTTTTGGTTCTGTTCCTGGCTATTATAGTTTCTTCCTCTTTTTCCATCTAAAAAGGCAGAAGAAGAATATCATAGAAAAGGCAAAGGAATAGAAATCAATCTGAGGGTTCATCATCAAATCCGACAATGGATCAAGGTATGTTCTCATGACTTTACTTATGAGTGGAAATCATTAATCTCAAGATCCTTGTAATTATGGGTAGTTTTCTGTTATGAGAACTTTAGAAAAACTACAACTTACATGTGGTATCAGAGCTTAGGTTGTGAGATTTATGATTCTCCCATAGATGATGTTTGCCATTATTCTCTCACTGATGAACCCTAATTTTTGAAATTTGGGAATTTATGAAATTTAAAATATAAAAAAAAAACTTCCGCTGCAACTCTCAGACGTGTGAACAATGCCATGTTTGTTCATCATGAATTTTGTCGTGCACTGAGTTCACAGTGAAAAGCATAATTTGTAGTTTTGTATTCATGTTTTTCAATTCTAGTTACTGTAACTTGAATGTGCAAATTGAAATCAATTTGATTGTTACCTTACTCCGGGACCCACCATGTTGAATTTGAAGGGTTGTTATTTGCTTTCCAATTTGAAAGTATGTAAACGAATGAATTTGCTTAACATTTCATTTACTAATTACTCGTGGGACCTTTGAAAGTCTTGCACATTTTATATTCAATTGATTTTAAAGTGACTTCACGTTATGGAATTGATACAATACTGTATCATTATTGGGTGTTTTATTTGAATGTTTGATTGAAGCAATTTTTTTTAAATATAAAAAAAAATGTTTTAGTGGAAAGTTTGTGATGTTTACATTCTGTTGCTTCAATTTTAAAGATTCAGAAAATACTTATATTTTGGAATTAAATTATGATAGATTTTTTAATCACCAAAGTGGTCAAATCTTTAAGATTATTAATTCCAAATTATATGGTTTATTCCAATTGCTCATAATTTGATGCTATGAGTGATGTGATAATTTTGTGAGTATATTGGAGTTCATAATTATAAGGTATTTCTAGATCACCCAAAGGTTGATTAATTGATCTTATAATTAATGAACATGATTGTTGGTGACATAGATGCACTATTAGATTTTATTTATATATCCAAAGATAATAAATATTTTTATTATGTGCATGTATTATTGCCAAATAATGTTTAACTTAAATTAGCATCATTATGTTAAGTATGATATATTGATATATTGCCCAAAGGTGAATATCAATATAAATTGTATGTAACTTTTTCTGAATCTGTGTGGCATGTTAGTATGTAACTCAAAGCATTAATGTTTTAAATATTTGTTTATTGCAGTACCTGTTACTATGAATTCGTATCTCTCATCTGTTCCAATTTTCAATAGACTTAATTTCTCTGAATGGAGTGAGCAAATTCAATTTTATCTTGGTTTAATGAATTTGGATTTGGCTCTTCAAGTAGAGAAACCAAGTGCTATTACTGTGTTAAGCACTGATGAAGAGAAAGTCCATTATGAAAAATGGGAAAAGTCAAACAGATTGAGTCTAATGTACATGCGAATGAGTGTAGCTGGCAACATTAATTCTGCTCTTCCTAAAACTGAAAGTGCAAAGGAATTTATGAAGTTTGTGGAAGAGCGCTCCCAAAGTGCTGATAAGTCTCTTGCTGGTACATTAATGGCTAAGTTGACCACCATGAAATTTGATGGTTCACGTACCATGCATGAGCATGTCATTGAGATGACAAATATTACAGCAAGACTTAAGTCATTTGGAATGGATGTGGATGAGAACTTCCTTGTGCAATTCATTTTGAACTCATTACCAACTGAGTATGGTCCTTTCCAAATGAACTATAACACTATGAAAGATAAGTGGAATATGCATGAATTGCACAGTATGTTACTTTAGGAAGAGACTAGACTTAAAAATCAAGGAAGTCATTCCATCAATTATATTAACCATTAAGGAGCTGGTGGTAAAAAATATGAGAAGAAAGGAAGGGGACCTTTAAAGATCAATGAGGCCTCTTCTTCTCAGATCCACAAGAAGGAGCCGAAAGAAAATAGATGTCATTTCTGTAAGAAGGTTGGGCATTTTCAAAAGGATTGTCCCAAACGTAAGGCTTGGTTCGAAAAGAAGGGTAAGCTTAATGCTTATGTATGTTTCGAATCAAATTTAGCTGAAGTTCCTTATAATACTTGGTGGGTTGATTCTGGATGTACAACTCATGTTTCTAATATGATGCAGGGATTCCTTACAACCCAAACCACAAGGCCAAATGAAAAGTTTGTCTATATGGGCAATAGGATGAGAGTTCCAATAGAAGCAGTCGGGACTTATCGTTTAATCATCGACACTGGACATCATTTGGATTTATTTGAGACTCTTTATGTACCTAGTATTTCTAGGAATTTAGTTTATTTGTCTAAACTTGATAATGCTTGATACTCTTTTAAATTTGGTAGTGGTAGTTTCAGTTTGTATAAACATACCCATTTAATTGGTAGTGGTATTTTATGTGATGGTTTGTACAAGTTAAATCTTGATAATCTTTATGCTGAAATGCTTTTGACCTTGCATCATAATGTTGGCACTAAACGTGGTTTAGTGAATGAATGTTCTGCTTACTTGTGGCATAAACGTTTGGGACATATTTTCAAAGAAAGAATGGAAAGATTGGTAAAGAATGAAATCCTTCCGGATTTAGATTTTACTAATTTGAATATATATGTGGATTGTATTAAGGGAAAACAAACAAAACACATAAAGAAAAGAGCCACAAGAAGCACTCAGCTTCTTGAAATTATACACACTGATATATGTGAACCTTTTGATGTCAGTTCTTTCAGTAAAGAAAAATATTTTATCACCTTTATTGATGATTTTTCACGTTATAGTTATGTCTATTTGCTACATGAAAAATCTCAGGCAGTAAATGCCTTAGAGATTTACATAAATGAAGTTGAAAGGCAATTAGACAGAAATGTGAAAATTGTCAGGTTTGATAGGGGTGATGAATATTATGGAAGATATGATGAAACTGGACAGCACCCAGGTCCATTTGCTAAGTTCTTAGAAAAGTGTGGCATATGTGCTCAATACACAATGCCAGGTACACCACAACAAAATGGTGTATCAGAAAGACATAATCGAACTTTAATGGATATGGTTAGGAGTATGTTAAGTAACTCTTCTTTACCCTTATCATTGTGAATGCATGCTCTAAAAACATGCAATGTATTTGTTACACAGGATTCCTAGTAAGGCAGTTCCTAAGACATCTTTTGAACTGTGGACAGGAAGGAAACCTAGTTTAAGGCATCTGCATGTTTGGGGTTGCCCGGCAGAAATTAAAATTTATAATCCACAAGAAAAGAAACTGGATGCAAGAACAATCAGTGGATATTTCATTGGTTATCCAGAAAAATCCAAAGGGTATATTTTTTATTGTCCTAACCATAGCACAAGAATTGTTGAAACTGGGAAAGCTCAATTCATTGAGAATGGTGAGACCAGTGGGAGTGAAGCTTCATGAAATGTGGAGATTAAGGAAGTTAGAGTACAGGTTCCATTTACTTGTGATTCTACTTCTGAAGTTGTTGTTCCTTGTGTTGTAAAACTGTGTAACAATCAACAAGAACAACAAATTAATGACCCATAGGTCAACAATAAACCTATAGTAGAACAACCACAGGAGATAACATTAAGAAGATCTCAAAGAGAAAAGAGATCTGCTATACCGGAAGATTATGTGGTATATCTACAAGAGTCAGAAAATGATTTGAGCATTAATGATGATGACCCAGTTTCGTTTTCACAAGCCATGAACGGTGATAATGCTGAGAAATGGTTGGATGCCATGAAAGATGAGCTTAAATCAATGGAACATAATGGTGTGTGGGATCTTGTAGAATTACCTAAGGGGTGCAAGAGAGTTAGGTGTAAGTGGGTCTTTAAGACCAAACGTGACTCTCATGAAAACCTTGAACGCTACAAGGCTCATCTTGTTGCCAAAGGTTTTACTTAGAAAGATGACATTGACTATAAAGAAACATTCTCACCAGTGTCCAAGAAAGATTCTTTTAGAATTATCATGGCATTGGTAGCTCATTATGATCTAGAGTTACATCAAATGGATGTGAAAACCGCTTTTCTGAATGAGAACTTAGAGGAAGATGTCTATATGGATCGACCAATGGGGTTCATAGAAAAAGGAAAAGAACACATGATGTGTAAACTTAAGAAACCAATATATGGGCTTAAGCAAGCTTCTCGACAATGGTATCTTAAGTTTAATGATACTATTGTATCCTTTAGATTTAAGGAAAACACTGTTGATATGTGTATATATTTGAAGGTCAATGGGAGTAAAATTATATTTCTAATTCTGTATGTTGATGATATCTTGCTTGCAACTAATGATCTTGGTCTATTAAGTGAGACTAAGAAATTTCTCTCTAATAACTTTGAAATGAAAGACATGGGAGAGGCAAGCTATGTGATTGGAATAGAAATATTTCGTGATAAGTCACAAGGAATATTAGGCTTGTCTCAAAAAGCATATATTAATAAAGTTCTAAAGAGATTCAGGATGGAAAAATGTTCAGCATCACCCGTTCTAATTCATAAAGGAGATAAATTTAGTCTCATACAATGTCCAAAGAATGATTTGAAACGGAAACAGATGGAAAGATTTCCTTATGCATTTGTTGTTGGGAGCTTAATGTATGCTCAAACATGTACAAGACAGGATATTAGCTTTGCAGTTGGTATGCTTGGAAGATACCAAAGTAATCTAGGTATGGATCATTGGAAAGCTGCAAAGAAGGTCTTAAGATACTTGCAAGGAACGAAAGATCACATGCTTAACTATAGGAATTCTGATCATCTTGAAGTGGTTGGATACTCAGATTCAGACTTTGCTGGTTATGTGGACACAAGAAAATCCACTTTTGGCTATTTGTACCTTTTAGCTGGAGGAGCTATATCATGGAAGAGTGCAAAGCAGTCTGTCATTGCTGCATCAACTATGGAGGCTGAATTTGTAGCATGCTTTGAGGCTACAATTCAAGTTAATTGGTTGTGGAACTTTATTTTAGGGCTTGGGATTGTTGACAGTATTGCTAGGCCGCTGAAAATTTATTGTGATAACTCTGCAGCAGTCTTCTTTTCAAAGAACGAAAAGTACTCTAAAGGTGCTAAGCATATGGAATTAAAGTACTTTGTCGTTAAAGAAGAAGTTCAGAAACATAGAGTGTCAATAGAACATATTAGCACTAATCTTATGATAGCTGACCCTATAACAAAAGGGTTACCTCCCAAGACATTTATTGGACATGTTGAAAGTATGGGCATTATGGCCAAATAGGGATTAATGTATATAATTATGATGTTTATGTTTATTGTACTTTGACACTCTAAGCTCATTAATGAATATGTTTCTGTATTGCTTGTTTTTCATATTAGTATACATGATTGTATTGAATGATGAGAACATGCCTTATGTTTTTGTTTTTAATAATGACATTATTGTTAGACCAATTATGTACTTCCTATTTATGGTCATGTTAAGGAAAAGATTAACTTCGTAGTACATAGAAGGGACTATGTCGATTAAATGACATACAACCGCTATGAGTCATGTTGGTTCCTATTCTTAATTATGACGAATGATTTATCCAATATAAAGAAGATTTTGGCTATGTGTTTGAATGTGCATTATGTTTTGATTTATTAAACTATAAGGAAGTAATGTCACATGAGCCAAGTGGGAGAATGTTAGATTTTATGACTCATGTGATTAACGTTATTGATTTAATAAGTAAATAAATTAAGGGCCAAATTCTAATTTAGATAAATGGGAAGGGCTTTGTTGTAAATAGATAACTTGATGGAAGTTATCATAAGAATATAACTGTTTATAATTGAATAGGGCCCTTTTGGTCCTGTTCCTGGCTATTATAGTTTCTTCCTCTTTTCCCATCTAAAAAAGCAGAAGAAGAATATCATAGAAAAGACAAGGGAATATAAATCAATCTGAGGGTTCATCATCAAATTCGACAATGAATCAAGGTATGTTCTCATGATTTTACTTATGAGTGGAAATCATTAATCTCAATATCCTTGTAATTATGGGTAGTTTTCTGTTATGAGAACTCTAGAAAAACTACAACTTACACCATAGCCATAGGTGAGAGTAAACAAATAACAAGAAGTTGTTTTATAAAGTCATGGCAGCACTCAATTCTCTCTTCTCCCTAAGATCTCAAGTTGCAGTGTTGCCCCTCTTGGTTGTGGCACTAGGGACCGAGAGAGAAATGGCTAAGGCACAGAGCACCTGCTCAAACTAGCTGAGCGACCTCAACGTTTGTGCACCCTTTGTGGCGCCTGGTGCCCCCAACACAAACCCAAGTGCTGGCTGCTGTGATGCACTTCAAGCTGTGGACGCTGACTGCCTCTGCAACACCATTAGGATCGCTTCTCAACTGCCATCTCAGTGTCAGCTCCCAACCCTTGGTTGTGGTAAGCCGTAAGCTTCTCACTAGGTTCTTTTACATATTCTTCTCAGTTTCTTTTCTTCTTTTTTCCCATTCAATATGATTACGTACTTAATTTTACAGGCACAAATTAATGCAAGCAGCAGATGCAGTGAGGGGAATAATGTTGAAGCCCCTCCTCACTGGTTTCATTTTTCTTTTTAATCTGGTTTTGGCACTTTGTTTGAATGTCTTTAGAGAAACCATGCATTGTATGACCGGAAAAAGAAGTCAGTGCTATCAAATAAAGAATGTTAATTTTCCTTGATTGGGAAACATGTATTGAGCATTCTCTAATGTTTATATTCGCTTTTGGTGATTAATATTTAAACTAATTTATGGGTAAAAACATAGTCGAATTCCTCTCACTCAGCAAGGGAAAAAACGAGAGAAAAGTACCTTCGTTAACTAAATAAAACTTATAAAGAAAAATAAACAAAGAGTTTAATTTTGATCTTAAAGATTCTTTACATTGTCATCTAATCATGTATTGTCAAATCATTAAAAGAGTTTGACTATCATAACATCTATCTTAAAAGTTTCACTTTTTTAATGATGTGTCAGTACATAATTGAATGATAGTATAAAGAAACTTTACACTGACAGTTGATTAAAAATAAATTTATAAACAAAACCATACTTTGTTTTACCCAAAATCAAGATCCGAATGACACTTAGGTTATGTTTATAAGTTTTAATGACAACGAAATGAAATGGAGAAGAAATTAAGGAACGGAATAGAATAAAAAAGAATTCTCTTTTTCATGTTTAGATGCTTCTTGACAAAGGCAGAAAAATGAAGGTATATTATTTTAATATAACTAACCACTTTTAAGTGATTAAATTTATGTTATAAATGAAAACTTCAGAATTTTTTTTATTAATTGAGTAATGCCATTAATAATACTTCTTAATATAAAGTGAATTTGACATCACATAAATGAATAAATTTAATTTTGATCCATTTTAATGTATTATCAAATAATTAAAAGAATTTAATTATTACAATTACTATTAAAAGATTAAATTCTTTTAATAATGTACTAACACATTATTAAATAATAATATAAAAATATTTACACTTTCAATTGATAAAATTTAAACTCTAAACAAATACTTTTAAAGTAAATTTGACACGTGTGGATTTTGTCATTGATTTGTTTTGTAAACAAAATGGGCATGAGTGTACCTAGGGTTGTCAAAATTAATTGAAGCCGCTGGGTCAATACGAATAACTCCACAAAAGCAAGGGTAGATCAAGGAAATAGATAATTACCTTCGATTATGACAAATTACCTTATTCTGAAAGTGAAAGAAATATGAGTGAAGCAGAAGCAGGGAGTTTGCTGGGTTATTTCCAAAAGGCAACAATTTGAAAATCCAACTTTTTTTTAATGCTGTAGGGCTTGATGTGGATGACAAGGTAATATTTGGAGCTGATTGTTAGTCCAAGGTTTCTTGTTAGCACTTATTTTATGATGATTACAAACATTACTTTATCATTAACAAAGATTGCTTACACTTTATCCTAGTTAAAAGACTATTCTGCAGATTTATCAAAGCATTAAAACTGAAATTCTCAAAGATAAGCAAGCTGATGAGCTGACTCATGAATTGAAGATGAGCCAACTCATCCATGTTTTCCAGCTTTGTTCCTTGAGCAAACTAATCTTGATCATTAGCATGCTCTTCTCTGTCCATCCAGCAGCTAGTTCAAGTCTGCAGGAAGTGAGTTAGTTCAAGTGTGCAGGGAGTGAGCTAACTCATCTTCAATTCATGAGTCAGCTCATCAGCTTGCTTATCTTTGAGAATTTCAGTTTTAATGCTTTGATAAATCTGCAGAATAGTCTTTTAACTAGGATCAAGTGTAAGCAATATTTGTGGGGGAGCTACTTTCATTGTTTATATTATTTGGTATAACTATTATTTGCTTAATGCCACTGCAATTCCCACCTTTGATGATGCCAAAAGGGGGAGAAATGAAGAGAGTTTTCTCAAAATGAAGAGATAAAAGAATTTCTCAAAAGAGGGAGACAAAGACCAGTTCTCAAAGTTACTTCTAAAGGTATTATCTATTACTGCATATACTCAGGGGGAGCTATTAATTTCATATATTCAGGGGGAGCAATTAATTTCATATATTCAGGGGGAGTTTCTTTTCTAATCATCAATACAGCTTTTTATCTTTACTCTCATACATGTTATTGAAAATCTATATTTGCTTGCTTTGATAAATTTCTTTGAAAATCTGTTTTTGTTTGAGAAAATGTTTGTCATCGTCAAAGGGGAGATTGTTAGCCCAAGGTTTCTTGTTAGCACTTATTTTATGATGATTACAAACATTACTTTATCATTAACAAAGATTGCTTACACTTGATCCTAGTTAAAAGACTATTCTGCAGATTTATCAAAGCATTAAAACTGAAATTCTCAAAGATAAGCAAGTCGATTTGAGTCGACTCATGAATTGAAGATGAGCTAGCTCACTCCCTGCACACTTGAACTAGCTCACTCCCTGCAGACTAGAACTAGCTGCTGGATGGACAGAGAAGAGCATGCTAATGATCAAGATTAGTTTGCTCAAGGAACAAAGTTGGAAAACATGGATGAGCTGGCTCATGAATGCAAGATAAGCTGGCTCATACTGGAAACTTAAAAATACTCTGTTCAACTCTGTTTTTGTTCTCTAGCTGCAAGATGATTCTAGAAGGTTTCCCAAGCTGCCAAATCGTTAGAATATTTTTTGGAAGGGCTGGAATGATACCAAACAAAAGGGAATGGCAGACACAAAAGAGAAAAAGGACACCATGCACCCACTAGCTGCCAAAAGAGGTTATGTACAGCTGGTACAGTACAAAAACTGCAACGTCCTTGTGCTGCAACGTTAAAATTCTCTTGCTTACAAATATCCATAATTTTCCAGAGACAACAAGAAGAGGAGAAGGGAAAAAGAGAAGAAAAACAGAATTAGTTGTGCTTTACTCTGAGAATCATTTGTAAATCTGTGTGGAGCTTATCATTGTATATCCAACTCTTTGTGAGAGAGTTTTTACTCTGTTTCTTGTAAAGCCCATTGAGGGTGTGTTGTTTCATAGCTTGGAGAGGCTAGGGTTGATTAAAACTACTCATTTCTAGCTTGGAAAGGCCAGGGTGGATCAAAACTACTTGTATCTAGCTTGAAGAGGCTAGGGTGGATCAAAGAACACTTGGTTGATAGTGAAAAATCTCAGTTTTGCTGAAGACTGGATGTAGGTTCCATATTGGGCCGAACCAGTATAAATTCCGCTGTGCAAGCTCTTTCTTAACCCTTCCTTTTACGTGCATTAGGTGTGTGTGAATGTTTATTTATTGATATTCAAATTTGTATACGCATGCTTGCTTCAGTTTCAAATTCTGACTTAGATGAGCTAGCTCACTGTTACTGATAAGCCAGCTCATCTCTACTGTGTTGAGTTTTTTGTGTGTTGCAAAAAATTTCATTTTTGGTATCACTTGATTCAACCCCCCTTCTCAAGTGATTTCTTATTATCACTTATGACAATATGGTGGTGGATTACTATGACCATTTTGGTGAAGTCGTCTGTTTGGACACAACTTGCAGAACAAACAGAGATATTCGGCCATTTGTACTGTTTATCTTTGCTGCTGCATTTCTATATGATGATACCATCGAATCATTTAATTGGCTGTTTCCAACTTTCATGAATGCAATCTCTGGGAAAAAGCCAAAGGCCATTCTCAGCGAACAAGAAGCTGTAATCATTGAAGCATTCAATACAGTTTTACCTGAAACAAGCCATCGTATATATGTGAATGGCAGATGTATGAGAACACTTTGAAACAACCCTATCATGGTGTTAAGTATGCTGATGCTTTTGCAAATGATCTTCAGAGCAGTGTTATGACCCCAAAGATGAGGAAGACTTTACTCATGCTTGGGAGGCTATGCTGGAGAAGTATAATCTCCTGCAAAACGAATGGTCAAAAGACTCAAACGTATGTGGCCTAAACGTCCAATACCCAATGGCCAGACACTTCCATTTTGAGATGGATTAAGGTAAAGGAATGTTCCTTTTAAATCACAAAATATAAAGGAAAAAGCTGAAATCCATACTAAAATTTCATTTGCCAGAGTGAAAGATTGATTTCCAGGCCAATTCCCAATTATTTCCAACACTTTCAGAAATGCAAAGCTGAGTTCCAAAGCCACCCAAATTCACTTCTCAATTGAGAAAATAGTTTCTAAACCAAAATCTCCCAGCACTTCTAAGTTCTCCCAGCAATGTGAAATCAATCAATCATTCAATCCCAAACAATCCACATAGTCATTAGAGTATACACACGCACACCCCCAAGAAAATTAGTATTTTGTATCACTGAAAAACGTCATATTATTAAGGAAATGATAAAATGACCAAAAGAAAAGAAGCTATTGTATTTGCTGTGCTATATTTTTAGGAGGAGATAAATAAGATTTGCTTACTTACCTTGCAACAAGTTTTTACTCATAAGAAAAGAAAAATAATTTTTCTTGTCAAAATAACAAAAGAAATAGGAAAATTGATTTTTAAAACTTCTTTTTTTTAAAGTAGAGGTTCAAAGCTTCATTTCAAGAATACAAACAATATCATGGCATAATTACATGATCTACAAGATGGGCTGAGACTTGCTCTAGAATTTTTACCAAACTCCCCTTATCATTGACATGGATGTTCTTGCTGTTCTACAAATAATTCAAGCTGATCCAACCCAACAAACTTTCCACACATTCGGCCAATTGCAGGCATTATTTGAACAATTTCGTTGCTGGGGCAGGGCTGCTACATATTTGATGGATGAGTGTAGTACTATAACTACTGGACCCAGAATTGTTACTTCCTAGTTGTTTTCATAAATTGAAAGTGTGTGGGTCCAACTCTTCAACCAGCCTAACAGCCGCTTTCTCGCAATTCACACCACGACCAAGGGAGGTATTCAGAAAGCTAGAAATTCTCAATTACCTAAGCACAAAAGGTTGGATTCTAAATTGCTAGGTTGCTTCCAAAGTTCACACTTCACATATAAAAGCTTTCATCTTCTTTGATTCTCAGTCGTATACAAAAGTTTGCTCCTCAGTTTATCCACATGAGAAATTCACCAAGCCTATAATATAGATGCACTAATGAAAAAATAGATTTATGTAAAAAATATATATTATTCTAATAAAATTTTAATACGTTTGACATTTTTACTAATTTATAAGTAAGGCAATTCATAGTACTTAGCATGCCAGCATTAATTTAATTTCCCTTATAGAGGGATTATATGGCTTCCTTTATTTTTATCGTATAAAAAAATTAAATATGAGGTTTAATATTGATCAAATTTAAAACGTGTATGCTGGAAAATTCAAGAATGTAGTAACTGCAGCCTTTCGGCTTTAATCTCTAAGACTCAAGGTGGGTGAAAATTTATTACTTTAGAGAGTGAAATAAGTTTTACAAAACTATAAGAAAATAATGACAATGTATGCAACTAAATTTCACAACAGCACTATATTTAAATAAATAATAATTATTATATACTATGCAAAAAAATGAAAATGTAGTACCAACTACCAAGCTATTAATTAATATCCCATTTCATTTCTTGTAATTTTTCTGGTCTAATATTATTTTTATGGTATTTTATTTTAAACTTTATTATATTATTTTTAAATTTTGCAAAAAAGTTCATATAACATGTTCATGTTTAGGGTGTCAAACGATTCGTTTCGCATTGAGTTACTCAATGTTTGCATGCAGAGCTAGATCAACCTTATTTTAATTGGAATAATAAAACTTGATTTGATCTTTATTTATTTTTTCTTATTCAGGTATTCTTATATTTTTTAAATGTAAGATTAATCATGTTTGGAATATTGATTTTGTCTTTTTCTACAAGTATATTTCTGCAAACTTGAATATCTTATATTATAAAAGTTCTTTAACCTTAAACTCAAACTTATTTAACATTTAAACCTTTGTAAGTTTTGATCTAAATCTTTACTTCGTGCTACATTGGCTGACTTAAATAAATACTTTTTCATAAAATGAACTGAGTTTATTTGACAAAAGAATAACTCCTTAAAATTTAACTCCTTAAAAATATATTTTTTATTTTAGGTCAAATTAATTTAATTAATAATTTATTTATAATTAATTAAATATTTAAAATAAAAATAAAAATAAAATTTAATTAATTATAAATAAATTATTAATTAAATTAAATTAATATTTATAAACAAATTAAAATATAAAAAAACCTTGTGAGAGAACTAAACTTTTTTCATCCTCCTTACATTTACTGGGTTTAATGAATTAGCTCAAGTCAAGAGAATTCTTTATTAAGAAAATGACTCAAAGGATTAACTTAAAAAAAATTGTTCTTATTTAATTAATTTTAAAAATTAATCAAGTATTTAATTAATTTATATTTATTTTAATATTAATACACAATTAATTATATATAAATTATCAATTAAATTAATTAAATATTTTAATTAATTTTTAAAACGAACTAAATAAAAATTATCTTTTTTAAATTCACCCTTTTTAAGTCATTTTTTCTTCTTTATTTATATTGATAGTGACTTTAGTAAACCCTTAAAAATGGGATAAACTATAAACTCATTTATAATTTTTTCAATGTCACTTTTAGACTGATACTGAGTCGAATTTGTAAGGGAATGAAATCCAATGCACATTATTTATTTATTTATTTTGGTTTAATGCACATTAGTTATAATACTTTTCTTTACTTCCTTCCTTTCAAACCAAACTTAACAAAGAATCAGATTTGCAATTCAAACAGCGCGTGGTAAGCAGACTCTTACTAAGGCGAGTGCAATTAAACCATTAACATATTTCCACATCCAAATCTGCAACACTCACTCCAACTACATACATATAACTCTTCCCCAGTTCTTCATTCTTCAGCTACTTCCATTCCCTTCCCTACCCTTATCTCTTTCTCTCTCCTTTCTTTCTCTCTCTACACTCTGCACTGCAAAAACCCCATGCCTCTGTTGAAAACCCGCCACCGTTTCCCACCAATGAGTTGAGACATGGGCTTTCTCCGGCGACTCTTCGGCGGCAAGAAGCAGGGTGCTGCTCCGCCGGAAAGGGCTGACGGGTCGGGTTCCAATCGGGTCAAGGACAAGAGGAGCTGGAGCTTCGTCAAACACAGCAGCAGGGACAAGTCCAAGTCCAAGTCCAAGTCCAAGTCACACACACCACCGTCATCGGACCTCAACCACTTTGGCCCCACCACCTCCTCCGCCCCATTCAGCGACTCCTTGGACGCCAATAAGCATGCCATCGCCGTCGCCGCCGCTACCGCCGCCGTCGCCGAGGCTGCCCTCGCCGCCGCACACGCCGCCGCGGAGGTTGTCAGACTAACCGGAAGCGGCGGCGGAGCTAGTACTAGCAGCAGGCCCCCCACGGCGGCGCAAGTCCAGCGGCGGTGGGCGGAGGAAACCGCCACCATCAAGATACAGTCGGCGTTCCGTGGTTACTTGGTACGTGAAAGTTTTGGTTTTTCGATTTTTTTTTACCATAATGTCCCTGGAATCATGGTGACAGAGTCAAATGTTGGTTGTTACGGATTCAGTTTTTTTTAAATTCTGCCATGGTCTTACCGCGTCAGCTAATTTCAAATTTGTTGACTCTCTCTCTCTCTCTCTCAGCTTGATTTCCGCTCATTTTTTGTTTTGTTTCGTTTTTCTCGTTGAAATTGAATTTTTCTTACTGTTTTTCTCGGGAAACAAACACTAGTCAAATATTGCTTCTTTTTCAACACAGGTTCGGTTTTCTTTTTTTTTTTTTCACCTATTGAAAGCAACTTTTTCTGTGGAGTCTGGAGTTTGGATTCCGCCGACAATTTGGTGCATGTTTCATTTCGTCATCAGATTCAAACTTGAGATTCTTTTTAATTCCATCCCATAGTCACAGTAAATTTTCATTTTTGACCATTATTCACATTATATATATATATATATATATATATATTATCACTGCTACATGTATTCTTATAATTTGCCCTGCAATTTTTATGTGTACTTCTGTTCTGCCTTGTGTCATGCACTATGGCACTGTTGTATTGCATAGATGTGATTTTCATCCTTAAGAAAATGTTACAGGGAGAGACTATGAGTGTTATAATTTTGTGAGGAGTCTGTAAGAAAAGAAAGTTACATGATTCAGCTTAAGATGACCCTATTTTTAAGAATTTGAGCGTGTGAGAATTCAAGGGCCGAGAAAATTAAAAAAAGGGAAAATGGGTCATGTGTGTGTGAATTCATATATGAGAGAGAGCCCCACATATTTGATGAGTTGTGATACTTTCCTTTCCAGTGGCCAAAGTAGAATAGCTCTTTGTACCAAAAATAACACCAAGGTGAAGTGGCCCTGCGCCAACCTATCATCAAACATGTCTTAGGTCATGGGCCAAAGTGCTGGTTGTTAGGCTTCCTATTACTGATTGTAATAGGAGAGTCACGGGCAAGTTGGTAACTACTGGTTTCGTTTTTGGCTGGGTCTTGATTCGTGCTCAACTTGGCTTCTTGACCTTGACAAATCAAAAGCCAAAACCATAGTTTTGTGGAAAAAAAGAGCTTTTCACCTTACTTTAAGATAAACTGATATTGTAACTTTCACGTGAAAGAAAGTAACTCTGGTTATGGACAATAAAGTAACAAACCAACAGTTAGGCTGTAATCAATTTTGAAACACTGAGGCTACAATTAATCATTGAACTTATCTTTATGCCTTTTGCCTTCCTGCTGGTTATGCAAGCCATGCGCAGGTGGGGAATGTAACATAGGAAGCTTCAATGAACATAAAGGAAGGAGCATCAATAAAGGATGGCTTTCCACTGTGTATTTGTGTTTTCTAATGATTACGCCCATCACCCCCCCCCCACCCCCACACACACACGCACACAACTCCTCTCTCTCATGTCTTTTTCCTTTTAATATTCTATACCTTTCTGTCATTCCATGCTTGTCTATTGTCAATCTTCTATTTTATTATGTTGAGCTTGTGGGTCTTGCTTAATTTTATCATGTAGCAAACCTGCTATCCTTTGCCTTATTTCTTACTTTTTGGGTTTTTGAATGATGCTTGATGTTATTTGTTCATTTTCCCTCCTGAAGAAATTTAAAGTAATGGGTCAATTTGATTGTTATTGGATAGTGTTATTAGAGTATGGTAGGATATTTTAATTGTAACTGACATTTTTTGGGATGAATTGGAAGGCAAGGAGGGCTTTGAGAGCACTTAAAGCATTGGTGAAGTTGCAAGCATTGGTGAGGGGCCACATTGTAAGAAAGCAAACTGCAGATATGCTCAGGCGCATGCAAACATTGGTGCGACTGCAGGCCCGGGCACGTGCAAGTCGTGTGCACTTGTCAGATAATATGCATTCTTTCAAGTCTTCGCTTTCTCATTACCCTGTAAGCAAACATGATTTTTTTTTCTTTAATAGTGGTCCTGATTCTTATCTTAGTAAGATGAGGCTAACTTGTTAGAAGGGCTATACAATGGCACCTCACTTTCTTCAGACACACACCTGTAACAATGTAACTTTTCTGTATGTTTTTCCTTTTCTTCTCTCACCCCACCAATTGTTGCAATTTGGAATCTGCTGCAAAATAACTTTCCACCCTGTCACAAACAACATTTTGCAAATTAAGCTGGTGCTAGAGCAAGCTCCTTTAGAAAGGGCTTTAGGTTGGATTGTGGTGAGCATTGAGATGTGACTCATCATGCCTAAAAGATTGATGATCACTACTATGCAAAGAATGGCTTATCAACCATTAACCTGTCTGATTTTTTATTTATACTTAATTGCAGGTCCCTGAAGAATATGAGCACCCACTTCGTGCCTATAGTACAAAATTTGATGGATCTTCTATTCTGAAGGTACACTTGATTCTTCCCCATAAACTGGATTGTGGGATCTATATATTATTTAAATCAAAATGCATGTGCTTCAAAAATATTCCAGATTAAGAGTGGGTTTTCACTTGAACAGAAACACGTGTATATTAGTTTTGAATCAGTGATGCCATGAGAAACACGTGTATATTAGTTTTGAATCAGTATATTAGTTTTAATGGGTTCAACCATTAAACTCTAAGCAATAAAAGTTTTCTATTCTGCTTATTTATGGGTCTTGTAGATGGTGCACCTCTCTTGTTTAGAATTGACTTACTCTCACCTTTAATTGCATTCTTCTTTTTCAATTTGCAGAGATGTAGTTCTAATGCAAATTTTAGGGACATTGACGTAGAGAGAGCCCGGCTTGGTTCCAATTGGTTAGACAGTTGGATGGAAGAAAGTGCATGGAACCAAACCGGAGATGCTTCATTGAAAAATGGGCACCCTGATGATGAGAAGAGTGACAAGATTCTTGAAGTAGATACTTGGAAGCCACACTTCAACTCTCACCATAGTAGCAGCTCTTTCCAGACAGCACATCATTTTTTGGCTTCTGAATATAATAACGAGAATTTTATGGCATATGATTCTCCATCAAAACGTTTAAACAAAATTCTAAATCCAAGTCTCTCATCGAGGGAGGTCTTACCACTAAGCTCTCTGAAAATTCACAAAGGAAAAGAAGAAATAGCTTCACGAACTGCTGAGAATAGTCCACAAGCATTTTCTGCCTCCTCTAGACTTGGAAATGGTGCAAGGAGAGGTCCTTTTACACCCACTAAGAGTGAGTGTTCGTGGGGTTTCTTCAGTGGCTACTCGGGTCACCCCAGTTACATGGCAAATACTGAATCTTCTCGAGCTAAGGTTAGGTCACATAGTGCCCCAAGACAAAGGCTAGAGTTTGAGAGATACGGTTCTACTAGAAGATTTGTTCAGGGTCTTTGGGATGCAGGGCCTAATTCAGATAGGGATTCTGATATCAGCAGCAAAGCCTATCCGACCTCAAGCCGCTTGAACAGAATAGGGAGTACCAATTTAAGGTGACATCACAAGTTTTATGAATGAAGACAATCCTCCTCTCCTCTCCCTCCCCCCTTTTCCCAAAAACAAAAAATAGAAGGGACATTCTCTTTTGCTTGGGTTTTCTGTGTATTGCAGCAGTTTTAGAATGTAAGTATTTGACCTGTACTCATATAGTCTTTGTCCCTACACGATCAAAAGCCACATTGTTGACGTTACAAATGTATCGATTCTTAAATCATGACTGGGTTTTACTGAATTAATATTAAAACTATGTTTTGAATGTTTTCGTTAATCCAATGCTGGTTTTGAATGTGTGATCTATCAGAAGCATTAAACTAGCCCCTTCCTACAAATATACTAATCATTATAGATTAAGGGTAATGTTATATGAACAGCAGGAAAGTTTTGATGTAACACTGATTTAGAGATAAATTTAATGGCGTAAAAATATGTGAGTTTTTGTGTGTAAACTGTAAAGTGTTCTCCTTAATTTCTTGCACACCATGTTTGGCATATATAATTATATATATTACAGACAATTCAAAAAAATTATAGCAATAAAGTAGAAACAAAACTAAGGTAGATTTCTGATACAAGAAGACTTCATAAACTGCACATTTTTCAATCAATATTTTCATTATTTTGGGGCTGATATGAACTGCTGAATCCTCAACTTTATATCTTATTAAGTCTTTATGCATCTAACTCCATGGTTTTGTGGTAGGTCCGAGGTGAATTTTATACTTTCGGCTGCGAAAGTTGTTAATTTTCGTATGTTATATAACCAATCTTATTGGAGAGGGAAACATGAAATCTTTTTAATAAGACTTTCGTCTCCAACGAGACTAGTCTTATACATTAGAGGATTCAAATCAAGTAACTTAGTTTTGCTTGTTTTGATGGCTTCTTTTAGTCTATTCTAGCCAGTAATCTTTTTTTTTTTTTAATGAATTGCACAAACGAGTTCAGATAATTTTCTTTGCATAGCTGCAGCCAATTTCTCCAATTTGATTCCCCACTCCCATGAAATGTACATGTTTGTACCAGTTCTCATATTAAAAAAAGTACCATTGGTGCATAAAAATATTGTTTGAACTGAAAACCATGTATGGGGATAAGGCAACTATTTAGAGATGATCTGTTTTGCTTTAGTATTCCTATTTTTATTTATCCACTGTGAATTCATCCTATTTTTTTATCTACTGTGAATTCACGGAAACTATGTCCTAGCTTTCTTTCTGGATTAGCCTTTCGGTGGTCCAGTTTGCAGAAATGGACGTGAAACAAAAGGACAAAAGAGTGCACATATGAAGTGACATATGACATCATACTCCCCTCCTTCCTTTGTTTTGTTTTGTTCTGATTTTTGTTTTTCTTGTGACAAAGTGAGGAAACTGTGGCCTTGGATGCTCACCGCAGGCCATACAATTGATTATGAGAGTGATGTAGAAGTTGTAGTTCCTCCCGTATGGCTCTCTCTGATCTAGTTTTGGACCACAGCAACCCAATTGAAACACCACTTTCTCTTTTTATATTTCCTTTGTATCAAATGGCAACTTAAACTGCACTTTTCTTTTACTGCCTTTGTAAAGTGTGATGGCTTTCATTATGCCAAAATCATTTGCTTTTATCAATCGTATAAAAGTTTTTTTTTGAGTCACTTTGATAACTGTTAAACTAATAGTTCAACAACCAAAAAGAGTGTCAGAAACTTGTTTTTCTTTCTCTTACCATTAGTCTCTCACTCTCTTGAATTAAAAAAAAAAAAATACAGATCAACTAAAAAAGAAAGAAAAGAAATACAACAATTTATGTTGGGAACCTGTAATCAGGAATTAGTTGAATTGCTCGTCACCTGGACATATAGTACCATGAGAAAGAGCAGTATTAAGCAAGAGAACAGGTAAATCATATAATAGCTCTTATTAAAAGTGTAACATATCCGTGGCAGTGGGTACAAACATTTGAAAGCTTCATGACTTCATAATTAATAGTTTGATTAATTAATGTATGCACGTTGGAGGCATTTGAGGATGGGTGAGACCATAGTTTACCGATCCAACAACCACCAAACATAATTAATATGAAGGTGGGGCATAGCAGTGTACTGAGAATGTGGGTTTGGAATATTTTGTAGGAGAATTAGTACTCAACACGTTTGCTGTTTGAGTTAGGTGCTTAGAACTTTAATGTGTCACATACCACATGTCAGATGATTAACAACGTCCATTTATGGAATGAATATCCTCCACCAGCCTCTGACCAAGGAGAAAATGAGGTGGGAGTCTGAAACTCACCTACATAATACTGATGACCCCATTCGTGGAAATGAATCTGTGCTTTAAAGTATACAAACTTTTTCTGAATATGAAGTATTTTATGGCATTAAAATGATTGGTTTCCATTACACCAATTTACAATTAAAATATAAACTATCAAACCACAACCAACGCTTAGTACTTTTTCTATAACTGAAACTTAAATTCTGCAACTGCAGACAGGCTGCATACTTGATCTTTTTTCTATATTCATCAACATTTTTTTCTAAAAGATGCTGCATAGACACAAAAACCACTGTCAAAGAGTGACACTGGAAGTCAAATATGATAAACAATAATATAACTGGACTATCACCATTTACACTAACTTAAAGCCCAAGCCAATAAGAACTTTTTCTTTTTTGACATAAGCCCATGAGACCTAGAGAGAGAGAAAGACTTACAAACTGCAGCCTCTATTGGGATCAATTGTCAAGCCCAAAGATACACCAAAAAGGCCGAGCTTTTGGGTTGTAACTTGGAAGTAGTAATGAGGCCCATTATGTATCTACAAACAGAATTTTTGTAGATACCAATGCGGAGCTTGTGACCTTCATGAATTTTTTGTAAACTTCTAAGCATGCATGATGCAATTATTTTATATCTCTTTCTATATGATATAATAAATAAATGCTATAGGCATAACATAAGGTGTCGTGGTGTAGTTGGTTATCACGTCAGTCTAACACACTGAAGGTCTCCGGTTCGAGTCCGGGCGACGCCATTTTAATCGATTTTTGCACAGCAGGCGAACCACTTACTCTAGCACAGTAATACGTATGACTATGACTACTGAATGTAAAGTTTAGGGAATGAGTAGTGATTCTGGTAAACCGTCCAACCTATGCACATTCTCATATCTCACAAGTTGCTTTCCAACCTAAATTTTTTTTTAATAATAAACATGATCTATTGTATGTTTAAACATAACTTGTTGATAAACTATCCTAGTTATCGTTTATTATAAGACATTGATTTTTAGCTATGTTTCTGAGGGTTGCAGTATCCAGGGAAAAAGAATCAAAGGAATATTTTGAGACTTCCTTCTAAACGAGTAATTAATCCAAACTTGGTATCATTAACTAGACTAGATTAATCACTACAATGATTACAGGAAATTCATGAAAATTAATGGGACAAATTTGAAGTCAGTGATACTTGGCTACACATCAGAATAGAACTGGGCAACAGGAGAGCCAGACAGAATGAGAAGGAAAATGAATTCATGTACAAATAAATTTCTTTACATATATATATATATATATAATAAAATATATGTATAAATCCACAAAGACAAACCAGTAACTGATTTTTTAAAGAAATCAGCAAAGAAAAAATAAAGACACTGTTTCTAAGAGCTATAGCTAAACATATAAGAACAGGAATTGCTCATGAAAGCCAGAAGCCCTCTCGTTTAACTGTCATTGCATTTCCATTTAGAAGTTGGGACACACGTTAGGTAGTGACACCAATGGCAGTGATCATACACATTCTCACCCCGGAATAGTATCACCAAAGCAATCAATAACCTGTCATTAAACAAATGAATTCAGTGCTTCTTCCTGACAATGATTAGGGATAGTATCAATTTTGTGATAACTAGAGAAGTGCATGAGTCCTTGATTATTGACAAACTATAAACTCATAGCAAAGCGAATGACAGAAATAGCCTAAACTATGGTCAGTTGATAGGGAGTAGATTAAGAAACAAATAACCAGCGTTTCATTTGCTAACAACAGAACATGAGAAGTGACAAAATCTCTAAAGATTACATTTAAAATTTAGTTTATACAATAATCATATACCAAATTAATATAACTTCAACTACTTTACCCCCAAAAAAACTTTATCAAAACAATAATATTCCTTATGAGGATTTACAAGAGGAACTTACCCAGCAATCAATAGAATAAGGGAGGCAATCCATAGAACATATTGGTAAGCCTTGTATTTTGACTTGAGGCGAACACCGGCAGGAAGGTGTTGCTGCTCTAACCACCCGAACTGAGGACGGGGAAGCAAAATAAAACCAATGAGAAATCCTGTCAGGAATCCCCCAATGTGAGCAAAATTATCAACATGAGGCAAAATGCCAATGGCAAGATTGATGACAATAATAACCAGAAGTGTGAGCAAAGCAGCTGCCTACAAAATGCAGAAAAGGGGAGTCAGAAATGGAAGTTAACCCTACTATACTATATAGAAACAAGCATTACCTCAGATTTAAGTCGTTTAATCTAAATTTAAAGGCATGCAACTAATTGATGGAAAAAAGACAAAACTTTGAAGATCTAATGTGTTTTTCAAATTAAAAAACTAATAAGCATACAGAAGGAAAAAATAAGATGGGGGACCAATGATCAGCTACACTCACCTTATTGGTATAAATAGTCCAGTTTGTGATAAGTTCTGAAAGCATTGCTCCAAGAAGTCCAAAAAGAGCACCAGAAGCACCAACAGAGATGTTGTTTCTGATAAATAGAGAAGACAGTACACTCCCACCAAATCCAGACAATAAGTAAATGGTTCCTATCCTCACTGCCAATGTTTTGACAAAAGAAAACGTCATTAGGTCATAACCATTTATAATGGAGAACTTGAAGAACAGAGAAACTAAATGAGTAAGTAAACTTCCAAATAGGTGACATTAGGTCAGGTGTTCTACAAATAAAACTCTACTAAGGTTTTCTTTTCCTGATTTTTGTAACGTTCACTAATGACAGGAAGATAAAATAACCAGGAAGAAAAACGTACCAAACCCAAATTGTTGTTCAAGACGAATTCCAATGAAGACCAGGCTGAACATGTTTGCTGCCAAATGAATAATTCCAGCATGTAACCAAATGCAAGTGACAAGTCTCCATCCCTGATGATGATTCACAACATTATCCCACCTAAGGGCTCCCATCTTTGTTAATCTTCAAAAATAAAAATAAAATAATTCAAATCAATAAACTTTCTTCAAGAATCTATACTAGCTAGAGGAAGAGTTCATGGAAAGAACCGCAAGTTACACAATTTGGAAAACCCACCCCCTCATGGCTAGAAAATAAGTATTTCTTTTCTTTCATTCATTCTTTATTTGTTTAATTACTTATTTATTTTTTCCCGATTAACACCAAAGACGAAATTAAGTATTAAAAAATCCTATTAATTTTTCCTTTTATTTTTTGTGCGAAAAGGTAGAAGGATAAGGGTGATTTCAACCTATTACCAGCAAAGTAAACAAATATATATATATATACCAACAAACTTCCACCCCAAAGCATTTGTGCAATAAAATACAACAAATCCACTGTTCAATCAATTTATGTATGAGCATTTATATCAAAAACGAAATTTTGATTTCACTGAGGCTTGTAAGATCAAAATTCAAGCAGCCATTGAAGAGAGTCGTTTGAAATTAACATATTCCAAGCAATAGAACTTGTCATCAGGAGTATGGCAAGTAGATCAGATAAAAGAGACACCTAATTCACTATATTAACAAAAATTCCATGGTATCACTGTCACCCAATATGCTAAAAACATGGGTATTGAAGAAAAACCATTGATTTAGCTCTTACGTCAAGGAAGAAGGCCCAAACAATGGATTCTCCCTGAAAGGCTGGAAGGAGAACCTGCCCAGGAACCTTGCCACACAGTCACCTTGAAGGCCCGGATTTTTTCTGGGACAATTGTTGATGAACATGGCCACAACGAAAACCACAATATTGGCCCCCACAAACATAGGGACCAACCATGATGTCCAATGGGTTTCCGGATCATAAACATAGGATGAGGAAACAGCAGCAGCAGCAGTAGAGTAGTTGTTGTTCTCTGCTCTGTTGTTCTTGGTTGCCCCCCCACTTTCTAGATCTCTCCGAAGCATATTTCTCCCTCTCTCTCTCAGACCCACCAACAGCAAAGTCTCAAACTTTCTCCACAAAGGGTGGTGCCTTATAGAGAAGGTGGATGTGGATTTGGTGAAAGCGGGTTTAAATCTAAATGGGAAGATAAAGGAGAGAAATAGAGAATATGGAAGGCACCATCACCAAGTAGTGGGTGCCATTTGTTCACGTTTGCAACTGCCAGTGTTTAAGAAGCATAAGAAAAAGAAATCTATATGTGTGTGTGTGTGTCCCACCATACAAGGCTCCTTGTGACCTACAACTATTATAATGGCCAATGAGTCCTAGTCCTTGTGGGTTGAGGTGTCACGTGACTGTGCACGTGATTATGCCGGAGTTGACCTGATTGGTCCTTGGTGTTCTGTGTTCTGACGTGGCGAATGGTGATTCGGTGGTGGGGTGTGGGGGGATTGGGTGACGGGAACAGTGGATTTTAGCCGTGGCACGCGGTGTTTCGCTTTCAGGATCTGAAGGAATGAAGGCTTTCTGAAAAAGCCACGTTGTGGTTGGGTTGGTTTGTTGGGTTGTGTTTCTAGTTTAACCAACTAGGAAAAGAAAAAGATCTTAGCATAGATTGTGTTTTTTTTTTTTTAATCTTTAACGCGTGTTTTTTATCTTTTTTTTAATAATTTTTTGTTCTCAGCTCAAATAAGTTTTTCTTTTAATATTAGTTCTAACGAATTTATAGGCATTTTCGAACATATTCAAACTTAAATTGTGCATGTTTATTTATATTTTTTAGTTACACAAGAGACTTGTAAACTTAAAAAAAAAATAAGAAAATAGAAGAGGATGATAAAAACTAACAACGTGGTTTATTAACTTTATTGTCAATCTAAAACTTAAATTTTGATAAGTTTTTATATATTATTACATTATTCAAAAAAATTAACATTTTAAGTAATTATTATCATAGTGCAGATAAATTAAATTCTAAAGCAAATCAATTACGATAAAAGTTATGATTGATACAATGTGAACAAAGAGCTTATTAACTTTATTTATACAGTTATATTTGAGTAATATTGTTTACTCCGCAGACCCACATAAATTGTGAGTAATACTACAATTGATATATTAGAGTTTGAAGTTTGAACCAAGGTGATAGAATTGGGCTAGTGGTGAATGGCTTTAGTAATTTGCAGGATGTTATAAATTTAAACTTATATGATGCAACTGTATGACAAAAAGAAAAAGAAAAAAGAAGTTAGAACCAAATAAAAGTTTGGTAAACCTGGGATGCAATGATCTGTTATAAATGGCCTTATTTGATTCATTCTCTGTGGACCATCTTACGGTTTTTTCTAGCACATCCCTTCATTTCAAGAGACTTCTCTAAGTTCATGAGCAATTACCTTTTGAGTAGCTGCAAGTTTAAGGAAACGGAAGAAAGAAAAATACATTTACCTTTGAAAAGTCTATAAACAAGACACCATTTTTGTTTGGCCAACATAGAATAGGTTTGGTTTTAATTATTTGGAATAATTATTTTTTTAATTAAAAGTTATTTTATCTAAAATTTAGTTTGTTTGTTTAAAGTGTATAAAATTGATTATAAGTTAAGATTATTTTTTCATTAATTAAAAACAGTTTTTTAAAAAAAGTTTTTATTTTAAACTTTTAATTATTTGATTTTATATTATTTCAAAAAAATTAAAAGAAAAATATTTATTTGTCCTCAACTAAATAATTTTTTTTAATTATTTCAAATATCTTTTAGTAATTTAATACATAAAAATATTTTTTTATACAATCAAAACAAAACTCTTTATCTTAAAATTAATTTTAAATTAACATATCTAAACATAAATTAATTTTCTTAAAAATTAATTATACACAATATCAATTTTTAACATATTTTTTTTACAATTAACCTAAACATATACATTTAAATTAAAGGCTTGATTGTCTTCAAAATCCATTCCACCCAATTCTATGGGCAAAGACAATCTCTTCCAATTGGTACAATGCATCTTTTTTCCCCTATCATTGGAACCCCACCAGAATTTTTTGCATACTGCAGCATGCCGTGTCCTCACATAAGGAAGCAGGGAGCTTGAAACAAGCCATAGATTATGAATGAATTGACTTTGTTATCTGACTTCAAAAGAATTTACCATTCCAACCAGAAATTCTCCAATCCACTTTTTCTTATAGGCACTCTTAAGACTGTTGATTATGTTACAGTAACTAAGGGAGAATTAGACCCATAATTAAGTGGTGATTATATTTTCTTATATTAACGATGCCATCCTAGTCATACACTTGTCTAAGAAACCAGATAAAGGCAAAACAAACCCTTTTTTTTGGTATATTCATCCGGCTTTCTATCCTTCTTCACTTTTCGACTTATTCATAAATTTCTTGTAAATGAAAACTCGCATCCTACCTACAAATAAATAATAGAACTCGCATTCTATCCGCATATATTATCTAATACATAATATAATATAAATTATTAAAAAAATTATTTATTACATAAAAAATTTCAAGTTATATCAAGTATGAAAATATATTTTTTGTAAAAAGAATAAGGGATGCGAGTAGAGTAAAAACGAGTAGACTTTAAATCCAAACCCGCGCCTACAACATAGTTTTAACTTATTCTGTTTTGTCCCGCTGCAAGGCGGGTTTTCACCCCGCCTATATAGATTGCGGCGGATTGGATACACGCGGAGTGAGTTCAAATTATCATCTTTAAAAATATTTTTACAAAATTTTAAAAAATTTAAATATGGAATTTATTTTTAAAACAATTAAAACAAAAAAAATTAAAAGAAATTAGGTGAATGTGTGCGATGACAGCTGGAGAATCTGTGCCGTTGGATGTAAAAATGGAATCAGATTAAGAAACCATGAATATGTATGATCGGCATGCGTGTGCGCCAAATTCTTATTATTAGGCACACGTGGCGCTTGTTGGTTGGCTTTGATGATTGGTTGGTTGCCTCTGTTGCTTATGAAGCAACTCTCAGATTGCGACACGTCACTCTCTATCTTGATTGCATTTCTCACCATGTGACCATACCACAATCTTCTCGTGTGGTTTTTGGCAAATTATTAGATCGTAGCATAGCATTTGGGAAAATTATATGTCTAATTTTTTATTTGTATAAAAAAATTTGGAAAATTTATTAAAAAGATAGATGTACCTAGAAAATACAAATATAATTTATACAATAAATATTTAAAGTAAAAAAGTATTGTAATTTTTTAAATAAAAATGTAATATTATTAAATTTTACAAAAAGATCAGCATAATTTAGTTTGTTTTCACCTAATTCTTAATATTTTTAAACAAAATAAGATTTTTCTCTCCCATTTCATTTTTGTTATATAGTTGAATTAGTGGGATAGAATAAAAATTAAATAATAATATTATCTTTACATAATAAAATAGATAAAATTAGAAAAATACTTTTTTTACAATGTTTAGTATATATGTAGCTGTGAATTGATGAAAGAAAGCCACTGAATATAAAATAAATTTAATTATATTATTAGTTAATAATGTGTTATCATATTATTAAAAATATCTGACTTCTAAATTAATTATTATTATAGTTAAATTTTTATAATGATACATAAATATATAATTAAGTAATAATGTAAACTTTTTTACAATGACATTATACTAAAATTAAATTCATATAAAATTAATACTGTTAAATCATTAATTATTAAGAATCGTAGGATAATACATTACTTGGTAGTAAATTAAAAATGATAATTTGGACTTCAGGTAAAAAAAAATTCAATTTTTATTGTTTTGAATAGAAAATTAGAAACAAAATTCAATTTAAGATTTTTTTATTGTTGAGAAATCAATTTAAGCTTTTGGATGATTCTTCTAAGCATGAGCAACCATCGGCTATTGGGCTCTCCTTCCTTGGCAGAGAAACACATAGAAATTCTCAAGGCGTTTGCTTTATGGATTATTTTTTTATTTTTGAGAATTTTTATATGAGATGTTAGATTCTCATGTTTAGTATAAGTTTTGAAAAAACATTCTCATCCAAAAATGATTCACGGGAATGATTTTTAACTAACATTCACACATTTTCATTCCCATGGGGGAGGTGTGCTTGTAATGTTCCCATGACATAAAAATATTTTTGCCATCTGAAGCGTCTAAACTATCTACTCTTCTATCATTATGTTATTAACTAAAAACTGTCACGTCATTGTCGGTGACTGCCATCGGCCACTACCAACCACCGTCCCCGGCGACCAATCACCGGAATCCAGTCACCCCATCACTACCGCCAGTTGACAGTGGCTAACAAATTCGGCCACATTATCGGTCACCGAAATTCGACCACCTCTGTCGCCGCCAACGACTTCGACCATCATGTTAGTCACTGGAATCTAGCTACCGCAAGCCAATGGCAGTAACTGACAATGACTGATGACTGATGACTGATGACTTTAGCTACCACACCGGTGATCGAAATTCGATGACTTTAGCTACTGCCCTGGTCATGGGAATCCAACCACCCCTACCGTCGCTAAAGGTTAACGGTTGTAGACGACTTCGGCTACTGTCGTCGGCGGTTAAAGTCATTTTCGGGAAAAATTTTAATTAACCAAACATAGCAATCATCATTCATATGAATACCGTTCATAGGCATGCTATTCCTGAAAATATTTTTTCAAATATTGAACTAAACGCCCCCTCAGTGTGTTTGAGCAATCCCAATACTAAAAAGGTTAAACTAAGAAGTAGGGTGTTATATTACTAGGGAATTTCAATTAGATCCCTATATTTTAAAAAAATTATAATTGAGTTTTTATAGTGTTTAAAAAAATTAATTAGGTTCTTATCGTTAGAGTTCCTTTAAAAATTTATAATAGTGCTCTAATGATATTTAATTTAAAGACCTAATTTAAAATTTGTGAAACTATAGGAATCCAAACGTAAATTTTTTGGTCCTTATAATTTTAAAAAAAATTAATTAAGTTTTTGAATTTAGCTTACTGTTAGGGATCCAATTAAAATTTTTAAAAATTATAAGAATTCAATTATAAACTTTTAAAATGTAATAACCTATTTGAACATAAAAAAAAATATTGGGACTTACACAGGTTAACTTAACCTACTAAAAACAATAAACAATAAAAGGAAAGAAAAAGCTAACTGTACTTCATATCTTACCAAATTATATGTTTGGTTACTATATCATCGTATGGTTATCATATCATTAAAATAATTTACTTCTTATATAACTATTAGTATAATTAAAATTTCCGTACAAAAAAAGTATAATTAAGATTTTTATAATAATATATCCATACAAAATTAAATAATTATAGTTGAGAGCTTAATATATATATATATATATATATAGACAATTGAATCATTATCCAATGATGTATGGAGTTATATTTTTTAGATAATTGTTATGATAATTATTTTTTTAATATTTAATAATACATGATTAAATGATAATATACACTAATAGTGGATCAAAATTAAATTTTGTTGGATAATGCTTAAAACATCTTTTATCTAAAAAAAACTTAGACTTACACAATAACACAATAAAAAAATTCAATGTTTGAAGCAATGAAGAGTGACGATAACATAATGAAACAGAATTTCATGCTTACTAAATATCTATTTTCCTTTTTACTACATAAGATTATTATTGATGGAACCGAGAGATCAATCGGCACTTGCGCCCGGTTGGCACTTATCCCTGCAGCTGTTAAAATGTGCTTTGGCCCATATACTAGCCTTTTTAGTTCAGTATATGATGGGTTACTATTCTAGCAGCCCATTAGGGTGTGTTTGAATTTGTTTAATTTTTTAAAATTATTATTTTTTATATTTACAAAGTTATTTTCAGGAGGAAATAAAAAGTAAAATATTTGATTTTTGTTAGGAAAAGTTGCTGATTATTTTTTTATACAAATTTTTTTTCAAAAGCTAAAATTTAACATTATTTTAAAAGTTGATTATTTTAAAAAGTTTTAGGAGATAAATATCTCTTTATTCTCAACTAAATAACATTTTCAATCATTTCATATCTTTTTTGGTAATTTAATACATAAAAATAAATTTTTTATACAATTCAGACAAAGCTCTTTAATTTAAAATCACTCATTAATTAACATATCTAAACATAAACTATTTTTCTCATAATTATTTTTCTTGAAAATTGATTAAACACATAATTAATTTTTAACACAATCTTTTTTCATAACTAATCCAAACACACTTTTTCAATCATTTCATATCTCTTTAGGTAATTTAATACATAAAAGTAATTTTTTTATACAATCAAAACAAAGCTCTTTATCTTAAAATTGCTTATTAATTAACATATCCAAACATATTTTCTTGAAAACTCATTAAACACAAAATTAATTTTTAACATAATCTTTTTTCACAGTTAATCCAAACAAACTTAATAAAAGAGTTATTTGGCCAGGCCTCCTAAACTCATGGACTAAATCAGGTTAGGGTCAGATTAGCTCATGGGTTAAGCCACATAAGAAAGACCAAATAGTGCATTTTAGTTAGATCGCAAGGTGAACCAAAGAAGGCTATCTTTAGCCTTAATCACACATTTACAAAACATGGTGCATTTTGGCTTGGCCCGATCTCAACCCGGGATTTTGAGCCAACTAATTTTTTAGGCCTAAACCTGACCCTAAACTCAGTCATGTTCGAGTTTGTGGTTGATCGGGCTAGGATCAGGATAGCCTGAATTTTGTCAAAATCTATACTGTAATATATTTATTTGTATGATATGTTATATTATGCGATGTATTTGAAGACTCATATTGTATGTTAATACTTTTATGACTAACAAACTCTTAATAAATATAAATAATTAAATATATACATATAAAATTAATGTTTTATTTACGTGACTTGAATTCTCCATGTCAAGAAATATAAATATTTATATATCTCATGTCAGACCCGATGGCCGTGGCTCAAAACTAACTCAAAAAATATATCATTCCAAAGCCATTTGGCTAAATCCCAACCCTATTATTCCATTAAAGCCAAGTCCAACTTGGGTAGGCCGAGTCGGCGGGCCCTAGTGCATTTTATCATTCCTCGGTATTAAGCCATAATCCTTTACAGAACATAGTCATTTCCTCAGTTTTTCACTTAATCATTGTGCTTTATCAAAGTTTGATTACAAATTTTGTAGATTTTATTGATTTTTATGTTGCAAATGTCTTGTTTTACTTGGTCACAGTATTTTCAAATGTTAGTGTAGGAATGTTCTTACTAGTTTGTGTCTTTGTGAAGATTTCATTAAAAAAAATTTAAATTTTTGATAGCCATAACCCATGTAAAATAGTCTAGGGTCAACTTTTGATAACCCATATAACAAGTTTTTTAGGCTTCATGGGCTAGAATCGTTTTGAGCTGGACCAACCCACTTTGAAAGCTCTTCTTAGTCCTCTTTCATCCTTTGAACCATTCCTCCATTATTGTTCCCTTGTGTGCATTTCTCTCTATTTTTTTCCTTATATGGTTGTACGCTATTTTAACATTCATATGGAGAAGCTCTTTAAAACAAACTAAATTAGGTAAGTATACGCAAATAAATTGGTTTGATCGTGTGTTAGACGGGTCAGGCAAAAAATAAATTATTTTAAAATTTTTAATAATATTGAAGCTTAACTCACATAATTTTAATGAATAAAAATAAATGATTTAACTTATTTTAACCGTATTCCTTTTAAAGATAAATGAGAATAATCTAATTGTTAGACGGGCTAGAGTTTTGTGTGTGTGTGTGTGTGTGTGTAAGAAGGATAGAGTTTTTATATAATTAATTAACTCGTTCAAAATAGAATAAAAAGATGCAAATCATCTATACAAAGCAGTGGTTGAAACAAGGAAACTCTTTGCCACGTGTCTCTTTCTCAGCAAAAGTTTTCCCTCCAAAACGAAATAATTACCTTTAATAGAAACTTTTTGATTTTTCAATTACAATCATTTAATTTGTAATATAAATAATTATTTAATAGTGATTGACAGCTTGCATTTATGATTTTTCAATAACTATTTTTTAATAATATATTTTAATATAATATATAATCACGTTGAAGTGGTAGACAGCTTTCATTTATTATTTCCCACCTAAATGGTTTGCTCTCGAGACCTGCAACAGCATATATCTTCTTCCATTTTAATTGCTCTGTCTCATAATCTCTTTGAAATCCAATAACTTTTATCATGCCGTAGCTGTTTATTGGGTATTTTACAAAGAAATGATTATTACCATCTGTTCGAGTCTTGGAAATATAATGTTTAGCCACTCCAGGTGCTGCGAAAGGGCTATGGTTTTCAAACCTCCAAGATTGATTGTGCTGCATAAGGGGTAAGGTTTTCAAACCCTAAACTATCATGATGGTAGTAGCTGTATTCCTTGGTTATAAATAACCTATGTGCATGCATTGCAATTTCATTCTTCAATCTTCTATTCATTCCTGTTGGTGGTGCTCAAATTGTTTGTTTCATCCATCAATTTCTTCCCCAACTCATTCTTCCTTCAAATGGCATCAATTTTCGATTCTGTTTCAAAAATCAATTCCGAGAAGGAGTCTTGGAGGCTAAAAGTCCGAATCGTGCGTCTATGGAGTTTGCCGTCATTCAACAACCCTAGACTCCCAAATTAAGCTTGAGATGGTCTTAATCGATGAAGTTGTGAGTTTTCTTAATACATCCTTTTAGTTTATTAAATCAAATTCTTTGTTAATTATTTATACCCATTATTATCAGGGAGATAAAATACATGCGTCGGTTAGGAAGACATTGGTGTACAAGTTCAATCCTTTGTTAGTTGAAGGTTCTGTTTATGCTATGACTTATTTTGGTGTTGGGGTTAGTAGTGGATATTTTCGTACTACTAAGCATGAGTATCGATTGAACTTTCAACTAAGGACTTCTGTGAAAACTATGACTGATTCCACAATTCCATTATATGGGTTCTCATTTACTCCTTTTGATGAAATCTTCAGTAAGGATTCTGATGTTCCCCATTTAGTAGGTAAAGTCTAATGAGTTATTTTGTAAATATAAATATATTTTAATGCCTTATTGTTTTAATTAATGTTTAGTCTTTCATTTTTAGATGTGATGGCTAACCCGCACGTCATCCCTTTACTAACCAGATATCCAATTGAAAATTTTTGGAAATTTGAGTTTGCGATCGTTTCTTGTATCTTGAGATAATGTTTAATGTTGTGTGGAATTAAAATTTAGGCTTGAGGTACATTTGATATGTAGGCTCGAGATTGATTGATACTCATTAATCAAATGTTCTCTTAACTTTTCAAGTCTTTTAATTTCTAAACTTTATTTAACGTTTTGTTTTTATTTTTATTTTTATTTTTATAGTAAGTTAATGAATTTATCCATTTAACACGCAGTCATAAAAGGCTGAGTTATAATTTTTATTTTGTTAACTCATTTTATGAATACGCTAAGTACCTGACCCATGGGCTGATCCAAACTAAATTGCTTGTTTCCCAACTCTTAACTTTAAGTTTTAAAAAATGAGTAATGATTTCGTATATTTGACAAATTTTTCTAATATTAATTTAATGATTTAAAATAGAAAATTTTAAATGAAAAATAAAAGTATTTAATATTTTAAAATTTTAAAAAGTATTTAATTTTTTCCTTTTTTAAGTAATTAAAAAAATTATTAAACTAATTCATTAAAAAGATATAAAATTATTCTTAAAAAATATTTACCGAATCAGATTTTTTCTTTACACTTCACACTCATTTATTGTAAGGAATAATGATACACATATAGAAAATTTTGATAAAATTCAATTAAAATTTGTTACAGTATAAATGTGATTATTAAATAAGTTAAAGTGATGAAATGACTCATTCATCTAAGAGTTAATAATAATGACAACTCATTCTGATAATTTTTTTAATTATTTAATATTTCTTTAATTGTAGGAGATATGCTTCCTTTCCTTTTATTCTCTAACATAAGAGAATAATTTGTGCCTATCAACTTTATATAAAAATAATTTGTGCCTTTATCTCTTAAAAGGTATATAAGTCTCTCATGTCAGTGACTAAAAAAAATATCCTCATCTTATTATAAGTGCTTCTCATGAGACTTTAGAACAAAGACGTGTGCTTCTTTTTTGTTCCTTAAATATTTTAAAACATATCCCAGAAAGGTTACAGCTTGGGCTCCTCTCTGGGAAATCCTATGGATTTGAAGAATCTGTAATGGATCATAATCTCAAAATAAGATATTGTTTCAAAAGGTGAAAACTTTTCTTTATAAAAGTGAAAGGAAAAAAAGAATCCCGTGTAGGTACGATTAACTAGGTAAACTGGATCAAAATGGAAGGCCACTTATGGCCAAAATATGGAGTTGGATATTTTTCCTTTTACTTCTTTCTTTCTTTTTTTAAATTACACTACAAATCCTATTTTTTATTATTTATTTTGTAACCGAAAATAAACTCTAAGAAAAAAAGTCAACAAAAGGAGTTAGGTGAAGGGGGAAAAATAATAATTTACAATGAATATAATATAGTTGATGTCACACATGATTAATGGTTATAATAGAAGAAGATTACCTTACAATCAATATGTACTTTTTTCTGACAGCGCAATCAATAAGTACTTAAGAATTTCTTTTAAAATAATTAAATAAAAATTATCCTTAGTTGTTTTTTAGACATAATGTTAATCATTTTTAGTGTACGAATAATATGAAATAATGGTGACTCATATCATTGACATAGCAAAAATTCAATAATATAATATAAGAAGATTATCTTAAACTCCATATACCTAAGAATCTCTCATTATTCTCTAGGAAAATTTTGATAATAAAGATATAAAGTTGTTGATTGTAAGTAAATTAATTTTGATATAATATTATTTAAAATTTAAAAATAATTAAAATAAGTGAATTTTTTATATGTATATAATGTTTAAATAATTTGGTCCAAAAAATTGATCAGCTTTGGGTTTGACTGATTTTATCAAGCATTTTGGTCTATGTGATATTAAGCTTTTTAAGTTCATTTACTGATCCTTTAAAAAAAAAAAAAGTTCGTTTACTGATATTATGAGGCAGGTTTCGTCCCTTAATGATAGTTCCCCTATGTAATTTGATCAAGCTCGACCAAAGAGCTATTGCTCGATGGCTGTGAACGAATTGGTATATACTAAACTAATAATTTGTAATATTAATGGTTAAAAGTAGTTACCTAACAAAAATTATATATTAACTTTTCATGACAAACTTTAAAAACATATATCAATGCATTATTTACTCTTTACATATAGGGAATACTAGTCAATTAATTAATTCTATCAATCAAACTTCATGTTACATTGTCATATGAAACAATTATGCATCATTAACACATGTTTACAAATTTCATGTGCAAAATTAATTTTGGTAGTGTAGGCTATTATTATTCACAGTGTCACGCTACATATATATTAATTAGAGGAATTGAGAGCACCTATTTTCTTTTATATATATACATATATATATATATATATAATATCAGAGCAAGTACCTAAATATTGTAACTAATGGATTAAATTACATTTCCTAACCATTCAATGCTTCACTGCTTAAATTACTCAAGAATATTTGCAAGATCTCCCCCATAACTTATTATTGGTCTTGTAATAAAAAAGATGATTTCCATTCCATTACTTCTTAAAGCATTTATAATATTATTTTTTTGTATCTTAAAGGGGGAGCCACATAGACGAGGCTATATTTAACACCTTATGAATTAAGTAGGTTATGTAGACTTTTAACTGACATAAATCTTAAAAACATAAAAGTGATTAGACATAATTTTCTTTTATTTATGTTATAAAAAAAAAATTGGGGGGTTTTTTTTTATTTATGTATTTATGAAGTTCTATGCTCGAATTATTACAAAAAGAAGGTAGAGGAAACTTTAATTGACATATATTTTACAAACATTGTATCACTTCGGTAAATAGTTTGATAGTTTTTATTTCACAAATGGATTTCGCGATTTCAATTTTTTTTGTCTCCTATATATATATATATATATATTACAAATTATTAAATATTTAATGTTGATTTACTTTTTTTTACTATTAATCTCATTATGTGTTAATAAAATTATTAAAAAAATTTGACAATAATAACAATTATAAGAGATACCAAATTATTTTAATGAGGAGACTAAATATGATTAAATGATGGTATAATTTTTTTTAATACTAAGAGTGAATTAAAATCAAAGTCATATATTAAAAAGTATTGAACTAGTGGACAAAATTGATGCCAAATTAAAAGTTTGAAAAATAATTAAATAGTTAGCAAAATTAAGAAAGTATGTAGCCAAGGCAATCCGATATTGAAGGTCTAAAATTATCATATTAAAACACAATAATCTAACATAAAATTGGGTCGTATATTTTATTCTTTAGTGGTTAATATATAACACAAATTCCTTTTACTTTTCTTTTAGATTATGTGAAGTTATGAATTGATACTTTGGATTTTTTTAATTTTTATAATGTTATAAATAGTGGTTTAGTCATTCTTTTATAATTTTATAGTTAAAAAGATTGATAAATATTTGTCGACATTATCATAAAATTTGGGTTAGTTGGATAACCATATGTAAGAGCAAGAAAAATGATGGCTTAGGTTTAAAGATCTTAACACTTTCAACATTATTTTATTAGCTAATTGAACAAAATTAGTTAGTCATGAAATAAATGTTCTTGTCTAAAAAAATTTAAAGGATCCGCTTATCAACTCTTTTTGGACGCTGAGGCAATTAACCCTTTATGTAGCAAATATTATTTTATACTAGGTATGAGATTATTGTTGAAGGTATTCAATGAAAATTAAGGAATTGTACAATGAAAAATACTCTTGTGGATCCTTGGACTTACTCTAGGTCCGATTTTAATCTCCATTTGAATGATATTCTAAGAAGAAGATTGATGTTTGTCTCAAAACTAATCCATGCATGAGAGCACTTGACTGTGGAATTAATGTATATAGGTTTTGCGTTTTCTCTTTCTTATTGATATATGTGTAAAAAAAGTTATGCAAGTTCTAAGATTGTATAATATTGATATAACTTTCTTATTTCGAATAAAGGAGAAAACTTCTAATGATTAATGTTATTCAATAATACAATTTACTAAAGAATAATTTAATCTAATTGAACTATTTATACAATAACTAACTAACTAATTATTTAATAATATCTAGTTAAGTAGTATAACTAACTAGTATTACAATTTATTGGATCAAGCACTTACCATTAGGCCAAAAGTTATAACTATTAGTCATGACACAATTTTATTTCTTTATTATGGCAACACATAGTCCTGTGTCTGTACGTGTTGCGGGTGCACCTGAAGGGCTTCGCAGTGCACACGTTGCATACCGACAAGATGGATTATTAAACTCGATGCGTGCCCATACACGCAGCAAGTCTATAGACCATAGAGTGATCATTGACCTCCCATAAGACCAACACAATTGTATTAGGAATGTATAAAATATGGCCTCTAGTGTCCAATTTATAGTTATGTCTTGATATACAGGGGAAGTTAAGGATGCTATATTAGAAAGATGTGAATAATGTATTTTAAAAATGTTGAATACTCAACTTCAATGAGATTTAGTTGATAAATGCCAACAAGTTCAGTTTTTAAGGATGGCGGAGACACCAACTAAGCTAGTTTAATCACTATAAGCACAATTATTTCTTGGCTCCAAGGCAAGTGTATGTGAAACTATTTGATATGAAAGGGCTTGCTACCACTACAATAGTAATGCTTTCAAACTTTTAATGACACTGTTGCATCACATCAACATAGAGTTCCTGATTTTTAAGGAATGTGTGTTATTATTCAATTAGAGATGCTTTCAAGTTTTGAGGATGGTGTGCTCCTGGCCTACCACTACAATGTAGGCATTCCTAATCTTTATGGAAGACGTGTTATTGTCGCAATACAAAGATGCTTTTATGTTACATGTGAGTTCTCCTAACTTTACCACCAACTATATCTTATTAGTGCTCGTTTGTTTTAGATTACTATTACCGTAAACGTCCATTTGCACATCTTACTAGGTGTGTTTTTTGACAGCAAAACTTTTTTTCTTCTTACAAGAGGCATTTTTGTCTTCAAGAATCTTAAATAAACGTACTTTTAATAATTCTATATCTACTTAATAAATCAACCTAATAATCTTTTTGATTATTTTTAAAAATATTAAATATTTTATGAGTTCTTAAGATATTAAATACTTTTACTTTTTCATTTAATTTTTTTATTTTAAGTAATTAGAAAGATGTAAGAAAAAATTGTTCACAGAACATAACATTACTCCTATCTTATTTCCTAATTTATTCCTAATAGACCATATTAGGTCAAATTTATTATGATGGACACTCTAATTAATCATACCAAGCAACATTTCTTAATGAGTTATGCTACATAACGGTCGACCACACCTGATTGGTTGTCAGAAATTACTTAATTTTAAGTGTGAAGTTAAAATTGTAAGTTGCAATCATGATATCTTTGTTTGACTTTTTTTTTCCAAAAATAAGAAACTTGACCACTTAAGCGTTCGAGCGCGTTTCTTGTCATTGCACTTCTTAACTGATTTCCAAGAAAATAGCTCATTAATTATGTCTTCGTTATAATAGCTAAGTGTTAGGAGTATGAAGTCACATGTATAGCACTTACATTATGACTATACAGGTGTGTCTCAAAAACTTAAGCTGTCAAAATAAAGACAAGAAATGAATTCAATGAGTCCAAAAACAGGATATGGGACCTTAAAAGTTAAAATGCTTCAGTGGTGAAATTAGCAAAATGAGCCCTAACCCTAAATTAATTGGTTACAATTCAAACACCCAAAAATACAAATAGGTTCTACAAGTGTAGTTTGGCCAAACAAAGGTAAACAGTGGCTTCAATGGACCTATAAATAAGGACTAGATGGTTAAAAAGTCCCAAGTGACAAAGTTGGCAAAAGTGTACAAATGGATACAAGTCCAATTTGACCAAAAAATGTCAAAAATGGAGATGAAAGGTTAAAATTGATCCTAAGGGGTTTAGAACTCAAAGGTAGTGAAATTGGTCAAGATGATGCCTAACTCACCAAAGGGATTAGGGTTCAAGAACCCTAAAACATAAAGTTTTGATTATTTTTACTTTTTGCGCTTTTGAAATTTGATTTTTAAATGATTTTACAAACTTATCCTCTCAAATAATTTTTCATATTTTTAATATAATTTAAAATATTCATGTAGGAACAACCATCTAGCCTCACATGGGACATCAAAAGGTAGATATATATATATATATATTTATTTATTTATAGCATGTTTGTTTTACCGTTTTAAGCAATGTAAACACATGTTTGAAAAAATTAATGAGAGAAAATTTGCTTCAACAAAACATATATCGGAAGTTATGTGAAGGCATGTTTGCATTGAAAAAAATCTTATATAAACATGCCCTTAGTTGAAAAAGTAACGGGTCTACCTATCTTTTAGGCAAACAAAAAAATTTCAAAATTATCGAATCATAACAAAAATAATTATATTGAATCATGACAAGAAAAATTATAGTTTATCAATTATTGTCATTCTAAAATAGAGTAGAATACTATTCTTATTAAAGCCATTCAAAACTAATTAGGAAGTAATACCACGACAAATGCTTTGATATATCCTTGTATATACTATGTGTCCAACTTTAACCTCTATTTGAGTAGTTTTCCTATAAGCATATTGATTTTTCTCTCAAAACTTATTAATGAGAGCACTTAATTGTGGAATGCGTAGACTATACATTCTCTATACATTCTCTATTTCTTATTGATTTGGTTGGGGAAGTCTTGTATTATATGTTTGAATGGGAGGTAAGGGGGAAAATGAGGGTAAAAGCGATCCAAACCCTATTTTTCTTTTTAAGATGTTTAAAGAGTTCATTCTTTTCCTTCTCAAGGCTGCAAAGTTTTTCTCCCGAATTGGAGGTAAGAAAGGGAAATAATTTATTTAAAATTAAGTAAAAGAAAAAAAATCTTATTTTCTTTACTTTAACTTCCAAACAAGTTGAAAAGAGTTTCTATCATTTCTTTACTTAAACATCAAAATAAGTAACTACCCCTCCTTCTCTCTTCCCACCCCTTCATTGAAAACCTTGTAAACATAATGGTAATTTCCAAGGTCCTGTGAGGAAAATCATAAGACAATGTTTCTAATGAATGGCTATATAATAACTCAAGTTCACTAAGATGAAGTAATACAAAAATATTACTTGTACACCTCTTACACACACTAAGTCCAACTTTAAACTCCATTTGTGTGGTATTTCAAGAAGCATTTTGATGTTTTTCTCAAAATTTATTCATGCAATGAGCACTCAATAATGGAACATGTAGAATTTCTCTACTTCCTATTGATTTAGTTGATGAAGTCTTGTATCGTATGCTAGGATGGGAAGTAAAAAGAGAAATAAATAGGAAAAGAGACTTAAAACCTTATTTGAAAGATTTTTAAAGATGGAAGGAGAGGATGTGTTCCCCTTCCTTTTTTATCAGTATCTCAAAAAATTTCTCCTCAAATTAGGACTAAGTAAGGGGAGAGTTTATTTTAAATTAAATAAAAAATATGTTCATTCTATCTATTTTAACTTTAATTCCAAAGTAAAAATAAAAGTTCATTTTATTTCTTCACTTAAACATTCAAACCACATTAAGTAACTCTTATATCCTTTCCCTTCCCTTTCATTCCCCCTATTGTTCTGTGCTAAAAACCTTACAAATAAGAGTTCACCAATATTAGCTGTAATTGTTAGCAAGTTTAGTTCTAAAACTAGCACAACAATATTAAGTTTTAATGGTTATCAAAGGAGAACGGGATGAAGTAAACAAAAAACAAAAAAGAGAAGAAACTAATATTGTTAAGGTTTAGTCATACATAAAGTAAGAAGAAACTTAAAAGTGAGAGAAACCAAAGAATTAAAAAGTATCAAAATTTGATAATCCCAAAGGTGTGACATTATGATTGAAATCAAATCACGGTTTAGAGAAAACAAGAAGTAAAAAATTTCATTAGTGATGAGGATTTAATTTTTTTGTTTCCAATTATATTTTTTCAATTAAAATTTGATAATTAATAAAAAATATATTTTAGTTGGTAAGAATTTATCTTTTAGTTGATAATTATTTTAAGTAGTTGTTAATTTTTAATTAAAAAACAAAATCCAAAAAAAAAAGAGACAAACAATTTGATTCTTAGGCATGATGGTTGGATGGGAACACTCTAATTAATGGGTAAATAATGTTTAACCATACTAGATGGATTTGAACAGTAAAAGTGGGCATGATGGCGATATAGATTGGAATCATCTTCGGGGTGGGTTGTTTGGATTTGTTTGAACAGAGAAATGGATTTATTTTAGAAACAAGCTCCGATGATGTGGTTTTTCTAACCATCCATAGAGTTAGAGAGATTGCTTATATTCTTGAAAACAATCATGAGAGGCTTTTTGAGAGAAACAAACATTAAAAAAATTAAAAAAATTAAAAAAATATTTTTGATTTATTATCAATGTTAAATTTATCTAATCATGTTAGATATATCATTTAAAAAATTTAATTATAACAATAATTATTTAAAAAAATATTTTTTTAATGATATATCAATAAATAATTAAATGATAAATAATATAACAAAGTTTTACATTTACATCAAATGAAAATTAAATAAAAATAAATAAATAAAGCTCTCTCGAAGTTTAATCTCTCCATCTAGAATGGTTGGTATGATTATGAATAATTTAAGTAAAAAATTTTCTTACCTTCTTAGAAGTGTTTTGAAAATTTGAAATACATGCTTACAACAAAAAAGAAACACACAGGATATTTGTGATTTTGTTTCCTTTTTACGCTCAAGGTTAAATATAGTAAAAAATATGCAAAATCACACTAGATAACCAAGGTATATGTATATATTTTTCCTTTGCAAGTTGAGAAAAAGAGAAAATGAGGCAAAATCAGACAATTGAATAATTGGATTTGTCACATAAATCCTACAGTCACGCCAGTGACGTAAGATATTCAGACAGAGTTTCCATCGTTAAAATTCAGTTTCTTCCAAAGGCACCCTTAATTTCCAAGAAAATGACCGTATTGTCCTTTGAGGTGTAGCGCTCTCATTTGACAGTTTATGTCGGCTTCATATGCTGCCATGGACCAGCACACACCGAAGTATCTCCTCGGAAAAACAAGGCAATCTAAGAATCAGCAAATGTCAAATGACAACCAACACGCGCGTGCCACACGCGCTGGGAGGGGGGGCGGACATCACGAACCCCCTGTTTTGGAAGTGGGCCCTACAGTCATCTCTCTCACTCTCTCTCCTCCCTATATATTTCCAATTCTCATCACATCACAATGTAACTTGTAAGAGAGAGAAAGTCTAGAGACTAGACCACAGATCAGAGTAGAATGAGATAGAGAGAGAGAGAAAAAAATAGAGAGAGAGAGAGCGAGAAATTGTGCATGGAGGGAAGGAAGAAGACATTGGGAGAAGAACAAGGAGGCACTGGATTGAAAATGGGTTGTGGGTTTTGATTAAAAGATTTTTATTCATTTTTTGTTAGAAAACACAAATATTCAAGTGGTGGAAGAAAAGCAATTGACTTTCTGTTACATTGGAGTCATTGTAAGTCAGCTATGCCATTTTTTTTTATTTTTTTATTGTTGAATCCAGAATAATAATTTTTTTTCTTGTGATTTATTTTGATATATAATAATATATGATATTTTATCTGTCTTTTTCTCTTCCACAGATCCCAGAGAGAGAAAGTGTGGAAGGATCTGAAAAAAAAAAAACCATAACTTTTCTTGACTGGTACAACCCAACAGCCCCGTTATTGTTTTGGCCTTTTACTTTGCTCACTGTCAAATTAAAAGGTATCATTTTCTCCGTACCTGGGTTGGTTTTATACCATCTAACTTTTTTCCTTTTCTCTGTTACTCACTTATATCTGTGAGGGGAGGAGAGAGAAAATGGCAAGGGTGGTGTCAACTGGGACTTTTTGCTTAGATTTGGTATGAATGCATTTTAAAAGTCAGTGTGCAGTGTGAATATGAGATACATGTGAGATAAGGTTTTGAAACTTTTCTGGTCTTGTTTTTGTCTTTTTTTTTTTATTTTAAAAATTCTTATTTTTATATTCATTTTTTTCCTCTGCATTGATTTTTTGCTGAGACCCTTTTGGGTTTTCTCCTTCGAAGATTTTCAATAATGACAAGGGTTCGGTCAAGTGTGAAACATAGAAAAATAAGGGGTTCTCTGCCCCTTATTTGTCACTGTTGTATGTGTTTTCTGCTGTGGGGGTTGCAAGCATGAGAGATAGGTGTGAACTTTGGATCAGAAAGAAAGGGTTTTCTTGTCTTGTTCCTCTTACATCTGTTTCCGGAATAGACTTTCAACTAGAGAGAAATGGGTTAAAGTCATGCATGGGGCGTTGACAAAAAACAGCTTTTTGGTTCTGTCTATACTTTTTTAAAAGGATTCAATATTGTCAATCCTTAGCTCAATGTAGTTTAAAGGTTAAAAAGTTGAATAAGGAATCAAAAACTGAAAAGTGCCTTTTTCAGAAAAAACCTGGAGATTGGAGAACAAAAGAGCCAGAGAAAGGAATAGAGAATAGAGAGATTACTTGGTAAGAGAAATTTTTGGAGATAGGAGAGAAAAGGTTTAATCGATTTTTTCTTTTAACTTTTTATGGGGTTTGAGGTTTGATTAGCAGCAACAGTGGGAACAGTGGTGGTGGGGGGGCAAGAGGTTGTGGCTGATATTTCTCCATGCAACTACTTCATGCCCAGAGCCACCTCTTCATTCTCCACCTATTTCTAGTTCAATGCAAAATTCCTCTGCCTTCTCTTTCTCCACTGTATGCTCCATCTCCTCTTTGGTTTCGGTCTCCCACTCTGAGCATCCTGTTTTATAGTTTACTTCTTTGTAGATTATGAATTTGATTTGCGCATCTTATTATTCATCCGTGTTATTGTTGTCGTTGTTGCTAATGAGACTATTATGCAGCAAAGGAAAATGGAGGGTCATAGTGAGATGGGTCTTATTGGTGAAAATTTTGAGACTGGTTTGCTGGGGAAGATGAGGGATGATGAGTATGAAAGCCGGTCTGGAAGTGATAATTTTGAAGGCGGATCTGGTGATGATCAGGATGCTGGTGATGATCAACGACAGAGGAAGAAGAAATACCATAGACACACTCCTAACCAAATTCAGGAGCTTGAATCGTATGGCTTTATGAAATTCTGCACTCTATTTTACAAATTTCCTTATCTGTGATTGAGTTATGTGCTAATGGTGGTTTGTATATTGGTTTTGCTCTTATTGGTTTAGTTTCTTCAAGGAGTGTCCTCATCCTGATGAGAAGCAAAGATCGGATCTTAGCAGGAGGCTTGGCTTGGAGGGTAAGCAAGTCAAGTTCTGGTTTCAGAATCGACGAACCCAAATGAAGGTGAATTGGAATATAGTAGTATTCTTGTACTTGTATGTAGTTTGCTGATGCAATTCAGATACTGTACTAACCAAATTGCTTTTCTTGAAACAGACTCAACTAGAACGCCATGAGAACATAATTCTTAGGCAGGAAAATGAGAAGCTCCGAGCTGAGAACAGTGTGATGAAGGAAGCGATGTCAAACCCAATATGTAACAGCTGTGGTGGCCCAGCCATTCCTGGCCAAATTTCATTTGAGGAGCACCAGATTAGAATTGAAAATGCTCGACTAAAGGATGAATTGAACCGTATATGTGCGTTAGCAAATAAGTTCCTGGGCAGGCCAATGTCATCATTGGCCAGTCCCATGGCTCTCCCAACCTCAAATTCTGGTCTAGAACTTGCTATTGGAAGGAATGGGATTGGTGGTTCAAGCAATCTAGGCACGTCCTTGCCAATGGGAATCGATTTGGGAGATGGAGTTTTAGGCACTCCGTCTGCAATGCCTGGGATTAGATCACCAATGGGATTGATGGGAAATGAAGTCCAGCTTGAGAGATCTATGCTTATAGATCTTGCATTGTCTGCTATGGAGGAATTAATGAAGATGGCTCAGGCAGATAGCCCTCTTTGGGTTAAGAGTTTGGATGGCGAGAAGGAAGTACTGAACCATGAGGAGTATGAAAGGATGTTTTCCCCTTGTATTGGTCCAAAACCTGCTGGTTATGTAACTGAAGCTACAAGAGAAACCGGGGTAGTAATCGTCAACAGTTTGGCCCTCGTGGAAACATTGATGGACGCGGTACGGTACCCAACTTCTTAGTCTTTGGTCAAATTTAACTGATTTTATTGGAGATTTAGAGCAGTCATTCACAAATGAAGAATTGGTTCAAAAAGCTCATTAATGTTAGTTTTAGGGGGTTTATGTGAGCCAACATTTTGAGGGATGAAAGTACTTGTTTTCATTATTTGATTACCTTTGTTGTTGAGCTTCACTGCACTGTGTGTAATATTTATCGTCTAGATATTCATAAAATTTGTCATATAGATCAAAGAAATTTTCTTTTAGTAGAACAATTTGATTTGGTGATATAGTTCCTGATTGACTAGGATGACCATTTAGTCTTGAAGTGATGAAAGTTTGTTGAATATATTGTTTTAATTTATTATTTCTGTGAATAGGATCGATGGTCGGAGATGTTTCCCTCTATGATTGCTACAGCTGTCACCTTTGATGTAATATCCAGTGGCATGGGTGGAACCAGAAATGGAGCATTGCAAATGGTATGTTTCTCTGATGTATGTTTGCTTCACTTCGCTATATTTTGCTGGAACTGATTAGGATTATGCTTTTCAGATGCATGCTGAGGTTCAATTGCTTTCGCCACTAGTCCCTGTTCGTCAATTGAAATTCCTCCGGTTTTGCAAGCAGCATGCAGAAGGTTTATGGGCTGTGGTTGATGTTTCGGTTGACATTGGTCGTGATGCTACCAATGCTCACCCATTCATGAGCTGTAGGAGGCTTCCTTCTGGCTGTGTTGTGCAGGATACACCCAATGGTTTCTCCAAGGTAAGCACTGCTCTAAGTTCTTTTAGACACTTATTTCCTTTGTATGCTATCATTTCTTGCTTGCTGAATGTTCAATGTTTCTCTAATTCGTGGGTCTTTTATTACTTATGGTGTGAATAGAGTGGTTTGTTATAACTCATGTTTTAGTTGTGCTAGAGCTTGGACTTGATTTCCATCATACGTTCACTATGCTACCAATAATTTACTGCGTCATTTGTCCTTTAGAGGTTTCTTTTCTTTACTGTGACTGGTCTAGATAAAATATGGTTGGACTTTACCTAAGAATACAGTATTTTTGCTAGTTTTTCACTGGATGTGCTTCCCTAGTTAAAGTATATTATAATCTTTTAACTTCAAAGTTGGGGTTGCTTATTGTCTGTACTTAAATTGTCCACTGCTACTCTAGAGATGAGTGAATCAAGGCTTGCATGGTTTAGTAATAGTTTGAAACTTCATTTCTGTTTTGCATCTTTTAGTATTTATAAGTGCATAAAATTGAAATCTTGGGTTCTTCAATATTTGTTGTATAAGCAATATAATTGATGATTCTATTCCTATCTCCTTTTTTAAACTATATATACTTTTACTGTGTACGAGGCCATAATGACCTGGATCCAGTCCAATTCTATAATATAATGGTGCCAGGTGTTGTGACAATTTGTGCCCTTTAATATAATCAGGCCTTCATTGTTATCATATTAAAAAATTCCATAATCTGCTAACCGTATTGGGATTCACCTGTATCCTTTTGTCATTTGCTTCATTTTTTACTTTTCACTTGATCTTCTCAACAGATTTCTAAGTTGGGGTATTAATTTATAATTATCCTAGGGTTTTATGTTAACATTTCCTATGTAGTTAAGTGTGGACTATGTTTGGAGGGTTCCATATAAGATTATGCACTCCCCAAGTGCACGGGTTCAAATCCCGCCTCCTCCAGCAATATCACTTGGTGGTCAACCTTCCCAGAGAGATCCCCTGGCGCCTAGGAGTTAAGTGTGAGTAGCTTCCATGTGGTGATCCACTAGAGGTGATCCTTTGAGTAGACATCTGCCTGCCCTTTGGGATCTTGAACATGTCTCTGGCGCCGTGACTGGTAGTATTGGTGTAACCTATCCTTACCATTATTATCTACCAAAAAAAGTGTGGACTATGGTTACGTCATGGAATGAATCTCCCTTTCTAATTCCATCTCTCTTTAATTGCTGCATCTTTTTTTAATAAAAAAATTAATGAAGTTTTTAATGGTATCCCTTTGCATAGCATTTGAGGTTTGTTTTGGTGAATCCAGGCCCACATGTAGTACTTTGGCAATGTGGCTATAGCCAACTCAAAGTTAGGTCACTGTTTTTCCTTAGATGGGGTTTCCTGGAAAGTTCTGAAATGCGAGACAATTGTTTGGTAGGCAAACTGGCATTGAGAAAAAAGGTCATTAGTGTTTACCTGATTACATGTGGCAATTGTTGTGGGATAATTGTCCAAGGTTGTTGTAGACATGCATGCCATGGATTAATGCTCCAAAGAGGTAGATACTATCTCACCTAGTTTCTTCTTGATTGCCTATTGTCCCACTCCCACTCCAACGAAAGAGAATCTTTTTTGTTTTTATCACTAAGAGTAAGAGAATTTTTTATGGAAAAAATATATGCATGTCTTTGTTATATGTGTTGTCTTTATTGGTAATTGAAGGGGGAAAATAATACTAGGTGGTGCGGCATTCTCATCTTAGGTAACATAGTAGAGTTTCTTTATCCGCAGTGATTGAAAGATGGGCGTTGTCCTCGTTCTCATGAAAAATTTACCGGAACTGCTTTGTTGAGATAACAGGAAGTTGCATATCTTAAAATTTCTTTATCATGTATTGAATTTTTTTTGGGTGTTTTATTGCATTGAATTTTTACTTATCATCAGATTGACAGAAGGTAAGTTGCACTATTGCAGGTTACTTGGGTTGAGCATTCCCAGTATGATGAGAGTGTTGTCCACCAACACTATCGCCCATTGCTTAATTCTGGCATTGGCTTTGGTGCTCATAGATGGATTGCCACTCTTCAAAGGCAGTGTGAATGCTTGGCAATCCTCATGTCCTCTTCCATCCCAAGTGAGGATCACACAGGTATGTCACATTATTACTTCTTTAACACTTGTTCACTTTGCTAAATCTCATAAAGTTCCCTTTTTGATGGACACCATTCTCACCAGCCTTAAGCCAAGCTGGTAGGAGAAGCATGCTGAAGCTTGCCCAACGCATGACCAATAACTTCTGTACTGGGGTTTGTGCTTCATCTGCACGCAAGTGGGACAGCCTTCACATTGGGTCTTTAGGTGATGACATGAAAATGATGACCCGAAAAAATGTGGATGACCCAGGTGAGCCTCCTGGCATTGTTCTTAGTGCTGCAACTTCTGTGTGGTTGCCAGTGTCACGGCAAAGGGTGTTCGACTTCCTGCGCGATGAACGGTTGAGAAGTGAGTGGGACATTTTGTCCAACGGTGGACCAATGCAGGAGATGGTCCATATTGCTAAAGGACAAGGACATGGAAATTGCGTTTCTCTCCTTCGTGCTAATGTAAGTGGTCTTTTTCATGCTGTTCTTTCCGTGTTGGTTTCAAGTATGCAAAAAGAGAAAAACCTCACCCTCTTGTGTTGTCTATCATCCTATTTGTACAAATAACATTTTTCTGGTCATTTGCAGGCTGTTAATGCCAATGAGAGCAACATGCTAATTTTGCAAGAGACATGGACGGATACCTCCTGCTCGGTGGTAGTGTATGCACCTGTTGACGTGCAATCCTTGAACGTGGTGATGAGTGGTGGAGATTCTGCATATGTTGCTCTTTTGCCTTCAGGCTTTGCTATTCTTCCAGATGGTCATTCAAACAACAGTTGCAACGGGACTTTACTCAAGGGCCACAACAGCGATGGCGGTGATGGTGGTGGAAGCTTGCTTACAGTTGGGTTCCAAATTTTGGTGAATAGCCTCCCAACAGCTAAGCTCACAGTGGAGTCAGTTGATACTGTTAATAACCTCATCTCTTGCACCATTCAGAAGATTAAAGCTGCACTCGGAGTTGCATGACCTTGAGTCTATGCTGAAAACCCTTTTGTTGATTCAAAGTTATATTCAGTCTCTTTTTCTTTTCTTCTTTTCTTTTGAAAATGAAAAACATAAAGGGGGTCATATATTTGGATGTATAGGGGATTATAGAGTAGTGGAAGAGGCTGAGACAGAAAGGGTCGCGTAAAGAAGGTTTCGAGTCAAGAACGAACCGCGAAAGAGGAACTTGTGCTTTTGGTGGCTCTTGCTTGGTCCTTGTAGTTGGAAAGCACAGCAAGTGCAACTTTGCTGCTCAGCATGGTGGTTCGGGTATTGACTCGTTGACCTGCGAGTTAGTCTCAGCGCTCTTATTTGTCCAAAAACTTGTCTGGTTTTTATGCACCCTTTACAGCTATAAAGTGAAACTGCAGGACCTTGTTTTTGTCTTTTTTGGAATACATTTTCTTATCTCAGTTTCTATATTTTGGCTCAAAATTGTCTATTTTCTGGGTTCCAATTGTCTGAAGGCACTCTGTGATTTCGTTTCCTGTCTTCTAAATAAAATCTTGTTAAAATTCAGTCTTTTCAACTTTTTTAAAATTTAGTTCTTTAAAATCGCATTTGCAATGCCTTAAATTAGCTCCCCCCCCCCCCCAAAAAAAATCTCAAGTAGATTCAGTTACTGACAATAAAAAAATAAAATAAAATTGTTTCATACATTTTGTTGTATTTATCTTACCACTTGTCAAACAGCCGAAAATACAAAGAAGGACAGCATAAGATTGTACTGCTTTTATAAGATATGATTAATTGCACAGAAATGTAAAGTCAAGAAAAATATTTGTTGATCTTGACAAATCAATACCCAGGTGCCAAGTTGACATGAACATTCCAAATTTAAAGGTAACCCTACAAAAAAGATGTGTAATTTGAAATACACTAAATACACTGCACTCAATTTAGTTAAAATATCATTCTATGATATACCAAATATCATTCTATGAATTAGATAATAAATTATATCAATTGAATGAATGTCGATTTTCTTACTATTTTGACACACTAATACAAATCTTCCGCTTTTATTTTCGCTACTCAATTGCTAGAATCAAAGAATTATTCTTTGACCTTATGAGAAAGTAGGATAAACAATTGGGGAGCCAGAAGGGAGAGTTGAAGGGTAAAGATCTTAGCTCAAGTGGGAGAGATTTTTAGGTACTCTCGGATTACTATACTACTCTATTTAAAATGTAACACGTGACATCGTATCATCATACATGACGTTGAATTAAATTTAAATTTCAAATTTGACAGTTAAAAAATTGTTAAGAGTATTACTCTCGAGTATATTAGAATTTCTCGCCAAGTGGAGATAAAGAGTTAGTGAAATTGGATTTTAAACCAAAAATGGGAAATTACCATTTTAAGAGATGATTATGTATAAAGGTAATCCATGATTTCATTTTAAGTTGATATAATTTTCTGGTTATATGAACGTCACTTTATATATATATATATATATAAAATAAATGTGCAGACGTTCAATTATTAGATTATATGTGAATTTGAGTAATTTTTTTAATGTGACTTTGCATAAATTAACGGAATGTGGAATGTATTATCTATATAGCAATACTCTAATAGTACCAACATTTTTTTAATCAATATTATATATTTTCTCAGAAGGATCAAAACTAAAGACGAAATTATTGATACTTCTAATCGCTTATTCACGTTTTTTTTTTATAATTATTTATATTTAAATATAGTAAAACCTCCTAGTTATTAATACTCTCAATTACTCCCAAATACTTTTACGTTTTGATTTACCCTTTTAGGAAAAACATTGTAAATTACAGCTGATATACTTTAAAAAGTTGATTTATTGGTTAAGGAAATGTGCTTCTTATTTTAATTATTTTTGTTAGCATCTAAGAAAATTAATTAATTTTTTTAAATGCATCAAATTGATATGAGGGTATGCCTTCAAAATTGTCCACATAAAAAAGACTTAATATCAGTTAATGTAAAAGTTGATTCGAAAATATTCTTCTTGTAGAATAAAAAAAAATTATAACTCAAATTAATTTCTCTAAATACATCGTATTGATGTGAGGGTATACCTTTAAAATTGTCTACACAAAAAAAATTTAATATCAGTTATCGTAAAAGTTGATTCGAAAATACTCTTTTCGTATAATAAAAAAAAATTATAGCTCAAATTAAAAAGAGGGGGGAGGGGACAATCTTATTATTATTTATGACAGTTTCTTAAAATTAACGTGTATGTGTATACACCTCATTTTGAAGTTATTTTCAGATAATGTGTCTTGTAAATAAGGAAAGGCAATTTATGTTTCCATTGAAAAGTCCATGTCATGAACTTTCCAACAACATCTCATTTGTCCTATTAAAAGTTAAAACTTACGATTTGAAAGTTACTCGTTATAGAATCAAACAATAGTGCTTAATTTGCCCAAATCAGACACCTAAACCAATAATTACGTCATCAATGACAAAATCATCTTTTCGCATATTTATAGAATGTGGTTGGTCCAATACCTTTCCAAAAATTTTATAATGAGTTGGGATTGCTTTTTCGCCTCTCCATATAATAATATTGACATTTAATTTTAAATCTTGAAAGGATTGAAAGCTAAAAAAAAGAAAGAAATTAATTTTTGGGATTTTACTCAGAATTAATTTTTTGACACTTGGGGTTGGAAGCCCCAATTGGTACGGTCGTTAAAATGGGCCAAACTCATCAGGCCAACTCATTTGCTTGTTAAAATTATGATGATTAAGTTTTAAAATTATTAACCCATTTAAATCAATACATTTTTAGCTTGGCCCATTTAGCCCGCAAATAAACGGATTTAAATTAAACGGGCTAAATCCATTTATTTGCGGGCTAACCCATTGGCTCGTGTTTTTTTTTATTTTTTTAATAAAAAATTAGCATCTACTACATGATGCTCCTATTCCTGACTTAACAACAAGCACTAGCGTCCAGCCCAAAGTTTAGGCTGCCTTGATCCTTAAAGCCTTTTAGCCTTTAGGCATCACCAAACATCAATCAATTAAGTTAAAAAATCACTTTCCCTCATCAGTCGATAGTGACATTCACCCATCACCAAGGCAAAATTACTTTCCCTTAGCTTTGTAGGCTACATTTGACATCACATTCTAAAAGAAATATTTAACTAACAAAATGAGGACACCACTTACAATCACGTTGTGACTGTGTCGTAAACAGAATAGGGAAACTTTGGCTTGCTTTTTGTATTGGTATAATATGCACATAACTTTATCTTTGTTGGTTGATGTTTGTTTGGATTTGGTCATTTAGATTATGTATTAATGAATTTAATGTGTAATTGAGTTTATTTTAGATGATAATTGACTTTACTTTTAAGTAATTTATGGATTTGATGTTACTTTATAAATTTAAAATTAAAAAAAATTAAAAAAAATGGGCAGCCCGTTTAGGCCCGTAAGTTGACCTTAAATGAGTTGTGGATGGTTTTTTTATCAAACCGTTATTCTTGATTCTTTTTTTACCCAACACATCACGAGTTGGACTTAAACGAGCCAAGCGAGCCCGTTTGACAACCCTACCAATTGGTGTCCATTTGGCCTCAACTTACGGGGTTATTGGCTAGGGGTCAAATAGCTTAAAAAGAATGACTTATTAGTTTGGTTAAAAAAATTATATTTTAATTTAGTTATTGAATTAATTAAATATTAAATTCATTTTAATTAATAATTTCTTTTTATTTTAAATATTAATATTTGATTAATTATAAATAAATTATTAATTAAAATAATTTAATACTTAATTAATTCAATGATTAAACTAAATAATCTTTATCACAATAACTCAGGCCAGGATTCGTAATACCTTGCCCCTCATCTTTCATTCTCTTTTTTTTTTGTGATTTTTTCTCTATTTTTTCTTGGAGTTTTTTTTATAATTATTTTTCAAAAGTTTATAGAGAAATCCAAAGATCAACTTGCGTTAGTTCGAGTGGAAATAATTCGGTTACTTTAAACATTTTGTCCTGTGTTCGATTCTTAAAGTGGTGTATATGAAGAGAAAACACTGTTGAAAGGAATATCTAATTTATGTGCTTGACTATATTCTATAAAATTAGTATCTTATTTTCTAAATAAAAAAAATACCTTAGTTTATACCAAAGAAAATAGAGAGACCGCGAAGTCTTTCAATCCTAACCTCTTTTGTAAAATGTCCCTTTAAAAAAATACTTAACTTGGGGGGTGTGGTTGAGCGGTTAGGGCTCATCCACCCTTAACCAAAAGTCAGGGGTTCGATCCTTATCTTTGGGTATGGAGAAACTTTAAAACTCTAGGCCAGCTGTCCCATCCTTAGAGGTGCCCACAAGTCAGTGAGGGGATTAATCACTGTGCTCGACGGTGGATACCCTAATACAGACAAAAAATAAAAATAAAAATACTTTGATGATGAAAACCACTGAAAAAAAAAATCCCGATATGTGTGACAGAAAGAGAGGAATTGAGAGAGATGTTAATTCCTTTGACTTCCTTGATCTTGATGTAAACTTGTTAAAGGCCTCCTTTTTTAATCTTATTGATACAGTAAAACTATTCATCAATCTTCACTTCAATAGTTTGAATTTATGAAATAATTGATTTTTAACGTAATATTAGAAATTTTAATTTTGTCATTCATATTTTTTTATAATTAAATTAAATTTTAGTATAAGATAGAGTGAGTATATATATTGTCACACTTTAAACCTAAAGAACTCTTGTATAAGAGGTCACATTAAAAATATACAATCATTTATATGCCTTTATTCAATAATTTAGATTTTTAAAATAATTAGTTGTTGGCACATATTTTATATCAAAAGCTAGTGCATTTAGTTTATTTTTTATTTTCATTCTTATTTGTATATATTTTTATTATAATTATAAAAATATCAAAATTTTTTATTTTCAATTTTTTTAAAAGAAAATAATAAAAACAACTAAAATTTGTTCTGATATTTTTATTATTTCTTATACAAAATTTAAAAAACAAAAAACAAAAGAAAAATAATATAATATTTTTATAATTATAATTTTTAACAATTACCAACAAGTATTTGCTCCTAGGGTGATGAGTGGCCGAGCAACAGCTCGGCTCGATGACAATACGCTTTGATATCTTGATAAGAAAAACGAGTACCGTTTTTAGGCCGAGCTCACTATGAGCTCACAAGCTCAAGCTTGGTGAGCCAAGCTCAAAATCTATATCAACACACCATCATTTAACTTAAAACATTAAAATCAACCATAACAGCAAAATGTATACTCACAAGTTCCAACCAAACAACCACAATTGTCTTCAAACATAAATAAAACAGCCACCATAATTTTAGAGAATTATGACTAATAGGTTCCTAACAAAGTTCAATTTACCAACACCATTTCATTACTTACAAAAAAATTATATTAAAAATTTTTGTTTTATATATATATTGAAATTCACCATTACGTGAGTTGAATATATGAAAGTTCAAATTTCATTTACTAAATGAGTCAAAATTGTTAGCTGCCTTAACTCATTAATTCATGAAAGCTTCGAACATTGGACATTAATGAATCGTGATTAAGCTCATAATTTCGACTATCATTCTTCTCCTTCGTAGCTTTTGATTTGGGCTTCAATACACAAAAACACACACGCATCACAGGCCCATTAAAACACACACACACACACACACACACACACAAATCTATATTTAGTTATTCACAAACCACCCCCTCAAAGTCAAAATAATTTCACTATTCCCCTTCACCTTTTGCTTAACTTTCCTCCATAGCCGAACGAACCACCAAGCTCAGCACCAAACCCTAAAACCCTAAAAATGCGAATCTTCGTTTCTCACAGTTCCAATTTCTTCAAGCGCAAACTCAACAATCTTCCATCGATTCACCATCCCAATCCCAATTTGACGAGACCAATGTCGCAGTCCACCAAAATCCCCAAAAAGCTCCAAAGGGTTCGAGACCACAGCTACGACAACTACATGGAAATCGAGAAGAAAACCCGCAAGGTCCTCAAATTCGAGGACCTCATCCTCTCCCAGCAAACCCAAACCATCCCAATCCCACGCCTCGAAGCCCTAGCCCAACGCATAGGGTTCAAGCAGCACGAAGCAAGCGCATTCATCCTCAAATTCCCACACATCTTCGACGTTTTCGAGCACCCCGTTCAGCGAATCCTCTTTTGCCGCTTAACCCGCAAAGCCATTCTCCAAATCGCGCAAGAACGCGACGCTCTCGCCGCGCAAATCCCCGAATCCGTCACGCGCCTTCGCAAACTCCTCATGATGTCGAACTCCGCAAGGCTTCGCCTCGAGCACGTTCGGATCGCGAGGTACGCTTTCGGGTTACCCGACGACTTCGAATTCTCCGTGGTTCTTAGGTACCCGCAATTTTTTCGCTTGTTTGATGCAAATGAGACTAGGAACAAGTACATTGAGCTTGTGGAGAGAGACCCTAGGTTAGGTTTTTGTACTATTGAGCGTGCTAGGGAGAAGGAGTATAGGGAGAAAGGTGTTGATGCTGAGAATGTTAGGTTTTCTTTTCTTATTGATTTTCCTCCTGGTTTTAAGATTGGTAAGTATTTTAGGATTGCTATGTGGAAGTGGCAACGGCTTCCTTATTGGTCCCCTTATGAGGATGTTTCTGGTTATGATTTGAGATCCTTTGAGGCTCAGAAACGAATGGAGAAGAGGGCTGTTGCCACTATTCATGAATTGTTGTCCTTGACTGTGGAGAAGAAGATTACTTTGGAAAGGATTGCGCATTTTCGGATGGCGATGAATTTGCCCAAGAAGTTGAAGGATTTTCTCCTTCAGCATCAGGGGATTTTTTATGTGTCTACTAGAGGGAATCATGGCAAGCTTCATACTGTTTTCCTTAGGGAGGCTTATAGAAAAGGGGAGCTGATTGAGCCGAATGATTTGTATTTGGCGAGAAGGAAGCTGGGGGAGTTGGTTTTGTTGAGTCCTAGGAAAGCAAAGGTTGATAGAGAGTTGGTTGGGTACAGGAGAAGTAGATTGGGAGATGAAGTTGGGCAAATAACAAGAGCTTGTGTGGAGAATGTTTGTGAAGACTTTGTGGGTGGACATAGTATGGGGCAAGATAAGGATGCAGAGGATGATCTGACGTCAGATTTAGGTTCTGATGTTGGTTCTTCTGATATTGGAGATGAGGATGATGATGATTTTGATGATACCGTATCAATGAAAAGGACATCTTCTTGACTCCATATTGGGGGATTCTTATGACTTTGGTTTTTGCAGTTTTGCTATTGAGAAGTCTTTTGATAGTTTTGAAATTTCGAAGCAGTCGAGATGGTAGGAGTAAGATTCCTGTTTTTACCTCGTCTCAAATGAAGTGATAATTTTGATATGTGACTTGATTGGCCACTGGCCAGTATAGCGAGACCTGCAGGTATTATTATGAAAAATGCTGAGTCTCCTTTCATAGGTTAAGAGCCCTACTATGGGAATTTGGCTTTTCTGGAAGATTATATTGAGGATGATAGCTTATGCTAAATCAGATCTTCAATATGATTATATTCATGCTGGTCTAACCTAGAACAGATATGTTGCGTGGCTCACGCACAGAGAGGAAGGTATCCACCTAGTCATCGATTCATTTGTCATCATCATTTTACATGTACATACAGAAGCAATTTTTATGGAAGAAAATACTGGGCAAACAAAAAAAATAACAGCTTTAACCTTGAAGGTTCAAGTTGTTGGAAAATATAAGTGCCTCACTTGGATGTTCATCCAGTCATGTAAGACAAACTTATATGCTTTTTCCAATATATACCAGTCACTTGCATCAAAAGCACTGTACTTTTGAATTTTGATACTAATTTACTACTTTCCAACACAAAGTTCCTTCAAGAAACTGTCTTTGGATAGCTATGATGTACTTGATTGATGAATTGGATTGTCTTATATATTTTTTGCAGGATTCTCAATGTTAATCTAGCTTCAAACCAAAATCCTGAATTCATTGCTAAATGCTAGTTTTCTGCTTGTCTGTGCAACCACGTTCATTTTTGACTGATTTTGATCCTTGGTTCAAGTGTTCTTCTATAAGTACGTGCACTATTAACATGCTATCACTGACTACCTCCAAATTGGTCTTTATGATAGAGAATTTTGCACTTATATATATATATATATATATCATTGATGATATCTCTTTAGATGACAAGCGGATTAAATGGATAACTAACATGGATGATGTTGAAAAAGTTTGAAGAGTTGGTGAATTCATTCTTGGTCATGAGACTGATGGGTGATGGTCAGGAAATTCTTTTATATTTGCGTGACCTTGAATCACCTAGAAGTTTTAAAAAAAAAAAAAAACTGAAGAAAACATTTAGTCTATTGGTATTGAATCTGGTTCATCTAATTCTGAAGAAAAACCTGTGGGAAATGATAATGAAAATGATGGTGATGATGATAGTTTTTATTAGGTTAAATTACTCATTTGGTTCCTATAGTTGCACTTCAAATTCAATTTAGTCCCTATAGTTCAAACTTATTCAAACAGGTCCTTATAATTTTCAAATAATGTAAAATGGTTCTTACAATTTTCAAACAAAGTGAAGTGATCCCTACCTAGCTTATAGTTTCATCCCAAATAAAGAATAAACCCAATTAATAGGAACCATTTTATAAGGACTTTTTTAAATAATTTTAAACTATAAGAACTAAATTAAATTTTGTGTGAAACTATAGGAACTAAATGACTAATTTAACCTTTTTATTAACTTATTTTACCTTTGATTGAATTTTTGTACTTACGACCCTTGTACTCACGAAAAAGCATTTAGGCAACTTGACATGAGCTACTAAGTGCATGTTTGGGTTAGATTGTAACAGGATTAATGTTAAAAAAATTAATCTTAAAGTTAATTTTATAGTATTAATAGTAAGGCTATATGTGAAAAATTGCGTTGGACGCTAAAACCAGATTCATACTAGTGCACCTGCTAAAACAAGCGGGTGCTACATATTTAGCAGGGGCTTATATTGATGTGGCATTCTCTTGCTAATTTGGCATTTTGCCACATCATCTCAACATCATCGAAGTCAATATAAAGGCGTTGACAAAATCTACAAAGTGAGACGTTCCCGTTAGCACTAGACTGACAGAGTCCTAAATTGCATTAATTTAAAATCATTACAATTAAAATGATAGGGACCAAAATCAAAATTTTAGTGTAATTAGTAGGACAAAAATTATAATTAAGCCTTGGTAGTTTTTTTTTTTTTATAATCATTTTGTCTTTATTTTGGGGGAAGAGAGGTTTGGATGTGCACTTATTTAGAAAGTACGCAGATAGTTCATGTAAACTCACGAGTTGGTTTATTTGTTCTTGGTGGATCGTTTAATGAATGAGTAAAGGCAATTGCACTCCATTTTGGAGTCACAGCAATCTCAGACCCTAGTTCATGTAAAGCCATTCAATTATACAAAATAAAAATCTGTCACACTAGGCAATTGTGAATGGTGTGAGCCTAAGATCGTTTGCAACTTCCATTACTCTGATTTTTTCCAAGTTGAGAGAGCGAGATTTAAGCTTTTCTCACACACTGACATCTTGTTGCTAGTTATATGCAGATGTAAATCCTCTCCATCTGTTCACTTTGCAAGTCATTTCCCTTGTGTCAAAGTCTTGTATCATTGTCTCATGCGGGCCATATTATCAGCAAGATGCACGTTTGGTATCATGACGGAACCTTTGCTTTATAGCCTTTATTTGTTGGGCGCTGAGATATTGAGTACGAACTGTATGACCCTTAAATACACTATTCAGCTGTCATCTAAAACCCAGCTACCCTGTGTTTGTGGTGTGAATTGGTTGAGTTTTACTGATTGATCATCTTTCATTTGAGAGATGAGGTCTATGCTGAATATGAAGTAACATTTCTGTGCTCCTTGAGAAAGACTCATCTAACCATATTGCACGTTCTGCTATCAATTATATAACATCGCAGTAGATTCGCCTAACTATTTGAGACCCCCGGAGACTTCTAGATAAGAGAAGGAACTTGACCATTTAAAATCTTGGTCCCTGTATTATTAGGACTCAGCTTACGCAGCTTTTGTGGCCTGCTCAAGCAGATGACCCTATTGGTGTCACTGTATAGTATATACCCTTTTTGTTACTTTAAACTCAGAAATCAACCAGTTCAAGTGATTTTTTTTCAGCTACGAGACACCTCGAAAAGCCTTTCTTTTTTTACTTATCATAACAATCTGTTGATTAGACTCTAATGATTTCTTAACCTTCTTGCTTAGGAAATTATAAGAAATTTAATATAATAACAGTTAGGCGTACATAGCACGTCATTGATCAATTTGCACGTAATTTATAAAATAATTAGCCGATTGAATCTTTTAACGAATTCCAACAAGTGGCAACGCTTTATTATTGCGTTACGCAAGGCATGAAAGCACCATTATCATTTAATCAGTTAAATAATCAGTTCTTACATAACTGATAACCAAAATTGTGGACTTACATGTTTGTTCATTATGTATGAAGCTGAAACAAAATTCGCTTGCTGAAGAGAAAGAAGGGCAATCATTTGATATTAGAAGTATAAGAAAGTTAGATATTTTCTCGTTGGAATCTTTGCGACCAATTAGTGAATGAGGCCATCAATTCTAACGAGAAGACCAGAATCTGTAACATGGTAGCATGTATTTGATTCCATTCGTAATAAATTATTTAACTTTACTAATTAAAGGGATTAAGCAAAGCCACTATTGGAAGTCACTGCTTGGCTCAACGGCAAAAAAATAAAAGAAGATATTAGGCCATGTTGTGATTAGTTTTTTTTATTTAATTTTGATATACTATCAGTGTAAAAAAATTTATACTATCATTTAATGATGTTTTAACACATCATTAAATAGTTAGACTTCCTCAGTAGTTGTTGTGATAATCAAACTCCTTTAGTGATGTAGTAATACATCATTAGATAACAGTGTGAAACTTTATACTGACATTGGATCAAAATAAAACTCTTAGCTTTTTAGGCATGAGTCATGACTCAAACCCTGATCTACCCTGTCCTCATTATCACTAAACATTGAATTTGAAAAGTTTTGAAAGTTGTTACTTGGAAGGAAAAAATATATTATAAAAAGGATGATCAATTGTAATAGCTAGTGTTATCAAAGGCGTTTGTGATGGGAAAGAACACTATAAGATAGAATGTTTATCTTGATACACTAACTACAATTATTGTTTCCTTTCTAGATCTCATAATATATGACTCTGATTAGCCTTTGCCTTCATCATGAGCTTTATGAAGTTCAAACTTGGCATTCAAGTCATATTGGTGATTTTTCTTTCTTTCATTATATTAAAAAGAATGTCAACTATACTCCAATCCTTGCTTGTAATCGATTTCAAGAGCATATTCATTTTACATTAATTCCCCTAAGCCTAACAATCCTTAATAGATTTCAGCAAAATTTGGTATTAACTTAACAAAGTCCCAGTTCAATTGCTTATGGGGGTAGAACTCCCTTTTCTCAATTTCGCTGGCTCCAACTATTGCTTAGCAGGTTTTTGCTCATCCAAAGATAAAAAACAAAAATATTTTAAGCATTTGCTAAGAGTGCACTGATGATATTAGTTAAAGAATTAAAAATAAAAAATATTATATATAAAAGTAGATAATTTAATATTTTAAAAATATTTAATATTTTTATTTAATAATTAAAAATATTTATTAATAACTATTAAATGATTCTTGAACAATGTCCCAAAAGGTATTGATTAATAAGATCTTTTTATTTTATCCTTTGCGTTTGTCTAAAACGCAATTTGCTGACTTGCTTATATAAATAATTTATGTTTTGGGATTCATAGTTATCCTCATCTTCGGTGATTAGGTCAAACAAACACTAAGAATTGTTGTTTCTTAAAATTAATTAATAGTATTTGATTAATTATTATTTATTTGATTATTACGGTGTTAACACCGCTCTCTCTCCAATTTCAAAGTTTTGACAGATGTGTTTATTTGGCTGCTACATTAATTTATTTGATTATTAGTTTAAAAATGTCTGGGTCTTTTGGACTTTTGATTAATTCCCTCACTCCATTTGAGAGCCGTTATCGGGGTAGAGTCCCCACTCTCCCCACTAGGTGGATAAGTAGTGTTGGACTTGCAGTAAGGACAAACTTTTTGGATTGGAGAAATTGAATTATTTAATGTAAATAGTGAAAGGATATTCAGGTATTAAGTCCCTTTTCTGGACAATATTAAAGGTACAAAATTGAGTAGTTGAAGTAGGAAATACACTTCCTTACTTATTAAGTATATGTAAAAAAAAAACCAAAAAAAAGAAAAGTGTTATGTAACAAATGTAAATAGTGAAAATTTGATAAATGTAAGCCCCTTGGTTTTACAGCAGACTTTGATAAATGTAAATAATACATATGTAATTATTAAATAAATATGGATTTAGCTCTTCTACTATCAGTTTATCCTTTAATTCAGAATTTTTTTTTATAAACAGGAGTAATACATTTAGCGTGAAATAATAAATAATAATACAAATACCAGATTTTACAAGATTATTATTATTATTATTATTATTACCTATCCACTCCACCAAATTTTAATTCCATTTGCTTACGCAAGGAGGCAATCAATGCCAACAAGGGGTAATCTTGTTGCCGAACAGCCGGACCTTTATTGAAGTGAGTGTATTCAGAAAGCAACACTTGTCAACTGTCCAATGGTGTTTCAATCAACCTGGTCCCACAACTTCAATTTGGTGGGACCATGCGAGCATGACTTTGGTGATCCGCAGAGCGCTCGATCACTTTTAGCAGACACATGGCAGCATGCGCTTTGACTTGGCATTTGGTTATCAGCATCAGGTACTGTTCCTACTTTGGATTAGAACAAAAAAAAACACAAGTACCATATTGGCATATTACCCAGAAAAAAAAATGCACAAGTCCCACCAGAAATTCTAAGCAGTTGTGATGTACTTTGATTTTTTTTTTCACGATAGAAAGCAATTTATTTAATATTTATTTATTATTATTTCTTATAATAAAATTTATAAAATATAAAATATAATTTTGATTTATTATATATATTTATATTACTATCTAATTATATATTATTAAATTATTTAAAAAATTAACTATTATAATAATTATTTAAAATTTTTAATTTTTTTTAATAATATGTCAATAGTATAAACAACTTTAAAATAATAGTGAGATCAAATTTTAAACTTCAAAATATAACTAAATATCCAATCACGGTAGTGGTACCAAATAAAAAAAAAAGCTTGCCAAGTAATCCTGTGTCAACAAACTTCTAAATTTAGCATGGTGTTGAAAGAGACATATTTTAGTGATATCAAGCTTTTAAGAAATAATCATCATCTTCTCTTTTTATTTAATAAAAAGAAAAGAAAGAGTCATCTTACGAGTGAGAGAAATATACAAACTATTTTTTTATATATATAAAATTAGTGAATCTTAAACAAATAATGATTCCATTACAATAAAATTTATGTCTTTATCTTTTTATAAGGTGACTTTTTTGTTATTGTCATGTACACAAATTAAAATTTATAACATCTTATACTCATTTATAAAAATGGAGAATTTCTCATAACTCAAATTTAAAAAGTAATTCTTTGATAGTGTGTATAAAGAAAATATAATTGAAAAGGGTTATCGCTTCACGCGCATGACTATATCTTAGAAGATTAGTTTCTCATTTTCTGAATAAGAAGATATCCTAATTTATACAAAAAAATTTAAAATGTAATTATTGATTATGAAGTTTAGCCTTTTAAACTCATTGGTAATTTATAATGCACACATATACATCTCTAATTTACAATTTCAATGGATCATCTTCTCATATATATCATCAAGTTCATATCTATACTGATGAAATCTTTAATTAGTGGTTCAAATTTACTTGGTGTTGGCAACACAATTACGAATATCCTTCCATTCGCAGTATTATATAAAGTATAACTATGACATATTTATTAATTAGGAGGTGGTGGGATTGGATCCAAATCCCACTTTTTAGAAAGTTAGACACTAGACCAATCACATCATCTGTAATTATTTCCAATAATCAAACCATGTGGAGTTTTAGATGGTTGCATATCATGATAAAAAAAATTTCGCTAAGCATATCATGATAATTCAAAGTTAAGGAACAATAATTTCCTTTATGAAATTGAAATACAATTCCGGGGCCGTGACTGATAGACGAATAAAACATGCTACTGGACAGAGATTCAATTGGCATCAACTTCATTTTGGCAAAGACAAACCCACATCTTTGGTTGCTTTGCCTAATTTTCGAGGATTTTTTTTTGAAAAAATATGCAGCTAATATATTAATAGAACTGAATACAATTGAGGTAAGGTTTTGTGATATTAGTGGGCATTTATTTCATTTCTGTAGTATATAATGTATGTGGTGTTAACAACTATTACTTTTTTAAAATCAGAAGTATATATTTTAGTAAGTCACTGGAAGCAAACTGGTGAAAAAAAAACTATGAACAAGAGTAGCCACCCAAGTATACAATTGGGGAGTTGCTATGGTATTTTGATGAGTTTGATATTTAGATTGAGTTGTCAATTATTTATTGACTGTTAATTTTATAATAAATATTTAAAAGTCTATTAAATATAAATAACAACTAATGAATGTTTGACAACTTATTCTGAGTACCGATACCCTAAAAAAACGATGAGTACATGAGTAATCCTCGTACAATTGTAATAGGAAGTTACCAAAACACCAAAACCAAGAAATTGAGTTTTAACATATTCCTCTTCGGTGAATTATCTCTTGCAGCTAAAGAGTCCAGCAACAATCTCCATAGAAATAAATTTATTTTTGGAGGCATACGTAATTTCCAGATTGCTTGCCTAAAAAAATTCTGTCCCAATAACATGTAATTGAGCTTGTGGGTGAAGAAGATGAAAAACTGCTTTATAACCTGCATGAACCATATACACCAAGCCTTTTCTAAATGGATTTAATTTTAATACACTGTCAGTGTAAAAAATTTTTACACTGTCATCCAATCATGTACTGACACATAATTAAAAGTGTTAAACTTTTAAGGTAGTTGTTATAATAGTCAAACTCTTTTAATGAATTAGCAATACATAATTGGGTGAAAGTATAAAAAAAAAACTTTACACTAACAGTGAATCAAAATTAAACTCTTTAGCAAATTAGTGCCTTCTCCCTAGTTCCATTAGTCGAATTAATTAGTAACTTGGCAAGCAAAATGAATATGGGAATCACAGTTAACGTTAAAAAGGAATTTTTTTTAAGAATTTGTGTCCCATATATTATTTATATTATGTTTTATTAGATATAATGTTTTATTTGATAATTGATGATTTAATAATTATTGAAATGATTAAATCTTATTGGTTAATTTATTGAAGAGTTATCTTTTATTTTGAATAGTAATATATATTTGAATAAGTCACATCTATTCAAATACATACTTATTGGGTAATGAAAGAATATGATTATTGAATAGTCATATTTATTTGAATAATTATATCTACTCAAATAAATACTCATTGAAGAGTAAAGGGCATGACTATTCCAAATAAGTATGTTTTATGAATAAAGGTGTTTGATGGATACATATTATCATACTCTATAAATGAAGGATGTGGTCTTCACTCTACTTATAATAAAAGTACATTACTTCCATCAATATTGTATTATAAAAGAAGAAGTTAAGAGGGAGAAATTAATATTATTCTATTTCTCCAATAGGTTATTTCTTCATTCATATTCATAGAAAATGGTACAATTTCTCTTACAAATTGTGTGAAAAATATGAAATTCTAAATATGAGATTAATATATTTATGCAAATTGTTCATGCATAGATAAACTTATTGCTTACAATTTTGGCATTAGGCACACCAACAAGCCATCTATCATCATAAACATCTAGCTCTTGATGACCCAATCTCTAACGATCCTCTTAATTAAGAATCTTCCTCTTCTCTAATAAGCTTTTACATGATCATGAAGCATTAGAACCATTAGTGGCTTTAAGATGAAGCATTAGGAAAAATGTTGTCCTTTGAAAACTTTTGTAGAATTGTCTACCTTCCAACCTTGTTTAGCAATCAGATCTATAAATTTAAGGCCTCCACAATCTTTTGGACCTAGGACTTTAATATAAGTAATAATATATTTGAAAAGAAAAATAAAAAGAAAGTATTATTGAGCACCAAAAAGGGTGAGTGATATATATTTATGGTTGTGAATGTGTGATGGGCTATACCCCCTACTTTAATAGCCCAAAATTCTATAAAAAAGAGTATTACTAGAACAATTTACATATTCAAATATTTGTTAATATGTCATAAAATAATAACTAATTTGCGTTGGTTTTAATAGAAAGGGCTTGGTTACTTTTAGTATATTGTCGTAAGTTCAATTCTTAAGACGATGTGTATAAAGAAAATACAATTGAGAGAAATTATTGCTTCACGTGCCTGACCATATTTTATGGGATTAGTCCATTACCTTCTTAATGAGGAAATATCCAAATTTACACAAAACATGTCATAAAATAATAAAGAAAAACCTTTATTTATTTGAATAATAATTAGCTACAATTTCCACAATATTTTCCTTCGCTTGTGAACAGTTATGTTTGTATCATCATAAGGGTTGGTTGTTTTACAATAAACTAGTTATCTTACCCGTGCTTTGCACGGGTTATTTTATAGTTTATAATTTTATTTTTTATTTATAATTATATTTTTTATAATTATTATTTTAAATATGTTCAATTTATAAAATGGTTTTTATAAAAATTCTTATAAATAGATGAAAAAATGTTTAAAATTAATTTTTTATGTTTGAAATAATTTATTTTATTTTATTTTATCCGTGCTTTGCACATTTTAATTTATTTTTTATTTTTTAAAAAAGTAATGTTTTTATATATAATTATGATTTCATATATGTTAAATTTACAAAGTATTTTTTAATAAAAATTCTTAAAAGTAAATACAGGAAACATTATAAATTAATTTTTTATATTGGAAATGTTGTCTATTTTTTTTATTTCATTATTTAATTCTTTAAATTTTAATTATATACTTTGATAACATTTTACTTCTTAATATAATTGTCTTTTTAAATTTTATTATTTCATTTATGTTAATGTTACCATGTATTTAATGATATAATTATATTTAATGATACTATTAATTGCTTCAAAAGACAATTTTACTTTTTTTTTAAAGTAATGTTTTTATATATAATTATGATTTCATATATGTTAAATTTACAAAGTATTTTTTAATAAAAATTCTTAAAAGTAAATACAGGAAACATTATAAATTAATTTTTTATATTAGAAATGTTGTCTTCTTTTTTATTTCACTATTTAATTCTTTAAATTTTAATTATATACTTTGATAACATTTTACTTCTTAATATAATTGTCTTTCTAAATTTTAATTTCATTTATATTAATGTTACCATATATTTAATGATATAATTATATTTAATGATACTATTAATTACTTCAAAAGGTAATTTTACTTATATATATAGATTAGCCTTGTATATGCAATGTTATGTAAAGAATTAAATGCTAATTTACATCCTCATTTTAAACAAATTCAAAAGGTTAGGCAAAATTATAAATGCAATCCAACTGGTGCATGCAAAATCTTTAAATAGAAATTAATTATTACATCAGCAAGGCTATATTAACTATTTTACTAACGTTTTTTAATTGACTTAAAGGAAAGAAAATTACGTCACAGTTATGTACAATACTTGTCGCATTTTTCGATAATTTTGTGTAATTTGAAGTCTTAGAATCGAGTAAAAAAAAAAAACTACAGTTTCAACTTTGAGTTAACATTTTAAAAAATTAAATAATTTTTTAAATACATTAAATCAATGTAAGATATATATTTTTAAACTTATGTTTTTAAAAATATAATATCTAATATCATAAAAATTAACTTAAAAATATTGTTACCATAAAAAAATTATATTTAGAGATTCGAATAAATAATCAAATATAATAATTACTGTATAGAAATGTATTAGATCTTTTATTAATATATTAAGAACTTATTATTATAATTTAAATTTATGAATGTTATTTAAAATTTTACCTTCTAAATTATTTAAGTGTGGCTATAAAATATAAAAAAGAAATAAAATTTACACGAAAAATCGCTAAAAAGTTTCAATTTTAAAAGTTCCCTTTGATGAATGGTCACGTCATAAGTTTGGTAAAGAAAAATAGCACATCATAAATCAAGGGTAATGTCATTCTCATACCTGATGTAAAAGATGAGATAAGAAAAATTATAGAAAAATTATTTCCCATAAACTAATTATTTAAATCTTTTGTACCCAAAAAAAAAAAAATCTTTGTGTGATTCTCCTCTTGCTGCTATGTGTGTTCAGTTATTTATTTTTATGGATTAATAAATTTAAAAGAAGAAACTATTTATTTACTTTAATTAATTATTCATTTAAGTAAAAGGAGAACAAAAAAATTATATTATCATTTCCTCAAAACAATTATATTTGAGAGTTGATACATTGTCTTGTTTTTTTTATTAGTATTTAAAATAAGTTGTTAAATATTTTTTAAAATTTTTTTATAGACTTATATAGATTAAGTCAATTAAAAATTGATATATCATTATTTTAAATATAAAATAATTGTTTATACATAATTTTTATTTATTTAATGAGTAAGAATGATGTACCAGTTTTTTATTAACTTAGTCTATATAAGTTATATAAACTACGTTCATGAATTTTTTTTCTCAATTTTAGTTATTGATTTCACAATAAGGATCGGTTTGAATGATTTTTTTAAAATTATCTTTTAATTTTTTTAAAAATTAAACTATTTTATATTTGTATGTAATATTTAAGAAGATCTTATTTTATATTTGAATTACATTTTTATATTATAATTTTTTTTAAAAGTATAAAAATCCAGTTAAAAAATACACATTTAAGTTTTTTTTCTTCTAAAGCTTATCTTAAGTACTAAAACATAAGAAAAATCTTATAAAAACATTTTTTTAATAAAAAAGAGTCTAAATAAACACTAAATATTTAGTTTTTACATTCAAAAGATGCTTTTTAATTAATTTTTTCCAAATATTTTGATTATAAATTAATTAAAAAAGTAAAAGAAGTTAAACTAAACACACAAAGTTAACCATAAAAGTTTCACTATTCACCGTATGTATATTGTGCAGTATCCCACAAAGTCAAAGGGACAACAGACGCACGTAGAAGAAAAGAACATGACAAAGGTAAAGTTTTGCCTTCTTCATATCTCATTCCTATTTATATGGTGGTTCCCTTCACCCTTTCCCTTTGTTCTTCAGACAACAACACCAATAACACCTACCACAACCACAACCACAACCCACATTCCAAGGTTTCAAGCTTCAACCTTTGTACCAATCTCAGTATCAGAAGGAGAGAGAAACACAAAGGAGCAACAAAGACAGAGAGAGACAGCTGCCACGTCACCATCTTAGCTTCTCCACCAATTCCAAAACCAAGTTTCCTTTTTTATTTTTATTTTTATTTTTCCTTTGATATCATATGTACCTCATTGCGTGAAGATTTTGGTGTGTGTTGCTGTGGGCTCAGAGGGTGTGTGTTGGTGAGGAGAGAGATGGGAAATTCATTTGGGTGCTCGGCCTTCGGCGAGAGGCTGGTGTCGGCGGCGAGGGACGGCGATTTGGTTGAGGCCAAGATGCTTTTGGACTGCAACCCTTGTCTTGCCAAGTACTCAACCTTTGGTGGCCTCAATTCCCCTCTTCATTTTGCAGCTGCAAAGGGCCATAACGAGGTTTCACATCTACCCATTTCTTTTGTTTTGCTTTTTTTTTTTTTTTTTTTTTTAACTGTTTTAAAGTTTATGTGTTGGCCACTTTCATCAACTTTCTGATTCTCAAATTTTCTGTTTTTTTATTTTTTATTTTTGGGTTTCCGTTAGATTGTGGCATTGCTGCTTGAGAATGGAGCTGATGTGAATTCAAGAAACTATTGTGGGCAGGTACAGTTTTCATTTGCTGGGTTTTTTTTTATTTTTTATGGCAGGTTGATTATTTTATGGGTTTAGATTTAAGTTTTGTGGGTATTGGTTTTGATTTGACGAAATTGCATGATATGATTGCAAATGGTGTGATGGATTTAGTGGTAAATATCAATATTGGAAGATTCAATTTTAGAGTATGATTCTATTCCATGCAGCAAGCATAGCTAGAGTGAGCATTATAATAAGTGACAGATTGATGGATCTGGTATCAATTCAATAGTTGCCAGCATGATAACATGAAGCTTTACAAGATTTTCTTTGGATATATCTCACTTTCCTTTTTGATACGTGTATATGAAGTACGAACTGAGAATATGCTTTAATTTGATCCTTTATTTGAAGACGGCTTTGATGCAAGCTTGTAGATATGGTCATTGGGAAGTTGTACAGACCCTTCTGCTATTCAAATGCAATGTGAGTCCTGTTATGCTTTTTCCCCCCTCCCTCTGCCTTTCAGTTGTATCTAAACTGTCTTTCCTCATAACTTAGTATTTACACTGGAGACCATAGGTCATAGGGCTGGTTATTGAAACTACATGCTAAGTGGAACTTGAATTCTTGGTCTTCAAGTATAGTTTCTTCTTTACATCGTTAAAGTTTCTTTTCAAGAATAACTAGACTGTAGTCAATTCAATAACAGGTTATGAGAACAGATTATCTCAGTGGGAGGACAGCTCTTCACTTTGCAGCTGTGAATGGGCATGTAAGATGCATTAGACTTGTTGTGGCTGACTTTGTTCAAAGTGCTCCTTCTGAAGCTTTACATGCTCGCACAGACGCTGACATGGATGATGGATCAAATGTGAAAAGCAAACATGAACAAAGGTATCGTTTTCCTTTTCATTATGTAATTCTCAAAACAATATATCATTGCAGTAAATTTCATACGCTATATTTTATTTTTAGCTTATAGGGTTGAATGACTAATATACTTAACCGTCTGTAATATGCTTATATTCAAATGTTCTTTGCATTGATTTCATCATATATTTAGTATTTTATTTGATACTCGCTTTATTTTTTCTACATTTTCATACATATGCATTTACATATTTAGTTACTTACTACATGAATAATTAAGTATTAGATAAAAATATCAATTGCAAGAGCTCTGCATAAATTTTCTGTGGGGATTATGACATTGAGATTTCATTTAGTTTTCTTTGCTGTTAAGAATGTTTTAAGGGCTGACTTTACTATAGAGTTGTTATTTCTGTATGTTATATTCTTGCTATTTATTTACTTTATTCCAGCGCAGTGCGCTGTCCAAGTTTGTAAACAAGACAGCTGATGCTGGTGTTACTGCCCTTCATATGGCTGCGTTAAATGGGTATTTTGATTGTGTACAACTGCTACTTGATCTTAATGCAAATGTGTCAAATGCAACACTTCATTATGGGACATCGTTGGATTTAATAGGTTTGTCTTTTGTTTAATATGCTAAATAATATATAGTTGTTTTCTTTCCCCCTTCAAAATTAATTATGTGCTTTGTATAGGGGCTGGAAGCACTCCATTGCATTATGCTGCTTGTGGGGGAAATTTAAAATGCTGTCAGGCAAGAATTGCTTTGATTTTGACGTGTAATGTACCTTGTGGTCCTTCCCTTTGAATCTGGCAATGATGCTCTTCTTTTTTCAGATCCTCCTTGCAAGAGGTGCCAATCGTATGGCTTTGAATTGCAATGGGTAAGATATTGTAAATGGATATTTTAGTACAAACCTTCGCTTGCTTTATAACATAAATGATACGAATTTGAATTTTTTTCCCCACAGGAGGCTTCCACTTGATGTTGCTAAGATGTGGGGGCGTCATTGGCTTGAACCATTGCTGGTACCCAGTTCTGATGCCATAATACCATCGTTCCCCTCTTCAAATTACTTGTCCTTGCCTCTCATGAGTGTGCTCAACATAGCCAGGTATTTTGCAATCAATTATTTCTGTTTCTGCAAATTGGCCCAACATTATTTTGTGGAAATGTATTTGATAGGAACCAACTAAGAGAACACTTGAATTACTGAATATCCCTATGGAAACTCTGGTTTCTGGTATTTGATTTAGATGATCCAGTAGCCAGAGATGAGGTTCTGAAAACACAGAAGATAAAACAGAAAAGAAAGTATTCACTCCCACAGAACTTTGAGGGTCTGCTCCTCCCAATTCCCCTTACTTAATTCTTGCCTGCATCATTCTTCCCTCACTTCTCCCTTAATACTCTCTGGCCTAACAGCCTCCCATTCCAGAATATTCCCCCCCTCTCCCACTTGCCAAGTCAACAAGTGGTTAGTTACAATTCAAGAGGTAGTTTCTTCTCCCACCTCCCGTGCTCCTCTCCTCTTTATTATCCAAATTTCCCTTCTCAGGCCTCCTAGTGTAGACCTGTGTAACCTTGGGCCCAACAATATCTAGATAATGAAAATGACAAACAGCAACGGGAACATTTCTAGAAATTTAGTGGCAAAATATTGGGCTCCGTAATTAGCATAAAAGGGAAAAAAACAGAAAAATAATTTGGGGAAGCTGTGAAAGTAAACGTGTATGACTCCCACTGCCCTTCATTTAGAAAAGAAAAGGAAGGGAAAAAAAAAAAGAATGCCTGAACCTGTGACCCATCAGTGTGGAACCTTAATTTTCTCCTGACAAAGAAAAGAATGGATTATATATTACAAGACTCATTTATGAACTTTGTCCATTTTATAGATATACAAAATGGGATGCTATGCCTTCAGAATTTTCACTATTTGTCTACATGATGAATAGATATCTACATTAATTCTTTGATTAGTGGCTATCTAATGTGGTGTCAACAAATGACTCTTTGGGGAAATAGCCGAGAGCCTTTAGATTCTAGATTTCTTATTAAAAATATTATACAAGTGAGGACGAGTATGATTAATATTGCTTTGAAATGATTTGTGATTTTATAAATTGCAGAAAAAAAACCTGTAGAATTTTCTCAGTAGCTATCATTAAGGAATTCTGAGGGCATTGAGGATTTATGCAAGTATTTGGAGAAAAATAGTACTGTTTAAGGTGTTTTATGATGTAAATGATAGAGGACTTGAGTTAAATAACCTAAGTAAAGTGAAACTATGATTTTTTAATTTTTTTTTAATTTTTAATGAAATATGATGTTTAGGATAGAAGTAGGACAGAATAGCAAGGGACAACCAAGTCCTTTTTAAAATGGCTTTCCAACAGTGACCTTTGACTGTCAAAAAAGGTAATTTTGACACTAATAAGACATAATAATTATACTGTTATAGTTGGAGTTTGATGCACTAGCAGTGCATGGAATTTTTTTAGACTAATGGTATAAAAATTTAGATTAAAAATTAAAAAAATTGAAATGACGGCTCACAGCCCCTATAATATGTGATATCCTTCTATAACTTTTGAAATCTTAAACTGAAATCTTAAACTTATGGTTTTAAAGTGTTGTTCCATAAATTTAAGGTTGAAATTTAGTTTAAAAAATTAGGATTTTGATATTTTTTCTCACAAATGACTGTTATTGCATCAAATTGACTTCTATGAGATGATGTATGCATATTCTATGCATCTTTTATATGATGTATTTATACAAAATAGGTGATGCTGTAAAATGAACTCTTCATCGACAGTGCATAGTTTAGTTTGCAAAATTAGGTTTGGATGTGTTTTCCACTTTTCCGCACAAACTAACAGTGTGACTGCCCCAAATTGACTTAAGATTTACATGTCCTATGAATATTTTCTATGATGTAATTATGTAGAAACAGATAGTTATGTAAAACTAAACAATTAATTGATTTTCTATCAAAATAAAACCAAATAATAGTTATTACAAACCAAATTTTGAATTATGTACTTGGGCTACCAAATTCTGTGAATTACCAAAATGCCTTTGAATAATATATTGCATATTTTTTAATCTAAAGGCAGTAAATATGTGAACTGGTCCCCCCATCATATATAGGACCTACGGTGGAATAATGACACAGGCTTGGATCTAACCATAATCAGGATAGATTTTGGTTAAACTACTCATAATTGCCTCTAAAATTTTATTGATGCCAGTCGCTTCAGTTTGAGCGAGATCTCATTAGAACTGAGTGTTAATTCTAGGAATAACAGATTTCCCAAAAACATGTGAATAGGCATGTTAGGTTTAAGCTCAAGTTGTTTGGTGTGCCATAAATGGAGGAAGAAGAACGTCAGGTAACTTTTATCTTACTATGGCGCCTTTGATCTTGGCATCACATGATAATTTGGTTTGAAACTCCCAGATTTTAGTTGTGTTTGATGAAGTAAAGTATAATATAAGGTAAAAAATCCTAAAAATTGAACTTGGTTCACCTTTCCTGTTTTGGAGAGAAGGATCAGCTCAGTATTTAGTATTCAACATATGGCATAAGTGGTACTTTTCTCTATTATTAATAGCTTGTCTTCCCTAAATAATTGCACTAGCTGGAGAGCAGGGTGTGGGAAGTGTGGGAAGATACTCATCTTAGTTATTATTGAACTGCATCTCTGTTGTTTGAATATTAATTTTTGGCTTCACAGGCACTGTAGTTTCTATTATCTATTGTTTTTATTTATAATGACACAATTTTAGAAAATTGTAGATTCTGTAACTTTGTAGATGACATTTACATCAACATAATATCAATTTCTTTTTACTTCTTTGTTTTAACGAATTATTTTATCAAAAGATTGAAGGTTTGAGGGTATGTAAATAGCTGATCCTAACTAATCTTTACTTTTAACAAAATGATTTTTAGCATAGCATTCCCCATATCATCTGTATGCTTTCCATCTCAAATGTTGTTCACACATCATTTCACAACACTATAATAGGCTTTTCCTTTCTTTCTTCTCTATTCTCTTGATGATATAATAATGGTTGTAATAAATCTCAGGATCAGAGCCCTTCCCGAGAATTCTAGTCATAAGCAAGGTTGTGAATGGCGGAACGCGGCGCGGAGCGCCCACCTCCAAAAACGCTATCGCGGCATAGCGGATCGCGAAGCGGCCGCTACACCGAAGATAGCGGATGCAATTTAAAAAATTCACAAATTTGTAATACACATATAATTAATACTTAAAACTTAAAGTACCAATAATAACAAGTCTAATAAGCATAATCAAATAACAAGTCTAAATCAAATACAATTAGAAACAAGGTACAACACCAAATCCTAAACAAGTCTAAGCCTCTAAGGCATAAGCTAAGCATTAAACAAGAAAGCAATCAATATCAATCAAAGTCATCATCTTGGTCCTCCAAGTTCTCTTCATCATCATTGCTTTCATCACTACTAGACTTGTAGGCCTCTTCCACTTCTTCTTCAGTTTCTACATCATCCATCTCTTCTTCCTCTTCCTCTTCAATCCTTATCCTAGAGCTTGAAGGTCTTGAAGTTGCTTTCTTCTTCATTCTTGTTTGCTGCCTAGTGTATGTTATAGGCTCTCCAACTGACTACATTAGCAACATCTCCCAAGTCAAAGTATCATCATCAAAGACCAACTCTTCAGCAGCAACTTCATCTCCACCCATTTCTCCCACTAACCACTCATTACTTTCATCAATGTCATTTAGGACAATGGGATCAATCACGTCACGGTTGTCAAAACGCTCTTTAAGAGCTTGATTATACTTGATGAAAACCAAGTCTTGCAATTTCTGATGTTCAAGCCTGCTTCTCTTCTTAGAGTGAATCTATTGTATAATTAAAACATAAACTATTGTGTTAGTTTCATTTCATGAAATGAATTATGAAACTAAATAAAATATACTATCATTTCAGTCATCTACTTACATGCTCAAAAGTACTCCAATTACGCTCACATCCACATGCACTACAAGTCAAGCTCAATACTTTTATAGCAAAGTATTGCAAATTTGGAGTACTTGATCCATACATCTTCCACCACTCAGCTGCAATGCCATAAGCAATTACTAATAAAATGAATTGTTGATGTAATTTAATTTATCTAGAAATTCACTTTTACTTACCAGGAGCCAACTCTTTCCTTTGTCTTACTGCAGCCTTCATACCAAAGATGCCTGCAGCTCTCTTATATAATGGCAACTCTTTTGTAACATTATCTACCCCTTCTTCCGTTGGTATTAGCCTCTCAATGCTCTTATAAAGTCCTTCCATCACCTCTGAAACAAATTCAATTTGAGGATTTGCATAGAAGAACTCTGGGTTTAAGAAGTGACCCGCTGCATGCAATGGATGATGAAGCTGGCAAGTCCATCTTGTATCAATGATAGAAAATATCTCCTTGTACTTGCTTTCATTTCCATTGAAGGATCTTTGCATAGCTTCCTTTGCCCTATCCATTGCTTCATATATATAACCCATTGCTGGCCTTTTTTCATTATCAGCAAGTCTAAGAACACGCACTAGAGGCCCCATGACTTTGAGAGTATAAACAACATGATTCCAAAATGAAGTCATGAGTACGGTCTCGATAGCCTTTTTCCCTTAGCATCTTTAGATGTCTTAGATCTCAACCATTCTTCGATGTGAACATCTTTCTAAGGTTATTTTTTGTTTGTGCGACCTTTGTAATGTAAGGAAGGTTGTTGCAAACCTTGTGACCCATACCTAACCAGTGCTGTCTTGTTTGTGAACTTTCTCATCGCATTTTAAGGCCCATGTATGGTTGTAAATGAATCCTACAAGAGATATGCCTCTTTGTATTGTCTTTTCACTTGGGGAAGCTTTCCAATGTCTTCTAACATCAAGTCCACGCAATGTGCAGCACATGGAGTCCAATAAAGATGCTTTCTCTTGGCTTGTAATAATTTACCTAAGACCAAATTAGAGGAACTTCAATGAATGGTGAATGGTTGAAGCAAATAAAATGTTTTTAAGCAATGTAATTATGAAAACCTTACCAGCCAACACATAGTTCTTTGCCATTGTCTGTTATAATTTGAACAACATTCTTCTCTCCAATTTCCTCTACAAAAGCATCTAACAACTCATATAGCTTGTCCCCAGTCTTTACAAATCCAGAAGCATCAATGGTCTTTACAAACATAGTCCCAGATGGACAATTAACCATGAAATTGATCAAGGTCCTATTCTTCCCTATCCGGTCCACGCATCGACATAATTGAACAACCAAATTTTACCCATTCTTCCTTGTGACCCTTCAACATTTCCTTTGTGTGCTCCAATTCCTTTTTAAGAGTGGAACCCTCAATTCATGATAACTTGGAGGTTTTAGGTGTCGGCCATAGTTTCCAATAGCTTCAACCATCAACTTGAAGCATTTCAAATTGGCTACATTGAATGATATTCCTGCCCGGTAAAAAAACCGAGCTATATACTGAATAGTTCTAGCCCTAGCTTCTTTATCACATGCATCATTGATGCTTGTTTGCCTCAACTTTTCAGCCTTTGATAATTTAAGAGATTCTTCTGGTCTTTTTAAGAGGAGTAAATCCATGGGGCCTTTCACATTTTTTCCTTTCTTGGTAGTGGAAAGGGTGTCACTTGATGATGATGCCTTTCTTTTTCCAGTTCTATTACTGCAAATTTGTTGCAACTCATCCTCCTCTTCAGCCTCCTCTTCTTGCAACTCATCATTATATGCACTTTTGTCACTCTTTTTTTTGTTAGCAGCATCCAACAACAATTGCTTAACCTCAGGTGGACATTTTCACACCAAGTTGATGTTTCTTTGCTCTAGTAATCCCACCATTGGTCACTTTAAGACAAAAATCACATGTGACAGCCTTTTTATTGTTTATATCTCTCAAACTATTCCACTGCCATCCAATATCAACATGCTCACCAGTGGGCTTTACCAATGAGGAAGAGGAAGTGCTGTGCAGTGGTGATTGGGATGATGCCATGGATGGGCTAGGCCAAGAATCCCTTCTTGAAAGCGGTGGAAGAAGAGGGCACAGTGCGGGCCGTCACGGCAGAGCAAGAGCTTGCTCAAAATGATTTGAAACTTGAGCAAAAGCAAGAGTGGAGGCAGGAGAAGAGTGGGGAAGAGACGGCAGGGTGCGAAAATGGTGAGAGGACCTTACGTGGGTGCGAAAATGGTGGAGGCGATCGATCACGAGAAATCCCGGCTTCGTGATGGATCAATGGGTGCGAAAATGGTCGGGAGGACCTCTTACGTAGGTGGATCGGCGAGAGAGAGAAAGATGAGGAAGAGGCTTTCTTTGGGGTACCCTAAATCACAGGTGTTGCGATGGGCACTGGGAGACAAAAATCTCCCTCAAGCGGTCCATTAAGTGGGGGCAAGAGAGATTCACTCTGTTTGTGTAGCGGCGGCAATGGCCGCTATTTCATCCGCGACGGGCCGCGATAGCGGCGCTCCACCCCGCGACGATGAACTGCTCCGCGACGAGCAGCAAGGAGCGTTTTGGGTCCGCTCCGCCACGCTCCGCCGCGATAGCGGCCGCTCCAGGCGCTATTGATAAGCCTGGTCATAAGCCTTAACAATGATCACTATTTTGAATCTGGGATTGCAGCCATGTTTATGTATCTATGCCAATGACATAAGTTGGCCTCAAATTGGAAAACAGTTTAGCATACTTACGATATGGTTGCTCAATTGGTAAAACGGCATTACTGATAGACCTTTAGCCCAAGTATACAGGAGGAGGAAGCATAGGCTGGGTTCTGTTGGGCCTGAGAATAGGGCTGGTTCTATTGGGCCTGAGAATGGAGAGGTGTTTATTCCAGAAACCCAAATGTTTGATTACTGAAAACGGGAATAATTCCCAATTACAATGAGAATCACAAAACAGAAACAGTAAATTCAGATATTGCAAGCTGTTAGAGAGGCTTGCTCTCTCCCTCCCAATTCCAAACCCAATTCTTACCTACCTCCTCACATTTCCCCCTTTTATCCTCTCTCTGGCCTAACTGCCTCCCCTTCCAGAATATCCTCTCTGTCCCACTTGCCAAGTCAGCAAGTGGTTAGTTACAATCAGGAGGTAGTTCCCGTGCTCCTTTCCTATTTAATTCCCAAATTATCCTTCTTAGCATCCTAGAGTAGACCCCCTGTAACCGTGTGTCTAACAGAGAGATAGGAGAGGCAGAGGCGTAATAGAATAATTAGCATTGGGAATATGCATCAAAAGTTAGAATGAAGAGAACAATAATTAGTATTGGGAGAAGAGAACAATACTTAGCATTGGGAATATGCACCAGAAATAAGAATAAAAGAGGACTGCAGGGGGGCAGGCATATTTTGAGTGAATAGGAGAGGTTCAGGAAGAGGATCCCCTGGTGTCTAGGGGTCTTCTAGTTATTATCTTTCTGCACTTTATTTTGGTCCTTATCTAGTGTTTATCCTATAATTCAGAGGGAGTTTCCTCTCTGTTTGAGTGCTATATTCAATAAAACATCCTAGTATTTCAGTCTCTATCAATTACTAAAATGAATGTATTAAAATCTGTATCACTGCTCTTCTATAGTCTATTACAATGTAGTCATGGTATCATGTACTATCATATTAAATGGGGCTTGAATGGAGGCTAGTCAAGAATGTAACAAGTGAGAACAGAGATTTGGTTATATATGTCTTATAGTAGCTATCTTCCTCATCTTTGTGGTATTGAAATGCTTTATTGTATATATTAGCAAAAAGGTGTAGGCTGAGACAAATGCAGACAAAGCTGGCTTTCCATAAGTTATTCATGATATAGGGATTGTGAAAAAAGCCTATATTCATTATGGAATATTTGTTGTAGACTAGAAGCATGGACCAAAATGATTCCACTGTTGCTCCTCCCACTTGTCTTAATTGGAATGAAACACAACGATCTTGCCTATTATATAATGTTTAAAGACATGAAAAAAATTTAAAATCAAGCATCTTGAGCCTAAGAATAATACCCAAAGAAATGAAGATAGTAATCCCCTGAAAGTTTTTTGTTCCCTTTAAATCACTGGGTTGAGAGAGTGAGAAATTTATATTTTTGTAGATGTCTTTTCCTTGATGTACCGAGCTAGAATTAAAGGTCAATATTTCTATAGTTTACTCCTGATGAAAATGACACTAAGATTGATTTGAAATAACTGCAGGGAGTGTGGATTGCAATCATCGACAACCTCCTGTAATGAGATCAACGCTTGTGCTGTCTGCCTGGAGAGGCCATGTTCAGTGGCTGCAGAGGGTACTGGAATCTATCTTTTGAATCTCTGTTTATTTGCCTGCCCGTCTGCATGTAGATATTTAATGAACAGCTGTTCTTTGCCAAAGTAATGAAGGAAAGCAATATGAGATTGCCAGATCCAAGGAAATCCAGTCAGATATATCATTCCATACGTTATCATCCCATATTTTCGTTTATTATTATTATTATCACTATACTTGGAACCTTCTTTCCTTTGCATATTCAAGTTTATGATGTTATAATTTGGAAAAATTGGTGATGAGATACTCTGTCATATCCTAAGTCATTTGTGAAAGGCTTGCATGGAATGCTTGAAATTCGAACTCACTGGTGGATGCTTTCATATTTAGTGTAACTGATCTCAAGATTTTTATATGTAGGATGTGGACATGAGCTGTGTGTAAGATGTGCCCTCTATCTTTGCTCAACAAGCAATGCTTCTTCTGAAATGCTTAGCCCTCCTGGCTCTATCCCTTGCCCCCTTTGTAGACATGGAATTGTTGCTTTTGTCAAGTTACCAGGTTCCCAAGCAAAAGAAAATAAATTACATGTGTCTCTCGGCCTGTGTGCCCCGTGCATGCTACATCCACGTGATATAGACCGACCATCGCTTTCTCATACACCTGAGATTCGAAGAAATCGTGTAGCTTCTGTTCCTTCAGAGATGCTCTGCCCTGTCACTTGTAGTCCATTTTCATCTGTTGCAATTCCTCTATGTACCTGCAATGATGGTCCTTGTCCATCATTTGAACCCCGAGAAGTAGAAACACAAGATGAAACGCCTCATCACTCACAAGCAACGGCAATGGATCAGGACAAAATTGAAGGGCCAAGACTGGAGAAAACAACTTGTTCAAGCATGTTTTGGTGTAGAAGAAGTTGCAGCAGGGAGCATCAATGCAATTCAGAAATAAATGCTTGACCCAATTGGCGGGTGTGTGGCCATTCTTATGTTGTGGATACTAGATACAAATTTAGATCAACAGAGCAGTTCACAGTTGTCTTATTAACCAGCTTCAAATAGTGGAATCCATTGGATATATCAAGATGAGAAAAAGCTACTCTACATATCTGTTTTGCTGCACAGGCTGCATACTAGGTGATAAATACAAGTCTTGCACTTCAGCATCCCCACCACCATTTTAATTTCTGGTTATGATATTTAGAAAGGTTCGTAAAAAATTAGTATGATCATATTGTTATTGTAATTGATTGCAATTGGATTTCGTTTTGTCAAAGAAAAGAAAATGTTTTTTTATGAGTAGGAAAACGAAGAAAAATACCTTCTGCTTTTTATGTATCAGATTAGGAGGTTCTGTATATTATATTTGTCATGAATTTTATAGGTTTACGAAGAACAAATTTGTGTACTGAAACGGCTTGTTGATACATTTATAAATAGCCCTTTTTGTGAACTTGAGGGTGTTTCTCCCATCAACGCAAACGTTCTGCTGAAGTACTTGTGTACCAAAGCAGGCTTGTAACGGCCTTGCTGTAAAATTTGCTGTTCTTGTAATATTTGTTTCTGTAAAGAGCACTTTTATGAGAATTACTGTTAAGACCATGGTAATATAGCTTGTTTTTGCAATAAATTTATTCTTTTGGCATCAATTCTAAATGCGTTCTTACTTTTACGACTGACAAATAGATTTTTCTGTTCGATCTAAGCAGTTTTGGTTACTACCTACATATCATCATCATCATTAATATATATTGGCCCTACTAATGACATAGGAAGTCAAGGATGACAAAGAAAATGCATAAGAAGAGAACTTCTCTTGGATTGGATGAGTGTTTTGTTCTTTTGCATAGTCGGCAATCATATGCAACTAATGACATGTTGCCACGTTTGAGATCTGCATCCTTAGAAAAAAAGACACGTACCTTCCTTTCCAAGTGGCAATTATTTTGATGTATTTGTTTGTATGTCTGTCTCCTACTAAGCTTTTGGATAGAATATATACGTCGAAGACACTCTTTTCCGAGAATGTGTGGAAAAGTGAGGTTCGCTAGCAGATGATTGAGTAATGATAGATGTGCTTCATTTCAAGTTATGTTATTCATAATGCAGTGCGATAGACTAATGTAAATAGATTTTAAATTTCATCTTTTTTTAGGGAAATTTTTTTTTATATTTATTATTATTATTATAAAAACTTTCAACAATTTTTAAACAAATAGCATCATATAATTTATTAATAGTTTACATTGTTAGCAAATTAAAATTACATAAATAATTAACTTTTAAATGATATGCAATTATCATTATTTATGAGTATAATATATTACTAAATTCTTTCTCATCTCTCAATATATTGCATATAGACTCCCTTAAATTTATTTTCCTTTAATTTTTTTAGAAAAATTGATACTTGATCCCCAACGTTTATGGCCAATATTATTTTTTTCTTTTCTAGTGAAGATTACATTTTTGTTCTTTTCTTTATATACTGCATATATACCCCTTAAATATAGCTTTCCTTTGGGGTTAAGGTTTTTTAATATAAAAATTGATTTCATTTTAGAGAAATTAATACTTAAGTTGAAAATATTCTCCATCATTTTAATTGAAGAAAAGTCATCCCTATATTTTAATATACTAGATGATTAAACTTCATTACTGTTGTCCAATTTTCTTTTCTTTTCTAAATAACACCACATTTCCTTAGTAAGGCTACCTATCTTAATTGTTGCAGTCTTAATTGAATACAGCTACTCATGACTCTATATCTGAATTCAATTGGCTTGCAGTTGTATATAATTGTGAGTTCAACAATTGCAATAGAAATAGAGTATAGTTGTTTAATTAACTTAATTTTAAAGGGATACACAATAAACATGAGTTGCACTATTAATGCTTAGGTACGTTTAACTAAATAGCATAGATACGCACGTGACAATAGCAATACGAGTTTGAAAGGTGAAGAAATTGAAATGATAACGCTCGACCACTGAAATATAAGAAAGTAACTATACTGCATATAACTCATTCTCCTTCTCAGTATGTCATCATATCACTGCTTGCCACGCACCTGCTAGAAAGCCATAAAGCTTTTGTATAGCTATGTGCTTTCCTTTTCAACCACGAGTCGTGGTTCAGTATGTTTGAATTTCATTAAAAATATTTTGTGATTATGTTAAAGTCAATGCTCAACTAATGATTAATCTTATATTCAAATAATGTGGGAATACCTTATAATCTTTCTAAAAAAGTTATGCTTTTTTCTATCATAGATAAATGCTTAATGGTATATTTGAATTGAGGAGTTTTGAAAAAATAGGGGAAGTGTAATTTTTTCATTATAAGTTTACATTTTATTTATTTGAGAATTTTTAAAATGATAAATTATCATGTAGCATTCTTTTTTTATTATAAATATTTTATAATTCTCTCAATTTGAAAATATAAAATTACCTTTCTTCTCACTTCCCATCCAAATTCCTCAAATCCAAACACATACCCTAAAAGAAACATAATACAGGTTTGGTCCACATCCTCTCATAACCAACTAGTGGCACAAAGTTCATCAAGAATTTCACTACCTTTTTTAAACCCCACCTTGCCTGTGGACTCCAAAAGAAAAGGAAAAAGGAAAAGTTAAGAGGAAGAAATTTCATCAAACAGCTATCCTTATTTTACCATGCCAAACCCTAAGAAGACCGTAGGAGACAATGGTAATTAAGATAAGGATGAAACACGATTTATTTACTGCACCCTTTAATCTTCAGGAATCACCTTCTTCTTGCAGCAGTTTCTCTTTGGGCATTGAAGTAAACTGCAGCAACAGGTAGGCCCAGGCCATTCTCCTCTGAGAACCTCCTTGTGATGAAATGGTCTCTAGAAGCTGGGGGTCTCACCGTTTGTCTTCCTCTCTGCTTGAACAAGATGAATACGTATCTGTGGATTCCTATTACAGGCTTTGGACACTCATAGGCCACAACCTCTTTTCCTGTATGAAAGTTCAGCCTGTTAGATTCTTGACAAAATGACCATTTACAGGCATCTTTAAAGATGACATTTTTTGTGTTATAATTAACATATATAGGGGTAAAAGTATATCTAAGAATAAGCTTTGTCCTTAGATTCAGAAATATAAAGAAGAATCAATGGTGTCTGTTGACTGTGGTAAGAGAAACTAACCAAAGGAGGCATCTGTGGTACCAGGAATATCTGCAACCATCCTGGCAAATTGGCACCAAGTTGTTGAGAGTTTTGATTATACAAAAAGATATATAGACATTATAAAGAGAGTTTTGATTGTACAAACCAGTGGAGATGTTCCCTTAAATATGGATCACTAGGACTTGGAGCATCTGGGTCAGTCATAATCTTCAAGTTTCCATTTGGTATGCGGGGAGAGAGGATATATACCCAGTATCAGTAGCAGTAGAAACATATATATGTAAAACAATGTCCGAATATAAGGTGAGTGAGAAACATACCAAGGTATAAGCAGCCCTCATGTCATCACCGCCAATCTCAACGCGTGGTTTGGCCATAATAGTAGAAGGCATTAGCTCATGACCATTAGCAACTTGCTTGGTGGAATATATCACATTCATTCTTACACTTGGGCTGAAAATGTCAACCACCTCTCCTATCACTCTTCCCACAGCAAGTGGTTCGATGAGCCTAGACATTTTGCAACAATGCAAAGAGAAGGGATATAGTGTGTGTGGAGAGATGAGGAAACTATGCTCTAAAACTTGGTAATGTGGGTACATGGGAATTGAGATTTCGAAGGCATTTATAGCCACAAGGAATAAGAAAGGGAGTTCATGAGCTTGGCTTGGCTTAATTAGAAGCATATAGAGGATGTTTGGGAAAACTTTTTTCTTTTTCAAAACATTTTTTTTCCAATAAAAAATTATCTTATCTAAAATGTATCTTATTTGTTTAAAGAGTGTAAAGTTGATTATATTTAAAGTGTGTAATATTATTTTTTTGTAACTAAAAACAACTCTTTTAAGAAAAACTTGTATTTGGAGCTTTTTGAGCATATTTGGTAATGCTTAATTTTTTTTGGATAGTCACTTTTTTTTTCAATAAAAAGTTGTTTTATCTAAAATCTATCTTGTTTGTTTAAAGTGTGTAAAATTGATTATAAGTTAAGATTATTTTTTCATAATTAAAAACAATTTTTTTAAAAAATGTTGTTATTTTAAGCTTTTAATTATTTGATTTCAGATTATTTCAAAAGTTTTGAGATCAAATAACTTTTTTAATCATTTCATATATATTTTGATAATTAATTTAATACATAAAAGCGATTCTTTTTATACAATCTAAACAAAATTCTTTATCTTAAAATTGATTATGAACTAACATATTTAAACATAAATTAATTTTTTCATAATTAAATTTTTTTAAAATTAATTATATTTATAATCAATTTTTTAACATAATCTTTTTTTTATAACTAATCCTGATTCCATAAAGGCTTGTCTATTTAGGGAAAGGACATCTGTTCTAAGTATGCAGTTTGTGTTCTTCAAAATTGTTAAGGGAACACGCTAGAGAAAATTATCCTCTGCTACATTTATTTGTCCCAAGTGATCACTCTAAAAAGCCTAAAGTTATATATCAATTTTTATGTCTGATTAACGGCAGAATCTATAACATGTCTCTGACTTATTGGCTGAACGAGAATATGAAGAATATATACGAAAATTTTCCCACTATAATATAATATCTTTGGCGAATGGGAATTCAACTTTTTTGATAAGGTGCTAATTTTCATGCACATGATTTCTCATATCAATGAAAATAAATCTTATCAAGTTCAGGATTTGTGTTTTTAATTCAGTGGAGAAACAAAGATCTAATTAATTGAGGATTAATTGGCATAGAAATAAAGATCAATTGATTTTGAAACAAACGCATTCCCAGATAAGGCCTCATTTTCTATCCCTACTCAAAAAGAAAAAACAAGAAAAAAGGTAAAAGAGGCATTAAAACCCCATACAACTGATGTAGCACATACAGTACGCTCCAATTGCTTGTTAGCAAGCCACATAGTTCAGCCAATATACGGTTCAAAAGGTTATTGCTAGAACCACAAGGTGTGCCTCACTTCGCAAACTTAGTTTTATTTGGTAAACTTTACTTATAGAGTAAGAGTTTGAATCTTATTAGAAGCATCTTGTGATCAAAAGCAAAGTCAACGTTTAAGTGGAGATTAATCTCACACGCAAAAGAGTGTATGGCACCTCATGGTCTTTTCTGAAAAAAATAGGTTCTTGTTAGACATTTTTTTTTAATCAAGATTTTCCTCCTATAAATCTCATCTTATCTATTTTTTTAATGAAATTTAAATTTAAGATATTCACAATAAAATACCGAGTGCTAGTTATCTGTTTGTAGGTTTCACCAACATGGTGTAACACAAGTAGTAAATACTTGGGCTCCTTAAACATGTGGTCAGAGGTTCGATTCCTAACTCATGTGTATGGAAAAACATCTGTTGGGAGATGTCAGCCCCTTAAATGGATCTCAGTACTTCGAGGGATTAGTCCTAACAGTTGCGCATAGGGAATACTCTGAGAAACCAAAAAAAATCTGTTTGTAGGTTCCCGCATCAAGTCAATAAATTAAATTAATTATGTTACAATAAGTGGTTGATTGATATGTCAATTGCATGAGTAGAATCAATTTCTCCTAGATTCATACTTGAGAGGTGGCTGGTTCAGGTTAAAAGCAGCTGACACGATTGAATCAAAATACCCTATTGAACTTTTTCAATAAAATTAATTCTTTGCTCTGACTTTTATAAATTCCACAATTTTTTTTGGTAATATAAATTCCACAAATTCTGAATGGGATGAAATAGGGAATAAATTCAATATGATAATTTCATTAAAGTAGAATGTAAATGAAATTGTTAAAATTTAGCACGTTAAAAAGGTTCATGCAACATATTCAACATTGGATTCCTTAACAGAGTTATAAGAACTCAATTATTAGAGAGAAAAAAAATACTCACACCTACATATAGTTCAAGTAGTAAGCAAATTTAAGTTCAGTGATTGAGGGACTCAACAATATCAAGAGTTTGAACTCGTGAAAAAGTACTTGGGAGAATGATTATTCTCAGTACTTCAAACAGAATTAGTCTCACACCTTAAAAGGTACTGAAATACGCAAGTAAAAAGCAAAAAAAATTCAAAAAAAGAAGGCCTAATACACAAAATTCTTACTATATATTGAGGTTTGAAAAGGATTAGATATATGCAATTTTATTTCTATTAATAGAGCGATTGTTTCTGCGACTATTATTAGTCAAACAAAAAACAAACTTTATCACAAACTCTATCACAAATTATTGAGTTATGTTATATATATATATAGCAAGTTCTTATTCTCTTTCCCACTTCTACAAAAACACAAAGGACACGCAAAGAAAAAGAAAAGGAATAAGCACAAAATGAACAGAAAGAAAAATTCATTGGGCACTACTAATAGTTTAGTATATTTTCAGCTTTGTAGTTTCCAAGTAATTATTTGCTTTCATTATACTGTTATGTTGTTTCGCAAAAATACATGAAATGAACCCATCACTGTCTCCCTTATTTATACAAGGTATCTATTATTCTGTCTCAGAAGCTAACATGAAGAACAAACCATGCATACCAGCCAATGTACAGTACACCAATACAAGTGTTCAATGCCCCTCTTTTCTTTAATTTTGGCTAATTAAGAAGTGCTCAACAATATCCTCAGTGAACAGTGTAGCTACAAGATGGTGTAAAGTGGGTCCTTCTGCTGTTCTGCAGAATTCTAAGTTTCTAACTTATTAGACTAGTAGTCGGCCTGTTGATAAAAAAAAAAAAAAAAGAGTAGTAGTCGGCCCAGAATGGCAGCCTTTGTCCTTTGTGGTCTTCTCACTTTATTGGAGCATTATAAGGGATGATGGGAATTTGCAGAGTGTGCTCGTTTAAGAAAAGTGAATGCATGCAATTAACCTCTCCAAACTTGACACGTAGTGTCACTTTTGCAGAATATCTTCGTCTGCAGAAAAGCATGGAAGAGATTGTAAAACATTCATTTGCATTTTTCTATCTCATATTCTTTTCGAATGCCTGGGTGTCACTTGATCAGTATCAACTTCAACCCTCGCTTAATCATTAAATAATTTTTTTATTATAATTTTTTAAAAATTTAAATTACAGACATTATCTTTGTTTGGATGTGAAGAAAAAATGAAAGGAGAGAAAAAAAAAAGAAAAAAGAAAAAAGAAAAAAGAGAAGAGAAAAGTGAGTTTTCTCTTTCTATGTTTAGAAGAAGAGAAAAATAAGAGAAAAAAATGAAAAAGAATTTTTTCTCTTATATGTTTGGATAAAAAAGTAAGACAAAAAATAATTATACAAAATAACCTATTTATACAAGACAACATAATAAGATGGGTAAAATTATAATTTTACAACATCACCACTTTCCCTTCACAATGTTCTTCTCATAAGAGGGGAAAATTTTTTTTTTGGTAGGTTACACACCTGTTTTTTTTCTTTCCACCCACTTTTCTCTCCATATCAAAAGAAAAGAAAACATTACATGGACTCATTTTTTCCTCTCCTATTTTCTTTCTTTTTTATTTTCTTGTAGGCATGTGGTCTTGATCTTTACAAAAAAAAATGTGTTCTTGATATTATAAAACTATAAATTATTTATAAAGTAAATTACATTTAGCTCATTTGTCTCTCAATGTCTTAACCCGTTTTGCTCATCCATCCAACCCATTATTATTAAACATATCAAAGTTTAAGCAAATTATACTTCAATATTACCGAGTGACTTGTTCACTTTAATCACTTTATTTGGGATTTATTCACAAAACATACTTCAAATTTGTTTAAATATGATAGAATTAGGACCATAATGGCCTAACTCATGACTTTTACGTGCTTGCTAATGTGAGTTGGATGGATCAGCAACTGGAGCAAAATTTATAAGAACTAGCTAGGTGATGTTTTCTTTTAAATTAACACATGTACAATTTAAACAACCTTCAACATAATATCAAATGTAGGTTAAGTACAATTTGTATATATTTATATTTATATATTTTTACATACGTTTTATAAATTATTATATAACACTTAAAATTTTCCTATAACTTGTAATTTTTTAAATAATCTAAATTCTATACATACACTAACATATGATGCATCTATCATTTTCTTAATTTATGTTGGAGTAAGATCATAATTTTTGCCCCAGAAGAGTGTAGAATTTTATATGGTGAAATCCGTTTATTCTCAATCAATCAACTCATGTCAATAGATCGGCAGCTCTAACAGAGGTGAATATCATCACCTCTCCAAACTTGACACGTAGTCTAGAATGTATTGGTCTGCCACCAATGGGCCATATGACCCATTTGTTTAAGATTCTTTTGGAGGCAAAAGGCTTTCTAAAAAAGGAAATAAAAAACTTCCTTCCAACAAACGAACAAAGGTGAAAGCACCTGTTAGCGTTAGAATAAAAACAATCAGAGGTCTATCAGCTTAGCTGACTGGAAAGAAATATTTGATATTAATATTAGGGAAATATTTGATATTAATATTAGATATAGAGTTTAATTTTTAGAGAGTGTACATTTCTTTCTTTTTCTTTTTCTCTTTCTCTTTTTTTTTTCTCCCCTTTTCTTGAGACTTTCTTTAGGGATTGCTCCAAGGTCCCACCTTAGAGGGGGGCTTCCGTTAACCCCAGCAAGGCCATGTACCAAAAAAAAGAAAAAATAATCTCTAAAAATATTTTTTATTTACAAGTTAGTCTTTAAATTTTTTTTTTATATGAGTTAGTCCTTAAATTTATAAAATTTGTATCAATTTAGTGATTTTGTTATTTTTAGTTAACCAAGTTAAACGATGACTTTTGACGTGATATGTAAAGAGTAAATGGTAAATGTTAAGTACTACATAAATTGTTACTTTGCCTTTATTCTTGAGATACGGCGTCGTTTTACCTTAGTAAATCTTCACCTTCTCATATACAAAACACTCAATCACTCATTTATTAAGCTAAAATGACGTCATATCTCAAAGAAAAATATTGAACAACATGTCATGTGACACTAAACGTTACGTATAGACACTTAACATATCACATCATAGGTCATTGTTTAACTTGGTCAACCAAAGATAACAAAATAACTAAATTGATACAAATTTTATAAATTTAAAAATTAACTCGTACACAAGAATAAATTAAGGATAAAACTACAATGAAAGATATTTCTAGGAAATAAGTTGCCTTTTACTCTTTATGTATGATATGTCTTTGATTGACTTTGTTCTCACATGATGTTACATCAAACAAAAATAAATTTGTATGAAAATAAATGATAGGAGATTATGTTACCACGTGGTTTTCAATACTTAAGAAGATAGATGAATTGAGTATTATCATATTTTTGCAGAATTGGTCCCTTTGAAAAACTTGGGTTTTTCGAAATTGAGAAATTCTCAAATAGAAATAGTGCAATAAACAGGTTAAAGCGCTTATAAGTACAAGATTATGCAGCAAAGATTATAAACACATCAGATAAGCAATTATACCAATTATGAAATTTAAGGTAAATTAACAAATGTAAAGAAAATAGGAAGAGAAGCTTGCCAATACTAATTTATTCTAGTTCAGCCACTACCACTTGTGACGTACGTCCATTCCCTAATTTCAATGCATTGAGATTTTCTTCATTATCTTCCTAGTCTTCAATGGTGCCAGGCAAACCTTACACAAATCTTAGATACACAAATCTTAGATTTTCTCTTGGTACTGGGCAACCACTCTCCTAGATTACAAAGGTAGTAAGGAAAACTCTCAGCGAAATATGGAAGCAAAATTACAAGAGAAACTCTGAAGAGTAGATGATACAAGGTAAGTTCTATGGGTATAATGAATAACTCAAAATAAGCTAAGTTAACAGAGTAATAATCTTTGGAGAATGAATCTCTTATCACTTAAAAGATATTTCTTAGATGTGTAAAAAATGTTCCTCAACTCTCTAAATCCATGTATTTATAACCCCGGATACAAGGGTCTATATTCGAATACAACTCTTTTCCAAAAGTGATTTTTAAAGTTAATATTCGAATACAACACTCAATATTTGAATACAAGTTGTTTTAGTTACTTGGTATTTGAAAATAGAGATTTGTATTCGATTACAAGACCATTATGGGTTTTTTGGGTTTCAATTAAGAATAAAATATTCGAATACAAGCTATCTATATTCAAATACAAGCCTTGGTATTCAAATACAACCTTGTGTATTTGAATACAAGTTCATTTAAAAAATGCTCCTACTTAAATGTAACAGTGTTGAGTTCACATGTTACCCAGGTTCTGAAAACCGGATCGGACCGGTTCGACCGGGAACCGGTCACCCCACCGGTCCGGTCCACCACAAAAAACCAGCCAGGTCAAAAACCGGTAAACTGGTCGACCAGGACCGGTCCAATTAGGTTCAACCGGTCCTCTTTTTTTTTTTTTAAATTTTGCTAATTCAAATAATGTCATTTTGATCTAAAAATTGAATGTAAGTCAATCTAAAAAGAATTTTATATGAAATACTTAAACTTAGATTGTATAAAAGCTTAGAAACTAAATGTATAATTGATTATATATCTCTTTGAACTGAAACTGAAATTTTTTTAAACAAAAATAAGCTATAATACTGTTACAGAATACTTTGGACTCTCAAAAAATAAACTGTAAACTATTTTTTATCATTTATGTTGTTTTTTATAATTTTTAATTCGTTTAATTAGTATGTAATATATATTTATATATATAAATATATTTAATTTATTTAATTATATTCCGGTTCGACCACGATTCAACTATGGTTGAACCATTGAACCTTGAATCAGTCTCCTAATCGGTTCAATCACCAGTTTTATTTTCAGAACCTTACATGTTACTAGTATTTGAATATGGTGCCACGTATTCAAATACAAGTCAAGTGGAAGCCAAATAATTTGAATTTCAAAAAGTTGATAGTCGAATACAAAGTGTTGTATTTGAATTCAAAGATCCGAAATTCAAATATTTACAGATATTGATATCCAAAATATAAGTGTTTGATCTTTGGAAAACTTTAAAGAATTGAGTTAATGGTCAAGTACTTTGAAAAACATTTTTTTTTTGCTTTAGAATCTTTTTGGTAAAACATTTGGTTGGTTTAACTTTTTGGGTGAGCTTATTAAGAATAAATCCATTACCCTTACAAAAGACTCTTAAGTTCTAACTCGGTTCTTCGTTTTTGCAAGCACTTGATCTTTAAGGTTCAAAGGTTTATCATCAAAACACCTTTGGGTAGTCCAACAAAACGATCTTCAAGTCTTGGTTCAACATAATAATTGTTGGTAAGATTGAAAAGATAAGGAGAGAAAAGATAGTAATCTTAAACAGTTGGCCTAATAACAATCCAATAGAAAAATTATTCGGATTTGAACCTTTGACCACTTGACATAGAATAATTAATTCTCTTAAATGCACTAAGTTGATAGAGTGTGCACCTAAAATCGACTGATGAGTTACTTATTCTCATGATACTCTTATTGTAAAAAAAAGCATACAAAGATGGTAAAAACTAACAATGTATTTAGATTTAATGCATTTTTTTAATGTATTATTAATTTTCACCTCTTATTTTTTCACTTTTACTCTTAAAGTTACAATTTCTGTAACTCAAATAAAATGAATATTACAACCAAACCAACCATTTTTAATTTTTTTAATAACTTGTTTGAATTTATTTTACAGTACTTGTGGGTTAAATTATTCTTTCAAGTCTTTTGACATTTGTATTTTTTAGTAATGCTAGAAATATAAAAAGTTGTGTTAAAGAATGAGTTTATGATTTCCCATATCATCAATCAATTATAAGAAAATTATAATTACAAGTAAAGAAAACCATTTACAATTAAATTTGATGGTTCTAGTTCTTAACAAGATAAATGCTATGTGAAGGTTTTTTTTTGTTTTTGTTATAAAAGAGGTTTAAAACTTTTGTGAGAATGGGGATGGCAGGCTAAAGTGTAAATAAAGTGGCTTAGCTGAGATTCAATCCTAAAATCAAATAGTCTTAAAAAAAACCCTTGATATCACTTGAACTATGACTCTTGGGTAATGGTATGCGAAGTTTTATCCTGCCTTGGAAAGAAATTGTTCACGAAAAAATAATTAGATCATCAAATATGGTAGGAAACTACAAGTGGCAACTTAACAATTGGGCTACATTGAGTCCAAATGCAAAAACTAAAACGGCCGAATTGATAATCATTCAAAGACAAATCGAAATTTGGACTTTGATGGGATTGGCTGTGACCAGTACATATGAAGCTCTAATTGGGCCTACAATGTCCAGAAGAACATTTGGGTAACACAAAGATGCTAATAGTAGGCCCAACAGGTCAAGCCCAAATATTCATATCCCTAACGCCTTAAAGGGGTTTACATCAATAAAGAGAAGGGCAATTTCAGAGCCCAATTAACTTCTCAGCCCATCAGTTAATGGGCTTAAGCGCACCAATGCAAAACAGATACCCGCATCTTTGCCCTTTATTTATAGCCTTTTTTCTCTATTAGGTGTAAAACCTTTTTCTGTTGACTTGTTTTGGAGTATAACAATATATTGCACACCACTTGTTACACGTTTCCTTCACACCCATATTGAGTAATGCTAGATATACAAAACGCAAAAAGTTACACTATTATATTTATCTCAATCTTAAGATTGTCCAGAAAAAAAAAAAGGCTTAGTTTCGGACCTTAGTCGAAGCCAAAACATGTCCTGAGGATATACTCTTACCGGACAAAAACCAAAAAACTGATTTTACACACGAGTTGTGTTTTCTTTTCCTCTATATTACTATATAATAATTATTCACTTTATCTAAATTATTTTATGTTTAAATACATTTTTTTTCTACCTTTCTACTTTTTCTGTGTTCAACCTGATGACAAATCTCATAATATTTCGCTTTATATTATTTCTTATGTTAATCATTTTTAATACTACATCAACAGTAACAATAAAAGAATAAATATTATTCTAAGATTAACAAAGAAAACATATAAGAATCAATACTAACAAAATAGGAACATTGTAAAAAGTTCTATTGTCAAAGCATCGATCAGAAAAATGATACACATTTTTCTTTTCATTTTATGCCACCTAATTTTCATAAGAAAAAGAGTAGCTTTAAATAGTTGGCAAGCACATTAGGAAAGCTCGTTAATATAATTCCCGCCTTTTTCCCCCCAAAAATGCTTTCATTAAAAGGAAGATTTACAATATCCAATTTTTTTAATGGATATACGTGGTATTTTGTAATAATTAGACAATTTGTCTTGCAAATAACTGATCTTAACTAAATCTTTGCCTTCTAAAAAAATGATTTTTAGCATGTTGATTCCCCATATCATCGCACACTTTTATGCTTTCCATCTCAAATTTTGATCACACATCATTTCACAACAGTGCTGATATAATAGTAGTTGTAATAAATCTCAGGATCAGAGCCCTTCCCTAACAATAGATCACTATTTTGAGTCTCGGATGCCAACCATGTTTATGTATCTATGACAATGACATAGGTTGGCCCCAAATTGGAAAACTGTTGAGCAGTACTTATGATATGGTTGCTCAATTGGTAAAACGTCACTCCTAAATGGATGTATTAAAATCTTAATCACTGCTCTTCTATGGTCTCTATTGCATTGTAGTCATGGTATATACTATCATATTAAATGGTGCTTGAATGGATAATCAGTAATATTCATGAACGTAACAAGTGAGAACAGAGATTTGGTTATGTTTGTCTCATAGTAGCTATCCTACTCATCTGTGGTATGGAAATGCTTTATTATATATATTAGCTAGTAAAAATGTGTAGGCTGAGACAAAAGCAGACAAATCTGGTTTGCCATAAATTATTCAAGATATAGGGCTCGTAAGAAAAGCCTATATTCACGATGGAATACTTCTTGCAGATTAGAAGCAGAGACCAAAATGATTCCACTGTGGCTCCCTCCCACTTGTCTTGGTTGGAATGAAACACAATGATCTTGCCTATTGTATGATTTTTAAAAACATGAAAAATCTTAAAATCAAGCATAAACAAATGAGTTAGTATTTATTAATCCCATGAAAGCTTTTCGTTTCTTTTTACTCACTGGACTATGAGAAAGAGAAAATAATATTTTTGAGGATTTGTCCTTTTCCTAATGGACCGAGCTAGAATTGAAGGTCAAAATATTTCTGTTTTACCCCTGATGAAAATGGAACTAAGATATTTCTCTGTGGTTTTCCGGATGAAAGTGGAACTAATATTAATTTGAAATAACTGCAGAGTGTGGATTGCAATCATCTACAACTACAACCTTCTCTAATGAGAATGAGATTGACTTTTGTGCTGTCTGCCTGGAGAGGCCATGTTCAGTGGCTGCGCAGAAGGTACTCACTATACTTGCAACCTTTTTTCCTTCACACATATTCAAGATTATGATATTAGAATTTGGAACACTTAGTGATGAGATACTCTGTCATATCCTAAGTCATTTGTGAAAGCCCTGCAGAATACTTGAAATTCGAACTCACTGGTGGATGCTTTCATATTTAGTGTAACTGATCTCGAGATTTTTACATGCAGGATTTGGGCATGAGCTTTGTGTAAGATGTGAGCTCTATCTTTGCTCAACAAGCAATGTTTCTTCAGAATAGTTTGGCCCTCCTGGCTCTATCCCTTGGCCCCATTGTAGACACGGAATTGTCATCTTTTGTCAAGTTACCAGGTTACCAAGCAAAAGAAAATAAACTACATGTTTCTCTTAGCCTGTGTACCATGCATGCTACATCCACGTCACCTGGATCGAACACCTCTTTCTTATACACCACCAGACATTCGAAGAAATGGTGTATCTTCTCTTCTTTCAGGTTGTATTTGAAATGAATTAAAAATGAAATTGATTTGATTTGAATTAAACTAACTTAATTTAAAAATTAAATTTTATATTTGGAACTTATTATAAAAAATTATATTTAAATTGATTTGAAATTCATTAAAAATAAATAAATTTGATTTAATTTTTATTAACCTTATATCATTGTAAATGATATTGTTAAGTTAGTCAGGTAAAATAAAAAAGTTAATTAAGGATAAAATAATTAATCTAAATAATTAAATTTAAAATCAAATAAAATACACTCAAATTCAACTAAATTTAAATAAATTTCTAAATACACACAACTTAAATAAAAAGGATTTCAAAATTAAATCAATTACTATTTTTTAACAAGATCTCATTTTTTAACGTTACAAACACACTCTCAGAGATAGTCTTCCCCTTCACTTGTAGCCCATTTCCATCTGTGGCAATTCTTCTATGTACAATGAAATGATGGTCCATGCTCCATCATTTGAAAGTACAAACATGAGATGAATCCCCTCATCACTCACAAACATCGACAATAGATCATGATAAAATGGAAGGGCCACGACTTGAGAAAGCAACTTGTTCAAGCATGTTTTGGGGTACAAGAAGGCAGTGAGCATCAATGCAATTCAGAAATAAATGCTTGACCCAATTGGCTGGTGTATGGTCATTCTTATGTTGTGGATACTAGATACAGTTTTAGATCAACAGAGCAGTCCACAGTTGTCTTATTAACCAGCCTCAAATAGTGGAATCCAGTGGATATATCAAGAAGTAAAAAAGCTGCTCTGCAGATCTGTTTTACTGCACAGGCTGCATACTAGGTGTCCTGGTGATAAATACAATTCTGGCATTTCAGCAGGCAGACCACCTTCTGAATGCCCACTCATGATATTTACTATTTAGAGAGGGTTCCTAAAGTTAGTATGACCAGTTTGTTATTGTAATTGATTGTAATTTGGATTTCATTTCATCATAGAAAAGAAAGTGTTAGGAAAAAGAAGAAAAACGCCTGCTTTTTTGCGTATGTATCAGATTAGGGTTCTGTATATTATGTTTGTCATGAATTTTATAGGTTTACAAATTAAGAACAAATTTGGACTGAAACGGCTTGTTTATACAGTTATAATTGCCCTTTCTGTGAACTTGATGGTGTTACTCCCATCAACACTAAACGTTTGCTGAAGTACTTGTTTACCAAAGCATGCTTGTTTAGCCTTGCTGTATAAATTTTTATCTTGTAAGATTATTTTTTTTTGTATGATTTGCATTAATAGAGACTAAGTTTTTTTCTGAAAGTTTTAGGGGCGCACCCCCACATTAGTTAGGTGCAATGAGGAGAATTAATTCCTTTGAGTGGCCCAATGTTTGGATCCAAGTAATCAAGGTAAGAACATATCTCATGAACCACTGCACCAACCCTTAGATTTTGCAAGATTTGTTTCTCAAAAAAGCACTTGTATGAGAATTAGTTTTTTTTTTGCTAAAATCACAAGGTATCTCAACACGTTTTGAGTATCAGATTAATCCTTACTCAGATATTAGCTTCACCCTACTCGAATGTGAGAATTACTGATAAATGCCAAGGTAATTTAGCTTGTTCTTGCAATCAATTTATGCTTTTAGCGTTAGTTGTAGATGCGTGCTCACTTTTACAACGGAAAAATAGATTTTGCTGTTGGCTAAAAGCAATTTTGGTTAATAGCTACATACTATTTATTATTATTGGCCTTAGTAGCCACTATTAGAAACACCAAAAAAATGTTAATTTTTCTTCTTGTAAGTGTGCTTTTAATTTATATTAACAGCTCAATGTTAATTAGCAAGCTTGCTAATCTTTGTTAGACGTTGTAAGCATTATGTGTTTTAAACTTAGACCCTGTCTGGTTATATTATAATCCCTAAGTCCCACATTGCTCAGAGAAGGCTCTTAAGGGGTCCCTATATAAGGTTATACTTATGACATATACACCTTATGAAATACGACTGAAAGTGTGTACTTATAGTAAAATAGACTATTGATAGTTAATCAAAATTACTTACTCTAATTGACTTGGTCTTATTTCAATTTTTTCTTTGAGGCTTAGCTCTTTACTTTTTGCACTTTAGTCTATGATATTTTTATTTACTTTTTTTTGTTGTATGACCCAAAAATAATTTTATTAATTGTAATATTTTTTCTCATTTATTTTTGTCTAATTCATGAAAATTAAATTTATTTTTTGTCTGAATAAAATGTTTTCTACTATGTCATGGAAAAATTAGTTTATTTTTAATTTTTTTTATGAAAATTAAACTAACTTTTGTTTTCTTCATGACCATTTTGATAATTTATTTTATGTTTAATGTATTTCATGAAGATAAAATTTAATATATAAAGTTATTTTATATGTATTATTTATTTTCATGAAATATAAATATAAAACTATAATTAATAAAATGTTTATTTTGTATTTTTATGTAATAGATATTTTATTATATTTCTTATAACACATGTTAAAAGAATAAATTTATATATATATATATATATATATATATATATATATATATATATATATGTTCATGGCAGGATTGTCAATCCTGCCATGGATTAAAATAACTAAAAATCGAAAAGGACGAAGGTTGTTGGTTTGAACTGAGGGTGTTGTTAGGAGTGGCTAGTGGAGTTCATTGAATCTATGTGAGGTACTTGGGTTGTGGTTGGTTGAGTTGATGGGTCTTTGCTCATGGTGTGGGTGCATAATGTGAGGGTATGTGTTCATGTGAGGCGCTTCGTTTGGGTGAGTGATGCTATCGTGAGAGTATGCATGGAGTGTGTATGTTGTTAAAGGGTGCATGGAGGATGGGTCTTGATTTTTGTTTGGGTGTGTTGCAAGAGTGAAAAACATTTAAGCATGGGTTTGATTGTATTGGCTTATTGCAGGGGATATTAGGTGGCGTTGATGCATGGTAGATGAAAGAGGTCTGAGATGTTATTTGAAAGTTTGGTGTTGATGATGGGTTTATGGTGATCTACGCATGAAGGTTTTGTGTTGTAAAGGAAACTCACCTAAAAAAATGGAGGAATTGATCGACAGTGATGAGTTAGCCTCGAATAACTATTAAACTTGAGCATAAAGAAAATCAATTGGACCAAAAAGTAACAAATCATGTTGAACTCAGATCAAACAAAACACCCATGACCTGAAACACTCAACAAACAACCTTTGTTGTGGGAAAAAATGGAAGGATGTCGGCGGTGTGGCTTTGTGCAGCAAGGGAAGGCATGCAATTACAAGACTTAGCAAATAATTAATGCCACGGATTTTTATTTTTCTTTCCAAATGATTTATGTGATAAAAATATAACATGTTCAACCGGTACCCACATAATTTATTAACAGTTGGATTAATTCATGTGTATTGTTATTATTAATGCACGATTATTATTGAATAGTGCATTGATGTACCCATTTTTTTTAAGTGTATATTAGACATTATCGTGTACTTGGTTCTAGCTGCATCATTCTTTGTTGGGCGGAGATAAGAGTAATCACATCCAACTAAACGACGTGTTTGCCACGTTTGTGATCCGCATAACCTTACTAGGAAAAATTGAAAGGCCAAAATCCATTTTAAATTTCTAGTATCCTAAACCATATTTTCAACAATCTTGCTTCCCAAAGTCAAGGATGAGAAAGAAAATGGATTGGAAGAGAATTTATCTTGGATTGGATGCGTTAAGTCGACAATCAAATCCAACTAAAGGATATATTCGCCGCGTCTGAAATCTTGATATCCTTAATGGCATAAAATAAAAAGAAGAAAGAAGGTTAAAATATAATTTACTTCCTTAAATTAACCCCTTTTACGTTTTAACTAAGGTTTAGGAACGTGTAACTTATCCTTACAATAATTACTTATTGAGCTTAAAATCCCTCCCCATTAAACACCTTACCTTTTAAGTAGTTAAAGAGTGTTTTCACTGTTTTGCAAGCCACCCAAAATGATGCTTCTGTACGGTTCCCCAAATTTTGAATCGATCTCTTCCAAATCTTCTGGTTTCGGTGGTAGTTTAAGTCGGGGAGGATGAATTCCTCCATACTTACTTACTGGTGATCGAAACTCTTCATTTGACTTCGGTGTTAGGAGTCGTTTCTGTTGACTCGCTTGATTGTACCTTCGGTATAGTTCACTTATCTTTTTTTTGCCTTTTTTCCTCTTTGTTCTCTATAAAGCTGAGATGAACTGTTGATTGAACAGTGTTTTTGCTCGAGGCCTAACAGATATGGAAATAATAAAGGTTTGGTTTTGAGATAATACATGTAGTGCCATTTTTGGAGAACTTTTCTTGATGACAACGATTGGTACAGATGAAATCTTATTATGCTGGAAAATAACTGCGTGCCATTCGCTAGCTATATGTAATATCCCATGTGTATCTGCGTTTTATGCGAAATAATCAACCAATTACATCGTAAGTTCTTGTTTGCTTCATGATTTTCGAAGGAGGCAGTTAAAATTATCTCTAACTACGCACAAAATTATCCAAGAATTTTAGATGTTGTATGAGTCTTCTTTTCTGTCTTTATGTCATGGAAACAATCTCACACTGGAGTACAAAAATAAAAAAGTTCCCTTTAGAAGGGCCCACTAGTCATTTTTTAATTTTGTTGGTCCTATATATGCTTTACATATCAATTATAGAATTTTTAATCCTAGTATACTATATGGGTTTATCTTGTGCAAACTGGTCATAGCAGTTGATGACCACGGTCTTAGCTCTTCAATATGCTTAAATGTCCAATTTACAACGATGATCTGGTTCAGGTAATTAAGAAGTGTCAAACAACAATTCATTCTAAAACTTAAGCTCTTAGACTAAAGTGTATATCAGAGTTTAGTTTAATTATTTTAAAACTTTATTATTATGTTCGCATTTTGGACATTTCAAACACAAATCTAATTTTAATTTCATTCTAGAATATCTGCTAATAGTTATCTTATTCTTATGCAGATTTTAATCAAATTTTAGTGGTAGTTGTGTTTAGACTAAGACAACCTGAATGTACACTGCAGAGTATTTAAGGCTAGCAGAGAAAATGGCTAATGACAAAAACAATAAGGAAAACGTTATTTAGTCCGATGACACTTGCCCGGATTGTGCCTGGGGTGACGTAGCAAATTTTTTTCCTTTTTGATGCTTTGTGTGTGATGATTGAGAAGGATAATGTAAGAGAGGCAAAGAACAAAGAGTGTAAATGTGATGATCTTGTATATCCGGGTAATAGAGCCACCAGAGCCACATAGCAATGCTCAAACAATAAATACATGCTCCCTGTAAAATTCCTTTTGGGTAAATCACATTTGAGCAATTTTCAACCAAGTTTGATAATGAGAGACGCACCTTTCCTATAGAAGTGGCAATTATTTTGATGTTATATATATTTGTCTCTGTCTGTCTCTTACTAAGCTTTTGTTTCTTCCATGGTATTGCATAGAATATAACGTCGAAGGCACTATTTTAAGAGAATGTGTGGAGGCGAGGGTGGCTACCAAATAATTGTTTTTTACTTGAATGGCTACCAAATAATTGAGTAATGATAGCTGTGCTTAATTTCAAGTTATTAATAATATTCATACTGCGGTGTGAAAGAAATGTAAATAAATTTTAAATTTAATCTATCCTTAGTGTAATTTTATTATTAATAATAATAATAAGAAGAAGAAGAAACTATCATATCTTTATACTAATTAAGACATTTCATTCGTCGTATAAGATTTTGACAGTTTTTAAACAAATAGCATTATATATATAATTTAGTTATAGTTTAGATTATTTGTAAATCAAAATTAAATTTATACACATATTGTAACTTTTAAATGATATACAATTATCAATATTGATGATTATATTATATTACTAAGTCCTTTCCCATCACTTATTAAATTGCATATATACTCCCTTAAATATAAACTCGATCCTTTGTTTTTTTATAGAAAAAATGATACTTGAAAGCAACACAAACAAATCATTTAAAAAAAAAATCCATCGCTATATTGAAAACTTCAAGCTTTTTTCTATAATGACGATACAAAAATTTGAATTATGACCTCTTATAAATTATTCGAACTTTTCACCACAAGCTCACTCTTATAGTAACTTTGTAAACTTCAACTTTATGTCCAACATTTTTCTTTTCCTTTCTATTTATGAATACATTTTTATTCTTTTCTTTATATACTACATATATACCCCTTTAAATTTAGATTTTCTTTTTGTTTAAAGTTTTTAATGTAGAAAAATAAAAAGTTGATCTTTTAGAGAAATTAATACTTGAAAATATTCCCCAAAAATCGAATTTAAAGAAAAGCCATCCCCATATTGTAATAGTAGATTATTTTTCTTTTTTGATAAACACCACATTTTCTTAGTAAGGCTACTTATCTTAGTCCAAAAGCTGTAACTCAAGTGGCACCAAATTTTTTTTTAAGACTGATTGATCCCATATCGAATCCCTGAAAAAAAAGCTACCTATCTTAATTGTATTCAACTGTACTCAAGACTCCATTTCTGAATTCAATTGTCTTGCAGTTGTATATAATTGTGATGTCAATTGATTGCGATATTAATAGAGTATTATTGTTGTTTAATTAACGTAATTTTAAAGGGATAAACAATTTTTGTACACCACATGTGTCAAAAAGCCGTGCACAGTTAAGGTTTACATACGTTTAACTCAAATTTAAGTGAATCCGGCATAGGTCTAGTTAACCTCAAAACTAGTTTTGAAAGTTGAAGAAATTGCAATGATATCGCTCGACCACTGAAATGTAAGAAAGTAACAATACTGCATATAACTTGTTCTCCTTCTCACTATGTAATCATATCACTGCTTGCCAGTTGCCACGCACCTGCTAGAAAGCCATAAAGCTCTGGTATAGCTATGTGATATGTCCTTTCCTATCACAGATAAACCCTTAAAAGAAACCTACCTAAAACCAGTTTGGTCCACAACCTCTCACAACCTTCTAGAAGCGGTATAAAGTACATCAAGAATTTCTACTACCGTTCAAATCTCGCCTTGCCCACAGGCTCCCTTGAGGGACTCCAAAAGAAAAAGTTAAGAGAAAGAAGTTTCATCAAACAGCTATCCTTATTTTACCATGCCAAACCCTAATAAAGCCACAAGAGACAATGCTAAGTAAGATAAGGTGGAAACCAATTTTATTTAATGCGCCCTTTTAATTTTCAGGAATCAGTAGGTCCTCCTTCTTGGAGCAGTCTCTCTTTGGGCATTGAGGTAAACTGCAGCAACAGGTAGGCCCAGGCCATTCTCCTCTGAGAACCTCCTTGTGTTGAAATGGTCTCTTGAAGCAGGGGGTCTAACTGTTTGTCTTCCTCTCTGCTTGAACAAGATGAATACGAATCTGTGGATTCCTATTACTGGCTTTGGACTCTCATACCCCACAATCTCTTTTCCTATATATGAAAGTTCAGTCTGTTAGATTCTTGACAAAGTGACTATTATTAAACACATCTTTAAAAAAAGGCAATTTTTTGTGTTATAATTAACATATGGGAAAAGATTATATGAACTGCAAGTTTGCAACATTCAAAAGAAGTTATAACGGAAGAGAGTGTCATAAGTTATTCAATGACTAATATGTGAGGAGTGTGTAAGTATAAGTTTGTGCAAATATCATTACTAACGTGTGTGTCTGTATATATATATGTAAAAGTATATCTAAGAGTAAGCTTTGTCCTTAGATTCAGAAGTATATAGAAGAGTCGATGGTGTCTGTTGACTGAGGTAAGAGAAACTAACCAAAAGAGGCATCTGTGGTACCAGGAATATCTGCAACTATCCTGGAAAATTGGCACCATGTTGTTGGAGAATTTTGATAATACAAAAAAACTATAGACATTATAAAGAGAGTTTTGATTATACAAACCAGTGGAGGTGTTCCCGTAAATATGGATCACTGGGACTTGGAGCATCTGGGTCTGTCATAATCTTCAAGTTTACATTTGGTATGGATATTGGTGGGGGGGGGGGGGGGGAGAGGATATATACAAAGGATCAGTGGCAGTAGGAACGTATATGTTAAGCAATGTCCAAATATAGGGTGAGTGAGTAACTTACCAAGGTATAAGCAACCCTCATATCATCGCTACCAATCTCAACGCGTGGTTTTGCAATAATAGTCGAAGGCATAAACTCCTGACCATTAGTAACGTGCTGGGTGGAATATATCACATTCATTATTATACTTGGGCTGAATATGTCAACCACATCTCCTATCACTCTTCCCAGAGCAAGTGGTTCATTGAGGCTAGACATTGCGACAATGGAAAGAGAAGGGATCGATGTAGGTGTGTGTGGAGAGATGAGGAAAATATACTTTAAAACTTGGCAATGTTCGGGTATTTGACAAGTGAGGTTTTGAAGGCGTTTATAGCCAAAAGGATTTAGAAAGGGAGTTCATGAGCTTGGCCCAAAGTTATAAAAAGTGGCCGGTGGGATCGGTGAATCAGTGAACCGATCACTTGGTTAATTACGCATGTAAATTTGTCAAATTTGGTGGACTTGGTCATGACTTGGTTGTCAGCTAGTTTTCATTGAACCAACTAGGTCATGCATTTAGAAAAAAAATTGAAAAAGAAAAAAATTATTAAAATGATTAGAAATTATAACTTTTGATTCCCCTGATTAAAAAGCATTATATATTGATTTCACATTACCTTTTTAGATTTACGGGATACAAACAACCAATTGGGCAAATTGGTTTATAAAAAAAAATCTTTATTTTATAAGTTATGATAATTTTTACAAAAAAATTAGATTTTTTTACGAAATAAGAATTAAACTCTAATTTTTTTTCCTTAAAATCTTCATTTTTCTTAAAATAAGAGTACTTTTATTATTTATAATAATAAATATCATTATATGTAGTGTATACTTTTAATGTATATTTATATATTTTTTATTTTTATTAAATATTTATATATTTATTTAATTTTATATGTTTCAACTAATAACTTATTAATTAAATCAATGACCTAGTGTCATAACTAAATCAATCATCAGTCCGAGTTTGATAATTATGACTTGGCTTAGAAGCATAAAGAAATATTCCACAAGGCTTGTCCATTTAGAGAAGGACATATGTTTTAAGGGGAAATTCTTAGTTAGGTATTGTAATTAATTATAAAAACTCAATTCAATATTAAACATGTATACAATTATGTAGATTATGTTATACATATCTCTAAAAAAAAAATATCTTTGCACATAACAACCGTTAAGCACGCCTACCTAAAAAAATTTCCTGCTTTTAAGTGTATAAATTGTGTGGTTTATAATTGTTAAGGGAACACGCTAAAGGGAATGACCATTTGCTACATTTATTTATCCTAAGCTATCACTCTAAAAAGCTTAAAGATATCAATTTTTATGTCAGATCGATTTACAGCAGAATCTAATAAGATGTCTTTGTCGCATTGGGTAATCGCGAATGAAGAATATATATAACTTTTTTACCTCTATAGTATAATATCTTTGGCGAATGGGAATTCAACTTTTTGATAAGGTGCTAATCTTCATGCGCATGACTTTCTCGTACTATAAATGATCTCATCTCATCAGTTTTAATGAAATTTGAATTTAAAAACTCTACAATAAAATACCAAGTGGTAGCTATTTGTTTGAAAGTTTTAGCAACAAATCCATAAATTAAACTATGTCCTTGTTTGAATGTGTTTTACTTGCTAAATTTTTTTTAAATTTTTCTTTCTTAAACTTTAATATGCTTGGATGAGTTTTTATAAAGAAGCTGAAATACTAACAAAAAAAGTCTATTTTTAACTAAATTTTTATGCTTCTAAAAGAAGACTTTTTTTTAATAACATATAAAAACTGTTGAAACATTTTTTTTAAAAAAATAATTATATATATTCTTATTATCTTCCCTACTTTTACATATAGTGTTGGTTTGGATATACTTTTTTTAATAAAAAATATTATTTTCTTATATATTAATGTGTTTGGATACATTTTTTTAAAAAAAATTAAAGCACTTTAAAAAATTTAAATTGTATCCTTTTTTTAGTTAATTTTTTGTGCAATGTCTTTTTTTCATAACATGAAAAAACTGTTTAAATATTAAAAAAAATACTTTTAAACATAAAATAACTTTTATTTTGAACAAAATTTTTTTTTAAAGTCTATATATAAATTTTATTTTTAAAAACTCATCTAAACCAGCCAAAACACAAAGAAGCATGCACAAGCAAAGAAAAAGAAAAGAAATAAACACAAAAAGAACTGAGAAAAAAATTCATTGCCCGCCTGTATTTTCAGCTTTCTAGTTTCCAAGTAGTAATTTGCTTCCATTACACTGTTCTGTTGTTTCCCAAAGATACGTGAACTAAAGTTACTAAAGTCATCACTGTCTCATTTACAGAAAGGATCTACTGTGAAACTAATATGAAGAAGAACGTATTCATCAATTTTTTTAAATATTAATATTTAAGATAAATTGTTAAATATTTATTATTTATTATTTATATTTAATAAAAATTTAAATATTTATTATAAAATTAATAATTAATAAATAATGAACAACTACTTTATATATCATACTCACCGTAATACCATAATAACTCTTAAAAACCATATATACATGTTCCACGCGATCAATCAAGGAATTTTTTTTTTAAGGCTTCTTTGTTTTACATTTCTAACAAAGCCAACTGGCGTTAGCATGTCTTTTAAGACACGTTTCTTCAATATGTTCTCCTTTCAGTAAACCTTCGTTTGTATTGATTCAAAATGGAAATCGAACAAAGCATTATCATTAACAGTTGCAGTTGGTCATCACAACCAGTTATCTAGCTCATGGTACCACAATTTTATAATAGAAGCTTTTAATTAATCAACTTGTAACTCAATTTACACTAATTTTAATCTTCAAGATTAAGACATGATAATTTCAGAAGTTCCATCATCCAAGTTCTTGTATCCATTCCAATCCCTCCCTCTATTTGGCGCCAGCACATCGATCGTCGACCAATAAAAGTGTTCAAGAAGTTCTCAATTTCATCAATATCTTAATTCTAGCAGGTGTTTATTTAAAGTGGCCCCTTCTGCAGAATATCTATAAAATTCTGACTGATTAAAGAGATTAGCAGACCAAGAATGGCAGTCGTTGTCTTTTGAGATCTTGGCACTTTATTGGAGCGTTAAAGGACGATGGGAATTTGGAGAGAGTGCTCGTTTATTAAAAGTGAATACATGAACTAACCTCCCCATACGAGACACGTAGCTCACTTATGCAGAATATCTTTGTCACGAGAAAAGGATGGAAAAGATGGTAACATCCATTTGCATTTTTATATTCTTTTTTAGTTGCCTTGGTGGCACATGCTCATTTGTGTTTTCATAGGGTCGGGGGTCGGGTTGATCCGCCACTAATTCAATATTTACATGGCCCGATTACAACCACACTTGCTCAAAGTTTAAATTCAAATGAAAAAAATAATCATATTTACACATATTTATATTTATATATTTTTTACATAATTAGTTGATATATAATAAAATTATTTCTCTTATAATATTTTAAATAATTTTAATCATACACATATTTCATATAATATATATAAATATTATTTTCTTAATAAAGTAATAATAATAAAAAAGGAGAAATAACATTTACAAATCATTTTTGGAGGTGACTTCTTGGTAGTATAAATCATTTAGTAGGTAAATCACATTAAACATATTTGTAATTTAGGATTTATTTATTGTACTGCCGATTCAATGTCACTTTATCCATCTTTCCTATCCACCCAAACCATTATTATTAAACACATAAAAGTTAATAATAAAGTTAGCTCAATGGTAGAATCAAATTAGATTGATTAAAGATTATGGGTTCGATTTTTATAAATCATTCTTTATTGGTAGGTCATCTATAAGTATTACCGTAAATCTTTCTTAAGGTTTGTGGCATGCTCTGACTTTGAAATGAGACAATCTCCCTTCCCTCTAAATATTTTTTTCACACAAAAAAAAAGCATAAAAGTTTTAAGCAAATTATATTAAGCAGTGGTTTAAAATCTTTTTCCACACTTTTATCACTTCTAATGTGGGATTTGTTCACAAAACACACTTCAAATTTGTTTCGATATGAAAGTATTAGGACGATAACGTCCTTGCTAAGTTGAGTCTGATGGATTAGCAAAAGGAACAAATCTATACAAACTTAGCTAGGTGATAATTTCTGTGAAACACATGGAAAATTTAAGCAAGTTTTTAACGTTAAATCTAATGAGTTAAGTATAATTTAAAATAAATATTTATTTTGGTCATTTAAAAATATATGTGACATCACATTGTTTTTCAATTTATCAGTTACAATCCTTTAACGATAATTAATTTTATTATTTTTTCTTCTAAGGACCAATTTGATGTTATTTTAAAGATTAATTTGATAACAAAAATATAACATTAAAATAATAATTTAATATCAAATATATTTTTGCATGACTAATTTGATATATTTATAAGTGGATAACTAATGTAATATTGCATATATTTTTGGAAGATCAAAATAAATATTTACTCTAAAATTTATCAAGTAAAAATAATTATCTATATTTTGATTCATATATTATTTTCATTTTTTATTAATTATTAGATAAAATTTAAATTTTTTTGGATATTTTAAATATCTCAAATTCTATATATAATACACTTATATATAAGGCGACCATCACTTTCTTAATTTATCTTACTAAGATCAGAATTTTTTTTCCAAGAGTGCACGATTTTTTTTACACAAATAATACACTTTTAAAAATTATTTATCAAAATATTTTAATTTTTTCATTATTTACCAAAATCGGTAAATTTTGGTCGGACTCGGTCAGCATTTATCAAACTAGTTTAACTTAATTTTTCATTATTTACCATCACTTACTCTTTGCCAAGTATAAAGATCATCTTTTAACAAGTGTGAAATTTATTCAATTTACTAAATAAAGTTAAGTTACTTTATCTAAAACTTTTTTTGGTTTTTAATACAAATTATTAGTAATTGTTATATGTTACTAGTATAGAATCTGAGCATTACTCGGAACATAAAAAATATAATATTATAAAATTATATGCTATTATTTATATATATATAAATATTATAATTATCAAATATTATTCATCTTTAATTTTTTATAGAAAATGCAGGAAATCATTTTATGGTGAAAGGTTAAGTTTAAAAGAGAAGTCACAATTTAAGAAGTACATAATATAACTATAAGAAAAAGAATTTTACATAAACACAACTACATATATGAATGTATTGATTGTGATAAAATCTTGATGTGTATTCCGATATATGATAATAAAATATAATTAGTAAATAATCAAATATTTCATATGATACATAAAATAACTTGAACCTCAAATACTCTAAAATGATAAATAATAAAATAAAGAAATATAAAATAATTAATGAAATTTTTTTAAAAAATATTTGAATTTATTTTAATACTATTTTAAATTAATTATTTTATGATAATTGTAAAAATATTTTAAAATTTTAATAACTCTCATTTATTTAAATATTAATAAAATAATAATATTATGTAAATTAATTAAAAATATTTTTATGTAAAATATACATTCAATTATATTTTTTGTATATAAGAAACAACATTTCTCTAATTACAATACATAACTACATTAAGTGGCTGGATGTGATTATGCAAAAATAAATGTAATTAAATATGATTGTATTATTTTTAAGACACATTTAGCTCTCATGTTATCCTTTATATTAAACCAAACCAATTAGTATCAACATCAATTTTATTCAAATTGAAAAATAATAATATAAGAACATAATTAGACATAACTTTATGTCCTACAATCCTACATAAAAATTATATATAACTTATACTAGTTTATAATTTCAAATAATTATTCATTTGAACCACGTTAAGGTCATCAAGATGATAAATACATACACAAATTTGCAATTATATGAAGGACACATTTAAAAACAAGGAAATTAAATATATTTTTGTATGAATCCTACTGTAGCCCAAATTTACTTCAAGTCTCTTACAATTGCTTTGAATGTTAAGCAATCTAAAAGTAATAAAGACACAGTTTTTTTTATTTCTTATTATTTTTACTAAAGATAAAACATTCACACAATATGACTCATATTTGTCTTTATAGAACATATTCTGCCAATATTTCCAATACTAAGGTATGTTGTACATCGTTATGATATATTAAGAGTTATTTCAAATACTCATAGTAAGAATATAATAATAAACGAAGTATAAAACTTGTGTATAATTAAACATTGATAATTAAAGTTCCACTTATATTTAACATGAATGCATAAGTTAAAATTTTTCAGTAAGTGACACTTGTAAAAACGTTCTCTCTGGTTTCTCATTAAATTCTTTCATTAATAATTATCACTTTAGGTGATACTTCTTATTACCATATATGATTAGATGGTTAGTAATTAGTTAGTTAAGTATAATTAGTTACATAATTAATTACATTTCTAAAGTTATATAAGTCATTCTTATATACAATTTTCTTATAACTTCTCATTTAATATATTTCATTTTCATCTTTTTTAAATTTTCTCTCCTCTAAATCATATTTTTTAATATGATATAAGAACCTTTATGATATTCAGCTTAAAAGATTTTGTTCATTTCTACTGCATTGAGTTATCATAGCTCTGTGCATTCTTCTTCGTCCATTCTCTCTCTATGTGTGGTACAATTCAACTTTCATTGTGCATTCGTTGAATATCCATGTTTCAAGATTCGTGCGTGAATCTAGCATTTCAATTTTGGTCTTTGAACCCAAAGTTTGCTGATTGCTATTGAACGGTGAATTGGGGAGTTCCTGTGAGCAATCTTCCGTAAGTATGAACGTGGAATAGGTGTGATCTCGATAGCTTTCGTAACTATGGCACTTGAACAAAATTCCATTCCCAGCTGCTAAGAAGTCAATTTCAGATGTCATTCTGAGGAAAGCAAAAGGCCTTGCAATTGTTACTATGGTCAAAGTAGGAACGGTGGCTATTCTCTCAACTTTGGCATTTCACATATACTGTGCTCTTGCAGATTTTTATTGAAAAATTGATGGTTAGTTGAATTTGTTTTGTTCACCAATTTGACCAATTTGGTGGCTACACGTTAATGGTCACATCATTGGATTGGTTCAATCTTTTTTAATTTTAACTCAGTTGTTTCTCTCGTGATGGTTAAGTTATGATTTTTTTTATTTTACTCTTGTTGGTAACATTGTTTCTATATTTAAAATTGTTGAGTATTATATTGTGTTATCATTTGGTAACCTGAATGGCACCAAATTTACTTGAGATGAGTGCCATGAAAAAGTTAAAAAAAGATTGATGAAGCTTAAGAAAAGGTCAAAAACTTCTAAGAGCTATACACTTCGACCGTTGTTAGATTTCATTCATTACTCTTTTTTAGATTTTTTTCTTATTACCTGATGTGATTACGTCATTACTTGTATTTTGTGATTTTTCTGTTTGAGACAAATTGTATTATTTATCTTGAGTTAGGAATGCAAAGTACGTATCTTTTAGCTTGTGAAGGACTATTATCACATCTACATATGGTTAGGTGGTTAGTAATTAGTTAGTTAGGTATAATTAGTTACATAGTTAGTTACATCTTTAATGTTATATAAGTTACTATTGTATACAATTTTCTCATAATTTCTCATTCAGTATATTTCACTTTCATCTTTTTCAAATTTTCTCTCTTTTAAGTCATGTTTTTCAACACTTCTTAATGTTTACTCTCTTTTTTTTTTTTGACACCATGTTTACTCTCTTCATAAGTTCTCTCTATTTTCTCATTAAACTTTTATTAATTATTCTTTAATTATCAGTCAAAATATTTTCTCATTGCCTTATATATATATATATATTTGTTCGATTTAGATGTATGAATTTCTAGATTATAGTCAAAGTATATTCATTAATGATAAAGAGTTGTTTCTATCTTTAATGAACAGTTATCACGCACCATGTAGCCAATCAAGATAGTTTTACCACCTAACCTTTCATATCATACGCTAGTGATATGTACAATTCACAAAAAAACTCATTCACATATATGGATGGCCAATCCTCCACAGTATTACCGATCATTGCATTCTCATTTATAGGAACCCCAAGTTATAGTGCAACATTCTCCAATTTAACTATGCACTCGCACAAAAGCTAAATAAGATGTACGTGTCTTCAGTCCACATCGTTTCACCAATGCTATGATAAGATGAAAGTCTACATAGAATTTTCAATTACAGCAACACATGCTCCTATTTATGATGGTTATTTGAGTCTAAAGTTTATTCCAAAACATTAACGCATTTTTAAACAAATTTTTGAAACATTTACATCCTCATGCCGTAACCTGAGCAATGAAGGATCTTCTGGTTCGGCCATTTAGAGGCTGCGAAGACTCCCCAAACTAGCCGTTATGTTTTTTTTTTTTTTTTTGGGTTATATTAAAGGGAAGTCACCCTCCCCAAACGCGAGTTTCCTTTTAGAAGTCATATTTAAAAAAAAAAAAAATACTACACCAACTTAATAAATAATATTTGAAAGTGATTAATGGAGTTGATTCAGCAGCCGTAACGGGTGAATATATCAACCTCTCCAAACTTGACACGTAGTCTAGACTATAATGTATGTTTTTAGTATATAAGTACTAGTTTGTCTTTGTCAGCCACAAAAGTTTGAAAAAAAAAGGAGATATTGCCTATACTTTTCATGTGATATGCTTTTGACTGAATTCGCGCTCAACTTGCTCGATATCACTATCAAATATCAATCATAAGAATGGATGTTATTCCAAACAAAAGAAATCGTATGAAAATGGATTACAGGAGATTAATGTTAGATTGAAAATAGAAGTAGCAGAGAATGTCGGTAAAATTAGCAATGTATTCAGATTTGATGATGTTTTAATAGATTATTAATTTTCACCTTTTATCTTCTACTTTCACAATTTTATTATTACGGTCAGTTTAATACGCCTTAAAAATGTATGTAAAAAAATTCAAAAAAAAAAAATATTCATACAATTTTCCATACGAAGCTCATATATGAATCCCCCCCCCCCTCTCTCTTCATTTATAAACTTCTATCAAACTGACTATTAAAGTTACAAATTTCGTACACCAAAATGAATAAACTATTCTCTTAAAAAAAATGAATAAACTATTACAACCAAACCAAACAATTTTATTTTTGGATAACGTGTTTGAATTTCTTTTACATTACTGGTGGGTTAAATTATTCTTTTTAATATTTTTCTTGACATAATGACAATTATATTTTAGAGTGATGCTAGAAATACCAAAACTAATGTTAAAGAAATCATTTACAATTTAATGAGGATTGGCTAGTTCGTAACAAGGTAGATGGAGTATGAAGTTTTATTCTGAGTTGGAAAGAAAATGGTAATAAATAAATGAAAACTCCATGATCAAATTTCGTAAGAAAGTAAATGTGGCAACTTAACAATATATTGGTTTACATTGAGTCTAAATGCTAAAAGTAAAATGGCTAAATTGATAAGTTAATTATTCGAATGCTAATAGAAACTTGGTAATGCTATAGGCCTCAAATGCTCTAGATTTGGATGGGATTCGGTGTGAACAGTACATACTAGGAAGGTCTAATTGGACCTATGATGTCCAAAAGTACATTAAATATATACTCAAATCTTCTATCACTTCTTTTTGTCCTCGATCACTTTTTTAACGAAATATTGTGATCTAATTAAAAAAAGTATACTTCTTTTGACTAATTTTGAAGTATAACAATGATATAATTTGGGTAAGCTTATAAAAAAATAACTTTTTTTATAGTTTTTTTTTAAGTAGAGTTTGTTTTAAAAGAAAATTTTATTTTATGTTTGAATGTAATGTTTATGAAGTACTTTTAAATAATAAAAGAACTTATAAGTTTGTTTGAATAAAATAAAATAAAATAAAATGACTTTTTTTATAATAAAATTATTAAAAATGTAAAGTATATAAAATAAATGAGACAAGGTTTAAGAGGGAAAAGGAAGGACATTAAATGTAATTTTTAATAAAAGAAAAAAATATTTTTGTTAATAAATTATATTAAAAATCACCCATTTTTCTCCTTTTTTTCATAAGTTAAGGATCACAAACTTTTGTAAAAAGTAATAATTAAGTTTTTTTTAACTTTTACTTTTTTTAAAATTCATCAAATATACTTAAAAACGTATAGAAGTACTTTTTTTAATTAAAAAAGTGCTTTATTTATAAATAAATAAAATCATATCCAAACATACTCAATATTTACACAACAATGTTAGTCTTTGAGATATTAAATTATTTATGAGTTTTTATCTAATTGCTTAAATTTTTGAAAGAGTTAGTAAAAATAATAACGTGAAAAATAAAAATGTATTCGGCCATAATTAATCTAGATGAAAGATGAATAGGAACATTGTAAAAAGGGCGATTATTTTATTCAAAAATCATTTTATTAAAAAGGAGATTTACAATCTCTTCATTTTTTTTTACTGGATATATATGGTACATTGTAATAGATCATTTGTCTTACAAAATCGGAAGGCCTTTAGCTTCATGAATTGAATCCAACGGTTCCAGTCTTAAATTGCTGATAAAGTGGTTTAAGAATACATACTCAAAATATAATCATTGTTAATCATGGATTTTATAGTTATTTAATTGTAACTATATATTTTATCTATGCTGGAGCTAAGATACTTTTGAGTACAAGAGTGTCATAATTTAAGTGACACTAAATTTCTATAGAGACTGCTCGACCTTGTAATCAAATCACAATTATAATTTTTTGGCCCCGCGGGATTCAATTCTGATGTAGTTATTTACTTGTACTTACTACCACAATTTCGTGGCATTTAATGGAACCAAGAAAGCGACGCCCAACTCTGAAAGAAATCAGAATTTTAAAAAAGGCAAAACACTAAGACTATCGTGATCCCAAGATTCTAACTCTAGTGGGCCAAGTCCAAAGTACTTGTGGACATTTGAGCAGACTATGGGCTTGTTAGTTTTGATTGCATAATATTTTTCAAAATTGAAAAAGATAATTGTCAAGCCCAGCCCATAATCAGGTCTTCCTGTAACTTATTTCGAAAGCCCAACAGTTATTGAGCCAACATCAATAGAAAAATAAATAATCAAAATTCAGAGCCTAAATCATTCATTTAGATTTAATTTTGATTCATTACCAAGTTATACAATAAGTTAATCATATGACATCACTTATTTCAACAATAGTTAAAAGTTTTTACTACAAGTGAAAACCTTTAATAAGTAATAACTATAGTAATGTGACACTTTCTTTTCTACTAATAATGTATCAAATTTAAGTTGAATTATGCAATACATCCCATACACAGCTAAAAGTGATACAAAATTGATATGAAAATTAAAATATTTAAGATGAGTTCTACTGTTTTAGTAATGACATGTGATGAAAATTTATATATAGTGGGTGCAGCATACACCTAAAAATAAAAGATGTAGCTTAAAGCTACTTAAACTTGAGCATTTATAAAATTTACCTAATTTCTTTCATCGGGATGTTACATACGGTATGAAGAAGATATTGATGCATAAAAAACACACCCCAAGTAGCATTCCAAACCTTTTGTCAGAAAACTGAAAGCTATTACTAATTAAAGAAATGATGGAGGGGTGATGAATGCTGAGATGATGATTGCATTGGAGGTTGATGATAGTTATGCAGTGATAGCCAAAATAAAGATAATGATAGGTGGTGTGGGTGTATATAGCAGCAGTAGCTTAGTAAAGATCCATAGTGCAGTTACAATGAAGTTCTGATAACGAAAAAGTATGGATACCATAACAAATGCGAGGTGAGAGAGCGGTTGCATTACAGGTTTCACAATGGTGCCGCTTTCATTCTAGTTGGGGTGGCTATAGCAGAAGTTGCATAGTCAGCATGGATATTGTTGGGTTAATTAGGGATACTATTTAAGCCTTGATTTTACTAATAATTTGTCCCACTCCAATCACAAATAATGATCCAAATATATTTTGCCAATAGCTAAAATGCATATTATTTTTACATTTGTTTATACACATTATATATATATATATATATATATATATATAGATATATAAGAATTTAAATCATATTTAATTTATTTGAATTTCAACTAGACCCACTTAAAAGCTTTTTATTTGACTTAAATTTTATCGAGCTTTTAAATGCTCAAACGGGCTTTTCCTATTGTTCTGTGTTGTTTGATTTCAGTTAGCATCATTTCTCAAATTTGATTCTGATCTTAAAAGTTCGTTTGGTTTGAAATGAATATTTCTTGCTTTTAGGTTAAATGTGATTTTTTTTTTAAACATAAATTACTTCATTGTAAATTTATTTTTATTTTTTACAAATTTAAAATAAAAAAATCAAGTTTATAAAATTTAATTCAAACACAATATCTCGTCTATGTTTAATGTTGTAGATTTGATGTCTCCTCCCACCCTTTGTTCTTTTCCCAAGTTCTATTTTTTTTTTGTTTTTTGGGTTACCATCCTTTCCCAAGTTCTTAATTAACACCATCTTCGTGTAACAAAAATCCTTAACAGGCAAAAATTCACAAAAAGTTATGATTACAAACAAGAGCACGACCAATGGTACAATTTTTCCACTAATCATGTATCCACTTGTAAGAATAGTAAGAACTTGGTTCTATATTTTGTGGCTCTTAAATAATGAGTTTTACATTTATTTTATTTTTTTTGGTATTTAGTTTTGCATTTGAATCTATAATACGTATCATCCAAAATCTAGATGGCTACCACCAAATTATGATATCATGTCCATACTTGTACACGCAATCATACACGAACTACACACTCAAACTACATATTAACCCTACTCAAAACTTTTGATTGCTAAATTTTAAACGATCAATTGTATAATTATGTACAATTATAATTACAAGAGTTGTGTCATGCTTACCAAATTATTGCTGTTTGGTGGACACCCATCCTTACCCATTTTGGATGAAGAGTATTGCAGACTTGACTATATCGGGGTTCGTAAAACTGGAAGACTTACTGTAGTAAGGCTGGAGAAGTTGTAATTGTGAAATAATTAGCGAGAGTATGGTGATAAATTTGTTGATAAGATTGAATTGACTCGTTAATAATTTTATTTTAATTAGTACTCTCACAAAATAGTTATCAGATAAATCTTTATATATATATAATATCTCATGTAAAGCATCTTGGATTACAAATTTTAACTTTAGATACAAAAATTTTAAATACAATTAATTGTATTAAGGTATTATTTTAAATTAAATTCAAACCAAATATTTTAAAATTTAATTTTGATTCATTGTTAATGTAAAAAAAATTATATTATCATTCAATAATGTTTTAACACATCATTAAATAATTATATTTCTTAGATAGTTAATATGATAGTCAAACTCTTTTAATAATGTGACAATACATAATTGAATGATAATATAAAAAAAAAATTACACTAAAAGTGAATTAAAATTAAACTCAATATTTTTTTACAAACAAGTATATCTATTATACTTTTATGTGTCCAATTGAAGTTGAAATTTGTCTTAATTTATCACTTATTATACATTGCCCTAGTATAACAAAATATCTGTTTCACTAATACTCAAGCCGATTTGATTATTTGATTGGTGAGCAAAATTAAAACCAAAGTTATTGAATTCGAACCGATAGTTAACTTAGTTAGGGTACTGAGTCAATGGATTACTGATTTAACTAGTGGGTTATTGGTCAAATCGTATAAAATTAAATATATATATATATATACACACTGTACATGATGATATTTATCATTATAAATAACTAAAATATCTTTATTTTGAGAGAAATGATGACTTTAAAAAGAATAAAAAAAGAGTTTAACTCTTAATTCATAAAAAAAAAACTCTAATATTTTTATTAAAATGCTCATAACTTAGAAAATAAATTTTATTTTTGAAAAATTAGGATTGATATGACGTAGATATTGAAAAATTATATGAAATAGACATATAATTAGTTTAAATCAGACAAACGAATTAAAAGTGATAACTTCTTAAAGTTTAAGAATTTTTTTTTCATTTAATGATCCGACCAATTTCAACCAGTCAAGTTACAAATTTTATGTCTAAACCAATTGAGTTGAACCAAGTTATATCATATCAAATCTAAAGCATATTTGATGTAAATGATTATTCAAACTAACTACTTAGTGTGTGTTTGGCTGGGCGTTTGCCCAGCTTAAACGCTCGTTTAGCCCACTTAAACGAGCTTCTTGCTCATTTTGTGATGTTTGGTAAATATCACGTTGAAGCATCTCCAACTCCCGTTTGCTCTGAAACCACGGTTTTGGCAAAAGCAACACAAGGTTGCTTCTGCGTTTCTAAATTCCAAGGTTGGTGAATTTTAAGCCAAAAAGTAATGCTCCAACAACCAATCTTCCCATTGTAACCTTCTCACTTCTTCATTGTCCAAATAACGAACCTCCAAGTCGCAACCTCTCTGTTCTAGCTCCGTGGTGTTTCGGCTCTCTCTTCCAACTTGTGATGCTTTTAGCTTGTGGCCAGCTCGCGGTCCTTACCAACTTCAGCTCAAGCTCATGCTTCTTCTTCCAGTTCCCACATCATTTCGTGTGTGTTTTCATCTTGTTGTTTCGTGTGTATTTCGTGTATGTTTTCATCTTGTTGTTTTGTGGTCCTTGCACCAAAAATCATGGTTCTTCCAAATTCAAAGCAGTAGATTTGCCTCATGCTTTTACTTCTGTCATCTTGGCCATTGTTTTCTTCTAAAATTTGGCTTATTATATAATAATATTCTTGTTCCCCTGTTTCTTATGGTGTTTCTGATAACGTTGCATGGCCATGCAAGCTTGCACAGGCAGGCCGTGCAAGAAACTATAACGCACAAAACTCCTTTTTTTTGGCATCAGGAAGTCACGGCACGGCCATGCAAGCTTGCACAGGCAAGTGACAAGAGGTTGTCGAGACCTCGTCAAATAATAAAAATTACCGGTTCGCAAACTAATTTGTAGTATAGAGCATGAACCGAATCGTCTCTCAAGGATCCAAAAGAAACAAAGATTTAATCAGATCAAGATAATTAAAATGGGGGGTTTTGTTGTTGATTAACAATATTGATAAATATACAAGACTCAAAGTTGAAAACAAATCTAAAGAAACAACCAATCCAAGGAAATTTACCGATCTTGAGTTTAATCCATCATTGATCACAAGGAATTCACTTAATCGCTAACCATGTTCTTGGCCTTAGATCACATCAAGAAGCCTCAACATAATCCAAGAATATCTACTAGATAAGCATCTAGAATTTAATTAACCAAGGTTAGATAAAGTAAGCACCATCCATACATAGATTAATTTAAGATCCAGAATTTAACCAAGCTAAACAATCCATCAAAAAGCTTTAATAAATTGTTTATTCTTTGTGATCCTCTTTGAAGACATGACAATAAAGCTATTATCACATTAACATCTAAATCAAATTAAGCAATTCAATCTAGATAGAAATCAAAAGAGGACGAAGAGAAACTTGAATAACAATTAAGCAATATGAACAAGCAAAACAAGATCTCCAAATTAAACATCAAGACGGTTAATCCCTTGGATTGATTATAAGAGCCTAGCCTTCCATGGATGGGAAGGAAGAACTCAGAAAATAAAGAACAAAAATGAAATTCTAAAGAGAAGGGAGAAGAAGAGAAAGAAAACTAACAAATACTCAAACTTACTACAAAATTGAATTCTAACTTACTTCAAATTGAATCTTTCTAATACAAAGAGGTTGGGTCTATTTATACTAATCCTAGAAGCCAATTTGTACATGTACATAATCTGAATACAAGCTATAAGAATCTGAAAATTGTCAAAAATGGAAGCTTGATGCATGGTTGGTGGGTTGATGCATGGTAGGTGGGTTGGTGTATGGTTGGTGGCTTTTAGTCAACAACTCTTATCTGACTTCTGGCTTCAAATTCATCACCTAGACGGTGCATTTTGGCTTGGATGTCTTCATCAAAGTTGTAGCCAGTTGTCTCCTTGAAAATCTCCAATTTGAATCATGTCATTTTGACTTTTAGAACTCTAGAAATGCCAAAAACACTTCACCTACCTCAAGTTAGGTTGGAAGAACGTGTTTCCAAATTCAGACCAACTTGTAGCTTCAGAAGCATGCCTAAAACGACATCTATTGACAAAATGGTCTTCATTGAAGTTGGAGATATGGGTCTTATCTTTCAAGTGACCAAGTTTCAGCCCAAGAGGAGGCCTATAACCCACTATATAGTCCAATATGTGCATACTGCCCAGATGGTTCCGTGACAGCAAACCCACTCTGTATTGCAGGGATATTTTGGACCCTTAGCATTCCGATCCAGCTCTTGAGTTCTTCATGAAACTTGTAGAGCATTGTCTTAGCTTTCCAAAGACACCAAGATCACCTCAATTGGATCACCGAGTCCCATGTTATGACCTAACCAAGGAAGAAAGGTCAAAATGCATCAAAATCCGAAAATTATTCAATATTTGCATTAAAGCCCAATGAAGCCCAACAACATTAAACTCATCTAAAGTACTAATATTGGGCACAATAAACATCTAATAATGCCTAATACAAAGCTAACATAAGTGTCTAAAATTGATTGATCAAATTCCCCCACACTTAAGCTTTTGCACTCCTGGGCAAAACTCATAACAACGAAACTAAAGAAAAACAAGAAACATCATATTATTAAACTAAAAACATAAAAACTGATTGTACCTAATCTAATCCATTTTCGTAGGAAAACACGATGGCACTTAGCATGTGCCACAAGCCTTTAAACCCCTAGGTGTCCCTAGTGGAATGAGTTATAGTCTCGTGAGGGTTTACCAGGATGATACCCACAAACATGTAATACTTTATTTACAAGAGGATTATGAGTAACCACAATTTCAAGGATTCCAAACATTGATGAAGTGATATGCCTTTACATCCCAAATTAACAAGCAAGGTGAATTAAAGTAGAATCATGGATCAAGCATGATAGAATCTCACAAGATACACTCAATCTCTCAAGTGTTTAGGTTTGTGTTTACACTCAAATCAACTCATGAAAAATTGCACTACCATAAGCTTGCTTATCTTCTACTTCTCCACTACTCAAAACACATGCACACACAAATCAAGAGGACTTTATTCAAGGTTGTAATGGGGCCAAGGTAAGGGAAGGGAACAATATGGATATACACAAGTTAAAACCAAAGAGAATAAAAGAGCAATGGGGAGGAACTCAAGTAACAAGCACTGAAGTTTACCCCAAACCATAAAATACACATTCTCTTAACACATTCCTTCCTTTTTCTATTATTTTCTTTTACAACCTTTTGGCTTTATTCTTTTTTTTTCTTTTTCCACTTTCTTTTTTGTTTTTGTTTCTTTTGCACCAAACATTTTGCATAAGCACCCCCCATACTTAAACCATGGCTTGTCCTCAAGCAAAAAGAGTTCCTCCAATAAGAAAACCAATGCTCTCCTAGTCGCTAAGATGAGGTAAAACATGATTTTTACTCAAGGCTTGTAGTGAGCTAAGAACAACGAATGGACAATTAGGCTCAAAGGGGTTAACAATGGAATAAATGCAAGGTAGGCTTATTTGGCTAAAGTAGCTAAGTCAAGAAAAATGCCTCAATCATATTCATGCATGCAAATGAAAATGTAGACTCAAAAAGAATCAAAGCAAGTTCTAGAGTGACAAAATCCATGAGTGAAACTCACATAAGAAAAGGAATAGAAAATGACATATAACATCCATTCATCAATAGGTTCAAAATCTCCCAAGGTATGGATGCATCTACCAAACTTAATCCATTAATCCAAAATCAAACACCAAGCATGTGAAATTCAAGAGGATAGACAATTCATTCATTTATGTTAGGAAACTTGAACTTCAATTAATGCAAACTCATGACTTTCATAATCTTTAAAACATGATTGGAAGGGACTAAACACCACGAAAATCACACCTTTTTTTTTCAAAACAAAATTTAAATAGAAAACAAAAACAACAAATAAAACAGAAAATAGAAATGAAATACAGCAAAAACGAGAATCAAAACAGACACAACAAAGCAGAAAAATGGACTGACCTTGAAAAGAGTAAACGATGTGATAAAATAAAAATAGAAATAGGATTGAAAACAAGATGGCAAAAAGCATTAAAAACAACAAGAAAACAACTAGAAAAATGAAATAAAAGTGTGGAAAGAAAACTCCCTATGGATAGCGGAAGCAACAAAATCCCGGCCACACCATAGCGAGTGTAATGGATAACCACATCCATAATCAGTGTGTTCAGTCTCCTCGTGGTCTGCTTTATTAGCTTAACTACATCTTCAAGTAAAATCCTACGCATGCATATGTAAGGGCTAATGCTAGGAATGTCTGCAAGTATGATGGCTCTTTGATTCTCCTTAAAAATATGCAACAACCTCTCCTCCTCATCGATGGTGAAGTTTTTAGCCACAATGAACTCCAATTTTGGTGGTCGCACTACTTTGTAGATTGAATTCTTTATGTCTGTTGAAAAAGATTAAATCATGTCTCAAAAGCGATCTCAAGACATGCATTACACAACATATCACCATCACAACCAAGTATAACAAAAGCAGAATCATCAAAATCGGTAAAACTAGCAAATTCGTGACACAAATCATCAATTGATTTTTTCTCATCAATGATCTCATGTTTTGCGTAATCAGTTACGCATGTTGCTTGCTCAAGCCGACTCGATGAAGATGTAAGTTGACCAACTTGGGTCTTCCGCGTTTTTGTACTATAGCTTCTCTGCTGGAATTGGATGTTATTCTGAGCAAATTGTTTCACCAAATCCTCTAGTGTAGGCTCAGATTCCATGCTTATTGGGGCTTGCTGCTGCTGCATAGGCTGCTGGTATAGACTGATTGGTTCAACATAAGGTTCGAACCAAGGATAATCTCCCCAATCATGGTTATATGTGATAGAATAAGGATCATATCTAGGCTGTTGGTATTGTGGTTCACCAAGAAATACACCTGTTGCATCAACAGAATGGTCATGAAATACAGAACCATCATATTGTAGTGTGGTGCAAGCATATGTGGGATGATAAGAACTACAGCATATACTACAAAATCCTGCAGGTTCTTGCACATGTAACTGATGTTGTTCCACTGCCAATTGCTCCACCAGATAAGCCAGCTCATCAAGTTTATACTCAATCAGATTAGTGATCAAACACAAAAACACAAAATCACAAAAACAAGTCTAAATATACACACAAAATAATTACAGAAAACATATCTACAAATTTTTAAAAATTATGGGACTACCACAGAGTGAAATCTACACAAAAATTCTATCTAACAAAATAATAAAAAATCTTAAAAAAATTGAAAAAGTGGTCTAAACGATGGAATTTGGCTAAAATAAGGGTGACCTCACTATAAATAGTGAGCCTTTCTCAAAATAACGATTTTCATTAGCCTACCAAAATTCAGATCAATCAGAGATACGTTACCGAACCAAAATCTTGACAGGATGCCCTTTACCCAATTTCAGTAAATTCCACTAGAAAATGCTTAAAAAACAAAACAAACACAATTGTTAGAGTTAGATGAAATGATCAAATAGTTGCCTTTGGATCCCACGACACGTGCGCCAATTTGACAAGAGGTTGTCGAGACCTCGTCAAATAATAAAAATACAGGTTAGCGCAAACTAATTTGTAGTATAGAGCATGAACCGAATCGTCTCTCAAGGATCCAAAAGAAACAAAGATTTAATCAGATCAAGATAATTAAAATGGGGGGTTTTGTTGTTGATTAACAATATTGATAAATATACAAGACTCAAAGTTGAAAACAAATCTAAAGAAACAACCAATCCCGAGGAAATTTACCGATCTTGAGTTTAATCCATCATTGATCACAAGGAATTCACTTAATCGCTAACCATGTTCTTGGCCTTAGATCACATCAAGAAGCCTCAACATAATCCAAGAATATCTACTAGATAAGCATCTAGAATTTAATTAACCAAGGTTAGATAAAGTAAGCACCATCCATACATAGATTAATTTAAGATCCAGAATTTAACCAAGCTAAACAATCCATCAAAAAGCTTTAATAAATTGTTTATTCTTTGTGATCCTCTTTGAAGACATGACAATAAAGCTATTATCACATTAACATCTAAATCAAATTAAGCAATTCAATCTAGATAGAAATCAAAAGAGGACGAAGAGAAACTTGAATAACAATTAAGCAATATGAACAAGCAAAACAAGATCTCCAAATTAAACATCAAGACGGTTAATCCCTTGGATTGATTATAAGAGCCTAGCCTTCCATGGATGGGAAGGAAGAACTCAGAAAATAAAGAACAAAAATGAAATTCTAAAGAGAAGGGAGAAGAAGAGAAAGAAAACTAACAAATACTCAAACTTACTACAAAATTGAATTCTAACTTACTTCAAATTGAATCTTTCTAATACAAAGAGGTTGGGTCTATTTATACTAATCCTAGAAGCCAATTTGTACATGTACATAATCTGAATACAAGCTATAAGAATCTGAAAATTGTCAAAAATGGAAGCTTGATGCATGGTTGGTGGGTTGATGCATGGTAGGTGGGTTGGTGTATGGTTGGTGGCTTTTAGTCAACAACTCTTATCTGACTTCTGGCTTCAAATTCATCACCTAGACGGTGCATTTTGGCTTGGATGTCTTCATCAAAGTTGTAGCCAGTTGTCTCCTTGAAAATCTCCAATTTGAATCATGTCATTTTGACTTTTAGAACTCTAGAAATGCCAAAAACACTTCACCTACCTCAAGTTAGGTTGGAAGAACGTGTTTCCAAATTCAGACCAACTTGTAGCTTCAGAAGCATGCCTAAACGACATCTATTGACAAAATGGTCTTCATTGAAGTTGGAGATATGGGTCTTATCTTTCAAGTGACCAAGTTTCAGCCCAGAGGAGGCCTATAACCCACTATATAGTCCAATATGTGCATACGCCCGAGATGGTTCCGTGACAGCAAACCCACTCTGTATTGTAGGGATATTTTGGACCCTTAGCATTCCGATCCAGCTCTTGAGTTCTTCATGAAACTTGTAGAGCATTGTCTTAGCTTTCCAAAGACACCAAGATCACCTCAATTGGATCACCGAGTCCCATGTTATGACCTAACCAAGGAAGAAAGGTCAAAATGCATCAAAATCCGAAAATTATTCAATATTTGCATTAAAAGCGTGAAAGCGTAAGCAACATTAAACTCATCTAAAGTACTAATATTGGGCACAATAAACATCTAATAATGCCTAATACAAAGCTAACATAAGTGTCTAAAATTGATTGATCAGCAAGCCGTGCAAGAAACTGTAACGCACGAAATTCCTTTTTTTTGGCATCAGGAGGTCACGACACGGCCATGCAAGCTTGCACAGGCAGGTCGTGCAACACACTTCCTTAAAACTCCTCTTCTTTTCCCCCAAACAGCCTCTTGCACAACCAGGGTGTGCAAGGTTGCATGGTCGTGCAAGACAATATCAGCTTTTTGTCACTGCTTTTCAGTTGGAATTGCTTCATTTGATATCTTCACTTCCTAAACCTCCAAAAAGATATGCAGTACTTGTATTAATTATATATTTTATTATCTATTATATAAAATTATTTAAATTGTCATTTTTATCAAGATTGTGCATTTCATTGGAAATGCTAAAATAACTTACATATTTTTAATTTTTAATTTAATAATGGTACAAAAAAATAGAATAACATTCATGCTATTAGTTAAATTATACCTAAAAGATAATAAAATTAAAATGAAGAATAATTTGAACAAAGTAATATAAAATTCATATCCTTTTTAGTAATTACACATTTAGAAGTGATTCTAATTAATAATGTCCAAACAACATTCATTCTATCAAAATTATTTTTTAAGTTAAGATTTCTAAACATAAATCATGGTCAATCAAACCCACTTCTAAACAAAATCAAATTTACAAAATCAATTCATCCAAAATTAAGTTTGTAAAATCTCAACTAAACACACGCTTAATAGATTCACCCGTCCACACCGATGAATCCAATCTGAGTTTAATAATGAAACTGGCAATCTTTTAAAGCATATCCACTGGGCAGAAGCTGTGATCAGAACCAGGTCATAGTACTAATTATCATATCCGAATGTACGTATAAAGTGTTAGAAAATAAAATTAACAATTGATTTCAGTTGCAGAAATAGTTTTAGCAGGATAACCGAAAGAAAGGATAAAGATTCCAATTGTACTGATAAAACTTAAAAGTGTCACAAACCCAGTACTTACTGCACAGTAATTCGTACACCACTAATTTAACCCCTTTTAGTACACTGCTTAATTCTCATCAGTACCACTTGAGGGCTGTGTCTAACTATCCATACATAATTACCAAGGAGAAAGAAGACCCCGCACTTCAATACAAGCAAAAGACAACAAAACAAAACCGAGAAAAGTAAGGGGAAATAACTAAAAGGTTCATTTAATAGAAAAATATTTTTATTTGGTTCTTTAATAAAATTAATTAAAAAGAGAGAAATAATCTAAAAGGTTCATTTAATAAAAAAGTATTTTTGTTTGATTTTTTTAATAAATTAATTAAATATTTAATTAATTTATATAATTTAGTAAAAAAATATTTTTGTTTAGTTTTTAAATAAAATTAATTAAATATTTAATTAATTTAACTAATAATTTATATATAATTAATTAATAATTTATTTTTATTTTAATACTTAATATATAATTAATTATATATAAATTATTAATTAATTTAATTTAATAATTAATTAATTTTTTAATAAATTAAATAGAGATATAAGTGATTCTTCCAAGAGTAAACAAGTTCAAACAGCTTAAAGCTAAAGCATGAGAAAAAACTTGCAACTTGGAATCTACAAGTTCAAAGTTCAAGCTCTTACACGAGGGATTCATATTTGGGGTACATCGAATACCTGTCAATCAACTATGAATCAGAGAGAAAAAATATCCGCATCAATTATTAAACTCGGTAATGGGAAATTGAGATAATGGATTATTAGTTTAATTAATAAATTATTAATTGAATTATATAAAATTAAATAAATATTTAAATATATATATATATTGTATATGATGATATTTTTTATTATTATAAATAATTAAAATATTTTTATTTTTAAAAAAATAATGATTTAAAAAATGAATTTAATCCTTAATTTATAAAAAATATTTTAATATTTTTATTAAAATGTTCATAACTTAAAAAATAAGTTTTTTTAAAAAAAATTAGAATTTACATGATGTAGATCTCGAAATGTTATATGAAATGGATATATAATTAGTTTAAATCGAACAAGTAAGTCAAAAATTATGATTTCTCAAAATTTAAAAAAAATTTTAAAAATTTCATGACTGCTAATTCACCGGTTCAACATGTCGAGTCACCGGTGTCCAACTCAAACTAACTGAGTTGAATTGGGTCACACCAATTTCAATACATGTTTGATTCAACTAATCACTCGAACTAGTTATTTACTCGATTCACTAATTTATCGTCCGGTCTGGTCTGGTCCAATTTTAATAACAATGTTCTTGTCTTAATGAATAATACCAAAGGTCATGCTAAAAATATATATAAAAATAAAAAAAAATTTATCAACTATATATAAATATTAGTGGATCTTATTTGTATAAAATGTATATATATATTTTAAATATAATTCTCTCATATTATTTATTAAGATAAAAGAATATAAATCAGAGAAAAAAAAATAGAATAGGAATCTCTCTCTCCCCCTTGGGATCACCCACTGCTGCCAATAAAGCAGATAGAGGAGCAGTCAGAATCAGAGAGTTAATTTGGATTCACTCATCTTTGGTCAGGCAAAGTCATATCACAATCTTTCTCAATCTTCCATTTTTGGCTTACTTTTTCTTGTAGTTTCAAAATCCTCCATGATATCAAACTGGGGGGAAATTTCCCAGTTTTGATACCCAACTAAGCGTGCACGCTTCCATGAATAGTGAATACCATGACTCGCTCTCAATCCCCATAAGATCCTAATTATAAAGCAGCACCAAACAGAGTCTCTCCCTCCCCCATTATTAAGAATGCCATTGTTTTGCTTATTTGCTTCGTTAACTACACAAGCTGACGAATGCAAGACTATACTACTGTCCGTATATAAACAGGTCAAGGAGTGTGCCTTCTAATTGGTTGATTCTTTGGGGCTGGCCACTGCATGTGCATGCCTTTCTTTCTTGCCTTGGCAGAGATAGAAAGTTAGAAACTCTGCTTCTTATTTTCCCTAGAAAATTACCCACTTAAGGCAATTTTGTTTCTGGCCATGAACTATGGTAATTAATGACGGTATTCCAAACAGCTACAACAGATTGTGATCATGAAAATTCAAAACAGTTTGATAATCTTGAGTGATGACCTTTGCATTGTTAATAATGAGTTTGAGTGGGGAAGTCACGGGTCAATTGCTTAGTAGATATACCCCAGGCATTTATTTAAATTTTCTAAAATTTAAAAGGTGAAGTAGAAATGGTAAATATTGATGAGAAAATGGAAGGCATGGATTTTGAAATATAGTTTAATTTGAATTCACTTGTAAAGTTTTTTATATTATTTTTTAATCATACATTGTCATATTATTAAAAAAAATAAAAAATTATACTCATACTTGCTGAAGTTAATGCTTATTACACCTGATACTTCTCTTGTTTGAAAAATGACTTCGTCTCCCCTTAATGATGTGTTGTTGCTATATTGCCTTCCTTATAGTTAACTTATGTTTAAAAAACAAAACGATTTTTCTTAACCCCTAATATGAAATGATAATTTTGCCCATAATTAATTAAATAATATTATAACATTTCATATGAATTTTTTTTAGCAACGAACCATCAATTTCTCTAATTTTGGTACTGATATGTTGTAGCTTTGGTCTGCAAGCTCCAGGTGGCTCACGGAAGGAAATCGTTGGTGCACGAAGACAAAAACAAAGGCCGCATACATTGAGCTTTAAACACAAAGGTAGACAGTGACATCAATGACGTTGTGTTTATCTACAATTTTGCTATATTAATGTTCGTAGATGAATAGTGACGATGAATAAAGAGGAAGGTCTGGTGTAGCGGTGGGCTTGCAAGAAAATGATAAAACAATCGCTGGTGATGAGTTTCAGTATTTAATGCCCAAATTTTTTCAATATTCAAGACTCAAATGAGTTAATTTGTTTATAGCAGTGGATTTGAATAGCGCCAAAAGCAATGGTTAAGGGATGTGTTAACATTTTATTGAATCAAAAAAGGTGATTAGGTTAGAAAAAAGAAGAGAATTTTTTTGTTGAGAATAAATGTGACATTTCATTAAAAAAAATTTAACATTGTTAACTTTTGTGTCAGTTAAGGTGGTCAGTAGGGCTGGCAATGAGCTGAGCTGAGCCGAGCTAGGCCTGGCTCAGACTCAGCTCGATGACAATATGCTTGGCTCAAGCTCGGACTCAATAAAAAAATGAGCTCATTTCTTGGCTCGAGCTTGGCTCACTATGAGCTCACGAGCAGCTCAAGCTCGGTGAGCCAAGCTCAAAATCTATATTAACACACCATCATTTAACTTAAAACATTAAAATCAACCATAACAGCAAAATGTATACTCCAACTAAACAACCACAATTGTCTTCAAATATAAATAAAACAGCCACCATAATTTTAGAGAATTATGACTAATAGGTTCCTAACAAAGTTCAATTTACCAGCATCATTTCATTACTTACAAAAAACACTTATATAACATTCTCCAAAAAACTTATAATTATGTGCAGATATCCCACTTCATTTCCACAGTTTTATATTGCTCATTACTTACAAAAAAGACATAATATCTTTGATATAAAAAAAAAACTTATAACTATGTGCTGAATGCAGATTTCTCATTCCATTCCTAAAGTTGAAACAACTTAAATAATTTAATTAAAAATAATTTAATAAATTTAAAATAAAAGTCAAATATTTATATATATTTATAAATATTATATTAAAAATGTTTGTTATATATATATATATATATATATCGAGTTGGCTCACGAGCTTATGAGTCGAATATATGAAAGCTCAAACTCGGCTCATTTACTAAACGAGTCAAAATTATTAGCTCAAGCTTAGCTCATTAGCTCATGAGCCTAGCTTATTGAGCTATTAATGAACCGAGCCGTGATTAACTCACGAGCCAGCTCGACTCATTGCCAGCCCTAGTGGTCAGTGTGACATCCCAAATAAAAAGGGTATCATGTGTAATAAACGCTCATGAGATGTGAGTTAATTTCCCTTAAAAATATGACTTTTGAAGTAGTGGTTGACATAGTTAAATTTTTTTAATAATGTGATTGAATAATAATGTAAATTTTTTTTACACTGATAATAAATCAAAATTAAATTCTTTCAAATATCTATAATTTGCTTATATGTGCTTGTATTCAATTGATATCAACCCAGTACTTTATTCTGGAGTAATGATATTTGTACAAACTTACACCTTCATACTCCGTACATACTTTCATGTAAGCCATTGAATAACACTCTAGTTCTATTGTAGTTTGTATTCAATTAATATCAGCCTAGTACTTTATTCTGGAGTAATGATATATATTTGTACAAACTTACACATACATACTTCTTATATACTTCCATGTAAGCCATTAGATAACACTATGATCCTATTGTAAGTTTTTCTTAATAATCTAGATTTCGAACATATTTTGCAAAAATTTGTGCAAATACCTATTCCCTGGATTATGTAAAGTACATCATATATTTTTTTGTCCAATTCCAAATATTTCCACACCCTTTAAGTATAAGACTAATTTCGTTTGAGGTACTAAGGTTACTAATTCCCACAAGTATTTTCCTGCGAACTCAAACACCTAACATTGTAGAGATCTTTCAACTGCTAAACTCAAACTTACTTACCATTTAAGTTACCCTAGTAGATCCTATCCTTTACCACTATGCAAATCCGAACTAGATCAAGTATATAATACACTATACACGCAAAGTGCAAAGTGAGTCACTGTTAATGAAAAAATTACTAATTTAGATTTTTATAAAATACAAATAATTACATATCAATATATAAATTTACAATAATCAACTCTTTTTATTTTTTTAATTAATAATTATTCACTTATACTTTATTCCGTAAAAATACAGCATACATTTTAGAGGACTTAAATATATACAAATCCCAAATTCTATGGTTATGATAAATCTAAAGCCAAATTATGAAGAAAAAAAATCACATTTAATATATAGACATAAAACAAACAAGTTAATAAAGCTTTTTATCTATAAAAAAAATTATTATAAAAGTTTGTTATAGAGGATTTTTTTATTTTAAGTAAATTATATTTCATTACCTTAAAGTTTGTTAAGATGACAGTAAACCTCAAAATTGGTCATAAATTATACTTCACTCCATTTGTTATTTTTGACTAACTGTTGACTTAAGACTATTAATATTTCAAAGAGAAAATAAAATAAAATCACTTTTATTAATTATTATTGAGTTATATATTACAACAAAAATTCTTTAAGATTAATTTTATGGGTTTTTTTTTTACAAAATCAAATTGAATTTTTAATATAAAAGTGAAAGGGACATATTTTGACAAATGTTATGAAGAGGAGTATAATTCATAAATGCATTTATTTTACTCTAACAAATAATTGATATAATCTCTATTATTAAAAAAAATCATTTTACTCTCATTTTCTAGTTGGGTTTCCATTGTTGAGTTTTATGCAAAGATCATATTTCAAATTATTTTGTTTATACAAGACATAAATTATCATAATGTATTGTTACTGATAATGATGACAAAAATATATGTTTAAGTGGGTAATTGCGGGGATCCTCCATGATGGGACGGATATGAAGATGATTTTCTCCTATTGGACTAGGATCATGGATCAAGATTCTCATCCCCACAAGTTTTGGATACTTGCTAAACAAATATAGAATATACTTAATTAAAATATACAAAATATGTATTATATATTAATAATTTTGAGTTCTAGGTATATAAGCAATATGTACAACATATGTAGATCTTTCTTGTGTTTAAAAACACCAAAATGTGTGTAATATACATGATACTAGTTGAATATTTGGATTTAAATTTACTAAAATTTTTTTTTTAATTTTAGATTTTCATGTTATTGCATGTTGGACAGAATTATGTAATTTTGAAATTTCATATTTCTAGACAAGGAATGCCTATTTCCACAAGTGCTTTCTCGTTGACTCAAACTCTGATATTACAAAGGCCCCACCACCACTGCTACGTTCAAGTTTGCTTACTACTTGAGCTACACATTTTAGGTTGACAAGGTTATAGTTTGTGATACTAGAAAAAATTCTAAGAAAATTAATATTTTTATAAAAAGTCCACAAAAAAATATAAGTATGGTTTATATGTAGAAGCAATCAAGTTAGATAACTAAATAAAGGCAATAAAATGAAAAAATAAGAGTATCATATTTTATTTTACATAATAGAGATACATAATATATCAATTATTTGTTAGAATAAAATAAATACATATATAAAATATATTTATTTTTATAATATTTGCCAAATTATATCTTTTTAATTTTATATTAAAACACCAAATTGATTTTGTATAGAAAAATTTATAAGATTAGGTTTAAAAAGCATTTGTTGTAATATAGAGCTCACTAATAATTAATAATAAATGAGTTTATTTTTTTAATTTTAAAATACATAATGATGTTAAGTTAATATTTAATTAAAACAAAAAAATGAAATAGAATATAATTCATACTAAATTTAAAATTTAATGTTATTTTAACAAACTTTAAAATAATGAAGAGTAATTTATCCTATTAATTTTTATAAACATGCAATATTACATTTATATCAAATAATTGTGAAAAACGAAAATAAAAGGATGAAAGCAATACAAACAATGTTTTAAAAATCGGTTGAACTGGATAACCGGAGAGGAGAGTAGTTCAAGGTTTAATCGGTTTGATCGGTTGAACCGGAATACTATATATATATATATATATATAACATATCATAAAAATCATAAATCGCTTTATTGTGTCGCCATTTATTTTGTAAAAAAGAAATATTAGAACCGTGGAAACCCTCAACCGAACTCTTAAAAAAGTTAAATCCTAATTTTTTTATAAAAAAAAACTATTTTCTTCTTTCTTTTTTAATAAAAATTTAATTTAAAAATTGATGAATGAACTGACTAATTTTTTATTTTTAATTTTTACCGATTCAACTAATTTCAAAACCAATGAAGTTTTTGGTCCATAGTCTAATCGGTTGGACCGAATTTTAAATCAATGGATAGAAAGGAAAAGGAATATTCAGAGAAAGGTTAAATTTGAAAGAAGTAAATGACAGCAAGGGAGGCAGGGTTCCAAAAAATTCCCAGGAAATATCATTGTGTTTCATAATGACCAAAAAATCCCCACACCACTACAGTGTTGGTGTTAATTGCCCAATTCCCAACCTCATCACTCTCGAGGGCTTTCTTGTGAGTTCATTCAGATATCTGGCTCACATTAACAAGCTGTTCTTTACATACTCTAGGGAAAATTAATTTCAACTGCTAGATAAAGGTATTTAATTTTAAACGACATATAAAGTTAAAATTATTAACAAAGGCAGTAAAGAAAGGATAATGATAAAATTTTGATGGATGTGCTCCCCCACGACGCGTTCTACCTTGATCACTCATAATTACATCTGTAAGGAGTTTATTACATCTGTAAGGAGTTTAGAGACCTTTAGGCGAAACATCACTATAACATTTTTTGAATGGACGTACATATCTCACATAGTTTGTGAAAGTATCTTTTTTTCTTTTTCTTTTTTTAAATGTAACACTTACATCTTCTATACATGTCATAATTTATTTGATATGAGTGTATAATAGTACACATTAAATTTTACCAAATGTAGGTCTTGAATTTAGAGTTTAGACCCACATATGCTTTTATTAAATATAAGATGGTGTAAACTCAGAAAAATTAAATAAGATGGTGTAAATAACATTACTCTGTATAAAATATTAAAAAATATTTTATATATGTTAAAAAAATAGTTGTAGCATTTGTTTTCTTAAATGAGAAAAAAATAAAATCAAAGGTCTTGGGTTGTCTTAACTGGTAGCTAGAATCAAATTGTTGCTAGTGGTCATTCATTAATAGGTCATCTATAATTACAATTGTAACTAAAGCTTATGACATACTTTGACCTAACATCTCATTCCCTAAATTTTCTTTTACATAAAAAAAGTCATGTGAGTGCGTGAGAGGCCAATAGGTTAATCATAACTTCAATATTTGCATTTTGTTTTTGGTAAAATAATTAAGTAGTTATGCAATAGAAGTTAAACAAACGCAAACGATGTGAGGAAAACGAAAATCCTATGTAATGTACATGAGTTATATCATTGATAGCATAATTTTCTTTAAGGTTCGTTAACATTGATTTCCCTATAGATCCTTCAACTGATGAGAAGCAGCTTTGGGCTTCTGTTTAGTATCGTAAAGTTTCCTCAAGATTTAAGCTTTTCCTGTGCCGCTTGCTGAATAATTGTTTGCCTGAGATCTATTCTTCATCAGCGATCGAGTCAGTAGCATCACAGATGTTTGTCCTATTTGTCGATTCATAGGTAGAAAATTAGCTGTTCGTCTATTTACTACTTGTCCTTGTGTAGCAGTGGCGAGGATCAAATGCTGTTCTCTACCGAATTATATATTAACTCCTTTGATGCATGATGTAGTTGTCCTCCCCTTTCTCAACGCACGAGCACGAAGATCTTGCAGTTTTCATTTTTTGGTACCATTGCAAAGAGAGTTCAATTCTCACCCTCCTCTTTTATTATATTAAATAAAATAAACTTAGATAACCTAACATGGAGAGTCAATTAGGAAGACTGGAAGAGTAATGCATGCTAGCAAGTACGTAGCGGATTTTGCATACCATATTATTTTATTATTAAAAGCCAATTACATAAATTTATTATATTTTAAATAATAATAACAACAACTAAATTCTAACAATTACAAAGTACGTGTAAAAGAAAATTGTAAATATTAATTAGTGTGTACGTGGCATCACTTTCTCAAAAACAAAGGGGATTTACTGGTATGCTATGCAGAAAGGTGGAAACAAACAAAAAGAATCCCTAACACTGGTTGCCCGTGGATGCCAAAGCAATAAAGATTACATAAAGTTTACTACAATTAAAGGAAAAGTTTATAGACTTCTTTTAACGCATGTAACTATAGCCATGCAATGTGCAAATCCACAAACGTAATCCTATAGCTATTCTAATCACCGATAAATAAATAATATTAGCAAGAGTGAAGGAGCATAAGAAAACCGCAGACAAGGATCCCGAATAATTCAATGAAAACAGAGATGCACAATTTCTGAAAGAGCATAGCCAATAGGTTTGGGGTTTACTAGGTTGATAATTAAAATTGAAGGAGAAGGAGGAATAGGATACACTTTAAACTTGATTGAGAGATTATTTTGGTGGCAAAAATTAATTCTTTGAAATTACAACAATAATAGTTCATCCTTGTTGGATAATACTCTCGTACTGATTTGTTAAAGATGTATCACGTTAACCACTACTATTTTTTTAAACCACTACATTTTTTTTTTGTGCTTTATGAACAGTGAAAAATAATAGTATTCCAGTTGACACACATAACAACCTTGTTTTATATTTTAGTATACATAAAATTTTATAAACATTTAAATTTTCAATAAAACATTTTGGATAAATTTTTAATTTTTTTAATAATTAATTACATAATTAGTTAGGAAAGTTGAAGTCACGTGAGATGCGTGCTGCTCTCTGACAGACACATAACTTCTTTTAGGCACAGTACCTTCGAACTCTTCTTCCCTCTCTCTATTTCTCACCAAGTGCTTCATGCCAATGGCTTCCATGCTCCTTCTTCTTCTCATCTCCGAGTCCCTGCAATGGCATTTTCGTGCAGAACCTTCACCCCCATTTCTTCGTGCCACATGAACCCATTCTAGATACCAAACCACTGGTTTTTCTCTACAATGGCTATGTCGTACAACCTTCTACTCTGCTACCTTTTCACGTTCCACCTCTGTTCCATGCATTCCACCGCCATTGCTGACCACAACGAACAAAACCCAGAAAAAAAATCTCTCCTTTCGTTCAAAACCACCCTCGAAAACCCCCATCTTCTTCCTTCATGGAACCCGTCAACCCCTCACTGCAACTGGGTTGGCGTCACGTGCGGACACGGAAACCGAGTCAACTCGCTCTCTCTTCCGAGTCGCTCTCTCAGAGGCACACTCTCATCGTCCCTCTCCAATCTTCGGAACTTGAAGGAGCTGAATTTGGGTGACAACGAGTTTTCTGGGGAAATCCCGAGTGAACTCGGTGAGTTGACTCAGCTAGAAACTCTCAAACTCGGTTCCAACTCGTTCGCCGGAAAAATCCCACCGGAGCTTGGGTTCTTGAAACACCTCCGTACCCTCGACCTCTCCGGCAATGCACTCGCCGGAAAAATACCAGACAACATCGGAAACATGACACAACTCCGGTTCCTTGACCTCAGTAACAATGTTCTCTCAGGTTCACTGCCGTTAACTCTCTTCACCGGAACTCTATCTTTGATTTCCGTGGATATTTCAAACAACTCGTTTTCCGGCGAGCTGCCACCGGAGATCGGAAACTTGAGGAACATCACTGCATTATACATGGGCATGAACAAGTTGTGTGGAAGATTGCCTTGGGAAATTGGCAAGCTTTCTAGGCTTCAAGTGTTGTATTCACCTTCCTGTTTCATTGAAGGTCCATTGCCTCATGAGATGTCCAAGCTCAAGTCTTTGACCAAACTTGACCTTTCTTACAACCCCTTGAAGTGTTCCATCCCAAAGTTCATTGGGAAGTTGCAGAATTTGAGGATACTGGACTTGGTTTTTGCTCAGCTCAATGGTTCAGTGCCTTCTGAGTTGGGAAATTGTAGGAACTTGAGGTCTGTGATGCTTTCTTTCAATTCACTTTCTGGGTCTTTGCCGGAGGAGCTCTCTGAGCTTCCCATAATAACATTTTCAGCTGAGAAGAATCAGCTTCATGGGCCTTTGCCTTCTTGGCTTGGAAAGTGGAATAAGGTTGACTCTCTTTTGCTTTCTGCCAACCGGTTTTCTGGGGTAATTCCTCCTGAGCTTGGGAATTGCTCTTTGTTAGAACACCTTAGTTTGAGCAGCAACTTACTCACGGGTACCATACCTGAGGAGCTTTGTAATGCTGCTTCACTTTTGGAGATTGATCTTGATGACAACTTGCTTTATGGTACAGTTGAAAAAGCATTTGTCAAGTGTAAGAACCTAACTCAGTTAGTTTTGATGAACAATCAGATAGTTGGTTCAATACCACAGTACCTTTCAGGGCTTCCCTTGATGGTGCTGGACCTAGACTCGAACAATTTTAGTGGAAAAATACCTTTAAGTCTCTGGAATTCATCAACTCTAATGGAATTCTCTGCTGCTAATAACCGTTTGGAGGGTTCTCTTCCTGTGGAGATTGGGAATTCAGTTATTCTAGAGAGGCTTGTTCTTTGTAATAATCGACTGACAGGTACTATACCTAAGGAAATTGGAAGTCTCACAAGTTTGTCTGTTCTTAATTTGAATGGAAATCTGCTTGAAGGGAATATTCCAACTGAGCTTGGAGACTGCATTTCGCTTACCACGTTGGACCTTGGAAATAATCAACTCAATGGATCTATTCCAGAGAAACTGGTGGAACTAAGCCAATTACAGTGCCTGGTTCTTTCTCACAATAATCTGTCTGGGACCATTCCTGCAAAGAAATCTTCATATTTTAGACAACTTGCCATCCCTGATTTGATCTTTGTTCAACACCTTGGAGTATTTGATCTGTCCCACAATAGATTGTCTGGCACTATGCCTGATGAATTGGGGAGCTGTGTGGTGGTTGTGAATCTATTAATCAGCAACAACATGCTTTCTGGGAGTATTCCAAGATCACTCTCACGCTTGACAAATCTTACAACTTTGGATTTGTCTGGAAACTTGTTGTCAGGTTCCATTCCCCCAGAACTTGGAGATTCCCTCAAGCTCCAGGGTTTATATTTGGGGCAGAATCTGCTCACGGGTACCATCCCTGGAAGTTTTGGGAAGTTGAGTAGTTTGGTGAAGCTAAATTTGACAGGAAATAAGTTGTCTGGTCCAATTCCAACTAGTTTTTGGAACATGAAGGAGCTGACCCACTTGGACTTGAGCTCTAATGAACTCAGTGGCGAGCTTACATCCTCTCTGTCAGGTGTGCAAAGTCTTGTTGGGCTTTACGTACAGCAGAACAGGCTTTCTGGCCAAGTAGGGGAGCTCTTCTCAAAGTCCATGGCATGGAGGATCGAGACAATTAATTTAAGTGATAATTGCTTGAATGGGGACTTGCCACGATCTCTTGGAAATCTGTCCTACTTGACAAATTTGGATCTTCATCGAAATTTGTTTACTGGAGAGATTCCTTCAGACCTTGGGAATCTAATGCAGCTGGAGTATTTTGATGTTTCAGGTAACAGGCTAGCTGGAAAGATTCCAGAGAAGTTATGCAGCCTAGTTAATCTGAATTGCCTTGATTTGTCTCAAAACAGATTGGAAGGGCCTATACCCAGAAGTGGCATTTGCCAGAACCTATCCACGGTTAGATTTGTGGGGAACAAAAATCTTTGTGGGAAAATTTTGGGTATAGATTGTCACATCAACAGAACTGATAGATCTGCATTGTATAATGCATGGCGACTTGCTGGAATTGCCACTACAATCATATTAATAACTCTAAGCATTGCTTTTCTTCTACACAGATGGATTACCAGGAGGCAAGATGATCCTGAGGAACTTGAGGAGCGCAAAATAAACAGTTATGTGGATCAAAATCTTTATTTCATGAGCAGTGGCAGATCAAAGGAACCCTTGAGTATCAATGTAGCAATGTTTGAGCAGCCTCTTCTGAAATTAACATTGGTGGATATCCTTGAAGCTACTGACAGCTTCAACAAGACAAATATAATTGGAGATGGGGGTTTTGGAACTGTGTACAAGGCCTCTTTACCTAATGGAAAAACGGTTGCTGTGAAGAAGCTGAGTGAAGCTAAAATGCAGGGTCATCGTGAGTTCATGGCTGAGATGGAAACCTTAGGCAAGGTGAAGCATCAAAATCTTGTTGCATTGCTTGGATATTGCTCCATGGGTAAGGAGAAACTCCTTGTTTACGAGTACATGATAAATGGGAGCCTTGATCTTTGGTTGAGAAATAGGACTGGGGCCCTTGAAATCCTTGCTTGGGACAAACGTTACAAAATTGCAACTGGCGCAGCTCGAGGATTAGCTTTCCTTCATCATGGTTTCATACCCCACATCATTCACAGGGACATTAAAGCTAGCAACATTTTGCTCAATGAAGATTTTGAACCCAAAATTGCAGACTTCGGACTGGCAAGACTGATCAGTGCCTGCGAGACTCATATCTCCACAGATATTGCTGGAACTTTTGGTTATATTCCACCAGAATATGGACAGAGTGGGAGGTCAACAACAAGAGGAGATGTCTACAGTTTTGGTGTCATTTTACTTGAACTGGTGACTGGAAAAGAGCCAACTGGACCTGATTTTAAAGAGATTGAAGGTGGGAATTTGGTTGGATGGGTTGTTCAGAAGATCAAGAAGGGGCAGGCTGCTGATGTTCTTGATCCAACAGTTCTCGATGCAGATTCAAAGCAGATGATGCTTCAAATGCTGCAGATTGCTCGTGTATGCCTCTCTGATAATCCTGCAAACAGGCCTACTATGCTTCAAGTTCAAGAGTTCCTGAAGGGGATTAAAGGAGAGTAGCTGAAGAGGTCTAATCTATTGGGAGGTGATATGGTATTTACAGTAATAATTAACTGCAAACTGATCTAACAAAAGCTCAAGTTCATAAATCTAATCGTGTATGTAAACTGTAGTTCTTTATATAAAAGCTCTTCATTGCAAAACAAGTATTAACAGAGATGTTGATTGAACTCGTACATAGACATCACATGATTGTAGTTAGAATTTGCCAAACAAGTATCAAGTTCTGATGTCAATTGTTGAATTAGCATTAATTGTCCTCAGATTGATGTCTTACAAGCAGTTTTCCTGACCTTTCATATTTCCGTAGAAATTTGTGATTAATCTGTGACTGATCTGGGGAAGCTAGTGAAATTTAAAGATATAAATTTGGTAAGAACTAGAATAGTAAAATTAGCTATTTAACAAGGTTATATGTAGACACCCAAGTTCTTAATTCTTTCATGCATATACACAAGCATTCTATTTATGTAGCATTTTTAAATAGTATTTTCTTTTAAATCGTTACTTTATCATCAATATTTTATTAGATTAATCATTAAGTATATAAATTTTTAGGATTTGGATCTTGTAAAATGAGGGATACATTTTAGAAGTAAAATACGAATTGATAACTGTTGATGAGAAAATAAAAGAGTGAATTTTCACATATGCATGTTTTGTTGTATAAGTATTTGTATATTATAAAATTTTAAACCGTTGATTTTTCTTTTATCAACAGTTATCATTTCGCACTTTACCTTCTAAAGTGCATCCCTCACTTTAGATGATGTAATTCCAAAATTTTAAATATACATAAAGAGTGACACTCCTCTCTTTACTGTTAGTGACAGACCAAAATAAATAATGTTTGTTTGTTTTTTTTATCACGTGAATTTAGTGGTGCACAAGACCTAGTTCGGCTTGTCAAATTGGCCTAGCCCAAGATATAGTCGGGTTGGAGCCGATATCAATGGAAAAATTGGGTTGGGACTAGGTCAAATAGCTTTGGTCTGATGTATTTTTCAGGATGGGACTGGATCAATCACAGGTCACCTGTCTCGGTTCGAGGTATATAAATACTTATAATTTTTAACCTAAAATTTTAAAATACGTAAATTAAACATTACTTTTATATGCATATATATAATTATTAATATTTATTAAAAGCTTAATACTTGATAGTTATAGAACTATTAATATACATTGTAGACCTTTTAATCATGGTTAAGAAAATCGGATCAGACCGATCGGTTCAACCTCGGTTCAACCGGTTGAACCAGGAACCGGCCATCCCACCGGTCCAGGTGATGCTCTTAAACCGTTTTACTCAAAAACCGGTCAACTGGTACTGAACCGGTAGAACCGGTCAGCCCGGGACTGGCTTCAATGGTTGGAAGGTTCAGTGGGGGGTTGAAATGAAACCCTCGTCCCCTTCTTCCTTACAAGCCTTCTCATTTCAGTTTTAGCAGCCACCATACCCCGCTGCAACAACAACCCAGCAACCGCCATCTCGCCCAAGCATTGCGCCAACCAGCAATGCGATGCCGTGAACCGCTGCTAGCGACGCCATTAGCCGCTGCCACGATGCTCTGCTTCGCCCCTGCTTGCTACAACCGTGCGCCACTGCTTTCCGGTGAATGTTTTCCTGCCACCATGCACCACCTTGTGTGGTTGGCTGGTTGCAACTGTTTCTCTCACCTTCATCGATAGAACGGTAGATTTTGTCGAGGTGGGTAGTATAGAGAAGGAGGGGTTTAGAGTCCTATATCTATGGGTGTTGTGTTCTCCAACCTATACATGTTTGGTATGCAATTGATTTGCCGAAAAGAAGGACCAGCACGGGTGAAAAGGAAATGATGGTGACAAATAGAAAATTAACAAAAAAAAATGCTAAAAGCTGCAATGGAAGATGCGAGAAAGTTTGAGAGAGATGTTAGTTTTTAATTTTTTATTCTTTGTTGTGAATATTAACTGGAAATCAAAAGTTAAAAATCATAGTTTATTGTTTTTAATATTTTAATCATGTTTTATTGTTTTTGATATTTTTTATTTATTTAATTACTATATATATAATTAAATATAAATATAAATATATATTTAAGTTATTTAATTATACTCCGGTTCGATCACGGTTCGATCACAGTTCAACCATTGAACCTTGAATCAGTTCCTTAACCGGTTCAATGACCGGTTCGATTTTCAGAACCTTGCTTTTAATATATCGCATAATATAACATATCATATATATAACTATATTAATGTTTATATTTGGTCAAACTTTAGGTCAGTCCGATATTGGCCTTGTCCTGATTCCATCAATCATATGCATGACTATGACTAGATTTACTTGAGCTTAGGGTTAGGTCCAAAAAATTAATTCGATCAAAATATCAGACTGGGATTGGATCAAGCCTAACCCGGCCTATGAACATCCCTACATTGGATCACCACAATGGTAAATTTTATAGTTTTTTTTAATAAATTTATATCAAGTTTATGTCCTTTTTTTTTATAATCAAGTTTATGTCATTTTAAGAGTGCATGAGGTGTATTATAAAATTCATCATTAAACATAGATAATTAACTTTTAAAAGTCACCTAGATCTTAGATGTTTGTCATCACACTTTTTTTCTATGTTTACTTGCAATCTTTTTTTATTTTATTTTTAACATTGGTAACTTCTAAAATATATTAGCAACTTAACTTTTAAATAATGATAAGAAAAGTTAATAATAAAAAATTATTTACACAGAATTATAAAATTTCAATAAACAAAATATTAATTATTAGTATAAAAATATTTATAAAAGATATGTAGAAATATAAGATTGATTAGTCAATACACAAGGACAATACCTAAATGGTAGTATTTGGTTCAACAAATGCAGCTGAGCGTGATAGATATTTCACACGCTAGCTACTCCAAATTCCAAAAGCTTAATCGTTGATAGGGGAATGGTAGGAAAAGGAAGAGTACCTTCCTTCTAGAGAAGCCTGTGACTGTGGATGAAAACGATACCCTTATTTTATTCAAAAAATCTACAAGCAGACGGTGTCTATCACAAAAGAAAAAAGAAAAGTGCCTTCGTGCTCTTTGGAAATTTTAATCCAAACAAGATCCAGCATGTGGGGTTTGCTATTATAATAATCTTCTGAAGCTTTGAGAAGCCCAGAAAGTTCCACTTTTACCATGCTTTTGTGACCATAAATCTACTGTTTTCTTCCCTTCAATCATTGACCTTCGGTGCCTATATTTGGTAAAGTAGTTCCTTTTTTTAATTTTTAATTGTCACATGGGGATGGAGAAGAGCTGCACCAGAAAAATTTACACAGGTAAGACAACCGTCCTTTATCATCTTGATGGTATTATTTGTGCACCAACATTTTACCCACCTTCTTTTGGCAATTTTTTCTTCAACAATTTAAAACAAAAGGAAGTTAGTATAGAATGCTGATTGCTCAGATCTTCATATAATAATCCAACTCTGTAATTTTTAACTTTTGGAAGAAATGGGAGAAAAATAAATGTTAAACTACGGCTCTCACTGAGAGTCTCACGTTGAGATATTGGTATGTCCTTAATAGTAATTATTAGTAAAAAGCAACCATCATTCTATAAATTAATTTTTAGAGTTGAGTTAATCTTAAAGTTAAATTCTAATATCACTGATCAATTTGATACTATATTTTTACTGTTATTATGATACTACTGTCTTTTTTTTGTTTTTAACAGCACTAATTTCACTTAAACACTAATAATTAATATTTATTTTTGTATTTAACTTACTTTAAATATAAATATAAATTTTTTTATATTTATATTTTTAAATTAAATATATGACTAAATATTAATAACTTCATTAAAGATACTGATACCGAAAGAATGTGCTATATTTGAAAAAACAAGAGAGGCAAATTGAATTGTTTTTTCAAAGTTTATCTTGGTTAGTCTTCTCTTCTGTCCTCTTCCTCAATAAGAAAATACACTTTTGCATCCTTTTAGCTTACTGTCCGCCACTCTTCTCCTTTAATTTGTGTTTTGATCACTAGAATCTCCTTAATTTCCTTTCTTTTTCTTTCTTTTTTCCTTTTTTTTATTTGCATTCATTGCACTTTCTATTCTACTTAGTTTATTTTATTTCATCTTTTATGCACATGAAGATCATACATCATAATTCAGAGGTGAATTTAATTAATTTATAAAATATAGATGATGAATCACTTATTATTATTATTATTATTTGCCATTAATCACGTATTATCATGAGTCACTTTTTTTTAAAAATTCTTCGCACACATAAATATCGATAAAAAACTGTAAAGCCAAAGAACTTTCTTCACGTGCACAACAAAAGAGATTGTATTTTCTAGCCATTCAAAATAAAAGAAAAAGAACTAACTATATACGCATCGCTATTACGAATTTTGAATTTTTCACTGGCAAATAAAATAAAATATAGGGCTACATAAAATTCTCAAAACTACTAACAAAGGCAAATCTACAGTCCAAGTCCAATTTAATATTAAAAAGAGGAAAAAATAAAATAAAATAAGAGAGCAAAGGAAAAGAACGAAAGAGTTATCGTTTTCTTCCGACATGAGTGAGACGTACTTGTGTGCGTCCCTGAGAAACTTCTGGCAATCGGTCCCAAACGGTTAAACGACGCACGTGACCGGTTCGTCACGTGCGCCTCCGTGTGCACGGACTCTGATTCTCTACTCCGCACCATATCCTAACCTATCATATTCCCACGCTCGTGCACCGCCACGTGTCAATTACACACTTTCTGATTCGCTCTATGGCACTGGTTTAGCCACGGCGTTTCCTGATTATCGCCAAGGTTCTGGCAATCCAACGGCTCTGATTTGACGTCCGCAGGACCAGGTTGGTGCAAGCGCAACAGCGTATCCTCCTCCGCTCCACCACCACCACCGTCTCTCCCTCTCTTCGCACCAATCGCCACCCCAAACAGCTTCGGATTCATATCATCCACCGCTATCACCGTCGCCGTCTCCGCCATCTTGACGGAGCTCCGCGTCGCCGGCAACAAATCAAGCGGCTTCACCGCCGTCATGCCAGACTCTCTGCTCCCCTGCGAGCCACCGTCCGTTTGGTTGGCGGTGTTCGCGTAGTTCGACATCAGAGAGAAGATGTTGTTGCAGAGCGATCTCATCTCCGCTAATTCCTTGGTCAGCTGAACGTTCTCTTTCCTCAGCCGCTCGTTCTCGTCCAGGAGCTCCGCCGGCGCCATCGACGGCGACGAATTCGACGATATCACCTGCTCCTCCCCTGAGTTCGACGGCGATATGATCGGCATAGCCGTCGGTATCGCAGTCAACGGAACCGGCGAAGGGACCGCGACAGTAGCAGTTGCCGCCACCGCCGTAGGCGACGGCGACGGAGAAGAGATCTTCCGCCGCTGAATTTCACACAAAAGCCGTTTCTCACCTCTGCGGAAAAACTCGTTGGAGAATTCCCACCGATCAGGTACAACCTTTCTGAATCCCTGCAAATCAAGCAAAAATTAAGTTCTTCTTTGAAAAAACACCAAAATCAGAGAAAATGATGATTTTGATGAGAATTGAAGATTACGTAAGTGTTGAGTTGGCGAACGAAGCTGGAGAAATTGTTGTGCTTGAAATATTTAGGGAGCAAGTCCCTGGCGAAGACGGTGGGGTTCCAAACGATGAAGGTGGATCCGTCTTCGTTCCATGAAATCACATCGTCGATGGTTTGGTCCTCAACGAGCTGATAGGTTTTGTTGAGAAACGGCGTCGGAATGGATCTCTGAGACTCGGCGGCGGCGGCGGAGGAGGAATCGCCGTTGCATTCCACCGGCGGCGGCGGAGCCATGAAGCACAACGGTTACAGATCAATCGAGTTGGTTATAGATTGTTTCACCTGAAAGTTTTGTCGATCGGTGTTGAAGGGCGAAAGAAAGAGAGAGAGAGAGAGAGAGAGGAATAGTTATGGTAGTTCTAGAAGGTTCTTGTGGGAATGAATATAAGAATGGAGGAGAGAGAGAGGAAATAGAAAGGAAGGGGCGAGAAGGTAGTGGTACTGCGTTACGTCTTATGTCGAGAAAGTTCCGTGTGAAAGAGGGATATGTTTACCGCATTTGTTTTGTTTTGTTTGCATGATGCCACTGGACCTCTTTTACAGCTTTGGTAATGGAAGGTGACTTACACGCCTCTTTTTCCAAACCAAGAAACTTCTACGCTTTTTTAGGAGCAGAAAATGCGATGTTCATAAACAAAATTCTTTTAGTTTAATTTTTACGTGATCATTTTAAAAGTAATTATTATCAACATAGTTAAAGGTGTGCATATAGCTTTAGTGTATTTAATTTCAAGCATAGTTTTGGATCCAACTAAATTTGACCAGGTCTCAATATCTTAATTAAAATCGAATGTAATATTTAGTAAAGAGAGAACTAAGGATTAATATTCAATTCGCTTTAATGTATAAAAATATTTGCAGTAGGGATTTTTTACATACCTTTTAAATTTTAATATTGGTTTTTTAGAAATTTAAAAGCATTCTATTTAAGAACTTTCATGTTTAAAATCTAAACTTCGATTTTTTTTACCAATATTTTTAAAATAAAATAATTGTGCAAAAATTTGAAATGTAAAATACTTTAATACAATGACACAATATCTATGTATCTATATATTTATATCTAGACTTATATTCATATATCTATGAACATGTTTAGGAAAGATTAATTTTTTTTTAAAATAATTTTTTTTTAAAAGTTATTTTATATAAAATCTATCTTGTTTGTTTAAAGTGTGTAAAATTAATTATAACTTAAGATTATTTTTCTATAACTAAAAATAACTTTTTTTAAAAAGTTATTATTTTAAGTTTTTAATTATTTGATTTAAGATTATTTCAAAAGTTTTAAAAAAGAAATATCTATTTGCCCTAATCAAATAACTTTTTCAATTATTTCATACATCTTTTGGTAATTTAATACATAAAAGTGATTTTTTTATATAATCCAAAAAAATTTCATTATCATAAAATCAATTATGAATTAACATATCCAAACATAAATTAATTTTCTCATAATCGATTTTTTTGAAAATCGATTATACACATAATTGATTTTTCATATAATTTTTTTTCACAACTAATCAAAACACGCACTATATATTTAATCTACATCTACTATATTAAGTTATTTATTCCAAACAATTATTTAAGAAAACTTACACGCATGAACTTACATATGATTAATTGACTCTTAAGTCTTTATTTATTAACATATATATGTATATTTGCATAGTTATCGAATATAAATTTTGAAAATTTCAATTTAGATCATGATAAAAATATTACAACATGTTTAGTTTTCTTTGATCTTTATACAAAACAGCTTTCCAATCAAAAGGTTTCTCTATAGTTTTTTTAAATAATTTATTTAACACAAAATAAGCTAACTTAGTTTTTTGGAGAAATTTTTTTGTGAAAATTGAGATTTCCAAGGAACTAACATCACTCGGGAAATGTTTCGGTGAAAAAAATTGAACTTTTTTAATTTAAAAAAACTTAAAATAAAGTTGGATTTTCAACGTATCTTGATCTGCCGGAAATCGAAGGAATCACCGATACTCTTTATTTTCGACGAATTTCAGTCACTTAAAATTGATATTTATCTCATTTTTTTTCATTTATTCTTCTTATCATTGGTCCTCCCTCCTCTTCTTTTACCTTTTCTATTCTTCTCCTCCTCCTTTCTCTTGCTCTTCCTCTTCCTCTTCCTCTCTTATCTCTTTATTTTTCTTTCTCTTTTATCTTAAGGGTTGTTAAATGGATTCTTCCTGTCTGTTTAAGCCTACTTGTGAAAGGTTGTGTGTTAAATAGAATGGGTTAAAATTACTTACATTTAAACATATTATAAATAAATCAGTTCAACTCTTCTCACATTGACCCCTAAGCCTAAATGTGTCGTCGGCACATGAACTAATTTTTTTATGTGTAAATTTTGAAATAAATTTAAATTTAATAAATTTAAATAAAATATTATATTACATAGACATAATATTGAATACTCTAATCTCATTTAAAGGGTTAAGGGATAATTTAAACAAATAAATAACATAAACTTATAAAATTCGACAAATGTGATTGTGTGTGGGTTGTGTCACTGTTAACATGTACAGTACATACATACATTTTGTAATTTTCTTTAAAAAAAAATTTCTTTTAAATTAACTTTTAAAATTTTAAATTAAATGCTTTTAGTACAAACAAATTAAAACTTAAAAAAAATATATGCAAGAGCCCCATACTTTTACAAGTAACTAATTTTAAAATTCGAATGGTATGATTTATGAAAATAAACAGGTTGGTTCGACAAGTTTGACCCATCTTAACAATCTTATGTATCCTATCTTCCTTATTTTTCTTTGTCCTTTTTCTTTAATTTCTCCTCCCTCCTCCTCCACTACCTTCACGCGCATCCACTACATTTTTTAAAAAATAAAAAATTAATTCTAGATATTTTTTTAAAATACCCTATAGTCAAGTAGTCATATTATTCTCCAGCCTTGGAGAAAACTATGTAGGTGTGGTCAAATTAATCATCCCTTTTTGTTCTTGGAGATGATAATCTATACTCTCTTTTTCAATAGAGTAATTTACCTGATAATTGAATTCAAAGCTACTATCTGAACTCTAAGTCTCCCTTATTGCATGAGTTACGACCTAGAGGTTGATCTCCTTGTTTTTTCCTCCGGAGTAATCTCCTTGCTTCTCATCTGATCACAAAGATCTTCAACTATAGAAGATATTTTGATTCGGCAATATAATCTGCAAGCACGAACTCAAGAAGTATTCAAGAGATATTAAAATGATTTGAAGATTTTTCATTAGCATTTCTCTCTTAAGGTAAGTTCCAGATCTTTTTTTTCTATAAAAACAACAATCCCACACGCCCACTTCCCAAGCAACAATGATACTTCTCCTCTAAGGCTATATGACGGGGGAGATAGAGATGGTTAGGTTTCTTTGGATTCCACTCATGAGACTATCCATTTTTGGTATAGAATTTGATTGCCTGTAGTTTTCTCTACATGTACTTCCCTGGATGTTGACGATTGATTGGTTGTGAGTTTCATTATATTTCCCTAACCAAAAATTAAGAGCAGCGATAGTTAAACAGAACTTTATTTACGTTACTAATATATTTTCTGTAAATTATTACATAAAACTTTGGGTTTTATTGTAAGGATTTAATTTCTATCTACTGTCAGTGTAAAGAAACTTTACACTGTCATCTAATCATGTGTTGCCAAATCATTAAAATAGTTAGACTTTCTAGGTAGTTGTTGTGATAGTCAACTCTTTTACTGATTTGACAATACATGATTGGATGACAGTGTAGACAGTGGATAGAAATTAAACTCTTATTGTAATTTTTTGAAGGATTTAATTTTTATCCACTATCAGTGTAAAGTTTCTTTATACTGTCATCCAATCATGTGTTGCCAAATCACTAAAATAGTTAGACTTTCTAGGTAGTTGTTATAATAGTCAACTTTTTTACTGATTTGCCAACACATGATTGAATAATAGTGTAACTTTACACTGAGAGTTGATAGAAATTAAACTCTTTTTTAAATGATATAAATTATACACATATTTCACATGGTATTGTAATTCTCTACATGTACTTCCTTGGCTGTTGACGATTGATTGGTTGTGAGTTTCATTATATTTCCCTATCCAAAAATTAAGAGCAGCGATAGTTAAACAGAACTTTATTTACGTTACTAATATATTTTTTGTAAATTATTACATAAGACTTTGGGTTTTATTGTAATTTTTTGAATGATATAAATTATACACATATTTCACATGGTATGTATAACTATGATATTCGTAAAATTAATTGACCAATATAAGCTATTAAGTTATTTGAATTTTCATGTTTTTAAATTATTAAGTTATTTTAAATTATTTTTTAATTTTGCACGTAGGATGGATAAAGATCCTTAAGAATACCTGAAAACCAAAACAATTTGCAGCTCATTCTCCCTACTTCTATCTTAATTTGTGCTGCCCCCTAGGACAAACACATCCAAAGATATAGATAACACAAAGTCATCCACAGACAGTTTCTCTCCATCAGACCAAAGCCAGCCTCAAAATAGTCATCGTTTTCTAATTGTTCTTCTTCCAGAAACTGCGAAATCTTTCCCAACATCCAAAGGTATTGGATCCTTATAATCCAAACTCTGCTCCTTGGTCCCCTACCCTACGTTGAAATCCAAATTTGCTGCATCCACCAATTTTAGTCACTGCTTTTATCAGCTTATCCTATTTTGGAAGAATGACAAGCTAACAATGAATAATTATCCAACAAAGGAAAGCGACTTCTGTTGTTGTCTTGATTTTTTTTTTCTTCTTCTTTGGTGAGATGTCACTTCAAAAAACAACAAATTAACAAGAACAAATGTAAAAATAAAAAAAATTGCGGATTTTTTTTGGTACATGTAGTGTGAATGTTTAATTTGAGATATGTTTTGTAAATTACTTGATTTTTTTTGGTACATTACTTACATTTTTTTACCACTCACCCACTTTGAATCTTAATACACGTCTTGAAATGTGTAGCATTGATGAAGAAAATATGTGTTGCAGAATTTGAAGTCAGAGATGGTTTGCAGAAGATTGTATATTACGAGAAAGAAAATCCAGATTATCAATCAAAAGTCAAAACAACTATAACAAGTTTACCAAGAAAAACTATTTCCAGGTTCTTGATATTTTTTTTGAAAAAAGCAGCATTGATTGAGCATCAACCCAAGTAACCAATTGAACCAACTCAAGCCCTCTTCTTTTTATAATATTCTCTCTCTATTAAATGTTTTTAATGGGATTGTCTAACATTGATTGCTTAGGAACTCATATTGTCTTTGCTTTGACAAATCAAGTGCCATTCCTCGGATGCTACATACAATAAAATTCAAAGAAAAAATTATGAGTGTGTTTGATTTTCATTAATTGTTTAGAATAATTATTTTTTTAATTAAAATTTATTTTATTTAAAATTTATCTCATTTTTTTAAAGTGTGTAAAATTATTAATAACTTAAGATTATTTTTTCATTAATTAAAAAAAGCTCTTTTAAAAAAAATTTATTTTGAGCTTTTAATTATTTAATTTTAAATTATTTCAAAAGTTTTGAAAGAAAATTACCTATTTGCTATTAATCATATAACTTTTTAAATTATTTTATATATCTTTTGATAATTCAATACATAAAAATAATTTTTTTATACAATCGAAACAAAACTCTTTAGCTTAAAATAAATTATGAATTAATATATCTAAATATAAATTAATTTTTTCATAATTATTTTTTAAAAAATCAATTAATTAATTTTTAATATAATTTCTTTTTTTACAGCTGATTGAAACTCACACTGTATATCATCAAAATTTCTTGATCAAAATAGGAGCCAGAGTCAGAAAGAGTGGCGGTCTGGAGAAAACCGAAAGCATTGGTCGTTGCTGATAATATTGTATACTTTTTGTTTATTCAATTCCAAGGTAGTCACAGAATTGTGCCAATATTTGGATTTTATTAGGTGAAGACAGAAATAGCCGCTTTGGATCCAAAATCTGAAAAATGAGGAGTATTGTTATTGTCCTTTTACCTAGCTTTGTTGTACATGCCCTGATAAATGATGGTAGCATCAACAAGATGAATAATAATAAAAAAAGTAAAACAGATATTCATATTCTTTTATCAAATATTTATATAGCATTCATTTTGAAAATTTAAAAGATATGCCTTAGTTTGCATGTATTTTCTCCTTAGAGCATGAAGATGATACTATCCATGGAATAAAACAATAACTACAAACAGACAAAACAAAAAATATAATTGTAGAAAGATTTTACAAATTGCCCCCTTTAAGGCAGAATAGGTTTGTGTAGGGGGGGGGGGATGCAGGATGGAATTAAAAGAAGATGGATAAATCAATAAACTTCCAAAAAAAAAAAACAATTTTTGAAGTACAACTTTGTGCACATATATATATTAGCACCCCAAAAGTTTTCACGGGCCAACATTTCAACATTAAGTGCTTCTCTAGCCTAACCCACTCTTGAATGATTTTCAGAGAAGAGGATTAACAATTATGGTGCACTGTCAACTTTTGAACTAGCACAAAATCTGCACATAAATTTGAAGAACTTGAACTCCTATCAGTCCATCTTTCGATGTATTCATCTTTTCCATAAAGCTTTGAAGTCAGCAAGACTTTAATCTTTTCCAAGATCTATAGAACTACCAATTTCATTACACATCAAGTATTGCACCACTAGTTACAGCAATCCCGTGGAAACACGAGACCATGTATCTCCCAGATTCCAGCGCAAAACAAAAGAGAAGGAAAATTCCATTTCAATCCCTTTTAACCGAGTCTCTTCTTTTTTCTTTTCTTTTTCATTTTTTCACCACATTTTATAAAATTTCTCAAAATTAGACTATTCACCTATTCTTGAAACATATTGCTAATTGTATTGGCAATATATGACTCTGTAGAATGAGGAATTTTACTTGTACATGCTCACTTGCACATTTTTTATATATTTCTTTGTAAGCTACTAAATAACGATTTAAGCCTGACGACAGCCTTTTCTGAATGGTTAAAATTCTGCACAAACCTTATAAAATATGTTAGTATCATTTTCTGTATAAAAATGGAGTGGTGCAACTTATGAGTATTAGGCATAGTTATTAACTCGAATTGGTAGTCGATTTCATCAGGGTACTGAGTTAATGAGTTACTGGTTCAATCAGTGAGTCATTAAGTAAATTATATAAAATTAAATATATATATATATATAAATACACACTACATATAATGATATTTATTATTATAAATAACTAAAATATCTTTATTTTCAAAGAAATGATGACCTTTAAGAAAAAAAAAAGAGTTTAATCCTTAATTAATAAAAAAAAAGCCTTAATATTTTCATTAAAATACTCATAACTCAAAATATTTTTTTTTGAAAAATTAAGACCGACATGGCATTAATCTCAAAAAGTTATATGAAATGAACATATAATTAATTTAAATCGGACAAGCAAGTCAAAAGTTATGATTTTTCAAAGTTTAAGATTTTTTTTTTTAATTTCATGACCCGATCGGTTCACCAGTTCAACCGGTCGAATCATCGATTTTCAGTCTAAACTAACTAAGTCGAACTAGGTCAGACTGAGTTCGAGACATACCCAATCTAACTAATCAGCCATACTAGTTACCGACTGGACCGACCAATCCGGTCCGATTTTTATAACTATGGTATTAAGTGTGTGCTTGAATTAAATTTTACAAAACTTGATTTTAGTCAGAAGTTTGTTTGAATGAAGTAATTTATGTTTGAAAATCTTTATTTGAAAATTAATTTTTTTTTCATAAATGTTGTTTGGATAATGTTGATAAAAAACACTTTTGGATATGTAATTACCAAAAAGGATACAAGTTATTTTAAATTAAATTGTTAATAAATTGATGTTGAAAAGATTGATTATAAATAAATTGATGAGAAAAGAAATTATTTTAAAAATTAAGTTTGCTTGAAGTATTGTAAAATAAAATCAATAAGTATAACTATAATAATATTTTAAAAAATTGTTAAGTTATAATTATTTAAATATGATTAAAATAGTGATATAATATCAAATTATAAGAGTATTTCTGTTAACACACATTCAAATGAGTTTTCTTTAACCGCAAAACTAACAAAATGTTACTTTTACTTAAACCGCATTTAGAATAAAATCCCGTTCACTTTTTTAATTAGAATATCTCACATACATGACAACAAAATCTTAGAAGCCCGTTTATAAGGTGCAAACGGGGTTTACCGGTGAGCGTCCAGGAAGTATGATAGAAAACCGTGCACGCAAGAGCCCACATACACACACAAATCCGCTTACATACATTTGAGAAATATAACAAGAGTTAATACAGCATCTCAAATAAAAAAGAAGACAGAATGTCAGTAAACTTGAAAATGATCTCTCACAAATCCCACCACACTCCTTAGTCCTTTCATTCCCCAAGCAGCTAAAACCTTTGCCATAACAAAAGTTCCAGCCCCAGCAAAAAGGTAGTTCCTACTCTAGAAACTGATGACTCGGGCATAAAGGGAACTAACTCCAAAAGATATAGACACTGAACTAACGGTTCTGGACCATCTAGCTTGCTATATAAAAAAGAAGTCAATCAATAGACACCACACCCCATCTTGTGTACACTCCTAGGACCAGTCAACCACAATATTAAGACTACACAAATTATCAGCTGCTGAGATTTTCCCTACTGTCTGCACTCATGCTCTAGGAAATTAAATACTTCTAAGCAAACGCATTTAAGAAACAAATCATTAATATAACTTAAGCTACCTGTATGGCCGTATAATTAAACACAGATTAATATCAATGATAGGGGTTATGTTAAGGGCTGCTTTGAAATTGAAATTGAAATTGTGGTTATGAGATCTTGTTATGGGAGTGTGGTTATTCTATCACACTGTAGGGAGTAGGGTGGCACAACACGATGAAGATTTTTGAGATATATATGTGAGCACTGAATAAGGAGTAAATTATAAATAATCCTGATTGTTGTGATTTTCTAAACACTTTTAGTTTGTAATATTAAAAGACTGATGACAGAAGGGAAACATTGTTAATCAAACTGTTGATGGACAAATGAGATTGAAAATTGTATTAGAGGATAATGTCAAAGAGCAGTCTTTTGACAATTTTGCTGGGAACATAAAAAGAAGCACAAGTGGTTGTTCTGTTTGTATTGACTATTGAGGTATCCAATGAGATTATATGAAGCTATACACAAAGACAAATAAAAATCTGGGCATGTTTAATTCAAGAAAGCATTTAGGTGCTGTCAAGAAACGAGGGAAAAAGAGAAGGCACTTGCAGTTCAGTATGAAATAAATATGTGAATCAGGATAGGGTATGACATTAAACACCATAAACTTGCACACCACATTATTTTGCGAGACACAACCCACATAAGTGCAAAATCGAGGCAGCTACTATCCATACAACTTGAATGGCCAAATCACATGGCCCAACATGCTTAAGCTCAATCGACTTGTAAAAAGTTACTGAACAGGTTATGGGTTCCTCACAGGTCACAGCAATCCAAGTGTCCCACTGTTGTAGGTTTTGGTGTGTTACTCTGGATTTCAAGTATGACCAAGATACACTCCCTAAAAACAGCACTTAACCTACTCTAAAGCATAATTAAAAATATCTGAAAATAGTTCTCTGATACCTTGTATTAACATAATGCAAGTATAAATTTTGCAGAACATATAATACCATCACAAGTGATGAGAGCCTCTCAAACATAATTCTAAATAAAGAGTTAATTTCAGCATTTCACTGGTACTCAATACACAAGACAACAGTAGTATGTCGTTTAAATTTTTGTAACGTGTACAACCGTACATACTAGTACTACATAGTTATTCCAGAAAAGTACATGTCATACCAAGTCCCTGAACATATAATTTATCTATTAACTTATTTCAGATACACAAAACGAATCAACTAGTATCATTTTTAGATCTTGAAACACTCAATCGCACAATAGGAGTTTTAATATTTTATTACCAGAATCTGATGCTCATAGTTCGTTTCATTTTTCATACACAGGCGTTATGGAGGGAAAGAAAAAGAAAGTACCTAATGGTGTAGCTTCCTCTGACATGATATGTCAGATATAGTTTGCAGATTTACATGAACCTATTATTGGGACAGAAAAAAAAACCTATAGGGATCATACAAGTTACATTTCCAGTCAGAGCACAAAAATTATGAATGGAAAGCATCTTGAAGGATGAATGAACATATTAGTCTCCTTTTCTACGCCGGACTTTCTTATAGCAGAGAATGATGGCTCAATAAATTTACACTAAGACATAACAGTCATTTATTTATTTATAGTTTAAACACAATTCTAAAACAATAGTACGTCATATACACTTCACATATTCATAATTATTCATAAATACATCATAATCAATCTATTAGCCCTTTTTAGCTTCCTCTCTGATATGTCTGAGTCACAAAGTCAGCAAATGTAATAATGCTATTATTTGAGGAAAAACGACTAGAGGAATTTCTTTATAAATATTTCCAGTAAGAATAGAAAACACAAGCCCAAGAAAAAAATGAAGAACAAACATGACAAGGTTTACATAAAGGAAAAGAGCACAAAATGGTCTCTGTAGTATGCTTGACTTTCCTATTATATGGCATGATGAATCAATAAGATGTCCTGGCCGTATATACACCTCTAATTTTACAATCCACAATGGATGCACAAAGAAACTTGAACCTGAACGAACTCAACCAAGTTAAGTTTGCATAATATTTTGGAATGAAAGTGATATACCATAGAACTTTGGCCTTTCTATAGTTGGTCAGTTTATATGATATGATTCCTATGTCCAATAACTTAAACAGAAACATATAACGATCAGTTATATTTGGAAAGTCTGAGGTTACCTAAAGAATCATAATGCATTAACTAACCTGCAAAACTTCTGCTGCAAGTTCAACACCCTTCTCCTCTCAGAATTCTATGAAATTATTCAACTTAAATTAAAAGGCTCATTCAAAGGCCCAGAAAAAAAAACGCCCACAAAAAAATCAAAGGCTCAAGAAACATATAAAATACAATGGCGATGTAGCATAAGGATCACAGAAGAGAACATTGCCCATAGAAAGGCTACCCACCAAGCCATAAACAAAGCAACTTCCTTGAAGAAAGCAGCCCAAGGAAGTAGATTACATAACAACGGGAAATTTTCAAAGGAATGGCCATCAATTTGAGATAAGCCAAGAAAGAGAAGTACCAGCACTGGAGGTGCAAGAAAGTGCAAAGCCACAAGACACAAGTATTGATTATGCAGAAAAACCTTTGCCCTACTATAGTCCAAGTCAGGAACCTTGCTAGCATGAAGTCTCTGGTACCAAGATAACAAAGATTCATTCAAATATATTTGCAGGGTCGGGCGCAACGCCACAATCTGCAACAAACTTGACACAAACAAGCACCAGCACCTGAAGTTACTAAAATCAGTAGACAAGATCCCCACATTTCCCACCAATTTCTCTGCATTACCAAATCTACTGATAGACCTCACTCCCTTACTGTTATTATAGTTTTTGTTTATAAAAATTTCAGCTAATGGGTTAATCCAAAGCAATGCCACAAAAATAACCAAGATGAGGTTTGCATACAAGATCATGCGGGTAAACCATCCACAAGTTATCATGGATAAATTGCAACGAAGCTGATCAGTTCCAAGCCAAAATGAACGTCCACTTCTAGCAGCAGGAATAAACAGAAAACCTGCAATGCACCCCCATCAATGCAGCAACGAAAAGCCTCGAAAAGGCATCCATTGAAACAAAATCGAAGTCCAAAACCAGGGAAGCACCCTCAGGAAAAAGAAAAAACAAAAGCCCCAAGAACATACCCAAACCCAAAACCCCAAAAACTACACTCAAGTGCTTCTCCGATCTCCTAGACGCAGATCTTTCAAACGTAACCTTGGCAAGCAACACCAACCACATAGCAAGACCCAAAATTGATAACAAAATCGGAACGAAAACCCCATTTGCCAAAAACCCAGAATTCTCCAATACATGCAAGAAATTGTGAAGCAACAGAGAAGAAAGGGCAATAATGGAAATGGTGAAAGGAACGCAAAAGTGATTGATATAGAGACGAGACTGAAGGTGGCCATCGTCTAGCTTCAACCTGAAGATCTGGGCATTGTTTTCGTCGAAATGTTCCTCTTCCTGAACGCAGCAGTGGTTTTGGAAGAAAAAGGCTGATACACACCGAGCCCAGAACCTGGGCGGCGAATGGCTGCTTTGACGCCATTGGTGTGGCCCAAGGTATCTGGGTGGATGTAGGAGTGAACACCGGAGAGGAAAAGGGTCGAAAGTTTGAAGAATGAGAGGAGGGAAGCGAGGAACAAGGAGAGTGATGCGTGGAGTATTGGATTCTTGTAGAACAGCAACAACTGGAGCATCGTGTTTTGTTGATGTGGATGTTAATGTTGATGTTCTTGTGTGGGAGATTGTCCTTGTTGGTATGGGATGTCAAATGTTCGTTGGAGAATGTCCGTACGTTTGTTTGTTTTTTTTTGTTTTTTATGTAAAGGATTTAATTTTAATTCACTGTCATTCAATTATTTAATCATGTATTGACATATTATTAAAAATATTATACTTTTGAAATAGTTATAATAGTCAAACTCTTTTAATAAATTGGTAATATATAATTAAATGACAGTGTGACAATAGATCAAAATTAAACTCTTAACTAAATAGTAACGTTGTTAAAATCGAATTCTGCACACTTAATTAGAAAAAAATTTGGTTCAAGTTTAATTGGTTTCATCGTTCAGTAGAATTGGAAGATTTCATATGTATTATATATATATATATAACATTATTAATAATAAAATGTATAATAAAATTTTGAGATCTCAATTCACAAATCTTATATAACTTTCAGTTGAGTAGTCAAGTGATTGAGAAATAAAAAAAAATATATGATTGGTTCACATAAAATCGATCGATTTTTGATCGACTTAATCCGATCCAACCATAAATCCAGTTATGAGTGAACCATAACTGGATGAGGGATCAGTTCGAAGTCTGACCTATCTGACTGCTCAGTCCGATTCGATTCAAGCAACATTGGTAAATACTCATTTGGTCTTCTAAAGATATAAGACATCACATTATTTTTTCTTTTACAAATATATTAAATTAATCATCAAAAAATATATGTGATATCAAACTAGACCTAAAATATCATATTTTGACGTTAAATTAGTTCTTAAAATGACATCAAATTAGTATTTAAACGATGAAATTGATAATATTAATTATTATTGAATAACTATTTTAATATTACTGATAAATAGATGATTAATGTAATATCACGTATATTTTTAAATGACTAAAATGAGTGTTTATTCTTTTTATTTTTTTGTAAAGAAAGGAAAAAATAACCTTGTAAAAAATAATTAAACTTATTTGGTTCAGTATCAATTGAGTTATAAACTTGTAGGTTTTTGGAAAATGTTTTGCAAAAAACTCTATGTAAGAACATTACTTACAATTTAATAATTGATTTAATGAAATATAAGATTTAGTCCTTAAATACACTTAATTTAACTTGAAGACTAAATTTTGAGCATGGTATATTTTCACCGAACAAATTCTCATTTTACTCAATGGTTAAATAATATTGTAAATTATTTTTTTTTGGTAAAGATAGTACAACAAAATTAAATTATCTGAAGAAAACTTGAAAGTTTAATTAATAGTTTTGCTAGCAAAGCAATATTTGATTGCGAAATTAATACAACCATTCTATATAAATGAAATAATATATGTAGTAATTACTTATAAATTAATCAAAATTAATTTTTATAAAAGTATTAACTGATGTAATAGAATTAAATTTAAATGTAAAATGTAAATTTTTTGTGTATATAGTTAAGTATTTTTTTAAAATGATTTTAACTAGCTAGTATTGAATTCAAACTAATTTTCAAGCTTAATTAATATTATTTATGTTGGTCAAAGAGTTAAGTTTAACTTCGATTACTTGACTGAAATTGGACAGTTTTAATCAAGTTAAAATTGTTAGGAAATGTATCCAAAATTGATTACTTAAGAGGTTATTTTGTTATGAAATCTTATTATATATATATATATATATGGGTGTAACTAAGTATAAGTCTTGACACAATTACACCACTCAATAACTTTTTATAAACGTAGAATTTCATTAATCAAACCGTTGAATTAAAAGCTCTCATAAGATAGATCAACTTTATAAAATTTCTTACAATTAAGGGCAAACTACTAAATTTAGAAAAAATTAATCATAAAATTATAAATTATTTACCAATAGACATATCTTGAATTTGAATTTAGATCATAACTAAGATAAATAGAAAAGTCTGACAAAATAAATTAACACCCATTTACATCTAGGCTAGGTGTTTCACATGAAAGTTAAATGGGTATTGGAGTACACAGCGATTGGCAATAAATATTATTACTCATGATAATACTAGGTAATGATTGGTATATAATATATAGAGATTTGAATAGATAACAACTTTAAATTTAACCCGAATATTAAAAACAATATTTTCTGATATAAAAATGCACCCTGAGTCAAAATGATACAGGTTCAGTTTAACCCCTTTCAGAGCAGAGAAATTCAAGATCTTTGGGAGGAAGATTATAATTCACACTATTAAGGCCCACCGCAAATGGAGGTGGTGATTAGGAAAAACAAAAGTTCACAACAACAATGGATCATGGTTCAAGTCGAATTTCTGTGTTCTAGGGCCTTGAAACCCGTGGGCTTAAAATAAGTAAAAAAACAAAAATCATGCCCTTGATTATTTGATTTTCACTCGACCCATCGATATTTGACGTAACAAGAAAAAGGGAATCTATAATCAAAGTAGGTAGTAACCCGGTAGAGCAAAATTATAAATGTTTGACTCGCCTCTTTGGATCATTGATCACCACCAAGACCTGCCATGTGGTTTTTCTTTATCCACAGTACATAACCCTCAATTTCCTTATCTCTCCCCAAGTTGTAAAACGTCCTTTTATGACCAACAAAAGTAATATACAAGTTTTGATTTTACTATTTCTTATTCATTCTATTTCAAATAAGTGTATGCTTGAATAAGTTGATGAAATATCTTCTTATATAATAGATATATAATTTTTTTTATTTTAAACTCATTATTTAGTTTTGAATCAAATTATTTTTTAATTATGCAGTCACATTAATATTTTTTAGTTTAAATTTAACTCATTATTAGTATAAAAAAATTATACACTATTATTCAATCATGAGTTTTTATGTCATTAAAAAAATAATATATCATGTAAAAACTTTACACACAGAAAATCGAAATTATACTCAAACTTTATATATAATGCTTTGCTTAGTGTGAAAACCATATATAATGAACTTTGTAATAAATTTATTTTAAATAAATACTTATGTATTACTTTAGAATGACTTAATAGTCTTTTTCTTTGGTGGATATGTATATATACATTAAGATTCATAGTAATAAATATGTATATGTATATAGTAATAAACTTTATAAACAAGCGTACAATTTTGCTAAACAACTACAGATGCGATATGTATATATACATTAAGATTCATAGTAATAAATATGTATACACACACACACACAAAATATTTATATACGTACATGCAAGGCAACATCTTAGTTACACTAAATTTATCAAAGTTTTAACTAAATTTATTTAGCATTTTAATACAAAACATATTTTTACACATCACTTAATGTGCATCAATTAAAGAACATAAAAGAACATATTTTTTATAATATTGCGAGGATCCCTCCATCGCTTTTCAACTTCATCGACTACTTTTAGTTAATTGCAACAATACAACCAATCATGATACACACAAAGATTTTCTGCAAAATACAAAGAATGAAAACTCATCCAATGTGCGAAAAGGGCTACACATCAGGAGCAGTCATGCAAAGTTGGCGATGGGTGATGAAATTTTTCTAAATAAAGAAAAGAGTATACACTGTGGATCACGGAATTTGGTTTTGAAAACATTTACCAACCAGCCATCACCTCCATCACATTCATACAGATAAGATTGAAAACTCCTTTTCTTGTCCGTCTCTCTCCTCCACTCTATCCACTTCGTACCTTAATATACCATTCACAAGCCCCTCTCTATCTATTAATGAATAGGAATATCATATCATATCATATCGATCATATATGAAGCTATGAAAATATCACAAACTTTAACTTCATTTATTCTTCTATTGTTTTATCCACCCCACTAGCAAATAATCTTTAGTATGCTTTTACCTAGAACTTCCATAAAATATCTCCCATAGTTTATCCATAAATAAACCTTTCTTTCTTTTACCAATTTAAGAAGTGAAGAAGACCTGGGTAACACTGGAATGTAAAACAAAAAAAATATCAAGCACAGCTTAGATAGTGGTAGGAGTGGTATCAGGCGCTGCCTAGGAGTAGGGTTGTTCTATCCTATCTCAAGTGATTTTGTCATCCTTAATTAAAAAATATTTTTTCTATTAAAATAATAATATAATTATTTTAAAATAAATAATATTTTTTAAAAATTATAAAATCATTTGGAAATAAGAATACACGTGATACTGTTTTAAAAATCGAGAAACTGTCTTATTCCAGTTTTATTCAAATAATCGGTCAGGAATTAAACAGCTATTAAATCGTCAAAAATAGATAAAATTAAATTGAGCCAATTAATCATTCAAACTAAAAAGAATTCATAACTTTTAAAAAAAATTTCTAATTTAAATGAATTTTGTGTCTATTTTACGTAATTTTTCAAAATTTATGTTGAGATTTAGCTAACTAATTTTTTGTTTAAATATTATTTTTAGAGTTATAAATATTTTTTTTAAAATATCTTACTCTTAAAATAAAATTATTTAAATTTTATACAATAATAAACATTATCACATATAGTTATATTTTATAATTCATATTATTAAATTTAATTATATATATATATATATATATCATCCGATTCATTACCAATTCATCAGTTAAACAAATGAAATCATGAACTAAATATTTCATCGATTCAATCTCCAAATTGTTAAATCATTGTCATTGTGATTTAATTACATGTACGATAGATTTCCCCATAGGAGTAATATACACTACACATACATTTTATTTCTTAATATCTTCTGATCTGTAAAAGATTTTAATTACTAACCACAACAACTGAACATAATAAATACATAAGCTTCTTCTTAACAATGAAAACCATACAAAAGCTCTTAAAAAAATAACATGTAGTTCAATGCCTATCACATTAAAAAAAATTACAAGAATTAAAGAAAAAAAGAGAGAGCAAATATCACTATTGAGGCAAACTTTGGGAAGAAGTTAAAATACAAGGGGGAAAGAATTGTTAAAATAACCTAACAATGAGAAAAAAAAGGGGAAAATAAAAATAAAAGAAGCAAAGAAAGTCTGAATCTTTCTTTGAGGGCAGGTGGAAGAGGGACACTAGACATCAATTCTCTGCACTGTTATCATCCTCACCATTACAAGCTGCACCTTCTCGTTCGTTTTCTACCTGTGGGACCACCTGTGGGAACACATGGAAATTAATCACCGATTAATTATTCCCTTTTTTATCTATATATTCAAGAAGATAAACCCCACATTATCACCTTAACAAGCACCGAAATATCCTTCTTGTGTTAATAATTCAATGAACGCAATAAGCCAAAAGAGATAGAGCTAAAAAATACTCGTGAATACTTCGCCTAGATAGTATTTGAAAGCTTCCCACATTTTTTATAACATGTTTGGTTTGAATCACAATCAACAAAGCTTATTGATAAACGTAGGTCATGATATAGCTCTTTCCCATCCGTCTGATCATGATCCAAAGGCTGGAAACACATGCAATTAAGGTTCTTCAATCTTCGTAAATTACAACACACACACAAACACACCTGATCCTGTGATGAATTGCGCGGCTGAGATGATCTCCTTCTTGTTCTTCTGGCTGTTGAACCCATTGAATCTGTCACATGAAATAAGCCAAAAGAAAAAAGAATAATCAATGGTCTGAACCCTCTTCAAATAAAAAAGAGATCCAACTGAAAAAAAGAGGAATGTGAGATATTTTTTCATGAAAAAAATACATAAAAAGAAAAAGGCCAAAAAGATTTCAAGGAAAAATGTTCAAAACAAAAAGAAAAATAAAAAAGGTTATCATCTACAAATATCTAAAGAGGCATATTCCATGTTTTCCACTGTCCCTTTACGTGCTGTTTGGTTTAGGTGGTAAAGTCAAACACTTCCACAGCGTCCACCAATAAAACAAAACACCGCCACCGCTTCCCGGCGAACGCATTAAACCATAATGTGTGTGCAGCCAAACGCTATCTTATCAGCATCCTTAACTCCTACCCTATGGTAAAACTTAACCAACCCATAAAAAAACAAAAACAAAAACACAAACACAAACAAGGTGGAGGAGGAGGGTGGTGGTTGTGGTGGGGATTGCTAAAATGCGCGGATGGTGGAGGAGGGTTAACGGGAAGCTATGATCACCTACCTGAGGGTGCATGGTCTTTTCTGGTTCGGCGCCGGTGGTGGGGTGTCAAATCCAAGGTGGAGTCGGAGCTGTCGGGGAGCTGTCGGTCGAGGCGGAGGATGTGGTGGCGGCGGTGGCTTGAGCCGCCGTTGCTCTCGAGCATTGTGCGGACGAAGGAGGCTTCCATGGTGTTGAGGAAGTGCAAGTGCTTTTCGTCCGTCCAAAACGGCGCCGTTTCGTTCGTCGGCACGTGCACCGTAGATTCCATCGCGGCGGAGGGTAGCTGATATGCGGCGGCGGAGGGAGGAGGAGGAGTGTGGCGGAGGAACCGAAGCGGTGGTGATATTGGGTTTCTACGGAGGGGTTTTTATTGAGCGTCAGAAGGGGGTTCTCTTTGGTGTTAAGGAGGGTGGGTAAAAAAAGGTGAAGGTTGGGTTGAGAGTACGTGACTTGGGTACTCGCTTTATGAGCTTGACACCTGTTTGTTTGCCTTAATTAGGAGTGCCAATAATTCTACCTAAACAAAATATCTTTCGGCCTTTTGTTTTAATAATCATTTTGGTGCATGTCATGATATTTATATGTATCAAGATTAAGGAAAATCATTTAGAGATGAGGCCGGTGGTACACGACTTTTAACATTAAGAATTCCTATACTTAATGGAATAGTGATTATGTCATATCTTACGGGTGAGGTATGAATAATATAGAAGTTTCGAATAATTTTTTTAATTAAGTTTAAATTTTTTTTTGGTGACTTATAAAAAAATATGAAAAATATGTGAAAGAGAAAAGTAAAAATATTAAAATAATACTACTTTACTACTTAATTATTGAGTGTTCCTTGGAAACAACCGAAATCAACTCTTATATCAACATAAAACAATATGTTTTAAAATTAAACTATTCATGATTTTTTTTTATGATTATACGTTGTACCAAATTTAACTTGTAATGCATGAGAAAGTGCTTGAAAATTATAGGAAAAAAAATGAGAACAATATAATAAAATTGAATTTTTTCCAATCAAAGAACATTTTCTCTTTTATGAATTCTTTAATAAAAGTTTCCATTCAAGAAAATTAACAAGCATCCATTTAATATAAGAATTCATAGAAAGAACCAAAAAAAATGCATTAAATAGCAAGCATAATTTAATATCACTCACAATTAATATCAAAGATAAGTTAGATAAACACTTCCATCGACAAGTATGATATACTTTAATTAACTAAACATATTTAAAACCGATGAAAAGTGTAGATCACCTAATGTTATTTAAATTTTATTTCCATCAATTAATTGATTAATTGGAGATAACAAGTAGGAGGGCGAGTACAGAAGGGATATGGTAGTCGAGGGGGTAGAGAGAGAGAAGGGGATATGAGAAAGAGGTGCAAAATATCTGTGAGGTTCGCGAGAATGTGAGATATTTTTTTCGTCAAACAAAAAGAGAGAGAGATATTTTGGGGATTAAAGAAGAAAAGAAAGTTAAAAAATATTTAGAATAAAAAAAAATCCTCTGAGATAAGCTGAGATGCTGACCAGTGATCGTTATCCACGTCGGCGTGAGAGTGACCTTCTTATTGGTTCGAATTACGAAATTAACCCTTCCATTTCTCTTCCTTCAGTTCTTCCGGTAGACTACTTTCCTGCGCCAGTTTGATTTTGTCTAAATTTTAAATTCGCATGACAAAAAGAAATAGCATAATATTACAAAATAACTTTTTTTTTTAAATTTAGTATTTGGTAAAAAAATCATAAAAAATGAAAATAATAAATTTTTTATTTAAAAGTTTGTTCTCATATTTTTTATCTCAATTTTAAGCATGAAGAATTTGTATTAATGACATAACTTGAGTTCAAGCAATTTTTTTTAAATCTTTTTATTAGTCTACTTAGTATTGTTAAAATCGGACTAAATTGGACGGTCTGATTAATCTGACCGTGAAATGGACACTTAGAAGGTTATGGTTCAGTCCTATAACTGATTTTATAATTAGATTACTTTGAACCAATCAAAATTAATTAAAATCTATTTGAATTACCTGATTCATCCGGTTGAACCAACCAATTATTAATTTTTTTAAAAAATAATTTTTTTATATTTTATAAATATTCTCATATATTTTATATTGTTATACGTGAATTATTATTATGATGTCATCTGATTCAATCAATTAATTTAAATGATTGAATTAATTAAACATAAACTAAAAATCTTATCAATTCATTATTCGATTCGATTTTAAGCACGTTGGATATATTAATCCAGCACACCATCATCATTGCGTTCATTTCTTATTTTCAACTTTTGTCCTTTCATATACTCATTTCATCACTGATGAATAATCATTCCTACCGTTTATTCATACTTTTTTTTAATAAACTACCATTTTCGTCCTCGAAAGATTTCACAAAAGTCATATTAGTCCTTAGACTTATTTAACTCACATTGTACTCCCTGAATGTTACGTTTCTCATGCAAGTTAATCTTCATGTTAACTTCTCCCTATTTTAGTTAACAGATGTGTACATGTGGTTGTTAACTTTATGATTTAGCACCCATTTTGCACACATGGATTGCTTGGTTCAATATTAAAAAAAATTCCTTCTCCAATGAAAAGGTCACCGTTTAGTGTCTAGCGAAAAAAAACATCAAATTTTCCATATTCCTTGCATTCAACGTCAAAGGTGAGTTGCAGATGTGGTAGTGACATGGTTTTCTTTTTAGAAACAGAAATAATATCACTTTCCCAAAAAAAAATTGCTTTCTTTTACTATGAATGGTCATCATTAGTCTACGCTCCAAAATCATTTCTTCTCCCTCTTGTTTTTTTCCTTTTTGCATTAGCACTTTCAAAGGTAGATGCACAACACAATAGTTCCCCCCCACTCTTTAAGCTTCAATTTTTTTTTTTTTGGTCGTTGAATTTGAATATGCTACAACACAAGTATTTTCTTTACCCTTTTTCATTTTCTTGATCTGTTGTGTACTACTACCTATACCTTTCTCATCTATACAGTGTAAAATTTCTTCTTTCAGACCCTCATTTCATAGAAGAAAATAGATTCATGATTAAGCCATTGTCTTTCATTATAAAGAAATCAAGGCATTTCTATTGAATTTGATGTTGCAACCTCAAAATAGCAGAAAAAAGGAATTCAATTTGACACATTCTTTTCTTAAGCTTGTTTTATTTTGTCTCATGAACTTTTTTTTTCCTTTGATTTTGATGATATTTTCCTGGGTGTCATTGACATTGCTGGGATCTGATGCTTAGAGTATCAAATTAACTCATGTTCTTGACCTCCTCATACGATACACCTTCAAGTCATTGGACAAACAATTCAAATATGCATCATAGTGCAATACAAAGATAAGAGTGATTGAGTTATGGTATATATGTATTAATTTGTGTGTATGCATCTCTCTTTTCCATTCTTATTTGTTAGTTGGTCTTCTTCAGTTCTTTCAAGCATCCAAAACTTTATTAGTGTTCATGATTCATAGTTAAGGCAACATGAGGATTAGAAAACGATGTCTGCCTTCTTATATACCATCAACGCTGCAATCAGCAACTCTACCACTAGATCACCTATATTCAACGCCTCCACCACCACCATTGGCCCAACTGTACGACGACGCAAAGCTTCATAAACTTGAATTTGTAGCTAGAATTAACAACATTTCAGTTCCTATGCATCACAATATTCATGACAACTCTAATTTCAAACTGTATGTTCAAAATTAATAAAGCCCCACTAATTAAAAAAATTGTTACCTTCTCTCTCATCTCTTTTCTCCCCTAGTATTTTACAAACACGTTGAGGTTCTATAATATGTTTTTGTCTCTCTCACGCTATCTTCTTCGACCTCAATAGGAAGACTCATTCACCGGAGAGTAAACCTACATGCAAATCTCTTTGGAACCAAAGTTGTATGTAAGGTTTAAATATGGCAGTTCAAGCATGATGAACTAAAATGATGAACTAAAGCTGGAAGGAAATAAAATGACATTGATTTGGGTTTTTAAGGAGGGGAATTTCTTGTCTAGAGCCAAACAGTCCATGTATACAAAATAGGTGCCACATCAGTGAGATAATGTGCCAGTTATGCAAATTTGTTAACTAAAATGGAGACAAGTTAACATGAGGATTAACTTGCATGACAGATGGAACATTGAAGGACTACGACGTGAATTAAATTAGTCTAGGGACTAATGTGACTTCCGTGAAATCTTTCAGGGATGAAAGTTGTAATTTACTTTTTTGTACAACTTGTTATGACCTGGCTCTCTTGGCCGGATCGACTTTTGGATTTGGTTCCACAATTATAGTATACATTAAGTAAAGTAATTTTGAAGAGTAATCAATATTTGCACAATATATATATATATATATATATATATATAAATTATCACACACTTTTATAAAAGTCATCAAATAACACTTTTGTTCTATTATATATATTTAAAATAATTTCAGTATTTGTTAAATGTATTTTTCTTGTTAATTTTCTTTTAAAAAATATTTTTCTTATATTTTAGATGTTTGAATGAGCTTTTATAAAAAAAATTAAAGCACTAAAAAAATAATAAATGTGCTTTCTATTAACTAAATTTTTGTGCTTATAAAAAATATTTTTTATAACATAAAAATTATTTTTTATAACATAAAAAATTGTTGAAACATAAAATAAAATCTTCTCAAATATTACATCTAAATATAAAATATTTTAAATAAATCATATATATATATATATTGATTCAAATTAGTCTTAAAATATTCACATACCTCACGTAATTTATGTAAAAAAATTTCCCCAATTTTAAAACTTATAAACAAAAGAGTCACTCTACTATAATAAAGCATTTTTATAATAAGGTATTGTTCATTCTATTATTTACTACATTGTTCATGGGAAGAGACATGATGCCACTCGATCGTTTTTGTTTTTTAAAGGAAAAAATTTGTGTTCACATATAATGTATATACGTAAAATGGATGAAATTTCATCAATACAAGTAGGACCATGTAAAATCTATCCATTTTCTACATGCACAAATGGTGTATACAATGTTACAAAAAAAGATGGTGTATACAAAAATTTTCTTTTGCTTTAATAGTCAATATCTAATCAAAGTTACTATAACCTCATTCATAATCAAGTCTATTTAATAGGTTGAAGTGAAAAATTACCACGGGCAACATTGATGACACCGAATAGAATCAAGAACTGTTGGTACCCTAAGAACATTATTGGGAGTGGATGTCGATGCCTCGATGGTTGGAAAACTATAAGAGAAGATGGGAAAATGAAAAACAAAAGAGCTCACTACTACAATTTACATTACTATTACTAAGGAGTAAGATTACCCCCACATGGTTAGTTAGTAGATTAGTTAGTTAGTTGTGATTAGTTATACAATTAGTTACATTTATGTTGGCAACAAATTTCTACAATTTTGTCGACTGGGCATATTGATGATACTAAGATCGTCGCAAAAGAATAATCTTGAGAAAAGAAAATGACTAAGAAATAATATGGGATATTATTGTCGTTGACATAGTTTAAGGATTTGCGAGCTTTCAAAGAGAAATTTTTATACAGGAAATAAAGAATAGTGATACTTAAGTTAGAAAGAAGCCATCAACAATATTGAAGTTGTCAAAAGAAATTGTTGACACCACTGAAATTTTGAAGAGAGAATAGTGGACAAAAAGAATGACGAACAATACTGATGTTGTTACGAAAACAACAACATGATTAGCAGTATTGATGCTGCTAAGAAAAACGAAAGACAAGACATGAGGAATGACAATAATGAATCAAGATAATATTATGGTTATCGACATTATTGACACTATCAAGAAAAGCTGAAATTCAAATTGCCTATGATGACACTCACATCAACAGAACATTGTATGGAGGACAATTTGTGAGGTATCAACAACACTGAAGTTGTCTATTGAAATAGTCCATAGAAGAGATTTTGACATCAAGTTATCTTAAGTAACTTATGCACCTAAGAGGACATGACAGTTACCAACATAAGTTGGAAATACAGTTATTATGATGATATGGCCATGATTACCATCGCGTTTTAGAAAGATTACGGTTATTCTGAAGCAACTAAGCAGTTATTGACTTGGCATTCTACACACGATGGATTAGGGATAAAGCCATCATCAAAATTTGTAGGAAGAACAGTTATCTTGAAAAGCATACATTATTAATACCTATCAACACATGTGAAAAAATCTCAGAGTTTCTGAGGTATAGATGTTCAAATTATGGACATTATAACAGTTATCTTGTGAAGCTATAAATAAATGGTCTTAGGTACATGTTAAAGGGTCCTGAAACACTCTACACTCCTCACCTGTAGCAGGAAATGAGTTCACTCAGAGGCCACTTTTTTATTTTCCTATTGTCTTTTCAGTTTCTAAGAGTATAAGATTGTAGTTGTAATACATACGTGTAACCAATTTTAGAGATAAGTTGATATTCAAGTTCCTTTTATCGTTCTTGTTCTTAATTAATGTTCAGTTATTCTTAATGGTTATTTGTCATATTGGCTATCTGCACACTAAACACATAAGCACCATATTTGGATACTCATTCTCTAAAGTCATTTTCAATTTTGTTCATAGTGATTGTCCACTATACTAAAGGTGTCACTTTGATGTCATTGCGCTTTAAAATAAAATTACAGTATCAGTAAATAGACGTAAGTTGACGATGATATCAAAGTCATTGCTGTTGTTTGTGACACTAAAAAAGAGTATCAGTTCCCCTATTTGAGAAAGTTGATTCCTTTCTCCATCCCAATAAAAGGATCGGAGTCGGTAGGCCAATTAGCTTATAGTGTTATTCGATAGGCTACTTGTAATTGTACACCATAAACAATCTCTAAAACTATATAAGTCACTATTGTAATTAACTTTCTCATAATTTCTTATTCAATAAATTTCACTTTCATTCTTCCCCTAGTTTTTTCTCATCTGGAGTTATGTCTCTCAACATGATATCAAAGTTTCCATGGTACCCACCTTGAAGAAATTTGCTTTATTCCGCTGCATTGAGTTAACTCTAAATCTTATCTCTCTCCTCTTCTTTCTATCATTTTATCATTCTTCCTTTTTCTCTGCTTTTGATTTGATTTGGTTTGCCTTCTGAAGAATGATCGTTGTTTTCTTTCAAAATTTTCTCTCTCTAAAAGCTTTGTGTGTTCTTGCTTTATGATCAACAATGGTGGAACAAAATGTTCTGTAAAGTCGCAGTTGCTAGTAATCTCATTTGTTTTCTTACTTAAGCGATGTATTGTTGATGCATATGGTCGAGCAAGCAATATCCATTTCCCATTCTACACTTATTCTGATACAACAATTTCAATCGCTGAAGAGATGGTGGAACAACTAGATCTCGTCGAGTTCCACTACTGAAAGTGTTGTGGTATGCTTGCCTAGGTGCAACGCTCCATCACGAATCTTAACAAGTTCAACCAAAAACAAAACAAAACAAAGTCATGATGCTTTGTACTCAAGTTTTGGATGTTGGACATAGCTAACAACGTGACTCAAGGTCCTTGTAGAGTTTTGTTTGGTGATCTCGCTGACAAAGATCATGGAAGGACACGTGTTGCAAATGCTTATTTCTCCTTGCATATGGCATTTTCATGTTGTTGCAGCATGAGGCAGGTTCTCCTTACCTTCTCTTTCGATTCCTCATGATCGTGTTTTTCTATTTTTTCTTGTTAATTTTGGCTCAGCCATGATTTGTCTTTGATTTTAGCTTCAGTTTTATTTAATAGTAATTAAGCTTTGATTTAGTTTGCTTATACATTTTTCATGGTGGTTAAACCTTGATTCAATTTCTCTATTTTGATCTGATTGGTGATCATTGTTCCTACATTTAGAATTATTTAGCATTATATTGTAATGCTGCTTGATGGCCTGAAGAGCCCTAATATGCTTGGGATGAGTGCCGTGGAAACTCTGGAAAAAGATCGATAGAGCCTAAAGAAAAGTCGAAGACTTCTAGAAGTTATGTACTTCTTCATCATTCATTTTTAAAAAAAAATTTATGTTGGCTGATGTGATTATAACATTATTTGTATTTTGCAATTTTATTTGTTATAAATTGTATTGTTCATCCCAAGTTAAGAATATTGAGTCAGCTTCCTCCAGCTGCGATGGCCTATTAGCACACATGGTTAGTTGGTAGATTAGTTACTGATTAGTAAGTTGATTGTGATTAGTTACACAATTAGTTACATCTCTAGAGTTATATAAATCACTCTTGTAATTAACTTTTATATAATATCTCATTCTGTAAATTTCACTTTCACTATTCTCTTAATTCTCTTTCCTTTTGAGCCATATTTCTCAACAAGTCGAGAGTACCTCATTAAGGAATAAGAAGTATCAATAAACTATTCCACCTGACTCATTAATTATACTATTTTTTTTGTTTCTTACAAAAAAAAAGAAATTAAATATGATCTATTATCAATATAAAATATTTGATCTTATCATTAAATAATAAAGTACTCATCGTTATATTAACTAATGAGATTTGACTCACAAAATGGAAAAATTCTTATGTATTCTAAAAATATTACACTACTCTACTATAAACATAACAAGTGACATCACATATATATCATTAAATTAAATTTAAAATATTATATAATAAAATTTAAATCAAATCTAACGGTTAATAAATTACTTAAAATATTATTATTAGAGTACTTAAATATTTTTCTATGGAATACTTTTTTTTTCTTAAGAATCAATCCCAAAAAAATATATATATGATTCTTAAAAAAAAATTGTAAAAAGTATTTGGCCATGTCAAAGTGGGCCAAGAGGCGCATATGCATCCGCCTCGACCCAATAACCCTTGAGCATGAGGCTCTGGTAGCCCCACCCCTTAGTCGAAAACGCTGCCGTTTTGACAGGCGGTGGTGGTGAGCTCGGAGACCAAGAGGTCCAAGGATTGGTGGGGTTGGAGAATATGGAGGCTATGAGGGTGCAGATTTGTGTGGGTAGTGAGGATGCTCGTAAATGGAGATTTTGGCTCTTTTATGTTGAATTAGAAACCGGATATGGAAAAGGGTTCTATCCAAGTTTGAGGACCAATGTGGGTCAGAAAATTTTGTGATTTCTTTTCTACTATAATTGTCTAGTTGATTATTGTTTTATTAAAAAAAAACTGTGTGATAAAAAGTTTATGTTTTAGTGCATTTTATTAAATTTATATTATCATTTGGTTAAAAATATATGAAAAGATAATTTTATTTATATTATTAATTGGTTAAAAATAAATTTATTCTGATAGTTAGTAAAAAGTTTTTTTATTCTATTGTATTATATTATAATATTAAATTATATATTTTTGAAATATTAGATTTAAATTTTATTTTATTAAAAATATAAAATATTTTTTATATAACATATTTTTCCTTTATTTGAACTTTTCAAATCAACCGATTGATTTTCAGTTACACCATTAAGTGCATGTTTGTTTTTTATTATTTTACACTCAAAATAAGTTTTTTTTTTCAAAATTTTTCTCTTAAACATTTTGATTATAAGCTATTTTGAAGCCAAAAAAAGTTAATTCAAACACACTATAACTTAGAGTCTGTTTGGATAATTTTTTTTAAAACAAAACACTTTTTAAAAAAAAAAATATTTTTACAAATTTTTAAGTATGTTTGAATAAAAAATTTAAAAAAGTAAAAGTTAAAAAAAGTTTAATTATCACTTTTTTAGAAATTAATAATCTTCAATTTCTATAGAAAAAAAGAAAGAGAAATGATTTTTAATATAATTTATTAATAAAAATACTCTTTACTTTATTAAAAATTATATTTTATGTTCTTTCTTTTTTTCTCTTTGCGAACTCGTATTCTTTTATTCTGAATATCATATATTTTTAGTAATTTTATTATAAAATGTCATTTTATTTTTTTTATTCAAATAAACTTATAAGTTATTTTATTATTAAAAAATACTTCATAAATATTATATTTAAATAATTTTTTTTAAAAAAAATTCTACTAAAAGAATCTATATTTTTTTGAAAAAAAACTTATCAAACACGAGCTCTACTGTAAGCAGTTTAAATGTCGTTTATTATTATATAAAAATTATTTTAATACTTATTTTTTTAAAATATTAATATTTAGAGTGAGTTGTAAAATATTTATTAATTATTATTTATATTTAATAAATTTTTAATTATTTATTATAAAATTAATAATTAATAAATAATTGATAATGTTCGTTTTTCAATCCAGAAATTCGAGGACTAACTTCTTGTCTTGTCAAGGTGTGCCAATTGGCTTATTGCATGCATGTAGACTTCAGAAAATTTATTGAGCAGTTTAATAGTAAATGGAATTCAGATTATCTTATATTTTTAATTAAATTTGTTTAATTAACAATATCTAAATTTAATTTAACCTACTTAGTATAAATTATTAACATAAAACTAAAACGAATAACTTAATCAATTTCCCATCCCAAGAGAGATGGTGAAGTGGGCTTCACGGCCGAATCATAGAAGAGAAGGACGATCTTAATTTTAACATGCTACTGTAATTTATTAAGTATCACTTATATCCGTTAATGTTTGATTTGGAAAATCATTTAATATGTTTGGATTTGAAGAGTTTGGAGAAGAAATGACAGAATGGATAATTTTTTATTTTTAAATTGAGAGAATTATAAAATATTTATAAAAATAGAAAAAATATGATTAAAATGTTATATGATAATATCTTATTTTATTTCTCTTATTTAAAAAAATTATTAAATAAAGAAAATATAAATTTAAAATAAAAAATTATCTTTCTTCCTTTTTTCTTCAAACTTCTCCATTCAAAAAATATCTAAGAGTTGGTTATCTCGTTAAAATTGGAAATGAGCTTTTTTTTTTATATATATATACAAATGTTCACATAAAATTCATTTATGAATTTTTCATCCCTTCCTTAATAATAGGGATGTCAAACTGATCATAACTGTACTATTCTCAATTTGTCGTAGTTTTTAACCAGTTCGAAGGCATTATTTCATTTTGAATAGTAAATTTTTATGTCCTTAGAATCCTTATTATGTATACGTTTATCCGAGGAGGGGTTATGAATCTATGATCCAGCATCATCTTAAGCATGTACCTTACTGCACGCGCAGTAAACAATAATAAACTAGCTAGTCTAACGAAAGAGACCCAAATTTTATTATCGAAAAAAAAAAAAAGGAAAGCCAAATTTATGTTGCAATCGATTTATTTGTGAAACTATTAAGTTCCCATTTTTGGACTGTTAAATTATTGAATATGAATCCAAAACCATATATTTTATTAGAAACAGCTGCCACACCAATAATACAATACAACTAAATTGCGGGCAATACTTACATATCTTCTTCTTGTTTTTTTTGAGTAGGCCAAGTTATAAAATATTTATTAATTGTTGATTATATTTAATAAAATTTTAAATTTTTATTGTGAAATTTTAATGGTTAATAAATATTTGACAACTATCAAACTCATAAAAATACTATAACAACTCCCCTAAAGTGCATCATAAACTTAGCCAAAAAAATGTCCTCTAGCAAGATTTGCGATGAAGACATAATTTTTTTTTTGAAAGAGATGAAGACATAATAGGAAAGCACTCTTAGCCATAAATTATTCAGATAATACATTACTAAGGACTCTATCCCACGTTGTATCTTGTCATTATTTACTTTTACTCTATTTTGTTCTGTCATAATTCACTTCTTATGGGGGATGCAACTCCTACAAGAGGAAATTTTCTATGAATGGTTAACCCAGTAGTTTCAGACATGTCCAAGCCCTCCCTTCTTGCTCCACCAGGCAATGCCCAATCAAATTGGTGGACAAGGTTTGCTAGGACAATCTCATTTACAACCATGACAAACGTTATTCTTGGCAACCCCTCCTTCCTGCTCCAAATGGGATCACTTGGAAATCATGTCTTTTAATATTTATTGAACTATTCAAGATTTTGAGTCCGTTTGTATTAATTTTTTTTGGAGTAGAAGTATTTTTTTGAAGCAATAAAAGTACTTTTTTTAGAAGCTAAAGAGTTCAAGCTTTTAAAAAAAGCACTTCATGTGCTTTTTTGTTATACAAGAAGTGCTTTTTTTAAAAGCTTGAACTCTTTAGCTTCTAAAAAAAGTACTTTTATTACTTCAAAAAAGCACTTCTGCTCTTAAAAAAGCTAATACAAACGGGCCCTCTATCTGGTTGAAATTCTTTAGGTTGATCCCGATAAGAAGGATCGCTTGCAATTGCCCAAGCATTGACTATTACCTGGTGCCATCTGTAGGGTTGTTAAACGGGTTGACCCGGCCCGTTTAGGCCTGACCGTGACGGGCCGTGGGTTAAACGGGTTGGGCCAAAATTGCTTGCATTTAAACGGGTTATAAATTAGTCAACCCGACTCGCCTCGTATCAACTCGCAGGCCTAAATAGGCCGGTCTGCGAAACTTTTTTTTTTAACTTGTAAAGTTTGAAATAAATTTAAATTTAATAAAAAATTAAATTTAATAATCTCAAATTAAATATTACATTACATAGACATAATATAAAATAATTTAATCTCATTTAAAGGGTTAAGGGATAATTTAAGCAAATAAATAACATAAATTTATGGAGTATGACGAATATGTTTGCGTGTGAGTTGTCATTATTAGCATGTACAGTACGTACATTTTGTATTTTTGTTTGTGAAAAGACTGTTTAATTAACTTTTAAATTTTTAAATTGAAACTTTTTCTTTACATACAAACAAATTTAAAAATTTTTAAAAAAAAAGTTATGCGGGCGGCTCGCGGGCCCTGCGAGTTGGCCTGTTTAACTCGCGGGTTAAACAGGCCAATCCAAAATTACCCACGTTTTTACGGGTCACTAATTTTAAAACCCGACTCGCATAATTTAAGCGGATAAACGAGTTAACCCGATGAGTTTGGCCCGTTTTGACAGCCCTAGCCAGCTGCAACGTCATATCCCATCAGTTTGGTATCTTTCATGGATTTCCTTGGAAGTAATAAGGGAATTGGGGGATGTAAGCGAAGAGCTTCTTTAATCATGGCTTTCAAGTAATGCATGCCACTCAAATCCTCCTCAGTTATGTGAATTGACTGAATTCTATCACCAACCACATTCCTCACCTCACCTTGTAATTTCTGCATCACAATTGGGTGCCTTAAGAGTTCTGTCATTGCCCACTCTAGGACTGAGTAGGTAGTTTCGGTACCTGCAGCAAACATATCCTGCAAGAAACACTCATCAATTGTCAGTGTTATTATGATAGTCATTGCCTATATTGACTTCCAAGAAGGATAATAAACTCACCATGTGTGACAGTGAGAGGATTCTGTATACATAGGACCTTATTTTTGTGCAGTAAAGTGGTGTAAAAATAGTGTAACGAGTGCTAATGCATCAATCACAGGTACACATAATGAAGATGGATATTCTTACTAGGATCAAAGCCTTTATGGTTGTTCTATCAACCGGGGAAGCCTATGGAGTTTGTCTTTTGGATCCAAAGCAAAATGTCCACAAAATCATTCTGGCCTTCACTATCAACATCAACATGCTCATCCAAGGTTTAAAATAACGGCCCACGACAGGTGATGCGGGCGCAACAAAACGGTTGCGGAGGCCGCCGCATCAGCCCGCAATCTCGGTGTGATTCAAAATCACGAAAAACATCCGCAACACAACGATGTTGCGGCCACAATAGCCGCAACGGAACTCCGTTTTGGCCGCAACAACATTTATTTCACTTTTTTGGGTTTAAAAATCAAATTTTGTGAGAAGAAATTGACAAAAAAAAAAAACAATAACCTGTTTTAGACATTTCTCTTTTGGTTTGGAGACGTCCCTGCTTCAGCACCTCAACCCGCATCACCACCGGATCTGCTTCTCAAGTTTCTCAGCAGCATCAAGAGACTTAAACCCATTTTCAATGTTTGTGTGTAAGTGAAATTTGAAATGAAAAAATAGAGCATGTGGTGTGAATGGGTGTGGGTGTGGGTGTGGTGCTGCTGTGTGGTGCTGTGGGTGTGGGTGTGGGTGTGGGTATGGTGTGATGCTTTGCGTGTGTGCTGTGAGTGATGTGAGAATGGGTGAGTGGGTGTGTGAGAATGATAAAGTGGGTGAGTGTCTGAAAGTGAAATGAAGGGGATGGGGGAGGGGGAGTGTATCAGCGTAAGGGAAAAAGGGAAAGAGGGAAAAAAATTGAGGGGGATAGGGGAAAATGGTAGAGGGGGAAATAGAAAAAAATTAATTGGGGAAGGGAAAATTAAAATATGTGATGAGAGAAATTTTGAAAAAATGGGAAAGAAGAAAATTAAGGAATTGGTTGAAATTTGGAATTGAAATTTGATGGATAAGGAAAATTTATGGTATAAAATTTTGAGAAAATAAGGAAAAAGTTTAAAAGTTTTAGGAATTAAATTAAAATTAAATATTAATTAACTTCTTAAAATCCATAAATTTTAGAAATAAGCTTTAGGTTATTGAAAAGTTAGAATTGGAACATGAGGGAGATATATAGAAAAAATTTGTAGTATAAATTTTTGGAAGAAAAACTTATAAAATTTATGAATTTAATTAAAATTAATTGTTAATTTGAAGTATAAATTTTTAGAGGAAAAAATTAGAAATTTTTAAGAATTAAATTAAAATTAATTGTTAATTAACTTCTTAAAACTAATAAGTTTTAAAAATTCACTTGAGGTTCTAGAAAAATTAAAATTGGGACTTGAGAGAGATAGGGGAAAATTGTGATATAAATTTTTGGAAGAAAAACTTAAAATGTTTAGGAATTAAATTAAAATTAATTGATAATTTACTTCTTAAAACTAACAAGTTTTAGAAATTAGCTTGAAGTTATTAAAAAATTAAAAATGGAACTTGAGGGAGGAAAGGAAAATTTTTAGTATAAATTTTTAAAGGAAAAACTTAGAAAATTTTAGGAATTAAATTAAAATTAATTTTTAATTAATTACTTAAAACTAATAAGTTTTAAAAATTAGCTTAAGGTTCTTGAAAAATTAGAATTGGAACTTGAGAAAGATAGAGAAAAGTTGTGGTATAAATTTTTGGAAAAAAAAACTTAAAAGTTTAGGAATTAAATTAAAATTAATTGTTAATTTACTTCTTAAAATTAATAAGTTTTAGAAATTTGCTTGAGGTTTTTAAAAAATTAGAAATGAAACTTGTGGGAGAAAAGAAAAATTTGTAATATAAATTTTTATAGGAACTGTCAAAATCTCATTACCCATCATCAACTTTTTCCTACAATCAACAACAACAAATAAAATCACCAAGAAGCTCAAGATTTTTTTATTATGTCTTCAGGTGAGTAGGAAATAATGATAAGTAAAAGTGGAAATTATGATCTTGTACGTCATTCCAGCATATGGTGAGGTAATTACTTATGTATGAATGTTGGTAAATATATGAGTAGATTACTGATTATTTATGTTTTAACATTACCTAATTAATTTATTACTTTTGGATATCTCTTATTGATTAAAAAAAATATAAATTATAATTTATTAAATATTATAACAATAACAAATAATTTAAATATAATTTATGTAAAGATTTAAAAAATTCACACCGCAACGACTGTTTATCCGCATCGCAACATCCTTAACACCCGTAAACGCAAAAATCGCAACGCGACTGCAACCGCAACCGCAACCGCAACACAACCGCAACCGCAACCGCGACCGTTATTTAAAACCTTGTGCTCATCATTCCCTCTCTTCAAACAACGATTGATATGCTCTTCAACAACTTCATCCAAAAATTCATCAAACTGTTTAGCCACTCTGCCTGCTCTAGCATATAGGCCATTAACTCGGCTCAACCAATTAAGCCAAGGTATGTAGTCCCCTAACACTAAAGCACCCAATAGCTCCACCAACTCACTCAACGGCTCCCGAAGCTTTCTCCCACCTTCTCCACTATATCTCCTTCCCAGAGCCGCTCTACACACTTGTCATTGGTGGTTGAAGAGAATAGATCAGTTAAGTTCACTGATAAGGAAGAAGAAGAACACTGCTTGATTTTTTCCATCATTATGGCAGTTTCTTCCTCTCTCACGGCACGAAAAGATTGAACCTTTTTGGTACTCAGAAGATGCAAGACACTGATACCCCTTACCTGCCTCCAGTAGTGGCCATATGGAGCAGCTGCCACATCTTTGGAACCATACAAGAGGATATCAAACATTTTTCGTGGTGGCCTGCTGGAGAAGACGATGTCATGGGTTTTCATAACCTCACGAGCAGCGTCAGCAGTTGAGACCACAAGGATTGGCACCTTCCCGAAGTGAAGCAACATCAAGGGACCATAGCTTTGAGCTAAAGATTTGAGTGTGTGGTGAGGAAACGTGCCAAGTTGATGGAGATTTCCTAATATTGAGAGTTTTGGAGGAGATGGGGGTGAGTTTTTGCTGGTTGCAGAATTGGAATTCCATTTGGATAGGGGATTGAGGAAGGTAGGTAAAACTAAGATGATCAACGCAACCATAGGGAGGAAGAACCAGCATGAGGAGCTTTCATGCAGAAAACTTGACATTGGCTTTTGCTTGTAGATGATCACTCTCAGGCTCTGTGTGTTTTTTCTTTGCCTGTTATCAATGCGGGTTCATGTATTTATATGCGTTAGCTCTCATGACCAGCTACCGTGTTTGTGTTGAATGCTCTCGTTGCATGATTTTACGAATGAAAAAAGTGTGCAATTCAAAATTTTGTAATAATACTAATTAAATATAATAAAATGGCTTGAATATATGCACATATATTAATTTTTATTAATATTGAGGGTATCAGTTGATACTTGAGACGGTTATATAACCCAATAATTTTGCAACCGTTGAATTGTACTTTATGTCATGTTTATATTTAATGTCAAATTTTGAAACAATTGAATATCTATAACAAAATAATCGAATAGTTTTGTATTTTGTTAACAACAGTTGATTCAGTTACCATGAATAGAAGAAATTTACTTGTAAGGTTTCGTTTAAATGTCGCTGTCAAATATCCCCTATAATTAGTAGATGATTTGTAAATACACTGCAAGTTCTTGCGTGACATTTTTTTTTACCTTAGAATTTGGAAACGTTTCCCATTCTCTCTCCCTTAACTTTTTTAATTTACAAAAAAGAAGAAGTTCATATTAGTATATATTTAAAATGTATATTTTACGTTATTATTAATATATATCAATAAAATATAAAATAATTTTTAATGTGAAAATTTATGGATGTGATATAATATAAATTGTAAAAATTCAACGGTTGATTTTGAGGAGGGATAATCAATTCACACCAGTTTAAATCAAAATCACTTTTTAAAGTTTAGAATTCTGGTCTTATAAAGTTCCAAGAATTGTAAAGCTTCTTCAACCAAACAAATTCTTATGCTTCCTATATGAATTTGCATCCCTTCCACTGTCCGACAAAATTGGTATTGCCAATTATAGTTTGAGAAGGAAAATATATAAGTAATCGCCATTTTTTAAAGTTTATACTCCTAAACAAAGTGTTTTTTTTTAATTTATAAGGAGATCTAAATCCATCATATAGATAAATTAATGAAAGCTTACTTTTCTTCTCTCTCGTATTTGTCAATCAATATTTGCTATGTAAAAAAAAATACAGATAAAAATAAAAATTATGATTAATTCCTTCTGTTACAAAATTATGCATAATAAATTAATTTAAATTAATATTTCTAAGTAAATTCAATACTTAAATAAAACACACACACACACACATATATATATATATAACATTGGTATAAGACTTGATACACTTAGAACACTAAATAACTAATTACAAAAAGTAAATGTAGCATGCAAAATTTTAGAAAATTTAAATAATAATAATAATGATAATAATAATAAAATGATTAATAAATTATTTTCTTTCAATATTTATATATATATATATTAAGACATTTTTTAAGGAGTAGAACTATGTTAGATTAATGTAAAATTTTATGTCCATGATATACTTGATACAAACTTTTAATCCAAAGTAGGAACTAGCTTACTTACACCATCTAATAACTTCTTGTAGGAAATAATTTAAACAATTTGACCATTAAATTATACATAAATATCATGTTGAACTTGAACTCCAAATTGTGTATTATTTAAATAACTACTACTATGCAATCAAACAATCCATAATATTAATTTGAAAGCATATTATACAATAATTTTAATATATATTTATGGAGTAGAAATTAAACTTGGAATAATGTGAAAATGTAGGATCATGTTACATACTTCCAAATGCATACTTCCAATCCAACAATGGATTTTATGTGAAATTCATCTTACAAAAAAGTTATTCATATATTGGTGTAAGATTAATTTTAGGGTAAAATATACATTACTTCCTTGTAGTATTGACTTTTCTTAACTGACCTCCTTAAAGTATTTTTTTCTTGTTACTAAATTCTCCTTTAATTTGGTTCACTTTGAAAATGTTACTTTACTTGTTAAAACAAACGGAGAATCCTTTTTTTGAGTATCATCTGTGTTACAATCCCTGTTTTCTTAGCCCAAAAGTAGAGTATCACTGGTATATACATCTCAATCATCCACGGAACCTCCACCATGTACCAAACATCAATTCGCACATTTCAAAAGTTGATCCATTCACCCTTCCCCTGTTAGCCCAAGGTTTCTTGTTAGCACTTATTTTATGATGATTACAAACATTACTTTATCATTAACAAAGATTGCTTACACTTGATCCTAGTTAAAAGACTATTCTGCAGATTTATCAAAGCATTAAAGCTGAAATTCTCAAAGATAAGCAAGCTGATGAGTTGACTCATGAATTGAAGATGAGCTAGCTCACTCCCTGCATACTTGAACTAGCTTACTCCCTGCGGACTTGAACTAGCTGCTGGATGGACAGAGAAGAGCATGCTAATGATCAAGATTAGTTTGCTCAAGGAACAAAGCTGGAAAACTCGGATGAGCTGACTCATGAATGCAAGATGAGCTGGCTCATACTGGAAACCTAGAAACAATTTGTTGCACTCTGTTTTTGGTCCCAAGCTGCAAAATGATTCTAGAAGGATTTCTAAGCCTCCAAACCGTTAGAATATCCTCCAAGATGCTGGAATGATACCAAACAAAAGGGAATGACAGACACAAAAGAGAAAAAGGACACCATGCACCCACTAGCTGCCAAAAGAGGTTACAGACAGCTGGTACAGTACAAAAACTGCAACGTCCTTGTGCTACAACGTTAAAAATTCTCTTGCTTACAAATACCCATAATTTTCTAGAGACAACAAGAAGAGGAGAAGGGAAAAAGAGAAGAAAAACAGAATTAGTTGTGCTTTACTCTGAGAATCATTTGTAAATCTGTGTGGAGCTTATCATTGTATATCCAACTCTTTGTGAGAGAGTTTTTACTCTATTTCTTGTAAAGCCCATTGAGGGTGTGTTGTTTCATAACTTGGAGAGGCTATGGTTGATCAAAACTACTCATTTCTAGCTTGGAGAGGCTAGGGTGAATCAAAACTACTTGTATCTAGCTTGAAGAGGCTAGGGTGGATCAAAGAACACTTGGTTGATAGTGAAAAATCTCAGTTTTGCTGAGGACTGGATGTAGTTCCACATTGGGCCGAACCAGTATAAATTCCGCTGTGCAAGCTCTTTCTTAACCCTATCTTTACTGCATTTGTGTGTGAATGTTTATTTGTTGATGTTCAAACTTGTATGTGCATGTTCTGTTTAAGTTTCAAATTCTGACTTAGATAAGCTAGCTCACTGTTACTGATAAGCCAGCTTATCTCTACTGTTTTAAGTTTTTTGTGTGTTGCAGAAAATTTTATTTTTGGTATCACTTGATTCAACCCCCCTTCTCAAGTGATTTCTTACTATCATCCCCTGCATATGAATTGGTAGCCCCTCAACGGTTAGTTTGATTGCTCAACAGTCAGATTGATGGAACATTGTTAGTACCACATGAGCCTAAGAAGTGAGATTCAAATTTTCAGTGAGTTTGACTTTATTTTTCTGAATTGAATAAAGTTGTTTTCCAAGATGCTGGATTTATTAATGGGATTAAGAGCAAATGGTAGGCAGCATCTTGCAAAAGTAATATTTTATTTCCAGCCTTGAGGCGCACCATCAGTAAGAATATTTTCTTAACCACCATTATATTTGATATTTCTAGCATAAGGTTTTGCAAAATGTGTAATTAAGATTTCCAAGTATGATTTAAATTAAGCAGATTTCATGGTCTTTAGACAGAGTTTGCAAGATAGAACTCTCTTCAACGTTGTAAGGAATTCTCTTTAACTCTATCATTGCCAACAGTCCTGACATAATCACTCACTTAGCCAATGCTACAATTTAACCCCCAAGACCCATTGTTTTTCAATAGTAAACAGAGTTCTTAAGTGATTACCTTCAAACAAACTTTAACTTCTATTTAATTTAACTCTTAAGTAACATTTTTAATGTGAATCATATTATAAGGGGGTTTAGTGATAAAAAATTACTTTAAGGGAGTAAGTTAAGCAAGACCTATATTACAAGGAGGTAATGTGTATTTTACCCATAATTTTAATTTCTATCAGTGTCAACAAATCTTTAGTGGTTTGTATTTTTAATTTTCTACAACTAAAGTAAGAAGTGTCCAAGGGTGAGGGTTTCGTGCTTTGGCTTAGGGAACTACAAAGAACATAATGAAAAGATTCTAGAAATGACAGGGAGAGGGTAACTAAGAGAGAAAGCTATGATATAACATATCAGTGTTGGATTATTTTAATTTGGACTTGCATAAATCAATGTTATTTTACTAAAACTTAAAATAATTTGATGTCAAATTTTTTGAAGCATATTGTTGATTATTGTTGTTTAGCCCAATCTTGTGATCACTAATATTTGTTGGGCTTATTACTATTGAGCATTTTCTATTATGTGGGTTGATGTGGTAGGCTTGTGTATTAAGCTTGCTATGATGGGTAAATAAGCCCATTTTTCAATGCATATAGAGAGGCTCATATTCCTTTCTAGGGTTGCAATGTAGTTACCCCATTGAGATTGCACACACAAAAAATCAGCACCCTAGGATATGAGTAGTTTCTCTCCTCACCCACACCTCAAGAACTGACCAAGAAAATTATTGCATCTCTCTTCGATATATTTATAGGATTGCAATGGATTATGCATCATCCTCATATTTAGGTAATTCTTGAGACTTTATCTCCATGGTGATTTGTATGATCTGTGTATGCTGCAATTAATTTAGGGTTGAGTAATATTATTGAGAAATTGTGAATAATTATTTTAGTCTCTGATTGAATGAAAAATTATCAATCAATAGATAATCAAGACAAATTAACAACTCTAGAGGCTAAGTACGTTGTGCTCAAGATGGAGTGTTTTAGCAGTACATTTGCACTCATTTGATCATGTTGTACCCTTAGCCTTTGTCAATGGATTATTCTAGGTTTTAAAAGTCTTCGAGGCCACCAAAACTTTTCCTTGAGTTTTAGAGAAGTGGAAAATTACTCCCATACATGGACGATGTAATCTTGTAACATGACAATGTGCTTATGGATGAATTATTTAAACTTGACCATATAACTCCTCCATATTCCTCATTTTGTTCTCAGCGGCCCCTAAATGGGGTCCACCATGATTGGCCTGCTCTTTATCCAATCATACTAAGCTATATTTATTATTGAACTTATAAAAATAACAACTCATTAACCTTGTTCTCGTTAATGGTTAAGTGTTGAGAGTAAGAACTCCAGTACAACACTTATATTGTGGCTGTGTAGCCCACAAGCTCAATTTGACAAAATAGTGACCAAAAACATTCCTAATAGCTCTAAAAAGAGGTTTGTAGGGTTGAGAAGTCTAGTTTAATTGGCAAGACAAGCCAGCCGGGTGTTAGGACTTAGGGCCTAACTAACTAAGGGTATGTTTGGGATGGAAAAGTTTAAAGAAAAAGGAAGAGAAAATATAATTTTTTATTTTTAAATTAAGAGAATTATAAGATATTTATAAAAATGAATGAAAAATGATTGGAATATTATATTATAATCTCTCATTTTAATTTTCTCATTTTAAAAAGTTATTAAATAAAGATAATGTTTAATTAAAATGAAAAATTATTCCCCCTTCTCATCCCCTCCAAACTCTTCCGGTCAAACATAAGATAAGGGGAAGCTTTAGGCATCGAAGCCCTAATCCCTCTAACCCTAAGTGTGGGTCAAAGCCAATCCAATCCTACATCACGATTTCTAGCATTGTAAAATCTTATAAACTAATTATTTTCTTAATTTTTGGGTTTCTAAAATTTAATTTTAAAGTGAATTTCAAATTTTCCCTTTTAAAAAATTCTCAATATATTAAATAAATACTTAAAATATTCATGTAGTGACAAGAAGCATACTCCAGCTTAGCTAATATTTCTAGTAAGAAAGTCCGTCGACCATAACAAAATCTAGAATAAAAATATTAAAGAAGATGGAGTGATAGCTGCATGATTTTCCGAAATGAAATGTCAATTCATCAGAAGATAGTGCCACGAAGAATCTCACGCTAGCTGATATTCTTTTTACTGTTATTTTATACTGCTGTCACAATTGTAATTAATAGATCATCATGGAAATTCTTATCAACGGCTTCTTGTTTTTCAAAGAGATATAAAGCTCATGCATTAATTCATTGATTCCATGATTCTTTGATTGATTATGCCAATGCTTAATTCAATTGATAAGATTAAGTTGCTTGATGAACATAAAAGTCTTTTAGTTTAAATACAAGTGGTTGGTCGAAATAGTAAGTGACTTACGACTTTAGGAGGATGTCAAATATTTGAATCTTGGGATACTTTATTATGAAGATGACTAATAATCGTAATCACTCAATAACCTAAAAGAAATTAGTCTTACACCTAAATGGTATAAGGATACATCTGATATATATAAAATAAAAGAAGTTTTCAGTTTGATTTTTGTTATTGATTTTTTTATTGGTACTTATTCACTAATTGAGATTTTTTATTTTTTATTTTACCTTAATAGTGAAGCAAATTATCAACCTCTTTAAGTTTTTTTTAAAATTATTTAGTTTATAATTTGGGTTGTTTGTTTATATAAAGAAAAATAGTTTGTTTCCATTTTATTCCGAATCTGAGCCATCCAACTTGCCAAAATTATAATTACAATTTACTGATATATATAATAGTATAACATACCTCAGGTTTATAAAAGTATAATTTACTGTTGGTTCAAAAGAGAAGAGAATTTATTCTTTACCACAAGATCAATAAAAAAAAGAGTACGACAAGAATATAGGTAAATATCTCAATCCCTTGTAAAAAATTTGTGCAATACTAGTTCTTTCTTCCGCTTAAAAACCCAAAAGATTATAACTCCACGACTTTCCTTTAGTTGATGCCGAAGTTTGCCAAAATCGAGATGAAAATTTTACTGAAACTTACGTCTCTTTGAAAATAATAATAATAATAAAACAAGCCCACCACTGCCTAACTTTGACGCCATCCTTTGAAAGTTGATGCACAATTTAGCCAAAATGGATCGACATAAAAGATATAGCGTGTCTTTGGTTAAGATTTTCCTCACCGCTAACTGGCGTTGCACGAGTTTCGATTAGCGTTTATCCAAAGCCAAATTTTCCTCCTCTTCTCAAGTGCCCGTTGGCGTTGACGGTGCAGGTAAAACAAACATGCCTTACTAATTCTTCCAAACTTCCTTCTTTATGATTGTTTAAGGACCGAGGTCAAATTTAATCATTTACACGCAGAGAATAATGATGTGTTTAACTTTGATGCCACATCCTTTGAGAGTTGATGCACAATTTAACCAAAATGGGTCGACATAAAAGATATACTAATTCTTCAAAACTTCCTTTTTATGATAGTTTAGGGAATGAGGCCAAATTTAATCATTTACACGCAGAGAATAATGATGCGTTTCGGAATGGAATGCAAGTTATGCATGTGTTTTGTTGTGACTTTTTATAAGTTTTAAAATACTCTCAAGTCGTCGCACATTAGTACATTTCAGCATATATGAGTCGATCCCACATAGATTTAGAGTTAAAGTTTTATGTATTGAAGAATTTTTCTAATCTAGTTAAACAAAAATAATCAAGATATAAAAATAAATAAATAAATAAAAGTAAAACAAATAATAAATACAATTAACTAACAAAATATGAATTGACTAAGGATTAGAATTTGCCAAGTTTAATTTTAATATCAACTATGTTAAATATATTATTCTCAAATAATTTATCTCATGAACATCTAGCGGCAAAGCATGTATTTAAGAAAAATATATGAATGAAGCTTTAATAAAAATTATGAAAGGTATATTTTATTTTTTGAATTAACTGTAATTTGTCAAATCATCAACTATATCCCTGTGTAGAAATCACAATTGATATTTGATTACAGTTAACACACAAATAGTAAAAACAAACTTAAAATATGAGAAAAATATGATTGAACTCATCTAAAAATTTATTCAAACTAATCGATAGAAAAATAGAAACAATAAACATTTAATATCTAAAATAACTGGGTAATAAAAATCTAACATAAACAGTGCCAAAACAATCAGGGTTTTAGCATCAATACTGCCCCTTACTTCATTCTCTCCTCTTGTGCAGCTTCTATGTAGCTTCTTCTCTATTTCCTTTCTCCTTTTGTGACCACTACTCCTCCTATTTATAATAATTTTTTGGGCCAACAACTCTAACAAAAAATTCTTCTATGGTTTCCTATTTGTGTACAAATTCATTTAATGTACAACTCTTGGGTAATAAGGAAAGTAGATTTCTTTCCCTCTTTAAGTATTTCTAATTAATGTGAGATAAGAAGGAAAGTCTTCCATGAATTAGACATTAATTCAAAATAAAAAACTTTCACAGTTAAATTGATAATATCTTTATGAAATCTTGTCAAAATCCTATGATTATCACAATTATTTAATAATTAGTTACTCTCAACAAATAATTATTAATATCTTAAAATAAAAAAATTAACTTATATCATGATATAATAAAAAATTATTTTTATATTAAAAATATATATAATATTAGACTATTATCATGTTCCACGCTGCGGCCGGCCCAAACTGAATAGCAACTCAAACTCATCCAAAATCATGGCGGCTGTGGCTGTGTGGGAAAGTTTGCAGCATGCGCTGAGTTAGGTTTTTGTACTTGGAGTTGGAGATTGAATCTGATTGACAAGGATTGGTTCTTGGCATGAAGCAACATGCCAACATGACTGTTTGATACTCAGAAATTGTGCATGCATGGCGAATTTAGAAATTTTATCGAGTGTCAAGAGTTAATGGATTTAAAATTGATAATATTTATTATTATTTTAAAGAAGTTAAATAAATTTTTATCTATATAAGAAAAAAAATTCAATCCCCTCTGCCTCTGTCGGCATTTTTACACAATATATATCTCATTTGGTTATACTCCAAAGTTATCTTCTATCTCAAAAATTGAAAGGAAAGTGCCTTAATGCAGCCCATCTTTGAAGTTGTTCTTTGAAATTTGTGTATGTTTAGATTAATTTATTTTATACGTAGAAAGAAAGTTTATCAAGTTCTCTCTTAAATATTTTAATTATAAATTTTTTAAAAGTAAAATAAATTAATTCAAACATGCATGCCACCAAGCAAAAATAATCTTATTATACCATTTGCTCTTTGATTGAACACAATTAACCATATAATACCATCTTTATGGAAAATGTTTGGTATACAGACATTCTCCGATATATTATATATCAAGATATAATGTTTAAATATTTAAAAACGCATATATTTAGTATGACATATTAGGTGCTTAATCATATGTGATGTCTTATTTAATTTTACAAATTTTATGAGGTATTTCACAAACTCTAAGAGCATGTTACATGCATGTCTTCGAGAGGTTCATTTTGTGAAACTTACAAGTCGATCGCTTACCAAAAAGAATTGTTGACGGCAAAAATCTAAATCAAACATATATCTTATAAGCCAAGTTTTTGAATCCTAATAGTTAAAGTAACCCTCCTTTCATGTGTTAGGGATAATGATATCACTAAGAATATACAGCAATTTAATAAGTGCCATTTATTCGTTGATGTGTTCTATTTGGAGAAAACATCTAATTGTTATATTATTCTCAATTTTTCATAATTTTTAACCTGCTTCAAGGCATTATATCATTCATCAATGCAAAAAAATTTCATGGTCATTTTTATGTCCTTAGAATATAATCCTTCTGTTTTTCCATGGAGGAGTTATGGTGAAGCATTATCTTTAGAATATACCTCTGGCAGTAAACATTAATGAACTAGCCTACCTAAGAAAAGAGAGCCAAGTTTATGATGCAATGGATTTATTCGTGTAACTATTAGGTGCCAATTTTTTTAATGTTTTAAATTGAATATGAATCCAAAACAATATATTTTTTAAGAAACAGTTACACCAATACTACAATACAACAGCCATAAAATTTTCTTCCAGCAAGATTTGTTATGAAAGCTATGATATCCAGCTTGATATCCTTACACTATGATAGGAAAGCACTCTTGGCCATAAATTATTCTGATAATAATACATCACTAATTAAGGACTCTGTCACCTCGATAATTCACTTCTTATTTGGGGATCGATGCAACTGCCACGAGAGGAAATTTTTTGTGAATGGAAATCCCAGTAGTTTCAGACATGTCCAAGCCCTCCCCTGCTACTCCACCAGGCAATGCCCAATCAAATTGGTGGACAAGGTTTGCTAAGACCAGCTCATTTACAGCCATGGCAAACACAATCCCTGGGCAAACCCTCCTTCCTGCTCCAAATGGGATCAGTTGGAAATCTTGTCCTTTGATATCTATTGAACTATTCAAGAATCTATCTGGTTGAAATTCTTGAGGTTGGTCCGAATAGGAAGGATCTCTTGCAATTGCCCAAGCATTAACTATTACCTGCGTGCCAGCTGCAATGTCATAGCCCTTCAGTTTGATATCTTTCATGGATTCCCTTGGAAGTAATAAGGGAACTGGGGGATGTAATCGAAGAGTTTCTTTAACCACAGCCTTCAAGTAATGCATGCCACTCAAATCCTCCTCAGCTAAGTGAATTTTATCACCAACCACATTCCTCACCTCACTTTGTAGTTTCTGCATCACAATTGGGTGCCTCAAGAGTTCTGTCATTGCCCACTCTAGGACTGAGTAGGTAGTTTCAGAACCTGCAACAAACATATCCTACAAGAAACACACACCAATTGTCAGTGCCATTATGATATATAGAGTCATTGCCTATATTGACTTCCAACAAGGAGAATAAACTCACCATGTGAGAGGATTCTGTATACATAGGACCTAATTTTTGTGCAGTAAAGTGGTGTAAAAAAATAGTGTAAGCAATGCTAATTAAGTATATACATCAATCACAGGTACACACAATGAAGATAGATATTTTTACCAGGATCAAAGCCTTTATGATTGTTCTATCAATCGGAAAGCCTATGGAGTTTGTCTTTTGGATCCAAAGCAAAATGTCCACAAAATCATTCTGGCCTTCACTATCAACATCAACATGCTCATCATTCCCTCTCTTCAAACAACGATTGATATGCTCTTCAACAACTTCATCCAAAAATTCATCAAACTGTTTAGCCACTCTGCCTGCTCTAGCATATAGGCCATTAACTCGGCTCAACCAATTAAGCCAAGGTATGTAGTCCCCTAACACTAAAGCACCCAATAGCTCCACCAACTCACTCAACGGCACCCGAAGCTTTCTCCCACCTTCTCCACTATATCTCCTTCCCAGAGCCGCTCTACACGCTATGTCATTGGTGGTTGAAGAGAATAGATCAGTTAAGTTCACTGATAAGGAAGAAGAAGAACACTGCTTGATTTTTTCTATCATTATGGCAGTTTCCTCCTCTCTCACGGCTCGAAAAGATTGAACCTTTTTGGTACTCAGAAGATGCAAGACACAAATACCCCTTATCTGCCTCCAGTACTGGCCATATGGAGCAGCTGATACATCGTTGGAACCATAAAAGAGGATATCAAGCATTTTACGCGGTGGCCTGTTGGAGAAGACTAGGTCATGGGTTTTCATAACCTCACGAGCAGCGTCAGCAGTTGAGACCACAAGGACTGGCACCTTCCCGAAGTGAAGCAACATCAAGGGGCCATAGGTTTGAGCTAAAGATTGGAGTGTGCGGTGAGGAAACGTGCCAAGTTGATGGAGATTTCCTAATATTGAGAGTTTTGGAGGAGATGGGGGTGAGTTTTTGCTGGTTGCAGAATTGGAATTCCATTTGGATAGGAGATTGAGGAATGTAGGTAAAACTAAGATTATCAACGCAACCATAGGGAGGAAGAACCAGCATGAGGAGCTTTCATGCCGAAAAGTTGACATTGGCTTTTGCTTGTAGATGATGGCTCTCAGGCTGTGTTTTTTCTTTGCTTGTTATCAATGCAGATTCATGTATTTAATGAGTTAGAACTCATCACCAGCTATCGTGTTTGTGGGCGGGAATGATGGCTTTAAATAAAGAGTTTAATTTCTATTCAAGTGCACTATCATTCAATTATGTGTTGTCAAATTATTAAAAGAGTTTGACTATCATAACTACTACCTAGAAAGTCTAATTATTTTAAGAATTTAATTTCAATTTACTGTCAGTATAAAGTTTATTTACACTGTCATTCAATTATGTGCTGACATATCATTAAAAGAGTTAGACTTTTTAGGTAGTTGTTGTAATAGTCAAACTCTTTTAATGAGTTTTGGTAACCAATTACTTACAAGCTAATAAAATTTACACTAACCAAATGATATCAAAATTAAACTCATATTTTAATAATGTGTCAACACATAATTAAATGATAATATAACTTTATACTTTAAATAGACGAGTAGTTTCTATTACTTTATTTTAAACTGTCAGAATTATGATTAATTTATTTTAGTTGTGCAGCATTGCTAGCTCATTATTAGTTGAGTTCCAAGAAATCTAAAGCATATGCAACCAAACAAATTTGTATGCTTTCTATAGGAATTTGTATCCCTTCCCACTGGCCCCCAAAATTGGTAGTGTCAATTATGGATTGAGAAGGAAAATTTGTAAGTACTCGCCACTTTTTAAAGTTCATAAATCCTACACAGTTTTTTTCTTTTTAAGGAGAACTAAATCCATCCTATAGATAAAATGAATGGAAGCTAACTTTTCTTCTCTCTCGTATTGTCAATCAATATTTGCTTCCTAGAAAAACAAAACAAAATACAGATAAAAATAAAAAAATGATTAATTCCTCATGTTACAATATTATGCATTAAAAATAAAGTTTAAATTAATATTTTTAAGTTAAAAGTTAACAATAAACTAAAAATTTTATATTTAATTAAAATATTTTTTTTAATTTATATATATATATATATATATATATATAGGACTTGATGCACTTACATAATAAATAACTCCTTCTTGAAAGAAGATCTAGCATACAGAATTTTAGAAAATTTAAATAAGAATATATATATATATAATCAAATGATTGATAAATTATTTTATTTTAAAAGTCTAAATATATTAATTTTAAGACATTTTCGATGGAGTAGAACTATGTTAGATTAATGTAAAATTTTATGGCCATCATATACTTGATATAAACTTTCAATCCAATTATAAGAATTTGCACACTTTCTCATCATCTAATAATATTTTGTGGAAAAAGATTATAAAACGATCTGACCATCAAATTATATATAATTATCATGTTGGACTTGCACACCAAATTTTGCATAATATAAATAACTACAACTATGGAATCAAACAATCCATATTGTCATTTATTTGAAAGAATATTATACACTAATTTTAATACATATTTATGGAGTAAAAAGAAAACTTGGAATAATGTGAAACTTTATGAGCATGATACCTACTTTCAATTCAACAATGGATTTTATGAGAAATTTATATCGGTGTCAACGGATCTTGTGTGTTTTGCATTTTTAATTTTCTACAACAAAAGTAAGAAGTGATCGTGGGTGAGGGTTTCATACTGCGGTTATGGTAAACTGTAAAGAACATAATGGGGAAATGCTAGAAATGGGAGATAGGGAGAGGACAAAGACTAAGAGAGAAAGCTATGATAAAACAGAAGAGTAGAGAATCAAGACGCTCAGTTGACTGAGATGTTTTTAACCTTAATAGTGGAGCATTTTGTCCGCCTCTTAAAAAAATATTTTAAACTATTGAGTTTATATGGGGTTGTATATGTTAATTTGTTTATATAAAGAAAATATTGTTTCCAGTTTATTCCGAATCTTTTGAGCTATCTAAACTTGCCAAATTATAATGGAAAAAAAATGCTGTCTTTCAGCAATTTTTTACCTGGAAAATAATAAAATGAAGAGAAAACCTCTTACTATTTGTTACTGATATAATAACATACCTCAAGTTATAAAAGTAGAACGGAGCATATTAATTGCTGTTGGTTCAATAGATAACAGAATTTCTTTTTTTATCGTCTTAAGTTTAAATTTATTAATATCGATATTATGATATATATATTTACCACAATATCAATAAAAAAAAAATTTAAAAACAGAGTACGACAAGAATATAATAAAAGTCTCAATCCCTTGTAAAAAAATATCGTGCAATACAAGTTCTTTCTTCCGTTTTAAAACCCCAAAAGATTAGAACTCCAAGACTTTCCTTTAGTTGATGCCGAAGTTGGCGAAAATATGAAAATATTATTGATACTTCTCTTTATTTGAAAAAAAAACAAGCGCATCACTGCCTAACTTTGACGCCATCCTTTGGAAGTTGATGCACAATTTAGTCAAAATGGATAGACATAGAAGATATACTAATACTTCAAAAATTTCTTCTTTATATTGTTTAGGGAGTGATGTCAAATTTAATCATTTACACGCAGAGAATAATGATATATTTTCTGAATGAAATGCTGGTTGTGCATGAATCAGCACAATCCAGTAAAGCTAAATATTAAAATTATTATTTTTTGTTTATTAAAATTTATCAAAACTTATTTATTAAAATTTTATTCTTCTAAATATTTAAAATGTAAAATTCTTAATTAGACTTTTATAATTAAGTTCTTTTAATATTTTTTAATTTATCGTATAGCCAATTCATTTAATATTTTTTTAGGCACAGTTGATCTTTAAAATTTTATCCTCACCTATTCCTCACACACACACACACATATAGAGACAGCTTCAGAAATCACTTGTTGGGGGCCAATTATAAAATTTAAAATATTAAATAAAAATTTCATAATTTAAAAATTAAATATATCACAATTTTATTAAAATTGAACACGTCAGTCTTTCTATTTTGATAAAAATTCATTTTATTTGTTTGTTTATTGAGTTAGTTGACCAAATAATTTATAAAATATACATACTTATTAACTTATAATAATAACTATTTTAATTTTTAAAGTATAACAAAGACCAATTATAAATTAATGTAGGGACTTATACATATTTTAATATAAAAATCCTATTACATATAATAGGAAAGTAAATTTTGTGGGGTGGGTTATAACAACAAAAAAAAGGGTGGGGAAGGGGGGCCGGGGCCCTTGCTCGCCCCCCGTGGACCCGTCCCTGTATATATAAATATATATATGTGTATGTCAAATTGTATATATAGAAAGATATTCTTTTAGTACCTTTTATTCTTACAAAAGTATTGGTACTCTTAGTAATTAATGGCTAATATTTAACTACGAGACATTTAGTTAAAATATAAATATATAATATGAATAAAATAATTACATATGTGGCCAAATGAAAGGGTACCGGTACCCTCACAAAAAAGTATAATACGATAGAAACCTCCTATATATATATACATACATATATGGGTGAGGATCCACTTACACCAAGTGTAAATCTTGACATACTTACATTACTTAATAATTTTTTTGTAAAATGTGAATTTAACCAATCTAACCGTTGAATTGAAAGTTCTCATAAGATAGATCAACCCTATAAAATTTCTTACAATTAAAAAATTATTTGATACTTCATCACATTACTTTATTTTAACGTATAATATGATTTTAAAATGTAAGTAAATTATCTACTATTAGATTCGATAACTATATATGTCTGATTTATTTAAAATTTAGTATGCATGATCATTAAGATAATAACATATGACTTAAACATGCAGTTTAATAACATATGGCTTAAGTACGCTTAAACATGCATGATCATTAACTATATCGCTTAAACATGCAGTTTAAGCGAATTCTTTACGTACTGTCGTCATCATCATAGGATGATATGGAGTCTTTGGCTCAGTAATTTTCTGCCTTATAGGTTTTGTTTGCTTCAATTTCTCCAATATTAGCCTCATCCCATCTTACGCGTCTCCTACAATGTGATAACAAATGCAAGATTCATAATATTAAGAATAGGTAATGTGATGTGCACCAAAATAGGACAGTATACAATTGAAAAGATCACGAGAATGCTTCTGAAATATATAATCCACCAGTAGCTAAAGACTGGAAGTTCCATTAACCATTTCCAATTCCATTTTTCAATCAACAAGCAGGTTCATGAAACACGCAATGCAATGTACATTTAAAATGTTAAATCAGATTCAGAAGATTTCTGAGAAATTAGAAAATAAAAATAAAAAACTGAACATGCAAGTACACTCCCCTTCCCTCTTTTGAATTTGACGTCAGTTTGATACTAACATGTTTATCTACCACCCACTTTACGTTTGCCTTTGTATAGGCTTCCTGTTGAGCAAGCACACAGGGAGAGTCATGGGGGAATTTGCTTTGGACTCTGAAAGGGGGATCATTTGGTTAATTATATAGCTCAGGGTGATGTAGATATGCGTAACTTGGTTGGACTTACTGATTCATCTATAGGATATACTTTCCCTCATCTTCTTCGGTCAAATATAGCATTGGCAATTACAATCATATTTGTTTTTTTTTTTTTGGGGGGAGCACTTATGATTTCCATTGCTTTTGGTTCTCTTCAGAGTCTCTCAATTATGCATCATGCATGCTTCTGATACTAGCTAGTTTCTAAAATCTAGAAAGAAAGAAAAACCCATCAACTTTAGTGGATTTTGTCACGCGGTTATTTTTTGATTTGAGAAAACCTATGAGCTTTTACAATAGAAAGTTAGAAACTGCAAAACTTTTATATAAAATTTAAGTGTTTTTTGAAATTTAGTTTATGGAATTCCTTCTGTAAGGAAAGGGACTTGTTTTGGTTACACAGGAAGCCATAAGCACCACCCCAAGTTGGGGAGCAAGTGATGTACCCCTAGTTGGACGGTTGTCAACACCTAACCATCTCAAGATGATTGCATTTAGACCTCAAGAAATGAGGGTATTTATAAGATTTTATATTTTTAATTAAATTTATGTATGTTTAAATAATTTTAATTTAACCCATTTACCAAAAGTATTTAGCATAAAAAAAATTTAATTAATTCAATTAATAAATTATTAATTTTAATGGATGAAGGGAGAGAACAGCGAGAGTGGAAACTATGGGTTTTCTTTTTTCCATCATTTATTGATTTATGTTTCCTTTGTTTTTGTAAATGATTTATTAATTTGTTTAAAGAGTTAGAAATTACTTTTAATTCAATGGCAGATATTCATTTGTGTGGATGGTTAAGATCATGTCGAGTTTGAAAAACCCACATGACATTTACGTGATTAAATTTTTCTGTTAAACATTTAACAATTTATGGATGGAGGGATATATTAAGATAATTGTTTTAAGTTAGGTACTTAATAAGAAGAATTGATAGTTCAAGGTGGCTCTTTGCAAACACCATAAAGTTGAGAGGGCGTTGATGCATTTTTTCCTTATAAAAATTAATTTTAACCACTTATTAATTAAATTAATTACTAATTTTAACATGTTAAAGTAAATTAACATTTAATTAATTATACATAAAGTTGATTTAATTAAAAGTATAAGAGGTTTTTTTTGTTAGTGAAAAAAATACTGAAAGAAAAGAGAGATTGGGAGGGCATGTTTATGATGAAGCATTATCTTTAGAATATACCTCGCGCAGTAAACATTAATGAACTAGCCTAAGAAAAGAGAGCCAAGTTTATGATGCAATGGATTTATTAGTGTAACTATTAGGTGCCAATTTTTTTACTGTTTTAAATTGAATATGAATCCAAAACAACATATTCTATTCGAAGCAACCACACCATACAGCTAAATTGCATCGCAAACAGCCATAAAAATGTCCTCTAGCAACATTTGTGAAGACAATGATAACCAGCTTGAAATCATTACATTATGATAGGAAAGCAGTACTCTTGGAGATGAAGTGTTCTGATACTACATAATCGTTGTTGTCTTGACATTATAATTTATTTGCTTTTTCTGTCTCTATTTTTTCATGTCATAATTCACTTCTTATGTAGGAATGCAACTGCCACAAGAGGAAATTTTCTGCGAATGGTCACCCCATGAGTTTCAGACATGTCCAAGCTCTCCCCTGCTACTCCACCAGGCAATGTACAATCAAATTGGTGGACCCTGCTAGGACCATCCCATTTACAGCCATGGCAAACATTATTTCTGGGCAACCAGCAAGTACCCCTCCTTCTTGCTCCAAAAGGGATCAGTTAGAAATCGTGTCCTTTGATATCTATTGAACTATTCAAGAATCTCTCTGGTTGAAATTCTTGAGGTTAGTCCCAATAGGAAGGATCTCTTGCAATTGCCCAAGCATTAACTCTTACCTGCGTGCCAGCTTCAACATCATAACCCTTCAATTTGATATCTTTCATGGATTCCCAAGGAAGTAATAAGGGAATTAGGGAATGTAAGCGAAGAGTTTCTTTAACCACAGCCTTCAAGTAATGCATGCAACTCAAATCCTCCTCAGTTATTAGAGTTCTATCACCAACCACATTCCTCACCTCACCTTGTAGTTTCTGCATCACAAATGGGTACCTTAGGAGTTTTGTCATTGCCTACTCTAGGAATGTGGCAGTGTCATTGCCTACACTGGCTACCAAGGAGGAGAATAAACTCATCATGTGTGAGGATCCTACACAGGAAATTATTTTTATCTACGAAAAGTGGTGCAAAAAATATTAAAATAGATTAATAAGGAGAACTAATACATCAATCATGTGTACACACAATGAAGATAGATATTCTTTCCAGGATCAAAGCCTTTATGATTGTTCTATCAATAGGGAAGCCATGGAGTTTGTCTTTTGGATCCAAAGCAAAATGTCCACAAAATCATTTTGGCCTTCACTATCAGCATCAGCTAGCTAGCATGCTCATCATTGCCTCTCTTCAAACGATTAATACGCTCTTCAACAACTTCATCCAAAAATTCATCAAGCTGTTTAGCCACCCTGCCTGCCCTAGCATATAGGCCGTTAACTCGGCTCATCCAATTAAGCTAAGGTATATAGTCCCCTAACATGAAAGCACCCAATAGCTCTACAAACTCGCTCAAAGGCTGCCGAAAATTTCTCCCATCTTCTCCACTATATCTCCTTCCCAGAGTCGCTCTACACACTATGTCATTGGTGATTGCAGTGAACAGATCAGTTAAGTTCACTGACAAAGAAGAAGAAGAAGAAGAACACTGCTTGATTTTTTCCATCATTATGGAAGTTTCCTCCTCTCTCACGACACGAAAAGATTGAACCTTTTTGGTACTCAGAAGATGCAAGACACGGATACCCTTAGCTGTCTCCAGTGCTGGCCATATGGAGCAGCTGCCACATCGTTGAAAGTTGGAACCATACAAGAGGATATCAAACATCTTACATGGTGGCCTGCTAGAGAAGACAAGGTCATGGGTTTTCATAACCTCACGAGCAGCACCAGCAGTTGAGACCACAAAGACTGGCACCTTCCCGAAGTGAAGCAACATCAAGGGGCCATAGGTTTGAGCTAAAGATTGGAGTGTGCGGTGAGGAAACGTGCCAAGTTGATGGAGATTTCCTAATATTGAGAGTTTTGGAGGAGATGGGGGTGAGTTTTTGCTGGTTGCAGAATTGGAATTCCATTTGGAAAGGAGATTGAGGAAGGTAGGTAAAAACTAAGATGATCAGCGCGACAACAGGTAGGAAGAACCGGCATGAGGAGCTTTCATGCAGAAAAGTTCACATTGGCTTTCGGTTGTAGATGACTCTCGCCTCCGCGTGCTTTTTTGCTTTGTGCTGCCTTCTTCCTGGTTATCTATGCAGATGCATTTATACGCGTTAGAACTTAGAACTCATCACCAGCTATTGTGTTTGTAGAGAATGCAGGAATGTAAGAAGCGTGCAATTTCAAAACTTTTGAATATTACTAAGAGTTTAATTTTGATCCACTATACATAAAAATGATTTAAAATAGTATTTAATCATGTTTAATTATGTTTAATTATATGATAACACATAATCAGATGATAAGTAGGAATGTTTTACATCAAAATTCAATCCTTTTTCTTAATATAATAAAAATGGCTTAAATATATGCACACAGATTATTAATTTTTACATTTACAGTAACCAAAATTAAAAATCCATCATTCTTTTAAATAATTCAAAGTTCTATATTTACTTATAAGAAAATTATTATTCTAGTATATTTTTGACAAATTAGGAAGCAAAAGTAGAGACATTTAAACAATATCACTATATGTATATCACATTACCTTTACATAATGAAGTTGGCCACCCAAGTAACAGAGCAATCATGCGCAAACTTTCCATTCAAATGCAACAAACAAGCACAACAAATGCCTACAAGCAACATAATCGACGAAGATCTAGAGCTTTTGAATCTAGGAGAAGTCACAAAATTTTATTATACAAGGAAATGGGGTGGAATGAGACGCAAGGGCCATTTTCTATCATTTTTTTCAAGAGACAACATGCTAACATTAAACAAGCAATTCAAACCATCTTTCCCTACCATATCTACTGTACAATCGCAATCAATATATATATATAGCTCACGTGCAGGCAACGTAAACCCAAGAACAGAAACAAACAGACCCCCACATACCTCTCAATAGACTATTTTATTGAATCTTTGCTGCATAAGCTTTGGAACACTGTCATTAATTCTTAATTAGCTCAATTTGCATGCAGTTTTACCATTTGAAACAGAGCATCAAGTAACCAACCAGCCATGGGAAGATAATTCAACCCATTAGAAAGCATGAAGCTTAACCACAGAAACAAGAAGAGAAAAAGAAAACTAGTCCAAATTATCAAAATCCCTTATCAAGATTCATTACATGACAACCTCAAACCAGCAGGATTACTAAGAAATGAACTGTAACATCAAACATGCACGATTCACAACCATCAATCAATGCATGCATACATGAAGTAAGATTCATCATTGTGAATAAATCAGACACACACAATCACCCCATTAGACATTAACATTCATCTCATTGCTTAACTTGAATACAAAAAGTTAAGGAATGGGAAAATCAGCTAGCTGTGTGTTACCTTCTTACCACTTACAAGTGTAGTGGCTTCTCTTTACACTCCACCAAGTCCAAGATCTTCTCTAATCCCTTTCCTTCTTCTGCTTCTACACCTTCATTTCTTTTTATATGCTTCCTTCCTTTCTTTCTCCCATTAATTATGCCTTCAAGTTTTTTAGGATGGTGTCGCACTCTTATAAATTGCTGGCGTGTTAAAAAAAGAAAACAGGTAGATTTTACCAACGTGGCAAAAACAACTCTAAAAGAGTAAATAATTTGAAAGTAACAACAAAACTAGTAAAAATAATCTCACTATTCACTTTTGATTGATCATTTACCGGTAAAACCTTCATTTCCTTTTTATCCGCTTGCTTCCTTTCTCTCACTATGCGTTTTTCAGTCTTTTTTCTGAAAATCCTCAAAAAGCTCTCTTTCTTTAACGCTCCCGGTGAGCTCAATAAACGTGAGAAAACCGTTACAAAGGGACAGCTGGAGAGAGGGAAGTCAGAAACTTTAGGTGTGCTGTCAACTGTGATGTAAAATCTTTGTGATAACACCACGACATATGACAACCATGCATGAATTTTTGTGGCCCATGTAACGTAAATGTTGTGACAAGTGGAAGGGACTGATTAAAAATAAAAATTTTGTTAACAAATACTCTTAAGTATTGTGTAAGAACTATTTAATATTTTTAATAATTATATAAAGAAAATATTAAATATTTTTAAATTTTCAAATATTAAATATTTTATTTTTTTATTTAATATTTTTTAATTTTAATTTCTTAAAAACACTCGTTAACAAACGTCTCAAAAATAAATCCAAAAGGATAAATAATTTGAAACTAACACAAACTCATTAATAGTTTAACTATTCGCCCCCTAATTGATTATTTACTCGTAAAATCTTTGGGGAAGGAAATATGTAGAAAGATAAAGGAAAATGCGCTAATGGTTTGAGAATTGGGCCAAATGATTAAGTTTTGATATAAAGCCGAGGAACTTAATTGGGACATTGGGATCAAATGGATAACTGACTTTTTGGCTTGATGAATTTTATTTGAATTTAATTTTGATTCACTTTAAGTATAATTTTTTTATATTATTATTTAATTATGTGTTGAAAAATTATTAAAGGAGTTTGACTATCACAACAATTATTTATAAAATTTAACTCTTTCAATGATGTGCCAACATATTATTAAATGACCTTGTAAATTTTTTTTTATACTGATCACAATTAAACTCATTTTATTTTGGATTCTCTACATTATTACATTGTTTTCATTTTTTAAATAAAAATCTTATATATTTTCTTTTTTTCTCTTAAAATATGACAACATAAATATTTATTATTATTATTTTTAAGTAATCTGAACAATATTGAGTGCTCAAAAACATAATGTGACATATTGATGAAAATGGGAGAAAGAGAGAGGGCAAAGAGTAAAAGAGCAAAGAATACTCAAGACAAAGAGCTTACTGTGTTGTGCTCAATATGTATGCACTCATTTGATCATGTTTACCCTTACGCCTATAAATGGGGAGCTGTCTCTACCAGCTAAGAACTTTTGAATCTCTAACATTCATTATTCATTTCTTATCTTATTTGAATTGTCTGACTTCAATGACTTGACACAAAAGTTTGAATAACCGATAAGAAATCTCAGATACCACTATAACACTAATCCTTACTACAATTTATTTGAAGAAGATATTATTCCTGTAAAGTTTAATATAAGTCCTGTCTTTTGATGCCGAATTTTGGCGTAACCAAGATGAAGATATTCTCGAAACGTATAATTATTTGAAAATAATCAAAATATAGCAACATTACTACCAAACCTTGACGCCATCAGTAAAAATCTGATGCCCAATTTAGCCAGACATGAATCGTGATAAAACTCATAAAAGATATTCTTCAAAATGTTCTTCTTTATCTTTGTTTAGGAAATAAGGTCAAAATTACCATTCATAGGCAGATATTAATGATGCATTTTTTCAACAAAAAAAAAAAAGATAATTTCTCATTTTGCTGTATGTGCCGTAATTGGGTTTTCGTGAGATTAATCTGAATCTGATTGATTTCAAAATTGGGAGGTAAATCTCCCAAAACCAGATCAAATAAAAATTATAAGGAGACAACAATTGCACTGTCAGTAAGCAAACCCAATATAACTCCAAATCGGATATATCCATTTAATCCTACCTTAATTACTTATAAGAGCCACGAACAAATTTCTCAATAAATGCCAAACAGAATCCCATTTGCCAGATTACAAGAGTGTACACGAACCATGCAAGTTTACATCAACATACAGGGTAGAAAAAGAAAAACTATTTACACACAAAAGATACAAGAATACAGTGAATCATTTAGTTTTTTACTACCCACAAAATAAAAGACTAATGAAATGACAGTGAGGTTTATTTTCTGATCACAGTCTAAGAACCATTAGCTGGAGGCATGGATGGCTTTTTTCCCTCGATGTCCATCTCTTTCACACTATCACTCAGTGAAGAAGATGATTCATATTTCTCCTCCCTCTTAGCAAGCTCAGCATTATTATCCTCATCAGTTTCATCCGCATGAAGAGAACCCTTCTGTCGCAGCTCTTTGACTTTAAGAAATTCATCATAGTGGGCCTTTCTGTGCTCTTTAAAACTTAAGCTCCTATCTGTTTCAGAATCTAACAGTATTCCCAACCCAGAAAATTATTCAGGTTAGTAAAGATTAAGTAATCTATCAATACAAAATACCAAATAAACTCACTAAATTACTCTAGACTTAATCATGATATCCCACAAAGGAGCATGACATGAAATGGCAGAAAAAAAGTTACTTGCTCCTTCAAAATGAAATAACTTCCCTCCATGACAAAGAAAGGGAAGATTCCAATACATTTTTTTTTCCTAACAAAGAGATTCCAATTCATTATAGCACAGTTTACTGAAAATTAAAACAGTATAATGATTGGGTATTACAGCAGCAGTCTCAGAGTCGACATTTTTACCAGGCCCACGCAATACAAGGACTTGTCAAAACTCAGTACATTTCTGACATGTTTAACGTTTACATGAAATGAATGTTCTAAGCTGTACAAATCAATTAGGTCCTGGTCTCCACCATTGTGAAAAAAAAAAAAAAAAGAGTAGCAGGAACAAGAGTAAAAGAAGGCCTTTCAGATTCAACTGGGTGAATAATACTATAATAGGCATAAGAAATAACAACTGCCGCCAACAATATCTAACACCTAATCTCTCTCTTCCCGCTGCACTCCCAGGGGGGAAGGGTGAGGGTCAAATATTCATGTCATGTCCCAAATTATTCAGAGACAGAACCGGCTCGTTTAGTGTTCTAAGTTTACCAAACTCACTGTTCTATGCAAGCATTTCTCTTAGCTGTCTTACGGGACAATTTTCAATTAATCCATTGTTGATAACTATTAAGTCCATATACATATAATTCTTGATTTATAAATGTTTTGAAATTGCACAGCAGCAACTAACAACTTGATATTCTTGTTTATGATACTAAAATCAACACAAGTGAAAACATGCAACATCAACCAAATCCATTTTTAGCTATTTTAACCACATCTGTCGGAACCCTTGATTCCATTATTCTCTATGCTGGCTTCTCAGATTACAAATCAGATTAAAATTAAATAGCCTGACTTCTTCCATGTTGAAATCAATTTACACCTTGATATGATATAATTATTAAAAGATTTAAACTATTTGGATAAGAAATTGATCATCAAAACCAAAATTCTAATGAATCAGAAGCACACATAGATATAAACAGTAATGATCGCAATAAAAAGATTAAAGGTAAATGATCTCTGTTAAAAACACCAAATGAAGATCAAATAATACCTTCATCATCTTGCTCCATTGCTTCTGGCTCATCCTCAGATGAAGTCCAGCCGCCAGATTGCCCATTGCCTTTTCTGCTGCAAGCGGCCACATCATTCAAAGCAGTCCATATTGCTTCAGCATGCATTGTGTGATTTTCATCATCAATACATGCATCAAAACTTCCTCGTACAGGGGATAGAGAACCTAGAAAATTAGGTTATTTCAGATGAAAAGTTGCTGCACAGAAAGTGTCTTCTAAACTAGAGCTAAAGAGCTAAAGAGCAGGCCCAAGAATAAAACTACAGACATGAATCTCCATGCAACTCCATCAACAGAGTTAGATTAATGTATGTTTTTACATTTAAGAAACCAAACCATGTGGAAGCCAAACCAAATTTTAGAATTTAGCTATGAAATTTATTAAAAATACCCAGTACAAGAAGAATAAATGCAATATTACGGTTAAAAGTAGTAAAATATCTCTTTTTCCCCTGCTAAAATAAAATCGGGCTATTATTTTCATACATAGCCATAACCATACATGCATACTTTATCTGATATGTGCAACAAAATGTACAATGAAACATGCAGTTTAAGTGATCTTCTTTACATACTGTCGTCGTCAATCATAGGATGATATGGAGTCTTAGGCTCAGTAATTTTCTGCCTCTCAGGTTTGTTTGCCTCAATTTCTCCAATATTAGCTTCATCCCATCTTACACGTCCCCTGCAATGTGATAACAAATGCAAGATTCATAATATTAAGAATGGGTAATGTGACGTGCTTAAAAATAGGACAGTATACAAATGAAAAGATCAGGAGAAAGCTTCTGAAATATATAGTCCACCAGTAGCTAAAGACTGGAAGTTCCATTAACCATTTCCAATTCCATTTTTCAATCAATAAGCAGGTTCATGAAACAGGCAATGCAATGTTCATTTAAATTGGACATTCATCTATAGGTTTTTCCCTCATCTTCTTCAGTTAGATATAACATTGGTGATGACAATCATATTTGTTTGTTTTTCGTAGCAGTTACGATTTTTTCGTGAGCACTTATGATTGTGAGAGGCACTATGTTCCATTGCTTTTCCTTCCCTTCAGAGCCTCTCAATTTTGCATCATGCTTCTGGACCCAGTACTAGTTTCTACAATCTAGAAAAATCCAATATCTCTTTGAATTTTTACTTTCTTAGGATATGGTGATAAGATAACTTTGACTTGCATTTACTTCCTAAATTATATGATTCCACTAACTCTTGTAGAGATTTGATTGAGGATTCGAACTTTGAATGCCTCAGGTTCTTCTCTAAACCTTTCTTTTAATCCATTGTCCAATCTCCACCAAGAACCAAGTGTCCTATTATAAATCCAATATGAGAACCAAGTGCTCTCACAATATCTATTTTATTTTATTTTATTTATAAAAGAAGAAATTCATTAAGACAAATAGAAGAAATTACAATGAGTTTGGAGGATAAGGAATCCTCCTTAACATAAGAGCAAAACACAAAATAACAAATAAAGAAGAAAACATCAATGGAGCAAGGCTGCCCAATCCCTCAACATATCTGTTAGGGAAATCCCCTTAAAAAGACCATGTGTTTTACACCAAATAGAAGCCAAACATCTAATCTTATCCCAAATCAGTTGTTGTGCCAAAGAATCCTCCTTAAAGATACAAGAATTACGCTCCAACAATATACACCAAAGTGTAGCAAAGATTGCACATTGCCACAAAAATTTAGTCTCTTTTCTCCTACCAAAACCATAAAAGCTAACCATCAAAAATTGGTCCAAGGACCTAGGGCACACCCAACATTCACCAAAAAGGCCAAACAAAGAATTCCAAAGAGAAACTGCGGCACAACAGTGTAAGAACAGACGATGAACCGATTATGAGTTGGTGCCACACATAATACACATATTAGGGGAAAGATCCTTATTCGGCCCATGAACTTGCAACAAGTCATTAGTATTAATTCTATTAAGCACCGCAGTCCAAATAAAAGACTTGACCTCAGAGGGAGCTTTGGATTTCCAAAGGGGTTTATCAAGATAGAAAGAAGCTCTATTCAATGAATGAGTTGGGAATTGGAAAAAAGATTTGCACGAAAACACCCCAGAGGGGTCAAGAGACCAATTTCTTTTATCCGGAGTAGAAGTCAAATGAACAGAGTCTAGGAGACTCAAACAAGAATCCAAACTTTTACACTCTCACAATATCAATGCTCAAACTAAACAAGTTCAAACATAAATGACCAGTGGCAAGAATAGAGATGTCATAAAGCATCAGCTTTTGAGTGTGTGTGTGTGTCTTAGGAGTTCTAGACTAATGTCATTTGTTCCTGCAGTGGATTATCTTGCATTGCCCTATATGAAACTAACTTTTGGCCATGGGAAGAGTTCCCCCCCCCCCCACCCCCAAACTCACAGAATGTTGTATTGATTCAATTCAGAAATTCTTGAAGAAAAAAAACCAGGATAAGGCTTTGTAGAGATTTGCAGGGTATGATGTACAAGGTTGGTGACAAATCATTATTTAAGAAAGTTTATGGGTAGTATCAAAGTGTCTTTTTTCTTTCATTTCTGTTCCAGCTAATGAGTTTTTTTTTTAGGGACAGACACTCAAAAGAAGAGGGAATATTGTTTTGATGTGTATTGTTGACATTTCCTTTATTTCTCTTTCTCGGGATGTCATTAATGGATGGGTACCTTCTCCTTTGATTTCATACTTTTTCCTCCACCATCAAAGAAGGAAACTTATATCCAATTTGATTCTGCTTGCAGGTAGTTAACTTGCTCCTTCTTTTTGTAAGGAGAAAAGGACCATTTTGTTAGTCTTGTTCAAAGTTTTTTCCTTACCTTCTGATCTGAGTGCCATTTCCATCTCCTCTGCATAGGTTCCCAATTTTGGATGATATTTATGGTGTGTGCTGCAGCCTACAATTCACTCTTTGTTCCCATCTTTCTATTTGTGCTGGATAATACTGGGAAAAAGAAACTGCCAGCAGACACCTCTGAGTCCTATCACAGTGCTGTCCTAAAAATTCTTGTGAATCCAGAGTATAAATATAACTACTGCTGTCAATGTGAATCCAAAATTTCTTCTACACATAGCCAATGCTTTCCATTTGAGCAATTGCATCTATCATGACTATAATTCAACAATGTGTTTATGATCCACCTGAGGTCATTTTGGTCATCACTTTATACCAACAATCATACGAAACACCAAAATGGCATAATCATTAATCACTTAAAATGTGAGACTCTGCGCTTAAAAGAGAACCTTTCCCTTCTATCTGTCAATAATTTGCACCAAAACCCCAATGGACAACAGAGGACCACTGATTGCAGCCCTGCTACCATAGTTCTGATACCCAAGGTGGCTTCATACCATTACCAGCTGTAAAATCTGGGGAGCAACCCTGATTTATACTGAATCTCCCTAACAGCATATCAGTCAAAGCTTTCCAATCAACAAAAGATTATTTCTATCCTCACCCTTTCACTGTCTATCTGTGCTAACAATTCAAGACCAGGAAACACTTTTGAACCATTACAGAACTTCTTTCTAACTTTATTTAGTATATATAATGTTGAAACAAAAGAGTTGCAGTGCCCTCCAACCTCAGAAATAATATGGTCCGGGCAAATCAAGGCAGTCTAAGACCATCTCCCTAGCACCGGCTGCCTAAGAAAAGGACAGGTCCCCACAAGTCCACAACACATGCTACAACCTCATATATAGACAAAAACTACCTTTCTTTCTTTTCATTTATAATTTGTTGCCTCACATATACATAGGTTTGTCTTTTCGCATCAAGCAAAAATAAACTAGAAAGCACCAAAATACAGAAACTGTGAGTCTGTGACTTTGTTTTAGTAATATGCACATTTTGAAACATAGATTATCTTTCCAAGAGCCAATATTCACCAATAAAGCATGAAAAAATTTCAACTCATGGGAAGGTACAATTATCCTTATAAACTTGCATGGTGGCATCTAGGACAAACAAACTATCCCAAAGGAACCGATTCCTCAGTTTATCTCATTATGATAATGATACACAATATACAATAAGCCGGAGCATTCAACTTTCAGTCAGATTAAAAAATTTCTTTTCCCAAATTATATAAGCAAACTAATAAAAAGAATATTTTTTTCTCGCATTACTTCATTTTGGCAGACGGATGAGCTCTTCAAACTCCAAAAGTATGCAAAGCAATCCCCAAGTGGCTTGATCAACTGGGAAAAACATAACAAGTTTATGCGGTAAGCCCTTAAGCTTCAAAAACACAAATAATTAAAGAAAAAAATAAATGGAGAAATTGAGAAGAAAAGAGGGTGCAATAGGTATGAAGAAACAACATCCCAAACTAGTCAAAGAGTGCTAAAGCAACTAGAAACATATAATAAATTGAGAGAAAATGTGAACTGAGAATTTGATGAAGAAGCGAAAAAAAAAATTTCCAAAAAAAAAAGATGCTGGTCTTCTCAACTAAAATTCATAGTTACTTAATTAGAGAGCAACAATGTAAACGTATATCAAAACATGCCATACAAAGTTGATTGATTACAACATAAATAAGAAAAATGTACACACCATCAGTTGAGTGTTAAAAAAAGCATACAAGAAAATTAGAATGTCAAATTGCTTCATGTGAAGACTGAAGCAGAGAGGTCATGGGCCATGAGACATCTTCTCAAAGCTGTTACTACAGGCAAGTAATAATGCATCCTTGTCTCCAACTTCCAATGATTATTAAAGTCTTACTACAGCAGCCATAATATGAACCAGAAACTCCAGATTATCATCAATTTATAATATTTTGAAACAAAAAATTATTAAATTGAAAACCCAAAACACTGATCTCTAACAAATTTTTCGAAATATGCAAAACACAGTTGGAAATCTTTCAAATTAACAGATTTCACTACCATCAAACCCTAAACCTTTGGGATAATACAAAGTTCATTGAAAGCAAACTTACATATCACTAAGTTGAATAGGGAAAAAGAAATACTACCATAAAATAAATCAATTGCATTATACTGTAAGAAATGTGAAATATCTGAATCGAATATCAAATTTTAAAGTCCAAATTGGGCGAAAAAAGAATAAACAGCTTAAACCACTCAAGTATATCAAACAAGGTCATTTCCAGTTACAAGATACAGAAAGACAAATCCAAAACCATGATTATAGTGAACTTCATAACCAAATAGCAAATTTACAAAAATAAAATAAAATTACAATCGAAACACTTCATTGACGAAAAATTATTCGATTCACCATTACTGATTGTTGATCGAATCCTCTATCACGATCTCGTGAGGAAAGGGAGGTATCGATAAAGAAAACGAAAAATCAAGATCCCTAGCGAACGATAGTTTGAAAAAATTGAACTGACAATCAAGTTGAAAGCGTCGGAGTCTACCCCAGTCACGGTCCGAAAATGGAAAAAAGCAAAAAACCGAAATTCCATTTTCTTGCATTTTCTCGCGAAACAAACAGCGAGATGAACGGAAAATGTAAATTCGTTATTAAGGAGGAAGAGGAAGAAAAATAAAAATGAGAGAGAGTTGTACCTTCAATTGCCGTGTTTAGCTGCAAGCAGTTGGAAAATGCTAATAAAGCTATGTTTTGTAGCATCTACCATCCAAATTCTTCTCCGTTCAAATTTTCCTATTTCCAATACTACCCTTTTCTTGCGTTGAAGTGTTATTTTTTTCTCACAAAAATGCACACTTTTTTTTATCTTCTTTTTTTAACTTGGGAAATTTTTGTATTATTCAGTTTATACATCAAAATTTATCTGTATAAAATTATATGCAAACTAATGATTTTATATGAAAATAAAAAGCAACACCTTCTTAATAATATCATTACTAAATTCATTAATATTCACATGTCAAACTTTTTTTTATATAAGGTATGAGACCAGGATGTAGGTGGAGAATTAGAAAAGTTAGGTGAACTTCTGGTGATAGGCTAGGCTACAATACTATTTGCTTTGCACATATCGAATTTGTTTATTTCTTTCTCATACATAAACTTAATAAGTCTTTATATAAAAAATGAAATTTTCATTTATTAGAAATAATGAAAATTACGTATTTTAAAAAAGATATTAAAATATTTAAGATTTATGATATTGACATTGATATGACTATATAATAGTGCCGATCTAAATTAACCTACCTAGGCTAGTCCTAATTCACGGGGGATGAAACAAAAAGAGAAAATCACTTAAAACTTTAATTTAGTAAAAGTGTTAGATAATTTGGTTTATTTTAAAAATTAATTAATTAATTAATTAATTAATTTAATTAATAATTTAAATACAATTAATAACATATTAAGTATTAAAATAAAGATAAATTATTAGTTAAGTGTATGTAAATTATTAATTAAATTAGTTGAACGATTGTTAATTTTTAAAACGAACTAAATTGTCCAACCTTTTATTAAATTGACTTTTTTAATCATTTTCCCAAACAAAAAAGCTCACATATTAAATGAGTTATTAAACTCTTAACCTTAACTTGCCCTACATTTAGAGCCAACCACCCAAAATTAGGAGTTAATTATTAAGGAAAGGATGGGGTTATGGGAAAGATGGTCGGAAAAGGATTGAGTGAAGGATACATCTCTTAGTCTCTTAAGCTCATCCGGGTTGTAAGTTTTTTATTTTTGATTTTAAAAACTAAATTTGACAATGAAACGTGTTCGGGTAAAATGAGGTTTAAATTTATTTTTTGGTTAATTTAAAAAAAAAAATCTTCTAAGGCACAAAATCATAAAAATAGGTTTTATGATTTTTATTTCAGTTTTTATCTTAAAATCAAGTTATCTCTCGTGCCACTTCGCGTCTATCTCATGCCCTTCACCATCCCTTTCTGCCACTTTACCATTCCTTGTCGATGGCTCTTCTACTCTTGACTTTTTTGCTTTTGTGAAAATATTTTCTCTCCTTTATCCCCCTATTCTCTGCTCTTATTATTTTTTTGTCTCTGTTGTATATTTTCCCCCCTTTCATTTTCTTTACATATCTTTCTCATCATTTCTCTCTCCCCTTGTCAACAAGGTTGATGTTGTTACATTTACGGTTTTGACTTTGTTGGTTTCTAATAATGTTAATGACTCACGATATAGTTATAGTTAAGTTTCATTCACCAATAAGTTTTGGTTTTTAATTCTATTGATGTAAAATGAATCACGAGATAATAATATCAGGTTTGGTAATTGTGGTTTCATTCACCTCTCTTGCATTTTCCAGCAAATTGTAAAATTGTTTATCCTGCAATAGTTATGAATATTATTGGTTCGTTTTACGTTTTTGCTTTGTAATTATTGATTGGTTTATGATGTTTATGCTACAATTTTCATTACACGAAGTATTTTCATGTCAATTAGTTTGTTAGATATAAAAAAGCTCGCATTTTTAAGACAGCTTTATTATATGGCAAATGAGAATGAAGCGGTTGGAGATGACGTGGTTGAGATTATAACAACTAAAAAAGATGTATGGCCATAAATTATATAAGTATTATAATTATTTTTATTATTATCGTAGTTGGTCTTACTACTTATAATTACCATTTTTATTATCTTTATAGTTTTATAATATTTATTTTTATTGTCAAAATTTATATATTTTTTATTTTTTAAGTATTTTTATTTATTTTTCAGACTTAATTGTTTTATTGTTATTTTTAATTATTTTTATGTGTCAATATTTTTTTATATTGGGTGAATTCATAGTGATGCGAGATAAAGAAAGTGACTTGACTAAAAAAACAAAAAAACAAAATTGAAACTCAAAACTCAAAACTTAAAATTGAAAATAAATTTAGATTTTGAAATTTTTAAAACATAAAATCAAAAACCACCCTCAACGGGGCTTAGATGATCTTGGGATTAAGGGTGTGATAGACAAATGGAGGGAGGTGTCAAACTCAAAACACACTTATTGTTATGGAGCTTGAAAAATAGGCAGCGTACAAGCTGACTTCAATTAACTCATAAGTTAGGGGTTGAGCCCAAAAGCATAGTTATCAAATGAGTTATTGAAATGAGAGTTGTTATAGTATTTTTATGGGTTTAATATTTAGGGTAAGTTGTCAATCATTTATTAATTGTTATTGTTATAATAAATGTTTAAAAGTCTATTAAATATAATCAATAAGTAATGAATGTTTAATAACTTACCTTTGGTACTAGTACCTGAAAAAAAATATGAATACCTAAGTAATGCTTTATTGAAATACTAGTCTAAATCAAACACATTTACATTAAGGGTATTTATGAGTTGGGTTGGTTGGATTTTGGGAAAAAAATGTCTAAATCAATTAACTTTGGCCATGTTGGTTTGGTTCAGTTTTGGAAAAATAAATTCAAATAACTTGAACCAAACTAACCCGATTAAGGTTGAGTTGGTTTAGTTTGGGTCATTAGGTTATTCGATCAAACAAATTTCTTACAGCAAAATAGCAAACTTATAATTGCTAAATACTTCAAACTCAATTAGACAATTACATATAAATTTTAAGTATTTAAGCATTCGAGTACAGTACAAGTATTAAGATAAAAATAAAACTAAGTTTGGGAAGAAATATTTTAATATCTTAAAATCATCATAAACTTCATTTGTAATATGAATGTATGACATTAAATGTATCTTACTTTACAGATAATGTTATATATATATATATATATATATATATGTTATACTTCATAGAGAAGGCTTTAAGTTGTAAAATTGTGCGATACAGATAAGTAAATTAATCATTGAAACGTTACTATTTTAATATGTAACTGAAATAAAATAAAAATAATTGAATGATTGAGACTTGAAAATGAAAATTAAAGATATATCTTAACTTTTAAAATAGATGAAAAGTCAAATGACAAGAAGATAACGTTTAAAATTTCATTGCTCTTTTAGTCATTTCACCAAGTCATTAAGTCTTCAGATTATAAAATATAAAACTTGTGAACTAAATCAATTTTAATCAATTTTAATGACCATTGGACTAATGACCTAACCCAAACTAATTTTTTTAATTGATTTATCAAATTAATCGAGATAACCCGAATCAATAAACACCCTAATTTTATATAACCAAATGGGTTGGCCTATAAACCATAGTTATGAAACTCGGCTCGGACCGGCCAGTTCGACCAGTAACTCGGTGAATCGGTCACCTGGCCGATCCGAGTAACCTTTCAGATCGGTTTTGTAATTAAATCAGATCAACTCAGTTAAATCAGCAAGTTTTTAGTGATTTGGTGGTTTTATTGAACCAGCCAGTTCAAATTAAAAAAAAAAAGAATCTGAAACGATTTTAGCAGAGAAGAAAAGAGAGAGCCCTAAAATTCTGAAAGAGAAGAGCCCCTGTTTGCACCTCCTTTGCAGCCCCCACTTCCCACTTGACTTCGCAACATCCACTGTTTGTTGCTCTCCACCATTACAGTAGGCTCACACCGCCTCAAGCTTGCACCGTCGCAGCACCGTCGCACAACCCCAAGCTAGCATCATCGCACTGTCGTCAGTGGCTCGCATCGTTGTATGATCCAGATCTCCATCAAAGGAGCTTCCTAGGGAGCTTTTCTCTTCTTTCGTCAGACCCACTTTTTACTTTTAGTTCCCATCTTAGCACCAAGACTAGACATGAAGAGAGTCATGTGCCCATGTCTTAGCCTAGAATATGGGCTTGAGCCCATTAGGTAAAAGTTATTATTATAAAAAACAATTTAAAACCTATATTTGTTATGAATGTGTATGAACCTAAATATAAAAAGAATTATAATATTTATTTTATTTTATGCGGTTCAACCAGTGACCCACTGGTTGAACCAGTAACCCATTAACTCAATACCTTAACCGAGTCGATAACCGGTCCGAGTTTTATAACACTGCTATAAACAGATGTGTTAAACAAATTGACCAGCATCGGGCTACTCAATGTTTTCGGGCCAGTCGGGTCAACTCCATTTTAATTGGGACGATGAAAACTTGGTCAGATTTATATGTTTGTTTCAAGCTATGAGGGTCGGGCCAAAATAAGTACTTTTCTACGGAAATGAAATAAGCCAACTCGATTGGGCAGACATCTTTTGTTAGGCTAAACTAGGTTAGAGAAGCCCAACAAAAGAATATGCTTCTAAAAGAGATTGGCGATAAAAAAGTCAAGTTGAAATTAACAGCCCTACATATGTGTCAAAGCCTACATTGACACTGTGTATAGAGTTGTTAAAGTGAGTTGACCCAACTTAACTTAGAGCCGAAAAGCCTACTTGTTAAATGACTACTAAAATCCTAGTCATGACCCACCTCATACGGACTAGGGCCCACCCTTAGATTGAGCCACCGAATATTAAAATTATACTTAACATTTTTTAAATATATTTAATCTATAAATTTCATAAAGTTGCAATATTCCAAATTTTTATACAGGAAAATCAATTCAATTATCACAAAATTTGCTTCAATACATTAAAATCATAATAGAACTCATAATTAATGGTTATTTATTATTGTCCCCTAAACATACCAATACTCATGATTGTACTATTTTATGCTTTGATGGCTTAAGAAGTTTGAACTGATAGGACCCTAACCCTTTTAATTCATGGGCCTATAAGTAAAGGTGTCAATTTGGGTTGGCCCGTATTAGGCCAAGTTTATTTTAGGTTAGTCCATAATAGATGCAGGTTAGTAAATAGTTAGCCCAGCCCAGCCCAGCCCATGCGGGTCGCGGATTGGGCTGGCTCGGCCCATGAGTTGGAAAAAAATTTTTGTCTTTTTTTTATCTATAATAATAAGTTATTGATAAATTAAACTTCTAAATCAATCAAAACTTACAAAAATATGTACACAAATCAGGTACAAGTATAATATATTATATTAAGTGTCATCAACATAAACAGTGAATATTTACTATATTGTTTTCGACATAAATGATTTAGGATATATCTATGAAGCATTGCTTGAACCATAAATTAATCAATTCAAGAAACTAGCACAAATTAACATCATATTTCAAGTAGAGAAAAAGAAAAGCTTAGATGTACTCACTAAATTTGATTCCTTTTTTAAAGTCCAAATAAAACTAGTCATATGAATAAAAAATAATAAAATTAAATATAAAAATAATAATATTTCACATAGTTGGGCCAATGGGCCAGCCTATTTTTGAGCTGGGCAGGGCTGGCCCAAAGTTAGTTCGGGCTGAGATTTCCTCAACCAGCCTACATTTTTTATTGGGCTATTCGGACTGGTCGATGGGCTTGCCCATTTTGACACCTCTATCTATAGGTTAGAATAAAAAAGTCCACACTTTAAATGAGATTTCATTTAGCACCCAACCCTACTTACATCTAGGATTAACTGGGAATCAAATTTGATGTCCTTCTTTTTTTGTCTTTTTTTTTCTGTTTTTTAATTAAATATTAATAATTTAACAAAAAAATAAAAATTAAGAAAGAAATTATTGTCAATTAAAAAAGAGAAATTATTTTTATTAAATTATCAATATTAAATTTGAAAAAAAGAAGAGAGAATAACAACTTTGATTAAGTGAGCCCCGCATATAAGTTTGACTCATTTTCATAGTTATATCCATACCTATATTATACAACGGAAAAATATACAATTTTTTTTCTCTCAAGTATTATTTGAATGGAGAAATTTTTTTTAAAAAAAGAAATAATTTTGTATTTTAAATTTATATATTTTTATCTAATCAATTTTTAAAATAAAAAATAAAATAAAATACTATTATATAATTTTTTAATTATTTTTTTATTTTTATAAATATTTTATAATTTTTTCAATTTAAAAATAAAAAAATTATTATTTTATCTCAACCTCCAAAATCTCATCCAATACAAACGTACTATAAATCGCGTCTAGACGCTGGTTCGGAGTAAATTTCCCACCCGAATCCATATCTCATCTCTTCCAATTAATAACACACCAACTTGGAAGAAAATATTTCCAGTGTTCCTTTCCTTACCCATCAATCTTGTGTTCCACTGATTGAAACCCCATAAACAACTTAGTATTTGACCCAAATATTCAAGTGCGGTACTTCGTGAATTGGTGCTTGGATTTGCGATTCAGTTGAATCCCCCAACCCACGAGGTATTAATTTGTAGCATAGCTTCCCTTCTTTCTTAACAAAACTTCATCAATTACGTTGAATCGTTCTTGTGTTGCTATGTTAAGTATTTCTAGGTTTTCACTGACCCAATTGGGGGCCAAATTCAAAACCCCAAATTGTATATTGCATTGAAAATGGGATATAGAAAATTGTTTTGGGTTATCACTCCCAAAAGGGTCTTCCTTTAAATGATTTTTTCTTCTGTATCTGTTGGAGAAGTTATAATTATAAATATCTCCATGAAAAGCAGTGAATTTATGAAGTATTTGTGTAACTTTCTTAGATCAGGTGTCACTGAAGGGAAAAAGAAAGAGAGGGGGAGTTGAAGATGAAGAGAGTGAGGCAAAGTGAAAGAGTTGGAAAAGAGGACAGGCTCAGTGACTTGCCTGACTGTGTTCTGCTGCATATAATGGAATTTATGAACACAAAACATGCTGTTCAGACTTGTGTCTTGTCTAGAAGATGGAAGAACCTTTGGAAACGTCTCGGCAATCTTAAATTGCATTCCTTGGACTTTAGAAAGCTTGCCCTTTTCGGAAAATTTGTGTCTTGGGTTCTGTCTTGCCTAGATGGCTCCATTTCCCTGCATAATCTTGATTTGAGGCGCAAGGGTTGCATTGAACCCAAACTTCTGACTAGGGTCTTGAAATATGCTGTGTCGCGTAATGTCCAGCAGTTAACAATCAATGTCAATTTAAAACACTGTTTTGAGTTGCCCCCTTGCATCTTTTCCTGTGGGTCTTTGACATTTCTTAAGCTTTCCATTTGTTCCGACAGTAGTTCGGTAAAACTTCCAAAATCTCTGGAGCTGCCAGCATTAAAAAGCTTGCATCTTTTGCATGTCACTTTTACTACAAGTGGCAATGACTTTGCTGAGCCCTTTTCAAGCTGTAACATGTTGGATAATTTGGTCGTTGACGGTTGTAATTTACAGCATGCACAAGTCCTCTGCATATCTAATGCTAAGCTTTCCAGTTTGACCATAGGCAGTACCTTGGACGTAGCTGTAGCTTACAAAATTGCTCTTTCTACTCCAAATCTTATTTCTCTCACTATCGTGGGTGATCCTATTCACCAACTCTCCTCATGCAATCTTTCTTTTCTTGAAGAAGTAAATATTGATGCCAGTTCTTATATAAATTTTCCGGAGAGAGATTTAGTCATACTTAGCTGGCTGCAAGTGCTCTATAATGTCAAGATAATGACACTCTCTTCGAGTACACTTGAGATACTAAATGTAAGTTACTTTAGTATTTTTTTCTCCACTTTATTTTTCATATTGCTCATAGATGCATTCTTATGTCAACTTTTGCAAATACTCAATCTTGTGTTTCAGAATATCCATCAAAATATGTCTCTAATTCACTCTCATTGTGTAGGTTTTCTCAAATCTTGGTTCAATGAGAGCTCAACCTCTTTGCTTTGGTAAATTGAAGTCATTGAAAGTGAAAATGAAAGTATTTCCAAATATATCTGATGAGGGAGTAATCAGGATAGTGAAGTACTTACTCCAAAACTCTCCACTGGCCAGAGTTAATATCATAAACTGCTGAAAGTGATATGCACGCTTAACTCTTTAGGTAGAGATTTATAAAGATGCTTCATTTTCTGTTTCTCTCCCTCCCTGCTTCTCCATTATTACAGCAAATTATATGTTGCTATATTATAAATGCCTTGTTTAAGAAACTGTCACTGTGGAAAACAATGTGTGTGAAACATATGATTTTATTTTATTTTTTAAATTCTTTTGATGTCTCAAATATCTTTCTTGTTTTCCTATATTGTGTCTCAACTTAAATGTTGCTTTATGCCTAGACTAGGGAAAAAGCAATTGCCTATATTGTTTGATCCACTTTAGAAGGATTTATAGGTGGATAGACAAATCTTGATCTTGCAGTGTCTGTTGGCTGATTAGAGGTAATAATGAAAGAAATATTTGACGCTGGAGAAAGATGCTAAATAAAATCTTCTGTTCACAACTGAATTGAGGCTTCATCAGGAAGCAAAATATTTAATTGGGTGTTTTTTAAATTACAAGTTTACAAGAATTATTAAGTGGCAACCAGTTTGAAGATTGAACTGTCTTTGAAATTGTTTATATGATATTGATTATGATCTACATCATCCTTGAAGAACAGAACTACTGAAGAAAAAAGGCCACATAAAAGAGCAGAATCTGAAGTGACTATGTTTGCTGGTGTTATGTTGTATCATCATCATAATCAATTTTTAATTCATGAAAGTGGATCAAATCCTTCTTCCTCTTAGGCTATGAAATTTCTTAGGCTTAGTTTCATGGCAGATCTAGATGCAATCTTTCTGGAAATCATTTAGTAAGATTCAGGGAGTATTTCAAAATAGAAAAGAAATCATGGAAATTGTTTGAATATTAGAGTTAAGATGAGATAATAGAATCCTTCTAGTTTCATGAACTGTTAATTGCAGTTTATTATAAGGAAGTTGGTAATAAAGTAGAATCCTGTCTAGTGGGATAAGGCTTGTTGGTAGCTATTGTTGGTAATAAAGCATAATGGATTTTGACCAGTGGGTGAGTTTTAAATTTTTTTACGGTCACTGAGAACTATGCCTTTTTATTAAGTCACATTTCAGAAATCACGAATAATTAGATATAATATCAATATAAGACACATGTTAGGAACACAAGCTAGCCCAGTGGAAATTAATTGTTGGATATTTCAAAGCTATGTTCTAGACTCGCTCTTAAGGCTGATATCTTCTAACTGATGGTTTTGTTTGTTCTTTAGAATGAGCCATGCCTTATACATTATTTTTATGCTTAAATATCTGGGGAAATACTTAATAACGTTTGACCAAGTAAGTATTTGACCTAGTATTGTTAGTGATTACAGCTCTCAGGATTTTTGGCTGCTTGTTGTGCTATCATATATGCTTTTCAAACTTACAGTTAAGCTATATTATTCAGTAGTAGGACTTATAGCTTGTTTGATTAGCTCCCATAAGCTAAGCAAAAGAGCTAACCTGCTTATGGTGTTGGAAAGGTTTTGATTGTATTATTTGTGTTCTTTGACAAACCATCAAATTTCAAACGTGTAACAGATAACATTAACATTCTAAAAAAACTGGTTATGCTATATGTCTCTTGCATATAATTCCTGCTTGCTTTTGGGCTTAGCATTTTAGAGACATCCCATTAGATTGTCTAGGAGAATGGAACCGGGAACTCTATTTTCGTCTTATCATAGGTCAGCCGTCTGTTGAATCTAAAATTCCTTCTCATGTTTGGTTTCTGTTATTAGTTTTAGTTCAATATCTTTGTCAGGCTTCCCTCCACAGTTGTCTTGTCCAGTTGTTCCTGTCCGGGCAAGAATCCCTTATATCATGTGTTCAAGCTGCCTTGGCTGTATTGTATATTATCATATTACTTGTGCAGTATGGTGGAGATATCTATCACGTAGTTGCTTATGAGGCATTAATGAGTGATTATCTATTATGATTTTTATATTTTAAATTTCATATTTCATGATTGTTTGGAGTAGATTTTATATATATATATATATATATATATATATATATATATATATATTGTTACCGTTTAAGTTCAATGACAGTATTAAAAAATCTGGAAGAATGAGACTGTTTGAAACTTTACTTTTTTATATAAATTTTTTTAACCATGAGATGTTTTTGGTTTGGTATTTTGTATTGCGTTTGGTAGGAAATTCTTAGTTAGGTATAATATTTTACAAGTTTATTAGATTTTGTTTTGTAATAAGATTGATTAATGTTTATAATTGTTATAGAATTCGGGTTTCTTATTAGTTATTGTATCAATAAGAGATTTATTTTTATAATGATTATTTATTTTTAATATTGTTTCTTTAAATTGTTTTTTTATTTTATTTTCATAAAATTCGGCTCAATTTTTCTTATTAATCTAACTCCGTGAGATGCATGGGTACTTGCACTAGTAAAATATAAACTATATTTTTTACATAAAAATACTCACAAATATTTTATATTATTACATTTTTTATATATTTAAAGTATCGTATCCATTTTTTTAAATATAAATCTATATGTAATTTTAATAAAATAGGCGCATTATTTTTATGTTTTAATATTTTGATCAAGTAGTTCTATCCTAAAGATAGATATGAAAGGACTATTGGAGTTACTTGAATTTATTGCAAATAGTAAGAGGGAATTATGATTGGGGTAGATTTTTACTTATGCTTCGATTTTCACGTGAATCATAAGAAGAGAAAAAGGCCTAAACACTTGTGAAAATATAGTTATATTTCTTTGTTTTGGATCAAAGATAGATATATGTAACATAAAATAATAAGTTTATTATTATTAAATTAGTGTTATAAATTAAAGATGACGAATTGAATTGACAATCAAGACCTGTGGAGGTAAGTACCAAGAATAGTGGTAATTTCCTAATCATGTGCCATAATGTGTTGTTTGACCAAATATGTTTTGTACGACTTTGAGCAAATTCTCTGAATCAAGACTCATAAGGACAGCCTTACCTCGATTGAGTTCGCTAGTAACTGGTTTTTGACAATATGGTCAACTAATGGTACTTCCCAATGCCGCCAACGGATTCATGCATCATTTCAACTTGCCCACAAATATGTTCAACTTATTCGGTATTTGAAAAAGATCAAAATAAGTTTTCCGGGTTCTTATCTTTATTAGTATATAATAATAATCAAGAAATAGTTAGTTTTCACTTTTCACATTATTAAGCGTTTTAAGGGAATGAATTATTTCCTCTTTCATGGAAGAATAGGTAGATGCTATTTTTATCTATTACGGAATTAGATCCTGGAAAGTAAGAGGTATAATTTAGAGAATAAAATGTATAATTCTAATTGTTAATATAAAAATTAAGAGAATGAATCATCACATAATATGAGACACTTTATATGTAAAATTATGGGAGAATTAATCTTAAGGCCTATTAATAAGTTATTATTTAATCTTAAGGGATATAAAAAGTTTAAATTATTAAGAATGACTATTTAAATTTTATTTAGAGAGAATGACTATTAGATTTCACTCAGTGGATAAAAATACTCCTGCAAATGAGAAAAGAAGTCAGTTTGGAATTTAGAAAAGAAGTCGCAGAGCATTGTTTATCTTCTTACTTCGTTATCTTCCTCTATTAAATTAGGGTTTTGCAAAGTTACAGTTTTCTTTTAATTCCTTCATTGCAAGCGACAAGAAGAAACAAGTGTGAGGTTCTTAGATAAACAACCTAGATTCATGTGCTTCTCTCTTGTTTTGATTTTTCTTTTTTTGCAACTCTTCAAAATGAGGCAGCTTCATCAATAAACATTCTTTCAATCATCAAAGAGAATTTGTATAAAAAAATATTATTTTTCTGACATGTGTAAGATATAGAGATGTTCAACTAAATGTGGTTGCTATCAACGTTATTGAGCTTTTTCTCATCAAAGTAGTCAAAGATAACATGGGTGCTATGATTGCCTTAATGGCATCTTGGGACCTGTCGGAAAGGGAGAAATTGTCAACAACCAGGATTATGATGGTTTGACGACTGTTGATTTAATCTGTCATCTTGAATTTTGTGATGTATTAGTTGAACAAGCTAAATTCTGAGAATACTTGACTACTCAATAAAAAGAAATAGTCATTCGTGTTAGCCAAGGGCAACCATCACATAAGAATGAGAGTGAATTGAGTAATCACAAATTTTTAAACAACTTTAAACAATTGTCCATTTAGATGTACTCAATCAATACATGCAGTTGAATAAATATATTTCATAACAATTCATGCTTGCATATGATTAACAAGTCATATAATTCATAATATCAATCATATATGAGTTTATAGAATAATGTAAATTATAATGCAATTAATTAGTAATAATTCAATATCATTAATACAAATATTCAAGATAGATTAAATAGAATTTGGATGATTATATAAATCAAGCAAACTAGCTAGATATTTATAAATAATGTTACACATAACTTAATACATGATTCTTATAAGAAGAATAACAATATAATATATAATCATGCAAAATCAAATATATTCCATTAAGTGCATATAAGTATCATATTCATAATCTTTTTTATAATGTATTTGTCATCATTAAAACATAACACAATGAATCATTAGGGCAAATATATCTCCACAATTCACATATTGTTTTTGAAGCTTATTGTAAATTTAGAACTTTATTTATTATTATTAGCAATTCCGTGGGAACACTTGACTACTTAATAAAAAGAAATAATCATTCACATATTATCTTCCAAACTTCTTATAAATTTAAAATTTTATTTATTATTGTTAGTCACTTTATGGGAACACTTGATCACTCAATAAAAATAAATAATCATTTGTATATTATCTTCTAAACTTATTTGAATATTAATAACTTTATTTATTATTATTAGTCACTTTGTGAGAACATTTGACAATTCAATAAAAAGAAATAATTATTCCTATATTGTCTTCCAAATTTTTTTAAAATTTTAAACTTTATTTACTATTATTAGTCATTCTTTAAGAACACTTGACCAATTAATAAAAAAAATAATTATTCGCATATTGTCTTTTAAAAAAGTTTTTATTAAAAATATTTTTATCCATTAAGTGAAATCTAATAGTCATTCTTAATATTTAAACTTTTTATATTCTTTAATATTAAATATACGTTATTAGCAGATTAATTTTCTTTAAAATTATATTTAAAACTTCAGCATTTTCACTCTATTTTTAAGCGTAATACTAAACTGACCTTAAAAGATTAGAATTTATGATACCTGGTAGATTATAATTATTAGTACCTGATAGATTATAATTATTAGTATCTTGATATATATGTTTTAATGTGCTTATCAATTTATTTTGATTAAATATTTAAATTAGTCTTTTAAAGATACATGAAATATTAGTTTGGTCTCCTAATTATTTTTGACACTAAAATAGTCTTTGGATATTATTTTTTACATCAAATTGATCCTCGAAAATTATTTTTGACATTAAATTAGTCCTTCAAAAAGGATACAAAAGGATAAATTTAATATAAAAAATAATTAAAGGATCAAATTGATGTCTTATGTAACTTTAGAGGGCCAAACCGAATATTTACTCATTTATTTTTTTTTATTAGACCAATTATCAGATTTTGTTAGATACACAAAATATTTTATATATAATGTTTATTAAACAAAACTTTCCTTTCCTATCTTCCCATATTCCTCCCAAACCCGAAGATTTATAATATTGAAAATATATCTTGCAGGAGACAATGTAACCTTATAAAAAAGGAATTTACATCTTTCTATGTTACTTACAAATATGAAAGAATTATGATAAATACAGAAATTTTATCATGATAAGACTTACAAGTACTGGTGTAGAGTTTATTAACCTTATTTTTGTATCTTTTCTTTTTTAACAGAATCTTTATTAATAAATAACATAAGAGAGGATGCTGTTCCTTAAAAAAGAAGATTAATTTCTCACGTAATGCGCACCAAAGACAAGGCGGCATTTCTAGTTTGTTTGAGAGGATCAAGTTTTGTCAATACTTCGACATATTTTTCATACATTTTTTGTTTATTGTACCAATACAACACATACAAACCAGAGCACACTTTTTTTTTTCATACGGCAAACTTATTATTGGTTCCAATACTGAGGTCAATGATTGTTGTGACACTGATGTATATTTCCTACCCAAGAGAAAAACAAGCTAGGCCGAAAACAAAGCCGAGAGAAGAAGACAAATTTGATTAATGCCTTTCAGCTGTTCTCTTTTTCATTGTTATATGATACCCGTCATCATCATATAAAAACCAAAACAATTACGTTTGGAGTGGCTGCTTAGATTATATAATGTGAGTAATTTTTAATTTTAAATGGCTTTTTTTGTTTCAAATAAAAAACAGGTTTGATTTTAAACCCTTAGACTAATGTCAGAGAGCTTGATCGGATTTCGAATGTTCAATAAATCCGTAGTCTTATATGCATTTCTTTTTTTCAAAAAAATATTATATGAATGCTGTACAGAACAAGCACAAGTTATAATTGCTCTCCTATTTCAAATTAAATTCTCCCATGAAACAAAGTACTCTTCGTTGGGTTTTTTCCACGTGGGTTATTATTAATTATGAGATTTTATTTGTAAAAATTGGTGTGATTATATAATTCAGATTATTTTTATTTTTTTGGTGAGAAAAAGGAGCCAAAGGCCCATATAATTTAGATTTTAGACAAATAAAATAAATTATACATATTTTATGTTGAATTAGTGTGGGTACAACGTAAGCTTTTACTAACCATGACTACAAGGGATTTAAATTTGTTCTCTCTTGTTTTCTTTTATGTCCCTTCAATTAATTGATGGCAATTTATTTAAAAAAATTTCTCCTTTTTAATTGATAATAATTTTTTTTTAGTTGTCATTTTTTTATTAAATTGTCAATATTTAATTAAAAGAACAAAAAATAAAATAAAAAAATAAAACAAAAAATTTGATGATTTTGACTGCAACAATATTGGTATCTTGTTACAACTTTCACACATCAACAAAAACAAAATAGCATAGGTTTTTGTTGTTGTATATACTGGAAATATTTTTATTCTCTTTTTGAATATGAGATTAATTTTTTTTCAAATCATTGATCAACTATGGCTATTAGTTTATTTTACAATAACATCTCTTATAATTTAAATATTTGGCTCTCTCTTAACATCTTAAATCACTTACTACTTTCACAAAACACTTGTAGGTAACCAAATATCGTATCGTAGTTAACTTCTTTGGAGTCGCACTTGCTCCAGGTTCAATAGAGAGGATTTCCCTTAAAAGATCACTTGTAGTTGTAGAATAACTTGATTTTTATTCATATAAAAGCTTACTCGAAGACATCATTACTAATCCCAGAATAGACAAATACATTTGTTTTTTCTCAGTGGCATCGGATAGGATCCAAATCCACTAGGTCCCATAAACAAAAACAAAACCAGAATCTTCTCCCAAAACCAACGTTCTGCTTCCTGCTGTTTTCATCATATTTCTTGTTCACCTGTTTTTGCATGGTGTCCATGACGACAACACCCCAACCGTTTCTCATCCTAACAACTCACAAACCCAATCACAATTCCCACTTTGCTTTCTCTTCTACCACCCAATATAAACCATTTCTCACACCACACCACAGCACCACACAAAAACCACAACAACACAACCTTTGCCACACTCTCTAGTATACTACGAATCCAAATGATCATCATCAAACGCACACACTCCGACATCATTGTTCTCTTCCTCGTAGCATCATCTTCGGTGCTCCACGTCACCGATGCTCAGTCATCTACACAACCAGTAGCTCCACCCGCTTTGCAAGACAACGTGAGCCCATCGCTGACCGTAATGCTCGTGATCCTCGTCTTCGCCGTCGTCGTCATCGCCTTCAGTTCATTCTGCCTCCGCCATTGCTCCGAAGCTTACCCCGTCACAAGAAACCCAATTGGCGCCAACTGCTCTTACCTCCATCAGGGAATCGACCCAGAAGTGCTTTCTACGTTTCCCATCATCGTCTACTCCACCGTCAAAATGGGTAACGCGGTGCTGCAGTGTGCGGTGTGCTTGAGCGAGTTCAGAGACCGCGACACGCTCCGGTTGTTGCCCAAATGCAGCCACGTGTTCCACCCAGATTGCATCGATGCTTGGTTGGCATCCCACGTGACTTGCCCCGTTTGTCGTGCGAACCTGAAAGCAGAATGCGGAGAAATAAAAGTGGTGATCGGTAATGAGAGTAATGAACACCAAGTGTTTGATGAAAGTTCCGTGAGAAGAGCTGGGGTTAGTGCTGCTGAGGAACCACCACCAGTGGTGGGTAACGTTGATGGGTGTGTTGGGAAGGAGAGTGGTTCGTCAAAGTTGGGAACTTTGGGGATGCTTGTGAAGTCCCATTCAACGGGTCACTGTTTGGTGGAACCAGGGAAAGGGAAGAGCATGGAGAGGTATACTCTGAGGTTGGCTGAGGAAGTGAGGAAGCAGATTGTGGATGAGCATGGAAGCATGATGAGGCGTTCGGCTAGCTACGACGTTATTTTGCAAAGAGAAGGGTGTTCAAGGAAAGGGTGGTGGTGGTGCAGGAGTGAAGGAAGCAGTAAGGGAGGGTATGAAGGATGGTGTTGATCAGCGGCAGAACTCATGGTGGGTGCTCTCTATGACCCCGCCGTTTGTTTCTTTTGGTTGGGGTTCTTTGGGTGCTGCACAGAATGCATCCACCGCCTGCTCTGGAATTCCAAGGTTTTGGGCTTCTTCCTCGTGTCCTCCTCACCCGCTATAAGAGAAGACTAACAATCTGTTGGGATTGGTTGATTTGCTGAAAGACACTGACTGATCCTTTTTTTGGGATTGGTTGAACAAGTTTGTAGCTTGAGCGGGAAACGAAATGGGGTTTTCCAATCCATTATGATGGATTTGTGTGATGTTGGGACAACATATGCTGATCATTCAATCAGGTATTGGATAAAAATAGGCAATACACTATATTATTTTTAATGAAAACGCTAGATAACTAGAATTTTTTTACCATAATTTTTTATCGAATGAGTTTGCATGCTTATAGATGGATAAGTGATTCTTGCCACTTTATCTTATTTTTTATGACTGTGTAGTACTACTCTAATTTTAATTTATACTATATTAATATAATTATGTTATTTGCATGGATGTTGTTGGAAAACTAAGTAACTTAGGAAATGTCAACAATAAATAAGGAATAAATAAGGAATTAAGTGGGTTCATGTACTTAGGAATTAGTTGTCTAGGAAATAGTTATCTTATTTAATTATCTTGTTTTTAGAAGCTGTAATTATTGCTGTAATTATTATCCTAAGTGTATATAAGATTGGCCTTTCTGCTGTGTGAAAGTACACACACAAGCCATTCACATTATATTCAGTTGTCCTTTTTTTCAACTGATGTGTTTGCTAAATAACGAATTACTTAGTTTTTGGATATTTTTTTATCAATATGTGATCCAAAAAATAATTTTTCTATAGATTTTGTTTTATAATAAAACTGTACCTATCATCTGGTTTTAAGTAGGTGTTTTCTATTTCTCTTTTCCGTATGATAACTACCTTAATTTTGTTTGGCTATATATTAGAACTGCTACTTGATCATCTGTGACATTAGCAAATAGCAACTTTGAACTGTTAAATTTTTTTGTACCCTTTCTCGGTATGAAGCTTGAGTTTAGGCTAAAATATAATGAATGCCTTTGTTACTGAAAACAGAAAAATGGAAGAGTTAATCATTTATGCATGGACAACCAATTCAATTCTCTTCGTTCTGTAGTCATAAATCTCTAAATGAGGTTCAGGTTTACTGTGAGATCACAGTTATTATGATCTAATAACCTCCAACTTGTCTAACAGATAAGTTCTTCCCCACGAGAGAAAGATCTGCAAAGAACTCCTCCATTGGTATCAGCAGCAAGCAGGTGAGAGTGAGAGTAACCATTCCCTTTTTCAGTTATATATAACCTCACAACATGCCTTATATATCTTTTTAAGCTTTAACAACCTTCTTACTTCCTTATCCTAATTAATTGTATATTCATCATTATGTATGGACTTTTATTAAAAAATCATCATTTCTGACAAGTGGATTTCTCAGAATATTTAAGTTTATCTGGTATTTATAGTTTGTCATATATCTTGTTTGATTTACTTGTACTTTTGACAATTCAGTTCTTGCTCTGTGGGCTTCTTTTCAATCTTTAACAGAGTTCTCAGCTCCATTCCTATTCACTGGACATTCATCTATAAAAAGTGGCTGCGTAAATAATTTTTTCTTTTAATAGAAAGATATGTAAATAATTGTTTATCTGGTCTAGTGTTTAATGTTGCTTCACGTGTTCAATGTCTTGTTTAATTGCCTTATACTTTGAGGCACTAGTTCTTTCTTTGTAGGGCACTAGGCTACTGCAGAGTACAGGATAGGTTTTTTTCTAAGTTGACATTAAGTATATCATGAAGCACTTTAGTTAAATAGCGAATTCTGATTACGAAATCTGGTTGCAGGATTGGGATCAGGGAAAGTGTGGAATGGTTGGTGGAAGTGATAGAGAGAAACAAGAGTGAACATTTGAGATTTCCTGCAGGTGCAATGAACTCAGATAGATAGTAATTTACTAATTTGAGTTCCAGCTGTTTAACCGTTCCTTTTAAACTTTGTAAATCCAAATTGCAATTATATTTGATTGAATGTCATTGAAAATAGAAAAATTGTATATCCTGGTTTAATTTGTAATACAGCAGTTCCATATGAGATATTCTTCGGCTTCGTTAGGCATTAAGCAGTTGTTATATGGTTGGGCTGGAGGACACTGCTTCTGCCCCCAAACACTTCCGTGGTTTGGTACGGATGCTAATGGGGTAGGGAGGCCCTCCCTACGAGTCCATGCTTCCATGTGACATCTTCGACTTTAGAACATTTTGTAAAAATTAATAAGTAATCTAAAAATAATGTGATAATTTATTATTGAACATGTCAAACTTTGTTAAAGATAATTCTCCAAGTTTAACACATTTATAATTAATAACCATAAACACTAGTTCAAAACCACAATTCTAAGTTTAAAGAGTTGGAAGAAAAATTATCTAAGTTCAAATTTAAGAATTTCTTTGCATAATATATATAATGATTTAATTTTGATCATTTGTAAATGTTAAAAAAATTATATTGACATTCAATTATGTATTAACAAATTATTAAAATAATTTAACTATTACAATAACTATTAAAAATTTTTAATTCTTTTAATGATATGTTATCACATTATTAAATAATAATATAAAAAAATTTACACTGATAAGCGGATCAAATTTAAACTTTATGTTAAATTAAATTTTGATGAAATCATGTTAGTGATTTCAATTTTTGAGAAACCCTGCGAGACCATCCTGAAATTTAAATGAGAGAATATTCACGCTCATAAAATAAAATATAAAAAGAGTCCCCATATTTGCAATTTTCATTAGGATAATACTCACGGGGATTCTTGTAATTGAGGATTTATGCCATCCCTATTCATTAGTTTGCTGTGTGATGTATGGGGAAATTATTTATTATTTAATACTTATCAAAATTATTATAAAAAGGAGATTTTCATTTTTTTTCATTTTTCTTAAATGTCTAATATTTCATTTTTATTAAAATTTAATACTTAAGGGAAAATTATCAAAATAAATTAAAACACCGAGGCTCATTACTCATGTATATGACAATTTAAAATTAATTTTGTATTCAGTTTTAATATTTTAAAACGTTGTCATGTCAAAATTGTGTACAGTTTTTTTCTGGTCAGATTTTCTTTACAGTTTAATCCAGCGTCCGAATGACTTTTTTAATTTGTAACTTAGTCACATTTTGATCTAACAATTTAACTTAATTAATCTAATAATTCATATTAACTACACTGTAACAAGTCAAATTTTTTTTGGTGTGGGTGCATATTAAAATTTTCCTGTTGTTCCTACATAAGTGTTTTTAATAAATTACATTATTTTTTGCTAGAGATATAAAAACTAATCATAATCCTTCATCTAATAACTTAACTATTTAGGAGAGTTAGTCCCAAAAGCTCTTACATAAGTGAGTGTGTTAGAGATATAAAAATCAATTATGAGCCTTCCATTAATAACTTAAACTTTTAAGAGAATTTCTCATTTACAATTTTTAAGAAAGGATTAAATTTAAAATTAGAATTTCAAAAGTTTGAGAAAATAAAAAATGCAAAGTTTTCAAAGGTATCAGACCACGTGAAAAAATATTGGACCCAAAATATAAATTTTAAAAAAGAAAAGTTGATAGAGAAAAACCCTCCATTGAGGGGTAGGGCTGAGGCACCCTAGGCCGAGAGGGAGGGTAGGGCACCTAGACTTCTATCCGTTAAGGGGTAGGGCTACCTTTCTCATGTTGTGACTCTAAGTTTAAGTGTGTTTGGTTCGAGGTTTATCCAATTTAGACACTTGTTTAGCCCATTCAAATGGGCTTTCACTTTATTTTATGTTTGGTAAACATCATGTTGGAAGCTCTTTCAATGCCTACTTGTCTTGAAACCCACATTTGAATAGAAGCAACATGGACTTGCTTTTGCATTTAAACAACCCCTGTTAGGGAATTTTATGTCTAATATTGAATGTTTTAAGGATCAATCTTCCCACAATAACCTTCCTTTTTTGTTGCTTTCTACTCTCCCGAATCCAGTGTCCAGACTTGCCTTGGTGTTGTTCTTGAAGTCTTAAGACCACAATGAACTAAACACTACTTTTGAAGGCCTCATAGAAGCACGCTAGACAAGCAATCAGGCTTGGTCAAGACTAGGTTTGAGCAATCTATGGATGGTGATGAGGCATGGTGGGTTGAAGCACTATGAGTAAGATCAACACCTAGATAGCTAGATCACAAAGAATAAGAGAACTTTGCTTCCATTAATCCTGATAAAGAACATGAAAGAGAACAAAGAGAGAATGAGAAATTGTGAATTGTTATGCGTGTGCAAGAGTGAAGAGAAAGATGAGGGCACAAAGCCACAAACAACAATTGAGATGAAAATGCAATTGTACTTGTCATATGATTTCTCCTATAAGTTTCACCACCACAAATGACAAATGGAGAGTTCCTGTGATAGTGTGAATGTGCGATCTTACTTTCAAGGAAGACTTTTTGGAAGTAATTAACAAAATAATAAATAATTAAAATTAAAAAGGATAATATGAAGAAATAATATGAAACATATATCTTTTTTAATAATTATATATCTAAAAGTGATTTTGAATAATACTATTCACATAATATTTATTTTGTCAAAATCACTTTTCACATAAAGGTTTTTTAATATAAATTACTTCTTTGCAAACTCACTTATGACCAAAATCAAGTTTGTAAAATTAAATTTATTCTAAATTAAATTTATAAAATCTAATTCAAAATCTCCTAAACTCCTTACATTCATCCTTAAACAAAAAGCTCTGGCAGTCCATGAGTTTCTCGTGTAACTCCTCAAAACTAACTAATAGGTGTTTCTTGGGCTCGCAAAGCAGCAGATACTTCTTTGTAGGAAGATCCAAGACCATTTAATGTGTGTATAACCAGATTGACATCATCCAAGGGAGAGTTGATCACAGACAACTCATCAACAATGGCCTCAATACCTTGTAGGCTATGATGCACGAATACTTAAAAAATAGTGACGTATTACCCGTATCCAATATCGATACTCGTATAATATTGTTGCATTCATATTTACTAGTACTTGAAAAATCGGGATATGTATTCGAGCCCCATTCTCATTGGTTACTTCCTTTAAAACATATTCTCACTCTTACAATCTTCTCATCCTCAAAATTATAGTAAATTGGTGAAGAATTTCACCGATTTTAAAGTTTATTTTTTTTTCATTTATAAATATAAATTTATTTTATTCCATATACATTGTTGTACCCATATTTTAATTTTTTACAAACTAATATATTTACGTATCGTATCGGATACTCGTACTCGTACCCGTGCAACATAGCTTGTAGGTGTTCTTAGACAGATTTTGTCTCTTTGTACAGTTAGCAAGCTTTCCTTTAAGAAACATGATTCTTGACCGAGACTTGTTGGCATACATTGTCCTCAGAACATCCCAGGCCTGTTTTGAAGTGGTGACAACACCAAGCATGGTGACAACAATATCAACAACTGAGGAGATGCTAGCATGGAAAATTAACTGGTCCTGACGTTTCCAGTAATTGTAGTCAGGGTGATTCGGTGCAGGGCACGTATTGGTGCCATCAACAAATCCCTTTAGATCATAACCAATTAAGAGGGCACTGAATTTCACCCTCCATGCAGGATAGTTGGTGCCTGTGAGTTTGGTGGAATAATGGGTGTGAAGAGCTATCACCGAGTTGAGGTCTAGATTTGGAACAACAATGGTGTTGCCCATGGGATTAGTGTTTGCAGAGGAGGTTGGATTAGATTGAAGCGACGAGCTTATGATACCATACAGAGAAAATATTGCAAACATGAAATTTTCTCCTTGTTGAGTGTTACAAACTGTGTATATATACAAAACCTTGGTCCTATAAATCAAGATTTGATAACAAAGAGATAAAGAGAACAAAACTTTACAACAAGATAAGATAATGTCGTAGCACTCCTAAAAGTGAACAACCCTATCTAATCTTTACTTTGGACATTCTAAATCTATTTTCAATTATTTAATTAAGAAATATTAGTTAAATGGATTAGATAATTGTAGTGTGCATTATGGTGGATTCCACTTGTGGGCCACTAAGACTAAAGTATGAAAGAATGTGGAATTGGTTATTGTAGAGAATTACAACTCTAAGCAATGTCATGCATCATATCCTTCATCCACGATAAGAAATAACACTTACTTCACTCGATTTTACGTGGTCTTTGGTATACGAATTATTTTTTTATTTTTGGAAATCTTTACATAAGAATGTTGGATTCCTATATTTGGTACAAGTTTTGAAAAAATATTCCCATCCAAGAATGATTCTGGAGAATGATTTTTGCTCAATATTCCCACACTTTTATTCTCATGGGAGGAGGTGGATTTGCAACATTCTCATGGCATGAGAATATTTTTGTTATGTGAAATGTCCAAAATACCTATCCTTCTATCATCATGTCATCAATCAACTATCTCCACGTCATTGTTGGCGACCGTCATCTACCACCACTGACCACCGTTCGTGGCGGTCAGTTACTAGAATCCGGCTACCCTCGTCTCCGCTAGTAGTTGATAGTGCCGGTGACCTCGACCGTCGCGTCAATCATTGGAATCCGACCACTTATGCCACCGCCTATAGTTGATAACTAATCACTAGAATTTGGCTACCCTTGTCAGACGATGGCCGACGACTTCGGCCTATTGCCAGCCATCAAAATTCGGTTACCCGCCGTTGTCGGTAATTAATAGTCACTGACTTAGACTACGAGAATGTTTTTGGTTAACCAAACATAGTAATAATCATTTTTAGGAATACCATTCCTGGGAATATCATTCCTGTGAATGTTTTTTCAAAACTTGAACTAAACGCTCCATTAGGGAAGAGTTTGAGTGGCCAGCTTTGAGAAAAATCAAACGGACAATAGAAACAAGTTACAAGGTACCAACACTAATTCAATTGAAAAATGATTCTTGCGCTGGTACCACTGAAATTTCTTGTCACCGTGCTATTCGACAAATATATGATGTTAATCTACAAGTCTAGGTTGAATTGCGACAAAATATATGAGACAGGTCATCTGAATGACATATATGAAGAAACAACGATAATACTGAAATTATCAATACAAGTGAAGAATGTAACATTCAATAGAGATCTGGCGACAATACTGAGATTGTTTGAACAATCAAGAGGGAACTTTGCATAATTCAAATATTCAAAATGGTGACGATTACTCTATTCAACACTCTGCAAAAACTATCAAAGTGATGGCATGCAACATGGCATACAACATATAAAATCAATTCAAAGTTATAACTATCTATTTCATTCAGCACTTTGGGGAAGTTATTAAAGGAGCACATTGTAAAGAGTGGTTAATGTACTAAGTTGTAGCCGTTGATACATGTGTCAGTCTCAAATTAAGCAGAAGACATGTTTCCAAATCTTAGGACTTCAGTAGTTATTTTGTAAGTCTATAAATAAGAGGCATAGGCAACCTATCAAAAAGTCTTGAAACTGATAAACTCCTCACCACATAACAGGAAACGAGTTCCTCAAGCACCAACTTTTCATTTCCTTTGCTTAAATTTCTAGTCATTTACTTTCCTATAATTTACTTCAGCGAATTTAATTTCAGATTCTTATTTTCTTTTATTATCATCTTCATTTCCTTTACTTTATTGCTTTCATTTAACGCTTACTTTGCACTTGAACTCTAAATTTGACATGGTTAAGAAACAGAGAACATCACTCAAAGGAAGAAGGTTTCCCTTCCTAGATTAATCTCAAGGACCAAAGCGGATTGTTGCAACGTCGACAATTTTCACCCAGTAACATGCACACATTTTTTTATACTATTTTTACACTTAGTTAATAATGAATAAATTTTTTGTTAATACAATATATCGTTTGGTTAATGAGTTTTGGTAATCGATTATTTATAGACTTGGTTAATGATAAATAATTTTTTAATTAATTTAATATATAGTTTGATTAATAGATTACTAGTTTGTAAGTGTTGTTACCAAAATTCATTAACCAAATAATATACTATATTAATAAAAAATTTACTTATCATTAATTAAATATAAAAATAATATAAAATTTTAGTGTAAAAAATCATTGTTGTATTCAATTGGAGGATAACATCATACTATCTACTCTTTTGTCGCACTCGCGTACTTTTATTTTATTTTTATATATCCCTCTATTACCCTTCTTACTTTAACATCTTTCCACTTTATTCTCATAATTCAGCAAGAACTTTCAATCACAACACCTGTTCCGGTCTCCTTTGCCTCATCCTTCAATAATTGGCTTTCATTTATTGAACTGATTGGTGCTTCTCATTAATAACGAATTAACGACAAAAGATTAAGCAACATCATTGGTTAAGTAATATCAGTGTGGACATCGACATCAATTAGAAAGTATCCACAAGTTTTCAATGTGTTCTGATAACAAAACAATTTATGTATACCACCTTCCTATTTGCATCGATGCATTTTATTCCTTACGATCACATATTCAGCCATAATTCTGATAGCTACCAAATCGTTAAACATTGGGTGAATGCAATTTAGTTATCAATTACCTATGTAGTTCTTGACAGAAAACTGGAAGAAGAAAAAAATCTTCTTTTATTATTATGAATTACATTAAAAAAAAAGTAACTATTTAAAACCTTTTCTTTTCTTTTTCAATCTCCTATCTTTACTTTTATTTTAATGAATTTTATCAATTGAAATAAAAAAACACTTGTAATTTTTTTGAAACTACTTTAAATGGTTGATTGTTTAAATTTACCTAAGTTACTGACCCTAACTAATTGTTCTTCTTTTGTGTTTTGTTTTAAGCTGGGTGTAAGAGGTTATTTTGTTACATTTAATTTCAAGCTCGTAAGAAAAGAGCTGAAAAGACAAGCTCCGCTTATAATGAATTAGAAACTATGTTTTAAAGAGGAACATGGAATGATTTAGTTGGTAAGTACCACTTTATTTTGTGAAGCTTAAATTCAATTATTGTCGCCAACAATTCTCTTTTGATAGGCTATCTTCAAATATTACTATAAATTTCAATTGAGACTTGTGACATATTTGGAAGAAATAGAATACTATGTTAATAATACCAATTCTTTTTTAATAATACTAATTATTTTCTTTTATAAACAATGTCAGTATTCAATTTTGACTGGGCTAAAAAAATAAAATTGAAAATTAAAAAAAAGAAATAATAATAATAATACCTTTTTTCTTCTTCTTTTATCATTTGTGAAAGAATATATGAAAATAAAAAATAATGGGCAACTTCAATTATACTCTTATTTTTTAACTCAATCCCAAAATTCAAAAGTCAATGCTTCTTAATTCTATTAAACATTGATTTTAACTCATTTTGTAGAAGTTCAATTTCTTTCTGAAAACTCTAATAGACATATATAAATAAAGAGGTTAAGGCAACAAAACGGAGAGACAAAAAAAGAGGATAAGATAAACACAAGACAATGGAGGAGGAAGCGGCTAGGGGATAATAGAGCAAAAGTTTAATTTTGATTTATTGTTAATATAAAGTTTTTTTACATTGTTATCTAATCATATATTGTCAACTTATTAAAAGAGTTTGACTATTATAACAAGAATTTAATATCAATCCACTGTCAGTATAAAGTTTTTTTATACTATCATCTAATTATGTGCTGACACATCATTAAAAGAGTTAGACTTTTTAAGTGGTTGTTGTGATAGTCAAACTCTTTTAATGATTTGACAACACATGATTGGATAACAGTGTAAAAAAACTTTATACTGACGGTTGATCAAAATTAAACTCTTATAACAACTACCTCAAAAGTCTAACACTTTTAATGATGTATCAGTACATAATTGGATGACAATATAAATTTTTTTTACACTGAAAGTGAATTAAAATTAAATCAAAAAAAGAGACATCAATAGCGGAGAAAAAAAAAGAGGAGCCACGTCAAAAAACATAAGAATAGTTAGGTGGGGAGGAGAATTCAAGCGTGCTCTTAAAATCTTTCATTTGGACCCAACGAGAGGTAAGTTTCTTTCATTTGTCCGATTTGAATCTTTCCTGTTGAGACCTTATCATGTCCATATCCCTTGCTTCCTATCCACCTGCCGCAAATTGAATTTAAACATCTCCTGCGACTATTTGGTTTTTCGGTATTTATTTTGTTTTGAGTTGCTGAGCTATGGAAATATGATATTAGTTGTGGGGTGGCGTTGAACTTGTTTTGTTTTTGGGCCAATCTATATTTTTTACCTGCACCAGTGAAGGTCTGCTCCAACAAAGTATAAATGGCCATTCGAAATTCCTTATATGAAGTTTAGCCATTGGATCTCATGCACTGAAACTAATTTTTTTGTTAGAATTGTGGCAGGATGGGTCCTTCGTCAATGTGTTGTATTATAATGCTTTTTAGAGTTTTGATAATGATTAAATAAAATAAATGGTGAAAAAGTGTTGCATAAGGTTAGGAATGGTGGACGATGCAATTAAAAAAGAAAAAAAAATGTTGCCGTGAGAACGTGTGTAAGGAAGATGGAAGTGTAAAGATAAATAAAAAAAAATTTAAAAAAAGAAAAAAGAAAACAGAGTGAGATTAGATTAAGTTAATATACAAATTCACAAATTCGGTCCAACACCCATCCTTTTTGTAATAATTGGGGGATATAGAGGTGATTTGGAGTTTTAACTTCAATAATCATATTGAGATGTGAACGTGTGATGCCTCGCTTTACTGTTTTGGATTATAGCATGTTGTCTCGCTTTGATATATAGTGAATATTTCTTTAAATGACATTTAAATATGCCAGCAATTGTAATCAAGTAAATTATCATCATTGCGCATTTAGAGGTATTGAGGAATCAAGTATTTCTTAGCCTATTTTTTAGGGTTGATTTATGGGTTAGTGTCATGTTTAATCTTACTTAAGACATGTGTTTATTTAAAATAAAATAAATTAAGTAGTATTAATTGACCAAGCTTTTAAGGTTGTCTTGTGGATTAGTATCATGTTCAACTTCACTTAAGACTTACATTTATTTAAAATAAAATAAATTAAATTAAATTAAATATCGTTTAATGGTTTCGAGGGATTAAGTACCCACTAACCAATTTTGTCTTTGATGACTTTGTGGACACAGTACCACGTTCCATTTCAATTAAAACTCGTTAATATATTTACTTACTTTTATTCAAATCATTTTTTTATTATTCAAATTAACCATTTATTCAATAGAATTAAGTAAATCATTTTTTATCAACCTTTACACAATAATTTTTTAAAGAATTACGTGATTTTGAATTCTCTATTATACTTGGGAGATACGTAACACTCACAGCAAGTCAAAATTATAAATACTTTCATTAATTTCTCGTCTTTATTTTCTTCTGAGCTTGTAAACATTTTTAATTTAGCTTTTGATAATTTTCTCAACTTGTAAATATTTTAATCTTGTCAAACCAGTAAATATTGTAATTTAATTTTAATCTTTATTTCTCTCCAAACTTGTAAATTTTTGTAATTTAATCTTTGATCTTGACATTTTATTGTCTCTCTATTTGTAAATATTTTAATTCATTTTATCTATATTTTCTCTATTGCTTGTAAATATTTAAATATTTATTGTGATTTAATTATTAATTTACATGTTTTCTTATTGATGTGATTGCTTATTTACTTTATGAGGTAAATTAAATATGTTTAAGTTATTATTAATTCACACAATTAATTTTAGGGTAACTGTTTTATGATGGATATATCAGAGGTACAGTGATATTAAGTTTTCATACTTCCCTGTGCATAAATAAATTCCTAAATTTAACTTTAATGTGCAGACTAATTTTTAAACATTTTAAAAGAATTTTTTTTATTTTTTCTTAACCAAATAAAATTGATGACGACTATTTCTAAATCTTACTTTTTAAAAATTATGTTGACATACTCATTGAGGCACCCCCTCGAGAACGGTTATGACAAGCAAAATATAGTAAAATGAGACCATTCTCACTCCTAATTGTTTATACAGACTCCTTGTTATCTATTCACAGTGCCAATTAATTTCAACTACTCTTTTAAGTACCTTTTTAACTTTTCGTCACTTCCTTTCTTTTCCGGGAGACATAGTCTCTTCTCTTTTGTCTTTTTTATCGTCTCCTTTCTTCTCCACAAATTTGTGGCTTTTGGATGAAAATAACAGTAAAGCAACAACAAATTAAGGATGAAAATATGGATTTCAATTAAATATTATTCTTTACTGGTGTAAATTAAATAGCTTGAATTGGTGTTAAATTCTTAGCTTACTTCCTTTTGGTATGCTCTTCCATTATTTTTTTTAAATAGTTTTCTATTTTTTTATTTTAAAATACTACTATACATAATTTTTTTTTTTAAAGAAATCTCTTTTATTTGTTTACCAGTGATATTCTAACCCTTTTTTAATGGCAATAGATAGCGTTGTTGTGGCAACCTCATTACTTAATGTCAATATTATTACTTACTTACCTTTCAATGAATTTAACATTATTATTATTATTATTATTATTATTATTATTATTATTATTTTGTTTGGATAAATTTTTAGTCTGCTTACAAATTGTCTGAATTGTTAGAGTTTAAATTTGATTCACCGTCAGTGTAAATGTTTTTATACTATCATCTAATGATGTATTGATATATTATTAAAAGAGTTAAACTTCTTAGGTAATTATAAAAGTCAAACTCTTTTAGTTATTTAACAATAAATAATTGAATTATAGTATAAAGATGTTTTACCAGTAAATTAAAATTAAATCCTAATTATTAATGTTTAATGTTAAAATTTTCTAAACTAACTTCTCGAAAAATTATGTTTGTCTCCAAGTGCGGGCGCGACCTCTTCTTAATGTTTTAGTTTACATTCTTGTCTCTTGGTTTTTTGGGCTACATTTTGCCAAATTGATTTTATGGGTGGGTTGTACATAGCAAATGATTTAACAAGAAATATAAATAACAATCAAATTATCAAAATTTGAATATATAAGTAAAAATATAAATAATTAATATAATAACATCAAGCCATCGATTTTATGTTCTTCTTTTGTTTAGAAATTATGCCTTTTAATATTGTTAATTCCATGGTTAAGAAAATCGTACCAGATCGGCTGGTCGAGCCAGTTGAGCTAGGAATCAATCACCCTTCTGATACGGGTGATGTTTTAAAATTGTTCTGCCCAAAAATCGGTCAATCGGTATTGAACCGATAGAACCCGTCAGCTCAGGACTAGTTTCGACGGTTGGGTGGTGATATGAAAGTGAAATCCTCGAAGATCATCCCTTACCACTACCAGTTACCATTTCAGGGCTTTCAGGTTTCAACAGCCACCACAGTCATCATGCTCCACCGCGCGACTGTGTGATGTTGCACGATGTCGCTGCCAGCCACACTATTAGCCACTGCCACGACGCCCTTACTTGCTGCCACCGTGCATTGAGTTGGTCAAGGCTTATTCTACTCACCCTAAGTAATCTGGCAAAGTACACCGAAGTGAAGCACATGGGAAAGTTGGGAATGAACAAATCCTATGTATAAAGGTTGGAAATTTATCAAAAACCCATTATTTTTTTTTTATCCTTGTGATTTATTTCATGTTTGTTTTTTAAGTGGGGTTGTTGAGGTCATGTTGATTTGATCTGTTTTGTTAACTAGTTATTTGGAAATCAAACCCATGGTTACTTATATGATACTGAGACTGAGGACTGAGGACTAAGGTTTTTTTTTAATTTATATATATATTTTTGTTATGAATGTGAATCGTGGAAATCAAAATTAGTTACTTGCTCCATAATTCATCTTTTATGATAATTTAGTTTTCAGTATTTTATTAAATTAAATATCCTTGTGTTTTGTATTGGAAGTTATTCAAGATCAAACTCTAGAATCATAGCCTTATTGATGCCTGCACGATGAAGAAATATAGTATAACATTCAATATCAATGTTTCCTTGTCGGCATTTTATTGATAGTTAATGTTTTTCTTAATATGAATTTTTGCATTTTCATTTTAAAGGTATGGATAATTCTAATAATCAATCAATAGATAGCAATGCCAATAAGCAATCTGCCTCAGCCTCTAGTCGTGGGAAATCCGATATGGCATGACAACATGTTAGTTTAATTCAAAAAAATGGGAGGCTGGCGTACACATGTATGTTCTGTTTGACTAAGTATAAAGGATGAGGATTAATAGGATGAAGCAGCATCTTGCAAGGAAACAAGAACAAATATCCTCATGCAAAAATATTCCTCATGATATTAGATGTTAAATGATGGCACATTTGGAACAAGAAACAAAATAAGAACGATAAAGCAAACTTTGGTGATGATTATGCTGATGAAGCAGAGGTATAAGAGGTTTCTCCTCCACCTCCACCAACTAAGGTACAATATATTGGAGACAAAGGCAAGAGAAAAGCAAGTGATTCTCGAGTTGATAATTATTTTTCACCAAGGACAATTTCAGGATCCCAACCAACTTTTAAAAGTGTTTTTGCTAGCAAAGAGGTAATAAAAAAGGCTAAATTTTCAATTGCTAGATGGTTCTTTGATGTAGTCATTCCATTCAATGCAATTCAATCACCTTATATTTAAGTTGCATTGGATGTTGTTGCTGCTATTGGAGCTAGTTTTAAAGCTCCATCTTATGATGAATCGAGAGTTCACTTGTTAGGTGATTGTAAGAAAGAGTGTTAGCTACTTGTTGATAGTTACTGAAGCTCATGGAAAGAGATTGGTTGTACACTTATGGTTGATGATTGGAGTGATAAAAAAAGAATTTTAATCAATTTTTTGGTTCATTGTCCTGCTGGTATGTCATTTGTGAAATCTATTGATGCTTCGAATATGGTAAAAAAATGCAACAACGTTGTTAAACTTGGCTGTTGATGTCATTGAATGGGTTGGGCCTGATAATATTGTGCATGTAGTGACTGACAATGCAGCTAATTATGTAGCAGTTGGGAGGTTAATTCATAAAAAGTATTGACATATTTTTTGGTCTTCTTGTGTTGCTCACAACTTAAATATCATTTTGAAAGATATTGGCAGTATGCCCCATGTAGCTAATCTTACATTATGTGCTTTGAAGATAATTGTATTTGTTTACGATCATATGGTGTTTTTGTCTTGGCCTAGAAAAAGGCCAAGTTGGAAGGAAATTGTTTGTCTAGGATTGACCCATTTTGCTATTGTTTTTCTTACTTTGAAAAGTATTTATGAACACAAGGAAGACTTACAAGCTTTGGTTGTAGACAAACACTTCACTGGACATAAGTTAGGAAAAAGTGTTAATGGGAAAGTTGTTAATGCTATTGTCTTGGACAGTAAATTTTGGCAAGATTGCTTTCTTATGGTGAAAGATGCAAGTCCTCTAATTAGATTGTTGAGGATTGTGGATGTTGATGAAATGCTTTCTTTCGGACATGTATATGAAGGTATGCAAAGGGCTAAAAAAGCCATCAAGAAGATGTTTAGGAATAGAAAAAACTCATACAAGCCTTATACAGAAATCATTAAGACTTGATGGTATAAGCACTTACATTGAAATCTCCATGCAACATCTTACTTTCTAAATCAAGCTTTCTTTTATGATAAGAATTTCATTGAGAAGCATATGATTATGCAAGGTTTGCTTGATATAAAAAGCCTTTGCAGTGAGCCAATTAAAGTAATGAAAGAGATACAAGTGTATCAGGATCACAAGGAAAGTTTTGATAAGCCAAATGTTATATAAGCAGCCAAGTCACTAAAACCTGATAAACAATTTTATATGTTGATTTGTGTTAATTATTTGATATCTATGATGGATAATTAACAATTGAGGATGAATCATATTCATATATGCAGATGAATGGTAGAGATTGTGTGGTGGTAGTACTCCATATCTGAAAAAGATAGCAATTTGTATCCTTAGTCAAATAGCTTCTTCCTCAGGATGTGAGCGAAATTGGAGTCTTTTTGAACAAATTCATACTACATGGAGGAATAGGATGGAGCATCAAAGACTTAGTGATCATGTATATGTGACTTATAACTTGCGTATTAAATATAGGTATATTAATAATTGGTGCCATTTTTATGTTTAGAACTATTGGTTACCTATACTTATAAATTAGGGAAAAGAGCATAAAGACCCCATAAGCTTTGGCTCATTTGCAAACAGATACCATAAACTTTAAAATCGTCTGATTTAGTCCCTAAACAAACTGTATGTTTCAATAGACCCTTCTATCAACTTTCTGTAAAGGATCTGACTGATTGATTATGAAATAGGCAGGTAGAACCTATTGGTAGGTCAATAGAGAAAATAGGGAAAAGGCTATTGATCAAGGCATGATCGGTGAGTTATAAGAGAACAATGAAAATGGTATTTGGTCAATCCGAGCCGGTCAGGATTAAGGTGATTATGGGGTGAAGGTCTGCTCGGTTGTGTCCGATCCCTTATTATGGTTCTTAATGGAAAAAGTCTGATTGGTCAAAGACGATCGAGGTAGAGTTGGTCAAAGGGAGAAAGGTATGATCAGTCGTGGTCGATCAGTCTAAACCAATCGATTAGTGAAGAGCATAGGGAAAGGATCTGATAGGTCGGAGCTCGATCGGTTAGTACAGTGGTGATCTGTAAAGGATAAGGTAGTGGTCGGTTAAGGATAAGCTCAATTGGTTGAGTTGATAGGAAAAACTGGTAAAGGGATCAGATCAGTCAGGATAATCGGTAAAGGGTAAGCTAGTAGTTAGTTAAGGATAAGCTCGGTCGATTTTGTTGATAGGGAAAATTGGTAAAGGGATTGGATTGTTCAGTACAATTGGGTGGTGGAGATCGCATGATAGGGATTGATTGGCCAATGTTGACGATCAATTAATTGGTAGTCAGGAAAGAAAAAGGAATGATCAGTCAAAAAAGGAGGTGATCGTGGGGGTAAGGTGATCGGTAAGGGGTAGGATCGATTAGGGACGACCGATTGATTTGAGTTCAAGCTAAAGGGGTTTAATCGATCGAAAAAGGAAGTGATTAGGGGTTAAAGTGATCGGTAAGGGGTAGGATCGGTCAGAGACGATCTGTTGATTTGTGTTCAGGCTAAAGGGATTTGATCGGTCAGAAAAGAGGTCATTGACAAGTAAAGTGATCGGTAAGGGATAGAATCGATCAGGGACGATCGGTTGATTTGTGTTCAGGCTAAAAGGATTTGATCGGTCGAAAATGAGGTGATTGACAGGTAAAGTGATCGGTAAGGGGTAGGATTGATTATAAGTGAGGAGCCTATGAAGGAGTGATCGGTCGGTTGGATATGGAAATAGATGATATGATGGTGGAAGATGCAAGCTCTGTTTTTTATGAAGTGGTTTCATGTGGGTTTTGTTAGATTGATGGCTACTGTTAATGGTTGAAACTTCACATTACAGGGAGAAGGGTTGACGATGGGTATTGGTATAAAGGTTTGAGGGTGTGGATGGCTTTAATTGTTATTTTGAAGGACGTGGAGATGGACTTGTTTTGGCGAAGTGGTGCAAAGGACTTTGTTCTCATGGCTGGGCGGTGATGGAGGCTTGTGTGCGATTCATGGATGCTGGGTGTGGGTGTAGAGGTTTGATGGCATGGGTGATTTTGAGTGGGCAAGGGAGATATGGTGGAGGTTAGAAGACGCGAGTGAGCTTCTTAGATTGATAAGGGCCGAGGTACTGTTCAGAGGTTGTAGAGATATGGGTGGTGATGGTAATGAGTTGTGTTCATGATGGGAGAAAAAGAAAGAAGAAATTTAATCGAAACCCCAAATAGAAGCAAAAATCAACATACAAATATCACAGCTACACGACATATATGTGTCAAATATTTAGTGGTATGAACAGAGAAATATCAAAAGCAAAAGACAGGGGAAAACATGGAGCTTACCTCTTCAAGAACAAATTGGAAGAGCGGATGATGGAAGATCTAATCTTTTTCAAGAACAAATCCTTCTTTTCTCTCGGTTTCTTTCTCCAGCCAAGAAAAAAAGTCTCGTTCTTTTCTTCCTTTTCCCCTATATCCCCCTGTACGTGACCATCATTGGAAAATGGGTGGTTGGGGTCTCTCTTGTCAACCCATGCCCTGCTTGCTGAGCACTTCCCTTTTTCCTTATTGACAAAACCCTCCAACTCTCACCCGCCACTCATTGCATCCCACCATTTTGGGGAGCTCTACGTGTTGATGGGTGCCTAGGGGGGATGGCAGATGGGTGATTGGTCGAAATGGGTCAGGTGGGCTTGGATTTGAGTTGAGCCAAATAGGTTATGGAATAGATCAAATGGTTGAGCTACTTGGGTTGTGGGCTTAATCTTCTTCTTTTTTATATATTTTTTTATAGCTAAAATAAAAAAGTTAAGAGAATTTTTATTTTTGTTAAAATTTTCTAAAATCACCTAGTCAAAATGGGGTGTTCACACTATTAAGACAATGTCATTCCCTTACATCATGTTGGTGAGTATTGTAGTTCTATTTTTAGATAAAAGCACTACGCATTATTATTAATTCTTTTATATGATGATAACTTTGTCTTTTGTTTTATTAGAAGGTGGAGATATCGACACTTATCTTAACATGCTTGAAGAAATAATCTTTTTGATGATGATAATAATGATGTACATAATGATGATCTTTTTTATGGAGATATTGGACATCACATCAATGCATATTATGATGATATTTTGTATATTTGTGACTTTTTTAAGGTTACATTTGGTGCAACAATGTTTGAATTTATGTTATGGTTACATTTGCTATTATTGTATGGAACAAATGTAATCCCACAACATATTATGTGAAGGTAGCAAATTAAAATTTTAAATTTTTAGGGAAATATAAAATAAGAGATTTCAAAATGATTTTAAAAAAAATTAGAATTGGTTTATTAAATGATTTTTAGAGAATATATTTTTCAAAACGAGTTGTTAAATAAAATTTTAATTTACCACCATCACAAAGTTAAGGCTTTTTCGAATTTGTCTACATTCATTTTTTTAATAGAAATATTTTATTTATTAAATTGTGAGAATTAGACGTTGTCAACGCTATCAACAAAATCTAATATAAATAACTTCAAGAATACTGAAAAGAGTTTAGTTGATTAATACCTCAATTCTCTCCCAATCTTTTTGTTTTCAGCCAATTTTAAATGTTTTAATTAATGGGTGAATGCACATATATTTAGAATAAATTAAGGCATATTTGTGTGACTCCCAAAAAGAAGGCAATTTACAATATCGAGTAAAATTTTGATTGAGATTTTTAAAGCTTCACCAACACTCTGACAAAATCATAAAAATTTATCCTTACCTCAAAAAAGTAAAAATTTTGTATCACTATCCCAGTTAATTTTGATTATTTTTTCGTTGGGATCTCAATCTATGAATAAAAATTAATTAAAGTAATATGGAAAATTAATGTATGAAATTAAATATTTTATTGGGAGTCATTTGAATCTCCCTCAACGCTTTTTACAAAACTAAAAAAAATTCTTCATCTCCAAAATATCAAAATGTCATTGTTGTAATAATTAATTTTGATTATTTTATTATTGATATCTTAATCTCATAATTAAGATGTGATGACCAAAAATATTATAATCGCAAAAAAGGTATCTTTGTTTAAAATCTAATAATATATTAAAAAATAATAAAAGACAAAAGTACTAAACGATCATAATGATTTTTTAAAATTTTGAATTACATAATAATTACAAAAGATATACAGAAGATAGTAATACCATTTCCCTCAACTATTTCTTTACCATCACCTTTTTTTTGGGTACAAACCATCACTTTTATTTTGAGAAGATAATGACTATTTGAAGAGAGCACGAAGCCAATCTTACGATACTTATGATACCCTTCTTATCTTTAGTACTTCGAAGTCAACATATGGTAATGCCAAATAAAAAAGGATGACAATCAAAATGCATACACATCCGATGTTAAGAATGATCTCAAATAGCCACTTAAAATTCCATAACTCATTATTCATCTCAATATAATAACAATAGTTATTTATACCAAAGTGTATTCGAAACTCCTGCCCAGGAAAATATTAGTTTAAGCATTCGAGAAAAGACACAACAAGCACATCATAATAGGAAGGAATGACAGAATCAAATGTTGATCTCGTATTATATGTGATAAAGACGAAGGCAGTATACATGTAATATTTCCAAAGACTCAATTTTTTAAATCTTGACACATAAAATGGATAGTTAGTGAATGTGAGATGATGAAGCACGATGACGAGCATTAACAATAGAATGAAAGGAAGCCGTGAGACTTTAGAAAGATTACCTTCAATCAAGAAGCAAATTTTAGGCAAAACATGACCCACAAAGATTTTCCTTCATCCTTTTCCGTACTACTTCTCTCTGCCATTTTCTTCAATCAGTCTGTGTGTGTGTTGTGGCTCCTCTTTTCTAGGGTTTTTTTTTCACTTTTATAGTATATTTAGATAGCTTTTTAATAAAAATTAAGCGCTTTTTTTTAAAAAAATTAAACTTTTAAATATATTTGGATGAAATTTTTTAAAAAGTAAAAGTTAAACAAAAAAAAAGCTCAATTATCACTTTTTTTTAGAAGTTAGTGATATTTGACTTCTAAAAAAAGAAAAAGAGAAATAGTTTTTAATCTAATTTATTAACAAAAACACAATTTGTCTTTATTAGAAATTACATTTCATGTCCTCTCTTTTTTTCCCTTGCAAACCTTGTCTCCTTCATTTTTAGATACCCTACATTTTTAATAATTTTATTATTAAAAAGCTCTTTTGTTCTTTTTTATCCAAATAAACTTACAAATCCTTTTATTACTTTAAAGTAATTTACAAATATTGTATTCAAATATAAAATAACTTTTTCTTTTAAAAATACGCTCTACAAAAAAAAAGTCTATAAAAAATTATTTTTTAAAATTTTATCCAAACATACTCTTAGTTATTTATAACTCAAATAATTATTCTCATTACTTCAATCAACTTAATTAATTAGGATAAATTAGAATAAATTTCTCTCATCAATCAAAATCAATTTGTGCAATCAAAGTGAATCAAAATCAATCAATTATTCAAATCCCAAATTACCATTAATAAAACATTAAATGTATTTTTGAATTCAAATTTCTTTCCTGAAATTAATTTTTATTTTTGCTTGCACTTTAATTTTATGACTGATTAGATTTTTTCTTATTCTAAGTTTTATTGTATTAGTGAAGATTCTTTCCTCTTTATATGTCAGGTCAAAATTATTTTTTATTTATTTATCATTATCCTCCTGAAGAATTAAGTTTGGGTTTAATAAATGGATCATATTCAAATTTATTAGTACAATATTTATTGATAAAAAATAAAAATTTTAAGATAAATTTATGTGTCAACATATGTGTTATATATATTTGTTAGTTCAACAAATCCCAAACAATTATACCTTTTAAATGCAAAATTTTATAATGTTATATTGGTAGTTTTTTGTTTTTTGTTTTAATTTTTTTATTTTATTTACTAAAGAGATAAAAGACATAGCATTAAAAGAAAGAGTGTAAATTACAATACAAGAAAAGTGGTCTAGATGATGTTCGACCATTGTTATAAAAATCGGATCAGACTGGTCGGTGGACCGATGAACTGGCCAAGTAACTGATTTGGGTGACTAGTTAGATCGGGTATGTTTCAGAACCGATACGACCCGGTCCGACCCAGCCGGTTTTGGATGAAAATCGGTGACTCGGTTGGTTGAACCGGAACCAGCCGGGTCACTAAATTAAAAAAAAAATTTAAACTTTAAAAAATCATAACTTTTGACTCGTTTGTCCGATTTAGATTAATTATATGTCCATTTCATATAACTTTTTGAGATCTACACTATGGTAGTCCTATTTTTTTAAAAAAAAAACTTATTTTCTAAGTTATGAGCATTTTAATAAAAATATTAAGGCTTTTTTTTATGAATTAAAGGTTAAAATCTTTTTTTTTATAGGTAATATTTTTTCTCAAAATAAATATATTTTAGTTATTTATAATGATAAATATCATCATATAATATATAAATATATATATATGTATTTAAATATTAATTTAATTTTATATGGTTCAATCAGTGATTCACTGGTTGAACCAGTAACTCATTACCCAGTACCCTAATCAACTACCAATCCGATTTTTATAACTATGTGTTCGACTCGTAGTCCTAGAAAAGAATTGACACTTAAATTACAGTTCTTGAACTAATAAAAATAATAAATTATGAGAAACTTTTTATGATGCTTATAATGATTTTAAGCATTTGATAAACTTATATACGACTTTTTTTTTTGTTTTCATGTTCACATTTTTTAGTACATTTCAGGAAAAAAGAAATGAAAAAAGAAAAGAAGGATTGCTTCTAGATCCTGCCGTTACATCTTTTTTCTATATGCAAATTCATTTTCTTATTTTCTAATTGAGGCTCCAGTTAACCAAAATAATAAGCCAATTAAAATCCCATTTAATTTTTTTTCTAAAGTAAACACCCCATTTAATTTATAAACTATAAAATGAAAAATATGCCTAATATATCTCTCAATAATAGTATTCAATAATCAATATACATATAAGAATAAAAAAATTAAGAATAAACACTTATTTTAATTTTTTTAAAATATAAATGTTATCATTTAAGTCATTTAATAATAAATATATTGAAATGATTATTTAATATTAATTTTTAACATAAAATTAATCTTTTAATAACATATTTTACATTAAATTAATTTAAAAAAATTATTTTGATATAAAAGCTATTAAAAAAATAAATTAATGTTACATGAATAAGATAAATGAAAAAAAGAGGAGAAAAATGTCAGTGCTTGGTTCACCCAATCTCCACGAAACCAAAGCCTTCTTGGCTTCTTCTCCAAGTCTCGATGGTGAGTTATTCTGTGTCTCATTTTGACATCCTCCATTTTTTCTTCCATCTATATCAAAGACAACAAACCAACAACTGTTTCTACTCATCACATAAAAAAAACTCAATGGAACTTCCTATTCTGCTTTCTCTCCTCTTATAACAATCATCTTCCCCTCTCTGAAGAAGCACCCACAACTCACTACTCATCTCATATCATATCATATTAGTTCAGTTCAGTTCAATATTGAAACTTTGCAACCCAAATGGTTCAATCCAATTCCAAACAGTTCCACTTCATTCTCCCCACATGGGTTCACCTCCTTCTCCTTCTCCTCCTCCTCCTCCTCCTCCTCCACCATGGTGCTGATGCACAGTCAACCATGGAACCTGAGCCTACATTTGCTGCCCACCAAAAATGGAAACCTTCCTATGCAATCACGGTTGGAGCAATCATCTTCGCTTTGCTCTTCATGGGCATAGTCTCATTCTACATCCGCCACTGCACAGGCTCATACATCACCGAAACCAACCCAGTTAACGGTGGCGCCACCACAGATTGGCCTTGTTCATGCTCAAACGGCATCGACCGTGAAGTCCTCAACACGTTCCCTATCCTCTTCTATTCCACCATCAAGGGACTCAAACTCGGAAAAGCAGCACTCGAATGCGCCATTTGCTTGAGCGATTTCAAAGCCCACGAGACCCTTCGGTTGCTACCCAAATGCAACCACGTGTTCCACCCAGAATGCATCGACGCATGGCTAGCTTCCCACGTGACATGCCCCGTTTGTCGCGTGGATTTGAACCAAGAATTCGGCGAAGTTGCCATAGCAGTGCCAACCCTTTTGAGAGATAGCGAAATGGGTGAGGAAAGTTCTGGTAGCAGAGGTGAAATAGAGCAAAACCCAGTTGTGGGTAACGCTGAAGAAGGTGGTGGTGGTGGTGGGAAGGGAAATTGTGCATCAAAATTGAAGCTTTTTGGGAAGCTTACGAGGTCCAATTCGACGGGTCATTCGTTGGTTGAACCTGGTAAGTGTGTGGAGAGGTATACGCTGAGGTTGCCTGAGGATGTGATGAGGTACATTCTGGTGAACCATGGAATGGTTCAGCGTTCAGCGAGTTGCAACGTGGTGATGCCAATGATGGGTGGTTCGAGGAAAGGGATGTGTTGGAGTGACAGTGAAGGGACCAGCAGAGAGAAGAGGAATAGCGTTGAGGTGAAGCAGGAACGGTGGGTGTTGTGGACGCCGCCATTTGTTGCACGAAATGGTTGAGGACTCTGTCATGGGAATTTCATCGAACATCTTATGTGCAATCTTTGTTGCACCTTGTTTCTGCATCTGTTTGGAGAAGAAAAGTTTCTGAAAGTGAAGATTGATGATGTTTGGGTTGGTTTAGTAAATGGGTTGTTGTGAATTTGTGCTGAGATTCTGGGATTTGGTGTGAGAAAGATGAAGCAGAGGATTGAGATGGAAGAAGGGTAACAAGGGTGAAGTCCTATTGAGTCAACTCGTTGTTTTTTTTTTTCTTTGGCTGCCGAGTCAACTCTTTTTTTTTTTTAATAATTTTTTCTCTTTTATTTTTTTTAGTTTTGGGGTTCAGAGTTGAGAGAGTGAGAGTCTAACATTAGATGTGACGATAGAAAATAAGAGAGAAGAGAAAATTTTAAATTTTGAAATGAAGATAAAATTTGACAAAATAAATTTGCATTTTTTGTTTTAAAATTTTTTTTCTTTTATTTTTTCTTCATCTAAAAAAGAGAAAATCTCAAGTTTTTTATAAAAAAATTTCATTTTCTTTCTCTAAAGCCAAATAAGAGTTGGCTATCGGTTCTTTGCACGTTTAGTAATTTCTTTTATTCATTTATAAGCTACTACTAATTTCATTTTATCAGCCTACAGAAAAGTTATTATTAAAATTATTTGTTCTAATAAAATATTTTATAATTTAGTGGCATTTAGTTTTGTCCGAAATATAAATTGTTGAATTTGATCTCTAATGTATTTTAATATGTACACTCAGTCTGCTATTTTTTTTTTCGAATTTTAAACTCTTTTATAGCCAAAGAAAAATACTATCTAATTTGACAAAGAAAATCTTTCTTAATTAATAAATCACGCAAATCAGACAAAAAGTTCTTCCCTTGCAACTTTTATTAAAGTCTTCCTATATCAGTATTTTTTTTTCATTTTTTTGTGCTACTATATCAGTAATTTGGTACTTCGAAAACGGTTTATAATTTAAATATTGAAAAGATATTTTGATTATTCTAAATGCTTATCTATCAAAATAATATATTAATTAGTTTCTGTAGTGTTTCAGAATATAAATTTCATCTTAAAAATAAAAAAAAATGAAAAGTGTTTAGTTAGTTACAATTTTAAAATTTCTCATAAATTAAGAAGTTATTGTTATCAGGTAGATATTTAAAATTTTAAAAAGTTTAATATGGTAATATCATATGAAAATATAATTTTTTTGAATATTTAAATAAGTTAAATACAAATTACCCATTCAACTTTTTTTTTGAAGAGCCTATTCAACTTTCATAATTAAACAAATTATCGACATATGCTAAAGTTCTCATCAAAATCAATAACTATTTGTAGTTCAAGCCATTTAAATAGCTAAAAGCACAGTGAAAAAGATATTATAGTGCCTTTCATTATCAAAGGGAAAAGAATCCAAATACTTAAAAAGACTTGATGTCAGCGGCACATGACTTTGGATTGTTACATGATGCAGTTCAAAAGATAAATTGCACAACGAAAAAGTTTATAGCAGTAATTTGCATAATCATAAATACTGAATATTAATATGTATATATTTCAAATCACAAGTGGTTACCCCTCAACACCCAACTAACTTTCGTTATCAATTTTACCCGTAACACAGTATTTTTAGTAAAATTTTAATCTTTATACTGCAGGTAATATCGACACATAAAGTGAGCCACACAGTAATTAGAATAATATATATTTAGTGCATATTTGAATTAACTTAATTTAAGTTTAAAAAAATGATAACTAAAATGGTGCATAGAGAATTTTTTACTTCAAAGCTATTTGTGAAAAAAATTTATATAAAATCAAATATGTACTCAATCCTTTAGATATATTAAGATAATGACGCAACAAACGCCTCGTAATGATGAATCACAATCACTTTTGCCATTATTAGTGCTCCACATACTATGTGGTTGCAAAGATCACAAATGTGGATCAATGACACATGCTTGGCTGATTTTTGTTTGCAATATGTAAAAACCTCCTTCAACTTCTCCGGCTTTCTGGTCCAACATGAGTTCATTGAATGAGGATGACAAGGAATGTCACGCGGCTTGATTTGAAGGAACAGAGCCTAACATGATAGGCTTTTGTCTTTCTCTGGATGTTATCTGTGGCTCTGAAAAAGCAAGGGTAAGAAGGAAGGATAACATTAGCAGTTGGGACTCCAATTTCATAATGCAAGGCATGGCAAATGGAACAAAAGAAAATACATAATGCAAAAATGACATGGACAGAACTATTATTGTTTGTTAGCAGTCAAAGCATCAAGTGCATCCAAGTTAATCTCTTCGCTTAAGTTCCTATAATTATCATTAGTACAACCTACAATTTAATATTTCAACTAGCCAAACAACACACTCGTAGGTTAAACTGAGCCAAGCACTATATACAGCGAGGTTGCTATAGGTCTAGTCTAGAGTATTAAATTTTAAAGTTGAGTATTTTAAATTAAAGAAAATTAACTACACATAAATACCTTGATTGCCCGATCCTTCAATCCAATTCTTCTAAATTATTCATGATAAGCAAAGCTCTAGTAACGTCAATTTATTTAATGATTTTTTAGCCATCTAATTAGGCCAATTTATAAACAGTCAAGGTATAACAAGTTAGTAAGCCTTCTCAGTTACAAAATGGAAACTGTCACAGGTTTCCACACTTCAGAACTAAAATGATTGCTTCCAAGGTCTTTCATCAATGTGCCAAAATGAGGTTGCATTTGTATATCATCCTGCGAACCCCAATATTCTTAATCAGGAGCACGGCACTCGAATGTCAACTGCATATTAGATAGAAACTAATTTGTTTTTCTGCAGATTCTCATGTACCATTTCTAGCAGCCATGTAAAGAGCTTATTCTTAACATATGAAACATATACAGATGTATTTGATGAGTTTGGAAAAGAACAAAATTCCCCTAGAGTGTATATAACTGATAAGAGATATAACAAAAGTACGTCTAACTAGTGAAGCTTGAAAGAAATGCAATAAACCGATTGCACTTTACTCCAAGAATCTGCTATTTTTTTTCTTTCTCCACCTTGATGTATGAGGTGTAAGCTATTGCGTATGGGACAATCTTTGATTGTAGAAGCTTTTAAGTAGAATACAGTTAAAGTTCAAGATTTGGAGTAATAATTTAGCAACGCTAGAAAAATGAATTAGAATGCTACTAAAATTGGACAAGAGATATTTGAAGTGAGCATCTCATTGCCAGTTGGATGAAACATAATTTGGATTCAGATTGCCGCTTTTTGTAGTTAATAGAAAAATGTGATCCTTTACGATGAACTTAAAGGATTTGCATGCCCCACCTAATATGCATTATATAGAACATTGGGTTACTTGCAGACAAAACTCGGAAAAGCATTGTAACAAAACAAATCAAAGAAATGTTGCAACTTGCAAAAGTAGTAATATTGAGAAGGACATGTACTAGTAATAGACAAGCATATAAAAAGTAACGTTGAAAGTTTTTCTAAGATAGGATGGCTTGATTGAAGTAGAGAGAAAGTCTACTATACATGTAAAGATGGAGTAGAGAGAAAATCTACTATACATGTAAAGATTACAAACAAGTTTTCACGGGTAGGAGTGATCATCTTGATTCAAAACATTGAAGAGGATAAGAGGATGACAAGGATGATGTGTCCAAATAGATAGAGTAGGAAAAATTAAAGGACTTTTCTTGCAATGCCAATGATAGGAAATGCCCCTGTGGTTGCAGTACAAGCTGTACATCAAAACCCATGTGAGACCCACTGTAAGATAGGCACAGATTACAACGGCAGAATCTTTTTCATAGACACTAGTACATAGAGAAAGAGAACATACAGGGAAGGATTGTAATTATATTGAATGTAGACCATATATTGCTCACTTAAATTGAAAAACTTCTTGTGTTGATGTGGAGGAAGATCAACAGAAATTTAAAATTAGTCTATCAATATCATTAGGATGTTACCTTTGCTATGTAGCATAATAAAACCCATCAAGATGCGTTCCTTCCTAAATGTATGGACCCGACTAATGTTCTCTTACAGACAGTGTACCAGTGATAGTGTCACATCAACTATGTGAGTAACTATTGTCTCGTATAAGAAATTCTTATGTATATTTAGTGTATACAAGTTAGGTAGACGAACAATTAAAATGTCATTAATTTATATTAAATAATTACATAAATTCCTGTCAGATAATTTTTTATATTTAAAAAATGATGACGTATTCGTTATTTATTAGCTTAGCTTATTCTACCTAAGTAGACAAGAATCTGTGTGTCTCCCTCTATACATTCACTTTCAATGGTATTGTATTATACCTAATGCTCCTTAAGAATCTCACTCTAACAATGGGGACACAACAAAATTAGAAATGTTCACATTCTTTTTAAAGCGTCTAATGTTGCTTCACAACTGTCATCAACAAATGAAAACTTATTCCAACAGTGCTAATGATGAGATGACAAATAGATCTTACTGGAAATGATTGCTTTGGGTCTGGTCTTGAAAAGAATCCGATGTCGAATGATTCCAACAACTTGCAGTTCCACCTTACAACCACCTTCTTCATCAGGGTATTTGATTTTCTTGAGCACAAGCGTTGGCTTCTTCAAAGCAACCTTTGACCCTGTCAACTCATGATACCCAACAGTGAAAGTGTAAACTTCCTGAACAAGAAAGACACAAACATTAGTTTACCCAAAATAAAATAAAAAATAAAAAAAAAATGGGTTTTACTAAAAAAAAAAAGAAAATTTTGGGTAGTGTGGAGAAATGTGTGTGTGAGAGAGGACCTGAGAAGAAGGACGGCATAGAGTGCCAATCTCAAGGTTGGTGAGGCAATCATGGAAACCGGGTTGTGGTTCCACTACGCCTTGCAATTCAACAATGGCCCATTCCTCGCAGGTTCCTTCCCCACAGTTGCACCTCACCCGAATCTGCATCTCTCTCTCTCTCTCTTCTTTCTCTTTCTCTCTTGTGGGGTTGGGGTCTGAGTGAGAGTTTTATTGGGATGGGTTGTGGCGGCAAAGCGGGGTGGTTTTCCCGCGCAATGGAGGGCTTTGAGAGTTTTGTAAGAATTAATTAATTGTTAAAAAAATTAAAGAGAGTTTATTTTGATTAATTATTAATGTGAAAAAAGAAATTTACATTATGGTTTTATTATAGAGTACCCTCCAATAAACAGGACATTAAAAAAATATTATCATTTCAAGTATATTTTATATTACTTTTTAATATAAAACTACAATATTAAAAGAATATTTTATGTTTAAAACATGACATTATAAACTCTTTTAATAATACAATAAGAGAAAGAGAAAAGCTAAACAAGTCTATCTTTTTTAGAAAAATAATCGAAAAAATTGATTTGTTAGAAAAGTATTCCTACTTTGTGTGTGTTTGGGAAAAATAAATTTTTTACCTTTCAGTTTTTTTTGTCTAGAAAGTTGTTTTGTAAATAATTTTAAGTGTTTGGGAAATGACTTAAATTTTTAAAAAAGCTTTTATTTTTAAAAAAAGTTATTTTACTAACATCTATCACTTAGGATGGTTAGATTATTTTACATTTTCAGCTTTTATTTTTTATTGTTTTATCTTTTATTATTAATATTTATGTTGTCTATCACTATTATTTTTTTATTTAGAATTTACCACTCAAATTCTTTAAAAACTAGTGCATGTTGTGATGTTGCTATGAAAAATATATATTTTAATCTTAAAATTCCCTATATTATTCAAATAAAATATATACTGTTTTTATTTAACTATTCTAAAAAATAATATATTTTCACTTATTTTTCACAATCATAAAAAATGTTACAAGTTTTATTCAATTTCTTATAATAGGAAAAAATTGATGATAATACATAACAAAAAATAAATAAGTTCTAATGTTAAAAAAGTATCAAATATTAATATAAACAAATAACTTCATACCCTTTTTTGTAATTTATTATAAAAAAGTGATTATTTTTTACATCATCCGAACGAAATAGATTATCTTAAAATTACTTTTCAGCAAATATACCCAAACAAAAACAGATTCTGATTATAATCGATTATCACAATAATCAATTATCAACATAATCTATTTTTTCCAACTTTCCCAAACACACCCTTAATTCTTAAATAAAATTAATCATATATTCAATTAATTTAATCATTAATTTACATACATTTAACTAATAATTTATTTTTATTTTAATATTTAATATGTAATTTAATTATATATAAATTATTAATTTAATATTTAATTAATTTTTTTCACAAACTAAATGAAAATATTTTTTTCCCAAATCAACCATACAAGTCATTCTCCCATCGTTTTTTGCACCGAATGTGTCCGAATAGAAACAAAAGAGTGGGTCTCATTCCAATCAATTTCTCCTATAAATGTTTTATTTGTAACATTCGGGATGAATTCAGGCTATTCATTTCCGGGCTCTATAAGGTCACTCATACAATAATACATAATAGTATAAAAATTTACATTATTTGCGCCTAAACCACTGGCTAAACTTGATTGAAAAAAAACCACTGCCCAACAAGAAGGAAAAAAAGTATAAGATTTTCCACCAATTCTTTACCTTACCTTAGCAATGCAATTCTCTCTCCTATCCTATGTCCTACCATTATGCCCGCAAAGTGTGGGAGGGCAGTACCAGACAAGAATGAAAGTGGGGAAGATTCTACACAACTCAACTAGTCAACTTAGATTAGACACCAGTTCCACTGTCAAGCAGCTAACATGAAAATTGAAAACTAGCTGAGAGCCTGAGAACACATTCTACAATACACAGGACCAGATTAAAGGATTACAGACCAAAAAACAACAAAAGAAAGTAGGTTAAAGGTTTCGTAGGGTAGCTTTTTACAAAGTTTCCTAACTGTACAATTTTATGTTAGTTCAAGTACAAGCAGATTGCTTATCTCTGGCAAACATTCCTTCTATCTTCTCCACAATGGGGCAGTCTGGCTCCAGCAGAATTGCCTATGCCAAAATCTCCGGTGTGTTGTAATGTGGGATCCACAAAAGACTGTTGTTTAAACATTGGCTTCGGTGAACCAAAGTATTGGCTGCAATAGTAATCAGTCTGGCATAAGTTATCTAAACTCACACTTGACAAGGCCATCTCACAATGTCCTTGGGTATTTGATGAGCTGAGCTGCTGTTGAAGGCAGTTCTTAGGATTTTGATCAGAGTCCATTGGGATAGTGCCAGTGAGAGTTTGTATGGCAAATTCTATACATGGATCCATCCATGAAATATCAAGTGGCTTTTCAGAAGAAGATCCTGCATTCTCATTGGCCTTATCAACAATTTTGGCATCACCAGCATGTTCTTGTGGAATAGCAAAGTTTTGTGGAGGTGAAAACACATTGCATCCTTCCTTGTGATCACCCATGTTAGGCCCGTGGATTTTCTTACCATGCCCTTCAGCAGCAGACAAAGTTTCAGAATGCTTGCTGTTTTTTAATTCAGAAGAAATTTGAGAGTTTTTGGAGGTTTCAAATGTTACTCCAGTGAGAGTTTGTATTGCAAATGCAATACATGGGTCTGTTAGTAGTTCTCCAAGGGGAAAGTCAAGGGAGTAATCTAACTTCGCATCAACCTTGTCTCCATTTTCAAGGACTCTCACACGCTCTTTCACAATAGCATGGTTCTCCCGAGGCAAAAAAGAAAAGCATTGTTGATCCTTGTCACTTCCATGCTCTTCTACATTCTTCTCAGGAAGCTTTTCTGAAGTAGACAACTCCCCATAAAAATACTTACACTGCCCTGACTCCATTGTGTTTGTGGCACTGTCAGATTTGCACTTTGTTTCTGACCAACCCTCAAGTGCATTAAACTGTTTTGATTCCCCATTAGGCAAGCTGTTTGAGGATTTATCCTCATTTGTGATGGCTTCTCCCTCACCTGATTGTTTAACTGCAACTCGACGTGCTCGATTTCTTGTTTTAAGTTCTGGAACTGGATCAATCTTAATTCCAGCAAGACGCTTTGAAGCACGGCGAGGCAAATTGATCTCTTTCTTGTGCTTGTATTTGCGCTGGCAATTTTGGGCTTTTTCAGTTCCATGTTTTGTCTGTGCATTTTCTTGAAGTTGCTTCTCTTGGGCATCTTCATCTGTGCAACCTGGAACTAAAGCGCTCTCTGCTAAACCAGCCTTCCCTTCTTTCTGATCTGAACCTTCAGCTTGAGATAGAACTGGGCTGGTCAATTCAGTGCCCACCATAACTGTATCATGTAATAAAGTAATAAACATACATCATATGCAAGATCTTTATATAATTACATGGATAAAGAAAAGGCTTTGATAAATACAAAACCTACTTAGTTCCATGTTTCCTTAAAATAACAACAGTTCAAATCATTATTTTTAAACCAGAATCAAATACAATACTCTACTGGGCACAAAAAATGTGTCTTAATTTACAGGAGGTAGCATAACAATTTGGCACGAGAGAATTATATAGTGCAGATTAGTTTAATGTCTCCCCCCAAATATGATTGAGAACAATACTAAACTAATGAAAGGCAACATAATAGCATTCAATCGTGTGCCTAATTAGATGGACTCATTATTGTTAACTTAGAAAAAAAGAGAAAAGTTGAGAACTTTACACTGACTGGAAATATGTTCAGAGATGGACATAGGCATATATTCTCCCGAATATGAAAGTTTTGGAATCTGTTGGTTATTGACTATCATGTCCAAATCTGAGCTCCGACCCATGCTAACTGATAATGTTGGTTTCGTGGTTACACCTGCTGACTGCGAAGGAATCATAGACAGGAAGTTTGTAAAAGTAGAAATCTTAGTGGAGAAATAATTTACAAGACAGAAGATTCCAATAGCACTGCAAGCTGAAAATAATTTCAGCAAGAAGAGATAACTTATGAATATTTATTAAGGCATCAAGTTGTATCATATGAATAGGATGAGTGATTTAGTCCTTTGTACTGGAATTAATTTAAAAAATAATAATGCATGGTAACTATAAGGTGCTAATATTATTTAGAGTAAATTACACTCCCCTCCCTCGTATTTTGCATTTACTACACAGACCTCCCATTCATTATGAAAATATACATAAAACTCCCTTGTATTTATAAAAAGCACTTCAAGTAACTCTGAAATGCTTCAAGCTTAACAAAGTCGTTAATTGAGATGTTAGCTTATGGATATTTTGTGGTCAAATGCATTCCCACCCTCGTTCGGCCTTATATGTTCATAAAAGGAGAAGAACACATTCATTTGGTCTAGTTGAATTGAAGGTTCAAACGGTTGGGCACTGAAATGAACCTTCAATTCAACAGCACCAAATGAATACACTTTTCCCATTTTCTTAATATATAAGGATAAATAAGGGTAGGAATAACATTTGACTACAAAACATCAATAAGATAACAGCTTAGTTAACGAATCTTCGACGCCTAACAGTATTTTAGTGTTAGTTGTAGCGTTTTTCATAAATATAACGGAGTTTTGTATAGGTCTTCATAATAGAGGAGAGGTCTGTGTAGTGTAAATGCAAAATACAAGAGAGGAGGGTATATTACCCTATTATTTAATTATCATTAGGGGAAAGTCAAGTGCCAACTTAGAATGGATGAAAGTGAAGAATGTGACTACTTAAGTAAAACTACCTTAGAAAGATGTCAAAAACTAGATTGATCCATATTATTAACAAAACTCAAAACCTGAATTTAATAATCCACCCACCTAATACTGCATGTTCTAACAATCAATATGCAATTTAGAGGAAAAAGAAACATCGTCTTAGCAGCTCAAAAATGTAATTGTAAACCTAAACATAAATGATGCAATTCCAAGCATTCATAGGAATTACATAATGCCAATTCAAAGAGATTTTAATTATTCTCATGATAACAAATTGCATTAATTGGATCAAGGTCAACCACTTCTGCCCAATAAACCGCAGAAAGAGAGAATCCAGATGCTCAAATCGATCAGGCTTAGATAATGATGCTAGAAGCTATTTAATAGCAAGCCTCATCTCTCATTCTCAACTATAAAGTAAAGCACAAGAATGCATCTCAAAAAGAACAGGAAACAGATAACAACAGTTATTACATACTTAATTAAATAGCATATCATGTCATGGTGGAAAGAGATGTATATATGTATCTAAGAGAGATGCTGCTTGTGGTTTGCAATATATATTACAAGATAGTCACAAACAGTTCCCACAGTTGTGTATCTAAGCTAACCCACATATTGGTTTCAGCTATTTCCCATTTAACATCTACTTGTTCACAGGGGATGCCATTAATTATTCCCTTTTCCAATTTTGATATGCCATTCTGAGAGAATTTAAATGCATCAGGAAAGCCAAAGCATGGGAAGATGGAAGGGAAGGTTTAGCATATGAGACTAAATAGACTTATAAACTAGAAGAAGCCTAATTGTGGCCATCCTTACAGAGAATTTGCCATCTTCTAACTCCATATCACTATTGTCTTTGTCTTTTGGCTTGAATGCATTCCTTCCTATCTCCCCAGATTCAAGATAGCGATCAACATCTTTTAAAGAGCGGAATGCATACCCACTTACAGGATCAATGTAGTACTGCAGAGAAAGCATATAATTTAGACTTTAGAGTGAATTATTCTTCCAGTGGTTGGGCAGGTGATATATTTAAAAACATAAACAGTTCCAAAAAAGATAAAAAGATCTGCATCCTCCTACACTTAAGTAATCAAATGATGTAGTAAAAGAAATCAGAAGTGAGACTTGAGAAGCTAAAATACTGTTGGAGGTTAACGTGCAGTTAAAGTTGCAGTTTAGTCAAAGTTCATTTATTACGTATTTACCTTGAGTTAAATCATCTGTAGTTAAGTTAAATTGTGTTAGTTATTGCTACTAGTCCACTAGTAAAGCTTCTTGGGATGCCAATATGTATGAGAAGAGACTCTAGAATTTGTATTATGTTGCTGAATAAAATAGAAGTGAAAAAAAGAGAGGGGTGGGGGAGAAATTCAAGCAGGGTGATGGTGGAAAAGAGGTAGATTCTGCATTTTATAGAAGTCTAGTAGATGATTTTCTTTCCTCACAGCTACAAGGTCAGATATCATGTTTGCAGCAAGTTTATTGTCTAGATTCAAGAATAATTCAAGCCATTTTCATCTTAGGGCAGCAAAGGGGGTGCTAAGGTATGTCCAAGGCACAATTGATTATGGCATAAAACATGGAAGAACTGAAGTGGAATTCAAAACTAGTTGGTTTTGTGGTAGTGATTTTGGATAATGCAAGGATATGAAAAAAATTTCAGGCTATTCTTTTTCTCTCGATTCTGAAGTGCTTTCGTGGCTTTCAAAGAAGCAACAAAGTGTAGCACAATCTTCTGCAAAAGCTGAATATGTGTGACCACAAATCAGCCATTATTTACGGCCAAAAATCCAGTTTTATCACAGCAGAACAAGGCACATTGCACTCAACTATCACTTCATTTGTGAAGCAATTGAAGAAGGAAACATTGAACATGAATTTTGCTGGTTGGAAGATCAAGTTGCAAACATTTTTACTAAAGTATTACCAAGGGACAGATTTGAGAAGCTAAGAGGAGCACTCTCATATTAAGGGGATATTTGAGATGCAAATTTTAGTCAAGTTTTTCACTATTTCTTTTATCAATTTCGCAGGTCTGGTTCAGCTTCATGAAACCAGTACCTTCCATGATGATTTATTCAGCCTCCAACAAATACAAATATAGAAAATGCTCATGTAGAGAAACTGTGAAGACTATTTGGGAAGCATTTTTTACCTCCCCCTTGCCCTTAATGAATGCATGACAAAAATATTCCAGAGAAAGTGGAGAGGTATAGTTTACCGAATCTCTTCTAATTGTATCTCCCTTCCTTGTGATTCTGGTCTTTTTCATCCATCCTGGTGGTAACCCTTCCGCAACACCTTTCTCAACTACAACCTAGATTGCTTGAATAACCAAAGTTTTCCCACATAAATTAATACAACCAAATAGATATTAATCATAAATAATGACATCAAAAGAAGATTTTGTTGACAGACATTGTTCGCAATTCTCTGGATGCTGACTTTGTTCAGAGCATTGTCAAGATGACGAAAAACCTCTACCCTGGAATTGAATTTTAGTCCACTTGAGGGAGCAAAGTAATACTGCAGTAAATATAACTTTGATAAGATTTAAGTTGAATCATCTTAGATAAAGAGTTTCTATGACTATATATCTTCCTGGCTCAGTCAAACATAAAATTACTGCCAAGCAATGATTGAAGTCAAAGAAAGATAAAATTAAAGCTTGAACTTATACATTATATCAAGACTAATAAAATGACATTGAAAATGCTAACTCAATTTCTTTTACAGCTTGTTTAGATGGATGGAATGTAATGGAATGGAATAAAAAATAAAGAAGAAAAGATTCAATGCCTTGTTCAGATACATTATAATAATGGAAGGAAGGAAAGCAGAAAGAAAGATGACTTTCTCACTTGACCTCTTGTTGCCTCTAGAAAAGGGAATAGAAATATTTTTATTGAAATTTTAAGAGCTTCCAAATGAACCTGCCAATAGTAACAAGTAATTTTAAAAACAACTAGAATGGTAAAGTTCTGTAGAAACACTTTCCTATACTTTCCTTTCCATTCCATTGTGTCTAGCTTCATTCTACTTACAGCTAGTATGACCAGAGTTACAACTGCTAACTGCATCGTCCCTACAAATCCCAAAAACATTCTCTCTCATAATACTGCTTCCAGAGCCACCATAGTGTCTAGATTCATTCTACTTTCAGCCAGTTTGACCGTTGTAAAGACACGCTATATTCTCCTCAAACATGCAAAACATTTTAATAGGATACTAACCCCAACTAGTCAAAGAAAAAAGGAACTGAAAATCTCTTCCTACATCAACGATTCCTTTCCACTTGACTCACTTATAATCACAGAAAAGCGCAGCCAAAGCCTATGTTCATTTGAAAACTTCAATTAAGAACACGGATTGCTGGAGACATAGTCTAAAAGGGTCCATAGAGAACATGCAAAGCATAGATTAAATCCCAAATGCCAAGCAAGTAACACCAAAAAATATAATCTTTCTCAGCCTGTTAATTTACCACATTCACTACAGCTCCTAATCTCCAAAACCCTTCCTTGAAATTTTCTGAAAAGTTAAGGAACACTAGGTTGCAACCACAATTTTTTCAACAACAAATGACAAACATACCACTACCTTGACAAGGTTGCCATCTGTAAGAAAAACAAAGTCTCAAAAAATTTCACTCCTGGGAGTAAAATATTAGTAACTGGGCAAGTCAAGGGACGAGATCTTACATTTCTAAAGCCACATATCCTTAGAACAAAAGCATGCAAGGAGCAAGATCATTGGTGGGTCAAACCTCAATTACCTTGTCTCTCTTACCATTCTTTCTCACCCTCACTTCCACAGTCCAACCAGGTGGCAGCCAGTCATCGGAGTTCGGGTCCTCCATTCCTCCGGCGAGTCTCCGGTGGCCGGAGAATCAAGAGCCTATGCCTCTTTGAGCCTGTGACCCCGTGTGTCTCTGTGTGTGTGTGTGTCTCTCTCTCTCTCGTGTTCTGTGTATGTGCTTGGAAGAACAGTCAAGTGTGTGCCACTAGCCTATTACTACTACCTACCACCACCGAGTCAGAAAATGGAGGACTCAGACAAAAAAAGAACTTGCATGACCACGTGGTGCCAAACGCACTTTGTTTGCAATTTGGTATCTGATTTTTTCTTTTTCTTTATGTTTTCTTTTACTATGTTTGGGAGCTTGCGTTGCATTGCATAGCATAATGCATTTGCTATATATCTCTATCTATGATTCTATCTATCTTGTGTTTCTGTGTCTGCTTTCCCCGTACTAACCCCACTTTAGATCTCTTCACTTCTCTTACCTTGGCTTTTTCTTCTTTATTTTTTTGTTGGAACTTGGAACTTAGCTTCTTCGTTTGTACGTTGTTGGGCAAATTGCCACTGAATTTAGTTTAAAAGACCTATTTGTCCTCAGTGCTTGCAACCGTGTGTGCCGGTGCCTCCATTCCCAACTTCCAATCCAAAACACAAATACATCAAATATTTGGTACTACTATTTTTGGGTTTATGCGATGTTCACTTTATGTACAGTTGTTTTTTCTTTTTAATAGGATGTTACTGTTTATGTTTACTTCTATTTTGTATTTTTAATAGTAAGTGTGTGTTTGGATTAGTTATAAAAAAAAATTATATGAAAAATTGATTGTGTATAATTGATTTTAAAAAAAATTAATTATGAGAAAAGTAATTTATGTTTGGATATGTTAATTTATAATCAATTTTATAATAAATATTTTTTTTGGATTATATAAAAAATAATTTTTATGTATTAAATTACCAAAAGATGTATGAAATGATTGAAAAAGTTATTTAATTGAGAGTAAATACGTATTTATCTTTTAAAACTTTTGAAATAATTTGAAATCAAATAATTAAAACTTTAAATAACAGTTTTTTAAAAAAATCTGTTTTTAGATATTAAAAAAATAATCTTAACTTATATTTAATTTTACATACTTTAAACAAACAAGATAGATTTTAGATAAAATAACTTTTTATTGAAAAAAAGTTATTTTAGAAAAGAATGAATCTTTCCCAAACATGCTCTAAATATTGACAAAAATTTTGGAAACCACTCATCTATCAAATAGTCAATAAACATGTCAACTCATTTTGTCAAAAAATTTAACAAAAGAATTCTGACTATCTAGCATTTTTCAAAATCATATTTTTTTATTGATTTGTCGATACATAATTAATTGATAATATAAAATAATTTTACACTAATACTAGATCAAAATTAAACTCATAAATATTTCTTGCATATAATATAATACATTTTGACCCAAAAAATGTATATAATATGTATAACTTCTCTAAAATTAAATATAGAATTTTTCAATATATTTGGTGTATTAGACTGAATAACAAATGAGTTTAATTTTGATTCATCATGTGTTGCCAAACCATTAAAAGAGTTTGACTATCATAGCAACTACATAAAAAGTTTAATTCTTTTAATGATGTGTCAGCATATGATTGGATGACAGTGTAAAGAAATTTTTTATACTGATAGTGGATTAAAATTAAATCCATAAAAAATATACTAAATTTTCAAAATTTATTAAAAACTTTAAATTTAAAATAACTAAATAAATTTTAAAAATAAGCTGATGAAATTTTTTAAAAAGATCAAATAAATTTCTACAAGTTAAAGCGGGGCGTCTTCTGCCATCTATTTTGTCTATCTATCCTACATTATGCTAGACTAATAAGAATTAAGAAGAAATTAAGTTTAAAATACTTTATATTATTTTTTGGGAATTTTATCTAAATTTATGCAAAAACACGATGTATTAAAGTTAGTAAATTGCTTTTCACATTTCTAAAGAAAGAATCTTCCATAAAAAAAAAATAAAAAGGCATGAAAATAATGTATTGGACAATACAATTTCTGCCACAACTGGAACTCTATTTTGCTTCTTTATTTTTGATCTCATTATCAATTTTATCCTTGATATTTTAATTTTTTCAAATTAATTCTTAACATTCATAAACTCGCTTCAATTTGATTCTTTCATTTTTGTGTCTATTATCCACTAAATGAAAATAACGACATGTGATATCAAGGAAAACATGACATCATTATTTTGTCAGCATGGCATTAAGTTAGTGATTGATTGGATTCTTTCATCCAACGACATCATTTTTGGATGAAAGAATCCAGTCAGCCACTGACTCAGTGACACACTGAAAAAATACTAATATCGCGTCACCTTTAACAATGACACATTATTTTCATTTAGTGGATAACAAAAATACTAGTAGAGGGACTAAATTAAAACAAATTTTTAAATGTCAGTAACTAAATTAAAAAAATTAAAATATTAAAGAAAAAATTAAAAATAGAATCGATTGTCATGGACTAAAATAAGGTTTTAGTCTAATTAATATTAATAAGAAATGGGCAATGAATAGAAAATCATTTTTTTCAACCATGAGTATTTTTATATTCTTGACAATTCTAAGAATCAAATCAAACTTTTAACCTGATACTTAATATTAAAGTGACTTATCACTTTAATAATTTTTATTATCATATCATATTCTTGAGTAACATTTGTCGTTGAGCACTGGAATTTTGCTTGTGCTCAAAATCACATGGTCAGATTGGCAAATCACAGTGCTTTTCTTTATTTCTTTGTTTTGTTTAAGATTTGGAGTACATAGGCACCATTAGTAGCATTACCCATTACAACAATTATTGATTTTTTTTAAACTAAAGATAGTATATTATGTATTTTTATTTTATTTTATTTTGATTGTAAAGAAATCTTACTAAACCTAAACAGATATGAGAAATGGAGATGTTACGGATTAAACTCACACCACATAACCATAACCCTTGATAAAGAAAGAGAGATACAAGTTGAGTTGCGCTTAAGTGATGTTTTCATTTTATTTATAACTTTGAATATAAAATAAAACATTTATCATCGTTCTATTATTTATATAATATTTGTATGCTAACTAGTGCCACTAAAATCTACCCGTGAGGAATTTATTCTATTTTATATTTACTAATAAGGAACCTAGGAAATGGCAGCAATTGTTTGTGTTTGCTAATGGTTAGTTATAACTAGTGCATCATGCTGCTGACTTTTCTTTGGCGCATGGGGCTCGAATGTTTAAAATATATAAGAGTTTACACACATGAAGTTGAGTGTTTATGTGTCTAAAACACTAAAATTGGATGAGTATGTGGAAAATAGTATTATTGATGTAATTCCATATAAATTTAGAAACAAATAATAATACAAAACGGTGAACACTTGTGTTGTGTAGGTAGAATTACTATTAAATTGAAAACATTAAATTCATACTTCTTACTTTTTGTGTGTATAACGAAGAGAAAAAAAAATCCAAATGCAATTTTGTGGGTGCTAGATAGTAATTCCCAAGCTAATCTCTTCCTCTATGACTCTTAACTAAGCTGTTGATCAAACGAGATATAGCTAGCGTTTTCTCTTCCATCAAATTAATGACTTAATAGTTTGTTCCCTCTTATTTGAAGATGATTATTTGAAGATGAAATCAAATTCAAAATACAAAATTGAATTTGGGATGTGAAATTCATTGGTCACTAAGAATATCTGGAATTCTCAAGTGGAGAAGTAAATGAGAACCATTGATAATTGGAAATGAAACTTTAATAAAGCATTCATGACAGCATATACAAGTACATCTATTATTGAACTCTTGGTCAAGATAAAAAAGAATTATAAAACAGTATATGATACATGATAGGACACATATACGTAGCCACAGTCAATGGCATAATGCATTGCAAGCTTTAATTTTCTAGTCTTTATTATATGTAATCACGAGAGAACTTCCACTTACTCAAGAAAAAGCCTCAACATTAACTCTTCAAGTCTCTGTACGCTACAACAGACTAATAAATTCTAGATCACTGACTCTATATGTATCTTCCATCTAGTGGAAAGCAAGAGCTTGATCTTCCCTTATCTGATCAATTGTGAAGAGGGTTTGGTCCAGAAGGAACAAGCCGGTGAGAAACTGCATGAATCTGCTTGAACTTATTCTTCCTGGAGTTCAAAGAGGAGAGAATAGCAGAATAACTACGTATAAACATGGAAGAAAACTTGATTTCTGATCTCCTTTCTGAGTCAACATGGGTAGCATGGTTGGCTAAACGAGAGGTTGAACCTTGCATTACTGACAGCAGAATGATGAGAAGCAGAAAAAGGATTAAGGATTTTGGAACTCTCATAATTGTGAAGGAGGATAGGAGCTAGAAACGAGTGGTAAAATAGTCTTTGAATATGTTGGCAGGTTGGTAAGTCTACTAAGTAAGAGACTACAGTGAGGAAGGATGAGCAAATTTAACATATAAATATACTTTTAAATCCTTGACACGGATGATTTGTGGCTGGCACATTCCATGATGAATGTGTATGCCAAATGTCAAAAATTGACTTCGCAGAAGGTGCCTTTCCTGGACGAATTAGTTGATGCCTCCAGCTAACCTTAAACTTTTGAAATAGTTGATTTAAAAAGCTATTAAAGTTTCTATGACCAAGTGTTCAAGAATTCGATCATTACCGCTTTCACTCTTTATAATGAAATTGCATTTAAGCAAAAGATAAAATGAATGTGCATTGTTTACATTTCAAGTTTGTGCATTGTCTACATTTTGAGCTCAAAAAGTTTTTGCATGAGAAGATGTGTTAGAGATATAAAATAATTCTTAAGTTTTCACTTAATAGTTTAAGCTTTTGAAATTAGGATAATTGGTCCTCGACAGTAGCCAAAATGAAAATCTTGCTAATTTGTCAATGCTTCTATGTGGGAATTTATTTGAAAATAGACTTTAATTACTCTCATAAGCTTGTTGGAATTTCACCTGTGTCTATTATCAAAATATAACCGTCCACATCTATCATGCTAAATTCATCTAAGCTAAGGTTAAAATGTCCTTACCATATTTCATTGTTTCTCTTTGTGACGACTGGTATACATCAATAGGAAAAAATAAAAGGTATATATAGAATGCATGCCAATAATTACACATTTAATATAATGATTTTCTACTTTAATAAATCTAATACAACCAAAAAAGTATGCTAGCACTCAGGCTGCTCCATTAAATAAACAAGAAAGCGACATCAATGTTAATTTAGGAAAAAAAATTCAAATTTTTGATATAGTTTGCTCTTATTGCATATTTTATGCCATTTATAAAACCTAGTCTGCACCTAATTTACTTGACCAAATCAAACACTATCAAAAATCGCCCTCATCTCCTCCAATGTAGCCCCTCATCAGTTGAAAAGTTGCAGGTGTGGACATGTCAAGTATATATGGTAATGGTTTGGATTCTTCAATTAGCAGCAGGGAAGGCAATAATGAGTTAGACAAGCTGACAGTAACACGCAAGCATACTCTAATGTACATGCCAAATTTAGTGTCCTCCGCTGTCTATTATAGGGGTAACAAACTCTTCTCACTATTTTATATAATTTTCACTTACAGAAAAAAAGTATCACTATACAAATTTGGAGGGATAGTGTATATGATACCCATAAAGTAGATCTTGAGTTACACAGCTTGACTGTACTCAACCAAATGTTACTTTCCTAAATTTAAAGAAATCCTTAAAACCTATCTGCTTGTGTAGATTTATATATATGTCCCTCTACGTGTAGTTTTCATTTTGTTTGGTGGCTATTTTTTCCTTGTGAAAAGTCTGTTGATTAAAAGTACCTGAAACAATGAACAAAGTAAACCACGTGATAGTCTGAGGCGTGCTATGCACTGTCCTTAAGGAATATTTCGGCAACAAGTGCGAAATTCCCCCAGGATACAACAGACTCTTCCCGACTGAACCGAGGTCTCAAACAACAGCAAGGCCAAAAACCCTGTAACCCGTAAAGAGAAGAGGAGAATAAGAAGAGATGATGAGATTTTTCGACACACGAGGAGGCGGCAGCAGAAGAGAATAATATATCAGCATGAAAAAAAAAACCTAATACATAAATGTCATTAACCTAATACATAAATGTCATAAATCTAATAAAATCAAATTAAAACTTACCAAAACCGTGGGCTAAAATTAGGGAGTAATTAAATCTAATGATTGCCAAAAACTGCTACATTTATGTAATTAAAAAATCTTCCCCCAAATCCCGATTTTCTGGTAAGGTTCAAAATTCAAATATTAATTAAAATTATTTCCAAAAACTGGGCCACAAAGTCTTAGTTTCAAGCAATGTGGGACTTCATTCTTTTGAAATACTCAACATTCACAACAAAGTCAACTCATCATTTGATCCAGTGTCAATGCATGCAAAGGATGTGCATACATCTCCTTTTAGTTCATTTATTTCATTTAGTTTTTTGGATAACTTATTCATAAATTAGTTAAGGAAGATGATGATTTACATTGAGGATGGATCAACTAAGGAAGCAGAAGTACTTGAGAAATCTTAGCGTTGAGAGAACCAAAGTGTGTGAATATGAGGAGTGGAAAGAAAAAGTTGATGGGTACAATAGAAGATGATAAGAACTTCGATGTGCAGATTTTGTCTTCAACTTATGATCTTAAACTTTTGGGTCAAACTGGTGCTCACCCACGTGCATCAGGACACACACTCAAGTACTCCTTTATTCCAAGCACTTGGAACTTCCCTGTTTGATACCCCCAAGTGTTTCTTGTTTGCATAATTTCAAGCAGAAGCCATTAAAAAAAGAAAAAAGAGGAAAAGTAGATTAATTGAACTTATAAAAGTTGTGGATCTTCTTCGGTATGGATTTGGCAAGATACAGATGAAAATACTGAAAGGAACATTACTAGGGAGATAATCAACATAGAGAATGGACAAGTACATTATTAGTTCTTTCACTATATTATGCCAGCTGAACCCCAAAAGTACAAGCAATTTTCAAGTGATATGTGCAAAATGTTTGCGTTATTGTAAATATATCAATGGAAATGTCATTCCTTTATGATGCAAACTAGAGTACCATTTGGTTTCTGGAAAGATAAGGAAATGAAATCAAATATTGCTTGTAGTTCCTTAGGCATTCATTCCACTTCTAAGAAAATTCCTATGCCTTCTAGTACCAGATCTACTTCACTAGAAACTTCAATATACCTATTTTCACTCAGTTATGAAGTGGGTTTGGTCCACCTGGAGTAGCAGTACGTGAAACAGTCTGAAATCCACTGACCTTATTGTCTTTGATTTCTGCAGTATGATAATTAGTACCCAAGGCCTGTGGGAATGAAAAGGGGAACCTGGTTCTTGTTCTTTCTTCCATCTCTTCCTTCCCACCCCAGATAATGTGCCTGAAGCTTGAAAGATGGAGTATTGCAAATATAAAAAGAAAGAACATAATAATTAAGGCTGAAGAGTTATGAACTCTCATGATTCCAAATGATAATGAAAAAAAGTGGGAGGGTGGGGATGAATACTTAGTTTAATAATATATTTAGAAAAGACATCAGTTCACTGTTTACAAAACACAATATGAATAAATACCTGTGAGTGGTTAGCAGGTGTGCTATTTAGTATTTGCATCTATGCAATCAATCAACTTGTGGTGATAAGTGTAGACACATGAGCCAAATTAGATCTCAATCATACGTAGGCCTAGTTGAATAATTGATGGTCACAGATTTCGAAAAGATTAGGAGTACTAATGTTACATGCACATACAGATTCCTCACACACCCCACATACTCTTATGTAAGTTACTGGATAACAATTGAACTCACTTCAACTTTTTTGAAAGACTCTATTGTGCACAGACCCTCACATACGTGTGCAACCATCATTATTCAAAAGATTATAGATATTTACATAAACTGTTTTGCACAAACTGTCATGTGGATAAATTAATTGACCCCACTAATATTGTTCTACCTAATATAACAAAGAACAGCGATGGAGGAAGATTGAATCATAATGATAAGGTTATTGCTTGACTATAGCAGGGTCTAATCAGACAGTTTAGTAGCACTATTTATGTGTCAATGTGCATAGTTCGTAAACTTTTTTTCTTTCTTATGGTACACTAACTTTATAGCTGATGATACCGTAAGGTCTAAGGTGATCTAAACCAGCAAATCTGTGTTAACAGTGTGGATACGGACCATAGAATTCATAGAATGCAGTTGTAGGGGGGCCAAGGCATTTAAGAAAGGAAGCAAACCAAGTCCACATTTGATACCCGATGTTGAATTGAATGTTGATCAAGCAACAGAAAGGAAGTACTCTTTACTTTTCTAAAGACTGTTATTCTTAGTGAAGTTAGCAATCAATCTCTAGTACCAACAATTGGTATACCAGGTGAATTAACTGGCATCTTCTCAACGTATCCAATTTTGACTGCTTGAATGAAACAGACGATTTGTTAGTTGATTAATAACCTCTCCTTATCAACATGTACATCAATTCGGTGCCTAGGACAAGCTAATTAATTTGAGCTACGTAGCAAAAGCATAGAGTTTAGGTTAGGTATCTAAAGAGGGGCATATCTGCAAGGATCACTAATTTAGACGTCATTTTTTGTACATCATTTTTACATAATTTTAATTTTTTGTATAAGGATTAGTTACAATTCCTCAACAGAAATCTAGAAGTAGGTGAATCTGTATAGAAATTCACCCTTGTCTAAAAATTGTGATATAAAAAGTAAGGGAAATATTATAGTGCCACCAATCATTACCTATGCAGGATTCACTAATCCTGCAAAGATGCTCATATATATGATACTGTTATGTTGTCAAGGAAAATGAGAGGATGAGAGTATCCAAATCCAGCGGTGCTTGTATATCTAACGCTACATTACTTCCGTAGGTTTGAACAATATGATCCTAGCTCTACAAATTTCTTTAGCAAATATAGGACGATCCCTTGTAGGCTAAAGGAAAATGTAGGATTATCCTAATTTACATCTAGAATATGAATTTGCAGCATTTAAAGATAACCTTAGATAAAAATATATCTAAGCTCCAATTTTGTGTTATTTAGATAATTCACATGCACAACCTAAACCAAATAGCACTTCAGAATTTCAGATTATGAAATCGACGGAAATTGTTATTCAAGAGCTTACTTAATTTTAATATGCGAGCTTTGTGCTAATGGAATTAGTCGAATCCACATGATAATAAAGTCATATTAAATCAAATTATAAGTGATAAACTGAATTTAACTCATAATATTATACGGGTAATATATGTATGCAGTATGCACAGTTTGATTCGATTTCACCTTAAAACAATGGACCAAACCCAAAATTTTGTTAAACTAAAATAAACCACATAATTAAAAAAAAAAAGAAATCCAATTGCGGTTTAATTCAATTTACAATTTATAACATCGCTACTCATTTTCATTCTTTACTACACTTTTTCTAATCCCATTTTAACTTTTTTGTGAAGAGGAGGGCAGAGCAAAAATTTGTCGCTTAAAACTCAAGTTCTTGAGGAGAATTTTAAAGAATTGAAAATTAATTAAATAAAATCATTTTCAGTTCCTAGTTTATACTCTAAAAACTTTAATTTGAAGAGATAATAATTAAAAAGATGTTTTATGTGATCCACGTATATGTGATGTAGTAACTACAATCACATTTGTTTGACGAGGGACAATCATCTCTATTTTCATACCAATGTTGTTACCATCACCACAACTGTCATTGCTACCTCCACAATCACCACAAATTGCCACATAATTAAAAAAATCAATTTAATTGTTTATATTTCTCATTTTAAAACTACGTGACACTTATAATTCTTTAAAAAAAAACTTAGATCATACATCCAAATAAAAGTAGAATTAAACTCAGAATTACATTTTTATTTCATAATTGTTTTTACAATCTAGACATAAAATTCCAAATTCTAATTTAATTTTAATTATAGAATTAAAATTAAAATTATGTTTCTAAATTACCCAAACGCAGCATAAGGCACCTTTCAGCTGTATCTCTTATTACTCCTCCTGCACTGGCACACCCACTTCTACTAGTAACTTTGAAATAACCATCCATATTAACCTTAACCCATCCCTTATCTGGGAACCTCCATATTACATTGCGGTTCTCTTTTTTCCATTTTCACTTCTACCCAAGTTTACTTCATATTACGTTGCAGTTCTCATCTTTCCCATATTATGCATTACTTCTCAGTTCTCACTTGGTAATTTGGCATGCTGACACACTTAATTCGCACAAACATAGATTACGTAATTACCACATAACTTGGTGTTTTCTTTTTGTCTTACTCTTATTTAGTCGTATGTTTGTTTATCCATTTTGGCCAGTTTGTTTGGTTGTTTTTGAGGTTTTTCTTGACAAGACAAGGATGAAGTAGGTATCTGTCTAAATTCATCCTTTCCAAAGATAATAGTGAGATTATACCAAAAAACATAGATAATAGTGTGATCTTCCAAGTGAATGCTCCGAGACAATTTAGAAAACAACACAACACCGTTCACTGTCAATTATTATCAAATCAAATCAACTGCGTGCCAGAATACATACTTGGGGTAAGATGAAACATATCAATCAATCGAGGGAAAAAGCCACAGCCTTGCCATTTCCCTGGATTCATTTATTCTTTCCTCAAAGCACTGTATTGTTCATCAAGGATTATACAAAAGACCACTACTTGGCTCAATATAAGATCACAAATATCATTGGTCTATTGCCACTAAGTAATATACATCTCATGGAATACAAAAGGAAGCTTAAACCTTAGGATAACTGAAATTCACCACTAACAATTCATTATTTATCGAACTGAATATTCAAGCAAAGTCACAAGTGCAAAAGGGGTAGCCTGAAACAATGAAAACTTGTCTGACATTTGCTCAATACATTTCACAAAGGATCAGTCTTATCAGCAGCTCCAATAAAATTGTTTCCATCATTTGCAAGAGTATTTGTGAGACAATCCAACCATTACTCTTTATCTGCATCAACATTTGAAGGGGTTTCATCACTTTTAACATTTGCAGTTTCTGATGGGCCGTCTTCAGTAGGCTTAGCAGCATCAGCATCACGGGGACTAGATTCGGATGGTTCACTGGTGGATTCTGCTTCAGTTACTGGAACTGTCTTTTTGACAGTTCCAACCTTCACATACTTGCTCATAAACTTATATTCCCAGTCTTGCAAGGCCTCAAGCTCAAATGGGCCAAGTCCAGAGATATCCCCAGTCAGATCTTTCTCTTCAAAAGACATCTTTGCTAAAGCTCTGCTGGCATCCTTGCCAGCAAATAGAGCATAAGGTCCACCGGGTCCATAAAACATCCTGGTAGGACACATTTACAGAAACATAAAAATAAAAAAAAATTAGGGCGCACATGGACGCACACACATATATATATCACTGATTGCAGAATAGACAGGGCGAATGTGTTGTCAAGCAGAACCATATATCACTGTCCTTTTGCAAAAATATTTTCTTGGACATTGCCATTTAAAAGTATAAAATCAAAAGAAAAATCAATATATAATATATTTTTTCAACTTGCAAAAATATCAGGTATATTGAGGGTTTTCTGATGATTTCCTCATCTCCAATACCATTCATTACTTTCGCTGAAGAAAGATATACATGTTAAAAGCAGTGTAGGTAGTCAGGTTGGCGGACGACTCCTTTTTGCACTGGTATCATGCCGGAATTGCAACTCTGGTGCTGGTGCAATTCAAACCATTCTGAACCTATAATTCCCAGTCGGGTCACAAATCACAACAGGATCCGATGTGTGACCCTGTAAGGAACCTAGTTTACTGATAGGGAAAATATGGGCGTTAGCTCCTTACAAGCAGAGGTAAACCTCTGCAATTACAAAATAGAACTGAAAATAACACTCCTGCAGAACTTGGAGGGTCTGCTCCTCCATGCCAAATGGCCTCAAATCCTCACTCAACTGCTGGATACCCCACTCCATGATCCTTCCCTCCCTTTTATCTCGTGCTCCTCCCAATTATGGTATGATTCCAGAGTATTCTTCCCCAACCATGAGCTGCCAGCTGTTAAGTAATTGCTGTCAACATTTCTCTCTCTCCTAGTCAGCCCCTCACACCTTTCATCCCTTCTAGCCAGCAATGAGCCCCTACATTCTCCCCTATTTTTCTTTTGTGCACCTTAGTAATAGGTAGCATACTAACAATACTCCACCCCAAAAGATTCACCTTGTCCTCAAGGTGAAGGTTTGGATAAGCATAACTAAAGACCTTCCTCAGGGTCCCATTGCTTGAAACATAAGGACCAAGTTATGCTTGAGGCATAAAAACTTCCACCTGGGTCCCATTTAGCAGAGCCTCCTAAAACTTCTCTAACTATAGTATAACTTGAGGCCCCAATAAGAGCCTTCAGCCTTCCACACACAACAAGTTGGCCATGGTTCCTCATGTTGAGTAACAACACTGCATCAAGCACATAAGTGATCTCTTGGACACCTTCATATCTGAATACAAGCCACATTTCATTGGATCAAGACTCAAAAGAGTCCACATATCTTGCAATATGGTTCAAACCTTCTTCATAGATGGCTCTTTGCAGCTGAAATTTATTTGGAAACGAGTTCTCAGAACCAAATTGTGATGTTTCCAAGACACAGTTTGATTTTCCAGCAGATAGCAAATCTTCAGAGCAAGTAGAGGCATTTAAGAAAATTTCTCCAAAATACTTCTCCCTCAGTCCACTTAAGTAAACAGGAGACCCTCTCTCTACCTTTTTCACTATCTGAGGCAAGGGCACTGAATAAGCCGATGCAACCAAATCATTTGGCATACAAAGGTTATTTTCAAGAGCTGCAGTCAAGGATGGAGATTCAAGCCCAGGACAACATAGCAATTTTCTGCAGCAGAAGCCGCAAAACCTCCTAATACATTGTTGCAACCCAGCTCCGCACTCATCATCTCACGATGCTGGAGATCTATCACCCATAAGGTACAACATTCAACAACCAAAGCCCTGCACAATGACCATGATGCCCTCAAACAAACCCAGTGCAATGACCATGGTACCCTCAATAGGCTTCCTTGCTCTAGTGAGAAGTCAGTTTGAGCAGTAGCCAGCGGAACCGAAACCAAAGACAGCTTCACCTGCTGTTCATCCCTCTTGCCCACGAGTCATAAGCCTCCAGCCTTGAAACTTGTGGGTGTGAGGTCTGCCCTCAAATGTCCACTAAACCAAATGATTCCCTCTGCTGCGCCTACCAACTAATCTTCTCCTTGTTTCCGTCCCACCTGACCTTCAACAGCATCTTGGAGCGAATCTGGTGGCTCAGGCAGTGCAGGTGGCGAAGGATTAGCCCAATGCCCTGTGGTCATCATACATCGTCTGAAATAGTTGCCTCACCAAGGTCTGCCCTTGATTCCGTATGTGCTCTCTCCTTCGATCACTGTTAACTCTATTTGAGGCTCAACGAGCTAAGGGTTGAGGTCGAAGGACTTGGGTAGCCTCCACTCGCTGCCCTGGCCATGGGTGAATGTACCCCAGCTTCTGAGAATCACCCGACCCAACCATCTTGGTTGTTAAAATAGGCCAGTTTGGGTTGGGTCCGGATCGAAAAGGTATGTACCTGTTCATCCGCCCCACTTCCATTTCCCTTTTTTTCTTAATCTTCCTCCCTCTCATCGATCTCTCGTCCCATTTCCGTTTTGTCTACATCTAGTAGCAGCTTCTTCTTCTCCCCAAATATCTCAGAACCATGGAGGTTCTTTTCCTGCTCACAGCCTTGGTTCAGAGGCCTTTCTTTTTCTTCCTCTTTGTGCTCTAGCTGGAAATGTTGCACAAGCGCTTCACGTTTCAGTTCAAACCATTGCAGAAACGTCTCAGGAAAATTTTTCAGTTTTGGAACCCCATTCATAGAGCTAGTCCAGGGCTCTTCCTTCCAAGCCATGGATTAAAATCGATAGCCTCTCATCATCTGGAATGTCGTTGATGATGCAATACCTCTCCACTTTGTAGATCCAACTATAGGGATACTCTCCAGTGAAATAAGGAATCTCCATCTCATCCATTTTTAGTATGCACCACATCTCCCAAGATCGGGAGCTCTGATACCAAATGTTAGGAACCTAGTTTACTGATAGGGAAAATATGGAGGCTAGCTCCTTACAAGCAGAGGTAGACCTCTGCAATTACAAAATAGAACAGAAAATAACACTCCTGCAGAACTTGGAGGGCCTGCTCCTCCCTGCCAAATGGCCTCAAATCCTCACTCAACTTTTGGATACCCCCCTCCACAATCCTTCCCTCCCTTTTATCTCGTGCTCCTCCCAATTCTTGTATGATTCCAGAGTATTCTTCCCCAACTATGAGCTGCCAGCTGTTAGGTAATTGCTGTCAACATTTCTCTCTCTCCTAGTAAGCCCCTCACACCTTTCATCCCTTCTAGCCAGCAATGATCCCCTACATTCTCCCTTATTTTTCTTTTGTGCACCTTAGTAATAGGTAGCATCCTAACAGACCCAAATGGAAAAATAGCTCAATTTCCCTATATTTGGATTTTTTTAGTAAAAAGGGAGGGAAAGTGCTGAAAAAAGCCTTCTGATTCAGAATATAACTAACCCACTTCCTAATTAACCCTATCTTGATTTACTTTTAGAGCTTAGACTTTTTAATTTTTGGCACATGCGTTATTTGGCTTTGAATGTTGACATTTGTCACTTTTTAAATGATTGAGTCATATTTTAAAAGTGGCCGTCTGATTCATGATTTGACAACCATGGTTAAAAGTAATGGATGCCAGTATGTTTGCTTGCAAGTAAGACATTAGGAATGGTTGCCTCATCTCAGAGGGACAGGATTTCAAAGTTCTAAGCAGCATGAATATTCAATACAAGAAAACCATTTTATCTCTTCTTTTTTTATGTGTGTGGGTGTGTACTTTTTTTTCTTTTTTTGGAGGGGGAGCAGGGGGGGGGTTGCTACTCTCTTTCTCTAAAAGGAGGCCAAGGTTCATCCTCCATATTGAGCCAAGTTTCATCCCAAAGACTTAAGACTCTAGCTGATCTAAGGTAACTAGAGCAGACCTAGACACCATTGCAACAAAAATAAATGAAGTTTCTTAAGGATAACTTATGTCAAAATTAAATGAAACACCACATTGACATATGATGCACACGTGCTCATTAGGTCATGAAAGGTCTAAAAAATGTGATAGTTTCAAAAGAAGTGATAGGCAGTTAGGTTGCAATGACAATACCAAAACAAGCATTACAAACTGTAAACCATGTGCACGGATTCGTATCTACAGAAAAAATAAGATGCTCTTATTTTCCCTTCATTGTCATACCCACCTAATCCTTAAATCAGAGACTTACATTTTTCATACCATATAAAAACTGTATGAAAATCTTAGCTTATAGGATAACTTACTTTTGGATAATAAGTGGGACTTTCCACATCCATAACTTGACAAGTGAGTCATTCCAACAGGCCTAACTTCGAAATGAGTGACCCCCCAAAACATAACTTTCAGGAGAAACTAAATAAGCAAACAAATTCATGATTTGCAGACACTAGAAAGAACATTACAGTTAGAATGAGAGATAATGTTTGATAGCCCAGAAATAGCATCCACATTGATAAAACTTTGGCCCATTCAAAAATAAGGAACATATCAATACTATATTTCGTCCAACCCTCTTTGAGATGCATCAAAACTATAGAGAAAACCATTAGAAAGAACACAAACAGACATAAAAATGAGCATAGCATGAAAACAGGGACACCCTTTTTCAGCTAAGGAAAAACTACTCCTGACTTCTGACTAAGGGTCTACTTCGTTGACTAACAGGAAATTTGGAAGGTGGAAAATTCAAAATGAAAGTCACTTTACACCTAGTGTGCTTGGTATAAAAAAAATAAGACAAGGTGGAAAATAAATTGAAGTCATTTTCAGACTAGGCCATAACTTTGGTTGAAAGTCATTTTCACTCGGTTCTCTATTTTCCACCTTCCCACTTTCCACCTACTCAAGCAAGCATACCATGAGGCTAGGCTTTACAGTAGTGTGAACAACAAGGTGGAAAATGGAGGGTTGAAAATCGACATTGTATTTGGAGACAACATAACTATAGAAGATACATCCATTATTTTCAATCCTCCAATTCCCATCTTCCCATTTTCCGCTCAAACCAAGCATACCTGAATGTCAGTCAATAAGATTGGATTTCAAAACTTGAGAAGCGTATCCTCTTTTCATCATATCAGCAACAAAAAGAAACATAAGGAATCACATATAGAAAACAAAAACAAGAACAAGACCTCCAAGTATGGAATAGAAATACAAAATCAAATAAAAATCCTGAAATTGAATTATCAACTCCATAAAAGGGCACCAAAAAATAATCACAAAAAACTTAAAACTATAACTAAAAAGACTACAAAAAATCCTAGACAGAGAAAGATGAGAGACAAATAAAGTATTAAAAAAAAAAGACTAACTTCAACAAAAGTAACCCAGAAAACTTCCTTCAAATACAAATTCAGCAAAAACTAAACATACCCAGAATCCAAAAAAGCCGTTGACCACCCAAAAGAAAACCCAGAACCCAAAAACACCCAGAAAAAAAAAGTAATAATCCAAAAGCTTCCCCAAAACAAGGAACCAAAAGGGTGTTGCTATACCTGCTCTGGGAAACATCATAGATCTGACCCTTGATAGCCATGAGCAGAGGCTTCTCGGGATCTGAGCCATCATAGGCCTTGAGGTCCTCCTCGGTGACCTCACCGACCTGAACCGGGGGGCGCAGTGGCTGCACCTGCTCCTCAAAGTCCCTGCTGCTGGGGCGGTGGTGCTGATCAGAGGACCCAAAGAGACCCGAAACGACGTAGTACACGGCGAGGAGAAGAGCCAGGACGGTGAAGAAGGTGGCTGGAGCCAGGCCTGTGTAGGCCACGATGGCTTCCTTCAGCGTCTCCCACAGTTGCAGAGCCATGGCCTTTTAGCACTGTCACTGTGTTGTGTTAACTTGTGTTGTGTCTGTGTTTTCGAGAGAGAGGGCTAAAAGAGAGGAAAAGGTAAGATTTTTATAGCATCGACTCATAATGTTTTTACCAGGGTTTGGTCTTGTGACAAGGATGTCTAACTTACCCAACGATTAATTTCAGCAAATTAATAATAATAATTTATATACATACATATATATATATATATAAGGTAGATAGATACAAGGAATGGAAGCTCCTACTCATTTTTTCATAAAAGCTGTCGTTTTTCCTAATTTTCGAGAGGTAATTACATAAATATAAGAATGGAAGGAAATAAATAGATTCCTTTTCTACTTGAACCAAACAGTAAATCATAAATGATCATTTCATTTTCATTCTAATTCCATAAAAATCGATTCCGTATACCAAATGTATATGTATCAAACTAACATAACAATCTCACTAAAATGAGAAGAAAAAAAAAACCCTACAAATGAAAGGAAAAGATAATTAACTTCAATTCATTACTCACTTCTTTTCTCTCTTTTTTTTTTGTGTCTCATGCCCAAAGAAAAATATATAATGAAATCTCAATGATTTTTATATATTTAATCCATAATATAATTTAACCCAAAATGACATAACACAATTGTAAAGGATTGATTTTACATTTAAATTAGATATTATATAGAATTTTTTTTGTTACAATAACGACACAGAAATTAAAACCTTGACCTTTTTTAAATTATCTAAATCCCTCACTACAAACCCAATCGTAGTAGTTTATATATAAAAAAAATTCATTTAATCATTTAGGTTATATGTAATTTTAAATTTAATTTATAGGGTTAAATCTTAAATAATAATATATTTGATGAAGAATTTAAAAATAGAGGAACATGGCTATGGTTACCCTTACTAAAAGTCTATGGTGAACTCCTTAAATTAGAGAAGACTAGTTTAAGACAACACGTCAACACCTATGGTTGGATTAGATTGGCAGATATGATTTGTAATTTATGGTACACGGTTACGGGTACGGATAGCATAATATCACATAACATTATATATATATATATATATATATATATATATATATATATATAGGGAGCATATCAAGTGAGAGAAGTAGTTTATTATGAGAGTGAGAGGAGCAAATCTTGACCATTGGATCATCTATGGATCATCTATGAGAGAAGTAGTTTATATATATATTGCACCACCATCAACCTCCTCGCCCAACACAAATTTAATCGAAGTATAGAACGAATTTCAAATTATGATCAGGCCTGTATTATAAGTACGTAAAATGGAGCCAATTTTAAATATTATCTGTCTGTTAATTACTTAAAAAACTAGGTCTCATCTAATTCATTTTTAAATAAAAAAACTCACAAAAATTCCATGCAAAAAATAAGTTAAAGATAATTATTCACAATCAAACACCTTGATTTTTTTAGTAGATATTCTTTCTTCTTTAAACCTCGACTGTATCTTTTAAAAATTTGATCGATAATGTGGCAATACTACTTGAATTGTTATATCATTTGGGACAATAATTTTAATTCAAGTCTTAGCATTTGTAGGCTGTTGCATTATTAGTATAAAAGGTATCATATTCAACGATAACAATCAAACCTTAACTCAAAAAAAAAAAAGTCTTAAAACTTATTCTTCAATTTTTATTTTAAAAAAGAATAACTCATTCAATATGAGAAATAATTTTCATGCTTATAATAACTAAGAGATTCTATAAGGAAAACAAAAATAAAAAAATGAATGTGAAAACTTAAAACCGAAACAAAGGGATAAATAACATTGAGAAACATGTAAATTTAGCAAAGTCCCCTAGGTAAAATGTTCCTTCGAAACTGCTAGTTTCTCTCCAGTATAATAGTGATTTGGGTTTAGGGTTTACACATAGGTAATATTACCTTACATTCCAAATTTCCAATCTACCACAGCAAACAAGAAGAAAAACATCTAACAGATTAGGCAATAAATATCACCAGAACCACTAACAAAGTTTCAAGTACAAAAGTCAGGCCCTTACCCTGCACACTACCGATTTCATTCCAAACTTGTATACATTTTTTGTTTGGTCTAAAGGGTGTAGACACTTGATAGTTGACAAAGACAGCGTCACTACCTGTAATTTTGAGACTAAAATTGCCCAAAACTGTTCTCCTCATGCTCCACAAAGAACTAAAACTTTTGTCTATCAAATTTCCATAATAGAAAACACTTTTCTTCAAAATGAATACAATTACTCTTAGAGCAGAAAATAGAGAACATATTCCTATGTACAGTTTGAAGATTTGACAACCCCTCCTTCTAAAGGACACGACAATACATTTCATTGCTAATAACTCAACAAAGTTTATTTGGATCTACAATTAAGGTAGCACAATAAAAAAGCAACATAAAATGTTACATAAGCTGCAACAACTAAATCACTAGCATACCACTTTTGTCTGCTTAAAGTGCAAGAGACCTCACCTCATCTGTTTTCCAAAGCCATTCCTCATACTTGTACCACCTAACCAGCCCTTCATCAGTTCTTGTTCGCTGGCACATGATGCATGAGTCCTCCATGCATGTGAGAAATTCGCGTAACCGAGATGCCATCTGACGAATAGATGGATCAATTTCTTTAATAATTCTTTTATGTTGAGGAGGTGGAAGGGTTTCCATCAGAATGCAATGTGATATATTGAGCACTTCTAAATGTTGTAAGCTATTTAGGATGAGAATGAGAACATCCTTATATAGAGTTGAGCATCGAAGGCTCAAGACTCTTAATTTTGGAAGAAACACGGCAAGAGACGAAGCGAAGTAAATATCACATGGCCCCATAATCTTGAGTTCACTGAAGTTCTTGCAATGTATTGAGATTTCATCCAGAAGGTATGGTGGATTTGCTATGCTAGGCATTGTTAGGGACTCCAGATCTTTCCAGCCACGAATGGCCTTGCACATTCCTGTTTTCTTAATTCTGTTCCAAGCTGGTAGCACAAGTCGTCTGAGTTGGGGACACCTGCAACATGGGAGAAGATGACTATCTAATTAGGCAACAACATACAAAATCTCCATTTTGAAGGAGTTATTGTATCACAAATCCTTGTCCCCCTTCTCTTCTAAAAAGGAAATGCAATTCTGCTAACAAATTTGTTAGCACTTAGAACTTAAATTATTTTCAGATGTTTTCCAGCACTCTAGAAAAAAAATTTAAGAAAAAAATCTATGAAAAACTAGTCCTCGCAAAATTATTGCTTCAATATTAATTAAGCAATTTTATTATGTTAGAATCAAGAGGAAAGATGATCAACATATCAGAAACCCCAAGGAGGTTAGAAGTATTCATTCCTAATATATAACACAATGGTGTAGCCCATGCAATAAATGGAATTTTTTTATTTTATTTTTGAAAGAAGAACATCAAAAATTATATTTTACTTATAATCATTTTCATTATTATTACTAAATTTAAAGAGAAAGACAATTAAAAATGATGAACAAATATTTATATTTAATTTTGAATTTATCAAAAGTTATGTTTTACCTATAATCATTTTTATTATTATTACTAAATTTAAAGAAAAAGACAAGTAAAGGGGATGAACATATATATATATATATATATATATCTAATATTGACTTTACATGTTTTATATATTGATAAATTGCTTTTGAAAGTTGAAATTACCTTTCAGCAGTGTATGTCAACTGATCATCACTTACGTACAAGTTGAAATGGAAGATCAATGTCAGTATACTACCCCTGCTGAGACTTAAGGAAGTCTTCAACAAACGGGTCAATGTCCTATCAGATCGTCCATCAACATAAACAAATGGCTCTAATGGAATCTTGATGAAATTAGATTTTAACATTGACAAATCAAGTGTCTTCCAAAGAAGCGGATCACAGCAAGCCATACGCCATGCACTACAAACATGAGCAATGCCGGAAGTTAACTGAAAGATATCAAGCAACTGGAAAATCTTCACCAAAATATCTATGTCCAGATCCTCCCATCTCCTTATGTTAGAGTCGCTGTCTTCCATTACGCTAGTTTTCCAAAATTCTTACTGAATTTCAGTGCAAAGAAACACCTACATAAACCAAATTAAAACCTATAATAAGTTTAAACCATTAAATTGAAAAACTAAATAGCAGTACACAAAAAGTAGAAGAAACGTTCTGAAATAAGCAAAGGGGGAAAGCAATTATCAGAAAATTATGTACTGTGAATGACTAAATTCACTATTTCTGATGATCAAATACTACTTGTTCTACATCAATATGTCCCAAATATAATCCAAATAAAGACAGTATAACCTCAGCCAGGAATGTCACACAAAATACCAGAAAACTCACCCAACCTAAACCTAATAAGCTCAGAAGTTTCAACCTTTGAAACTAAGATTGACTAAATTCCAGTTACAGCTGACTAATCATGAAACCTCTCTCTCTATTATATATGTAATTGCAGCAATAAATTGTAATTAGGGACAATTTTATTTGCTCAAAAGACAATCAAAAACCAAAAAAAAAAATTATAATCTTGACAATTAAAGGATGGGAGACATGGGCATCACAGATAATGAAATTTGAAATAGGTAATTATGTAATGGGAACCAGACAGTGATAAAAACATCATACAAAGAGCTCATATGAAAGCTGACTTAAATGTGTCATTTACTAACCTTCTACTTCTCTTGTCAACTAGAAGCATGATAATTTTAAGTAATTATAAATGAAAGAGATCATTTTCAGTCGCAGTGAGGTTAACCATGTACAAAAGAAGCATGCAGAAAGGAACCCTACTAACAAAACATTTCTTTCTATTCAAGTGGTCTACCTTTTTGGTTTAGCTTGGAAGTAACACCCTTTCTGACATTAAAAAGGGATCCATTGAATTCAAATAATTCATGAATCTTTCTCCTAATAATATCCCCATTAATTCTTGTATACACATGGTGTACATACATCGAACCATACAGGGATCCCGCCTGTACATATGAAATCTCACGTTTTTCCCTTATGAACCAGAAACTGTGTATGTTAGTGACCGAGTGTAACTGTTTCATTCTTGTTATTAAAATTTATCTGTCATTGTTTGAAAGAATGACAGACTGTCATACCATGTTCATTCATTTCCTTATGGTAAAATTATAAATAGGAGAAGGCAAAAGAAGCATATTGTGGACACGACAAACCATAACTTTAGGCTTTAGCAAGTCATTTTTTAAGAGAGAAACTGTTGTACCTATGAAACAAACCTTTGAGACCTATCCATCTACAAATCAGGATCACAGGGGACTGGAATTGGAGCAGTAAAAATGTTTGAGAAATAAGAGGCAGCAAAGAAAGACAAACCATAGAGAAGAACAGAGGAGACAAAGAGTGTTTTTCACTACATGGCTCACGGGTAGACTTGATTAGGTGTCCAAATCATACTAATGCAAAATCAAAATTTGATCATTGAAAATGAAAATTGGATGTCAAATGAGTGAGAAATGAAGAATTAATCAGACTGAACAAAGGCATCAAACCCTAAAGAACAATTGGCTCTAATTCAGTAAAACTCCCCAATCCAATTACTGTTGCTGCACTCAATCACATATGCCTAAAATCATCAACTTATTACTGATTTCCTTTCCACGACCCAGTAGTCCTACACCCAAATCTTTAATAAAATTGTAATCCTCTAGCACCAGATCTTGAAAGTGCCAAATCAAAAAAAAAAAAGTCCAGGACCAATCACAACTACCATTCTAAATTCTGATCAACCAAATTCAAGAAACCCATAAATCAATAAACCAAAAAAACAACACTTTCAAGCTCATACAATTCTGGGTTCATCATTTCAGATAAAGATCTAATCCCCATGAGTCCAATTTCCCATCTTTTTTCACACATGAATGAATCAATACACAACTACAGGTATACTTGTGCTTTGTGTTGTGTGTGTTCTATGTACAGACGAGAGAGAGAGAGAGAGAGAGAAACCCTGAAACAACAAAGTACTCTTCGCTGTGGATGAGGGTGTTGTAGTTGTTATTCTTGTTCTTGTTCTTGTTCTTGTTCAGTTGCAAAGTTGAGGGATGACAAAGACCAAGGCTTTTATGGTGCCCATGGTTTGGTTCTTTTTTCACAAAACATGGAATAGAAGTGAGGAGTGAGGAGGAGGGATGCGGATTGTAAGGGATGCTCGGAATTTACGAAAAGAGTCTTCCTTTGGTTTCTGAAACCACCTGGCTTCGACCGTTCAGTTTGGTAGCAAAAAGGTTGCGAATTTGAGGTTGTCTGCTGACTGCAGCAAAGGGGTCTCAGCTTCAGTGCTTCGGTTTTTGTCCACGTTAATTAACGCTACTATGTTGTTAATATTGATGTAACGCTTGCTCATATAGATGCCTATGGGTTTTGGACTTTTGGGCCTTCTGGCTATGCTATTCAGCTATGCCCCATCACAAGCCCTCGCACAGTATTTTCAAATTATTAAAATATTAAAATATTAAATAAATTTGATTTGATTATTAAATTAAACTAATTAATTTGATTTAAAAATAAATTTTCATGTTTGAAATTCATTCTAAAAACATAATAATTGAATTGATTTACAAATTAGTTTAGAAGTTAAAAATGCCTTTAAAATTTGAAGAATCTATCCTTGATTGAAATAGATAAATTACTTCAATCAAATAAAAGAGGTATCAAGGAATTTGACTCCATGCCAAACCCTCATTACTCCCCAATAATTAAATTTGAAAATAGATTATTGGTGGATGAACCTAGTTACAATAAATAAGAGATGATTGCAAGTGTTTCTCTTCTCTCACATATGAGCACAAATCAATTTACAATCATGTTATCAATGTTATAATGTGTAAAAAATGAGGTTTTTATTTTGTGTGTGTATATAAGGAATGAAAAAGACATTTATTTTGAGAACTTTTTCAGCTGCAATTCATTGTGAAGGAAAAATAGTTCCTAATGTTACATTGAATGATATTGTTTCACTTCTTCTTCCAAGAGAAATGATAACTCATTCAAGATTTAGAATTCCATTGACACTCGTTAAGAAGTCAATCTACAACATCAAACTCTACCTACAACATTAAACAAAGAAGTTTAAAGGCTAAACTTATTCACCATGCAAGTCTTATAATATAGGATGAAGCCTCAATGATTAATAAATGGGTTTTTGAAGCTTTGGATAAGACTCTAATGCTATGTTTGGAAAAGGGAAAGGGGTGGAAATGGAGAGAAAGGGAAGGGAAGGGAAGGGGTGGAGGGGGATACATTTCTCATTGTTTGGATGTTTAAGTAAAAGTAAGGAGGGGGAATCCTTTCCCCCTCCTTACCCCTCAATTTGAGAGGGAATAATTTTGGAGCTTTAAGGGAGAAGGAGTGGGAACACTTCTCCCTCTTTTCCCTTCCTTCCCCCTCATTAAAAGTTATCCAAACAAGGGTATGAGTTATTTTTTCCCTTCCCTTCCCCTCACTCCCTCCCTTACCTGCATCCAAACAATGCATAAGAGATATCGTGAGATTTTCAAATGTAAATAGCATAGACAAACCTTTCAAAAGAAAAGTTGTTCTACTTGGAGGAGATTTTAGATAAATATTGTCAGTTATTCCAAAAGGAAGAAGAGAAGATGTTGTTATGGCCACAATAAACCTATCTAAATTGTGGACTCATTGCAAAGTTTTTAAGTTAACTAAGAATATGAGACTGCAGTCAGAAGCTTTAACGTTCGACGAACAACAAATTAAAGAGTTTGCATAATGGATTATTAAAATGGGCGATGGGAAGCTGGGAATTGATAGTGATGGTGAAGCAGAAATTGAAATACTAGAAGATTTTTTTATTTTGAATTCAAAGCATCTTATCGCGGATATTGTTGAATTTGTGTATTCTAACTTGATTGAAAATATGAAAGATTACAATTTCTTTTAGGATAGAGCAATCCTTGTTCCAAAATTTGAAGTTGTCGAAAGAGTCGATGAATTCATTATTTCTTTAATTCCCGGAAAAGAAAAATAATATCTTAGTTATGATTCATTTTGCATAGCAAATCAATATGTTGGTATTGAATCCAATAGTGGTTTGAATATTTTAATTTGTGATGATAACGAAAATCTATATAGATCAACTAAAAATATCTACAAAGAAGTGTTTCAGAAGATATGAATGACAGTAATTAAAATCATGTATTTATACGGTGAAATCAAATCAAATTCACTCAAATCTAATCAAAATTTAAATGGATTTCTACACACAACTTAAAATAAAAAATTTTAAAATTAAATCAATTCTTATTTTATAACTTTCCAAGCTTAAACTTTTATATATAAATCAAATCAATTCCTAATTTTTTTAATTCAAAACAAATTTAGAGTAGATAGATAGAGGTCAATGATGGTTGCCTTAAATAGTATAATCAAATTACATCAACTCAAAGGTTTTGGATTCAATTTCTGTTGGTAATCCTTCATTAGTAAGTCATCTGTAAATTCGCTAAGGTTTATGGCATGTCTTGACCTTAGAATGTGAAAACATCTCCCCCCTAATCTTTACCCCAAAAAATAGAGAGATACAATAATTAACTGCAAAAAAGAAGATACATACAATAGTTTATTTATTTAATTTTAATGTTTTAACAATAAATATTAAAAATTTTATAGTATTAATAAAATGGTTTTGATGTTTTGTCACATTTTAGATGGTATCTTAAACATTTGTATCAAAGTACATGATTGCCTATTCACTATATGTATCTTTTTTGGTCTTTGCTTAAAGTATTCTTCTACTTTTTGGGTGTGTGAGACTTATTTTGTTTGGTGTACTAAAATTACCCATCTCTATAAGTTTTTTCTCGTGAGCTTGAACCACTCACATTGTTGAAGCCCCTCAACCGTTGATCAAAGTTACTTACCACTTGAGTCACCTCTTATGGGTATTCACCACACAACATCACATTAATATTCTAATTATAAATATATCAAATTGATATTTTAGCCTATGTTTGGATTGAGAGAAAATAGAGAACAAAGAAATAGGGGGAGGAGAAAATGGGTTAATGTGATTTTTTTCTCCTTTGGATGAGGAGAGAAAAGGGAGAGGAAAGAAAAAAAAATGGATGAGACCCACCAAAAATCCCTCTTATGAGAAGAAAAATGAGGAGAGAAGGTGGTGATTTAAAATTACAAGTTTACCCACCTTATTCAATTTTCTTATCATGTTGTCTTGTGCGAATAAGTCATTTTGTGTAACTATATTTTCTTTTTTTTTTCACTTTTTTACTCAATCAAATAAGAGAAAAATTTCTTATTTTCTTTCTCTCATCCAAATTTATGAAGAGAAAACTCACTTTTCTTTTTTCTCCATGTTCTTTCTTCATTTTTTTCTCATTTTTTTCTATCCTCATCTAAACAAAGAGTTAAATAGATATATATATATATATATATATATATAGGGGACATATCTAATGAGAGGAGTGATTTATTGTGAGAGTGAGAGGAATAAATCTTAACCATTGGATCATCCATGTATGGTCAAGATTAGATGTTACTTAAAGGTCACATGACCACTTAAAAAAGTCACATGACTTTATGTTTTAATCTTGACCATACATAGATGATCCAATGGTCAAGATTTGCTCCTCTCACTCTCACAATAAACCACTCCTCTCACTTGATATGCTCCCTATATATATATATATAATACCAAATTAGTCATTTAACCTTTGTTTGGATAAGGAGAAAATGGACAGAAAGAAAATAGAGAGAATAAAAAATTAAGATAAAAGTATATTTTATCTTCTAATGTTTGGATGAAGAGAAAAATTAGAAGTTCTTCTCTCTTGTTTGATTGCATAGAAAGTAAGAGGAAAGAAAATGTAGTTATATAAAATGATTTATATGCTTTCAATATAATGGAATGTAATTTTTTTTCCATTCTACATTTCTAACACACACTTCTTACAAATTAAATAAAATAAATAAAATTTACAACAAACATTAATATAAAGAAACAAAATTTTGACACCCAAATTAATTTAAAACATAATCTCAATTGTAAAAAAAAATATTGTCCATTTTAAAATGAACAAACTAGGTAAACTTCAAATATCTCTCACATAAACAATTTGGTCCTGTTATTAAAAATAACAAAATCAGGTTGAAAGAAGATGACGAAAAAAGAAAAGACAAGGTAAGAGACATAACTTCCATTTTATCTTTCAATTTTATTTTATTATTATCATTTTTATTATTATCACTTTTTTACTAACTTCATGACTCTTAATACCTTTTCATCATTCAAATACACCAATTACAGACCAACAGAGTGAATAATCACCTTAATTTGAGTACTTTTTGGTATGCCAAATATCATTTTTTCTATTTCACTCACATCATACATCAATTTCCTTCTTTATTCAAAATACAAAAGCAGTAAGCAAGTTGGTATAGACACCATTAGAGTCTTTACACACTAATTTTTTAATATTATTTTATGCATTTTTATTAACAAATTTAGTTTTAATAAATAATTATATTAATATTTTTCTACATAAATGTATATAAAATATAATGTTACACTTTTATAAATTTAGAATTATACGAATTTTTAAAAACCCTCTTTTTGTATTAGCCCAAAGAAGAAAGGAAAGAAATTGGAATTATTTTATAAAATATGCTGACTCACAAGGAAAGAAATCATTAACGGCTTGAGAAATTCTTATATTCTGCTGATCAAAATGTTAATTATTCCTCCACTCTAATAATGTCATGACAATTCCGAATTGGTGGGCTATTATGTTTTTTTTTTTTTTGCCAATGAGCTAAATGTGGTTAACAATGGTTAAAAAATAATATGGGTCTCATAATATTAAATTTACATTTACACACTTTTCTTTTTCTCTCTAACAGGTTACTGCATAACTAAATGTGATGTGAGTTTCACAATATTAAATTCACTTTTACTCACATTTTCTCGTTCTCTTTCTCTTATGAACTCCATCCACTCCTAAAATCTGCCAAGAGTTGGTGTCCAAGCTTGGCATAATTATTCCACTACATATTCTTGCACTGCTCTTTGTAAAGCTTGATTTAATGAGATGGATAATAGCAAATTCAACAACATATATTTTTACTATTTTGTTTATGCTTAACGTCAACTTTAAGAAAAGCTTCGATTTCAACAAGCATGTTCATGAATAAACAGCAAAATTTAGAATTAAAAAATCATGTTTCCTAAATTTGTTAAGACTTCTCACTATCATGTTTGTCCTTTTCCCTACGTCTTCTATCTTGGTCATTGCTTCTCCCATCTTCAAGATTTCTCACCACTCTTAAGATTAAAAAATCTAACAACTTAAAATAATAACGTTAGTTAAACTTGCATGACATCAAATCATGATAAAGAAATTCAGCCTTTAAACAATTGCTATTACAAAATTTAGCCTTTGCAAATCATGAATTTAAATAACAATCTATCTTTTCTTTCTTTTGATGACAACTACAAAAATTTGGAGGATTGCTGAAATTATGTGACAAAGTAGGAACTTTTTAGTATACTTGTTCATAGAAGTTTTCAAAACATATGAAATAACAAAGTTTTGAAGTCATTTAGGGGCTCATTCGCCTGCTATTTGATGCTAAGTCTATTGCTTTGTTATTGTCATTACAATATTTAGACCCACGTTTTAGATAGTGGTCTCCATTGAAAATTTGCTTATTGTTATTAAAGAAGACAAAATGTTAGTAACAAAGAAACTAAATTTTAATGATAAAAGAATTATTATAAAGGGTACAACATTAGCTGAGAAAAGTAGTTAACATTAACACTTTGTAAATATGGGCACAACTGAAACATTTGATTGATTAAAAGGGGACATATAAGAAGGCTTTGGAAAAGCCTATACATGAGAGTCATGTTAAATACTTATATGTTGCATGCTATAAAAATAAAATTTTAAATTGTATCTTACTTGATTTAAATTTATATGGCTAGATGGAATTAGATAACTAAAATAAGGTGAGATGACCATTATTGTGGTATTAAAAATGATGCAATTTCTTTAATATTAGCTCCTAAGCTTCCTTCACATTGAATTACTCTCCTTTTTGCTTTTGCTCCTAAGATACAAAAGGAATTATATAAATTCAAGATTATAGAAAAATAAAATAAAATAAAATAAATAGAGTCAATTGTACACATTAGTATTAGTCTCTTCTTTGTTTTCTTTTGATGAATTTTTCTTTTGTTCCCCCCTCAAATTACCCTTTTTGTCTACAATTGGGGCCTTTTCTCTTTGCTACTCGAGGTTTCAAAATGAAAGTATCAATCTTTCTTTGAAAATTCCAAAATTTCAACTCCACCAATTTCTTCATCCATGTTCATATGCATCAATTGTTTGAATGCCTGCATTCACCATTGAAGCTTAAGTTTTACCTTTCTCTTTTGAAACGTTATGTGTAGATCTTAATAAATGCATTTCCTCAGGCAATGCAAGTTCATGGTTACGTTCTTCTCTACACCTGACACTTTCCATGTTTCTTCTTCATCAATCTCCTAATTTATCTTTGCCTCACATCCGGTTCTAATATCATTTTTCTTGTAAGATTCATGACTTGAAGACTTATTATTCTTAAATTCATTTTTTGAGCAAATAAACTCTTTTATTTTAAGTCTTAGAGGATTTCCACAAAAGAATTATTTATTGATTCTAACACTAAAACCTAAAGCATGAGCATATTTCAAGTACAAGTCATATGCCTCATCTTCATCATGAGCAATTTTCCCCACATATAATTTATTTACAGATTCTCAGTGTATTATATTAGACCTATTTGTTATCTCACTATGATTCATCTATACTTCTTCCTCATTTTCAGCATAAGCTAATTCTTCATCACTCTCTTGACACAAATCTTTAGAACTACTACATTCAAGTTCAATGAGTTTCATATCTACATAATGCAACAAAAATATTACAAAATACAAGAATAAAAATGGAACAAAGATTAATATAAAAATATTGATGCTTGCATATTCTAGTTGCCATGTTCTTTTTATTTAACATTTCAACAATAAACTATGTAAGCCTTAAAATGATAATTTATACTTTTATCATGTTTTATCTATTATCTATATGCAATTATTATTTTATTATTATATTAAAATTTTAAAAATAAATATGAACCCAATATTAAAGAAATATAGACTAAATCTTAACTTACTTGACAATAGACAAATGATACACAGAAAAGAAAGAAACACTAGTATTGTATAAAAGCTTTACAAGTACAATACAAACAAATGGAGACGAAAAAAACATGGTGAAAATTTGTGACAAATTTGAGAAGTGGATGGAGTAATGGAGTTTCCAAGAGAAATAGAAGAAAAAAAGATAAGTAAAAGTGAATTTAATATTGTGAGACTCACATCACATTTAGTTGGGCATCAATTCATAAGAGAAGAAAGAAGAAAAATGAATAAAAGTAAATTTAATATTATAAGACTCACATCAATTTTTAATCATGGTAAAAGAATAATAATAATTTTCCAATTCTAAATTGTTATGATATTATTAGGATGAGGGAAAAATTAGCATTTTCACAAGGAAAAAAACTATTAACACCTCACAGAAGATGAATAGAAGGTAGGCAGATGAGAAGAGATGGGTAGAATTGTAATTTCAGCTCATCACTTTGCCTCTCTCTCATTTTCTTCTCATATGAGAAGAATTTTTTTTAAGTGGGTCTCATGAATTTTTTTTCTTCTTCTTATTTATTCTTCACATAAAAATGAGTTTTCTAATCATTTTCTTTCTTTTCAAATCCTCTTCAACTTCAATCAAATAATAAAAAATGTTACATCTTTAAAATCAAATTAATTTAAAAAAACTGAAAATGATTACATTAATATCGCTAATAAATGAAATACTAACGTGAGATCAGAAAAACGGTGTCGCTTGCAACTGCTGGTCTTGTTCCCTCGCGAGTGGCAGAGCTTGGATTCGCGATTCGAATTTCAAAGTTTGAAACTCGAAACAAAACCCTCTCTTTCGCTCCCAAAAGCTTTTTCCTTCTTCGCAGAACAATCTCATTTCTCTCTCTCTCTCTCACACACACAAAGTCTCCTTCCATTGTAGCGCCCTCATGGGGGTGAAGAATTTGTGGGATATCCTCGAATCCTGCAAGAAAACGGTTCCCCTTCACCATCTCCAGTTACGCAATTTCCCCCCTAACATTTTCTCTGCCCCCAATCAAAATCTGTTCTTGCTCCCCCTTTTTTGTTCCTCTTTTGCTGACTTGATGTGGGTCTGTGTTGGAATCTGGTCTCAGGAACAAAAGGGTATGCGTCGATCTCTCGTGCTGGATGGTGCAGCTTCAGAATGTGAGCAAGTCGCACTCTTGTCTGAAGGAGAAAGTCTACCTCAGAGGCCTCTTTCATCGCCTTAGAGCGCTCATTGCTCTGAATTGCAGTGTGGTTTTCGTTTCAGGTGTGTCCCTTTTGTATTTTGCTCTTCTTGAAAAATTACCTTTCAATTTTATGAAATTTGAGAGAAAATTGTTTTTTTTTTTTTTTTATGGAGTTTGCACCCATTAGTCTTTACTAGTGAACTTTGGGTACAGTGGGTGCAGGGTAGTTCAAATGTGAGAAATATGGGTAAAGTGAGTGACTTCAATTTATGGTTAGAGCCGACACATATCCCTTTAGACTTTTGGTATAAGTGGTATGCATATATGTATATCAAGTGTTCTTACTGGTATTTTGATGATTGTTCCTCATTATTGGCATTAGAGCTGGCAGTTTGGCTATAAAAGTTATTGGGATAATAATCTTATGAATGCTGAGACAAGTATGGATCTGAATATGATTTTAGTTTGGCAACTTCATTGTTCTAAGTCAGTTTCGTTGGTGGAGTCAGTCCAGTGTACCAGTAGTGATACCGTTGCTTGGCTTTTTTTTTAAATTAATAGTTAAGTATCATTCAATTTAGATTTATTATATAGAATGCTTTGCTGGTGGTCTGTTGGCAACTAATGCAACTGATGATATCAGCAATATGCCAATACCACCTATAACAAGCCTGGATCCTTAATGCATGGGTCAGGTGGGCTACATGTTGATTTCGAACTAGAATTGATGATTTATGGTTTTATGCAAGTGAGTCTAATACAACGTTGACAAGAGTTGCAAAATGTTAGAGATGTGTAATGGGTCTCCTAAGATATAGGTGTACGCTTTTTGGATCAACTAGTGGTTAGACATGTATATTAGTTCTCTTAAGTTTTTGTTTTTTCCCCTCTATCAACAGTTATTATTTGCATGGGCTTTGGACCTTTTTATTGTCACATCTCAAGCCCTATCAGCCCAAGTTGACTGGAAACAGGTTGAATGGCATGGCCTATGCTGGCCCTAGTTATTTTAGTAATTGGAAATTTTGGGGTATGTCATTGACTTCACTTAGGGCATCACATTTATAGTTAATAGTTTTGTTCTTTCTTGTTGACTTAATTATGGTGTTTTTATTACTCTTCATTATGCTTATGTGCTTTTTGAATGTGTTTGCATTTACATTATTCATTTATATTCCTTCCCAATGAATAATCTTTGATGTCTGCTAGATGGATCAATTCCTGCCATTAAATTATCAACTTATAGGCATCGCTTAAACGCTAGAAAGGAGGTTGGTATCCCCCTCATATTTCTTTTTTTTGCCATCTCTCATATATACTTTATATATCTTCAATATTTTCCCCATATTTTTTCCCCTTTTTCTTACTTTCTTTTGTACTAACTTTAGTCAATAATAATGCAGGTAGCACAAAATGAAACTAACTTACAGAAAATGACATCATTACGGAGAAACATGGGATCTGAGTTTTCTTGCATGATAAAAGAGGCTAAAGTCTTGGGGATGGCTCTTGGAATCTCTTGTTTGAATGGGTAATATTTAATTGTTCAATGTTTTGCTTTAGAGATGGTAATTATAAGAGACTAGTGCATTGCAATCTGCTATTAGGATAATGTAAAACTAGTCTTTGACTCTTTGTATGCCAAAATCTTGATGGTTTCAATGTTCATTTTTTCGAAACTCGATTCTAGTTATGAATTACTAATGTATGCCACAACAAAAAGATGGTGTATCACCATTTGGAGTAACGTTATAGACAGGACTAACATGGTGTGTCTTCCATTGTTATATAGTGTCATTAAGTTTTTTAGAGAAGAAAATGCTCTCATAATATGTCTTGTGATTGTTGATATGAAAATATATTGTAGTTAAATTAAATAAAAAATGAAAGTCTGTCAATCAATTTTTTGTAAATTTGTAAAATGATAATAATTTAAGAAGAAAGTTTTTTGCTGTTACCATGTTGATTACAAAACATGTTGGTTGGACTAATTAGTTTCCATTTGTATATAGTGATATATATGAGAGCACTGATTCATTATAAGAGATGCAAGGTGCTCAACCATTATAAGAGGTGCAAGAACATTAAAAATGTTCTTGATGTTTTGTTGTAAATGATAAAATCCGTTTTGATACCTAAACAATGTTTTACTTAAGAAATTTAAAATAGTCTCAAATGCCCTTTGCAACATCGTGAAAGTATCAGAGTTTATCATTGTTCATTCTTATGAAACGAAAAGCAATGCTTAGGACTAAGGAATATTTACTTTTCATCAGAAAAGTGAAGATAAAGGAGTGTTATCTTTACTTAATTTAACGTTATTGGAAACATGGTCCAAAGACAACTTGAAGGACTAACTACTAAACTCATATTAAGAAATGAATATTATCTGCTTTTTGTTCTTTGTAATAGTTGATTGAAAACATTGCACTATAGGATATTAAAGAAGAAGTTACTGCACTAATTTGAACTAATAGTTTCTTGCTCTTTTCCAAAATTCAGGATTGAAGAAGCTGAAGCTCAGTGTGCTTTGTTGAACTTTGAATCATTATGTGTAAGTATAATTATCTTCCAGCAAACTCTTTTTAGTTTTCCACTTCGTAATTATCTGATATTCGTGGAATGTTTATGCCATTGCTATTGGCTAACCTTTCTGTTAGAATACTAGACTAGGTTCATTAGCACATTTAGCACATGTTAGAGCTTTAGTCAACTATAGTTATGACCATAGTTAATAGTTGTTAATTAACTTTATGGTAGTCCTTGATTAGATCCTGTACTTAGTGCATTCATAGTATACATAATATTGAGTTTGTGTAAGCTATACACACTTTCTCCGTAATATTCTGTTTCAACACTATCATCATTGTTAATAATTGGGGTTACTTTTAGGATGGATGTTTCAGTTCAGATTCAGATATATTCCTTTTTGGTGCAAGGACGGTGTATAGGGATATCTGCCTTGGTGAGTAGAACACCTTTTTATTATCGCTGGATTTGTTTTGTATTGATTATATTTACATCCATACATTACATACAACTTATAAGGAACTGTTTATTAATGAGTTAGGAGATGGTGGATATGTTGTTTGTTATGAGATGGCAGACATCGAAAGAAAACTTGGATTTGGAAGGGACTCATTGGTAACTTTCTTATTGACTTTTCAACATACTTAAGAATCACAATGCTTTCTTTTTTTTCTTTACCTTTGGGTTCAGTGTGTTGTTTAATGAAAATTCAGTTAGGTTTATGCATGTCAAGGCCCCAAAGAGAATAGGTCCATGAAGAATACGCTAATTTTAACTTCCCAGTTCATGTCATCATGGGCAGCCTAATTGAAAAGCCAGTCAAAACAGAAGTTACCCTGTGAAGGCAGCATTTTGCATGGTTTAATTGTTCCCTTTTAAGTGTGTTATAAGGCATGGAAGCTTTGATCTTCTATTGTTTGAATTGATTTTCCATGTCTTGTGTTGAATACAGAAATGTGCATGCATGCCTGGGATTATTTTCTTTTCTTTACAATTATATTATACTTTTTGCATGGTCTTGTACCGAAATTAGTGGTATGTTCATCTTATGAAGTATTACTATTCTGACTTATTCCATAAGTCAAAGTTCCAATCTTGTATATATATATATATATATATATATATATATATATATATTCAAGGGTATTGGGTTCTTTTTCTGATGAAAATATCAGTGGTTGAGTAACTTGTGATCTTCAGATTGCTCTCTCCTTACTTCTTGGCAGCGACTATTATCAAGGAGTTCATGGTCTGGGTCCAGTAAGTCCTGAATCCTGTCCTTCATGGTCATATTACATTTCTGGCTTTTCACCTCATGTTGCTTAGCAGAGATGGAGATTACATGTTATATGGATGCTTATATTTTTGCAAGATTTTTTCCATGGTTGTAGGAGTCAGCTTGTCAGATAGTCAAATCAATTGGGGACAAATTTGTGCTTCAAAAAGTTGCTTCTGAAGGACTTGAATGGGTGAAAAAAAGAAAAGGTATGCCTTCTATATTACATTCTAATTCCATTATCTTCATTTTATACAACTGTAAACTCTTGTCAAGATTTTTTTCAACAAATTTATCAGTATTCATTTTGCATGTCAAAATTACTATATGTAAACTTTAAATTCCAGAGAATGAGAGACTAATTAAGTTTCCAACGTATATAACAGCATGCATAGTATTTTGACACAGAAGAGGCATTTTAAATTGTTTTAAAAGATTTTTGTCAACAAATTTATCAGTATTCTGTTTGCATGTTAATTATACTTGAACTAAGTGTAAATTTTAAATTCCAGAACTAGTTAAGTGTCCGATTATATGACATTGTGCATATTATTTTGATAGATAAGTGGGTTTTTAAATTGTGTTATGTTGTGTGAAATGACCATGTCGTTTGTACTCAGATTTGTATCACTCCAAGTGGGGAACAAGAATAAACTTGACTTTAAGTCCCTAATAACATTACTAAGTACCCCTAGGTCTGAAAATATAATATTAACTAAATTAACACTAATTGATCTTATAAATGTAAATTGTAAAGCAGTGAGATGTTACAGTTGGACCCAATATCAAATCTAAACCAAGTAGTGGAATTTTTGGACCTTTATGCTTATGTCTTCTAGATTGTATTGCCTGCGTCAACCTGTTTACAAATGTTGACTTCAAGTTAATAATATTTTCTTTTGTCAAATGGTGGTTTCTCAAGGTCGTCTCTAGAACTTTATATATTCGTTTCTATCTTTTTTTTCTATGCAGGAGGTAAGAATAATTTGCAGAGGGATGATAACTTTTTGCAAGTGATTAATGCTTATATGAAGCCAAAATGCCACCCTGTAGATTCTGATATTGTGCAGAGGTAGGCTTATCATTAATTCATTGTTTCCGGTTCCTTTGCTGCGTGGTGTACCATAAAATGATATCAAGGTGGAGATAGCAGCTTTTAGTTTCAATGGTATAGATTTTTATTATTTGTCATACTATATTACAATGTTCTGGTATTTTATTTTTTCACGCCTATGATGACTATCCACAAGAACTGAAGAACTTTGTTATGATACTGTTGATGGGGTATTGGCATAAAACTTTGTTGGTGAGGGGATTTATCGTAGATTTAAAATAAAAACCTTGAATTGTTTTTGGGGGTAAAACTTACACTATGGGATTAGACATGTATCACATGGAAGACACTATTGATCTCATACTCTTAAATTGTGAGTGAATGAAGTCTATCTTCTAAAGGTCTCAATACTGATTGAATACACACCAATCAGAACCTATGAGAACTCTAAGTCAATTGCCCTCTGGGATTAGACATGTATCCCATACACTTTCAAATTAAGTGAGGTCAAGTCTATCTGCCGTGGTCTATGTTGCACAAGTACGGGTGAGTATCCGATACAATACGATACGATATATAAATACGACAATTTATAAAAAAAATTACAATATAGGTACAACAATGTATATTAAATAAAAAAATTATCTTTATATATGTGAGGGCACGAGTTAACAAAATAACAACAAACTTCTTGTAATATAAATATGATATGGGTATTTGTAGTGTGGTGTGTTGTCCCGCATGGTCTCATTGTACGGGACAACTTCAAAGCTCGAAATCTATGGCAACATGTAAGATTTCAAATAAAACCATTGACATTTTAGCAGGAGTGTGGCACAGGCTGGGCTTATAACAATCTGAATGTTTTCTAGGTGGCGGGGAGTAGAAGACACATTCCACGGTGAGTCAAGATACAAAAGTTGGTGATCATCCATCAAAATCACCTTCAAATCAAAGTAGTTAATGGCAGAATGCGATGCAGAGCGGCCACCCCCTAAAAAAGCTATAGCAGCATAGCGGATTGCTAAGCGGATGCTGCAACGAATAAAGCGAACAAGGGAGTTTCTAAGTCTGTTTCAGAAATAGGAAGAAAAACATGGGACTATCCAAAATAAGCATGCCCCAGAGATATAGAATATGGATTTAGAATCCAAAAACAATAGACACTTGCAGCATAACGACATAAACATATAATGAGTTTGCACATAAAGATACAGAGGACCATATAGACATTTAAACGTATTGCTACCGACTGTGAGGCAGAGAACAGAGAGCCACTCCAGGAGTTGTTGTGCCAGTGGCGAGGGAGAAAACAAAGAGCCACGAGTTGTTGTCAGAAACGTCATAGCCTTATAGGGCTCCAATCCAATCTAAAAGGCACAACAACAACATCAACAAATATTTGGTGTGTCATACTCATCTTTCACTTTTGTCTACAACCATATTCTCACAACTAAACAAATCATGCTTTCCAGGCATCCACCTGTAAACCATGGTCACTTATAGAAACTCTGTTGTTGATGTTGATGCAACCGGGGATCGTCAAAATGTGATACTCATTTCCATTTGTTATTAAACTGCATAGTTTATTAAGTTGACCTAAGTTTGTCAAACATTTTCGGTTTTCTAGGCCCAGGCCAATGTACCCTCATGGGTACAAACCATTCAAAACTCCTTGGACTCATTGTGAAGAGGCGTGGAAATGCTAAAGTATGTTCATAAATGTGGCGAGGAAAGGACTGCTGTTGGAGTAAACAATAGCTCATTGGATTAGACACTCCCAGACGAGTATTATGCTTAATGTTTTTTCATCAAATAGGAATTTAAAAAATGTCAATGGAGTTTCCTTAGTTGAATGCAACTTTCATTGTTCATCATGTACTTGTATTGCAGCGAGTATCTAGTTCGTTGCAAACATAGTTATGCCCAAAGATCAAGTTTTAGATCTCTGTCTTGGGCAGTGTGTGGTGGGAGATGTAAGTAACAGGTGTTGTATCTTTAGGCATCAATGGGCCCCATATCTGTTCAACCTTAATTCTTTGTTAATATGCATTAACAAATACAAACATTAGTGGCATGTCATACTACCTCCACCGAAAGAGACGGATATGGACTGTTTATGTGGTACCTGCCCCCACACTTTGCGGTATGCACCAATACATGGTAGCTGAACTTTTTCGTATGACGTCTGAAATTTAATTACCATTGTCTTGTAGTATCTAGTGCTTAGGAACGAGCTCACTTTTGACAAAGCAATCATAGGATAAACCAATCTCTTCATGTCCGAACTAGAGTCACTAGACCACATCAAGAAGGTTGACAAATTTGGGTTTTAGTGTCGTGCAATTGTTGTATCATTCGCATGGTTTAATTGATATTTTTTAATTTCTACTTGTAGATTTATATACCAATCCTTGACTCACATGAAAAGCATTGGTATTTGAAGGTGATTTTGATGGATGATCACCAACTTCTATATCTTAACTCTGCAGAATGTGTCTTCTACTCCTTTTCGCCTAAAAAACGTTATGACTATTGTAAGTCTAGTATGTGCCACACTTTTGCTTAAGCGTTGAAGGATTTATCTGATTTCTTACAAGCCGCCATAGATTTCGTTCTTTGAAGTTGTTGTCCCGTACAATTGAGACCACCTGGGGCAACACACAACATAACAGGTACCCATATCATATGCATATTACAAGAAATTTGTTGTTATTTTGTTAACTTTGCCCTCACGATTCTGTGAACGTGATGTTTGCATCGTAGGACTGACTTATGCCCTCACCCCAATTCCACCTCGCCCCAGTGCCTTGGGCCTTCCCCATTCCGCCACGTCCCTCTTCGTCTGCTGTCATTGGTTGCCGTTGCGGTAGCTCATTCGATGAGGGTGAAAGTCTGCTGTTCTATTCAATGATTTTGAGGAGGGCAAGATTGTAATAGTGAGAGTATGTTTTATGGGAAGTAATTGGTGAGAACAAGGGTTGAATCCTTATCCTGAATTTTTTGAGTAGCATTATCTTGAGGACAGTAGGTATCCAGAAAAAAAGTACAGAGATACGCCAAAAATACGGATGCAACAGTATTATACACATATTGATATTCGATATGCCACCAATTTTGGTGTATCAGTGCATCATAGGCTGTAGTTCTTAATAGTAATACTGATTGGATATATCCACCAATTAGAACCTGTGAAAACTCAAATGAAGTCCATCTGAAGCAGTTACAGATAACAAGCATTTAGCTGACGTTTAATTAAGCATCTGAAATTTGTTGTTGGAATTTTATATTTAGTGTAGTCTGAAGAATTAGATCCGGATCATACATTGTACAGCATTCTTGTCAGCCGCTGAAAGTTTGACTCATCTCTATAGGGCTCTTGCTCAGTATCCATTTCAACGTAGTAAACTCCAGCAGATATGTGCTGAATTCTTTCAGTGGCCTCCAGAGAAAACAGGTTCTTCATCTACTTTGACATACTTATTCTTATAGGTCAAGATTTTATGCCTGGGTTGGGTCCCTTTGTTATAGTGATAATGTCTTGATCATAGTAAAAAATAGATTGTTCATATAATGAACTGTAGAGTTTATATTTAATCCTTCTCTATCTCTGAATTCTTAAAAGAGTTTGAAATATTAACTCTGAGCTGTGCTAATTCTGGGCTGGAATTTTTGGAAATTATTTTGTGATTTACTTGTTGACTTTTCTTGGCATAGATGGGTATATCCTTCCAAATATATCTGAAAGACATTTACGACAATTTGCCAACTTGCGGTTAACTTCATCTGAACTTGGATTGAACCTTCCTTTACATGAGGTACTACTATCCCTGTCCTCCAATTAATATTTCATTACTGTCCAAGCCCATGTTAATGGTCCTGAAATTTAAGCATTATTTTAAACTGACTGTTCTTGCTTAGAATCTCATAGCATTTGGATAACTGATGTTCACTCATTTGAAAGCTAAAATTGTTCTCCTCGTTGGATCATTATTTAAGATCAAAGCTGTCCATTTCATAAATTAGTGTATAAGATTTTCTATTTTGGCAATATGCCACAATGACTCGATGATCATTGATTTGTAGTCATAAGTCATAACCTTTTACCACATTCAGTATATCATCCATAAAGTGGGGTAAATATGTTGTTCATACAGTTTCTACAATATTTTTAGTATTATCATACTCGTGAACATGAGTTTTATCTGGCTGGCTCCCTAGTTTTGAACCAGGATGTATATCCTCTTATAACTGTAATATATCCTATCACAGATCCCTGTGAAGTGTCCTGTGTCAGAAATCATCAAGAGCCGAAAAGTTCAAGGGAGAGAATGCTATGAGGTTTCTTGGGAAGAAATGGATGGACTTGAAACTTCAATAGTTCCTTCAAATCTTTTGGAAAGGTAATGTAATTGATTAACCTGCTTTATTCCCTCAATCACACAAAGGTAATGTAATTTGTCTGATTCTTATTAAATTTATGTGATAGGAACCCAGTAGAGAAAACACTGAAATAGGAATTGACTAAGTTAATTCTCTACTTCTGATACTGAAGATTTATAAATTCAGTACCCATAGAAAGCTTCTGGTAACAGTAAGCTAAAGGAAACAGAAGAGAAAATGATACAGCAGATACTTTGAGGGCCCTCACTTCCCAACCTTTTCTACACTCACTACTTTCCTACCCACTCACTTCGCACACCTCTTTTCTTTATAGTCACAGCCTAGCCAAACAGCCTAGGAATTTCTCACCCTTTTTCTGGCAGGTGCCGGTGGTTACATTCTCAGCCCACCGCCGCACCCCCTTATTTTCCCTCTTGTCCCTCACATGATCACATCCCCCATGTGGTCCAGCATAGGAGGGTGCCTAATAGTATGTTTTGCTGATTTATGCATACAAGTTGGGCTAGAATACAGTTTGGATTACTGCTGCATCTACGTGGAATATCTGTTTAAACAACTCAAATTCAATGAGGCTGGGAAATACATTAACTTTTTGCTTCTCATTGCAGTTTGTAAAACGCAGAGTGCCTTTCTGATAGAAGCGTGGGTCAGGATGGAAGTCTATATTTTGTCTTTCACTGCTAATTAACATCTAAATAGGAATAAAACATATTCCTGTTTATTAAAATTTTCAAAGTATTTAACCCCCCCAAAGAAAATTAATGCATTGGCAATTAACCTCTTGCACAATAATGTGTAAAGAACCTAATCTTAATATATTCTGAAACTACTATGGCCTAGTTCCTGTTCTGTACCCACATCAAGTTTCAGTAAATTGACTGCTACATGAAATTTTGTCATTAATATTATTATTACTGTTTCATTATTAAATATTAATCTTCTGCAGTGCCTGTCCTGAGAAGATTTTGGAGTTTGGGGAGAAAAAAGCTCAACGGAAGAAACAAAATATTCAGAAAAGAAGACCAAAGAAAACTGATACTACATCTTCTGTGGCTGAGCTTGATCTAAAACTTCAGAATTTGTTGCTGGATATCAATTTGGGAGACCAAGCCAACCAGAATGCCTCTGATTCGTCAGGAAGGATATTAGGAGGTGCAACTGCTATGGCTGAAGCTGATCTGAATAACGAGGATTTGTTGCATCTATCACATGACTTAGAACAGACTGAGTGGAGTCAGACTATCAGCAGCATATCTAGCTATGAGCCTGTTTCCAGTATAGATAAAAATGAGGTCATAGATCTTCTGAGCCCTTTCCCACCTAAGCAATCCCATAATTACTCAAGATGTCAGCAATTAAGTGACCAACATATTGAAGTGATTAATTTGAGTGACTCAGAAAGTGACATGTCTCCTGAACACAAGGGGAAAGCAAAGGAGTTGAGATTGTTCTTAGCAAGTATTAGAAATGAAGTCCATTGAACAGCAATGTTTGTACATAATATAAAAGCTGGTTAGTGTAATCAAAATTTGAAATTTCATAATGATAACAAAATTTGTTTATATTAACTAATGGATTTAATTTTGATTCATTGTTAGTGTAAAAGTTTTATATATTATCATTTAATTATTAAAATTTGATTATGATAACAACTGAGAGGTCAATATCTTGTAATGATATAATAGCACATGATTGGATCACTATGAAAAAACATTACATTAAAATTTCAGCATTATTATTACTGAAAGGAATAAGGATACATTGGGTTTGCCGATTACTGTCAGAATCAATGAACTCCAACTAATTAAGTTTACATATGAAGCTGCATATACTAGGTACAGTTTTGTTTGTTGCCAAGGGCTTGAGTAAATATCAGAACTACTTGCTTCATAGCTGTTGACCACTACACCAACGGTTATGAATCTGTCCCACGGAGGAAAATGCCTTTGTAAAATATTTACTAAATTGAATTCTAATCGTTCTTCACGTACTTTTAGACATGTTGGCGTCACGTGATACAATGAAAATAAATAAATAAAAAAATAGTCTCATTAAGCTGGAGGCTCCAATTATATGTTGAAGGGACTCTTTAATAAATCAATGTTGTTAAAGTTGAATAAGATAATAAATTAATGAGATATGTAGTTTATGTTTAATTGGTATAACTGTTTAAACAAATTGGTCGAGCTAGATAACGTTATAAAAATAATTAAGATGTAATAATGTAAAATTTATAAAAAATATTTATGAAATATTGAGTTTTTTTTTAATTTAATGGAAGGTTGATTTAATTGAATAAACTGAATGATTTAACTGAATTTTGATTGGCTTTAACTAATTCAAAATAATTTGATCAGGAATTTGGTCATAAAATTCAACTATAATTATTTAAGTGTCTAATTTACGATCAAAATATCTAATCTGATCTAATTTTAACAACATTGTGTTAAAGAAAGAGATGAAGTATCAGTATTCAAAACTCAACGAACGTTAGAGTTGGGCCAAACAGTAGCAACCTTAAAACCCAATTGGCAGAAGAGTCCTTATGGAAGACAAACACATAAATAAACCAAAAAACACATATATGGGTCTTCAAAATCAAAGCGCATCCTTTGCCTCTTTCTCTTACTTGTTCCACCTTTGGCTGAAGCAGAAACCGAAGCAGAAGCGGGTTCAGGTCGGGTTGGAGGGAGATGGTGTCAGTGTCATCTGAGGTAGTGAACACATACCCGCTTTCGAGCTACACCTTCGGGACCAAAGAGCCCAAGATGGAGAAGGACACCTCCGTTGCTGATCGTCTTGCTCGTATGAAAGTCAAGTTTGTATCTTTTTCCAATACCCACCATCTTTTTCTTTCCCAAACCCTAGAACCATCTCAACTCCTCTTTCCCCCACATACCCACTTTAGTTTTCTCTCAGAAAGTAGATTTCTTTTTTTTTTTTTTGATTTAGATTATTCCCATTTTAGTTTGCTGAGAAAGTAGAGATTTTGCATTGGAGTTTTCCATATTATGATTTTTTAATATTGCTTATGATGGTTTTTGCTTTTTTTTTTTTCTCTGATGGATGACATTTTTGTTTGAATAAAAATCTTCATTCTCAGTTGGGGGAATAAGGAATTGTTGAAGACTTGAGAAGAGCAAAACAGCAAATTTTCAGTAAAATTACTTGTTTTTGGTGTCAGAATTAATTTGAATCCTTAAATTGCCACATAACATGGTTTTGAAAACTCAAGCTCTCCAGTACCATAGGAGGGCATGGTGCCATTCTTGGGGGCAACTAGTATGGTGTGTGAAAATGGTATTCTTCTTGTTGAGTCTAGAGAAAAACACAACAGTGGAAAGGGAAAGGAAACAGTGAAATATCTTAGAATTGGGGTTTCCTTATATAAGAATTTTACTTGTTCCTTGTACTTTGTGCTGCTCAAGTTCATTATATAGCCAAAATGTTCTGAAATATAATTATTGCCTTTGTTTCTAAACTTCAGCTATATGAAAGAAGGAATGAGGACCAGCGTGGAAGGCATCTTACTGGTATGTTCAGTGATTGATTTTGTTTTTTACTAATTAGTTTTAAGTGTCTTTGCATTAAGCAATTTTGAACATTCTGCATGGTTTTCAATAAATATTGACACACATTTTCTATTTTATATTTAGAAGTAGTAGTTGTATTTGAATGAGTTATATAATTTTATCATTAGCTAGACAATAATTTCTATTAACGTGATGACTTTGTATGCACATTATCTTCCTGTTTTCTATATATAGGGAACATTGTTTTCTATTTTATTCTCTTTCAGGAAATAATTGCTCCAAGTTATAGGGATTGTGACTTCTATAGCATTTGGATCCTGTAGGACACTTGATTATGGGCTTTAACCTAGGGGAAGATTGATATCTTTGATAAATGACGATAGTATATCAGGCTTTGGGGTTTGCCAGTTAAGGAATTTTTTTAATAATTCTATGTTAAATCATGTGGTAAATAATAAACAATATTGATTTAGTGATCTTATTATTATTATTATTATTATTATTATTATTATTATTATTATTGTTGTTATTATTATTATTATTTTAGTTCTGGGGAGGCCCTAATGGAATTAAGGGGAAATGGGGATGTGGGAAATCTAACCCCAAGGGACATACCAGATGAGCTATGCTCAACCAGTTGATTTTGTGATCTTCTTTGTAATTATTCTCTTGTTGGATCACTTGGATGCTAAAAGTTTGACCTGGTGTTTGTTGAGATTTGAGTTAGGATTATGAATTGTTTGGTTGATAACAATAAGTTGGTGAACTTATGAGATTGGTATGTTTATCATGGCCTATGTTGCTTTGTTGTCCAGCCCACTTGAAAAATTTGCTCCTTCCCCCATGCAACTTTAATATATTGAGCCTAGTTCTTCATGGCTTATTAGTATGGTTTTGAATCCAATTGTACTCTCTACAAGACAAATTCAGTTTCTACTAACTTAAAGACATGATTGTGGCACTTTAGTTGCTTTCTCCATGTCATTTTACACAGTTAATTACATAGATCTCCTATGAGGTATTCCAAAATTACATACATCTCCCTTCTTGTTTTCGAAATCACATAGATCTCCCCTATTTTAAGTTTTAGTATAGCAATGGATCACCTCCTCTAATTCTTTAAAATACCAATTATAAAATACGAATGCTTTATATTTAAGAAATGCTCATATCTCTTATAACAAATGAGCTTATATTAAGTTTGAATCTAGACAACGTGAACATTAGGATGGTAGTGCATTGTTACTTGAGTAAATTTCATAAGGTAACCAACTAACAATGCCTTTAAAGTATACAATAAATCCAAGTATAGACCTAGCACTGCCTATAATTTTCAGTTTGTAGAGGGGAGGCGTGTAATTTCTGAAGCTAGAAGTGCTTGCAATTCTGCCATACCTGAATGGTGGTCTCTGTGACTTATTCTTTTATATATTTTCATATAAAATAAATATTTTATTGGACATGGGGATTGACCTTTAGTTGCTGCTTTGGTTAATAATAAAAGCATTGACAAGTATCCAATCTATGGCAGTACTTGGGTAGAGAAAGGGTTTTCATCTATTGTAATATATCCTCTGTAACATTTAGGTATTTCCTTCTTTTATTTATATAAGTAAAATTGATTAAATTTCTTTACTAGATAAAATTTCTGTATTCTTACCTTATGATTTAATTACAAATTAAATTTAATTATTTAATCTAAATTATATTGGCTTAATCAGAATTATGTGTATACAAGAAAAATTTAGCAAAACAAAAGCATGTATATTTAAATTCCAAATTATGCATTTAAACATAATTAATAATTAATAATTAATTAGGAGGGGTACATTGTGGTATTTAAATATAAGGGATTAAAATAGAGTTAGTGGGATTTCCCACTAACCACCATCATAACTTGGACACTTAACTCGTGCTGTCATACACACACACACACACACAACACACATTCACATGCAAACACACGACACACTACACACACACTCATCACTTAAGCTTCTGCAGCACCAACCACACACGCGAGTAACACTACAGAAATAGAGAAATATAGTAAAGGGAGAGAATTCCTCTCTGTTAGAGGAAGGTGAGCTTGCATGCTGCTGTCTCACCACTCTTCTGTCATCACTGCTGAAGAGTAAAGGGTAGCTAGCTTCAAGGGCTTTACAGCAAGTCTTGTCTGCAGCAGTTAGTGTAGTAGAGCCTTGTAGGAGAGCTTGTGAAGTACAGCAACCAGTGCTGCAGTTCTGCCCTTGTTTGATTCCACACCTTGAGGTAGCTAGGGAATACAAGTTGCATATTTTCTGTTTTATTTTCCACATGCATTTTGTTATGTAAATCACTGTGCAGTTGCATGTTCTTGTCTATGTTCTCTCTAATGTACGTGTTACTGAAATTGTGGGACTAAGATTAACCCAAAAGGGTGGTTAATTCCCTATGTACTGGCCAGTTGCATCATAGGGTGCTAGAATTTGAGAGATAGATTTTTACCTTTCAAGCTGAGACTTCTTGGTCTTTATAAACTTAACATAGCACTGCCTATTGGTTTGTTTTCATTTTCTGTTTTCTGAAGTAATGATATGGAAGTACTTGTATTCCAGAAGAATATGTTTATTTATTTCAAAAACCACTAGCTACTGAGATAATTCAATCTCACATTTTTTTAGTTTATGAAACTTCCAGGCCAGACAAATTTTCCCCAGCTTCAGAGGAGAAATGAAGGCTAACTGTTCAGAGTAGTCTTGTACATGGGTGTTTTTGGGAAGTTGTAATGATGGGGGTCAAATTTAGGACTCTACTATGTAAATTTTATGATATTATAGATGGTATTTTGAGGGCTGTAATTTATATCAGTATAGTATTACAGTGTTGCCTTTAAGTTCTTTTGAGGTGTGGGTTTGTAATTATCTTATGTATCATATACATGAATCTGTGTATATTTAGTTATAGTTCAAAGGAAGTAAATTCAACTTTGGAACTGTTAGAAAGGGTTAACAAACGAAGAAATTATAGTTTAAGTGATGAGTATACCGTTTTGTACTTACAGAACAGAATGAATCCTTAAAAGACCCATATTACTAAGGGTTTTACATCATCTGCCCTGGAGATTCTGTTTATTCTCTTGTCTCAGCATATGCTTTGATTTTACAGGTACAAGAACACAATCATCCTCATATACTTCTTCTGCAAATTGGAAACACATTCTGCAAACTTCCAGGTGGGCGTCTCAAGCCAGGAGAGAATGGTATGATCTTACTTATCCTTACTTTGAATATGATATGATCTTAAAATAGGAGTTCTTGGTTATCCTAATGTGCTGTTTTATTTATTTAATGCTGTGTGACAGAAATTGAGGGCCTGAAGAGAAAGTTGACTAGCAAGCTTGGTGCTAATTCACCAGCTCTTGTGCCTGACTGGCAGGTATTATTACTTACTTTTTAGATGTATGTACTTGGAAGAGACATACAAATTTGGTACTATAGATAGGAAATATCATTAGAGGCAAGGGATGGAAAGGGAAACTGGTGGTAGAAGTATTAAAAGGTTAAATTTGACAACGATTTCTGTCTTATGGATTAATCAGACAAGAATAATGAGTAATCTTTTGGATTACCCACTGGTGCATGTGTATGATATTCTCAACTAGTCTAATGGGAGATGTGAATAACATTAACATGGTTGAAGCTCATCTCTTCTCTCCTGGTTATGTGGGCTTACAACAAATTTTTAACATATTTGCTATTGTATATCTACAATTATAAGTGAAATCCTCTCGCAGATAGGCGAGTCTGTGGCAACCTGGTGGAGGCCAAACTTTGAAACTATTATGTATCCATACTGCCCTCCTCACATAACAAAACCAAAGGTAATTTGCCAAGAAAATATCAATGAATATCCTGTATTCCTTGTTTTCTTGGTCCATGATTACAAATGTGTTAGTAATTTATGCAGGAGTGCAAAAAGCTTTTCCTTGTTCATTTATCGGAGAGGGAGTACTTTGCAGTGCCCAAAAACCTAAAACTGCTTGCTGTTCCATTGTTTGAACTCTATGACAATGTTCAGGTATGGTAGTCATGTGTGTATGATTCTTCTTTTCTATTACTGGTTTGGAAATTGACTTCTTCATCACGTGGAGAATTAAAATGGCTGGTTTATCATTGAATTATTTAATGCAAAAATATATCCATTAACTGTAACTGTTTCTAGAAAGTGAATCCTGTGAATTTGATATGGGAGATTGTCAGACTCATCTAAAATGTTTTTGTTATTAGGTTCATCTTAACAGTTTTCGTCTTATAATGGATCATAACATTAATTTTGAAACTTATTTTCCCAACTATGCTTGTCAGTCAAGATATGTTTATAATATTATATTGTCTTTATGACATTTGTGTGTCACTCGGTTGCAGAGATATGGACCAGTTATATCCACCATTCCTCAGCAGCTTTCCAGATTCCAGTTTAAAATGATCACTAATTGAACATAAATTGGGAGCTTTCATGCTGCTGATAAAGACTACTTCCTTTTGGTATTTTAGGAACTAGGACTGAGTTAATTCATTTTTATCGATATCATTGCTTAGACTGGCTAGAGAATTGAATTTTGAAGTTAGAGTTTCTCAATCGAGAGTAGTCTACTTATGACAATTATAGTTCATGACCTGGTTTGTCTCTGTTAATTTATTGGAATGAGTTGATATATTGCAATTATCAGATTCTTGTGCAGGTTACAACCTGGTACCTGTGAGAGTTAGCTTTTGTACAACTAACACGACAGTGGCTAGATAAGTTTGACGTTTGGCATGGTATAGTGAAGAAATTAGAAAAAAAATTTCCCACTTAATTTTTCTGTCGCAATCATTCAAAAGCCATGTGAAATTAATAGTTTATTTTTTGGTACGTTGGAAAGTTTTGCTTTGTTGGAGTCATTGAACTTGAAGAACCAGTTTCAATCTTGTAAGACAAGCTGACGTGGATAAAAAGATTAAATAGTTAAAAATGATTTAAATCTTTTTAAAATGCAAGTACTTTGATAATTATTTTTGAATGTGATAATTTACTTCTTTACTGTTCTCATTTATAATTATTATTTATATCTTAACTTTTAAAATATAAGATGCACTTTAGAGTAGCATGATTCAATACTGTTGGGTTAATGGGAAATATTTCTACCATAAAAAAGGGGTTAATGGGCAATTTGAGGCTTTGAGTGTGTTCAGGGAGTTAAATAATCGTCCTTATCAATGGGCTGTGTTAGAGAATGTAATCTGCGCTCGAAGGAGGAACATAAATCGAGTAGCTTATTAAGATTTTTTGATTTTTTTATATTTGATTTGGATCCTTTTAAATTTAGAGTTAATAATAGTTGATGAACGATATACTATTTTATAAACTATAATACAGATAACAAATTATAGATTTCTGAGAATTTAATCTTCTTATTTCTCTATCAACATTAGATACTCTTTCAATGATAATTAAATTTCAATAATAATATACATAAAAGTAGTATTAGAGATGCAAAGGAAGGATTGTGTACATAACATTCTCACGTTATGGTTAATTTGGCTTGAGAATGTGAAAAATAGAAGATACAAAATAATAATGTATTGAAACATATAAAGTTTAGAGTTTAATTTTGATTCATCGTCAATGTAAAGTTTTTTTACACTGTCATTCAATCATGTGTTGGCAAATTATTAAAATAGTTTGATTATCATAACAACCACCTAGAAAGTCTAACTCTTTTAATAATGTATCATCACATGATTGGATGACAGTATAAAAAAATTTTACATTGACAGTGGATTGAAATTAAATTATAAAGTTTAAATATATCATTATATTTTACATTCTTCTATGTTAATGAAATTTTAATGTGTTTAAATATATTTAATTTTTTATTTACTCAAACAAAAATAAGAGTTTTCTTGAGAATACTATGTCTCAAGCATTATATTAAAAATAATGAAAAATGAAAATTTTTAACTTTTTTCATCCATATATATTATGAATGTACATTTTTAGAAACAATATTCAAGATTAATTTTTTAACAACTTTGATAATAGAAAGCTTGAATTTTTTTTTTCTCTTCCATGATTTTTTCCTTATAATTAATTTATCATAATTACGACTATTTTTTATGACATTGGTACAATATTAATTTTAGTATTATACAAAAATTAAAAATTTCAGGACAAAAATTAAATAAAAATTGTGATAAAATATTTAAAATACTGTTAAAAAAAAAAAGCAATGTTTTTATGATAACCAAAAACAAAAATTATACCATAAAAAAGCTCAAAGTTCAAATATAAAAAAGATTGAAAATTACACCACCATAAGCCAAAAAATATTTTTCAACTTGTATCAATAGATATTTAAAAAAAAGAGAATGAAAGTTGAGTTGGGAGATGAATCATAGAGAGAATGAAAATATTTAGTAAATTATAGAAGGATAATTTGTTTCATTTTATAAATTAACTAAGGATGTATTAAAAAAAGATTTATAATTCTAGTAAACAAATTTATAGAATCACAATCCGATCGTTTTTTGTTGTTGTTGAGGAATGTGATTCCTGTTCCAATTATTAAATAAGCAAGTTCGGCATGTGAACCGGGCTGTCATTGAATGGCAAACAAAAGAAAAAAACCAAACTTGTGTACAACAACCTTTACAAAACTTGAAAAGAAGTAGGTTAGACAAGCACTGCATCCTCAACCTTCAAGGAATGTTGTTATAACATCTTAGTGTGGATGTTTGCAGTATCTCAGTGGATGAGAATGAGGAGGCAGGGCACATGGTTCTTGCATTAATTTATGGTAGCGAGGCCGAAAACCTCAAGATTCAGATAGTGCTGTGTCCACAAAGCCACGATGGATAGGTGTTGATAAATAACAAACTCTAATTGCAGCACTATGTCTTTTAATAAACTAATATATTCATTCCTATTTTATTGGATGTTCCTGAAGGAACAACAGCTAAAGTGAAATTAGGTTAGACTTATTTTGGCTATGTCTATTGGAGGTTGAGCTTGTCCCTTGAGCCTAGAGTCAACCCTAAACTCCTAATTAAGCTGAAATGAACAATCTTTTGCCAGCCTATGAGTAAGTCTAAATGCAACAAAATTAAACAATGCTTAACAATTTGGTTGGTAAGCTTGTTATACATTAAATACAAGAACGAAAGAATATACCCCCTTCCCCCTCACAAAAGAAAGAAAGAAAGAAAGAAAGAAATTTTCTTCACGATTTCTATATAGAAACTAATGTACGAGTTTGGGATATAAAATTCACATAAATAAAAACAAAACAAAGTCTTCGTCAATCTCTTGATAATGACTATGTGTTCACCATAGAGGATTTGACATTAATTCCAAGCATTCATGCTCTACCCTTGTGAGGGGGTGTTAAAGTAAGACACTGATTTAAATGGTACTCTTTCCATATAACTTAATGGCCATGCCTAACCCACAAAAGATTTGGTTCAAATGTTATTTGGGATCATGTGCATGCCATTCATCTGAATATAAGATTTTTTTTTTCTTCACGATTTCTATATAGAAACTAGTGTACGAGTTTGGTATATAAAATTCACATAAAATAAAAACAAAACAAAGTCTTCGTCAATCTCTTGATAATGACTGTGTTAACCATAGAGGAGTTGACATTAATTCCAAGCATTCATGCTCTACCCTTGTGATGGGCTGTTAAAGTAAGACACTGATTTAAACGGTACTCTTTCAATATAACTTAATGGCCATGCCTAACCCACAAAAGATTTGGTTCAAATTTTATTTTGGATCATGTGCATGCCATTCATCTGAATAAGAAAAAAGAATATTTTTCAGCAAGGACGGTCATCTTAGGGTTCTTTCTTTTGCGTGCGCTTTGGATATCGCTTTATGTTTTTTGAAAGATTAAGAATGTTTGATTTATTTTTACTTTTTTTTTTATAAAGTGTCGTTTTGGGGAAATTTTTCAAGAGTTGTCTTCTTAAACAATCAAATAAATATGCAGTGTACCGAAAATGTGCATTCATTTAGAATTTGATTCTGTTGGCTTGTGTTGAGATCCTAATTAAGCTTAAAAAATAATTCTATGATCGGATAGTGTCATGGCATTTATGCCCTTATTTGTTTGGGAGAAGTTTTTCCCTCCCTTTCCCCTACTTCCGAAGAGACTCTAAATGCATGCCTAAATGGAAATTTACTATGGTTCAAATGAGGATAGCGCATGAGCTTCGGCTCAAATTATTGGACATATATTTTGTTACTTAAAATTTAGGTTAAATTTTACATTACCAACATGAAGTTTCACCTTTTCACAAATAGTCTCATCTGATTTGAATTTTAGCAATTAAGTCATTTAAACTTTTAATATGACAAATAATTGCATGTAATTTTAATTTTAATAATTAACCTAGTTACTTAAACTTTTAATATGTGACAAATAACTCATTGTGATTTTAATTTTAGTAATTAATCCGCTTAAAATTTCATCATATGACAAATTACTTCCTTGTGGTTTTAATTTTTGTAACTAACTATATTAATTATTTAAAATCACGTTGATAATTTGTTATATATTAAAATTTTAAGCAGATTAATTATCAAAATTGAAATTCCACGTGTCTATTTATAGCAAAGAGTAAAGTAGAACGTAAATCTATATATAATTTTAACTTTTTATAACTAATTTAATAAAAGTTATCAACACAGACTAGCATATATTTATTGTATGAGAATTTTATAATCTATTACGTATTAAGATGGTCAAAGAAGCATGACATACCCAGCTAAGGAATAACTCAGAGAATAACATTTATCGTACCAAAAGACAAATGATTGAAGCAAATAATTAAGGAGAACCTGCTCTTTTGGTCTAGGTTTCTAAGACTCTAACCTAATAACTTCTAAAGAGATGTAATAAGATTGCTATATTCTATGCCTCACCTTAGTTTTAGTGAGTTTTTATTGGTAAACACGCAACGACTTGAATTTAGAACAATATTTCTTAGGTAACTAAGCCTGCAATAATTAGTTTTGCAATACATATCACTGTTCAATTGGCTGGCCTGTTTTTCTTACATAGTATTCTAGAAAGTCGTCACTATCAATCTTACATATTATGTAGTCTGTCATTTTCCCCAATTATGAGTTGATAATCACAGATATTAACAACGTCATATGGAAGACACATGTAGAATGCTAGGGAAGCATAAAAATTTATAGTAATGCTACTTTTTTATATATATAACACCGAGTTTGATTTGCGAAATCTTTAAGATTTTTAGGAATATTGCCTTTGAAATGTAGCATTGTCATGAGATAGGACAAAAGTTGTTGAAACATTTTTATACAATTTTCATATTTATAAAATTAATATTCGTAAGAAATTAATGAAAATTATTCTCATTAAGGAAACGAGAAAGTTGCATTTTCATAGTGCAAAAATTATTTTATAAAGAAAACCATAACATTACTTGCTCTTTTCACTTACCCCTCTTCACCATTTTCATTTTGGGTAAAATACATTTTACCCTTATGAAGTATAGCATTTTCTTAATTTACCTCCTTGAACTTTTACTTTTATAACTTAATTCTTTGAAGTTTGATTTTAAATGAAAATGTTATTATTTTAGTTAAATCAAACGGAACATATGTCATGCGGACATCACTTGACCTTACCATTACAAAAACAAAGTATTTTTTTTATTTAACTTATGAAATTTGATTTTAAGTCTATAGATGTTAACTTCTGTATTATTTAACTAAAAATAACATTTTCACTTAAAACTAGTTATAAAGTAAAGTAATAACAAAAAAAATCAAGGAGAATAAGTTGAAAAAGAGCTATACTTTAATAGGGTAAAATGTATTTTACACTTTTATTTTCTACATTTCGACCTTTCTCACATTGTTTTGCCCCCTGTTTCCATCGGCATCAACACCCTCACTCCCACCGCTACCCACTGCCACTTTCCTCACTATCATAATTGGCACTTTCTTACCACCATCATTGCCATTATTCTTTTTTTAGATTTATAACAATAATAGTAAGAATAAGTTGTTTTAAAATTATTGGTCAGGATAAATTCTTTTTGAAGATTGATGATTATTAAACGAGAGTATGAGACTACCAATTGAAGGGTCTTCTAAGAGAGACTACTATTAGAAGTGTTCTGCCTAAACAGAGATGAGTATTAAGCGAGACTATCAATTAAAGGAAGGATTTAAATCCTTACAACACGTATGAAGTCCAGAGTTTTATTCAAATCTTTTAACCAGTTGACCCAACTATTGCCATTGTTATTGATTATCTCAATCACCACGTTACATCGCCATTGATTTCACTGTCATTATTGTTGTTATCGTAACTATCCAAATATGGTTTTTGTTAAAATTGAATAAGGATGATTTTTGACTAAATAAATAACTTAGTCTATGAAAATATCATCACTTACAATTTAGTCCCTAAATTTATTCTTATATACGAGTTAATTTTTAAATTTATAAAACTCGTACTAATTTAATTTTTTTAGCATCTCTCATTGACTAAGTTAAATAATGACGACACGTAACATTAAATGTCTATATGTATGTTTAGTATCATATAACATGTTGCTTAATATTTTTCCTTAAGATATGACATCATTTAAATTTGGTAAGTAAATGACTAATCAGTACCTATGTATAAGAGAGTTAAGGACGTTCACTGAAATAAAATGATGTTGTATTTTTGGAGATGAATTATGACTTATCATATCTTTATTGTAGACAGTCACAACTACTGCATAAAAGCAAATGTAGTAATTTCTTTAATCTATTTTCTATGATAGATTTTTTAAATTTGTCCTTTTTTTGTTGGACTAAAAAAGATATCCTTCTCTATGTACCTATTATAATATATACTGAAAAAATTAATTTGTGTTTAATATTATTTATCAATTATCATACAAACTCGTCTTCAAACTTAACTATCTTCAAAAGTAAGAATATTATATATATATATATATTTTGATCGAGTGAATTAAAATTAAATTCCTTTAAATTAATTAATTCTCCATTTTAGTTTAGTGCATTTAAATAAATAAATAATTTTTTTTAAGTATTAGCTCAAAACTTAAATTTGAGTTGTCAAAATAGAAAATACATCTCCATTTTAAACCAACTCATTGAGTACATATAATGGTTATTGAATTATTTAAAATTTATATTTATCATTTAAATAAATCAAATAATAAAGGTAGATTGACACGCACTTAAATGCGTGTCAAGACAATAGTAACCCAAGTATATCTAAAAGCGTACATAGAAAAACTTGCTTGGACTGCTCTGAGAAGAATTATTAGGTATAAAACTTATAAATCTTTTTATCATGACATAAAATATAATATAAATTAAAATGTTACACAAAACCTTGGAAGCATGCAACTTTGGTAGGTGTGAATGTAATAATTCTTTTGTTCCAATTTTGAGTTTGTTCGAGAATATATTATATTATATTTTACTTCTTCTATTTTTATAGTTGATGCATACATATAAAATAAAAATCATAATTATAAATAAGAAAAAGTAAATAAAATAAAATAAAATAAAATAAATTCATTCCTAAACATTAAGAAAAATTAGCGTATCTACTCCTTAAATTAAAGATGCTCTAAACTGTGGATTATTAAAAAATTTAACAATTTCTAATTTGTCTGTGGCTCTGTAGCGTATGGCACTTTTGTTGACAAAATGAAGATCTCTTATGAACCAAAAATCTACATCATAACTCTTCAACCCAAAGAGCTTTTATGTAGACTCCCATTTACACCACAAGATAATAGTTGGCATATTCTTTTATCTTTTCCGGAATTTTAAGTAGAATAAAATAATGAGTTCATAAATTTTCCAGAACACAGCCTGCTAGAAAATTTGCCACATAAAAAAGCACCTCCTTGTTTTTTTTTTTTTTTGTTATGCGTAATTTGCCTTTAATTTTGTTGGGAAAAAAACATCACAGGTTTAGAATAATTTAGTTCTTCATAATACCTCACAAATTTAATTTGGATTTAATTTTAATATAATGTTAGTGTAAAAAAAATTATAATATTATTCAATTATTTATTAACAAATCATTAAAAGAGTTTGACTATTATAATAACTAACTAGAAAGTTTAACTCATTTAATGATGTGTTAACACATTATTGGATAACAGTATAATATTTCTTTACACTGACTGTGAATTAAAATTAAACTCATATCTTATTAGTCTATTTAAAAGGGCAATTAGAGGGGTCTTAAAGTTTTCACCAAAAAGAGATGCCTTAAAGTTTTATCATTCTCATTTCTCATTTATGTACTATTATTATCAATATTGATAAAATCAAACTAAATAGTGAATTAGTAAAACTTTCAGCTTATGTTTAACCATCTAAATCAGTTGGTCAAATTGAATTAAGTCATAAAAAAATCCATACATAAAAATTTAAAATATATAAAAAATTGTGAAATATTGAGTTTCTTTTAAAAAAATATAATAGTTGATAGATTTAATTAGATGAACAAGACAATTCAATTAGATTTTAATCGAACTAAAATGATTTCACCATAAATGTAGTTATAAGACTAAATCATAACCGTTTAAATGTCTAATTTACAGTCTATCCGATAAAACTATGTAGTCTGCTCTAATTTTCACAACATTGATTATTATATACTATTTGATAAAATGAATAGTTCCTGGTGCTAGGGGGAGGCCAACCTTCAACCATGCGTGATATCTTTTTTATTTTTATTTTTTTTATTCCTTTTGTTTAATAAACTATATGTATACATGTCTAGTATTTTAACCAAATTTTTTTTAATGCATGTACAATCTGTCAAAAGGGATTTTGGCGTGTTATATATTGTTAAATATTAATTGATGATTAATTTCATAATAAATATTTAAAAATATATTAAAAATAATTAATAATTAATAAATATTTCACACTACAGTACCAGAATAATCTCCATGTTAAATTAGTTAAACTTAAAACCCAAAACTAAAATTTTCTTTATTTTATGTATTGAAGAACCGCATTGTCCAATTCTCAACAAATAATTATGATTCCTTGTTGATCTCATCTTCAATCATCTCAAAATTTTGAATAATGTAATCCAAACAACCTTGCACGCGTTTTGGAACTTCTCGAGTAACGCTGTCTGTTTGTCTTGTCTCACTCGGATTCCTGGCGTTCCTTGACCAACCTGTTGGATATCATTTTCTGAGTCAATGACATAAATGTCCCTGGTTTGCTTTGGCATATGCTTCATTGAAGGGACACTACCAACTTGTAGATATACCTTGGATTCCATTTTAAAAACATAGTATCAAATGTGATCATTCTTCTTAGCTTGTATAATTTTTATGATTATCTGAAGTCTACATCTATAAATGTGCCAACTTATTTATTACCTGAAGTCTTTTCATATGATTGAGGACGTAAAGATTTTCAAATGATCTATATCTGTAAAATCAAAGTCAAAAATAAATCAGTTATTTGCTATATTAATTTGAGAGTTGGTATAATATATGATGAATTTGATATTTAAAGTGAGTTATTAATTATTTATTAATTTTTAATTTTATAATAAATATTTAAAAATTTATTAAATATAAATAATAATTAATAAATATTAAAAAACTCACATTCGATATAATACTTTAAAAAAAAATATTAAAATAATCCCAAGTTTGTTTTTACCAAACTAAGGAACTTTGTTTCTCTAAAACAGGCAAAAACAGAATCATCAGTCGTTTCTGCATAACAAATGTGCTCCAATAAGATGAGAGTTTTAAGAAAGGAGTAAGATTACTTCCTATTACCACCATAATGAAAATATGTTAAGCCGAATGTGAGTAGTTTGCTCCAGACTACTAGAAACCTACCTCTATATTTGGTCATCCTAGGATTTCTCAAACTTAATTCCTGTACTTTTGAAGATAGGTGAATTAGTCAATGGAAAATTGTCCCACAGAAGATGAGATCCATTTTCTCATTTGAGAAGTGAAAGTAATTTGTTAAAATCTTCTATAAGATCAATATTTGACTCCAACCTCCCCTTCTCATATGATATAATATAACCATGTCCTGTTGCTTATGTTGCCTTTTGGGAACTGTTGCAACAGAAGTTGATCCTCAGCGCTTAGCCATCCGAATAATCCAACTTAATTATTAAGGGCTGCCAATTATCTAAATGACTAATGTGATTTCAGTAGTTACAGTCTACTCTCTTACTAGATATTAATACAGGTTTGATTTGTTTGTAAGTTGTAACTTTGTATCCAATATCACTGACTTAAAATATTGTTACCATTTTCTAGAGCAAATGTTTTTTCATCACCAATATTTTCTTTTAACATGAAGTTTTAAGCAAATACACCTTCTGATTGTTAAACATGATCCTGCTTGAAGAGCCTCTAAGCTAGTCACTTGTGTTGAATGCTATTATACCCAGTTGATCAAAGTGTACTGCATTTATCCTGATATACTCCATTATTGATGCAATCATCATAGAAGGGTTTCTTTTACCCAGAAATCATGAAAGTGTAATGACTCTGGTAAGGTCAATTTACTCCTATAACAATTTTCAGTAGCACAAGGTTTCAAATTCTTGAAGCTTACCTGATTGGTTGGAGCTGGCATTTATGTCATGAGTTGCATACATCAGCCAATGATAGAGGACAAACACTGGTTTCGTAACTGCATTAAGTTTGTAATAAAAAATTGATGTCTATTTCAAAAGAATAGGGGAATCTGATGATTTCTTTATACGAGTTTTTTTGCCTTTTTCTTTTTGCCATCTTCTATAGCTAAATGTTTGTATCTAGTCTTTTTGTTAACCGTATTCCTTAAAAATGTATGAACCTAATTTGGTTTTTCTTTTCACTTGAATCTTCCCAAAATTGAATCTAACTCAGAAGGATCTTATCCAATTCTACCAGTGGACATGAGTTAAAAGTTATAGTGCACATACAGGGAGAATGCATCAACACAAACAGGATTCCCTACCATTTATTGCCAGATTTGAAATTTTGAGTTCTGCAGTTCATTGACTTTAAAAAGCTATTACAAAACCCAAATACGATTAAAATCATAATCCAAAACCTAGAAGGCAAATTTGCTTACAGGATTTAAAGTTTACACATCAAAGTGCATATTTTACTTCGGATGTGAATAGTAATAAAATGAACAGTTTTGCAGGTTTGTTTATGTTTTCATGTATTTATAGGTTACAATTAGTTAGACATGAAACAAATTTGAGATGATCAAGTTTTATACTATAAGATATTTTGTTAATTGCTCTTCTGCGGTACAGAATGTGTCGGCTTGAGGCAAAGGTTGACTTGAATAAGCCTACCCATCACTCAGTCTACCTGGCCACAGGGTACAAAAAATTTGCATCAGTTAGATGGTTTTAAGTTGTAGGTGAAGATTGAAGATTCTTCTCATGTCTTCAACAAAGGCTTTCACATAAAATAAGACTTTGATATTAGGTAAGCAAAAAAAGAAAAAAAAAAACTTAAGATATTAAACTACTAGGTGAAGGTACTTTAAATAAAGTTATATTATCACTTGCAATAATAAAGACACCGTCTAGCATTTATTAAACTGTCATGAATATGATTATTTTTGTTGTTGAAGTATTTCCAAATAAAAATGTTTAAAATAGGCCATGTTGTGTACAAAACCAAACTCAATCCACACCATACGAAAAAATAAATGAGAAAAAGACACTTTTAGTGTGGTTTAGGAAAAAAGTATTTTATTTTAATTTGTGGATTGAATTAAATTAAGTATTAAACTAAATTAATTAATAATTTACATATAAATAATTAATAATTTATTTTTATTTTAGTACTTGATCTATAATTAACTATAAATAAATTTTTAATTAAATTAATTTGATACATAATTAATTCAATTCATAAAACAAAATGGAATGCTTTCCTCCAATCAACACTAAAAATATTTTTCTCCCAAAATAAATCATGTAGCTTTTGGGGTTTTTTGAACTCTGGTCAACTGATTCTAATAAATGATTGGTGCAGAGAAATATGGTAAACTACCTTCGTTTCAAAACTGTGTCTGTTTCAACATTTTCCAAGTTGGCACCCTTTCGGTAATGTAGAACATGGTTTCAACTTTCAACCCATGAAGCAGGACAGGACACAATTATTTTTATCACTTCAGAAAGGGAGATTCATGCTTGGATAATATATTCATTTTTATTTTATTTTTTTAATTTCAACGCTTTTCTGTGAATAGATTATGGAATTAAAATTGCACCGTCACCACTATTTCCTACTTTATATATCAGTCTGCTTGTGCACTGTTTCTCTGCCAAATATTCTACCCTCCCTCTCTCTATGTCTGCTATATCTCTCTGTGGTGCATCTCTATTCTAGAGAATCCAAGCATACTATTAAACTGAATTTCTGTCAGGCAAAATCAAAATGGGGAGCCAGCCACTAGAAAAAGCAAAACCAAAACACAGGAAGGGCTTATGGTCACCTGAAGAAGACAATAAGCTCAGAAACCATATCCTTAAGCATGGTCATGGCTGTTGGAGCTCTGTCCCCATTAAGGCAGGTGGGTTTCTTTTTTCTTCCCTGTCTGTGATCCTTTTTCACTCATACGGTCATACCAGTTGAATATTCCTGTTATGTACCGGGCAAAGGAGCATTATATTTATTCCTGGCTCTTATACTTTCATATAATTCAATGGAGACTTCCTTGGTTTTCTTGAAGAAAGGTTTCTCTTCTTTTCATCTGATAAAATGTGCCTTGAACTTATTTGACCTCAGATTAAGTTATCAAACAGAAATGTGGGCATGCTTCACTGATTTTGGAACCAATAAATTTGAGATATCTAGTAAAAATACACTAACAATTGAGATTCTTTTCTTTAGTTGAATCAATGATAATAAATTTGTCCAATCAATTCTAAATTAGAAAAGGTGAAATGTGGTTAAAAGTTCAGAGTCTTCATTGTGATTTGTAACAGACAACCTAGGCATTTTTTACACTTCTGACTTGCAATTTTTTATACTCTATGGGTGACTAGATAGGCATTTTGAGCTAGCAGTAGATTCTGCTGGTAATAATCAAAATGTTAAAGTGAAAAAGAGATATGATGGCTTTTTGTTGTGAATAAATTTTAATCGTTCTTTTTTTTGAAGTAGTAGCCCTATTAGGTGAATTTGTAATTGTTTTACTTGATGGTGAGTAGCTGATTGAGTACAATTAAATATACAGGCTTGCAAAGGAATGGAAAGAGCTGCAGACTAAGGTGGATCAACTACCTAAGGCCAGGATTAAAGAGAGGGATGTTCAGCAAACAGGAGGAGGAGACAATCCTGACCCTTCACCACATGTTAGGCAACAAGTAAGCAAGAAGACTAAATCTAGTTTGACTTTTTTGTAATTTTTAATGATTTCAAATTTACCTGCAAGTCTGAAGTGAAAGAAGTAAACTTTGTAATTTTTAGTCAAAATAATGATACACACTTCTAAGTTAAGGAGTAATTGTTAATTATCTATTAATTACGTCAAATGGTGCAAGGAAAGGGAAACATTTTTTTTTTCATTTTAATTTTTCCAATTCTTAAGTTAAAGAATGTAATTGGATTGGCGTGCTATTTCCTATTTAATGTTATTTTATAGAAGCAATTGGGTCCTATTTAAAATATTACTAAAAGGAAAAACTGATAGTCAAACCATGAATTGGCGATAGCATGCTTCTTTTTTTAAGGAGGGAGAGATGTGAATGTACATAGAAAAGACATATAGTCTACTATTCCCTATTTCTTTTTAAAATTAAATCTAGCCCAATAGTATTTGTTCATTTATATTTGTAGACTTTTCCTTCACATATTTCAATCAGTTTATTAAACATTTCATACTCAAATATACTTCTCTATTCTTTCTTCATAATGACTTTGCTGTCAAATGTGTATTTTTTTAGTACAAAGTAACCTTGATTTATAGCTACGTTCCCCAAATTTAGAATAGAAAGTCAACACTACTTTTTTCCAATTAATATGGTGGGAAGGAATAAAATTGTGCAATTTGTGGGGAGACATTTTCATCATGCCATATATGTCACATATTTATTTCTTTCATCTCTTCCAAACAAAGCCAAATAGAATAATCACAAGGAAGTAGCATTTTCTGCTAACCCATTTTGCAGTGTAAATTCTTCCTTTTTACTATTTCTTTCCTATTTTCTTTTAATGGTGACTGCTGAGAGCGACTTAAATTATATTGGCCAGGTGGTCTCAGATATCACAGCATTTGCCAGGAAGGACTGACAATGAGATAAAAAACTACTGGCATTCATATTTGAAAAAGAAAGTGGCCAAAGCTAAGGAAATGGAATCTCACAAACAAATTCAGTATGCTACCTCAAGCTCAGATACAATGGACTCTTCACTCTCTCCACAGAAACTTGCAACTCAAGGTCCAAGTTATGTAATGTTGGAAAACATGGAAAAATCAGCAGCAAATTCTGATCACTCTTATCCACAGAATTATAACTTCACCAAAGAGACTTATCAGAGCTCCTTGCCAAAACTGTTATTTGCTGAGTGGCTTTCTCTGGATCAGGTACATGGTGGGAGTTCTGTAAATTCAGATGACTCTTTGGTCTTAAGGAATGGATTTGATCAAAATTCAGCTTTCCAAGAAGCTGTAATGCATGATATGTCAGAAGGACCCTTTGGGGGAGAGTATCATAATAGTCTATCTCACAGTTTAGCCACTGAGGTATACAATTCACAGCTTAAGTTTTCAAATCAAATGTTCGGAAATGACTTCATCCACTGTATACCTGGGGCTGATTTATGTAGCAATTTCAGCCTGAATAATGATGCAATGTACATATGAGGACGAAGTTTCCAAGGCAGCTCAAAAAGGAAGAATAATTTGTAATTATCCATAATGAAAACAATCAAATTTTAGCAATATAAAATTATACCCAGATAGATATAAAATTAGTAGGCAATAAGAAGACACAGTGAAAAATAAAACTACGATTATCTTTCCACTTCTGATTTCTGCACCAAGCATTTAATTTATGACTTTGATGACTTCTTTAACCTGCAGTTTGCTTAAGCTCAAGTGGCTAATGAAAAATAATCAGAATATGAATGGTACAAATGTTTCCCTTAGAAAAGATTCTTGCTCCATTGACTCTGAATAGATTGAAGACATTTCAGATTCCTATTCCAGCATGGTAACACAAGTGTCGGTTGGCCTATCTGTGGGGTTAGAAATAAAAACCAAGCGCATAAGTGATAAGTATACCCCAATTAGGGTCGTTGTAGTGGGTCATAACATATTTTTTATTTACTTCCAATGGGCCATACCATATCTTTTAAGTTCTTCCCATATCAAAGTTTTATTATATATTAAACTAAACCCTCATCTTCAATCTTGTTCTGATCAATTTTCTCCAGCTTGAAATGATAAAGTCGTCTGTGAGGACTAAGCTAGCCCATAGAAGAGCCATCGAAGCAACGGCAATGATCATAATTGGTGTCTATTTCAACGCAATCACATGTGCTCCAAAATAATAAAAATGCACAACTAAATTAGCATATCTCCTCTCCTATGGACGAAAGAAAATAGAAGTACTCAAATGTAGCCTACTCAGCCAACAGCATTAGGTTGAGATTTAATTTTAATCTATTATTAATGTAAAGTTTCTTTATATTATTATCTAATCATATATTACTAAATTATCAAAAGAGTTTGACTATCACAATAACTATCTTGAAAGTCTAATTCTTTTAATAATGTGTCAGTATATGATTAAATGACAGTATAAATTTTTTTTACACTGACAGTAGATCAAAATTAAACTTTTAATTTTATATCATACCTCATGACTCGGGAAACCCCATATTGAGGAAGCATAGTGAGGAGTAGCATGTAATCAATCTTTCCATTGTTTCTGTCATTACAAGATATTACAATATGACAAAAAAGTGCAAAACTTGTTTTTCACTTTGTTCATGCTTCTTAGTGCAAATAATCAGAATCAACAATATGAACAGTTGAGGACCAAAAGAATCTTACCTGAATTTCTCTTTCTTTCTAAAAGGTTGGACATGTCATTAGTATTTTTTTTTGGGTGAAATTATGATGTATTTTTATATCTTTTGAGTGTGAGACCAATTTTTATTTGAGTTTCACCTTGACCATGACCACAATAAATTTTCAATGGATTTTGTAACTCTACACTACAAGCAAAGTCAGCCTACCAGTTGGCAATCACACATCATGGAGTCATGTCTTCTAAATTAATATCTAAATCTTGTTTCCGATTAGCATTAACAATTATAAACATCCGCTTGGAAAGAAAATATGTCGAAAACACAAGATTGCAAAGTCAGTTATAAGTGGTAAGGGGATGAAAGTGGAAGAAGACATATTAGCATAAGATTTTTGGATATAAGATATCTATGTAAGGTAATGATGTGATGCAAGCGCCTCGTAGCGTTATACTATATAGGTGTGTAGCATTATTAAAAAAATTTTAGGTAAGCACCCATTCAATATTAAATACACGTATAGTTTGTGTAAGTCATATTCTAAATATATATATATATATATATATATATATATATATTACCTTTACACATGTCAACTGTTGAATGACTTAAAAATTTCTTCAAATTCTTATATTTAGTATGACATCTTAAATGCCTAGACATGCATGATTTTGTTTGATTCCACTTAATAAACTTAGATTTTAAATTTCTAAACAGTACTCTTTTCAAACTTTGTATATATAACTAATAAATAATTATATTATATCATAATTTTTTATACTATATAGAATTAATGAAATTGTCATAACACAATAACAATGAAATTTTAATACATTTTTACCTCAAATGTATTAGTTCTCCTTTCTGAATGACTTCAATGAGATAGGTGAATTTCATCCAGTGATAAGTCCTTTTTTATAGAGCATGTGAGGTGAAGGAATGAGTAAGAGATCTTGGAAAATAAGTTATTCCTAGTGTGTGCAAAAAGACCCATTGTGGGTGGAGAAAAGATAAGGGCTGGCAAAAGTTATAACAGATAAATCCCTTGAACACAATCCCTTCTTCATCAGCATCACTTTCTCTCTTTTCAGTTGTGTGAGAGTTTTTCAAAATACAAGTTGGATAATACGTTGTATAATATATATATTTGACAGTTAACAATATTCATCAACCATTGCATTGGTTCAGTGGTTGGACGTTGGTATGGTGGCCTCATGGTACACGGTTCGAATCCAAACGTTGCAACTTTTGGTATTTTCTGACCGTTTTAATAAAAAACGGAAATATATGGCAGAATGAGGATTCGAACCGGTGCCTTTTGGAGAAAAGGCATGCCCCTTTACCATCAGGCCAAGCGATCACATTTGTCATAATATGAACGCGACTATTACTTAAAGGCTTCTGTTTTGCTATTGTTAAAATTTTGAAAAGTTGTTTCCCTTCACCAAATGGTATGAGTTGCTCTATAAATAGAGGCACTCTGCATGCATAGGGGATATACCGAAAATTGAAGTGCCTATGCATTACTAAATTTCTTCAATTTATCTAAATTACTTCCTTTCTTCTCTAAAGGCACAAGAGTGAGAGTGAGGGAACTTTATTTTGTAAAATACCATTGATTGATACGCTGAGTGTGTGTGCAAACCACTTTAAGGAATCCAAAGTATCCTGAAGGGGATTCGCCAAGAACCCTATTGCATCCAATATATCAAGATTGGTGGGGGAAGTAAAACCTAAAGCTTAGTATAATACACACGCTTTGGATCATTTGTGCAACCAAATAATATCTTATTCATCTTTCAAGTGCTGCAACATCTTCCACAACATCACCAACAATTTCAAGTTCCTCTGACAATCTTTAGGTTCGATTCATTTTGTGAAACAATGGCTGCATCATTGAAAGAGATGACTTCTGACTTTGTGAAGTTGGAGAAGTTTGATGGTGGCAACTTCATCCGTTGGCAAAAGAAGATGCGATTCCTACTCACCACATTGAAAGTTGTGTATGTTCTAAACATTCCAAGGCCAATTGACAGGGAAGAAGAGACTCAAGTTGAAGAGAAAAGCAAAAATGGGACAATGATGACTACATATGTAATGGGACACATTCTCAATGGAATGTCTCGACTCCTTGTTTGATGTGTATCAAAGCAGACTTCGCAAAAGAACTTTTGGGAGAAACTAGAAGCAAGGTACATGCAAGCAGGATGCTACAAGTAAGAAATTTCTTGTTAGTCGCTTAATAATTTTAAGATGATTGATAAGTAGACATGTAATGGAACAAATGCATGAGATTGAACGTATTCTTAATAACTACAAACAACATAACATGCATATGGATGAAACCATTATTGTATCCTCTATTATAGACAAACTTCCTCCTTCATGGAAAGACTTCAAAAGAAGCATGAAACATAGAAAAGATGACATTTCTCTGAGCAATTGGGGAACCATATTCGATTAAAAGAAGGGTATCGAAACAAGATGATATTAAGGACCAATCTACTCATGAGAAAGTTCATGTCATGGAGGAAGGAAATCCAAGCAAATCTTCCAAGAAAAGAAATCGAGATTTTGGTAAGTCTCATGAAAACAACAATGAAAATGATCATAAGAAAAAGAAAAAGAAAGGTAGTTGTTTCCATTGTGGCAAACCAGGACACTACAAAAAGGAGTGCAGGTTCTTGAAAAAGAAGAACAAAGAGAAGAATTCAAGTGCAACAAAAGACAACCTTGTTGCAGTTATTTCTGAAATTAATATGATTGAAGATGTTGATTCTTGGTGGATAGACTCGGTGCTACCCGCCATGTGTGCAAAAATAAAGATCTTTTCAAGACCATTGATGAAGAAGATGGAAGTGTTTTGTACATGGGAAATGCTTCAACTCGTCCAAGTCAAGGGAAAAGGCACAAAGTGGAACTTGAGTTCACTCCGGAAAGACACTCACTCTTAAAGATGTATTTTATGTTCCTGATGTTAGGAAGAATTTGGTTTCTGTTCCTTTACTTAATAAGTTTGGGTTCAAATCTGTATTTGAGGGAGATAAGTTTATCCTCTCAAAGGGGGGTATGTTTGTAGCAAAGGGTTATTTTTGTGAGAATATGTTCAAATTGAATGTTGTTAATAATACTATTAATTTCCCGCATATGGTTGAGTCTTGTGATTTATGGCATATGCGACTAGGACATGTTAATTTTAGAAAATTGGAAGACATGATGAAATCTAATTTAATTCCAAAATTAAGTAGAGATTCTAATTCATGTACTACTTGCATGCTGACTAAAATAACAAGACTACCATTTAAAAGGGTTGAAAGAAGTTCTAAGGTGTTAGACTTAATCCATTCCGATGTATGTGATTTGCATGGTTGGCCCACCATTGGTGGCAAAAAGTACTTTGTAACTTTCATAGATGATTGCACTAGATTTTGCTATGTTTATTTAATGCATTCAAAGGATGAAGTCTTAGATAAATTTAAAATATTTAAAGCACAAGTTGAACTTCAACATGAATCTTTCATTAAATGCTTTAGAAGTGATAGAGGAGGAGAATTCTATAATCCAAGTTATTTTGAGTCTACTGGTATAGTTCATCAAACAATCGCACCATATTCCCACAACAAAATGGTATAGCGGAAAGAAAAAATAGAGTACTTGTAGAAATGGTAAATGCCATGTTAACCTATTCTGGTTTATCAAAAGGCTATTGGGGAGAAGCCATGCTAACAGCATGCTATATACTAAATAGAGTTCCTAATAAGAGGAACAAAATTACTCCATATGAACTTTGGAAACAAAGAAAGCCTAATCTCAATTATTTGAAAGTTTGGGGTTGTAGAGCAATAGTAAAGGTTCCTGAAACAAAAAGAAAGAAATTGGGAGAAAGAGGAATTGAATGTGTATTTCTGGGCTATGCTGAAAATAGCAAAGCATATAGATTCATGGTTATTGAATCTAATGACTCATATCCTGTAAATACAGTTATTGAGTCAAGAGATGCAATTTTTCAAGAAAATAGATTTAACTCAATTTCAAGTGCCAAGGATAATGCTCATTCTAATGCACATAATCTAGAAAACAATGTATCTAAAAATGATACTTTGACAAGTTCAGAACCAAGAAGAAGTAAAAGGGTTAGAAAAGAAAAATCTTATGGACCAGACTTCTTTATGTTCCTTGTTGAAGGAAACAATGAGTCCATTAATAGCTATGGACCAATTTGTTACAATACGGAAAATGACCCGTAAACTTATGAAGAGGCAATAAAGTCTCAAGATGTCGCTTTGGAAAGAAGCTATACAAGAGGAAATGGACTCAATAATGGGTAATAAAACCTGGAAATTAGTAAACCTCCCACCGGGTTCCAAACCAATAGGTTGTAAGTGGATCTTCAAAAAGAAAATGAAAGTGGATGATACTATAGACAAATTCAAGGCTAGACTTGTCGCTAAAGGATTTACACAAAAAGAAGGTATTGATTATTTTGATACTTATGCACCTGTAGCAAGAATTGCTTCAATAAGAGTGTTTTTAGCACTAGCTTCCATCTATAAGTTAGTTGTCCACCAAATGGATGTTAAAACAGCATTCTTAAATGGAGAACTAGATGAAGAGGTGTATATGAAACAACCTGAAGGGTTCGTGGTTAAAGGTCAAGAAAATAAAGTGTGTAAATTAACAAAGTCATTGTATGGATTAAAACAAGCTCCTAAACAATGGCATCAAAAGTTTGATCAAGTTGTGCTAGCTAATGGCTATAAAATAAATGAATCTGACAAGTGTGTTTATAGTAAATTTCATAATGGAAAAGGTGTCATGATTTGTTTATATGTGGATGACATGTTGATATTTGGTACTGATTTGAATGAGGTAGAAAAAACTAAAGCTTTCTTGTCTAAAAACTTTGATATGAAAGACTTAGGGGTAGCTGATGTGATTTTAGGAATTAAAATCATTAGAGATGGTGAAACCATAGGTTTATCACAAACTCATTACATAGAAAAAGTGTTAAAGAAATTTAATTACTTTGATTGTAAGTTTGTTTCTACTCCCTTTGACCAAAATGTTAGTTTAATACCAAATAAAGGTTGTCCTGTAGCACAACATGAATATTCAAAAGTAATTGGTTGCTTGATGTATGCCATGACTTGTACTAGACCAGACATAGCATATGCTGTTGGTAGGTTAAGTAGGTATACAAGTAATCCAAGCAAAGAACATTGGCATGTCATTCCACAGAGTACTAAAATACCTTAAAGGAACCCTTAACTATAGTTTGAACTATAGAGGTGATCCTTCTGTTTTAGAAGGATACACAGATGCCAGTTGGGTAACTTATGTTGAGGATCATGCTTCCACAAGTGGTTGGATCTTCGTCCTTGGTGGAGGGGTCAAGCTTGGGGTTCCAAGAAACAAACTTGCATTGTATCACGACTCCACTATGGCTGCAGAATTTATAAAGACTAGTCAGGTAGTAAAGAGGTCGAATGGCTAAGAAATTTGTTGTATGAGATACCAATTTGGCCAAAGCCAATGGCACCAAGATCCATACATTGTGATATAGTCAATCTACACTATCAAAAGCATATAGTCAAGTGTATATAATGGAAAGTCTAGACACATTGGACTACGACATAGCTATGTAAAGGATTTAATTGCAAACGGAGTAATTCCATAGTGTTTGTAAAGAACTCGAAAGAAATCTTGCAGATCCTTTGACGAAAGGATTGACAAGGGATATGGTGTTCAAAACATCATTGGGGATGGGACTCAAGCCCATATCTAATTGATCATCTGTAGTAGAAACCCAACTCACACTTGAGTAAAATCAAGTCTTGAGTTCAATGATGAAAGTATACTATCAAGAATGATTGCAAGTACTTGTTAATAGATACATCCCAAGGTTACAGAGTACTTGGACCATAAGTATACGGTTGTAGAAGGTTGAGCTTTTACTCTTAATAGACATATAGCATATATTTGCTGAGATGCATATTATGGGTGCATTTCTGATATAGTCTACCTATATGAGAATGAAGTGTGGCCGCTTCATAGAGTTAAAGGGCTTGACTCTAGAAGTTCTCATGAAAAGGATACATGACACAAGGCCTTATCAAAATGTGTCATCTTGATAATTCAATCAATGGTACCGAGATTTCATGTGTGAGTTATGCACACTTGTTCTAATGAATAATTGGTTCAAAGCTTGTCTACCAATCTATTCGGGGATGAGTGAAACCATAGCTTACTAAGTAAGGGTTCAAATCGCAAGATACATTTATTTGAAAACATGAGATTTCCAAAATAATGGATTTAGATATATTTTGAAAATGGTGGGGGATTGTGAGAGTTTTTCAAAATACAAGTTGGATAATACGTTGTATAATATATATATTTGACAGTTAACAATATTCATCAACCATTGCATTGGTTCAGTGGTTGGACGTTGGTATGGTGGCCTCATGGTACACGGTTCGAATCCAAACGTTGCAACTTTTGGTATTTTCTGACCGTTTTAATAAAAAACGGAAATATATGGCAGAATGAGGATTCGAACCGGTGCCTTTTGGAGAAAAGGCATGCCCCTTTACCATCAGGCCAAGCGATCACATTTGTCATAATATGAACGCGACTATTACTTAAAGGCTTCTGTTTTGCTATTGTTAAAATTTTGAAAAGTTGTTTCCCTTCACCAAATGGTATGAGTTGCTCTATAAATAGAGGCACTCTGCATGCATAGGGGATATACCGAAAATTGAAGTGCCTATGCATTACTAAATTTCTTCTCAATTTATCTAAATTACTTCCTTTCTTCTCTAGTGCACAAGAGTGAGTGAGGGAACTTTATTTTGTAAAATACCATTGATTGATACGCTTGGAGTGTGTGTGCAAACCACTTTAAGGAATCCAAAGTATCCTGAAGGGGATTCGCCAAGAACCCTATTGCATCCAATATATCAAGATTGGTGGGGGCGAATCGAACCTAAAGCTTAGTATAATACACACGCTTTGGATCATTTGTGCAACCAGTCGTCATCTTATTCATCTTTCAAGTGCTGCAACATCTTCCACAACATCACCAACAATTTCAAGTTCCTCTGACAATCTTTAGGTTCGATTCATTTTGTGAAACAATGGCTGCATCATTGAAAGAGATGACTTCTGACTTTGTGAAGTTGGAGAAGTTTGATGGTGGCAACTTCATCCGTTGGCAAAAGAAGATGCGATTCCTACTCACCACATTGAAAGTTGTGTATGTTCTAAACACTCCAAGGCCAATTGATCAGGAAGAAGAGATTATGATTGAAATTAGAGAAAAGCAAAAATGGGACAATGATGACTACATATGTATGGGACACATTCTCAATGGAATGTCTGACTCCTTGTTTGATGTGTATCAAAGCAGCACTTCTGCAAAAGAACTTTGGGAGAAACTAGAAGCAAGGTACATGCAAGAGGATGCTACAAGTAAGAAATTTCTTGTTAGTCGCTTTAATAATTTTAAGATGATTGATAGTAGACCTGTAATGGAACAAATGCATGAGATTGAACGTATTCTTAATAACTACAAACAACATAACATGCATATGGATGAAACCATTATTGTATCCTCTATTATAGACAAACTTCCTCCTTCATGGAAAGACTTCAAAAGAAGCATGAAACATAGAAAAGATGACATTTCTCTTGAGCAATTGGGGAACCATATTCGATTGGAAGAAGAGTATCGAAAACAAGATGATACTAAGGACCAATCTACTCATGAGAAAGTTCATGTCATGGAGGAAGGAAATCCAAGCAAATCTTCCAAGAAAAGAAATCGAGATTTTGGTAAGTCTCATGAAAACAACAATGAAAATGATCATAAGAAAAAGAAAAAGAAAGGTAGTTGTTTCCATCATGGCAAAACCAGGACACTACAAAAAGGAGTGCAGTTCTTGAAAAAGAAGAACAAAGAGAAGAATTCAAGTGCAACAAAAAGACAACCTTGTTGCGCTTATTTCAAATTAATATGATTGAAGATGTTGATTCTTGGTGGATAGACTCCGTGCTACCCGCCATGTGTGCAGTAAAAATAAAGATCTTTTCAAGACCATTGATGAAGAAGATGGAAGTGTTTTGTACATGGGAAATGCTTCAACCTGGCCCAAGTCAAGGAAAAGGCACAAAGGGAACTTGAGTTCACTGAAAGACACTCACTCTTAAAGATGTATTTTATGTTCCTGATGTTAGGAAGAATTTGGTTTCTGTTCCTTTACTTAATAAGTTTGGGTTCAAATCTGTATTTGAGGGAGATAAGTTTATCCTCTCAAAGGGGGGTATGTTTGTAGCAAAGGGTTATTTTTGTGAGAATATGTTCAAATTGAATGTTGTTAATAATACTATTAATTCTGCTTATATGGTTGAGTCTTGTGATTTATGGCATATGCGACTAGGACATGTTAATTTTAGAAAATTGGAAGACATGATGAAATCTAATTTAATTCCAAAATTAAGTAGAGATTCTAATTCATGTACTACTTGCATGCTGACTAAAATAACAAGACTACCATTTAAAAGGGTTGAAAGAAGTTCTAAGGTGTTAGACTTAATCCATTCCGATGTATGTGATTTGCATGGTTGGCCCACCATTGGTGGCAAAAAGTACTTTGTAACTTTCATAGATGATTGCACTAGATTTTGCTATGTTTATTTAATGCATTCAAAGGATGAAGTCTTAGATAAATTTAAAATATTTAAAGCACAAGTTGAACTTCAACATGAATCTTTCATTAAATGCTTTAGAAGTGATAGAGGAGGAGAATTCTATAATCCAAGTTATTTTGAGTCTACTGGTATAGTTCATCAAACAACTGCACCATATTCCCCACAACAAAATGGTATAGCGGAAAGAAAAAATAGAGTACTTGTAGAAATGGTAAATGCCATGTTAACCTATTCTGGTTTATCAAAAGGCTATTGGGGAGAAGCCATGCTAACAAAGATGCTATATACTAAATAGAGTTCCTAATAAGAGGAACAAAATTACTCCATATGAACTTTGGAAACAAAGAAAGCCTAATCTCAATTATTTGAAAGTTTGGGGTTGTAGAGCAATAGTAAAGGTTCCTGAAACAAAAAGAAAGAAATTGGGAGAAAGAGGAATTGAATGTGTATTTCTGGGCTATGCTGAAAATAGCAAAGCATATAGATTCATGGTTATTGAATCTAATGACTCATATCCTGTAAATACAGTTATTGAGTCAAGAGATGCAATTTTTCAAGAAAATAGATTTAACTCAATTTCAAGTGCCAAGGATAATGCTCATTCTAATGCACATAATCTAGAAAACAATGTATCTAAAAATGATACTTTGACAAGTTCAGAACCAAGAAGAAGTAAAAGGGTTAGAAAAGAAAAATCTTATGGACCAGACTTCTTTATGTTCCTTGTTGAAGGAAACAATGAGTCCATTAATAGCTATGGACCAATTTGTTACAATACGGAAAATGACCCAGAAACTTATGAAGAGGCAATAAAGTCTCAAGATGCTGCCTTTTGGAAAGAAGCTATACAAGAGGAAATGGACTCAATAATGGGTAATAAAACCTGGAAATTAGTAAACCTCCCACCGGGTTCCAAACCAATAGGTTGTAAGTGGATCTTCAAAAAGAAAATGAAAGTGGATGATACTATAGACAAATTCAAGGCTAGACTTGTCGCTAAAGGATTTACACAAAAAGAAGGTATTGATTATTTTGATACTTATGCACCTGTAGCAAGAATTGCTTCAATAAGAGTGTTTTTAGCACTAGCTTCCATCTATAAGTTAGTTGTCCACCAAATGGATGTTAAAACAGCATTCTTAAATGGAGAACTAGATGAAGAGGTGTATATGAAACAACCTGAAGGGTTCGTGGTTAAAGGTCAAGAAAATAAAGTGTGTAAATTAACAAAGTCATTGTATGGATTAAAACAAGCTCCTAAACAATGGCATCAAAAGTTTGATCAAGTTGTGCTAGCTAATGGCTATAAAATAAATGAATCTGACAAGTGTGTTTATAGTAAATTTCATAATGGAAAAGGTGTCATGATTTGTTTATATGTGGATGACATGTTGATATTTGGTACTGATTTGAATGAGGTAGAAAAAACTAAAGCTTTCTTGTCTAAAAACTTTGATATGAAAGACTTAGGGGTAGCTGATGTGATTTTAGGAATTAAAATCATTAGAGATGGTGAAACCATAGGTTTATCACAAACTCATTACATAGAAAAAGTGTTAAAGAAATTTAATTACTTTGATTGTAAGTTTGTTTCTACTCCCTTTGACCAAAATGTTAGTTTAATACCAAATAAAGGTTGTCCTGTAGCACAACATGAATATTCAAAAGTAATTGGTTGCTTGATGTATGCCATGACTTGTACTAGACCAGACATAGCATATGTTGTTGGTAGGTTAAGTAGGTATACAAGTAATCTAAGTAAAGAACATTGGCATGCTGTTCATAAAGTATTAAAATACCTGAAAGGAACCCTTAACTATAGTTTGAACTATAGAGGTGATCCTTCTCCGTTTTTAGAAGGATACACAGATGCCAATGGGTAACTTATGCTGAGGATCATGCTTCCACAAGTGGTTGGATCTTCGTCCTTGGTGTGGAGGGGCTGTTTCTTGGGGTTCCAAGAAACAAACTTGCATTGTCGACTCCACTATGGCTTGCAGTAATTTATAGCACTAGTCGCAGTAGTAAAGAGGCTGAATGGCTAAGAAATTTGTTGTATGAGATACCAATTTGGCCAAAGCCAATGGCACCAGTATCCATACATTGTGATAGTCAATCTACACTATCAAAAGCATATAGTCAAGTGTATAATGGAAAGTCTAGACACATTGGACTACGACATAGCTATGTAAAGGATTTAATTGCAAACGGAGTAATCTCCATAGTGTTTGTAAGAACTGAAAGAAATCTTGCAGATCCTTTGACGAAAGGATTGACAAGGGATATGGTGTTCAAAACATCATTGGGGATGGGACTCAAGCCCATATCTAATTGATCATCTGTAGTAGAAACCCAACTCACACTTGAGTAAAATCAAGTCTTGAGTTCAATGATGAAAGTATACTATCAAGAATGATTGCAAGTACTTGTTAATAGATACATCCCAAGGTTACAGAGTACTTGGACCATAAGTATACGGTTGTAGAAGGTTGAGCTTTTACTCTTAATAGACATATAGCATATATTTGCTGAGATGCATATTATGGGTGCATTTCTGATATAGTCTACCTATATATGAGAATGAAGTGTGGCCGCTTCATGTAGTTAAAGTAGGGCTTGACTCTAGAAGTTCTCATGAAAAGGATACATGACACAAGGCCTTATCAAAATGTGTCATCTTGATAATTCAATCAATGGTACCGAGATTTCATGTGTGAGTTATGCACACTTGTTCTAATGAATAATTGGTTCAAAGCTTGTCTACCAATCTATTCGGGGATGAGTGAAACCATAGCTTACTAAGTAAGGGTTCAAATCGCAAGATACCTTTATTTGAAAACATGAGATTTCCAAAATAATGGATTTAGATATATTTTGAAAATGGTGGGGGATTGTGAGAGTTTTTCAAAATACAAGTTGGATAATACGTTGTATAATATATATATTTGACAGTTAACAATATTCATCAACCATTGCATTGGTTCAGTGGTTGGACGTTGGTATGGTGGCCTCATGGTACACGGTTCGAATCCAAACGTTGCAACTTTTGGTATTTTCTGACCGTTTTAATAAAAAACGGAAATATATGGCAGAATGAGGATTCGAACCGGTGCCTTTTGGAGAAAAGGCATGCCCCTTTACCATCAGGCCAAGCGATCACATTTGTCATAATATGAACGCGACTATTACTTAAAGGCTTCTGTTTTGCTATTGTTAAAATTTTGAAAAGTTGTTTCCTTCACCAAATGGTATGTAGTTGCTCTATAAATAGAGGCACTGATGCATAGGGGATATACCGAAAATTGAAGTTACGCATTACTAAATTTCTTCTCAATTTATCTAAATTACTTCCTTTCTTCTCTAGTGCACAAGAGTGAGTGAGGGAACTTTATTTTGTAAAATACCATTGATTGACACGCTGCGAGAAAGTGCAGGCAAAACCACTTTAAGGAATCCAAAGATTCCGGGGATTCGCCAAGAACCCTATCGCATCCAATATATCAAGATTGGTGGGGGCGAATCGAACCTAAAGCTTAGTATAATACACACGCTTTGGATCATTTGTGCAACCAGTCGTCATCTTATTCATCTTTCAAGTACTGCAACATCTTCCACAACATCACCAACAATTTCAAGTTCCTCTGACAAGTTGTCACGATCGACTCAAGGATACCGACTGCTTTAATTATAGAATAATTTTCATTAATATCCCTTGCATTAGAGCAGTGCCATATGCATCGACGGTTCAAACTGGCAAACTGTTCCGAGTTTTTATGATAACTTCTCAAATCGTACGTGACATTAAAAGCCTCAAAGCTAACAGATGCATACATTAAGGTGTCTTTGATAAAAAAGAAAAACTTGGCACTTAAAAAATTAATAAATGAAAATCTTAAAGATGAAAATGTTTGAAAATACTTTCATTTTAAGTGTTGAATGCGTTTTAAAGAAAAGTATTATAATTTAATAACATAAATGAGAATAGATTAAAGAAAACAATTATCATTTTAAAAGTTAAATAAGGAAAGGCGATGCAGATTTTTTTTTAGGGAGATTTGACTACGAGATTAAGTAGTTCTCAATGAGACTTGATATCACTTTAGTTATAACGGGAATGTTTTTATTAATCTCTTACATTTTGAATGGTGTCAAAAGAAAAAAAATACTTAAATAAATTTAGTTTTAGTGTGTATTTGGATTATATTTTACAAATTTGTTTTAGATGAACTTGATTTTGCAAATTTGATTTTAGTTAGAAGTAAGTTTGAGTGAAGTGATTTATGTTTAAAACCTTTTATCTAAAAATTGATTTTATTAAATGAATGTTGTTGGAATAATGTCGATAAAAATTATTTCTGAATGTGTAATTCTACAAAAGGATATAGATTATTTAAATTAGATTGTTAATAAATTGATAGCAAAAGAAATTATTTTAAAAGTTAAATTTATTTAGGGTATTGTAAAATAAAATTATTTTGAGTATAATTATAATAATATTTTAGAAAATTATTAAGTTATATGATTTAAATATTATTAAAATAGTGATATAATATCAAATTATAAAGATATTTCTATCAATACATACATAAATAAATTTTTTTCCACTATAAAAGTAACAAAATATTACTTTTACCTAAATTACGTTTGGGATGAGATTTTCATTCATCTTTTTCTACTTGAATTTCTTCCAAACATATCAACATAGACTTAGAAGCTCGTTTGAAGTTGGAAACGAGAGTTTTGTCCATCGAAACACATCTTTAATAAGTTTTAAATAAAATTTAAAGGTTCATTTGGATAAGATAAATTTTTTAAAAGAATAAGAATTTTTTTTTACGATTCAGTGAATTATTGAACACCTGTACAAGTAGTAGTCTAAAATTTGTATCTTCACGTACTTAAAAAGAAGAAAAGAATCCAATTTCTCAACGGACAAAAAAAAAAGTGATTTAAAACTTTAATTTAGTGAAAATATTAAATAATTTAGTTTATTTTAAAAATTAATTAATTGTTTAATTAATTTAATTAATAATTTATATATAATTAATTATATATTAAGTATTAAAATAAAAATAAATTATTAATTAATTATTAATTTAATTAATTAATTAATTTTTAAAATAAATTAAATTATCTAACCTTTTATTAAATTAATTTTTTTTCCAAAAAAAAGAAAAGTGTCATACCAAACTATATAGCTGACTTGGGCATGTTGACTCACCTTTGACTCCTTATGTACCTATTCACTTCAATCACATCATAAATGCACCTCGGCGAAAATCGACACGTAGAATATGACCCCACAAACACTGCTTGCCCCTGGACCAAGGACATCTAGTGTCTTGTCTTTTCTGTTTTTTTTGTCCATTGGTCCATGCTTTTCACAGAAAAACAACAATGCACCTGCTGAACTTGTGTGGAACAGACGCAGAAACCATGTCATTTGATTCAAGGGATTTTGCATCTCATAAAGTCTTCATGTTTGGGTTCTCTTCTCTGCTAGTCTCTTTTTCCAGCCAGCTTCCCCCACCTCTTCTTTGAAAATTCTGTCATCCAGTTTCCAGGGGTTGCTTTCCACATTCTGAGGTTCTGACGTGTATTTTGTTTTTCATGTGCCCATTAAGGATTTAATGTAAAATGACACATTAAATGATGATGATGTGTCAGTTGTTTGATGTTTGTTGATTTAATGTACATAAGTTAGGTAGGTAAATGTATGTAAGAATCTCTCGCTCATAGAATTGCCTTACAAAGGCATGTACTTATCGAATTAAATGCGAGCCTGTACCTAAGCCAACCCAATTGTCCTATACATATACATTTTAAGTTTCAAACTGATTAATCCAAGCCACCCAATTGTCCTGTACATATACATTTTAAGTTTCAAACTGATTTATCGCATCACTTGGTTTCCTTCTGCAACACTCTTCTTTTCCCTCTTCCCACCCCTTTCTCCCTCTCTCTCTCACCTGTTATGATGGGTAGACCCTGAGTTTTCACATCAGTTTGTGCAAGGTTATTAAAAATACAAAGAAAAAAAAACACTATTATTATTCTGGTAATGAGGTGGTGAAGATGGGCAAAGCACCATGTTCTGATAAACATGGAGTGAGGAAGGGAGCTTGGACTCCTGAAGAAGATGAAGCCTTAGTTGAGTATATCAAGAAGCATGGCCATGGAAGTTGGCGTACACTCCCCAAGCTAGCAGGTGCAAGTTCCTATGCCCTTGCATTCTTGTTCTTTTTCTTCTGTGTTTGTGCACTAGTTCTGCAGTACCTTGTGTATGCTTGTTTTCTTTCTTTCTAGAACCTGGATGGGTGTGGGTGGGTGTGTGTGTGTGTGTGGGGGGGGTGGGGGGGGTGAGGGGAGCTTTTGGAACTTCGGAAGCTAGGGGGAAATAGGGCTTATGGCATAACAGCTGCAGTTTCTTTTTCTCCAAGCAACATATAACGAACTTCTAGAGTCTTTGCCTCACCACAGTTTACAGAAGGCTATGTTCATGTTGTAGTCTTATAGGGGTGTCTTTGCTTTCATTTTACTGCTGTGATGTACCCCTGCATTCCACTTGTAACTTCTGATATAGGCACGCAGAATATGATCTATCTTTTTCTTTAAATTTTCATTCCCTGAAATTAATCGGTTAAATCCTGATGAATATGGAGTTGTTATCTAGATGGACCAATTTTCTATGTGGATGTAATTTTTTTTTTACTTTTCTAATTTTTACAGTCTTGTATTAATGACTCCATTGCACAAAGAGTCGAAGACCACATTTTTCGTAACTCTTTTTTGGTTCAAGGTTGTAGATATTAATTGAAGACCCTGGTTCTTGAAGAAACTCCAATCACAATGTGATGTTGTTTATTAATGAAGAAAACTTGATTGTTGATTTTGGCTGTGTTCTCTTAGCACTGTTAGCAGTAGTTTATAGCACTTTCTATTTTTATTTTTATTTTTTTGTGGGTTAAATACAGTCTGTTGACTCTGTTCCTTCCTGCCCAAAATAAACTGGAAAGAAAGTAAGGTGATGATAATATTTCAGCAATCGGCTAATGAGAATGTTAATTCAATTATATTTTCATTCAAATATGCAATGAACCAAGTTTGTTGCAATATGCATATAGAATACTATATTGTATTTTGATTCAAATATACTTTTCCCCTTGAAAAATGGTTTACAAAATTGTGTTGGAGGGGGAATTTGATGTAATGAAAACAGTGAAAATTGGACACACCGTAGAGAAGAGAGATAAAGACATAATTATTGTAAAGAAAGATGGAGAAATTAATAAAATGTATATTTAACCATAGGTCTTGGCAAGATGTTGAACCTTTTGGGAAAGAATGAATAAAAATTACCCATTATGACGCTGTGATATGATTTCTGACTATGTCAAATGACTGGAAAGTGAAAACTATGCTCTAAAATAGTCTCTATTTATACTAGAAATTTACATATATATTGGTAAAACTCTAATCTTCACAACGTGCCTCTAACTAGGTCTCCTTCGATGTGGAAAAAGTTGTCGGCTTCGGTGGATAAATTATCTTCACCCTGACATCAAGCGCGGGCCATTTACTAGTGAGGAAGAAAGTGCAATTATTCAGCTTCACGGCATGCTTGGCAACAGGTAGCAAATTGCTCCATATGCTGATTTTCTTGTACATGCACACACCCCTTTTGCTTCTTGGAAAAGCTCATTGTACTCATGAGCTACAGAGTTAAACACGTTGCATCCTCTGAAATCTACCACATCGATAATGCTTAAATTCACGTGGATACCTTTTTATATATTGACTCCTTAGCTCTTTCTAGTCTATGGGATTTTTTCCAACCCCCTCCTCCCAAAGAAAGAAAACAATCATGTTTAGCCTCATATGCTGAACCAAGTGAACAATATAAGGAAAAGAACGAGTTTCAAGTTTTTCATCATTTAGCCAGAGACCCCCCCCCCCCAACCCCCCCCAACAATTAAGTATTGTTATTATCCTGTTGAAAGGACCATTTTCTCTAGAAGTTATTATTCCCAATACCTTCCACTACTCACAATGGACAGCTGGAAGGTACCTTTTCATTCTTCATGGTAAATTATTAGTAGATTTGAAACATGAAAGAGAGGTCTTTCGATTTTTTTTTTTGGATGTATATAATCAACTGCTATTGTAGTGGGAAATCCTGATTAGACCATCATTTGTCTTGAAACAACAAAAAAGGCTATTTAGGTTGTAAAGGGGTAAAACCTGATTGGCCCTACAGTCAAATATGAAATGGAAGAGTCATGGTATTTCCTGTGAAGTAGGGCAGTGGAAGATGCTTCATGAACTTACTTAATACTCTTGCTTTTACTTCAATATTTGATTGCATTGATCTGTACTTGAGATATTACATTTACTTTGTATGTTACCACCCGTTATTTTAGGTGGGCTGCTATAGCATCCCAACTGCCAGGAAGAACAGACAATGAAATTAAGAACTATTGGAACACCCAACTAAAGAAGCGGCTCCCTCGGTCAGGTCATTCCCTTGGGGCAAAACAGCCCTCTTTCAGTCCTGATCATAGTATTGTCAAACCTGAATCTCCTTCTACACGTCACATGGTACAATGGGAAAGTGCCAGGGTTGAGGCAGAGGCAAGGTTGTCAAGGGAATCTTCATTGCTTAATTCATGGTCAACAAGTAAAACATACCCTGATTACTTTCTTCAACTTTGGCATTCTGAGGTTGGACAGTCATTTCGGATGATCAAGGGAAAGGAAGGAGTAGTGTGTCAAAGCCTTGACTCACAGACTTCATCCTCAAAATTGGAGTCAAGTTCAGATGTCTCCTTGCAGGTGAAAAACACTGGAGGCAGTGCCTTTGCAAACATGACACAAGAACAAGCAAGTAGCTACAAACCAAAGCTTGAAGATGGCACAGCTGGGTCAGAGTCAGGCTATTATGAATTTCTTGATACTTCTGATTCTGCATTAAAGCACTTGCTAGATATGCCTGATGGTGAAATAGGATTCTTAGAGCAGGCTGACAGTTTCCTGAGTAGCCTTAATGGTTGATGTGACCAAGACAATCTTCATATTTCCTCAGGGAAAGGCAATACTTTGATCTGATAGGGGGAAAATTGCCTTGTTTTATTTCTTCATTTTTGTAAATGTAGTCACAGTGTAGCTGGTTTCCACATTTCCTTCAACAACTGCAGCTATATGTATACTGGCCCTGAGCTCTTGATTTATTTTCTTTGATTCACTAAAGTAGACGACTTACATATTTCAAATGGATAGGGGATATGTTTCGACATGCCAATAACTAGCAATAAACACAGCCTCAACATCAAATCACCAAACAAAAAGATCAACTTTCTGCTATGTTGATACATAATAAAGATAAAACGGTCATAGAAAATTGTTCTTTAGGTAATGTCCAATAAAAGCAGAATTAATACCATGATCAATTGCCTGGCATAGCAAAATTATACACGAACACATGGGTTTCATGGTGCTGGAAGAAAGAATTTTTACCCTTGTCATTGGTTTATATACCGTTTTTACCAGTCTCTATCTCGTTTTGAGACTGAAGTGGGCTAGTGGCCTAATGCTACAAGAAACTAGTATTCCACAAATTGAAAAATTAATTTCTTTATCCACAAAGTAATTGCTATATACAAGCCAACATATCACTATGCACACATGATAAATGAACATGGACCAAATCTCCAATACATAACCAAACCACACTTGTATTGATTTGAACGCCCAAAGAAGAAAAAAACACAATAATAATTCAACATTTTTGTTTTCAATCAGGCTTGAGGATTGAAGCATTAGAAACAACCAAGGAGTTTCTTTGGAGCCGACCCAGTTGCCCTGTACTTTGCAGCTATCTCCTCTGCCTTCAGGAGATCTTCCCCTTTTTTGGCCTCAATAATTGCCCTCTTTTCTTCAGCTTCCTTGTGGATTGTAGCTATTTTGTTTTTTATTTTCTCTGCATATTCTGCCTTTTTCTTCTCCAGTTGTTCCTACTCACATACAAAATGAAAAGTCAACTTTTCTTCCCCTCTTTCGCCATATTCAATGCAGAAAGAAGAATCACAGGAGAATGAAAATTTTTAACTAGAAAGAAGTAGAAAAAGAGATAAGATGAAGAGTAAACATATTTTAAAGGAGCTACTTGAGTTTAGCCAAAGTGGCAAGAATAAACTTCCATTTGGATAGAAGTTAAAGGTTAAATCCTTATAATAAAACAGAGAGAATAATTCAAAAGGATAAATCATGTGAAGATGGAAGAGGTTAGGGTTTACAAGTCTCCACTTGCTCATCTCTAATCAATAATGTGGACCCTACCTTTATAAACCCCATTAGGGTCTCTACTCTCTACTTAATGTTGTTGTTGCAAAAGAAACACATTTAAGTACTTGTCAAAAAAGTATCCATATAGACAAACATCTTAAAAAGTACTCAAAGCATATTAGAATTTCTAATGAAATAAATTCTTACTTCAATCTTTTTCAATTCAGCCTCCACAGTAGCTTTCTTACTGTTCTCCCATGCTGAAATGTCTGAAAGCTTTTTGTGAGCTCTGCTCAACAATTTCATTTAAATTAGTATTCAAAGCGTTGTTAAATAACATTAAAGAACCAAACTTTGTGATAAAAAAATATGAATGTCTCATGTTATAGCTTCATGCTAAATTGGCAACAAAGAGCTGTCATTTGTTTCTAATTGGAATCCCATATATCTGTTTCTAAATTGTCAATCATCATGATGGTGATGTTGTACGAAGCCTGATGCTGATATAATAGGTTCCAAGAGAATGCAATGCGAAATATAGCCAAAGACTAGCACAAGAGACTATATGGTTTTTATTTGAGCTGTGAAAGGAATTGATTGAAGTACAATAACTGAACTATTATAGAATAATTTTGATCTTTTCTGGTTGGAAGTTTAACTTATGATAATTAGCTATTGCATGACTTTGGAGTGAGTTAGAAATCCCCTTAAAATTGTGGATGAAAAATTTAAAAGGGCATTTTTCATGTAAAACTCATTCATGCTTTTTTTACCTCATTTTTATGAGAACACCAAAATTATCCTAAAAGATATTTCCTTCATGGCTACCGTAAGTCATTCATTATGCAGAGCTTTCTCTGCTTCTCTGCTTCCCTCTCCGCTAAAGGCAGATAATGGGATAAGATACTTTTAAAATAGTAAACCAACAAATAACTTTCCACTTAAAACATAAAATACCATCAATTGCATTTGATTTTAGTTTGATTAATACCCACAGTTATGGTCCAGTGAAAGGTTGTAACAATTATTTGACAGTACTAAACCCACATAAAATTTGAAGAAGCGTATAGATGCTTAAGCAGGTGGTGCAGGCTCTTACTTGTTCTCTGCTTTTGACTTTTCACTTTCTTCCCATGCTTTGACTAGTGACAGCCTCTTCTCTGTTGCAACTCTTGCAAGCACCGCATCTGGAGACAAATGAGGTCCCATAATCTGTAATGTCAGGATATGAAGGGTGCATAAAGGGAAATCAAATGTCATAAAGACAATTGACATACCTCGGTTGACAGATCCCTCAGATGGTTTCTCTTCAGTAGCTTCATGAGTCTCTGGCAATAACCAAATTAACAACAATAAACACAACAAAAGCAAATGTAACTATTATGGTTATGGTTATAACTCATAACTATGATGATGAAGTAGAAAGTAATATTGTGGCAGACCACTGTTACTGGATGGCAGGTAAATTGGTTCCAAGACTGAAATTAAAAGAAAATCCATCATTTACAGGCTAATAAAGAAAAATATTTTTCTCTATGATTAGATTTTATTATGAAATAAAAGGGAGAAAGGAAGAGAAAAAGTATCAGTATTCAGCTGGAAAATGTTGTTAATTCAACTTGAGCACTTATGCAAGGCAAATATAAAACTCTCTTGCTCTCATTCTGCTTCAGTCATTGAGCAGGAAAGCTCAGATTTCTAAATACTAACAGTTTTGGATGATTTACCCTCCACTGAACTAAAGCTTAAGATCAGTGGGCAGTAGCTGATTTGGGTGATTTCTAACAGCAGCGAATTTCTAAGATGATTAAACCAAAACACCAATACATCACTGACTCAAAGTTAAATAGTCATGGTAAGTGACATTTGAATCATAAGGCCAACTGAAGGTGACTTGTAAGCAGATACCAAATATGGGTAAGCAAACAAATATGAAACATGGGCAATCTGTTTAAAACCATCAAAATGGTTACTTGTAATAGCATAAGAATCACAAGGCCATGTAAAGATGTTTCTTCCTTTGTATTTGCACATATTTTGGCCTAAAGTATGCAAAATTGGATCTTTGCTTGAACTCCAGATACTTAAGGAGCTTGCAATTGGATGATAATTGCTTACTACGTTTATGCTAAATTATCGTTGTACGACTACAAGGCTTGGATTTTAAAGAAGGACCGCTCTGTCTGCTTATTGAAGTAAAGGAAGCAGAGCAATTTGGATATACTGCTTCGGATAGAACTACAACAGGAAAATTCCAGAAAAAGTAAAACAGACAAAAATACAAGAACAACAAATAAAACGAGACTTAAAAAAAAAAGAGGAAAGGGAAATAATCAAATAACAATTACCTATTCTCTGCGATTAAAGTTGATTTTCAGAGTTTTTTTTATATTATTACCAGAAGACCAAGAAGGCAAGAAGAACAAATATGACACGTTAAATACCAATATTGTGAATATAACAAGAGAATTTTAGAAAAAAAATAAAGCCTCAACTATTTCACTTCTAATAAAATCACCAAGGAACTCAAAAAGAAATGAAGAAGAAGAAGAATACCCTTTGGGATAAGTAAAAGGCAAAAAAATACAAAGTGGCTTAATAAGATTAACAAATGGTTACCTTAATCAATTAAGAAAAGAAAGATAAACAGATCAATAAAGCATAAAACATAAGCACACAGAATTTCTAATTTTTCATTCTGTAATCATTTTCTCACCAACCAAACTTATATAAACCAAGGTTTTGAAACCAGATAACAGAACAAGGAGTAGTATAGTATCATACTCTCAACTATGACAAGAGCTTTGGAATCATTGGGCTTGGTATCTGGAGGAGGTTGTGGAATTACAGATTTCTCCTCAGCCACATCCTTTGGAGCCTCATGAACAGGTTCAGGTTCAGGTGCAGGAGGAGGAGGCTGAGTCTCAGCTGGAGCTGGAGCAGGTGGAGGATCAGATGGGGATTGTGACTCTACCCTTTTGGGTTGCTGCTCTGTCATTTTTTTATGACTGAGAATTTAGAATTCTCTGCACAAAGTGATGGACAAAAGTTGTAACAAAATTTTCACTTATTTAGGAAAGATCAAAACTTGATTGGAGAGAAGATATAGAGAGAGAATGAGAGATTGAGACGAGACTTGGTTGATGAGATATTATGGTTGGAAGAAGGTAACTGTTAACTCCAAGTTCCAAAAGCTTAGCTGGGCGTTAGGTACAAGTGGCCTCCAATGCGTTGGCACAGTAACAGATGCTGAGACCAGTGTGGAAGATGAAAGCTTCATATCCTTAGAATTATATAAGCAGCCCAAATGGATAGCCAAAGAAAATGTTCAATCAGAATTTTCCACCTGTTAAGGGTGGGCTCCATCTTTTTTCTTGATTCTATCTATGTCATTATTTTTTGCTATGAGTTTCCATCGATAGGAAATAGAAAATGGGAATTTGAAAGACATACAAGATGAGTCAAAAAAGAGTTAATTCAACTCACACTCATTTATAAAATCAAGACCTAACTGGCATTATTTTACATTTTTTTTTAATTTTCCAGTAGTAAGTATTACCTATACTTTATATGTTAACCTTTTTTTGGTATATTAAATTACCATGAATTGTTACTCTTTCAAATTTCACACCATTATTGGCAAAAAAAAAAAGTGTTGATACAATAAATAACAATTATTATGTCATCACCGGATGACACCTCTCACTTAATACCTAATTAATTTATATTGTTTAAGAAGTATGTAATATTTTTTAATAAAATTTTTAAATTATTTAATAAAAAAGTATTAAATAATTTTTGAATTTTTAAAATATTAAACACTTTACTTTTACATTTAACTAGTTTTATTACCTACATGATACACAAATTTATTATAATAAATGTGTACAAGTTTTCTAAATTATAATTTGTTGTTTATTTTTACATTTTATATAAGAAATTTTAAATCATATTTATGTAAAAAAACTTAATCATTTACTAATTTAATTATTTTAAAAAAATAAAAATAAAAACTCATAAAAATTAAATTTATCAAAAAAAATTAATATATTTAGTGTATAACAAGATGTAAAAAAAATTAAAATCATAATTATTAAAATATATAATTTGAAGTTTTTAATTAAAATTATATCAAATGAGTAAAAAAATTAAAAAAAACTCATATATAAATAATACGTTATATTAACCATATTTATATAAATTGTGTTTTATATAATAATATATAAATATTTTTTATTTTAATTGATTAACCAATAATTCAATACCTTTAGAACACTGTTAACAAATACTTTAATTTATTGTTTACAAAATTTATTAGCGGTGTCATATTAATCACCTTTCAACGTGTCCACAATAATGCGTTCTAGCAGAGCACCAAAACGCGCCACATTTGCGTACCGACCTGATTCATTTTCAAAATTTCAATACATCTTCGAGATAATTTTATTTCGTGCTCACAACGGAATCTTTCGTGTGGGCACTGCTTGTAAAATAGCTCATTGTCTCTCCCAATCAATCCCAATCAACTACGATGGTTTCTTGCTCAACTTGCGAAACCTTATTATTGAAGCTTTTTAAATTTTAGCTTTCAATATTGTTATTATTTTGAATCCAAATCTTACCTAGAAATGTAGATTTTCAGGTTGAGATATTTCTCTTTTTTTCTTTTGGTAATAAAATTGAGGTTATCTGATTCTACTTATTTGAGTAATTCTTTTAATTATTTGAAGGCCAAGTTAATTTTGATTAATTGAAAATTATGACCACTCCAGGTTTTGATGCTTATATTAAATTATTGATTTTTAAGTGATTATTATAAATTAATTCAACCTAATAAAAAAAGATTCAGACGCCTTCTAATTAAAGGTATACTTTTTTTATGGTAATACAAATTTCATTATTACTTGAAGCAATAAACACCAAAGACAATAAAAAAATACTTTTATTTGATGATGTTATTGGGATGTTCATTTTCAAATTGGAGTAGGAGTTAAAACAAAGTAAATTATCTTTTTATATATATATATAAAATCGTGGAAACAAAGCACGAAAACTAAGACACAGAAAGTGATATAATGAAGGCAAAAAAAGAAAAGAAGAAAGTTGGACAAGGTTTGGACGAACAAACTAATGCAAACTGTAAAATTGATGGGGGAGATTGTCGCTATATGCCCCTTGTCTTTTCTCTTCTTTAGTTACGACAAAATCTTCTTTTTGGTTATTCCATCTTTTTGTTGGTATAATGAAATTGCACATGCCAAGTTTTCATGATAATCTTGTTTGAATTAGAATTTTCAGAAATAGTAAGATTCATTTTTGGCCATTCAGAATGGGAAGATAGGATAAGTACCATGTGAACTAAAACTGGTATTCCGCTAAAAGATACATACATGTCATTGAAGAAGATCATAAGTTTATATATATATAATGTAGAAACAATATATTATGAATCGAAAAGAAATAATGATCATGCCTTTCATATTAGGGCTGTTTAGTAAATGTGTCAATTTGGGCAGCTGTGCTGGCCTTTCGGGCCAAGCCGATTTTATTATTTTTTTTGTTTTGGTCTTTCTTTATTTATTTTTTTTATCTCTAATAATAAATTATTAATAAAAAAAATTTACATCAATTCAAGCTCAAAAAAATTTATATAGGCTAATTAAATACAAGTATAATAAAATTTGATTTAATTTTAATATACTGTTATTCAAAGAGTTAAAATTGGATATAATAAACTTTACAATGTTATTTAATTATGTGTTGACACATCATTAAAAGAGTTATACTTTCTAAATAGTTGTTGTGATAGTCATTCTTTTTTAATGATTTAATAATACATGATCGAATGATAGTGTAAAGAAACTTTACACTGACAGGTGATCAAAATTAAACTCAATAAAATTATATTTATTGTCAGTAATATAAACAATGAAGATTTACTATATTGTTTTTTACCTAAACGATTTAATATATATCCATGAAACATTTCTTAAATAATAAATTAATCAATTCAAAAAACTAGGACACGTGAACATTACATACCAAATGGAGAAAAAAAGGACTGATATGTATTCACCCATTATAGACCAACACCATCGGCCTGACCAACAACGTGATTAGGTTAAAATTTTCTTAACTCAACTCTCACTTTTTGTCATGTTATTCGAGAAGGCTCCCATTGGACGTGACCCATTTGACATCCTTGGTATTTAGTGAGTCAGATCTACCCATGAACTAACACAAACTGACTCAATTTAACTCATAAGTGGTAAGTTGGTTTAAATTTGTGAGTTTGGTTAGTTTGAGTTTGAAATTACCCAACTCGCGGTGAATGGATCAATTTGCAAGAGTTAGACTATCCAAACTTGCATAAAACTAACCTACTCATCCCTTACTTTCCCTCTTTTACCCTAGACACAGATGCAGATTTCAGTCCCGTCCTCCCTCCCACAGGACCCTCAGTCCTTCACGACCTCTCCTTTATCTAAGCTTGCTAACATTAATTTAATCTAGCAAAGAACCGGACAAGTAATAATCTTAAATCTCAAACATACAATATGGTAAGTAAATATGAAAAGTCACAAGAACTCAAACCTGATATTCATGATTGGTGCATAAGACTTCATGTAAAACTCAAGAAACTCGTTATGCGAATATACGTCTAGTATCTTAGAAGCATAACAAGGTGAGAGTAAAGACATCTTATGATTAGATTAGGAGCATTCTTACCCGTCTTATACACGACTTGAACTTGTTTAATATGACACAATTATTAAACAAAATAAAATCTAACAGATTTGTAACTGGATTCATCTTTAATATAGCACTCATTTTTTTTATAGCTATTTTGGATAAATGATAGAAATATCAAATATACTTATAATTTTTTTACTTCGGAGAATTTAAAAAATTGGGGATTTTGTTTTTGCATCTCTCAACTCAGGCCCAATTTTCTAATTGAAGTGACCCAATTCTCCCCACAATTAAATGAAAATGGCCCAACTCCGATCCCCTCTGCTCCTTCCCTCATTCACTCTCACTACACTAACTGTGGGTCAGTTGGATCAGACCTTAGGCCGTGGGTCATAATAATAGCACTTCATCCCCTCTGCTACTTCCCGCACTCACCCTAACTACACATAGGGTGAGTTTGATCAGACCTAATAAATATTGCATTGGGGGTGAGTTTGATCAGACATAATAAATATTGCATTCAGGATTACTTCAGTACTATTTCTTTTTTAAGGTATTGATACTAAAATAAGTTATTAAGTATTTATTAATTATTATTTATATTTCATAAACTTTCAAACATTTATTATGAAATAATAATAATCAATAAATAATTGACAATTCATTTTAAGTACCAAACCCATCAAAATACCATAACAAATCTCATAATCATAGTAATAACAGCCTAAAAGTTTGAATAATTACCGAATGAATAAATGGGTTGTTGTTCACCCACCCATTTATGGCGCGTACAAACTCATCCCACGCCATCCCATTTGGCACCCCTATCTTGAGTCTTTATCAGCTATATATATGATTAATTGATTTCTTTGTTAAGTATTTTGCTTTTAAGTGACACTCAGCAAGAGTAGTTGTTAAAAGGGGATGTACTTTATGCTTTGATTAATTAAGTTGGAACCTTAAAATAACACTAGGGTAAAGATAAGTGCAACTTCACATGAATTTTCTAATACGATAATCACATAAAATAGAAAAAGAAAAATGGTAAAAGAAAAAAAAAAAGGGTTTTGAAAGTTACTAAGTTAATTCGTATAACCTTTCAGGTAAAAAGCTTCGTGATGTTAGCATTTTTGGGGGTGACTTCAAAATTGCTTAAGGATATGTTTGGTTGGGAAAGGGAGGGAATAAATTTTAATGAAAGGGAGAGAGAGAGAAAAGAGAGATTTTAATAGAAAAAAAATATAAATTTATTTTTTTACACAATTATAACATATAATGTAGTATTTAATTTAAAAATATTTTAATATTTTTAAACATATATTCTCTTTTCTTTAAATTTTTTTATTTTTAAAAGGGAGCTAAAATTACCTCCAGAGGAATTTTGGTTTCCTCCCCTCTTATTTTTTCTTCACTAAAAAATTGAATCAAACATATAAAATTTAAAATAATCATTATTTACTCTTTTATTTTTTTCCAACCAAACAAGAAAAATTTAATATGAATTGAGGCAAAAGTTGATTTAAGAATATCCTCTACCGTACAATCATAAAAGAAATCCCTAAAATATTGCAGGAAATACATGAAAAAGAAAGAGAAAGTAAAGTCGGCCCAGACAGGTGAAATCAAGCCGTCTCTATTTTGAAATATATGTGCATTTATCTTTCCAATCTTCCAATCATAACAGGTTGGGCATTTATTTATTTTTATTGTGTTAGGGTATGCCTAGCAAAAAATAATTCACATAATAGTAATATAAAATGAATTTAATTTATATCCATCGTCAGTGTAAAGTTTCTTTACACTGTCATCTAATCATATGTTGATACATCATTAAAAGAGTTAGATTTTCTAGATAGTTGTTGTAATAGTCAAACTCTTTTAATGATTTGGCAACACATGATTAGATGCAAGTGTAAAGAAACTTTATATTGACGGTGGATAGAAATTAAACTCATAAAATTTATAAAAACATTTAGGTTTTATTTAGTTGATGGAATTGAGTCTTGAAATTGGAATTGAGCCTCCCAATTCTAATTATCTTATTTGGTGTGTATATTAAAATTAGAATTCTAATTTCATGAAATTGAAAAATAATTAGTTTATACTACTCTCAATTCTTATCTTATACATTAAAAATTTCAATTCCAAGTACCAATATTTTTTATTTTTTGAATATTAAAAGGTAAAAGTTAAAAATTATCTAACAACCATTGTTGCTTACAACACCGATAGTCCAGCAATGTTGCCACCGCCGTGCTAGTTGTTGACAGTGTCTGATCACTATCGTCTTCACTCGTGCAATGGCTAAATTATCGTGCTTCCTCCGATTGTCGACGTCCCACAATCACTTTCGTCATCGTCAATGACTTCCTTTAATTTGATATCTATTGCGACCGCTATAATTTAGCAACACAAACTCAATTGAATTTTTTTTATAAATTTAAATTATTATTTATTATTTTAAATTTATCTATTATATCTTTATAAATTTTTGATAAATTATTCAAATAATAAAATTTTAATTCAATTCAAAATTATAATTCTAAAGTTTCAATTTTTCAATTGTCTCAAACATAAAAAATTAAGATTTCTGTCAAATCCAATTCTAATAGAAATGGAACTGAAATTAGAATTATAATTCTAATTTTGTTAACTAAATGAACCATTATAAAACATGAAAAAAAAATTGAATTTTTGAAGTTATTGATTGACATGTTATTAATTTTGTCTAATTTTGACCAATTTAAACTACTTTGACTATAAATTTGGTTATAAGGTTAAACTATTACTAGTTAGGTAACCAATTCTCAGTCAAACTATGCAGTACTGTCTAATCCAAATAACATTGATAAAACAGAGGAGCAAAATATTTAATATATTTATGCATATATGATTTCTACAAGTATTATCAATTTTAAACCTTTTAGTCTACATTGAGGAAAAAAATAAAAGAAAATATACAAGACTCGATTTGTGCTTAACACATTGTTCATTGCTTTGTTCGAGAGTTTATTAAGAAAGGGGATGGGAAGGAGAAAAGGGAAAAGAGAAGGAATAAAAATATTTAACTTTACTTTGTTTAGATGTGTTTAATGTTGTTAAAATCATACCAAATAGAGAATTAGTGAGACTTCTAGTTTAGGTTCAGCCGATTCAACCGTTTAAATCAACTAGTTGATATAAATGATGTTATGTCAATAATCCACATGTAACAATATGAAACATATGAGAATATTTATGAAAAGTGAAAAATATTGAAAATATTTTAAATTATTTTTAATAATCAATTAGTTCAATCGACTGAATCAAGTGGTTCAATTAAATTTTGATTAGTTTTCATCAACCCAACTTGAATTAACCGTGAATTCAGTTATAGGATTGAATCATAATCTTCTAAGTATCTGATTCATAATCAAACTAATTAAACCATCCAATTCTGTCTAGTTTTAATAACACATAATGTGTTAGAAAAACTAAAAGTTAAATTTCAAAATTTAAATGATTATTTAAAGAATAATTTTATTTTTCCTCACTTCCCCATTTTTTTTGTGTGGGTAATTTCACTTCCCCCAATTTGGAAGAGAATGTATTTTACTTTCTAAAAGTAAATCAGAAGATGACTCCCCTTCCTTTCTTTTTTATTATAATAAAAAAATACTTTCCAAGCAAGAATATAAATGTCAACTTCCTTCCCTTTTCTTTCTTTACCCTTGCTTTACTTTCCTTTCATTCTCTCCGATTCATGGTGTAAATGATCACATTTAATTTTTTTTATTGTTAAAAATCTAATAGAGCTATGTTCGCAGTTGTGCATCAATTATGATATTAACATTATTGTTGTAATTATCCCCACCCTTTTCTCCCCATTTTCACTCCTATAATGCACACGTTTACTAACGCATGTTGGTTTTGTTTGGAAGAAGTAAAGAGTGAACATTAGAAATAATAAATATACATATTACGTCTATATAATATACATTATTTCTCATTATCACATGTTTATTGCTTCCTTGTCGCTTTCCCACTAGCAAACATGAGATTGATACATAAAAGTGATATAAAAAGGAACCTATATGGGTTCATAGGCATCATCCGCTGCGGGAGCCTGAGAAATAGCAGATAATACAACAAAGGCTCCATATAAGATTGTGACAATAGCAGTGAAGTTCACAAGGAAGGCCTCAGAACCATATTTTGCCAATCCTGAGTTCTCAAGAAAAGTGAGCTTCTCTAGAAACCCAAGAGAAGCAGTGCCAACAGCCAAGACATACACAAACAGCCCAAATAGGACATGCCAAGGAAGTGACGCGCTTCTTAAGGCTGAAGTTCCTCCAGGGTAGAAAAAGAGCACAAACCCATATATCCACTGCAGGTTATCAATACAATGTTAGCTGGAGAATAGCTGAGTGACATAAAACTGATAATTAACAGTGTGCATAAATAGGGGCAACTTATGGATTCATTTGAGCATAAGCAAAGTCCAGAATTTCAATTCAGAGTTTGCACCTTGTAAAGCCTCAACTCATATTTCATATGGTTGGGAGGGCAATGCCTCAGTCTGGTATCTGCCGTAAACAGCAAAACTAATGGCAATATGAAACCATAAACTTAACCATAGAGCACAGACACAAATTTCTAACGTGGGGAAGACTCGAGTCCCCTCGCACATTGGAGCCAAAATAATGCTCATGTTACTTTACTGTCTCCATCAACAACTTTCATAGTCCTATTTACAAAGAAGTAGAAGAATACAACTCTAGTGTTCAAGGAATATTATATTTTCAGGAAAGTTTAGAGTCTAATCCAATGGTTTACCTGAATTCCATAAAGGACAATAACCCCAATTCCAAGCCATGAATGCAAGCTGTACAGATTGGCTATCCCACTTTCATTATGAAACTTGAATGCAGTATAAATTCCAATTATTCCAAGTATTAGTGCGATGGCGTGGAGAACAAGGTGTATCAATTTCTTGACTTCCTTCTTCAAAGGAAGAGATTTGTAACTTATAATAGCTGCAATTTTGTAAGTTCACGCGTGAGACAATAGTAGGTCAACAACCAAATGAAATTAGTTCATAAAACAGCAACTTGTGAAAGTATTTTGATTACCTTCACCTCCAATAATTACCAATCCAATTAGCATAAGAACAGGATGGATCTGTATCAAACAGAAGATACACAAGTGATAGAACATTTCCACTATTGACATTTCATCTATTTTTTCAGAATAATGAATCTAATATTACAAGAAATCATGGCTCTTAGATTAATCTTAGGTATCAACTTGTCCAATAAATTATTCTTCATAAATTTGATTGACCCATGATGAGTGAGCACAGATCATGAATCAGATAATTCAGATTCAAAGGACCCCATCTCTGAACATTCAGATATTTTAATCACGCACTACTTAATCAAATTAAATCTAGATATTCTTTGCTAGAAGAAAGCTATACATGCAAATGGCACGATCAATTGCTTATAGGCGTGAGAAATCGCAAAATTCTATCCCATTATCTAGAACGAGAAACTAATAAAGGTTTTCACTGTCTAACATTCATGATGATTCAAAGTTATTGATAGCAAACAGAAAGCAAAAAACACGTAGAACAGTTTTAAAGATCATCATTTATCCACGTCTAGTACTTGAGTTGGGACCACATGGAAGCACTAGCACGTGAAAGCTCAGTTCTCCCTCAAGGCCCATCATAAGGGTAGGTTAGAAAATGTGGGACCTTATTAATTATTAAATTCATAAGGGTAGGTAGGGAATGGGATCCAATAATTAATAAAAAATATTAAAATAGATAAATCATCAAATCTTTTGAAGACTAAATAGTATCAACTTAGACAATTTAAAAACTAGTTGTAGGCCTGCAATAATGATTAAGATAAAAACTAGTTCTAATCATGTTTTCGAAAAACGCACAATTTCTAATTAACTCCTTTGTAGCTTTAAAATAGGGCTTGTCCAACAAAGATCCAGAATGCAAAACAATACAAGATGAAGAAATGTTTTGATTATTGACACCGTATTCCCTCTCCAAGTGTTCTGTTGGTCAGCGAAAGGAGATTATGGAAAAAGTAAAAGTAAACAGCTACTCGGCCATAAGATTTTTGCCAATAAAAAAAAATTGTTCATTGAATTTCTGGGACAGCCAAAGGGATCTAGCACTAGTGCACTACTATGATATGAATGACTTTCAAAATAAAAGCAAGACCTTAAATATATCACACCAGGCACATCACATGCACTAAGTTTAAAAATATGTTCCGTTAAACAAAATTTATAATAAAGGAATCATATCAAAATTATCAAAATGCTTGCCAAACTTGAAATAAAAAGTTAAGGTTTGATAGATAGGTACTAGAAAATCATGCAATAACAAAAACCACAAAGTTTATGAAAAATCTTAAAACAAATCAATAGTTTTCCTATCAAGAATCTTTAACTAATTATACATTTCAATCCTAGTAATTTTTTGATTTCAAAAATATAAAATCATAAATGTATCTAACAGAATTGAAGTAGAATTCTAGTATGAAATACCAAACAAAAAACTCTATAGTGATAAATATCTAGATACCAGCACACATAGCAAAATTGGTGTTAAGGAGTGCGTGTCCCCAAATAGAAGATCCACAATTCAATTTCCCATTTCCACTAATTTATTAACATTAAAACCTCTTTAATCTGCATATATATTTCTCTGATAATTTTTTTATATAAAAAATGAAAAACTTAAAAGTTGAACCCTCCCCTGAAATGGCTACAGATTAGTCTCATCCCCATTCCATTGAAAGATGATAGCCCAATCTAAAACTATGACTTATAATGGAAAAGCTAACTATAAGTGGTTCCTGAGTGACTACTAACTTCTAAGCAGGCTAAAGAGCAAAACTCTATATAGTTTCTAAAGAGGACAAACTTGTAAGTTCACTCCCTAGACCACCCATACCATTCCTCAGAATGAAGTTTCAAAATTCAGAACGGGTTTAAGAGAAAGAATATGAAGAAGACGACCATAATAATCCATTAACATTGAGAATCCGCAAAACCCATATCCAAAAAGCAAAAAAGGTGAGAGAAGATAGAGAGAAACATACATTGAAGATGAGGTTCTTGTTGGAAGATTCCCAAGCTAAGCCACCCCTGAAGCTTATGTTCCAAACTAACACCAAGACAATACCAACAACCGCCAGAAGGTGAACCACGAAGGTAAATGGAATAGCAGCTACCTCTAACGCCATCTTCAATCCTCTCTCTCTCTCTCTCTGTATTTTCTGGAAGGCTAAGACTGATAGGCTTTGGACTTTGGAGTGGGACTATCTGCATTGTATATTGTTTTCTAGATGCTCGCCACGTGGCTCGTTTTGATGGGACAATTCAATTGATGTCCAGTTGTCTTTAGCTTCGTGTCTCTATTCTTCTCCCTTCAATTTTTTCATTCGGGCTTTACTTCCGTGACCCATTTAATGGTTATTAATTATATTTAATAAAATTTTAATATTTATAGAAAATTTTTTAATTTAATTTATTATCCTTATAAATATTTTATATTTTATATTTTTATTTAATTATATATTATTAGATAAAGTAATTTTTAGGTAAATTTTTAACAATTAATATGTGTAAGATTATTATTTAAAAATAAACATATTTATAACATAATTTATATAATTTTATACATATTTAATTTTAAATATAATATTTATGATAGACTATGTTTATAAAAAAAAATTATTAAATAATAATATAAAAAATTATACATTAACAATAAATTAAATTTAAACTTTATTGATGAGTATCATATCAATAAAGGTATTATAGTAATTTACTTTTTACTCACATAGAATTATAACAAGTTTCATTTTTTTTCTATTTATTTTGAAGAAAATATGTGCATTGTTCAATTATAATATAGACTCAGGTATTTGATAAAGTATGCACACAATTAAGAACGTGCGTAATTCTGTAGACAAAAAATCACGCGAGGACACTTTTTAGATTCGTTTTTATCAATGTCGATAACATATTTTTGAGAGTTATTGAAATCAAATCGGATAGTGAATTAGAAAATTTTTTTATTTAAGTTTAATTAGTTCAATCAATTTAATTATTTGGTTGAGTTGGATGATGTCATAATTACATATTAAATAAATATATATATATATATATACATGACTCATAACATACATTACCAATAATAAAATATATAATAAAGTTTTAGAGTTTTAATTATTAAGTCTCATATCATTCTCAGTTGAGTAATTAAGTAATTGAGAAATTAAAAAACATTTAAAAAATTAAATAAAAAAAAAGATAGTCGATTCAACTCAATTTTATCCCGGTTTAACTTGATTTTAACTAATTTTTTTCAGTTTTGACCAATTTTAACCGGTTCAACCTGATCCAACTATGAATTCGATTTTGACATTGAACCACAATCGGATAAGGCCGGTCCGATCCGGTCCAGATAATAGTGCTTCGAACAACAGTAACTACGTATCATTTTATATAGTAAGTGGAAGTAATGGGAAGATAAATAATAACAGATAAAGTATTTGTATACCATATAAGTTTAGAAGCATTTTGCAATTTTTTTGGTCGTTTCGTTTTAAATTTTAGAATTAGGTTGGTGCTTTTTATGAAAATAAAATAAGTTTATTTTTAAATCTTTAAATTATAACAAAAATATCAAAGTGGGTATTAGTTCTATTTTATGTTTGAAGTCAAGTTCAGTTCGAGAGTGATATCACGAAAGAAAGATGAAAGATCTAAGGACTATTCACTTTCAAACGGCGTCGTCTCTTTCTTGTCTATTCTATCGTTCTTCTTGTCGCCGCTGGCTTGAATGAACTTTGGTGAAGTAAACAATGACGTTATAAACTCAAACAAAACAAAATGCGTAGTTGAGGGACTAGTTAATACTACTCTCATAACTATAAACACAAACAAAACAAAAATGCATTTGTAGATTATATTGAAGTGTTAGCTTGTTTATGAAAATAAAAATTTACATGAGTAATTTTATTCTTGTTTGAGATGGTGACAAACAGTTGAATATATGATATTTAGAGGTGGAGAACAATGGAATTGGATCGCTTAAATTTATAAATTATGAGTTACAGTTTCAGGTTAGAATTATGAGAGGACCTTAACTAATTAATTGATTAATTAGTTTAAAATAAATAATCAAAATAAATTAAATAATTACTTTTATTAACTAGTTGATCCTTATTTATAGATAAATTACTCTCATAATGATATGTAGCCTTTTGAGCTTGTCAACTTATGAAGTCCCATATTTTCTGAGTTGATTCTCGAAACACTTTGCTTGTAAAATTATGTTTGATTTCTGCCTCCCATTAACTTTACAGGTAAAAAATAAAAATAAAAATAATTCTTTCAATATCTTTGAAGCCCATACGGCAACAAAGAATTTGGGCTTATCATGTGCACCGAATAGAACGAGCCAAGATCAATCTAAGGCACCTATTGAGCTTGTCAAAATGTTGAGTCGCTCTTCTCTGGAGCCCATTGAAAAGCTTACCATCTGAACTTTGGGCTTTGAGGTATGGACTGGATATCACATAAAACATTGTCTATTGTAACTTAGAAGACAAGAAGTAAGAAAACTACGAAGAAAAATACTAGTGTCACAAGTCAGAACCATAAAGTTACAAGAAAATTACATTTGTTCTATGTAGATTTCTCAATAGATGGCTATCACAATTACATGCAGAAGGTGATTTTGAATATTTGTATTTGATAAAATTTAAAATTTGATTATTAAAATTTTTGTTAATTTTTTTGTAATAAAAGATTAAGTACTGCATTTATAATTTTTAAAAATTATTTGAAATGATAATATTATATTAATATTTAAATTTTAATTCAATAAATAAGAACATATTAAAATAAATTATTGTCATTTAATGATTTAAATGAGAAAATGGTTGCAAGTTTCTACTATTGAATGTAGGGGTGTTCCCAGATTAGTTTATGTTTTGAGGGGTAAAACATTCAAACCAAACCAATCAGTTTTCTCATATATATAATTGATCGGTTTGATTCAGATTTGTAAATCAGAACGATATCAATTAGGTTGGTTTGAATTGATTTTTTTATTTTTGGCCATTTAAAAAAATAGATCATATTCTTTTGCTTTTTTATGGCCCAAAAATAATTTAGCTCATTTATACAATAAATAACATACTTTCTCATTTGAAACAACAACAAACCATTTAAATAAAAACTAACAATCTTCTAGTGTAATGATCAAATAGAGTCATGATCAAACTTCTAGTGTAATGGTCAAGTACAATCATACAATAAAAATCTAAATTTTCAAACTAATTTCCTGTTACATAAACCAAAACTTCCAGCCATAATTAATTACCAAATAAAGTAACCATCAAGTAAGTATATACTTGAAATGATAAATGTCATTTTGCAATCATTAATATGAATAATTTTAACAAGAAATAAAAAAATAAAACTTTCAAGTTATTCAACAATATATACCAAGTTATTTAAAATGTATATATATAATATTCTAATTTGCTTGGTTTTGAAAATTAGAATAGAAAACCGAACGGTTTCTAAAGAGAAAAATCAAACTAAATAAAAAAATTGGTTTTAATCGGTTTTTTAATTTTTTAATTTTGTTTGATTTGATTTGGATTTAAACACTGCTAACTGAATGTACTCTATCATGTGCTGAATACAGCTAAATGGGTATAATATAGGTATATCAGTTATCAGAGGAAGATACTTTATTCATTTACATATTGTTTTATATATGTTCTGCACATTAAGTTGAATACCTATATAAATACTAAAAAAATTACAAAAAAAAATTATTCTTTTAACTAATATAAAATGTTTTATTTTGATATTTAATGTGAGTAAAATATATAAGTTATTTCGATGCAAATATAATCGATAAGAAAATACATTAGTACATCTAGAGTCAATTTAATACTCTAATAAAATAGTTATAAATAAGAGAAGAGATATCAAACTAAGTACTAAGTATACTCTAAATGTATTAGGTCAAGACTAAGATTATCGTAGGAAAGAAAAAAAAAAAAACTAGCTCACAGATGATATGTAGCTTTTAGCCTTCTTAACTTTTAGGTTACTTTTGAAAATAAACAAGCTAATAACTAATAACTTCTCATCTAGAGAACTCAAGAACTTCTCAATAATGCATCTATCCATTTATGATACCTATCACTGAGGAAAAGAGGATAAGAATTTAGCAACCATTTCCACTTGTTAATCTTTGAAGTTTGATGATATATAGATATGGTGTGATGGCAAGATAAGCACCACGCAAACAAAGCCAAGCGGTGCCATAAAAAAAATAAGTATGATCGTGACTTGGAAGTTCTGCTGAACATGACAACAAGAAGCTTACAACAAACTTAACTTGACCCCAATTAACGAACTTCGCTTTGCTACTCGCATGCAGACAGAGACATAATTGGAGGGCATTCTTTTCCAATTTGGTAATCTTAGGCTAAGTTTGTTTGTTTGTTTTTTTTTTAATATAATAGCATTATTTTAAATACTTTAAGATGGAAAATGTCAACGGATTACCTCTCTTTTTTAATTTGCTATATGACAAGTTTTTTGTTCTATTAAATATTATATATTTCGTCGTATTTTATATACGATAACAAAGATTCATGGGCATATAGTTTCACCTTGGTGATAACATTGTTGGCACTCATTAAAGTGAAGATTCCCTTCCCACCAAAAATAAAAGTGAAAATTGATTATTGAATTGTTAAACTAATTTCATTATTTATTAAATTTGAAAGACTTTCAGTCTAATTTCACCTCTAACTTATTGCTCGAGTTTTTTCAAAGCGGGGTTAAAAAAATATTAATCTTTAATAATCATTTTCAGGTTGTCAGTTTTTGGTTCTCCTAGTCCATTAGTCCAAGCAGTGAACTACTAGCTGATGACTTTTCCACACCATGTTTGGTAATCAATGATTTGGCATCACTTTTGAAAATGTAATTTAACTTTTTAATTTGTTAGTATTGTAATTATCATCATGCAAAAGCAGCAAAACTGAAAGGTTGGGACAAGGGAGAACAGTTGTAGCCCTCAAATCTCATTGTGTTTGATAGAAGGGGAGTGGGTGGGACTGATTCTTTGGACAGGTATCCAAGAAACGAAACTGATCAGGTTGAAGAATGAAGAGAGAACGTCTTATATCCTTTTAAAGGGTAATAAAAAAGAAAGAAAAAGAGGCTAATTAATGATTTTGGCGAATGAATGAGTGAAAGGACGAATACACAAAGTTGCTACACTTGACAAGGATATCTGCACTAGAGTGGGGTCTTGGCATGGAAGGAATTAATAGAAACCTGACTGCACTGGAGCAACACGGAAACTGTAAGACTAGCATTAATGGGTCAGTATAACTACATAAGCTCCACCATGGAATTTGGATGGAGGTACGTGGACAAGGTTTCCTCTTTCTAATTCTACCTGCCATCGCTTGTGGTCCACTATAGCCGTTTGAACAATAAAGAGGGACACTATATACTGTCTATCACAGGCCACAGCACATTAATTTGCTTAGGATAGCAGAAGCCACTCAGAAATTCTAACTTTCTAAAAGATGCATCAATAATGCTATATATAAATATATATATACGCACACACAATATTTAATGGAAATAAAAGAGAATAAATGTATAAACCTATTAAATTGTATGTGAATTTTTGTGATAAAATTAAATATTATGTATTATATAAAAATATATGTGCAATTTTTTATATATGTAAATTATTATTTATATTACATTATTCAAAATATATATTATTTATATTTATTTATACTTTAACTTTTACGTAAGTATGGACTGTCCGGTTTGAGTTATTAATACTTGAATAACTGGACTCATCCAAATTCTAAATACGTTTATTTAAAATATTATATTCAAAACATTTTTATATATTACTTGCATACACCAAATGTGAATATATATATATATATATATATATATATATATATTTCAAGGGTTGGACTTTATCGTTAATATGCTAATTACTTATTGATCTATATTTATATAAAATCCAGTTGATACGGCTACAATTGTCAGCAGCTAAGAATTTTATTTTTCGCCAAATGGTTTTATTTCTTTTTTTTTTTTTGAATTTCGTATACTCTATGATCACAACAACTAGTTGGACACTATAGTGTAAGATTTAAATGTCTCATTTGCTAAACATGTAAGTTATTTTTATTAGTTTAATAAACAATTAATTAAATTAAAGATATAAATTTTTATTAAATAAAAAGAATGAGTAGTTTTTAAAATAAAGATAATTGCTATCTTGATGAAAGTTAGCAGAATAAAAGAAATTATTTTAACGTAAAAATTCAAGGGTCTTATTCTTGGCCATAAGGTTTTCTTCTTCCCTCACCATCACTAATGTAGAAGAAGAGAAAAAGGAAGGAAAGTGAGTTTTAAAGCTTTCCCTCATATTCTTGGGAAACAATTGATGCCATTAAAGCTTGATAATGAATAAAAGTAAGTTCCTCTACTAATTATTTATTATGTGAGAATCATAAATTTTAAGATCCTTTAATGAGTATGATAGTTTTTTTATTATTGAGAATCCTAGAAAACTACAACTTACACATAGCTCGACCATAACGCGCTCGACTACACCACCACTTAACTACATCACTGCTCAGCCACACCACCACTTGACCACACCAATGTTTAAGTACACCACGCTCGAACACATCCATCGCTTGGACACCACTCCTCCAACCACAACCATCGCTCAAGCACGACCACCACTCGCACACAGCGCTTAGACCATAGCCATTGCTCGGTCGATGCTCGGGCCACACCACTACTCGAATACATCACTTCTCCTACCATAACCATCGCTTGGACCACACCACCACCTCTGATACACCACTTTCTCCGACCACAACCATTGCTCAACCACTATATCATAACACTTATCATACCAAAACCACTATATGGACACACCACTCAGACCATAACGATCGCTTGGCTACAACTACCGCTTGGACACACCATGCTTGGATCACAACATTTATCATACCAAAACCAATGCACGAAATAATACTCCTTCGACCACAACCATCGATCGGGCACGACTATTGCTCGGCTACATCACGCTCAGACGACAACCATTGCTCAACCACTTCTTCGACCACAACCATAAATCAGCCACTGCTCGGATACACCACTCCTTTAACCACAACCATCGCTTCGCTTGGCTACACCATGCTTCGATCATAACCACTTATCAGACCACAACCATTGCTTGAAAAACGCTACGCTCGGGACCACAACAATCGCTCGACCACGACTTCTCTATTGCTGCTAATTAGATCATTGTTCGTCACGCCATTGCTCGGACCACACCTGCGCTCGGATCACAACCTACTTATCCGGCCACAACCATGATTGAACCACAACCAAAACTAGCCTCCAACCATAACCACCGCTCAAACAACACCCATCATTTGAAAACCACCACGTTCAAAAACCATTGCTAAGACCACACCATTGCTCTAATCACAACAACTTATTCGACCACATCCACGCTCGGACAACAAAGACTTTTCTTAAGTTGCTAATTATATCATTGCTTGACACATCACTACTCAGCCACCCATGCTTAGAACCTCAACCACCGTTGCTCGACCACACCACTCCTCCGACCACAACCATCGCTTGGGCACAATCACCGTTCGTACCATAACCATTTCTTTGAAGGACTACATCAACTACTAATTGAATCATTGTTTAGTTTTTATTATATGTAATGCTAAGACTTGCTTACGAAAATATTAATTGTATAATAAACATACACCTGATTTATCTTCTGTACAGAACACATGGTCGTGTACTAGTATATATAATATAAATATTTAATCTCGTTAAGGCATGTTTTGCCGCGGACCATGGCACGTGTTGAGTGTGCACACAAATGCCAAGATTGTTTGCTTTGTTTTATCAATTTTTTTTATTTTTATTTACTTTAAAGACAATGGTAATTAAAATTAAGAATATGTTATTTTATATATTGGTTAGGGCGTTAATAACAAGTCTGAGTATCAGACAATACATAAGTCTACTAGATGATTACCTTTAAAGATTTCTCCTTTTAAAAAAGCTACTCAACTAGCTTTTAACTACCAGGTAATCTCCCTTAAAACTTAGGAAATGATGAACACGCATGCACATGAAGAATACAAATTCTTATCCAAATCCTCCAATCAGCTGAGCTAACCCATTACCAAGTTTGTTTTTATTTCATTTTGCTACTTTTGCATTCACAACTGATTTCCGACTAAACTTTCCTCATCGTGTCCTTGTTGCAGAAAGGTGCTACTTTTATGTATTTGTTGTGCTGTTGCTTATCAAAGACAGCACAGAACTTGAGAACTACATGGACTGTGCTCTCTTTTTTCTGTGTAACCCTTTGGAAAATTACGAGAGCTCGGTAAGTTTGGTCAAATGAAAGGTCATTCTCAAATCTGCTGTAAGATGTTGGAACAACGGAACTTAACAACAATTACAATCTAGCTGCTGATTTGAACTTGTGCTCCTAACCTCAATTCTTCTCTCTACCAGTTAGTTCACATTTCCAACTCAAGAAGTTCTCTAGAGCCCGCAAACAAGCATCATCCCATCTAAACCCGCAAAAATGTGAGTTTTGGGCGTGCGTAAAAAAATTTATAGTAATTTATTTATTTAATCTTATTTTAATTACAAAAACTTTCTTTTACAAATTAGCACAAACTCTCTCTATATATTTATATAGATATAGATTAGTGCATATTGAGTGTATCTATATTTTTTATATTAAGAATATTAATTTTTATATAATTTGGCCCATTCCCCTTTTAGTTTTCAGCATTTTTCTCCATGTTAGTCTATATTAATTGCATTATATTTTATCATATTAAATTTTTAATTATATCAAGAAATACATGCTAGCTCATGTGCCACATGACATCTTCTCTTTTAACTTTTTTCTTATTGGACTCTTGCTTCATATTATATATATATATATATATATATATATAGTTTAGTATTGATTGCATTTAATTTTTTGACACATGATATATAAATATATATATATATATATGAAATTCTTTCGATATCATTTATTTTTATGAAGGTATTAATATTTTTAATAATTAGTGCTTAATATTTTGTCACATGTCTCATTTAATTGAAATGTAAATATAAAAATAACTTGTTATATTTATATTTTAAATAAGTGAGATACATGAACAAATATTATTTATTAATTGTTAAGAGGTACTAGTACCTTCACAAAATGAAAAGGTACTAGAAAAACACACACACATATTACATTTTCTTTTTTTACACACACACAAATATATATATTACATTTATATTTTTTTACATTAAGAATATTGATTTCCAAATATTTTGAACTATTTCCCTTTCAAATTTTTTATATTTCCTCTATATTTACTGTATATATATATATATATTCATATTAAGAATATTGATTTTCAAATATTTTGACTGATTTTCCTTTTAGTTTTAGATATTTTCCTTTGCATTTAGTGCATATTAATTATATATATATTTTTATCATATTAAAAATCTCAATTGCATAAGGGATACATGTTAAAACATTATTGTCGCATGGCATAAGTTTTTCATTACTAAACTCTTTCTTTATATATTATATAGAATAATGCATATTAATTGCATTTATATTTTTCAATATTAAGAATATTAATTTATAAGCATTTATCCTATTTCCTTTTAATTTGCGTCTTTTTTAAAACTTCCCAAATCCATCGTTACTAGGTCACTCTTAAATAATTTTTGTTTGGATTCTTAACCCAAGAATTTATTTTTTTTTAAAAGCTTTGTTTACCGTGATGAACACTTCTATAGACTCAATTTTTTTTTTTGTCTTCTCTATTTGTCTCCAAAATATGTTCCTTCAATAAAATACCCAAATTAAATAGGCTGTTAATAATTTTTTGGTTAGTTGATAGTATTTTATTGGAGAAAAGGTGACTAGGGAAGAGAGAAAGACTGAAGAAAATTTGAATCCCAGTGACATATGTGTCAGGTCAATTTTGTCATTTTAAATTTCCTCACTCCCTTTTCCTTACTCCCAAGGAAAAACTGAAAGAGTAAACCATAATGCGATTCAGCTATGTTTCTTTATTTATTTCCTCACTCCCTTTAGTCTTTTGTAATCTTTGGTTCATGAAGTCTTACGGAGAAGCTTCTAATATCAATTTCAATTTTATTTATTTCTTTTCAGTTACCTAATCATGCAAGTTCAGTATAGCATCTAGTATCTCAGACCAGAAACCAGGAGGGATTTCACAAGACCCTCTTGCTTTCAGAACATCCTGATACTTCATTCCAGTCGTTAACTAAATCTGTCACAAACAAATTTCGAAGTTTCAATCATCAGAGCATCCCCCCGCCCCCTTTAGTCACCAATGAGGTGTTGCTTATAGAAGGATTACAGGACAACAACTGCAATATTTTATAAGGCTGAAAACATGTTCAAGTCATGGAGCAAGAAGGACAAGATCAAAGCTGTATTCAAACTGCAATTTCAGGCAATTCAGGTAAGACGAAGACTAACAAATCTTTATCCATCTGATACTAAATCTAAAAGTGGGGTTTGACCTCGCTGTAATAATTGAAACTTATTGCCCAGGAAGTTTGAAATTTACATAGTATCACATAGTTGATTTAGGTAAGAATGACAGTTTATATATTGCGGGGAATGTCATGCCAATGTACAGATTCTGCAGGCAGTGTCTTACCTTGTTCTTCATCTCCTTTCTATCAGGTGCCAAAGATGAAAAAGTCATCCCTGATGATAGCTTTGGTGCCAGATCATGTAGGGAAGCCAACGGTGAAACTAGAAAAAACTGCCGTCCAGGATGGAACCTGCTTATGGGAGAATCCAATTTTTGAGTCAGTTAAACTCGTTAGGGATGCAAAATCAGGAAAACTGCAAGAGAAAATCTATCATTTCGTTGTTTCAACTGTAAGCAGTAGCTGTAGTTGTACACTATACCTGACTAGGATGTTGGTTGGAAAGTCTAATCTTTATGGGTTCTTGCAGGGATCTTCAAAATCTGGCTTTCTTGGAGAAGCCTCGATTGACTTTGCTGATTTTGCAGCAGAAACTGAGCCACTGACTGTTTCTCTACCCCTAAAGTTTGCCAATTCAGGCGCAATTCTACATGTTAGTACCTTCTATCTCCCTCACTACCTCGTTTCTAGTCTCTCTCAACAAGCACACTCACGTTATTCATTCTCTTGATGTTTACATGTCTTTAAGAATTTGAGCTTCATGGGAGCTTTGTCTCCATTCATAACCCATAATACTTCAGTAGCATCAGATTATAAACACTAATTATAATTCCTCATATAACAATTGTTGAGACAGGTGACAATTCAGAATGTGGAAGGATATACTGATCAAAGGTGAAAATGAACCATAATGCCAATTAATTTAATCTCTACAAATTTCCTTTTGTTTCTTGATTTTATTTCTCTCCTATATGTGCTTACAGACCTTACGCCTTAATTTCAGAAATGGGGAAGATAATGGAGATGGAAGCTTGAAACACCAACTGAGCTATTGCAGTACAGATGAAAGTTCTTATAATGTTGATGAAGTAAGGTCTCATATGATACCTTTATATAGCTAGCACTTTCTATTGTACACAGTTGAAACTTTTCTAAACAAAATTTTCTTAAGAGGATAAGTTATGAAAAGAAATAACCCATTTTATAAAATTAGTCACATTAGTTATTATTAATATTTTTGTAGGATGGGAAACTGGCCAAGACTAGATCCGGGTATACTGAGCAAAATGTCATCTTTAAAGCATCTAATGGCATCAGCCCCGTGGTAGCTTCATGGCAGGATTCTTCTAGGCTCTTACCACCCTTCAGACAGAATTCAATGCCTTCAAAAGTAACTGTTGCGGCCATTGCTACGGAAACCCATCTGCATAGGAGGTCAAACACAGACTGGTCAATGGGTTCAGCATCAGATGGAAGTTTAGGTGACTGGACAAACTGCCTGGATGATAATCTTCCAAGAGAAAGATTACAAGAGCCTTCAAATAATGCCACTGAAAACCTCAAAAGTGAAATTGCTTCTCTAAAGAGGCAGGCAGAAGTATCTGAACTAGAGTTACAATCACTTCGGAAGCTGATAGAGAAAGAAAGCAGTCTGGGACAAAATTTGTCAAGACAAATATTCAGCCTCAGAGATGAGAGAGATATGCTCAAAACTAAATATGAGCAACTCAAGTCCCAGCAGAACCTCAATAATGAGACCAAAACCTCAAAAACCTTACAGTCTGAGATTGAAGATACCAGGCTTCAGTTACAAGCAATAAAGGAAGAGCTTGTTTATGAAAAAGAGTTGAGTGCCAATCTTCAATTGCAACTGCGGAAGACACAAAACTCAAACTCTGAACTACTTCTGGCTGTGGGTGAGCTTGAAGCAATGCTGGAACAAAAGAATAAGGAAATGTTGGATGTTAATAAAGAGCATGCTGATGCCACAGAATTTGATCTCTTGAAGCAGAAAATTGCAGACCAGAATGGTGAAATAGACATTTATTATAAGCAACGTGAAGAGCTTCAAGAGCATATAAAAGAGCTCACCTTGGAGTATGAGCTTCTAAAGAAGGAAAACCTGGATATCTTTTTGAGATTAAAGCAAGGAGAAGCACAACAAACTATGTTACAAAATGAACATTCAGCTTCTTTGGCTACTATAGAACAACTTGAATCACAAGTAGAGAGATTAGAAGAAAAGACAAAGAAGCAGGCAGATGAATTTTCAGAGTCTTTGGTCTGCATCAATGAACTTGAAAATCAAGTCCACGATTTGGAGAGAGAACTGAAAACACAGGAAGAAAAATTTGAAGAGGATCTCCATGCTATGAAATGTGCAAAAATTGAGCAGGAAGAACGGGCCATCCAAGCTGAGGAAGCATTTAGAAAGACAAGACACAATAATGCTCTCACATCTGAGCGTTTTCAGGAGGAATACAGAAGGCTTTCAGTTGAAATGGCATTGAAAGTAGAAGAAAACGAAAAGATGACCACCAAAGCCATTGCAGAAGCTGACGAATTGCGGAAGCAGAACAAACTTATGGAAGAAATGCTCCAGAAATGCAATCAAGAGCTCAGGCTTATTACAAATCAGAATGAATTGAAACTGCAAGAGCTCTTGAACCAAGTTGATTCAAAAGGAAAAACAATAGAACAGATGTCACAAGAACTAGAGATTAAGTCTAAACAATTTGAAGATGCACAAAGGCACAGGGATGAAAAGGATGAGGCATTTTCAAAGCAAATTCAAATGCTCAGAATTGAAATTAAAAAGCTGATGGTAGAGGAGTATGCATTATCTAAAGCTAAGCCAACAGAGCACATGAGCAAGGTGGTCATGCAAGAGAAGAAAGATGAGACGATACTTAGCACCCTACTGTCAGAAGTAGAAACCTTTAAGATCCAGCACAATGAATTAAAACATAGCTTGGACAAAGAACAATTGGAGAAAGAAAATATGAAGAAAAACATGTCTCAATTAGAAGGAGAGCTGAAGAAGAAGAAAGCAGAATTAAGCGCTATGGAAAAGAAGCTCAAGAATAACAAAGGACAAGCAGCAGCTACGCACATGAATTTGGCTTTAAGAGACAATGAGTGTACTGCACCTCGTTCTTCAGCTAAGGAACAAATTAAAAAGTCAAAGTCAGAAATGGTCAAGGTAATTGTCCATCTCCCATGCTTCAAATCATAAATTAAGAACATAAGTATCTCTGTTGCATATTAGGTCAGGTTACATGGTAGCACCACCACGACTTGCTTATGAGTACACAACACACTACACAGTAAAGAGAAATGAGTAATCATGTTAGAACCCAAGCAGATTAGCAAAACTTTTCGTGAAATGATATAATAATGAGAATTTGCTGCAAAACTGCCAATCATCATGTCCATCACATGTTATAAAATTTTAATATTTATATACTGTAAAGCAAACATTTGACATGAACACAGAAACTGAAACAAACTGCACTGTAAAACAAGTTAGAATTAGTTTGTAGTACTTCTCATGATGTGATTCTGCTCATTGCTTCAGGAATGATAATGTTAAATATTTGCCTGTTCATGATACAACTATAAATGGCAAGGACAGCAAGCTGAATATCTCTAAAACTTAAAACTGTGCTAAAAGAAAAATCTGATTGTTTAATGACACATTAGTTGATGACTTGGCTCTAGATTAACTCAGACTGTTCTTATATTTGTGACATGAAAAGGGAATGGATGCTGCAAGCACCGCCGTTAGCAAGTCTGAAAAAGGAGGAACAGGAGGCAAGTCAGCTGAGAACAAAGTTTGTCTAGCACCACGCAGAAGGTAAAAATCAAATTCATTTCTTTCCATCCGAATCCCTAGTGCCCTTGAACATAACTATTAACCTTCATATCATTCATTGTCATTGTAATAAAAAATTGGTGCCTCAGATGTCAAATTTGTATTTATGCCCCACATCTCATTCAGGAACTGATTTTTATTAATTTTTATCTCCATTTTACTCTCACAGTGAAGTGAAAACTTGCTCGGCAAATGAGGTGATTGTCTTCAATTATAATCACGATAGTGAGTGCCATACAAATGAATTGTTGAATGAAGTGGCAGTCCTAGAGGAAAGGAATAAATATATGGAAAGTGAGCTGAAAGAAATGGAAGAAAGATATTCAGAGATTAGTCTTAAATTTGCAGAGGTAGAGGGAGAAAGACAGCAGCTTGTCATGGCTCTACGTAATCTCAAGAATGGTAAGAAGAACTAGAATTCTTTCCAGGTGTTGTTACTCACACACAACACAAAACATACATGGGTTATGAAGCAGGCAGGATATCATGGTCACCAGAGTGGTGGAACCAAGTTTAACCAGTACTTTTCACTTTAGGTGAGACCTATATCCTGTACGTCAATCAACATTTTTACCTCATCTAAAATTTGCTGGGCTACTTAGTCCAATATTTCTGGTCGTGTGATACATTGGCAAGGTAACCAGGGGTGCCATGCCGGAGCCTCATAGGCCATGTAGCCAATTGGTTTATCATCAGTTTGATAATTTTGGCGTACTATATTGCAAACAATATAACAGATAAATAAGGCCAATGATGCTCAGAAGAAACAGTTATAATTGAAAATGTGAAAACAATAAAGAACAAAAAGGCTATTGAGCCGAAAAATATACAAGCGCCTATCATCTTACGTTGGTACTAGTGCTTTTCAAAAGGCAAAAGCTATTGTAAGAAGCTAATTTTAGAAGTTTCTATTTTAATTTTGAAGTAATTAAAAAATGTAGTGTTTTATATCATTTACAAAAAGGTACTTTTAAAAGCAGTTTGGATCTTGGTAAAAAATTATTGAAGTATTTTTACATTATTGAAAAGATCACATGTATGTAATATTAAAGTTTCTTAGTACCATTTTGACAATACCAAAACATTACTAAATATTTACTATAATTTTGACAAAAAGGAAAAAAGAAAACGAAGTTTTTGAAAGGAAAATTGCTTTTATTATGAGTTCAACAATGATATTAATTTGCACACTAATTTTTTACACTATTTTTACACTTGATTAGCGATAGACAAATTCTTGGTTAATGTATATCATTTGCTTAATGAGTTTTAATAACCAATCACTTACAAATTGATAATCTATTAATCAAACGATAGACTGAATTAACTAATAATTTGTTCATTGATTATTAAAACTCATTAACTAAACGATGTACAGTATTAACAAAAAATTTATTCATTATTAACCAAGTATAAAAGTGATGAGAAAAAAAAAGTTCAAATGTCGGGCTTCTACAGGCTACAGTGCACATTTGTCAAATAATGTGTAATAGCAAGAATTTACAAGCTGTTTGAGAAAACGCACAATTTTTTATTTTATTTTTTTTGGTAAATTTTCTATGATTATGTAGTTTTACTATTTTTTTTTAGATGCGACATTATATATAAGTTAGCAAAATTTGCCTTTTCAAAAGGTAGAAGTTACAAACTTCACTGAAAAACCTACCAAAAAAGTTACTTGGATCATAAAACCAATATTCATATAAAATCCCCTTTCGCTCCAAAGATAGATTATTCTGTATGATACCTAACTTGTTCTGATCTTGAATTCCATTTCACTCACTCCAAACCAGCTTAGTTTGGCTTCCACTTTCGTTCATACTGAAAAGTCAGTCGCTGCCAAAGTGCCACTGACTGAATGTCAATGAATAATAGTATAGAAGCGAAGTATACATAGACGATGTCTACTAGGTCGAGAAAGGAGATGAACTAGGAGTTTCTTAGTATGAGGAAAATAACCTGAGTATATGAAATTAAAAATTGTGTGACAATTGCGTTGTAATTATGCTTGAAGCAAAGTACCTTTCAAAAAGTTAAACCCATCTTCATATAATATAAAATCTTCATTCTTCTCTCGAATGATAGATTATTGTGCCTGATACCGTAACTTATTTCCATCACTCCAGACCAGCTTAGTCTGGCTTCCACTTTCGTTCCTCCCGAAAGTCAGTGTCTGCCATTGACTGAATGTCAATGAATAATAGGACAAAAGCAAAAGTATAGATTTGGAAGAAGCAGAGTATAGATAATGTTAACTAAATCAATAAAGGACACAGCTGTGAGTAAGTATTTTGTAACTAGTATTATTCCCCCAATATAAAGATGCCCGGCATACAAAACAACAATTACCATGCACGCAAATAGTTGTTTGGTTCTTGGGATTTCAATTTCATATAATTAGTTGTAGTTGGAGTAGGATAAACAATATTTGGTTACAAAAGAATTTAATTATATGGCTTAGTATGTCTTTAGGAATTTTAGTCTTGTTTTGGAATTGATTATAAATGTGTTTTAGATATTGTTTCTTTGGTTCTCCTTATTTCACATCAACGACAACAAGAGGGTGGCTGGATTCCTCCCATTTAAAATCAAGAAAGTCAGCAGTATAGGTAAAGAGACTAAGGAGCCCACACTTGAAGGTGGGACCATGGGAGTATGGTTTAAATAATTGAAATCCTTTTTTTAGGATAAAGTTTAAGCTCTTAGACGAGAGGCTACTTGACCAAGACCATCCCTTGTGAAAGATATAATTTGATTGAAGTCATTTGACTAATACGGTAAAGGAAGCCACTAGAGTTGACTACTGATGTGAGAGTTTAGATTAGAATGATAGATTATAGGAGATTATGTGTCCCGAGCACTATAAAGAGAAAAAAAGAATGTAAACACGTACCTTCGTTGATATCTTATCATTAGGAGTCCATGAGGATAGAGAAGCGGAATATCTTCCGTCCTTGACTGAGTTTGAAGATTGTCCAGATTGCTTCTGCCTTTTCTGTTCTGGAATATTTCCAGGAGTTCTACTGGGTTGGTATTTAAAGAACTCAATAACAGAAGGACTTTTTCTCTTAGAAACTTTCGACACATTCCCTGGGTACCCAAAACAATGGGCAGATTTCTCACATGATAATGATTTTTGACGCAATTTACTCTTTTCCTTTACTCTGTTAATAAATTCTGTTGTCCAAGGTGAATTCTTTAACGGACTAGCTGACCGTCGGGCACGTGAGAGTGGAGTTCCGCCCAAATGTGAAATCTCCTCCTGGAAGGGTAATCCTTGTAAGTTTCTCATAGATGCCTGAGTAACACCCTCTTCAAAAATATTTTCACGGTGCTTGAAATCAAGAGGAAATACATCTTGTCCAAAATCTGGTTCTGGATAGTCGTCAACTTCCCCTCGTGTATCTTTTAAAGATCTCCAGATTTTCGACGAGTATGCTTTTGGGTGACTGCTATTACCAAATGACAATCTCCTTGCAATTTTATTCTCTCTTATCTGATCTTTTTCTGTCTCAGTCATCAAATTTGGGAAATACACGGAGTCAGAAATGGAGAAGCTTTTATCTAACAGGGGACTATCAATCAAGTCAACCACCTCACCTGTAACGTCCTCGTGCAGCTTCTCAGAATCACTGAGGCTAGGCCAACTCAAATTTTTGCCCATTATAGCAGTATCCATTATATCCTTTTGAGCCAACTCCTTATTTTTCGAAGATAAACAGGGTTGTTCTAGCTGCTCTAATATTTGGGGAGCTTTGCAGTTCCATAGATCACGTGATGACTGGGGGACTCTGGAAGGGTTTCTCATTGTAGTCGCACTGAATCTTTGCTTTTGACCAATAAAATCGCTCCTGGACAAACTAGCCTTTGTTAAGTCACCGGATCTCCCAGCATCTTTTGGCATGCCAAGATCACAAGGTTTTGGCGAGGTAGAGGAATCCGGGAAGGCCTCAACGACTTGATTTAATGGTTCGAACTGCAACAACTCATCGAAACATAGTTCATCTCTCTGATGACTACTTATATGATTTTTTCTTTTTCTTTCAACTTGATATAAATGACACCTGTCTGAGTCTGGACCAGAAGATACTGAAGAGGAGCAGTCTGTCATTATGGATTTTGAATCCTCCCGCTCCCCATATCTGCAGAAAACGCTGAAAAGAGAAATACTTTCTTCTGGAACATGATACTTTTCTAAAACATGTATCCTTTGTTCGTGTGACCACTCAAGAAACTCATTGAGCATGGCCCCTGAAGAAAGTATAGAGTGTGCCGTTAAAGGATTTATTCCAGGAAATTCCGTAAGAAATGACTCTGCAAGAGTTACTAAGTCAGGCATTTTAGGGTACAGACCCCTTGTCAATTTGGTAGCACTCTCAATGCAGCTTACTATAACTTCATTTGTCAACTCAGGTGAGTAAGAGAAGAAAATCTGCAAATCAATTCCCAGGCTTGCTGCAGCAGCATAAAGTCCATCCGAGGATTCCATTACAGTTGAAAGAAAGTTAAATTCTCCCTCAAAGACCTGAAAGGAGAAGAAAACATATTAAAACCACTTCAATGCATAAGGGATCAAGCTCAACTAACAACGACTCTCATAGTTTAATTAATCCATTATGATGCTTCTATTCCATCATATAACAACATAATCAGATTCAGCTAACTAATCTTATCTGTTCCCTTGTACTAAATGCTTACTATCTTCCAAGCATATAATACTAAATATCTGATGATGATTATGATTAAAATCCCTTAATTTCCCTTTCCATAGGGCTGTATATTAGAGTGTTTACTCAATGAGACATTAATCTTCTAAGATGTCTAAAGGAAAGTTCTAAAATGGCAAAGCTGAAGCTGAGTTTGACATGCTTTCCCCAACAAGGCTTCTCAAATAGCTCCTAAAGAAACCATCTGGCCAACATCAAGCACCTTCATCATTTTTCTTGAGCCCTACTTGACATTGCAGTGTTCTATAGAAACAGTTGAAAAAAATAAAGATCACATATTGCTAGTGCAATTAACATAAAAAATTGAAATTACCAGAAAGCAGCCACGAAAGTAAAAACTCAGCAATGTCAGAACATCTGTTGCAATATTCTCAATACATAAAGGTAAGCTTGAAGATGCTTCAGTCACTGGAGTTGCTTTCTTCCCAAGGTTTCTACTATCATACCATGCCAAGCATATTGCAGAACTTAGTATAATATCCACGGGAAAATCTAAATCACGTTCAACAACTTGAATTCCTCCTTTCTCCATTGCAAGAATTACTTGGTAAGAGCTTCTTCTAGACACTATCATTTCCTTAGCTACATTTTGAGTATTCACAATGATAACTGATCCAGGAAAAGGCTCCATTATCTGATGACCATCCTCAGTTTTCACTGCAGGAATTAGCGGCACAAAATTGTCTGCTTCAGGAGCAGCCTTTGAAGATCTTATATCATAGCTTTGCTCCACAGGACAAAAGTTCAGTAGTCTCTCTAACTTCTGATTCATCATACTTTCCTTAGGATTGAAAATAAGATGAGTCTCACTTTCCTAGGAAACAATCATTGTTAGTTGCATGAGTTTTTACTATGCTTGCACATTGATTGGTAAACCAAATATTAAGAGTAACAATCAACTGATGCAGCTAATTCCAATTAAAAGGGTGACAGATGAAAGCATTCGATTTCCAGATCAGTATCACAAACGTGAAAACTTTGTTCTAAATTATAATCATAAATTTGAAGTCATCAATCATCTTCGACTGTGGAACAAACTTGTAATTTTGTATACACATAATATTTAGAAGAATCTCAAATCAAACAGTTTTTTGGTTCATAATTTCCAGGCTAAGGCATTAAAACCCGCCACTCCCCTTAAAAATTGTTTTCCATTTCCAAAGCTGTTTAAATATGGTGTCCTCAGACAAGCCTTCTGTTGACTTTATTTTATACACACACAGATACAGAAGCCAGAGCATGTACACAAGCATGATACAGATCAGGACAGGCAGGTCCCTCAAATCTTAAATACATAAGGCATAAAGTAATTGTAATCAGATTCTTACTAGATTATCAACGTAAGCTGCAGAAAATGAAACAATTATGCCACTCCCTCACAAAATATTCATGTTCGATCATCATCTTATCTCAATAGATTAATCTAGCCCCATGCCTCCGTCATGACATTGATGTATAATAACATTCTGGTGCATCAATAGTCAAGTGTGGCATTCTTTTCATTCCAATTGGTGAATTCTCAGTATAAGATGCATTTTAGTAATTTGGTAACTTGGTAGGAGGCTGACACAAAAGTCTGCGTGCAAGCAGAACTCCCACTCTGTACAAACATATACATGAACTTGTGATTCAACTTTAAGCCTTTAATGTACTGATAGAAATCAACTCAAGTGTATGGATTCCAAGCATGAGTTGTCGCGGTAACGAGGAACGAAGTTAAGATTGGGAGTTAAGGTGTTGAGACTATACACAAAACTAATCCATCCTCATAGAAGAACAGTTCACAGGACCATGACAATTGACAACACTCTTGGAAAGTTTTAGGTTTCCATTTATTCCCAAAATAAAATTTTTGGGCTTTAATTTCTTCTATTTGGGTCCAGTTATTTAGGGTTTATTTAGGCTGATAGTTTCTTTCTTTTGTTTTGGATTCTTTATGTCTTATACTGTATGTTAAACAAATCTGGATGCATAATTCAATTACCAATAATACTGCTAATTAGGCAGGGGTACCAGTAATTAGAGGTACCATGAAAACTTCCTTTATGGAGAATCCTGAGTGGGGTGTATTGTGATGGCCCATATGAGGTCAATCACTAGAGCTACATTTTAAAAACGCAATGTAGTTGTGTTTGAACTCTTTCTTCAATGTAATAATAAATTATTTGAGATGCTGGTGCAATCACAATCCAAGAAAATGTGATGCATTCTCCTAGTGTGAGATTATTAGATCTTGCTTTTCTGTTACAGCTCCAGACACTTTTTCCCCCTCATAAATGAAGAAGTTTTATTAGATAGAAAAGACTATTCTATATATATATATATATATATATATATATATATATACTTATTATTGGTATAGCAGATCTGATAGTTAATTTCGATACCTTAATCCACAGTTTTTTCTAAGTATCACAAAACCCTATCTTGAATCTTGTACACCCGTACTAATTTACATCATAAAGCATGATATACTATATCATGTCATATTGTAAATTATTATACTAGAACTAGTGCAATTCAAAAAATAAGAAATAAGAAACTTTGACATGAATGACTTCAGAATTTATTTGCAAAACATATGCAATATCATAACTATACTATATACATTAAGCTATGCATAATCACACACAGGCTTACCATTAACATTTCACTTTTTGGGGGCATTTCAACACCTTCACAAAGTGCTTTGAGAGCAGCATGGCCATCCAATTCCACCATCAAAAAGTGAAGATGAGGCAATCCAACCGAGTTTGGTGAAAGGTCAGATATTCTAGATGAGCCATAAGGACCTCCATATTCCAAGATAATGCCAAATTTGTTGAATGGAAACAACGGAGAAACATGCCTTCAATTAAATAGAGCAATTACTAAGATAGCTTTATAGCAGAAAGTATAGTCTAAAAGGTGCCATTGAAAAATAATTATGTGTGTGCTGCATTGATGCACACAATATACAATTTGATCAATTGAATTGAGGAGATTAAAAGGAAATCATTGTCATTCAAGAAATATTAGTAGCACCCTCACGTGCACATGCTTTCAAACTATTGCTGCTCCATATATTTTTCCGGTTGCATGTGTTTCTTGCATATTTTGTTACTTACTAACAAAACTTCCCACTAACAGGAACAAGTCTGAAACCCTAGGAACCAAAATTACAAAAATTTATAATCGACCGGTTGATTATCCTACAAAACTTCCTCTTGAGCAAAATTTTTAAATTAAATTAACTACTATAGATGAATATCTCCTAAAACAGAAGTGAAGATATCATGCTAAATATTCTTTTCAACATTATACTTTACCACATATCATTCTATAAGTACTGTTTCTTGAATTGTCATTAACTTTAACTAAGCTTTCGTTTAGGATTTCATATTTTTTTGGCCAAAATGTATCATGCTTTAATTTGGCCCAAGAGTCCCAGTAATAGCTTTATATACACAAAACCGTGAAGCCTTACTTTGACACAAAAAATGGAATTTCACAGTAACTATTTAAAGCCTGACCAGTTCTGCATGTGATTCTAATACTGATACATCTTATACAAATAAAACGAATTTCAAACAAGAGAGAGAGAGATATAAGAAAATTTCTTAATCACCGGAGGCTGAGATTTGAACACAAGACTTTGATCTCTGCTGCACGGCCTAACCATCTAAGATATGTGGCTAATGTACCTTGAAAAGGTTATCATGATTCCCTTCATAATTAGGGTTGACTACAAGGGAACCAGGCGGGCTAGTTAATTACCGGTCAACTTGGATTTATAAGGTTTTTAGAAGGTTGTGGGTGAAATTAAAAGGCAAATAGGTTGCAGGTTTTCAGACGTAATTGTAAGTTGAAAACTAGAGATATCCTGCTTTCATTCTAGAAATTCAGTTTTGTAAAAGATAAATAAATGGTAAGGTGGATCTACTGGTATTATAAAGAGATAGGTCTAAAAATCAACAAATAAGGCTAGAAACAATTAGACTAAAGAGTGCTTCTGTTCTAGCTTATGAACAGTGATTGAGAACAGTATTATTTAAGAAAATGCTGAGTTTTCTGTAAGCCTTTCTTTGAGCTCAAGGGGGGAGGAAAATTTGTTGATGATACACTGGTCTAAATGCAAATTGATAAATAATTGAAAGAGGTTTGGGCACAAGCTAGAATCTAAAGGAAGAAAATAAAAAAAAAAACCTAAAGTCTCACACTGAAAGATGTTTATTATGATTTCACTATTAAAACAAATAAAAATTGTTCAAATGTCATCGATGAATGCTTGTCTTAGCCAAGTTCTCATTACAAGGCTTGCTCACATAAAGTTACTATTTTTAACCCAAAATGAATTAAAATTCCCAACTGGAAAACAGAGAATAACAAATAGACTCTTGATCAAACAAGTGAACACTTGATGCCCAGAAGTCTTCAAATATCTACAAATGCAAAAATGCCAAAAAAATATAGGTACCTGCTATATATATGTGTGTGTGAGTGCGCGCGCGCGGTCAATGTCTTTTTTATTTATTTAAACAGGCTATGATGGTATAGAATTGATTCTGAGAACAAAACAGGAGTACAGTCCATTACTAAAATATAAAGCCTATAAAGACTCCATAGGTTTGAACAGTACCCAATATAAAAAAGAAAACTCATACATCTACAACTGGTGATTTAGAAAAGATATATCATCAGAGAAACTTTGAAAAACATGCTAAACGTATCTTGTAAGACCAATAAAGTGTGATTCTGTGTATGCATGATGAATATAAATATCCTGAAACCAAAACTTACTTGTATGATACTATCAAGCAGTCTGAAATCAGAAGTTCCTTGATTTTAGTATCTGTGTCCTCAGGCACATTATTTGCATATGGCTTATTGCTATAAGAATTATTTAGTTCACTAAACGATAACCCCAAGGAAAGAAGGATATTTTTCAATGACCACCAGAATACTTCTTCAGCCACAATCAACACTTTCAAACTATCCCGTTTCATGTTTGACTGTAAAATTTCCTTGACGACTGTTAGTGACGGATGTGCCATAGTAATATTGTTGTCAACCTTCCGGTTTTCATCTTTAATCAAAGATTGGAGAAAGCCCAACCTTGATTTCAAGTAGTCCAAGTTTTGGCATAATTTGTCCACATACAAGCATGCTGGATGGAGGCCATAGAAACATAAGTACCAAGCAGCCTGTTTAATTGCACCTAATAAAATAAATGCCATATTGTTTCCATTTCCCTGGTATTCAATCAGCTTGTGCTTTGGAAGGCTCAGCAATTTAAAATAATCTACATGTGAGTTATGCGTCTTTGTCAGCTCTGTATCACTCTGCAAAATGGCCATATAGCCTTTTTCAAAATATCCAATAAGGGCCACAATATTGTCGGACAACTTAACTCTATGCAAAACAGTGTGCCATCCTTGTGATTGTAGACCAGCCTTCAATTCAGTGGATCTAACTTTTGGAACACTAACATTAGCATCGGTGGACTCTACTGCAAAATTACAATTCCCCCTAACAGTCACTTTTTGAGGGTTTAAGAAATAATCAAGATTGCTGATTTCTGACATAGACTTGAATAACAACGAAGCCCTCTCTGCATTTCTTTCAGGTACTTGTTTTCGACTTCCTTGTTTAGAAGATCCATGTTCCAACACTGTGCTTGAAGCAAATTCTACGGGCTGATTGTCAAGCAGAGAAGTGCAATCAGAAAGCAACTTCTGCAACTCTTCACTCTGTTTAATGTCACATTCACCTATAGTATCACCAGAGAAAACAAGATCAAATACCAATTTTCCATCGTCAAAAGATTTTCCTCCGAAATCTGTGTTGTTCAAATCTATCTTGGCCCATATGTTCCGATTGCAGTTAGAAATTTTGCAATTGCATTTCTCTTCGTCCAGTAAATCCCAGTTTAAGTAAATTCTATCAGATACAGATAGAGGTCGCGTCTTCAAGTTGGAAAACAATTCTCCAATGATAACATGCAGAGGTGTAGTCTTTTTGTAATCAGAGATAACAGGTACAGGCAATGATTTGAACGTATCATCTATTAGTGCTATCTCATTACTAACAATCAATTCATCAAAATTCTTGAAGTTAAACTCTTTCTTAAACATCGAGTCACTTGTTTCTTGATCATCCGATGCTTTTGTGTCAAAGAAGGCTTCAAAGGTTTCGGTGACGTCCCCATCAATGAACAGGAATTCCTGGAAAGTAACCAGATTCACTAACAAAGCACTATCAGCCTGTGATATCCCTTGCAGGGCAGTATTCCCATCAACGAGTTCAGTTTCCAACATATTTATAAAATCCCTTTCAGGAAACATGTCTGATAGCACCAGGCTCTGCTTTGATACGCAGTCATCTGAGAAAAGCTTCATCATATTATTATACATCATAGAACCCAAAAGTTCCTTGCCCTCAGTGATGGATTGATATGGTTCATCAAAATTTTGAGGTTTGATACTATTAAAATATGAGCCAACAATTTCTACCATAGATAACCACGACGGAATTCCCAAACTTTCCTCATCCACTTCAAAAACAAGAAATATGTTTTGGCCAGCGTGTGACAGGTGCTGAACAGAAATATTATCTTCTAAAGAATATGCATTTTCCCTAGTCAGGTACTCTGACATAACATCTTCAACCAAAGATATTGATTCCAGAGCCTCATAAGGGTACTGCATAGTTGGCTCAGGCTTGAGCATTTCCTGCAAGGAAAACAGAGCAACTTGTCCTCTATGAAGTTCAGAGACAAACACAAGAATGAAGAAAAATTAAAATCTTTGTTGTTGTCCTATTATTATTAGTCTTCAAAGGCTGTAAAACTATAGGGTTGTGACCTATGTCCTTCCAAATCCACTGTTTGTTAGCCCAAGGTTTTTTATTAACATTTGTTTTATGATGATTACAAACATTACTTTATCATTAACAAAGATTGCTTACACTTGATCCTAGTTAAAAGACTATTCTACAGATTTATCAAAGCATTAAAGCTGAAATTCTCAAAGATAAGCAAGCTGATGAGCTGACTCATGAATGCAAGATGAGCTGGCTCATACTGGAAACCCAGAAACACTTTATTGCACTCTGTTTTTGGTCCCAAGCTGCAAAATGATTCTAGAAGGTTTCCCAAGCTGCCAAATCGTTAGAATATTCTTTGGAAGGGCTGGAATGATACCAAACAAAAGGGAATGACAGACACAAAAGAGAAAAAGGACATCATGTACCCACTAGCTGCCAAAAGAGGTTATGAACAGCTGGTACAGTACAAAAACTGCAACGTCCTTGTGCTGCAACGTTAAAATTCTCTTGCTTACAAATACCCATAATTTTCCAGAAACAACAAGAAGAGGAAAAGGGAAAAAGAGAAGAAAAACAGAATTAGTTGTGCTTTACTCTGAGAATCATTTGTAAATCTGTGTGGAGCTTATCATTGTATATCCAACTCTTTGTGAGAGAGTTTTTACTCTGTTTCTTGTAAGGTCCATTGAGGGTGTGTTGTTTCATAGTTTGGAGAGGATAGGGTTGATCAAAACTACTCATTTCTAACTTGGAGAGGCTAGGGTGGATCAAAACTACTTGTATCTAGCTTGGAGAGGTTAGGGTGGATCAAAGAACACTTGGTTGATAGTGAAAAATCTCAGTTTTGCTGAGGACTGGATGTAGGTTCCACATTGGGCTGAACCAGTATAAATTCCTGTAACGGAAGAGAAATAAATGAGAGGATATGGAGGGGATAAAATTTGTTTTTAAGGGTAATCTGGTAATTTCCCATTTAAGTTTAAAAAAAAAAAAGAATTTGATTGTTAAATGACGGTGATGAACAGAAGAGGAAATTTCAATTTCCTCTTCTGTGTTGCGAGAGTGAGAAGCGAGAGAGAGAGAAAGAGAAAGAGAAAGAAAGAGAAAGAAAGAGAGAGAGAAAGAGGGAGAACGGCCGAGAGAGAGAAAGAGAAAGAGAAAGAAAGAGAGAGAGAGAGAAAGAGGGAGAACGGTAGAGAGAGAGAAAGAAAAAGAGAAAGAGAGAAAGAGAGATTGCGAGAGAGAGACAGAGAAAAAGAAAGATAGAGAGAGATAGATCATTAAATCTGCTAGCACCCACTTGATTTTAGAGTTTGAGGTGAGTTCTTAATCCTTTGGATTTTATTTTTTTGGTATCTTTTAGCCATGAGAACTCTAAAATTTAGTGGGTAGCTCTTTTTGTGGAAATGATAATTTCTAAGGGGTGGTTGGAAAATTTGGAGTTAGATTGGAATAGAAATCTTAGAGCCTCTGCTTAAGTTATATTAGGAAAAAGGTTAATTAGATTTATTAAAGTATTTTTATTTGTGAGCAGATTCACAGGATACTACTCCACTTGCCTCCACAGGAGCTGTTGGAGATAGTTGAGACTAGTTCTTCATTTCTGTGAGTGAATAATTTATTTAGTGGCAATTTTATAATTTTATTTAGGGAAACAAACCTTCTAAAAATATTTAAATTTTATTCAAATGAAGTTTTATTATAAGGGATGATTAAATTATATTTATTTCCACATTGTGTTTGGAAATATTAAATGTTATGGAAGTTATATTTGAGCCATAGTTTTATTGATTTTAATGAGCTATTTGAGCTGTGATTTATAATTATTAAAGTGAAAGTTTAGCTGGATATTTAGAAATGATTTTAGAATTTGTATTTTTTTTTATATTTTCAATATCCATTATGGGTTACGTGTTAGAACACCATTGCTTAGTTAGCGAAGAGATATAACGGCCTATGTGCACATAGTATATACTGAGATTGTTTCAAACAGGCTATTGGGTGAGAGAACCTTTGGCCATTTTCGTGGTTGTTGGGTGAGCGGACCTTAGCCACAAGATTTGTGCCTGGTGAGGCATGGCCCCTGGCTTAAGATGAGCATAAGAATTGGTATGTTGGGTAGAGTTAACTCCCCATTATAGTTCTTTCAGTGATACCCATATGGATGACGTTATTGATTATTAGAATTTTAAAGAAAAAGAAATTTATGTTTATGCATAGTTTTAAGAAAAGAGAGTATTTGACATAATAGCTTTGTTTATAAATTTTATTTTCATCAGTTAGTTTGTTCAGAGAATGTTAGAAAGTTTAAATACTCGTGCTATTAGTTGTTTCCCTTCCAGTTCACTTAGTTTATTATTCCCTCACTGAGTCTGTGTGACTCACTCCATTTCATTCTTTTCTAATTCAGATTCGCAGACAGCTGAGTAGCTGGTTCCTGGGATTTGCTGTTCCCCAGGCTTATAGTCTTTTGGTATATCTCTATTATTGTTGGTGATCAGTGTTGTATTTTGACTCCAGTATTTTGTAGCTATAGGGAATAGTATTGTAAATTCTTTTGAGTTGTATATGTATATGTATAGATGGTGCATGAGAAAGAATCATGCTTGTTGAAATTCTGAGAGTTTGCTGTTTTTCAGGTTGAGTTTAAAATTTTGGTTAGTTCAGTTTTTAGGGGAAACTCTGCCGAATTTTCGGTAGCATTTTCCTAAGTTTTAAAGCAGTTTTCAGCATTCTTAGTTAGGCTTGCCAGGCTAGGCAAATGTTGAGCTGACTTAGCCTGTGCGCCGGTCATGGTCTAAGATCGGGTCATGACAATTCCGCTGTGCAAGCTCTTTCTTAACCCTATCTTTACTGCATTTGTGTGTGAATGTTTATTTGTTGATGTTCAAACTTGTATGTACATGCTCTATTTAAGTTTCAAATTATGACTTAGATAAGCTAGCTCACTGTTACTGATAAGTCAGCTTATCTCTACTGTTTTGAGCTTTTTGTGTATTGCAGAAGATTTCATTTTTGGTAACACTTGATTCAACTCCCTTCTCAAGTGATTTCTTACTATCACTGTTATGCTTGAAAAATAAAACAAAATCCATTTCCTCCTCCATATTGCAATTTTAATAAATAGTTGAATACACCCGATAATTAACATTCCGGAATATAGTAATATGTATTTGGATATATTATACTTGATGAGAATATATAATCCAAGATTACAAGAAGGAAGCAATGTAATCATTCCATTTGGGAAATAACAGACTCGTTTAACGAATCTGCACACAGTTCTGAGTTCATATATGGACAAGATGCAAGCACGCAAACCTAGAGCAAAAACACTATGTGTAATACCCAAGTGATTATATATAAGTGTCTGTATAAAGTCGTTACCAAGCTATTTTCAACCTCCGGAGTTTGAGCCAGCATTTGCATCCTCTCCTTCTCAGTGAAGCAAGCATTTTCCTTTTAAAATACAACGGAAAAAAAATCATCTTAAAGATTGAATGAAAATGCTAAAAAAAAAAAAATACAAATTCTAACTACAAATCGAGAAATAAGCATCTCAGGATCTCACCAAGAGTGCATCTAGTTCAGGTGTTTCGAATTGAATCGTTTCATACACGATTTCGTTCTTATCACTAAGAGCAGTCCTTTTACTCTCCTGTGAACAATAACACTAAGATCTTAGCAAAAAGAAAAAAGAAAAAAAAATAATGCAGAGAACAAGAAGTGCGTAATATACCTTTGGAAATTCAATATCAGCTTCAGATCCCAAAATTTTGCGGTTCTCCGATCCATTCTCTTCAAATACAACCTCTGAAATTCTCTTCTCACAGAATCACAATTTCAGAGCGAAATTCTACTAATAATCCTTCGTCATCAAAGAAACCACAAGTGAAAAAAAAACACTAACTCAGAAATAAACACAAACTCGATTCACCTCAGGATTCCGATTTTCGACAATTCCAGAGCTGAAGGACGAGGAGCAATTCCGATTTGGAGACGGAACCGCATCGGAACCGCAAAATTCGACGTTAATTCTGTGAGGGAGTACGCCGGAGAGGAACTCAGAGAGGGCAGCGTCGATCGGCAACCGGTCGATGTGGTGGGAAACGTGGAGGGCGGAACCGAAGCGGAGTTGGTCGTGAACGGCGAAGGGAGGTGGCGGAGGGAGGTGAGGGACCGGGAGGTGGAGGAAGGGGAGCGTTTCGTGGCGTTGGGATGGAGGGAGAGTGAAGCAATCGTTGTTGAGGAAGCGAGTTCGCATTTTTTTGAAGTGTGTGAGAGAGAGAAGAAGCAGCAGCAGCTAACGGTTTTGGAAATCGAATTGAATTTGGCGCTTTAAATTTGGTATTTATATTGTATGGGGTTCGGACTTTGGAGCAATGCACTCATTCGGGTATGAACCGAATCGGAAGCCCATTACTTCTTTGACTACTTTTCTCTGTTTTTTCTCATTCTTTCATTACTTGTTAACTTGTTATTATATAATTATACTTTTAAATTATCATCGGTGTACATATCTATTGTCATGTATAAGATTCTCTTGTGAACCTGAATTTATAGTAGCACAACTCTTCTTTCATTTCTTTTGTTTTTAATTTCTCTGTCTTCCCATGAAGTTGTTAATTTATAGTTTTTTTCAATTTTATTTTTTAGGAAAATTTTCCAGTAAATGTTTTTTTACAAGAGTATTTATATCCTTAACAATTTGTAATTAATATTTAATTACGTATTTTATTTAGTTAAAATATAAGTACAAAAATAACTTGTATGGTTGTAAAATTCCCTAACTGTTGATAATGTGTGATAATTCAACTGATTATGGACACTTAAATCTAAAATCTAATGTTTAATACTTGTTCATTAGTTTTTTTTTTTTCTTATTTTTACAAGAAGAAACTCAGTCGTTCACCTTTAAATAAAACGGATAGCACGGAAATTTGTAGAAGGAACATTCTGATTTCATCTAGTACTAGTGTTAAAAAGAATATTCTTTGCAATAATACAATGAAAAAATAATAAAATAAGTACACTAGCTCTATAAACTATTCTTTAATTTATACTAATAATTTGAGTTTTAAAAAAGTTAATACTTATTATTTTCAACAATATTTGAGTGTCCATTTCTTTTTTAATAGAAGTTATTAGAGTGTTTACTCCTTTATTTTTCTGCGTTGAATTGGAATCAGTTAGAAAAACTATAAAATAAAATAAAATATTCATAAATTTATTAAACTCAACGTGTGTGTATGTCTATATATATATATATATATATAGGACATATCTAGTGAGAGGAGTGGTTTATTGTGAGAGTGAGAGGAGCAAATTTTGACCATTGGATCATCCATGTATGGTCAAGATTAAAATATAAAGTCATGTGACTTTTTTAAGTGGTCATGTGATCTTTAAATAACATTTAATCTTGACCATTCATGAATGATTTAATGGTCAAGATTTACTCCTCTCACTCTCATAACAAACCACTCCTCTCACTAGATATGCCCCCTATATATATATATATATATATATATATATATATGTTTGAACTCGAAAAATAATTTAATTAGACGAAACCTAAAACATTTTTACCCCCAACAAAAAAGACAAAAAGTACAATATCATATCTTTCATAAGTGATATCATAGACATTAACTATATATTACATCAACATATATATATATATATATGTTTGAACTCGAAAAATAATTTAATTAGACGAAACCTAAAACATTTTTACCCCCAACAAAAAAGACAAAAAGTACAATATCATATCTTTCATAAGTGATATCATAGACATTAACTATATATTACATCAACCGTGTTCCCTTAACAACAAGTAACATCTTCTAACTGCTGCATAATTTGGAAAGTGACACAAAGTAAATGCCAAGTTCTCCTTATTCTTCAACTCAGGCATTGGGCATAAAGCTTTGAGAAATGAGATTGTCCTCATATTTTTTCGATCACCAATAGAAATAGAACCAATTAGACACTTGTATTTACTGTATCATATCCAAGGTTGGCCAATATCATTAGTGTAATCTCAGTGAATTAAAGAGGAAAAAAAATGAAAGAACTTGAAGTTTCTCTTACTTCCAAACTCCAAAGAGAATAGTTTCATGGGCGAAAAAGACAGTATGCGTGTGCATCTATCCACTCACGTTTGGATGAGTCCTTGTCCTTCTAAATATAGTATTGTTGTGTCAACAGATAACATTATCTATTTGTTGCATGTCCAAGACGGCAAGAACAGTTTTTTTTCTACGTCAAAAATTAAACTCCCATGGAGTATGAGTAAGAGCCACGTACAGAAACTAGTCAACACGTGTCAAATGACGATGACGTGTCGGCTATGTCAACGTGTCTCCAGTTTTGAGATGCCACAGCCACGCAAAGGTGGCAAAGCACAGTGTCACGTCCTTCTCTATAAACCGTAGTAAGGCCGTTGATTTCTCCTTGTGGTAACTTAGCAGTTTCTTTTCCTCTGTTCAATCATGGATTCTAAAGTAGATCAAAGTCATGCGCACGAGTACGATGAACATCATAACCCCCATAATGTTGGCTTACTACAAGGTACGAATCTCATTTAAACGGAAGTTTGATTTGATTTAAAGGCACCTTCACTTGTTTCCTCTAATGGGCATGCATTTTTTTTTTATATTTTGTTTTGATTGTTCTTTTGCATCAAATTTTGGATTTAGTGGCACATGATGCAGAAGAACACCACAATGACCATGAGAAGAAGTCGGTTCTGAAGAAGGTCAAGGCAAAGGCTAAGAAAATTAAGGAGACAATCAAGAAGCATGGCCATCGTGACCATGATCATGATTATGAGAACCACTATGAAGATCCACACATCCCTGATGATCATGACTTGGATGAGGAAGATGATGAGGATGAAGAATTGGTTGAAGACCCAGAAGTCCATGGGGCACCAAGTATGTTCTTTTCTAAATCATCTGCAATTAGATATTCTAAAACAGAAGGACTAGTACATTACTTGTTCTGTTCTTTCTTCATCTGTTGAAATAGAAACTCGCCTTTAGTTGGTAGACCCTTGACCTTTTCGAATTTTTTCTAGAAAATTTTCTGCAAGATAGAAGGAACTCAGAAATTATTTTGGAAAATTTTGGATTATATGCTTAAATGTTCTGCAGTTTATGAAAGTGCCGAAATGTTCTGCAGTTTATGAAAGTGCCGCTGTTAAAAGTGCTACACCAGGGCAAGTCGAAAATGTAAGGAAGCCCGAAGTTAATTTTGGAGGTACAACAGTTATGAGAGAAGAACCACATCGCGAGCCAAGAGTTGCAGTTGTTTCTCCAAGTACTCAAATTAATCAAGGCAGAGCCAATGACACAGCCAGAACATTTGTTGGGGAAGAGAAGGCAGTGGAACGTAAGGTCAATTTGGAGAGACCAATGGACTTGGAGGAAGATCCTCATGGGCCAGGAAGTAGACCTGAAACATATGCTCCTGCCAATTATCAAACAAAAGTCACTGATCCAACTGGGGCAGGTAAGTAGGACGACTGAACAGAGTTGCCGAACTCAATTTTCAATGATCTGTTATGGACTCTGGATTACTTGATGTATTAAGGTTAATGTATTAGTATACAATTTCGGAAGATATAGTGGTTAAATTGATGAAATGGGTACATAAGAGTTGATTTTGGCTTAAAATAGTGTGGCGTTTGATTTTATAATGTTATCCAAGTCTGGTAAGCACCCAAAATAGCAAATTGAATATACTTATAAGAATATTATTATTATTATTATGGTAGTAGGAGTCCTATCATCTTAGTGTAGATAAGAGATTGACATGCCTAATGATATTTATGTACCATCAGTTTTAAGAATTTCAATTTGTGATGGCTTTTTTCACTGGGGAGTCATTCACAAGAAGAGGTCATTGCTAGCAAGTAGCAACCATGTCTAGAGCTAACTCTAGTCCATTCTATGATTATTTTTTTCATGCCTTATGGCTAACAGGTGGTCCAGAAATAGACATTGCCCCAGTTCAGAAATCTTTTGCCAGGATGAATGTCCACGATGAGCCAAAACCTAACCCAGAACCAAAACTCCTTCCTACTGTTGCTGAAACTCAGAACCCTTCTGCTGCAAGCCCCCACCAATTTGTGCCAGAGCTGTCTACTCCAATTAAAACTCAGTACCTTTCTGCTGGAAGCCACCACCAATTTGTGCCAGAGCTGTCTAGTGCAACTAAAACTCAGTACCCTTCTGCTGGAAGCCATGACCAATACTTGCCAGAACTGTCTAGTGCAACTAAAACTCATTCTGCTGGAAGCCATTACCAGTTTGCTCCGGAGCCAAATAGATACCCCGAAAATCCCCAAGCAACTGGACAAACCCTCAACAACACCACCAACACCACAGTTGAAGAACAACCTCAACCACACGATGAATCAATGGAGAAACCATCAAATCAGAGCAGTTACACAGACAAAATCTCGTTTGCGACCTCTGCAATCGCTGATAAAGCTATCACTGCTAAAAACGTGGTCACTTCCAAGCTTGGGTATGACGAAAAAGGTGACAAGGACAATAACGAAACAAGGTATGAAGAGAACAGAAGTGGGGAGAAACCATCGAACCAGAGCAGTTACACACAGAAAATCTCGTCTGCAACCTCTGTAATCGCTGATAAAGCTGTCTCAGCTAAAAATGCTGTAGCATCTAAGCTCGGTTATGGAGAGAAAGGTGATGACAGAGACGACAAGGTGACGACCCATGAAGAGCAAAAAAGCGGGGATGCTCATGCCTCTACCATGTCAGGGTCCACTACAGACTATGGAAAGAAAATTGCTCTCTCTCTGACCGAGAAACTAGCTCCACTTGGTGGGAAGGTTGCTGGGATAGGAAGTGCAGTAAAGTCCAAAGTTCCTGGAACTGGAACTGGTACTGGTACTAACACTGGTAGTGGAATTAAAACTGAAAGTGTGGTCAAAGGACAAGACAAAGGAGTTTCTGTGAAGGACTATTTAGCTGAGAAACTGAGGCCTGGCGATGAAGACAGGGCTCTTTCTGAGGTAATTTCAGAAACTTTGCACAAGAAGAAAGAAGAGCCAACAAAGGCTTCTGGGGAAGAGGGTAGGGATGTGGCCAAGGTGATTTCGGATGCTCTACACAACCGAGAAGAAGAGCCTGAGAAAGCAGAACATCGACACTTGGGGAAGGTGACTGAGTCAGAGGAGGTAAAAAGGAGGTTGGGTACTGAGGATGAGGAGACAGAAAAATGGTATGAAGACAGGTATGTGAACACCCCAGGAAAAGGTGTGGTTGATAAGCTCAAGGGTGTGGTTGGCTCCTGGTTTAGCAAACCAGGGGAAAATCACTCCTCACAAGGTAATTGCCTCCATGAGCTTTCTTTTCTAGTCCTGCTTTTTGGTAATTGGTTTTGAATTTGATAATATAAATCCTTTGCAAATTTTATAGAAGTTTTTGCCCAAAAACACAAAAATGTTTGTTTAGATTATAAAACCAATTGGTCTCAATTTTCGGCCTAGCATTTAAGTGTCACATATTATTCTGATTTTGGCTTGTGTTGTTGTAGTTGCAGGAAGTGAAGATTTATTAAAGAATTCTGGTGCAGAAGTGGAACAGGTTAGCCAAGATGCAGGTGAAAGAAGACACTCAGGAGTCAACTAATGAAGAATTGGTGTACGGGACTCGCTAAAATCTATTCACAAATGAAATATCCTCGACCCTGTGGTTAAAACGTTTGTACATGGTGAACTGATGTGGACGTTACTATGTGTTTGTGTAGATGTGAAATTTACATTATGATATTATTGTTATGTAGAGTACAATACTATGTGTTATTATTAGGTTAAATGAAAAAAAGGGTGTTTAATATATGATTGCATTCTGTCTTTTTAATATAGTCCAATAAAATGTGAGATTTTGGTATTACATACTTTCCAGTTTTCATTTCCATTTTTTTTAGGAGACAAAATAATTCACGTGGCATGTCTTGAGCAGAAAACCCGATGGCCACCCAAATTAATTTTTAGTTTGATGGACTCTACGATGTTTTAATTTTCCTTTTAAATTCATCATTATAAGAAGGCCATATCCAAACATAGATAGAACTTGAAGAAACTTCAAACATGATAGAAGAGTAACTAGATTTGCTCATAGAAGCCAAGATTTGTCTGAAAAGACTCAAAAGCCATACAAAATTGAAATGGAGATGCCACCAAGACGAAAGGTGGCGACTGCCCTTATTAGAAGACCAAAGAAGGGGAGAAGTAAAGAAAGAGCGAGTGAACATTGTATATATTTGTGTAATTAGGGATGTTCAAAGAAATTGAACCATGTTTGGTTGATGGTTTGTGACTTTAGATAAAATATTTGAACCAAATAAAATCATATATGTTTTATATATATATATATAGAACAAAATCATATATGTTCTATACTGTCATGACCCGATCTTAGACCATGATCGGCGCACAGGTTAAGTCAACTCAACACTTGCTTAGTCTAGCAAACCTAACTAAGAATGCTGAAAAACTGCTTAAAAAAAAACTTAAAAAAAGGCTACCAAAAATTCAGCAGAGTTTCCCCTAAAAACTGAACTAACCAAAATGTAAACTCAACCTGAAAAACAAAAAAAAAATCTCAGAATTTCAACAAGCATGATTCTTTCTCATGCACCATCTATACATATACATATATACAACTCAAAAGAATTTACAATACTATTCCCTATAGCTGCAAAATACTGGAGTCAAAATACAACATTGATCACCAACACTAATAGAGATATACCAAAAGACTATAAGCCTGGGAAACAGCAAATCTCAAGAATCAGCTACTCAGCTATCTGCGAATCTGAATTAGAAAAGAATGAAATAGAGTGAGTCACACAGACTCAGTGAGAGAGTAATAAACTAAGTGAACTGGAAGGGAAACAAATAATAGCACGAATATTTAAACTTTCTAACAATCTCTGAACAAATTAACTGATGAAAATAAAATTTATAAACAAAGCTATTATGTCAAATACTCTATTTTCTCAAAACTATACATAAACATAAATTTCTTTTTTTTTTAAATTATAATCATCAATAATACAATCCATATGGGTACCACTGAAAGAACTATAATGGGGAGTTAACTCTACCCAACATACCAATTCTCATGCTCATCTTAAGCCAGAGGTCATGCCTCACCCGGCACAAATCTTGTGGCTAAGGTCCGCTCACCCTACAACCATGAAAAGGGCTAAGGGTTCTCTCACCCAATAGCCAAACTGAAACAACTGGCATTGCCAGATCTGTCTATATATATTTGTATCAACTATGTGCACATAGGCCGTTATATCTCTTCGCTAACGGCAAACGGTGTTCTAACCCGTAACCCATAATGGATGTTGAAAATATAATATAAAACTAACAATTCTCAATAATAAAGTCTGAAATTATTTCTAACTATCCAGCTGAACTTTCACTTTAATAATTATTAATGACAACTTAAATAGCTTATAGCTAAAATATAACCTTCATAATCTTTAATATTTCTGAACACAAAATGGAATTAAATATAATTAAATGGCTCCTCGTAATAAAACTTTGTTTGAATAAAAATTCAAATATTCTTAGAAGGTTTGTTTCCCTAAATAAAATAGTAAAGATGCCACTAAGTAAATTATCCACTCACAGAAATGAAGAACTAGTCTCAACTATCTCCAACAACTCCTGTGGAGGCAAGTGGAGTAGTATCCTGTGAATCTGCTCACAAATAAAAATACTTTAATAAATCTAGATACCTTTTTTCCTAATATAACTTAAGCAGAGACTCTAAGATTTATAAGTTCTTTCAAGAAACATAAAATTTCTACTCCAATCTAACTCCAAATTCTCTAACCACCCCTTAGAAATTATCATCAATCCTTATTTTGTCATCATTTCCACAAAATATAGCTACCCACTATATTTTAGAGTTCTCATGACTCAAAGATATAAAAAGAGCAAAAACTCAAAGATTAATAACTCACCTTATGCTTTAAAATCAAGTGGGTGCTAGCAGATTTAATGATCTAGAACTCTATCTACATTTCTCTCTCTCTGCCTCTCTCTGTCTCTCTGTCATTCTCCCTCTCTCTCTCTCTCTCTCTCTTTCTCTCTCTCGCTCTTTCACTCGCACAAACAGAGGAGAAATTATCTCCTCTGTTGTGCCACCGACACTAATATTCAGTTTCTTTTTTTTTTTAACTTAAAGGGTAAAATATCCAAAATACCTTTAAAAACAAATTTCATCCCTTCTATATCCTCTCCCCTATTTACTCTACTATTACATATACATTATGTATTATAATAAATATTATTTTTTTATGGATATAAGATGTAATTTTTTGAAAACCTACACAAGTAATATAGTAGTATACTAGTATACTAGTATACTAGTATACTAGTATACGACACTAGTTTTCTCATACATTGGAGCTTTAATAAACAAGTATTTACTCACGTCATGTTTAGTAGGCCGTATAAGGCACGATAGTGTATGATAACTTTATACAATTAATGCTTATACAATGTTTGGAACATTAAACTTAATTGTATAACTTATACAATGGTATTATCTTATACATCATATGTTATATAAGGCTATACATGCTTCAGGAAGATGATAAGCTTAAATAGGATAAGTTTATCATAGAGAAAATAAAAACTCTCTAGAAAATTTGTTTCTCTTTATAAAAAAAAAAACTCTCTAAAAATCCTCCCTCCCTATAAATTCTCCCCCTCTCTTTAGAAATTCTCTCTCTCTAGAAAATTATTCTCTATAAAAAATATCTCTCACTCTAGAAACTCTTTCCCTCTTTCTTTCTCTAAAAATTATATTTCTCAAAAAATTGTCTCACTCTCTAAAAAATCTCTCTCGTTCTAGAAACTCTTTTTAGAAATTTTTTCTATCTCTAGAAACTCTCTTTATAAAAATTCTCTATAAAATATCTCTCTCTATAGAAATTCTCTCTCTAAAAAATTTCTCTCTCTATATACATTCACACATTCTCTTTAGAAACTCTCTCTCAATAATCTCTTTATAGAAAATCTATCTTTCGCTTGAAATTCTTTCTAAAAACTATTTCTTTCTTTCTATTTAGAACTATCTCACTTTAGAAAGTTTCTCTAAAAACTCTCTCTCTCTCTCTCTCTCTCTCTCTCTTTCCTTTCTCCAAAAACTCTATTTCTCTCTAGAAATTTTCTCTAAACAAACTCTCTATAGAATTCATTTCTTTTTAATATATATGAGTATATTTGTCTAAATAAAATTTTTATTATCTTATATTGGCTTATACATTGTAATAACAAAATAAAAAACATATGATAGTATAGAATTATATAATATCATATCTTATACAATGACACATCAAATACGGTATTGTATAAAATTTTATGTGATGAATAGTTTATCTTATACTATCTAATAACTCTTCTCCTATCCTGTCTTATCCTATACCACGTGTCAAACGTCGCCTAAAACTCTATTTTTGGTTCCTGATATTTACTTTCATTGTTATTTTAGTCCTTGACATTTTATTTTTCTCACTTTAGTCTTTGACATTTATGAATTCGCTTCAATTTAATTCCTCCAAGCTTGTTATATACTAAATGAAAAGGATTTAATTTTAATCTACGGTCAGTGTAAAGTTTCTTTACACTGTCATCTAATCATATACTGACACATCATTAAAAGTGTTAGACTTTTGAGGTAGTTGTCATAATAATCAAACTCTTTTAATGAATTGGCAATACATAATTGGATGACAATGTAAAAAAACTTTACACTGACAGTGGATCAAAATTAAACTCAAACGAAAATGCTAATGTTACCATTAGAAATGACATGACACAATTATCTGCCAATGTAAAAATTTGACATATGCTAATTAGATGAACACACTTACAATTTGGTTCTCGACATTTGATTTCTTTTTCAATTTCATCAATGACATTTGAGTTAACTTGCAATTTAGTCCCTTACATTTGAATAAGATTACATTATGGTTCTTGACATTTAAATATGATTACAATATGATCCCTAGCAATTCAAATTTATCATTTGAATCTAAAATATATAATTTGAACTTGAAATAACTTCCACTAGCACAACAGAGCTTGGAATAAACTTTAAGGTCAAATCCATATAACATTAACATGAATCATAGGTACCTGGTTCAACAAAAAAAAATGATTGTTAGTGTATTTTACACATAAATATGATAAAAAAACATGTAATTGCAACAAAAAAAAAAACACTGAAAAAAATTGCTAAATAAGCATATGTTATTTTTTGTAATTTTTTTTATGGCAACTACATTGTTTGAACAATTGATCAGACTTACGTGTAAATTACATTAATAATGACTTTTCTTTCACTTAACTAGTTACTTGTGATTCATGTTAATCTTATATGCATTTGACCTTAAAGTTTATTTCAAACTCTCTTGTGTTTCTAGAAATTATTTCAAATTCAAATTATATATATAAGATTTAAATGATAAATTTTAATAAAAATTATATTGTAACTATATTTAAATATGAAGGAGCATATTATAACCTTTCTCAAATGTCAACTGTCAAAGACTAAACTATGAAATAATTCAAATGTTAGAGATTAAATTACATATTAATTCATGAATGAAATTGAGTACAAAATCGAATGTTAGACACTAAATTGTAAATATATTTCATCTAATAAGCAACTTTTAAATTGTTATGTTGGTAGATAATGGTGTCACTTCATCTTTAACCTGACACGTAACATCTCTATTTAATAAATAACAGGTACACAAATAAAAAAGTAAATTAAAACGAGTTCAAGAATATTAAGGATCAAAATAAGAAAAATAAAATGTGGAAATAGGGTTTTAGTTTTTTTTTTCTTTCTCTAAATCCCTCATTCTAACATTTTTTCGTCGGCTTGAACGTCCATGGTATTTTTGGGGCTGATTCTTACCAACCCCAAAACCATTGGAAATATTCATGTTATTTATGTTAATGAAACGATGTGTTCAAAGACATCAGAAGAAGATCTGAAGATGCATTGATCCAAGTGTATCTATCTTCTTCTTCCTTCCTCCATCATTTTAGGGTTCTGCAGAGTTGCACTTTACCTCCATTTTCTTCACAATCACACTTCACACCACCACCTATGAACTGGACCTCCAAACGATACGATTTTTCCACAGACACACTTCATTTTCTCGACCCGTATTCTAAAATATCGCACGACACGGTACGGTTTTTTCGTTCCTTGATTTTTTCGTTGAACTTCTAGATTGAATGGATTTCCCTCAAATCGATAGCACAGTGGGCTTCTCGAAGCTTCCATTACAAAGAAAACCCATCGTTTTATTGGGAAAATCGTGTTTGTTGAGTGTTTCGGAGTTGCAGAGATGATGGGTTCGAACAATGAATTCAATAATAGCCCTTTTAGGAGCTAGGATAGTTCAGAAATTTTCCCTTTGTTTGAATATTTCGCGGAAATTATGTGACCTTCCGTTTCACGGTGATGATGGGGTTAGAAGTGGATTTGAATGCGTTGAGGAGCCTTTGAAAACAATGCGTGTCACTACATATGAAACTGAAAGCGTTGATTCGAATGAGGATGAGAGCTACTTCCGGAAGCAAATTTCGATTAGGAATGGGTTTGTGAAAAATGTAATGATGGATGCTAAAAGGGTTCTTGAGGTTCTTCGACGAGACGGTCCAGATTTTGATTCCAGATTGGGTTTAGATGAGTTGCATATAAGGCCATCAGGGCTTCTTGTGAGAGAGGTTCTTTTTGGGGTGTTGAAAGACATAAACTGTGAAAATAAGACAATGTGTGCTAAATTGGCATATAAGTTTTTTGTGTGGTGTAGTCAGCAGGAGGCTTACCGGCACACTGCCAACTCCTATCACTTGATAATGAAGATATTTGCGGAGTGCGAGGAGTTTAAGGCAATGTGGAGGCTTGTTGATGAGATGATTGAGAAAGGGTTTCCGGCTACGGCTCGTATGTTCAACATTTTGATTTGTACTTGTGGTGAGGCAGGTTTTGGTAGGAAATTGGTGGAGAGATTCATTAAGTCGAAGTCATTTACCTATCGGCCTTTTAAGCACTCCTACAATGCAATTCTCCATTGTCTTCTCATTTTAAACCGGTACAAGTTGATTGAGTGGGTTTATCGACAAATGTTGCTTGAGGGTTTTTCCTCGGATGTTTTAACTTATAATATTGTCATGTTTGCCAAGTACAGACTTGGGAAGTTGAATCAGTTCCACAGGCTGCTTGATGAGATGGGTAGAAATGGCCTTTCTCCAGATTTTCATACTTATAACATTCTTCTTCATGTTCTTGGTAAAGGAGACAAACCGCTTGCAGCTCTTAATCTTTTAAATCACATGAGAGAAACAGGTATAGAGCCAACTGTTCTTCATTTCACCACATTGATAGATGGACTCAGCAGAGCTGGAAATCTGGATGCTTGCAAATATTTTTTTGATGAAATGATCAAGAACGGGTGCGTGCCAGATGTGGTGGCGTACACTGTAATGGTCACAGGATATGTGGCGGCTGGTGAGCTTGAGAAAGCTCAGGAAATGTTTAATGAGATGATTTCTAGAGAACAAATCCCTAATGTATTTACATACAATTCCATGATTCGTGGATTATGTATGGCGGGAAAGTTTGATGAAGCATGTTCAATGCTCAAGGAAATGGAGACCAAAGGTTGTAGTCCAAATTTTGTTGTCTATAGTACGTTAGTGAGTAGTCTGCGGAATGCTGGAAAGCTTGCTGAAGCTCACAAAGTGATAAGACAGATGATGGAGAAGGGGAAGTATGTGCACCTACTTTCAAGGTTCAAAGGATATAAGAGATAGTCTGATTGGCAATGTTATCTCATGGGGCATCAACTTATTAATCTGTTTAACTGAGAACAATTACCTGCTACTTGTTCAGCTGGTGTAGAAGCTGGAGAAATAAAGTATGTGATTTCCCCCCTTCTAATATATTTTTGTTTCAATGCTCAGTAACTGACGTGTAAACCTGCAAGCCCATCTTTTTCATAATATATGATCAATATTGCTTGTTATTTGTGTTAGACCATGCTTCTTTTCATCAATGTCTGCCTGCATTTGCCAAAGAGCTTATTTCTCAAGACCAAAGTGCATAAATCATCTTTATTTCTTTTTTATTGTAAAAATTATCAAAGTTTTGAGATAACTACTTTTTGTTTGGTATTAAGTAATATAAATTCTAACTGAAGATATGTAGGTGAATTGCTTTGTTTTTTCTGTAACTAGTTATAACTGCATAAAGGATTGATTTTCTTCTATAGATGCTTGACAGTCAATCAATTAATTTGGTACACTAGTTGTTCTTTACCTTTTGGAAGTGATAGATGTACGCCCTCTTCCTCTGAAAAAAAAATAATGCTTTAGATTTAAGAAGAAAAGAACTTCTTCCTGCTTGTCTGAAGTATGCAAATGTCAGTTGTACAAGTAGCTATTTCAAAACTATGACTTTATCGCCAGAAAAATCAATAATGATTTATCATTATGTTGACATAAAAATTTCTTATAGTTTATAGCATGAATATTTGCTGGATTTGCCAGGTTGTTTGTGATCTCAATCCACTAACTTTCCTGGCATATGTGGTATATAGGGTAACAAGTAACAACACTGTCTTGAAAAACCAGTTTCTCATGCCTTGACCTTAAAAGCAGCTTGATATGTAACTTAACATGGTTTCTAATACAACTTGCATTAGACCGATCTGCTTGTATTTTTTATTTTTATTTTTTGTTTCTAAGCTCCTTTCATGAGGAAAGCTGGTGATGTATTTTGTTCTCACTTCATTGTTACATTGTCTACTCATATTCTGAGAATGTCCAAGACTGTTCTCTCTTTGTTTATCTGGGTGCAGTGAAGTTTGTACATTTGTGCTGTCTTGTGTGTGATAGCATGAAAAAACGTGCTTTGATTGTCCTTGCTTGTCATTAATATTTGGTCATGTGTTATGAGTAGAACTTTTTCTCTTGCAACTTGGACCTTCATTGATCAAGAATACAATGCATTAAGCTCAGTATTTGGTCTTGGTTATTTTCGTTTCTGGTACAGATACTTGGTGTTGGTTTTATTCTTGAAGAATTTTTAAATAACTCATGATTATTTACATCCTTATATCAGTGTCCTTTTATTTTAGTGTTTTTATTGATTAATTTTCAAGTCAAAAAATAATCTAGAAAGAAGATTGATAGTATTCACTGTTCCAGACTTTTATTCCTTCTCTAAAGTGGAAGAAACTCTGATTTCATCTTAGCTTTAACCACTTATGAACATCTCTCTTTCCCTCTCTCAGTGAAAAATATAGCTAGTATCTCTTTCCTTTTTGTTTGTCTTTTACCTTCTCAGGTAAATATGACAACCTAATATGGATTATTTGGCTGATTAGCTTAGTATCAAATTGAATATTATCATTTTGTTTCATGATAAAGTTAAATAGAAGAAATATTCTCCATGGTTAAGGCCTTGTATGAGTTAAATAAGCAACTGTTTGGCTTCAAATTCTTCTGTTATCTTGTTATGGTATAATGTGATGGTTTATGGGATGAGGATATGGAATGAGCAAAGGTTGTTCTGTTCATTACTTGATTTCCTGTAAACTGTTACCTATACTTGGACAATGGATAGGGCAACAAGTTGGGTAGTGGTGGGTATGGTTATCTGTCAGTTATAAATTGCTGCACCGTTTAAAAAGTTTCTGCAATGGGATGACAGTAGTTGGCAGTCTTAAATTGGTTTTTGAGATAGCACTGGTTGGGGGTTGGTTGGACTTGGAACTTGAAAGTAGAGCAAAAATGGTACAACCACCCTGGAGATGTAATGTTGGTGTAATCAAGGGAGAATGCGTAAATAATTATAGGACTAGGTTGGTGACAAATGCTCACAATCACAAAGTTATTACAGGTAAATGTGACCTGGTCGCTGGTCTGGTTGGATTGAATATTTTGCAAGAGACCCAGTCAAAAATTGGTATTCCCAGACAGGTGAACTAAAATCTGTATTTACCCAGTGGGTTTTTATAAACAAGGGTGATTCTTGTTTGGGTGGCATGTTACATCCTAAGTTAGCAAGAAGTTTGAGACTAAAAGGGCAATGTTAGGAATGGAGTACATGGCATACACTAATTAATTATAATTCTCTTTCTCTTATACGATCACTCAGCTCCCTTTCTTGTTATTTCCATCTTTTTCCTCCCTCTCCTATCTCGGGTTTGATACTTTCATTTGGAGAAAACAAATTCCCAATGGAATTCTCTTTTCTTTTTTCAATTATTTTTTCCTGTGTTCATGAAGAAGCAATTGTTATCTGCACTATATTGGTGTTAAATTTTAGTTTGAAACAGAAAAAAGGGACAAAGAAGACCTTAGAGCTTGGATGTCCTAGGTGAAAAATAGAGAAGGATATAAAATGTTGAAGAGAGAGAGTCTGAGGGTTTTCAGATGAGTTTTGCTATATCTGAAAGAATGCCTGATTCCAAAATAAGATTTGGATGCTTTTTAACCCTTATATGAAACCAAACTTAGTGGTTCAAAATTACTACGCTTATCTATATACTTTTTAACATTTATTTTAATCTATTGTGAATGAGTTTCATTTAATGACTTTAACCTTCTTGGCAGATCATTGAATAAATATTTGCTTTTTATTTAATACCAGAGATAGTAGCTTTAGATTTGACATTTTGTTTCGTATTTATTTCAATCTTGTTAGCATTTGTTTTTAAGTATTTAGATTTGTTTTGGTGAAAATTCATTTAGGTGTTTGTTTCTATATACGGAATGTAACCTTTGTTTTGGGATGGATTTTTTGATACATGACCCATTAACTTTTTAATTGCTGTGCTCATCCTCTTTTTCTTTTGATATTTGAAGTGGCATGTTTTTCATTTATTAGTTATTGATTTTTGTTTTGTATCAGCTGAGATTTTATGTTTATCATTCATATCATAATGATAATAATATAAATTAAAGAAACATGTTGGGTATACTCAGTTCTACATTATTGCTTGCAGATGATGGACCACTAAGATTGAAAGCAATGAGTTGTTTGTCACCCTGTTCATTGGTCAATTTTCACAAATCTGAAGCAAGCAATATCAGCTTAAAATTGCATGAAGCTATTGCCAAGAGCTAGATGTGCGGTATTTCATTTTGTTGCTTTCCACACACATGCTTAAGTCAGTTGCTTTGCTTCTGGGGCTTCAAAGACAGCCATTAGCCTGCTGCCATGTTCCAGATGAAGATTGCAAAGCACATCCGCTTACTGTCAGGTTATTGTTGTTGTGGCTGGCACATTTGTTGCCTAGATATCTTGTGCTGAGTTCACTCATGATAGGCATATTCTGTCATCATCCAGAATATGGTGAGCTGAGACGGAACAGCTAGATGGCTATCCTAGACATGTATGAATGCTATTGCCTCTGCAATATGCAATATTCACCTTGCACGACATGTTCCATTGGATGCTATCCCAGATATGTATGAATGCTATTGCCTATGCAGTATGCAATCTTCGCCTTGCACTACAGGTTCTATGCAGATGCCTATGGAGTTGGGCATATTGAAGTTTGTTGTAGATATCATCTCTTTTTTGGGCTCGAAAAACATTCCCTTCTTCATAACTAATGGCATAAAAGATACTAAGTGGAATGCGTGGATTTTCCAAATCTGTTACTTCTGTTAATCTTTTTAGTGCAAGGTTGAATTTCGACAACTAATTGCAGTTTTTTTTTGTTGTACACCTACTTCTATAACTTCATCGCTCGTTACAAAATTTCCTAGGTAGAAACAACAAATGTCATATTTGTGTATACTCTCATTCTTCTGTGAACCTAATGAGATTGGAAGCTGAGAAACAGTTCAATGACTCCTCGAGACGACTTGTATGTAATTGCATTGTTCAAGATATTTATGCTACTATTTGCCTCAAGGGCTGCTGTATAACTGTTTTTCCCTCTTAAATTTCATTTATATACAGTTGTCTTAATTATATCTGATTCTGTGCACTCTGATTTATCTTACCGTGATCCTTCCAGGTTCCACAGAGGCGCAAATAGTAATTTGCTTAGTTAGTTTGGTGCATACTATAGTGTAGAGTGGATAAGTGCCAGTTTGGTTTAGCTTTTTGGTTCAGAATCCCGATTGAGAGCACAAACTTGATTCCTACAGTAAACAATGTATAGGTGGATTTCTGAATTGAGATGAATCAATTCTCAGCATCTTGAATCAATTATTTTCAAGGATTCCTAGCTTTTTCGTTCACGGTATTTAGTTTTACTCAAAAAATATATATATGAAGTTCATGTTTTACCAATGGTCGCATCACCCGTGCAAAAGTCACTGGAGCAGGCTGGGTAGCCACTATTGGAGACAGCAGGGTTGATGCAAAGAATTGAGATGGGATGCGTGTTTTGAAGTCTACGATGACTCCCTTCCGTTGCAAAACGACCCACCTCTGATTTAGTAATTTTACATCTACAATCTAAATAAAACTAATTCTTATAAAAATATTAAAATATTATTCTCAAATATAGATAAATTCTCTTGCAATCAATGATTTTTCAATCTATACCAAACATGTACTAAATTCAAGTTTTAATTATGCCCCCCATGTTTCTATCTACTATTCTTAGGTTCCTATTGACTTTCATATAATTCAAGTTCGTTCATCATTATGTTGGTATGATAAAACACACTTTTTTCTCATACTTTCTTGTATATATATATATATATATATATATATTTGTTTTCATTAGGTTCATCTTTGTCATTTCTACTTGGTTGTATTATATTCTTGATTTAATTAGTCAATTACATACTTTAATGTCCACAAGGTGGCATTCCTATACGTACATTCAAGTCATGAACGGCTAGTAAGACAACTGATCAATGTAATTGAAGCACAACCTATTGGTGTACCGTTAAGGGCAAGATTACCCTTAAGTGGACAGTGATCAAGACCATCCATTTGGTGCCAAAACTCCCATTGAAATTTCTCTTTCTACGTTATTGCAGGCTTCATTCATGTCTATATTGATTATTGATGCAAATTCAGCATCATAAAGAGATTTTACTGATTCATGGTGTTTGTCATGACCCAATCTTAGACCATGATCGGCGCATAGGCTAAGTCAACTCAACACTTGTCTAGCCTAATTAAGAATGCTGAAAAACTACTTAAAAAAAAACTTAGAAAACTACTACCGAAAATTCGGCAGAGTTTCCCCTAAAAACTGAACTAACCAAAAATGTAAACTCAATCTGAAAAAAAAAAAAACATAAAAAAATTTCAGAATTTCAACAAGCATGATTCTTTCTCATGCACTATCTATATATATACATATATCCAACTCAAAAGAATTTACAATACTATTCCCTATAGCTGCAAAATACTGGAGTCAAAATACAACACTGATCACCAACAATAATAGAGATATACCAAAAGACTATAAGCCTGGGGAACAAAGAAATCCCAGAACCACTACTCAAATTGCCTGCGAATCTGATTAGAAAAGAATGAAATGGGAGTGAGTCACACAGACTCAGTGAGGGAGTAATAAACTAAGTGAACTGGAAGGGAAACAATTAATCGCACGAATATTTAAGTTTTCCAATAATCTCCGAATACTAACTGATGGAATAAAATTTATAAATAAAGCTATTATATCAAATACTCTCTTTTCTTTAAACTATACATAAACATAAATTTCTTTTAAAAATTCTAATCATCAATAATGCAATCCATATAGGTACCACTGAAAGAACTATGATACAAGTTGGGGAGTTAACTCTACCCAACATACCAATTCTCATGTTCATCTTAAGTCAGGGGGCTATGCTCACTAAGACAAATCTTGTGCTACGGTCCGCTCACCCTATAACCACGTAAAGCGGCTATGGCCTTCTCTCACCCAATAGTCAAATCAAACAACTCTGGCCTTGCAGATCTGCCTACGCCCCCGTATATACTATGCACATAGTAGTGTTATATCTCTTCGCTAATCCGCAAGCAAACGGTGTTCTAACACGTAACCCATAATGGATATTGAAAATATAAAAATACAAAATCTGAAATCATTTCTAAATATCTAGCTAAACTTTCACTTTAATAATTATAAATCACAACTCAAATAACTCATAAAATCAATAAAACTATAGCTAAAATATAACTTCCATAACATTTAATATTTCCAAACACAATGTGGAAATAAATATAATTTAATCATCCTTTATAATAAAACTTCATTTGAATAAAATTTAAATATTCCTGGAAGGTTTGTTTCCCCAAATAAAATTATAAAACTGCCACTAAGTAAATTATCCACTCACAGAAATGAAGAACTAGTCTCAACTATCTCCAACAAAATGTGGAGGCAAGTGGAGTAGTATCCTGTGAATCTGCTCACAAATAAAAATACTTTAATAAATCTAGATAACCGTTTTCCTAATATAACTTGAGCAGAGACTCTAAGATTTCTAAATTCTTTCAAGAAACATAAAATTTCTACTCCAATCTAACTCCAAATTCTCTAACCACCCCTTAGAAATTATCATCAATCCTTATTTTGTCATCATTTCCACAAAATAGAGCTACCCATTAAAATTTAGAGTTCTCATGGCTAAAAGATACCAAAAATAAACTCCAAAGGATTAAGAACTCACCTCAAACTCTAGAATCAAGTGGGTAAGTCGGTTTGATAATCCAAAGTTTTCTCTCTTTATCTTTCTTTCTCTCTCTCTCACTCTCACTCTCGCTGTCTCTCGCTCTCACTCTCACTCTCGCTGTCTCTCGCTCTCACTCTCTCGTCTTCTCACTCAATACGAACAGAGGAGAAATTATCTCTTCTGTTGTGCCACCGACACTTATGCTTTTTCTCCTTTTTTTTTTTTAAACTTAAAGGATAAAATTACCAAATTACCCTTAAAGACAAATTTCATCCCTTCCATATCCACTCATCTGTTTTCTCTACCATTACAGTGTTGTACATATCTTTGACCATGTCAAGTACAATATCACCAATTATAAGCTAGAATTTGAGAGTCACAAGAGTAAGGGCCCCTAGTATTTCAGATATATCACCAACTATAAGCTAGAATTTACAAGTCACAAGGGCCTTGTTACTTCGCATATAATAAATAAGACATGCTATTCTTTTTGCTTATTTTAACATCCCTCATTAAGTTTATCGTTTCTCTTAATCCTAGTTTTTTTTTTGGGTACATCATCCTATAGATTGTTGTATTAGGAAAATAGAGTACTTTTTTCTTTCATCCCACAGAATTGATCAATCTTCGCCTGTATGTAGGTGTATCATATGCTTCAACTATGTCGTCATAACCACTGTCGGACACCAAAATTCTTGTGTGGACACTAGTTGGCACACTGGGACTCAAACCATAATAAATTGAGTCCCACACGTACATAACTATGAATGTCCACCATACATAATGTTGATATAAGTATATATATGTTGGATTCTCATTATTTATACCCGTGTTGAAGATAAGGTCAATACTTATAATTGATTAAGGTTACACTTGTATGCTTAAAGATGGAGAGTGACCTAGAATAATTATTTAAACAGTCATGAGCTCAATACTTATTTGAGCTAATTTTTCCCAACAGTTGAAACTAGCAATTAGTAAAATGGTTTTCAGGTAAGCATGCCATAAAATTAAATTCTTCAGCATTGCATATTATTTATTAGGCATTCTTATAACCTAATATTGTGCCCCAAAATATGTTGGGTTAAGATGAGTGTAGGACTGTGATTGTTGCTTGTAGAAGCAAACAAAGAAAAAGCGTCATTGTTGCCCAAAGATGGATCATTTACAGCCAAACCTAATCAAATGACTAAACTAAATTATTAGGGCAAATGCTGTGCTCTTCAAGCAATCTTGTGCACGAGTCATCTCTCGCTCTCGGAAGAATAATTTGAAATCCATTTTTGCCTTAACTCATTTCTTTTACTTGGAAGGATGGATTCTTTAGCCCCTTTTGGACTTTAGTGCCTTTCAGTTTAGAGAAAATGACCAACAAACGAATGGGAGAGGAATTTCGTGATGCCAAAAACTTCTTGGCCTTTCATACCCACTTTTGCCACAGTTCACTAAGCATGAACAAAAGGCATCGATATTCCAGAAGAGCCATTTGCATTTTAATACTAAAAAAAAATTAATATTGGAATGAATAAAGAGAAAATTAAAATAATTCGAACATCGATATTATCATAACAATTTTGCAGCTTACCATATCTTCTCTATATTTATATTGGAAAATATGAAAAAAGAAAAAAAGAAAAAAGCGAAGAACTTAAATAAGTAAATAACCCGATGATAAGTATTTTTCTTTATTTTTCCTCTATTGGTCCATTTTCTTTTGGATATTCTTTTAAAACTCTTTTCCATCTTGGCAATTAATTTCTGCAGAAAAAAGATTATGAACAACAGATTTGAGAAGAAACCCACAGGAAAAGACTCTATGGACAATTTTGCAGCTTACCCATGGCTTCTCCATATAGGAAGATATGCCAAAAAAAAAAAAAAAACAAAGGAAAAGGGAGGAATTTGAAAAACCCTATGGTAATTATCGTCTTTATTTTTTCTCCTCCTTCTTCTCCTCCTTCTTCTCCTCCTTTTTCTCCTCCTTCTTCTCTTCCTTCTTTTCTTCTTTCTTTTCTTCTTTCTTCTCTTCCTTGGCAGGTCCAACTGATATTATATCAACCTTCCCTACTTTCTTCAGCTTCTTCACCACTGCCACTGTGTCCATTTGACCAATCACTGTCAACTTATGCTCCTTCATATCTGCAGCGATTGAATCAATCCCTGTTGATCAAAGTGCCAAATATTAAACAGATCAGTCCCTAGTTATATTCCATTAATATGAATCCAAGGTAGAAAATTGGTTTTCCATGAAATAGCTACCATAGATATCTGCAGCTGCTTCTATAGCTTTCTGCTTTGTTTTGTCATCAGTCATAGTCAGGACCTTTAACACAAGCTTCTGCTATGGATCCAGTGAGGAAAAGAACATGCAAAGAGAGAGACAAACAGGGAAGGAGAGAGAAAATGGTAAATAAAATTAGGAATAAAAATACTTTTTAAATTGTTTCTCTGCATCATACATAAATATATAACAAAACATGCATGAACATGTGCAGAAGGAATCCAAGAGAAAGAAAAAGAGTTCTGCAGAGAACAGAATATGAAAATCAGTACCTGAGCCATTTGAAGAGGAAGAAGGGTGTGAAAACAAGGAAGAATAGAATGAAAGCTTGAGTATTTTGTGGCCTTTGTAGTACTATAGGGTAAGGCGTGAGGTTGTGGAATTCTTTTATTTGTGCGTGTGACTGTGAGAGTCACATCCAACAGATAGACCCTTTAAATGCAAATTTATGGCCGCATGGCGCAATTCAACAGCACATGGAACAAATGTTTGACATGGTGATGGCATGTTCTGTGCCATTTGAATTTTCTATAATTTTTCTTTCTCATTTTCTTTGTTTATCTTTTCCAACCTCGAGAAAACGAAACTTGATCACACCAGGGGATATAGATTATAATATGTAAACTTAAGGTGAATTGGAAAAGAGAAAAAAAAATCTTAAAGATCAAGCTAAATTACTATATTGACTCGGTTATAGTCACTTGTTAATTACTATTTTTTTTCTTATGATATTAGCTTTTTTTTATTGTTTCATTTTAAAAAATACTCAATAAGAAAAAAAAGTAAAAATGGAGCCAAACGCAATGTCCGATTTCATAAAGTATTTTAGAATTTTATGTTTCTTTCTTCTTTTGTAGCACAAAAGTTTGAATCTATTCTTTATATCTTTCGTAATTTTGTACAAGATCTAGGTCAGAAGTCCATTATGTTTTAAATAGAAGCAAAATGGACTACTCAACTTGGTGATAGATGTTATGAGATAAATATTTATATTCAAATCAATGCATCATTTCAAAATGATTTTTTCTATACCAATGCCAATGAGGCACCAACCAAAATTTCCTTATCAAGACAAATATAGTTCTTGTATATAAAACTAACATGAAGAAAACCATTGTCACTTCGCAGTAGACATCCAAATGGCTTACATGCATAATATTCTTACAAGATTGTCTGTTCTAGTATATGCTTTCATCAGACTATTTTTCCATGTTTTGTCACAAAACCTTTGAAAAGGAAAGATGATATAATTCTTAAATCCACTATAATTTAATCAAACATATCCAAAACAAGCTAGGATCCCACAAGAGTGAAATTTATTCTAAAAAATATGTTACTTTTTTTTCCTTCTCTAGGAAGACATTGGATATAACGAAAGTGGTTCATATCTTTTCTACAAAACTCACTCCATCCATCTTAGTAAATTAGGTAATTTTAAATTTTTCGAATAAAAAATCACACATTCAATTCATTAAGAAATTTGTTTAATAAACAAAATTAAATGGTTAAGCTGGTAAAGTATTTTTAAAATTTGTAAGCTAATGCCATTTGAACCATAATTATGCAAGGACGATGGAGGGGTCAAGTGGTTGAATAGTTATGGCGGATTAAAATTCAATGGTTCCTAGTTGAAATTACAGTTGGTGGGTCAAGGTGGCCAGCCCAACCATTGGAAAGGACCATTTTCTGTTGCTATTTTTCTAAATCAAGAATCTCTTTATTCAAAAAGTTGGAATGGAGGTCTCTCCCCTGCCCTACATGTAATAGTAGTACATAGTAGTACACAGCATAATTAAATGCAAGAAAAAGTTTTGATTCTTTTGAATGTCTCCACTCACGTTGTCAGAGTCAGAACTTTGTTGGAGAAATTTTTATAATTCAATAATTCTATATTTATTATATTATTTTGTCTTCTTTAATATTTTATGTCCGTGTGTGTGAGTTTATTATAGCAAATTAGCAACTGAACCCCAGTATAGGGATGGTTCATATTCTGAATTTCTTAGTATTATTGCAAATCTATGGCAAAAAAAATTGTTAATCTTTAGTTTTTGTTCTTTTTCTTCCTATGTTTCTTGGGAAAGTTGATTTCATGGACGCTGTAATTATGATAAATAAATTTAGATAAGAAGAGTTTTAAAATGCAGGTTTCGGTGCTGGATCCACTCAGGCTTTATTTGAGGCCTATTTATCCTTAATTATAGCTTGTTTATTAGGTTTTTTCTAGCCATAATTAAACTCGTTTCAAAGGTTGGATAAGTGAAATCCATCCAATCCTGGTTGACCTGTATGCAAAGATTAATGCTATATAGTTAGAAAAAATTGACAGAATTTTAGCTAAAATTAATAAGATTTAATAATGATTGTTGGATGAGTAAAAAGAGTAGGAATCACTTATTAATTTAAGAGTAATGAATAATATCAATTCGAAAAAAATAATTTTGGCTATTTATTATTTTTTATATGCAAACTGTGGTCCACCAATGATTTTAAATAATTTGTTTAATTAGAAATCATAACAAATTGGAGCCTAACTATGTTAAATTAAAGGATTTAATTTCTATCTATTGTCAATATAAAATTTTTTTACACTATCATTCAATCATGTGTTGTCAAATCATTAAAATAGTTAGACTTTCTAAGTAGTTATTGTGATAGTCAACTCTTTTACTGATTTAGCAACACATAATTAAATGACAGTGTAAAAAAACTTTACACTGACAGTGGATAAAAATTAAACTCTAAATTAAATCGGGTAAGTTATCATACTATTCTCCATGTAGTAGGGATACAATTTTGGCATATATGCGTAAGAGTTAATATGTTTGTTTGATACATTAAATATTGTTTTACCTTTCCAAGGAATGTGATCAATGCATTAGGTTTTCCTTTGACATGATGCTCTATATATATATATATATATATTCTTAAGAAGTCATTATTATAAATTTAATCAACTACCTTTATTCAATTTTTTATCCATTTAATTACCTAATCTATACTAAAGTAATTGGAACAGATAAATTTTTTTTCTCTCTCTATAAGTTGGTGAGATTAGAGACTAATTAGTAAAGAGAAATTGGAACAACACTTTACTATACTTTCCCAACCGAACAACAAAAATCCAAGTTCAAGCTCAAGTGGCATAATGCACTAAATTTTATCTATAGATTAATTGTAAAATTTTTGTTTCACGTCTTTTAATTATCTGGTAAAATCTAAATATATTTGATATAACATTGGATACTAGTCTAAAAAATACCTGCATTTATAGACCGATTCATAATTAGTAATCAAAACTAAATTGAATCATAGGATATAAAGGCACTTCAGAAATTGTATGTTGTTATGCTTAATTAATTTGTGCGTTTGCACATTCATGAATAAAATTATTACATATATTATAATTCCTAAAATTTACTATGATATTTTAAATAAAATTGTTCCTGTTATGGAACAAGATAAATTCTTCTGTAGTTTCATTTCAGGGGGTTTTTATATTAATATAGCCAAAATAAAATAAAAATTATAAAAATCATGTTTTCTTTAAATTAATTATCAAAATATAATTTTTTTTATATTAAAAAGTTAATTTAAAAAAAAATCGACTTTTTAACATAGTTTTTTTTATTACATGTTAAAAAGTTAATTTCATTTTTAACATAATTTTCTTTTAAAAAAAAGTAAACACATTGTAAAATTGGTTTCAATAAAATTAACTTTTTAACGTAAAAAAAATTATATTTTAATAATTAATTTAAAAAAACATGATTCTTGTAATTTTTTTATTTTGACTGTATTAATATAAAAAACCCTTTCATTCCGTAGCACAAACTAGGTAAGGGCCCAGATCTAGATTGTATGTGCGAGATTCGTACCCACATGTGAGACCCAACTCAAGTTTGAATAGCATTCATCGCTCAAGGTAGGCAGAGTTTGTCTCAGCCAAACTAAGAAAAGAAAAGAAAAGTTGCTGGAGAATTCTCATAAATCATATAGTTGATAACTTCTCATATATATATATATATATATATGGCCATTAATTGATTCATATCTTCGTTTTATACTTTTATATCTTTTTCCGAAAAAAGAAAAAGAAAAAGATTATATGAGCTAAATGAGTCATACTCCAAGATCGATGTAAGCCACGGTCAATAGTAGAACCTGAATTGACCATGATATGGCAGTTTGTCCCAAGGTTGCTTTGTCAAGCATTGTTAGTGGCACTGACACAAGCATGACCCGATACAGGAGCATGACCCGCACACCGACACACAGAGGTAATATGATGTAATGGGATGAAAGTGATTGACCTATTATTAGACAAATAAAGAAAATCTCTTCGACATATGATATGGTTTAATAATAAATAAAAAAGTTATCATTTAGTAATGGTTACATGTAAAAATATATAGAAGTGACTGTTAAATGCAGCAACAAATATAAAGAAAGGACGAATTTTGAGTCTCTGACTTGAGACATATTTGAAGAAGAGTGCATTTTGAATAATTTGATTTTTTTTAACTTTTGTTTTATTTAAAATTCGCCATTTTTTTTCCATATTTTTATGTTAGTTATAAACGAAATAAGAGGAGAAAAAATTTCTTCTGTGCGCTCGAATCGTATTCCAACCATGTCTGAGTCGTGACTAATGTATATCCAAATATAAAAGATAGCGTAAATCCAAATTGAAAAAAAAATCCTTTATTTTGTCAAATTTGTATGCATGTTAGAGTTAGACACATATTATGTACTTGTTATAGAAATTTCGGTGTTTAATACATCTGATACATGCACAAGTTAAAAATAAAGCGTGTACTAATTAGCTCTAGCACACATAGTATTATTCTTTATCTATACTAAGGATTTGGTTGTTGGGAGTGGGGTTCCATCACCTCACATGTCATTTTTCCATCTCCTCACTTAGATAGTTAAGCCTCAATCAGTCTCCCTTATATAAAAAAAATAAAATAAAAATAAGTGTTTACACTAAATGAATAATAAAAATAAAAATAGAGTTTAATTTCTATTCACTGTCAATGTAAAAAGATTTTACATTGTCATTCAATCATGTGTTGACAAATCATTAAAAGTGTTTGACTATCACAATCACTATTTAAAAAGTCTAACTATTTTAATGATGTGTCAACATATGATTGAATGACAGTGTAAAAAACTTTACACTGACAGTGGATAGAAATTAAATCCATAAAAATAAGTGTGTACACTAGATGAGTATAGCTCAACTCTTATTTTCATTAGTCTTTTTCGATTCTCACATTTTATTTTTTCATTCTCTCCTTTAGGTCTGATAGGACCTGATACAAAATAAATGTATACCTAGTTTATACGATTTACTTAGTTTCCCAAAATCAAATTGAAAGTTAATAACTACCCCCAAAAAAATCAAATTAAAGGTTGGTATGGCAAGCTATATAAGATATAAATAACATTAAAAAAACAAAGAAAGAAACGCAGTGGACATTAAATCGAGACATATAATAATACACTCAAGAAAATTGGCAAAAAAATTAACCAATAAACAAAGACAAAATTCTTCATGATTCCCTCGAAGTGCAAAAAGATGCCTCACTCAATTTCTTCTTCTTCTTTATCTAAAGAGAATGGGGAAATGGGGAAAACAAGGGTGAACCTGGTTTACATTATAGTGCAAGCATGAGGGTTATCATCACTAAAGAGTGAAGCAAATGCCTCATCCGATGCCACAGCAACTGAATAAACAGAAGGGGTGTGGAAGAAAGTATGGACTCCAGTGGTTGCTTCACTTTTGTATGCATCATAGTAATGGTTAACAATGTAACTCGGGTACTTATAAAATGAAGCAAAATGAGCATGCCCCGGAAATGGCCATGGCTCTGCTGCCTTACCAGCACGTTTGATTGCTTTCAGCACCTTCTTTTCCTCCAAGCCATAGCCTCTCACTGTTATTTTTTGTGCCTCCATTTCAACCTCTACCTCATCTACTCCTGTAAATCATACAATCAAAATGGCACAAGGTCAACTTAGAATGAGTGTAAGTTTCTTTATGGTACTCTGCAACCATTGGACATCACTTAATACGAAAGTAGGATGGGGCAAGTAATCTCATCTCGCTCACACACTTCATCTCTGGGCATATTTATTGCCAAGCTAAATTTGGGAATTGTTCGTAACCAAAAATAAATAAAATTGGGAATAGTGGTTTGCTTACCCCATTACATAATTTCCTGTTTTTCTTAGTCCATTTTTTAAGAAGAACGAAAAGTAATTCTATTTGTACACTTTTCTGTGACAAAAAAATTGTACTTTTTTCTGTAAGAAATCATCTACACCTGTTTCATCTCGGTACAGGCCTGTGCTACATTCTGTTTCAATAGCTACACAATAGAAGTTATTAACATTACTCAGTACTCAGTAGGTATAAAACTTGGGTTTGGTTATATAAAAGAAATGGAGCCCAGAGGGCACTCCATATGTACCCCAGAATGGTGGTGTCAGATTAACTTCCTGGAAGCCCAAATTTATGGCTTGCTTATGATTCTTCGCTTACCAAAGCAAGTGAGGAATGAAGTTGGGATTTTGGGAATCAAAGCCCAAAGAACATGCTCAGCTCAGCCCCAAAAACTATTCATATGGCCCATATGTGAAAGTCCCACCCATTGCTGCCAGAAAATAAAAGGAAAAAAATCAGAATTGTTTGTGGAAAATGTACCTTTCAGCTTGAGGAGAGCTTTCTTTAACTTTGAAGCACATCCCTCACAATCAAGATTTGGAACTCTCACCTCTACCATATTCTGCATTATACCACATTGCAACAATCTCAGTCATAATCACCTTCTCTTCATAGGACACAATATTATGAACCATGCTGTATTTGTGTGTGCCTGAGAGAGATAATGGAGGGAGGGACTTACAGACATTGCTTGTTTAGGTTGGACAAAAATATGAAGAAGACTTTCGTTTGGAGTACTGAAGCCTCTGTGCGAGAAGGAGAGGGTGGTGTGGTGTGGTCACCCTTTGGCTTCGAGCAAAGTGATATTGTTGGTTACTAAACTCTGTGAAGGGTCTCTTTTAAGCAGTTAGGCTGAAAAAGCCTTATTGGGTTTTGAAATTCCAAAAGGATGCACAGTATAGTATATTCACGCGTGGATATGGCATAAGCGTGGCTTTCTCTTGCGCTCCCCAATTTTGAGGCACACTCCCTCCCGTCTCTCCCTCTGTCTCTTTCTCTCTCCATAGAAATTCCACCTCCACTGGACCACCATATGAACAAATTAAACAGCTCTGTTTGGAATGATGGAAATGCTAGACATCACTGATCGATTCCTTCCTTTTTCCCTTTTCTTTGTTGGACAGTTAACATGATGTTTAGCTGCATATGTTATAGTGTAGGACCTTGCTTGTACACTCTCTAAGGATGCATGGTGGGGGTCTCCATGTAATTTATAGATATAAATGATGTAGATTTTAAAATGGGCAATCATGTACTTCCAAACACTTTTGTCGAGTTTAATCGTTGTAATGTTTCATTATCTTTTTTGAATTAGAACACGATATTATTATTGTGTCCGGAGTGGAAGTCTGTGCTAGACATGTCACAGCAACAACTAAATGATGTTATTTGCACTATTCCTGCTCTCGTAACAGTGCACAATTGTGTGTGTAGCTTAATTTAAGTTGATATTGGTAAATGCACCAAAAATTCAAATTCCACTTGAGTTCCAAGTGGCTGTTGTGCCCGTAAAGTTCGGTATGTGCTTATAGAAACACTCATCAAAAGTTTAACACACAAAAAAAGATTGACTTACACTACCTACATTTAAGATGGAGCTACTGATATATATTAGGCTGAGTTGTGAAAGCAACAATTTCGCACCTGACATTATTCATGAAATAATGTGTGAAGAGGACTAGCTAACGCGTCAAAAAGAAAATAAAAAACAAGAAGAGGACTAACATATCTAGCTGATTTTTGTTATAAAGTCTGTTAAAAGCACTTTTGAAACTAAAAAGCAGTTAATAATCTTCTGGGGTAAAGCTGATAAAAGCTTCTTTTCACAAAAAGCAATTTTTGGAAACAAAACTTATTAAAAATATGTCAAACAATCAACGAGCATTGGGTATAAAAAATAATGAACAACTCACGCTACTTAAATTCTGCATGTATACATCCTCACATCCAGTGTGTAACAATCTTCTCTCGTGATGAAAAGAGCCAAGTACATGCTATGTCTTGAAGATCATCATCATATTGCCACTCATTTATCAAGAGAGAGAAGTCAACAAACCAGAGAATGGCATGTAAAGATGAAGGGACTTGACAAGTTGACATGTTTGGAGGTGCGCGCGCGCTTTACAGAATAAAGTTGCAGTATCCAGCGCTAGTCTTGAAACAAGGACCTGAGCCAACTAAAGAAGTAAATCGAAAGTGTCATCTTAGCTCTTACAATCCATCTCATTTTCATATATTTCTACATCATTTTTTTAATACATATAGATGTTATCATGATTTCAACCTATAACCTCTATCCAAATTCACCTTTCTTAATAGTATCTCCAAATAGTGTAACACCTTATGCCTCGTCCTCTGAATACATAAGAGAAGGGGAGAATACAGAGAAAGGGAAGGCAATGGATAAGAAAGCTTTTCAGAAAATATTATGTTTATCCACACTACAAACCACTTCATAAGATATGGTACACAAATTAATAATTTCATTTTGATTCATTGTTAATATAAAAAAAATTAAAATTTTTAACAAATTATTAAAAAAATTTAACTATTATAACAATTAATTAAGAAATTTACCTCTTTTAATGGTGTGTTTGAGCCACAATAAACTCTACAAACAAATATGTATGTTGGTATTATTATATTAAATAAATTAATATTAAATGGGTTGGGCTTTTAGGCCCCTAAATGGTATAGTCCAAAAGGAGTACCCATCATAATTTCGTTGGTCACACCGTAGTAGCTAAGCCATCGCACAGCGGATAACAGTATTTCTTTGGATAAGCTTTTTCTTCTTGGTGGAACCGAGGCATTTCCCACACTAAGAAAGGTCATAACAATGGCTTCCTCTGTTACCTCCTCTTTACAAATCAGGTCAAGATTCCAACTTTTATCTTCTTCTACCTTTCTCTTTCTCTTCCTTCTTGCATTTTCTTTGGTTTCGATATGCAACTTTTTTTCTTTGTATTTTGAAGCATTGTCAAGCAAAGAATTTTGTTTTTTTTTTACTCGGCTATTTGACATCAAATAATATTACCTACCTGTGTTGCATTGCATGTTTCTGTTCTTCAATAATGCTTAAATGGTGGTAAAGTTTTACATTACACTGAAAGCAAAAGACCCATTAATGGATTCAGCTCCCCTTATCATAAAAGCACACAAAGTCTCAAACTTGAGACAAATCTCAATTGGGTCGTAAGACTATTATATATTATGCTGGCTCAGTCAATTAGTAGGTCTTTGATTGAATCTGTTGGTCAAGATGACCTGCCTTTAGATAATAATCTTGTAAATCTATGCTTGAAATTCAACAAAATGGATGGTGCACGGTGGATATTCGATGGAATGCTTGTTAGGAGCATAGTTACTTGGATTACTCTAATGAATGGGTATCTGAAGAATAATGATTCTGAATCTGTTTTTCATATTGCAAGCGAGGCTTGAAGAGAAGTTCAATGAGCATACTCAGTAGTTCTATAGGCATGTAAATGCTGAGAAGATTATATTCATGGGGCCTAGATTTATGCTTTTATTGTAAAAATGGGCTTAAGGAGAATATTGTTGTGGCCACTTCATGGTTTCTTTTCTACAAAAATATTGATTCCAGGCATGCATTATGTTATAGTAGGGCATTGCACTTTACTTTTCTTCGAAGTTGCATTTTTCACAAGGTCAATGAAATGAAAAATAACTTCTAAATTTACGGAGAATATCAGGTTAATCAGAACTTTTATCTATTTTGGACTCTCCTGGGTTTTTTTTTTTTTAATGTATCCATATGATTGATACAATTTCTTAGTTGATGAAAATCTCATTAATTCAAAGTAAATGTTATATAAATTTGAGACATCTAACTGGTCATTTGCTATCATATTTCAGCAATTTGAAGTCTGTTTTCTTGGGTGAGAGGAATAAGGTCAAAGTTTCAAGTGTTCCAGCTACTCATGTTGGTTTCTTTAGAAAGACTACAGAATGTAAGGAATCACGAATTGGGAAGCACCCAGTTGAAGTGCCATCCAATGTGACAATCAAATTGGAAGGGCAGGGTATAAACGTAAAAGGTCCTTTGGGAGAACTCGCATTAACTTATCCTCGAGAAGTGAAAGTTGAGAGGGAGGAGTCTGGGGCTCTAAGGGTTAGAAAGGCAGTCGAAACCAGAAGGGCCAATCAAATGCATGGGCTTTTTAGGTACTTCATTTAACTGACCCTTGTTTTAATTGGGAATATTTCGTTTCTGTTTTTGTCTCTCAATACATGCTAATTGCCTTAGTACTTTTGTTTCTTTTATTTAAAACTATTTTCTCAAAACACTTGAAAGAAATTGGAACAAAACATTTTACTTGATGATAGGAAACAAGAGATGTTGCCAATGCCAATCTTTGTGGCATAATGATAGTTGTAAATTTATAATCTGTGATTCATTTGTTGGTGTTTCCTTCTCATGACAATAAACTATTTGAGCTAGATGTTGGTAGTTAGTATTTGGTTAACAATCGCTCAAGGCAGGAAAGCAGTCATTTATAAAATTTCCCAAAGGAGAAAGAAATGTAATGGAAGTAACAAATCATATTGGGGATTGGGTGCCATAAATTTTTGATTGGGAACTTCCATTTTGATGGTCCCCTCATTCTCTTGCCCCCTTCTCTCAGGGTGTGTGCATATGTGATAACAAGCTTCTGTTCTTTGCAGCTTTTTAAGCTGGAAGTGGTGACAACATTGATCTTACTCTCATTGCAATTAACTTTTACAATTAACCCTTGATAGTTTTACTGATTGTCTATCTTGTGTTATTGAACTTGAGATATAGTAGTATCCTAAAGGATTTAAGTTAGGCTTATGCCTGCAATTGTGAATAGTCTCTAAACTATACAATTTTATGCAAGTTGAGATGGTCTCCTACATTTTCCAGATATTCTTCATTCACTTTTCTTTTGTTGAATATTGAGGGAATTGAACTCTTGGTTATCTCTTGGCTTGACATAATGCTATTATTATTATATTTTTCCAGTTCCATGTGCTACATGGATGAAAGGTTTTCTTGTATGAGCAGAATACTAAGTTTCACCTTTGCAACCTTAAGCAATGCATCACAATTTGGATTCATACAAATTTCAAATTTTTTTTTCTAATTATATTTCATTTGTCTATATATGCATATATTTGACTCTTATGCGGTTCGCAAATTAATGTTTTTAGGACGCTTACAGACAACATGGTAGTTGGAGTATCGAAAGGTTTTGAAAAGAAACTTCAACTTGTTGGTGTTGGGTATCGTGCCATGTTAGAAGGAAAAGATTTGGTGTTGAACCTTGGATTTTCTCATCCTGTTAAGATGACAATCCCTGATGGCATCCAAGTGAAGGTGGAAGACAACACCAGAATCACAGTTAGTGGATATGACAAGTCTGAGATTGGCCAGTTTGCTGCTTCAATTAGGAAATGGAGACCGCCAGAACCATACAAAGGTAAGGGTGTCAAATATGCTGATGAAGTTGTAAGGAGAAAGGAAGGAAAAGCAGGGAAGAAGAAGTAACGGGGGTTTCATTTTTCTCTTTTTATTTATCTCCTATTGTTTTTTCTCATTTGTTAGTAATGGAAATATTAAATAATATACCAAGTAAAAGAAATTCATATTGATTAAGATAAGCTAGAATCCCTTGAGCTCTTTGGGTTATTCATGAAAAGCATAGCAAAAGCTGTCATTGTAGTGTGAGCATGATAATAACTTGATGGATAAACTGTCATGTGTATACTTAAAAGCCATTTTTTTAGTTATGTTGATATCAATTTCAACAAGAAGCATGCACTGTTGGCTGCTCATCATTTCTGAAATTGAGGGGGCGTTTTCCAACACTTTAAATGACAATCACTGTTGATGAATTAATTGAGGGAGCATGATAATCACGTTGAGCAGCTAACCTCAGTGTATGCTTGTTGAAATTGATATAAGCGTAACTTAAAAAGTAACTTCCAGTAGGCATGTTACCTTTTCAGGCCATGTCTTCCCCACGTCCTTTTTAGTAGGGTACCTTATTTTTGAAAGACAGAATGGTTCTATTGCAATCTATTGATGGGTCAACCATTCGAACTGATTTTATTAGAATACTTATTGAGTTGATTCTTCTGGTTGGCCATTCCAAGTATCATTCTGAAAGTAATTCAAAGAAAGAAATATTTTTTCTTTTGTGTGTTAAAATAACGAGAAATTGAAATGATAACTTTGGCAATTTTTACACTTTTAGTTTGCAAATTCTGCATTATTGTATGACATCACAGATGTAAATTTAATCCAATCACGAACATTAGTAATCACTGCTTGCAGGGTTAGTTTATAGCTTTTTATTTGTCTAGGCTGGTCCGTTTTATTCATTATTGAGAAGGCATGCATTCTAAGTTTGACAGAAAAAAGTTTTAGATAAAGGAACCAATGGCATGCAATAGAGCTCAATAAGACGAGGTTTTAATGAAGAGTATCATAGTCACACCATAGGACGCAACTATCTAACTTCACGAAAGAAAAAAAAGACACTGACATCTTCCAAAGAATATCTAGTCTGAGTATGTACTCACTGTTTGTCCATCAAATCCATGAGAAAAATGATGCAAGACAAAAATAATAACAATAACAGAAAACCGACAGAGGCTCATAATTGTGAAAAGTTCCAAAACTTAGGATTATATAATTCCACCGTATGCGGTTTTCAAAAGATAATTCTTAATTTCTTACAACAATTTAACCATTCAAAGGGCGCAGATGTGTGAAAGAAGCTTTAAATAGATTGAGTTTTGCAAATTAATGTTTGGTGAAATACTTATTTTGGGAGATTGGTAAGCAAATCAAAGACACTGAGAATTGAGCATGTATAAATCGGTTGGTTTGGACAAAAAAAAAAAAAAAACACATAGGCATATAATGTTAAAAACTTTAACTTCTTCAACAACTATATGTTAAAATGGATTAAAATTCGTAGATAGCTCACTTAAAATGACCTTAAATGGTAAATTTACTAAATTAGGTTAATAAATACTAGCCAATTTGGCAAACCAACTTCATCTGTCCTGCCAAATGGATGGTGAATGCAAGAAAAGAAATTGATATTTTGAGGCAAACTAACATACTTAACCCACTAAATTCACTAAAAAAAATTAATTTTTTTAATAAAATTTTTCTAAAACCTTTAGTGGACTAATCTACTTATCTTTGAATTGACATATTGCCAACTCGCTTATTTGGCAGGTTAGTCCCTTTTCATAGCAAGCCAGTGGCGAGCGAGCTAACTCATTTGACAACTTTATTTCAAATGATATTCATTGTCATGTTTTTTGTGATAAAAAAATATTTATAGGTAAACAGAAATGAATTGGAATTTTTTGCATGGTATTGAAAAAATAAAGGGAAGAAAAAGAAATTGATAATAATATAAAAATATGCTTATATTTTTAAATTTTTTTAAAAAAAATAGCTTTGCCCTTTGTCCTATTTTATAATATATTATGAAGTTAAGTCAATTGATTATGTCAAAATTTGACTTTATTAGTTCATATTTTAAACATTTCTTCTCGCATAAAATTTTAAGTGATACCCCAATTTTATATTTAATATCTCGTATATAAACTTTAAAACCTTGACTGTTAAATGAACAACTTAGGCTAGAGGTTAACCTTTTATCAATATGAATTGGATTATCAATTGTTTTAAATTAATTAGTCTTGGGATGTAAGACGATAAACACTAACAGCATGAACATAACACAAATCTAATCGTTTTTTACATAGAACTTTCTTTAATATTTTTTTACATGTAATTTTCTTCAATTTAATTTCAAAGAATTACTCAACTTAAAAAAGTAAATTAGTTGATAATATATTTATATCCAGTTGATGTCAAACAACTATATAAATTTACATCCTTATTCGTTTGTACTCGTAGCATCCCATTTTACGTTAATTTTTGTCTCATTTATGACAGGAAAAGTTCGTTGAGAATGCAATCAATATAGTAACAACATCATGTTATACATTTGATTTTCATTCTACACATTTACTCCTCATCAATATAACTACCTTATTGTACAAGTCGTAGGTACTAACTTTCAGAAGTGGAATTGCCTCAACGAGAAATTCTTACTTCCATGGGAAGCATCATCTGTCAAATGATATTATGTATGTGTCTCTCAGCTTCAATAAAATGTATCTGTATTTAATTTTTTAAGTAATTATATTATATAATTTTTTTAGCAATTATATAATATATGTATATATATAAACAAATGTTATTCAAATGAAATCATGTGACATCATTTGATACCTATAATATAAGAACAGATTCTTACCCCGTAGAATTTATGTATTTCCTTCCTCCCCGCCGCCCCGCCCCTTTTTTTTGTATCTCCTTCCTCCCTACTTTTGTATATGTTGCTGCTTATTCAATTCTTCTTATATCTTTTTTCTTTTCTTAATTTTTGTAAACTACTAATTACATCTAAGTTTTACATTCTTCTACAATGTTGAATAAAAGTCCAATAATTATTGTCATTCTCTTTTTTTTAGGAAAATTTTAAAAAATATCTTTGATTTTATTTTATGTATAGTTTATTTCTTAAAATTTTAGTGTGGCAGTTTACTCCCACAAATTACTCCAATATGCAAATTAAAACATCCGTCACAGTATCTTTAAAATTTCTATCAAAATTGTAGCAGTTTATCCTCAACAACTTTTTGATTGTTTACCTTCCATTAACTATTGAATTTTGTAATTAATTTTAATATCACTATGACAAAAAAAGAGGTAAATTATATATCAAGATAAATTATAAATATAAATTACACTAATTAAAAATTTTGAGATAAAATTTACGTAAAATAAAATTAAAAGTAATTTTAGACTTTTTTAAATTATTGTTCATGATTTCTTATTTCTTTTATCTCAATTTGTACTTTTTAAAACTAGTGTTTCTATTTAGTTTTACTAAAATACAAGGAATTAAAGTTTTGTGTAAAAAGTGAGGGCCTTTTATGTTGCAGGCCACCCTGGCGCGCAGGCTAGTATTATGTTTGTGGAGGTCGCGATTCAAACATATATGGCAAAATAAGTTAATGAGTTATACCAAAACATTTCTATTATAGTTGAAAAGACTACAACCTTTTAATAAGTGGTGGGATGTAAAGTTTAAACACAATAATTTGCAATTGATGGCCCATCCACAAAAATGCTTTTGAAAAGTTCTTTTTTATACATATTTTCAGAGTATTACAATTAATTAATTAAAGTATAATAATAAAAATAGTTAAATTACTTTTTAAAATTAAATCGTTGGCTGCAAAGTGCAATACTCTTTTATAAGAGTGAGCAAGAACTGCTTTGGTTCAGCTTTCTATTTCTTCCCCGACGAGAGAAGACTATGGTTCCTCCAGTTACGTGTGAAACCAGTCTGCAACCTTATGTCTTTTTGGCATTTTAGTCCATTTATTTATTTCCATATACCCCATATGAACCAGCCTAACATTTTGACTCCAATTCTAGCCAACCGAAAAGTCCTAAACTAGCTGATTATGGAGTTTATTTTTGTAGAACTGAACATCTGTAATTTAAACTTGAGATTACTTAGAATCGAATTACTGGATACTGCATAAGAAAACCTTCATTCCGTTTATTTGCATTTGCATGCCAATTTTCAAAATGTACATAGATTTATGTTAATAGGAAACGTACGTGCTACAAAATTTACCGGCCAAATTAGGCTTAATATTTTAAAAACAACACTTTGATTTCTTTCGTACATATATTTCTTCTAATTTTAATATTCTCCTGCAGTTCTTATTTTTTCTTTTTGACTATTACATCTCTCTCATAGTATAGTAATTAGATCAATAAATCTATGTTTACCTTTTGATTAAATTTATTGAAAGGAATTTTGTTACTTGAATAATATATAAATGAAATTAATTATTTTCTAGCTTTATCAAAGCAGATTAAAAGGAAATTTATATTTTCTACGATATGAATTCAAAAATTGAATTAATTAAAATAACTGAAAGTGTTTTAATATTCACTAGATTGTCTCAAAGTATTAATTAAAGTAAATCTAAGTTACGTCTTCGCTATCTCTTCAATTGACATATTTTTTACTATACGAAGAGAAAATAGAGAGTGTTTTTAAAACTTAATTAGTTATCATTTTATAAGAGATGTTATTAAAAATAATTGAAAGTGAAAGATACATATCTATATTGAAAACAGATTACAAAAGATTTAAAATTTGAGACATTATCAGCAAATAAAAAAAATTATACTAAGAGAATTTAAATTTAATTAAAATTAAATGAATGACATATAAAGTTTGATGATCTTTTTAATATATAACTATTTTTAAAATCTTAAGATTAAGTATTAATATATATTTGTTAAAATTTTAATTTATCAAATTATTGTATAAAAATGATAATAATACAAGTATTTATATATCAAGTATTAATTCATTACTCAATTGGTAGATTACAAGCAAAATTTATTACAAATATGAAAAATGGTTGAGGAATAATAGCTTGAGGGAATAACTAGATTCCCAAAATCAGCACAGACCACTGCACCGGTAGTTCTCCGACTTTTGTACGTTTCCCAAATTGTGGCAATAAAGATTCAGTTCCAACGCAATGAAAGACAGAAGTCACATAACCCCTTTGCCTGCCTCCCATTCCATACCCCTTTGCCTGCCTCCCATTTCATACCCCTTTGCCTGCCTCCCATTTCATACTATATAAGCAATCAAATAAATAGCTGAGTTAGGCAGGGTTGTGCAGCTGTATACTCACGAGATTCAACCTCAAAAAAAGTCTCCATTATGACACTCACCTCTTTCTTCTGAGCTCTTTTCTTTTCTCGCTGTATGATTTCTTTGTTTTCTCTCTCTGTTTCTCCCTTTTCTGTAATGCCCAAAATCTCTCTCTTCTGTTAAAAATCCCTTTTTCATTTTTCTGTCCCTTTGAATCTCCGATCTACTGGCCCTTATTTTGTTAAAAAGTTAGACATATTTTTTAGATTCTTACTCAGCGTGCCACAAAGCGATTCCCTTTCTCATCAACTCTAATCTACATAAAACAGAGGAAACATTCTCAGGTTCATCTCTCTCTCTCTCTCTATATATATATATATATATATATATATACACACTCACATAACTATGTCGGTTGTTGTGATCTTCGTTTATATTTATCTCTTCAGTTAACTAATTTCCACTGCATCATGTACTCACCAGAATTTCTCCACCTTCTTTCAGCCATCATTACAAAAAAACCAGAGCCACAGAAAACCAAAAAAAAAGGGTCTTCAATTTTTTGCATCAGAGACATCTCCAATCAGCTGAAACTCACGGACCCAATTGAAGTACCATTTCAAAGTTGGCATCTTTGATTCTTTTCAGGGGCAAGAACCTCAAAACCTCAAAAGGGTGGCGAATTAGAGAGCGTGCAAATTGTGGTGGACAAACAAACATAGAAGCAGAGCATGAGGGAGAACAACGCTTTGCAGAGGCTGCAAGAGAATTACGGATCGGGGCTTTTTCGTCATTTCAGAGATGCAATCTGGCGGCCATTTATGAAGTCATCAGCAAGATCCACTGTACTTCTCGTTTTCTCTGTCATCCTCATCGGCGGCGCGTTGATCTTCACGCGCTTGCTCGACACACCTGTGAGTGTTATCTTTTTCGTCGAACATTGATTGGTTCCTTGAGTTTACTATTTTTAACGTTATTTGTTTTCCACGTTACGTTGTCTGGAATTCCAGGAGGCGAATTCCCTTGGTCTGATGCATGCATGATTGAAACGACGTTGTCGTTTGCCCAGTTAACCACTAATTGGTTTTTGGCTTGGTTTCTAAAACCATGTTTCAATCAATTTGTTACCCATTTTATATTTGCATATTAAAATGGTAATTTTAATTTTTATCTTTAAATAATCATGATTTTCCGTACCTTATTTAAGTATTGAGAATTGAATAGTAAATGTACTAATAATTTATTATTTAAAAAAAGAGGGGGACGGAGGGGAAAAAGAGAGGAGAGGGGGAGGGGGGGTTAAATGCACATAGAATATAGCATAAAAGTCATTGATTTGAACACATAATATCAACTCCTAAGTATGTATGTGGTTTAGGCCGAAGGACCTACAAACATTTAGCGGTTGGATTATGAGAATAATAGAGTGAAAAAAAATAAAATAGAAAAAAATAAAGAAAAAAAAAAGAATAAAAAATAAGTAAATTTTTAAGTTGTTTGAATTAAATTTTTATGCACATAGAATATAGCATAAAAGTCATTGATTTGAACACATAATATCAACTCCTAAGTATGTATGTGGTTTAGGCCGAAGGACCTACAAACATTTAGCTTTAGTTGGATTACGAGAGAAATAGAGTGGAAAAAAATAAAATAGAAAAAAATAAAGAGAAGAAAAATAAAGTAAAAAATGAGTAAATTTTTAAGTTGTTTGGATTAAAAGAATTATGAGAGAAATAAAAAAGAAAGAAAATTAAATTTTATTATAAATATATATTTATTTTTATTTATTTATTTATAAAATAATAAAAAAAAATGATATATTAATTAAATTTTTATCCTTATTTATTTCTTCTTATTTTAGAAGAGAAATAAAAAAAATGTGAGACTTATATTTTTATTTTTTTTTAACCAAATAAGATAATTTTTTCATTTTTTTTCTATTTCTCTCTTCTTCAATTTTCTCTTCTTTATTTCTCTCTTCTCCATTTCTCTCGTTACAAAAAGGCTTAGGTTTCTTGCGTAAGAAATAAATGAAACTGCTATGTATCAAGTAGTGATAAGATTATATCAAGATTTTGATTTGCAAATAATAGTTTTAAGTTTTTTATATAGACAATGTAACTACAAACCTCTTTCTAAGGAGTGTATGATTTACACACTTAATTTGGAGACCCTAGATCACATATGAAAAGAATATATGAGATTTTATAAAAGAGTACCAGTAAATGGACCGTCGGCTAGTTAGGTATAGCTGAGTTGAAAGTGTAAGAATTTAAATAAATGTGGAAGGTTTAACTTTGCCTGCTAACAAAATAAAAAATTAAAAAATACCTTGAGTTTGCTATTGTTGGGTCTTCAACACGACATTGTTGAAGGTGAAACGTGGTTCAGTAGGTCAGTGTACTTGCTTCTGAGATGGAAAGTGCATGGAAAATGATTTGAATATTATAATAATATAATAAGAGTGTTATTATAATATTTTTATGAATTTGGTGATTATAATAAGTTGTTAAATATTTATTGATAATTAATTTTATAATAAATATATAAAAATTTATTAAATATAATTAATAATTAATAAATATTTAATAATTCATTTCATATTAATATCTTAAAAAACAAAATACCTAAATAATGCGAAGCTACGTCCTTTTAGAAAATTTAAGGTTTTAGGGTTCTTGCTGGAAAATTCCGAGGCCTAACAGGCGCCGCTAGTGTCGGCTAACCAGACATAGAAATCCCAAGAATGAGAATTGTAATTAGTCTTTGTAGGCCAAGTGTCCTTCAAAAGTTGATGACACACCCAAAAAGTGGGACCCACTATGATCGTTAACCTTGTAATTACGCGCCACCTGTTTCATGCAGGTAAAACTTGTTTGAACTTTGGACCCATTACTTGTTTTTTACTCTTTAAAATTATTAAATGATGCTATTTTCACGGTATTAGGCTAGAACTGCACTGCACCTAACTAGGACGCGTGTTTTCCACTCACTTTTCTAACAGCTGTTAACTTTGAAGCAAGACTTATGCTTACATTTGCATGCAACTAATACTAGTACTAATCCACTTATATGTTTTAATTAAGAGTTTAATTTGAATTTATTGTTAGTGTAAATTTTTTTTATATTATCATTTAATTATGTATTGTTAACTTATTAAAAGAGTTTAATTATTATAATAATTATTTTAAAAATCTAATACTTTTAATAATATGGTAATATATAATTAGATGACAATGTAAAAAAAATTTTAAACTGAAAATACGTTAAAATTAAATCCTTTAGTTAAACTCTCAAGTTATATATGCCTTGCTGTTTCGAGTTGGTAGTTTGTTTGACTATTAATACATTTATGTGCATGCGTATCTGTACATAGATTAGTAACAATATGATTTAATTTTGAGATAGTCTAGGTAAAAAAAATAATTATATTATTATTTAATAATGTGTTGATTCATTATTATAAGATTTTAATAATAATAATTATTATTATTATAATAATAATTTGAATGTTAAAATATTTTAATAATTTAAGAAATAAAATGATTAGGGAAATAAATTTATAGTAAAATTGGATAAAAATTAAACTAAAAAAAATAAGTTGTAAATTTAAAAGATCATGGAGAGAACTCGAGAAATAAAAATAGATATATAAAAAAAGAGATAACTTGACAATAAAATTATTGAATTATAAATAAATGTATTTATTATATAAATTTAAAAATAAATTTATAGAAGACATTCAAATTTTTATATTGTTAATTTATGTTTGTAACATTAAATTATGCATTCAAATCTAATCTAATAAAGTTGCCAATAGGATAGGGGCAACGATGAATTGGCGAACTCTAGTAATGAAAACTTTCATCGAGTTTCTCTATGTAATATCTTCATTTGACTTACTTTTTTGTTTGACCATTACTTTACTTAAAAAACAAAAGAAGCATTGATATATTTAGGATATTAATTTTTTTTTTTTTATCATTCATCCAAAAAGAAAGCATCACAGTCTAACACATTGTTCTTTTCTTTGTGGCCATTTTTGGATTGTGCATATATATAGCAGATCATTTTCGGAGGTTCATCTTCCAAACCAATGCTAACCACCTCAGCTTACAACACACGTCCTTACAAAGCCTCTGAAATACCGAATAAGCCCCGGAATCAAATTGAGATCCCATTAAATTGCAGTGCATACAACCTCACCGGAAAATGCCCCTCCAAACCTCCAATCTCAAAGGACGATCAGGACCGTTCATCGGGGCCCACTTGTCCAGAATACTTCCGTTGGATCCATGAAGATCTTAGACCATGGGCCCGTACGGGCATAACGAAGGAGATGGTGGGGAGGGCTAAAGCAACAGCGAATTTCAAGTTGGTGATATTGAAAGGGAAGGCTTATTTGGAGAGGTATGAGAAGGCATTTCAGACAAGGGATATTTTTACGGTGTGGGGGATCCTACAGTTGTTACGGAGGTACCCTGGCATGGTGCCTGATTTGGAGCTTATGTTTGATTGTGTTGATTGGCCAGTGATTGCATCAGATCATTACAGTGGGCCTAATGCTAAGGACCCACCACCACTCTTTCGCTATTGTGCTAATGATGCTACCTTGGATATTGTCTTCCCTGATTGGTCCTTCTGGGGATGGTAAGCCCACTTCACTTTTTTTTTTTTTATAAAAAAAATAATTACTAGGGGTTAAATAATTCGAGGATATACTTTATATGAAAAATTTAAGGAATTCCATGTGAACAGAACCATTAGCATTTATTTTACTTTTAAAGAGTCACATGATGTTTATCATACAAAATAGATATAAACTGTTTGATGCGTAGTAAACTTGGTTGACGCTCACTTGCTCAAGTTTTTTGTTTTGATTTATGCGCAATCCTGTGGAACCAGCTGCACATAAATCTAGTCTTGTATGTAAACAAGAATCTCTCAGCCTACAAAGGATGTAATATTACTAAATTTTTTTTTATATAAATACAAAAAGTGGTGTTTTAGTATGTGTTGGTATATAGCAGGGAAAGATGTTAAAAAAATGTTTGATTATTTTTATTTTGTGGAAAATAAGTTAGATAAGAGTTTGATTGTCAATGATTAAAATTGTGACGGCAAAAGAAAAAAACAAAAAGCATTTTAATATTGATGGCATGTTGTGTCTCTTTTATAGGCCTGAGGTTAACATAAAGCCATGGGGGATTTTGTTGGGAGAGTTGAAAGAGGGTAACAAGAGGACAACATGGATGAATAGAGAGCCTTATGCATACTGGAAAGGTAATCCTGCTGTTGCTGAAACTAGACAAGACCTCATGAAATGCAATGTTTCTGACAAACATGAATGGAATGCTCGTTTATATGCCCAGGTTTCAATCCTCTTAACTGTGTCTTAGATTTGTTCTATATGTGTATTGGAAATTCCCTTATATAGTTCTTGAGCTCAGCTGTTAATTTCTACAAATTGAAGTTTGGATTTTTGACATAGAAATCCTTTATTGGCTTTTGCTGATGGTTTAAGATCTTAGGATGAATAGTTCATCAATACTCAATATCAGTTTGGCCTTTCAAAAAATGGTTTTATTTGTCATTCCAAATCATCCATTAAGATATACTGCATTTCTACCCCACAAAGTGATTTCTTTCATTTAGAGGAATAGAAAATATCCAAAAATTTTAGCTTGGAGAAAGAGCAGATAAAGTAAGCATCACTTGTAGCATTCTACCCCGTTGTTTTTCTACTATTTCCAGCAGAAAGGAGAGCTAAACCTTAGTTGGAAAAAATGTTCACATGTATCACAAATAAGATATTATTGCAATGATGAAAATTATAGCAAGCATCGTAACAAATGAAAATTTTGTTCCAGGATTGGGGACGGGAATCACAAGAAGGGTATAAGAAATCAGACTTGGCAAGCCAATGCACTCATAGGTATAGCATTCATACTTTTGCATTATCTCTATGGAACATGAACGTGACAAAGTTTGAATTCCTGCTTATGTTATTTGTTACGGTAATTTGTTTTTGTTACTCTATATGTACAGTTGTCACTAAAAAAAATGTTCTATTCCAATCATGATGCATGCAGATATAAGGTCTACATTGAAGGGTCTGCTTGGTCTGTCAGTGAAAAATACATTATGGCCTGTGATTCTGTCACTTTAATTGTAAAACCCCATTACTATGATTTTTTCACAAGAGGGTTGATTCCGGTGCACCACTATTGGCCTATTAAGGAAGATGACAAGTGCAGGTCCATTAAGTTTGCCGTGGATTGGGGCAATAGTCACAAGAAAAAGGTAATCTTAAAGTTGTGCTTATTCACTGAGGCTATAATAGATTTCTTACCATATTTAATCTCATACACAACAATATTTCACTTCTGAGCATATGCTTTGACCTGCGGCTCACTAAAATGACCTACTTAACTTCTGGTAAGGGCAAATAAAAACTGACTAAATGTGATAGTTGGAAGGAATTCATTTTCAACACCTTTTGTGGCTTAATATGACCACCTTGGTCAAGAAGCTCAGCATGTTTTCATTTGTTACATCATCTCATAATCCATATATTATACTAGTATTAAATTTGTGCTTAGAGCAAAGGATAAATAAGAATTACTAATGCCTACCTTTTTGGAGGAGAGAAATAACCTGCTCAATGTTGAACTTCATCATGTCTGATTGCTGTTTCTGGAATTCATCAGGCACATAATATTGGTAAGGCGGCAAGTGATTTCATTCAAGAAGAATTAAAGATGGATTATGTGTACGACTACATGTTTCATCTCCTAAATTTGTATGCTAAACTCTTTAGATACAAACCCTCTGTAAGTGCAGAAGCTATTGAACTATGTGTGGAGTCAATGGTTTGTAGTGCGGAAGGATTAGAAAAGAAATTTATGATGGAATCATTGGTCAAGGGTCCTGCAAACACCAACCCGTGTACCATGCCTCCCCCTTATGACCCTCCATCTTTGCATGCACAATTAAGGAGAAAGGAAGGTTCAATTCAACAAGTGGAATCATGGGAGAAAAGTTACTGGGGGAAACAAAATATGAAATCTTAATGTATATTTTTCGCATATTCAAGTGAACGTATTGATTCTTGGATTAGATTTTTTTTCCCTTCCAAATATATCGTTCTTTTTGGGAGATATAAATAGAATACACCTTGTCTCATAGATGGCTCAATAGATTATTTATCATATTTGTGAGAATTAAGTTTTAGACACAACGAAAAATAGTATTTGGCTGGTTAATGTTTCATTGTTGAAGCTTATTATCTTCTAACTACATTAATAAAAGATAATGCTTTGACATGACTATGGTGCAATGAATCAAATTAAAGCAATTTAACTATTTTACATGTGAAGAAAGGAGACTGTTGACAGATTTCTGCAAAATTGATCCAACAGATAACAAGTGCTAAACTAATACACAGAAAGCGAAGATGAGATAGGATTGATACAGGGTTGCCAGGAATGAATACATAGCAAGCTACTGAATCCTATGTAGAAGCAGTGGTATGTAGTGTAGAAGGTTATGACAGAAATTTACTGCCTACAAAGTGCCAAAACCAATCCATGTACCATGGCTCTACCCAACAATCCTCCATATTTATATGCACATTTAAGTCGAAAGAAAAGTTCAATTCAACAAGTGATTATGGCAGTAAAGATAATGAGGGGAATGCAACCTTAATAGTTTCTTTCTATTTATTTCTTTTGTAAGGTGCACGTATTTATATTAGGATTTTCTCAAATAATTGGTTCTTACTTTGATGGTTGAAGCTGATTGATTATCTTTGAGCTTCATTGGTAAAATAAGGTTAAAAGTCTGCAACAAAAAAAAAAAAAAAACATAAAAGTGATGCAACTTTTAAAAGGAGCCACGGCAATACATATAAAGTGGATCAGAGATAAGGTATCCCTACGAGGTATCCTCGAGCCATCAGACACCTCACTTAAATGGCCTGCCATTTCATATTCTCGCAAATTAAAATTGGGTAATACTTCTTGCTGGGTATATGTGTGTGTGTGTGACAGAAGTTTGTACAATTGGGATAACTGGAAATGCAACAACTGGAAATGCAGCAACTAAAGAGATATTGCCAATTATACCCAAATTCAAGTACATTAGATATTAATAAAAAATATCATTACTGGCATTGCCTTATTTAAATTGAGGTGAATCACATCTTCAGATAAGAAAACAAGCTTGAAGGCTCAGAGGCGTAGAAAGAGGTAGAAAGCAGAGCACACAGGACTATGTGTCACTCATCAACACAATTTCTGCGCATCCTCTTCTTTAGTTTTTCTACTTTCAATACAATTGCTACATATATCCTGTCCGCTACCTCATCCACATATCGAAAGCAAGCATGCCTCCAATTCTTTTTGAGCAACAAAAACCCAAAAACTCCCCAGAACCCCGTTGCAAAGCCAAGGGCTATGACAAAGTAAAACCACACTTTATCTGACTCATCTTTTTCTCCATCTTTATCTTCATAGCCTCTGTTGTGAGGAACTTGATGAGAATCATCACCGGAGCAAATGTTTGGTAGTGGAGCTCCACAGAGATATGGGTTGCCAGTGTAAAAAAGTGGATCATTAAGAACTTGAAACTGATTGTCTCTAGGAATTGATCCCGAAAAGTTGTTGTATGACAAGTTTAAGTAACTTAGAAAAGTCAAAGTGGACATGCTCCTTGGAATAGCGCCGAAAAGCTGGTTATGAGAGAAGTCAATAGATTCTAGTGACTTCATGTCTCCTATCATTGTAGGGATCTCTCCAGTCAAACTATTGTAAGACAAATTGAGTCCAAGCAATCCGGAGAGGGAAGATATTCCTTCAGGAATCGATCCAACCAAGCTATTATTTGACAAGTCCAAGTTGACAACAAATTTCAGGTTTCTGGTATAATCAAGTTCTCTTCCTTTCATGACTTGCTTGACATCTTCATCATACCACTGATCGAACCCATTGCTAGTGTAGACTTGTGAAGCCATTCCTCTAATCTTGCCAATGCAATGAGGAATTGGACCCATTAAATTGTTGTCAGCTAAGTCCAAGATTTGTAATGTAGCAAAATGGCACAAGTTTGAAGGGATGCTACCACTGAACATGTTGCTCCGCAGTCTGAGAATTTGTAGCAAGGGAAATGTGCCTCCCTTCCATGAAGGTATGACACCAGATAATTGATTCTCACCAAGATCCAACAACAACAATTCTGTCAACTTTGTCAAGGACGATGGAAGTTCTCCGTGTAGACTATTGTTGTTCAAATGCAACCACACCAACGATGAATGATTCCAAAGTGAGCTTGGAATATGACCTGATAATTTGTTGGATGACAAATCAAGCTCATACAGGTCTTGAGTGTTCCTCCAGCAGTCTGGAATTTTACCTGATAATCTGTTGTTGGAAATAACAAGACTGCTCAAGGTTTTGATTTTGCACGAGGTATTGAACCATTTATATGGTTATTGTCAAGAAGCAAGCTTCTCAAGTTGGGCATTATATCACCAAGATTCTTAGGAAGTGGTCCCGTTATTTGATTATTGGAGAGAACCAAGTAGGTGAGACTCATCATTTGGGACCATCTTTTCAAATCAGTTATTGTGCCATCCAAGGAGTTAGAAGAAAGATCAAGGGCAATTAGCTTCTTAAGTTGAGCTAGGCTTTGAGGAATGACGCCAGTAAAAGAATTCTTTGAAAGATGTAGATATTGTAGGTTTTGAAGCTGCCCAAGACTCGAAGGAATAACACCATGAAGATGATTAGAAGAAAGGTATAAGAATTCTAGATTCACAAGTAGTCTAAGACTATGTGGAATGGAGCCATTTAAAAGATTTCTTCCAAGATCTAGTTCTATCAAGTTTGACAATTTCCCAAGAGAAAAAGGAATGGGACCAAAGAATGAATTTGAGCCAAGATTAAGGCGTTTTAAATTTTTAAATTGTCCCAACCAACTTGGCAAATTATCACCGAAATCATTTGAACTCAAATCCAGTACCTCTAAATCATAGCTATTGCAGCCAGATAAATTTTCGTTGCTCCCAAACACTTTCCCTTGACCCTTGCTTTCAGACAAATCAAATTGTTTTAAATGACACAGATTTCTTAGAATTGATGATAAAGAACCCTCCACCATGCTTGTGAAATTATTTTTGTGTAGAGGGAGATGGATAAGACTCTTTAACTCACCTAACCACAACGGAAATGAAGTAAGGTTGTTCACTGAAAGGTCAAGAACTGTTAGTGAAGTCAAATTCTGCAGACCATCAGGAATTGAACCGTAAAGCTCATTCTCTGCGAGATCTAACTTTACAAGGTTCTTAAACTTACTTAACCACCATGGTACTGAAACTAGATGGTTAGAACGAAAATCAAGGGCTCTAATAGAAGTCAGGTTTTGAAGAGCAGAAGGAAATTGACCAGAAAATTTATTGTAAGCAAGGGATAGACCAACAAGGTTTTTAAACTTATCCAACCATAGTGGCACTGAAGTTAAATTGTTAGACGAAAGGTCAAGAACTCTAATGGAAGTCATGTTTCTCAAAGGATCAAGGACAGGATTGTTAAACGCTCCTGACAATTCTAGTTTGACAAGGTTCGCGAGCTTACCTAACCATGATGGCACTGAGTTAAGATTATTAGAAGAAAGGTCAAGGACTCTGATGGAAGTCATATTCTGAAAAGCATCTAGAAATGGATCTTGAAGATTATTGTGAGCTAGATTGAGGACTTGAACACTAGCAAGATTTGTGACATTAAGAGGATGACGAGGAATTGGCAAGTCTCCAAGTCCACAATCAATTAGGTGTATCTGTAACAAAGAAGGAAGCATGTTAAGTACCTTAAACAGATTGTGTGCCTTCCCAAGCTCAACACCAGTCATGCCAAAGTATTGTAGTGATGAAAGTTGAGCAAGCCAACTAATATGATCAGAATACGGCCTACTTCCAAAGCGGAAGCCGATATAAAGAACATGCAAGTTGGTGAGGTTTCCAAGACTGCTAGGAACCTTCCCTTGAAAACCATCGCCTGATAGAGAAAGATATCTCAGCCGTTCCATAGAACCAAAGAGCGTTGGTATTGGACTGTCAGTAATTGAAATTCCACTCAAGTCCAAATAACTCAAATATTCTAACTGTAACAGAGATGGATTAACATGTTCAACTTTCGGATAATCCACCGAAATGATGCAATCGAACCAGTCTTCCTCAAGGGTAGATTCTCTCTCTGAGTCTTCAAATGGGGAGCATGGATCCTTGAGGTCAAGCTTGACAACATGTCCAGTAACATTGTTGCAGGCTATGCCTTCCCATTGGCAACAATCATAGCCTTCCCAAGAGGAAAGCTTATGTGATGGTGATACATCATTGAGGCTTCCTTTGAAGTTGAGAAGAGCCTGTCTTTCTCGTTCTATGCAGCCCAAGGTTGAATTTCTGCACAAACATAAATCTGCAATTCCAGCCCACAAGAAAAGCACAACAAATCCAATGTTACTCAAGTATATTATCATTTTTGAGGGAAAGAGTACTATTAGAAAGGCAAAGAAGAACTTGCACTAATATAGATATATATAGGCACTATTTTCCAAACTATTTTCTCCTTTCACCAAATATATTTATAACTTCATTTCTTTTAAAAATAAAGAACACGAGAAAAATAAATTCACAATTAGATACAACGTAAAGTAATAAACATAAAAATATTTACATACCTTTTGTAGCCTTAAAACAAGTTGCGTATCACTATGATGGTATTTGAAAAAAGAAAAAAGAAAAATAGAAATGAAAGAAAATTTCAAAAATTTAAATCTTTCATTTTATTTTGATGAAGAGATAAGTAGAAGGAAAAAGATTCCACAAAGTAAAAATTTAATATTATTTCTTTAAATTTTCTATTCATTTCAAATTTAAATTTTTTTATTGATTCTTGTTTTCCTCACATCTGAACAGACAGGGCATAAGTTATGAAGTCAATATTCTTCTTCCAATAAAGGGAGAGTGATGCTTTTTACATGAAATTACATGAACAGGATATCCACGCTTATTTTGACAAGTGAAATATAACGAAGGAACTCGGCAATTACAGTTTCTAGCTGCATTATGAAAGTATCTAATCATATATTAAAGTCTAAGCAACATTACAAGCGCAATATGCAATAATGCGTCAAATGGTATGAGCATGTCTTTTAGAGAGTCTAGACTCTAGAGTCATCCAAGTAGGATGAATCCATCACTCTCTATCTCTAAACTTTAAAGTTTCTCTCTCGATGAATTCTTCATTCTCTCTCTCCGGTCTTTTAGACTTATAAGAGTTATCCAATTAGGACAAAAGCCATCATTCTCCCTTTAGAATTTTGAGTCAACTAGGTAGGCCGAATTCGTCATTTTATCCCTTTTTCTTTTTTTCATGACTATAGAGTCACCAAGTGGAATGATGCCATCAATTTCCAATTAACGTGTGGAAGGCACTCATGCATTTTAAGGGATTGATGAAGACTTGAGATCATTAAGTCTAGTAAAATTGACGAAGAAAATCAATCAAGTCAATGCATAAGCAAACCAACTTTTCGTATAAGGCTTATACTTGTACAGCCTCTGAACTCTATAAATGAATTAATGAACTCAAAGGAGCAAATATACAACTCCTTTATCTTTTTGCTGCTAGTGTCATACATAACATTAAAAAGGAAAGGAGAAGGACTCGAATGGAGGTCATGTTTGGCAAAGTAAATATCTAAATAAATATATATAAAAATCTCCATCAGGAGCTGCTGGAAATATCTAACAATATCTAGAATGACTTGTTTTGGTGAAGGAAACTTCTAGAGAAGTGCTGACCTTTTCACAACAGCAGCAAGGCAAACGGTTAAAACCACTGCACAAGCAGCCAGCAATAAGAACTCCCCTCAAGTGCCAATTAGAGGCTGTCAACGTAATTTTATATTTTAAAATCATTGTTCAAATCGTTTTGCACTGTTCTAGTTTGCAGGGTAGATTTCATGGTGTAGAAGCAGCCAACATAGCATTTTTCATGATTCATGAATAAAGATGAATATATTCATTATAAAATTTTCATTCAGCGTTCTTATATGATCTAATGGAATCATAGTTACCGGATTCTCTCCCCAACCTTGCAAATTGCGTACCAATTCTCGCGTACCAATTCCCACGTACCAATTCTTAGTACTTCGCTTGTAAAGAAATTCTTAAGAACATAATTTCAAGAAGTAACGTACCGCGTATCTGTACCCGTACCACGTACCAGAGAGTATTGCGAACCCGGTAACTCTAAATGGAATAATCTTTATTCGTTTTTATAACAATTCCAAGGTGTAGAAGCAATCAGCGTGGCAATTTTTGGCATTCCTTGCTGTTTTTCAATTTTATCACCTTTCAACTTCTTTAAGTTTTTTTCTTTTTGGTAAAAGAGCTTCTTTAGTTTTGATGGTGCTTTACTCTGACTAATTATATTGTAGTTATATAAATATGATTATTAAAATAATTCAATAGATTTACAGGCAGAACATTTGAATAGGTGTTATGTATAGTGACATAGAAATCGAATACGAGTGAGGGGATGCTCATTAGGTTGCCAGAAGCAATTAAAAATGACACGTTTTGGCAAAATAAGTCTTGAACAACTCTCCAATCTTGAATCGGCTGGTGAAAGCAAGATGATTTGGGAAGAACATATTGAAAGCTTCATCAAAATCCAATTTTGTTCTAATAGGAGTTGATTCATCACCAGGACATTTAATCTGTAGAGGAACTCCACACATATACAGGTTGCCATCATAAATGGATGGATCGTCAAGAGTGAGAAACTTATTATCGTTTGGAATAGAGCCTGAATAACTTCTGTATGACAATTTCAGGTGGCTCAATGAAATTAAGGAAGACATGATGTTTGGAATTAGCCCTAAAAATTTATTGGAAAAGTTGATGGATTCCAATGACTTCATTTCCCCTATCTTGCTTGGAATCTTTCATGACTAATAATTGTATGACAAGTTTAAGCCATGCAAACCTGAAAGAGAATGAATTCTTTTAGGATCAATCCAACCAAACTGTTATTGGATAAATGTTAGACTATGAGTTTTTTCTTAGAAACCTACAGCTTAGTTTTTGTTTGTGTACACTCTAAGTAATGTCAGTTGATTACTGCTAGTTAGGTAAAAACCAGAGGTGGTCCATGTCTTTAAGTTGTTTTTGACAAGTTAAGTTGAAATAGCAAGATAAGCATAGTAGTTAAGTTTGCTTTTGACCACAACAAATATGTACCGATGCCTTTTGTATATTTGAATTATGATGAATGAAATCAGTGTGTTCTGCTGCATAATTTTATTTTCCTGCTCCTTCCAACTTATGCTCTTCTAATTCTAACATAGTATCAAGAGCTTATAGAGATCTTTAAGGGGCTGTGAGAAAAGAGAGAAGAAAAAAAACCAGAAAAGCTTTTCCTAAAACCCAGACCAGCTAGCTTGCTTCTGCCTTAGAAAACTCATTCACACCTCCTGCTACATGGCATCAGTAAACTTTTCTCTGCCTCCTCCTCCTGTGTTCACAAGAGTTCAACATGATTTGTGGGTAGTGAAAATGAGGGCCTATTTGAGAGCATATGGCCTTTGGGATGTGGTGGATTCTGATCCTGCTCCACCTCCATTACCCAATAACCCAACTGTGGCTCAACTAAGAAACCACAATGAAGAACTAGCAAAAGGAGGCAGAGCACTTACAATAATCCATTTAGCCTTGAGTGATGACATGTTCGCAAGAATTTCCAACTGTGAAACAACAAAAGAAGCTTGGGACAAACTTAATGAAGAGTTTCAAGGCAATGAAAGAACCAAGCAGATGCAGGTGATGAATTTGAGAAGAGAATTTGAGATTCTCAAAATGAAGGAGGCTGAGACTATAAAGGATTACATGGACAGGGTCATGAAGATTGTCAATCATATCAGGTTGCTAAAAGAAGAGTTTCCTGATAGAAGAGTGGTGGAAAAGGTGCTTGTAAGCCTCCCAGAGAGGTATGAAGCAAAAATTTCATCACTTGAAGAGACAAGAGATCTTTCTCAGCTTACCTTGACAGAGTTAATAAATTCTCTGCAAGCACAAGAGCAAAGAAGAGCAATAAGGCTTGAAGACTCTATTGAAGGAGCATTTCAAGCAAAAATGAAGGAGAAGAATGCTGGTTTCAGCAAAGGAAAAAGCAATCTGGTGAAAAGAAAGAGAAAGAAAAGAAGTTTTATGAAGCAAGCACAAGTGGAGTCAAAAAAGGGAGATACCCACCTTGTCCACATTGCAAGAAAAGGAGTCATTCAGAAAACTTTTGCTGGTGGAGACCAAATGTCATTTGTAAAGCTTGCAACCAGCCTGGACATGTTGAGAAAGTGTGCAAGAACAAAGGAAACAAGCCGAGACAGCAAGCACAAATTGCAGAAGATCAAGAGCATGAAGATGAACAGTTATTTGCTGCTACTTGTTATGCTGCAGCAAGTGACAAAGATGCTTGGCTTATTGACAGTGGTTGTACCAGCCACATGACGTATGATTCTAGCATTTTCAAGGAATTGGATGAGTCCTTCACCTCCAGAGTCAAAATTGGTAATGGTGACTATGTTGATGTGGAAGGGAAGGGTGCCATTTCAGTTCATACACCTTCAGGTACAAAGTTAATCTCAGATGTCTTATTTGTGCCTAAAATTAGTCAAAACTTATTGAGTGTTGCACAAATGCTAGAGAAGAATTATTCTTTACACTTTCAGAACATGTCATGTATCATATTTGATCCATTTGGCTGTGAGTTAATGACAGTAAAAATGAAAGATAAGAGTTTTCCAGTTGAATGGAAAAAACCAGAAAATCATGAATACTCTACTGCTGAAGAAAATTCAGTCTTATGGCATAAAAGACTTGGCCATTTCAGTTATGCAAACCTGAAGCACATGCACTCTAGTAATATGGTTTCAAATCTGCCTGCTATTGATGCTTGTACTAGTGTGTGCAATGTTTGTCAATTTGGGAAGTAAAGTAGATTGCCTTTTGGTGCTAGTAGTTGGAAGTCTTCTTGTAAACTGCAGTTGATACATTCTGACATTTGTGGACCAATGAGTATTATTTCTTTAAGTGGCAATAGGTACTTTCTATTGTTCATTGATGATTTCTCAAAAATGTGTTGGGTCTACTTCTTAAAGCAAAAGTAAGAAGTTTTTACTTCATTTCAAAAGTTTAAAGCAGAAGTTGAGAAGCAAAGTGGATGTCAAATTAAAATACTCAGATCTGATAATGGAACTGAATATACTTCAAAGGAATTCAAATTTTTTTGCGAGAAAGAAGGCATTCAACATCAGCTAACAGCTCCCTACACTCCCCAACAGAATGAAGTGAGTGAAAGGAAAAATAGATCTGTTATGGAAATGGCCAGGTGTTTGATGTTTGAGAAAGGCTTGCCTAAGAATTTCTGGGCTGAGGCAGTCAATACTGCAGTATACTTGCTGAATTTGCTCCCCACCAAACCTCTAAAAGGCAAGACTCCTTATGAAGCTTGGCATGAAACAAAGCCTTCTGTTGAGCACCTTAAGATTTTTGGTTGTGTGTGCTATGTTCGCGTACCAGAAGCAAAGAGAGACAAGCTGGATGAAAGGTCAGAAGTTGGAATCTTCTTGGGCTATAGTAATTTTACCAAAGGATACAGAATCTTCAATTTGAAGTCACAAAAAATTTCTATAAGTAGAAATGTCAAATTTGATGAGCTAGCAAGATGGAATTGGGATGAAAATGATGTTGAACATTCCAACATGAATTCTCCTGAATCTATGTCATTAGATAATCAAGATGCAACAGTAGAAGAAGAAGATTATGATTTTGATGATGACACACCAGTTAGAGGAACAAGAACACTTGATGATATCTATGAAAGATGTAATGTCTCTCTGCTGGAACCTTCAACTTATGAGGATGCAACAGATAAAACTGAATGGAGATTAGCAATGCAGGAGGAGATTAATATGATTGAGAAGAATGAGACATGGAAATTAGTTGACAAACCAAGTAATCATAAAGTTATTGGTGTCAAGTGGGTTTATAGAACCAAACTGAACCCAAATGGCTCTGTAAACAAGTTCAAAGCCAGATTGGTTGTGAAAGGTTTTTCTCAGCAACATGGCATTGATTTTACAGATACCTTTGCTCCTGTTGCAAGGCATGACACAATTAGGTTGCTAATAGCATTAGCAGCCAAGCTTGGATGGATAATTTATCATTTGGATGTGAAATCAGCCTTCTTAAATGGACTGCTAGAAGAAAACATTTACATTGAACAGCCAGAAGGTTTTCAAGTTCTAGGAAATGAAGACAAGGTGTACAAGTTGCATAAAGCTTTGTATGGCTTGAAACAAGCTCCAAGAGCTTGGTATAGCCGAATTGACACTTATCTACTGCAGCAAGGATTCACCAGAAGTGAAAGTGAAGCTACACTTTATGTTAAAATAGCTAAAACTGAAGTGGAGCTCATAGTATCCCTGTATGTAGACGATCTCCTTGTCACAGGTCAAAGCTCTGAAGGTCTAAGACAATTCAAGCTAAAAATGGAAGAAGAGTTTGAAATGTTAGATCTTGGAGAAATGAAATACTTTTTGGGAATGGAAATTTACCAATCTAACATTGGCATTTTCATTTCTCAAAAGAAGTATGCTTGGGAAGTCCTAAAGAAATCTCATATGGAGAAAGCCAAACCAGTGTTTAATCCACTAGTAGTAAATCAAAAGCTAACAAAGGAAGATTATGAAGAGAAAGCTGATGCTTCTGTTTATAGAAGCATAATTGGAAGCTTGCTATACTAGACCTGATATTATGTTTTCTGCAAGTTTGCTCTCAAGGTTCATGCATTCTCCAAGTCACTCTTATTTAGGTGCAGCTAAAAGAGTTTTAAGGTATATCAAAGGTACAACAGACTATGGTCTGTACTACTTGAAGGATGAAAGTGCTGAACTTGAGGGAGATGCTGATAGTGACTGGGCAGGAAGTTTAGAGGACTCAAAAAGCACTTCAGGTTATTGTTTTTCTTTTTGAAGTGTTGTGTTCTCTTGGAATTCTAAGAAACAAGAGGTGGTTGCACAATCCTCAGCAAGTGCTGCTAATCAAGCTATTTGGTTGAAAAAGATCTTATCAGATTTGGGATATGATACAAATGTTGTTAATTTACTGGTGGATAGTCAATCAGCAATAGCAATTACTAAAAATCCAGTGCAGCATGGAAGAACTAATCATATAAATGTCAAGTTTCATGCAATTAGAGAAGCTCAAAGACATGGAGAAATTAATCTTGTGCACTGCAGATCAGAAAACCAGATTGCAGATATACTAACTAAGGCACTTCCTAAAGCCAAATTCGACTACCTAAGATCAAAGCTTGGAGTTTCCAAGAAAAATCTCAAGGAGGAGTGTTAGATTATGAGTTTTTTCTTAGAAACCTACAGCTTAGTTTTTGTTTGTGTACACTCTAAGTAATGTCAGTTCATTACTGCTAGTTAGGTAGAAACCAGAGGTGGTCCATGTCTTTAAGTTGTTTTTGACAAGTTAAGTTGAAATAGCAAGTTAAGCATAGTAGTTAAGTTTGCTTTTGACCACAACAAATATGTACCGATGCCTTTTGTATATTTGAATTATGATGAATGAAATCAGTGTGTTCTGCTGCATAATTTTATTTCCCTGCTCCTTCCAGCTTATGCTTTTCTAATTCTAACAATAAATCCATATTGACTCAAAGCTTCAAATTTTCCAGTTCTTTACTTCTTTTCCTTTCATGGCTAGCATGACATTCTCGTTGTCCCATCTATAAAAGACAGGAGGAGCTGGTGGTGCCAATGCCATATTCTCTTTATCTGATGACCACTCTAGTATCATTTCTTTAAAATGATCAATGCAACTAGAATTGAACATGTCAAATTTTTATTTGCAAGGTCTAGGTTTTGTAGTGCAGAGAGTTGGCACAAGTTTGTAAGAATTGTATCATTGAGCATGCTCTGTCTCGGCCTAATTGTTTGTAGTAAGGAAAAGAACCTCTCCTATCCATGAAGGTATTACCCTAGAAAATCTATTCTCACCCATATCGATAATTAATTACCAAATCCTTGCATTTTTTTATGGCCAAGAAATCCTCCGAGGTTGTTGTTGCTCAAGTCCATTGACTATAAACCACACATATTACGGATTGAACTTGGAATGGTTCCTGATAGTTTGTTGGAGAAAAGATTGGTAAGCCTTAGAGACTCTGTATAAGTATGTATAGCCCCAACAATCAGAAAAAATTTCGGATATCTTGCTTTAGGAAAGATCCAAAATTGAAAGTTTGCACAATGAATTTGGCAATGTGACCCATTTATGAGGTTATTGTCAAGAAACTACTCATACAATTCAGGCATCATGTCACTCCCAATTTTGTCTGGTCAATAAAAATAAAAAAAAATTATTTTACTTTGTTTTTTTAAGAAAAAAATGAAAATTTAAAAATATTTCTTTCCTTTAAAAAAATAAAAATAAAAGAAGGGTGAATAAAAAGGCCCAATATAAAATTAGCTCAATTAGAAAATTCAATAGGCATTTGATCCAAGACCCATTACCTACTTGACCCATATCCAAAAAGCACGTAGCCATTGGCTTGGACAAATTCTTTCATAATTCATCCTAATCCAAATTGGGGCTCCGTTAGCTTGACCCAAGATCCATTTGGCCTCAGGAATGTTGCTCGCTGGGGAGGATGATGAAAACGCCCCTCAGGAATGCACTAACAACACAAACGCGAGGAAAGCTCATTCGAAATATTTTCTTTTTTTGGATTATTTTTTATTTATGCATTTATAGTCATCAATGGCTATTAGGATACTTTGATGCTATTCCCTTTGTTTATGCATTCTGTGGTTCCTAATGTTGTGATCTCTCTTCCTCAAGAAGCCTATGTTTAAAACAGACTTGTTAAGTGTTATGTTGCTTGCTTAAGAAAATATTCTGGTAACTGGGAATTCAGGTATCAAATCTCCCAACTTTAATATGATAAGTTGTGTTTAGAATCAATTAAAATAAAATTAATTTGATTTGATTTGAATTGAATTGATTTGATTTAAAAATTAAATTTTATATTTAGTACTCATTATAAAAAATTAGATTTGAATTGATTTGGAAATCAATTCTTTTATTTCGAATTCATTAAAAAAAGAATTGATTTTACTTTATTTTATTATTTTAATTTTCTAACTTTCTATCATTGTAAATAATATTGTTAGGTTAGTGAAGTAAAATCAAAATTTAATAAGAGTAAAATAATTAATTTAAATAACGAAATTTAAAATCAAATCAATTCCTATTTTTTATCCTTTCAAATATAAAATTTGATTTGCAAATCAAATCAAATTCTATTTTTTAACATTTCAAACACACTCGTAGGCTTTAAATTTAAAAATACTATTTCGTAGGATTTCTGTTTGTGTGTGATGTCTTGATGTTCTGTGTTTGATCCCATTACTTGCTCAGGGAAAGTATTGGATAACTAAGGTTGTCAATCGAAGACTACTTGCTCACGAAAAACACTACTGCATGTTTTGGTTTGGTGTGATGGATATGAGTTCTCTCAACAATGACAACTCTAAGAATCAAACATTTGACCCAACAACTGAGATTTGAGTCACTTACTACTCCAACTAACTGCTTATTGGTAATACTACTATTGATTTCATGTTTAATTACCAAACTCATGATTCATATGCAAGTAGCTATTGACAGAGTCTCCTGTAAAACGCTATTGGTACATGTGCGCATTTAAATGGCATTATATGAAAGTTTTATGTGAAAATGGCATGACCATTTTGCTATTTAATATATATGTTAGAATTTTCTATAATTAGGTTTCCATTGATTGATTCTTTTTTTTACCAAATTTGGTTGAATGGTAACTTGATAATTCTTGGAATCCATATTATTATATTGTGATCAAATATATTGGAAAATCACGTGCATTAGGCTTTTGGGCCCAAAATATTTAACGTGTTGAATCATGTATAAGCCCAATTGCTTGGGTCCATCATGAGTGAAGCCGAAACAAGCTTTTGTGAATGATCATTTCCCCTCTCCTCTCACATGTATATATATATATATATATATATATATATGTCACTTACGCATTGATATGAGATGATTGATTTCCTATCCCATCAAATAACATCGGCTAATTAGGAGAAATGAGAGAAATATCCTATTCCTGAAGTACACAAGTGTGTACAACCATTTTCAGTGTTTAATTGGAGTAGATCAGTCACAAAGTTAAGATGTCTTCAAATGGTACACAATTGTTTATCATATTAGTAGTCTAATATCATGTATTTATGATCAAGGCATACTCTATATGTGTACTAAATTTCTTACAATATACAGATAAATCATGATGTTATTACTGGTTTCTTTGTTTATTTGGTTTTAATTAATTTGATATGTTAATTTCTATCATTGCATTAAAGTGGATCATTGTCTTATAAATATTCATTCCTTTCGTTTACAATATTCTTGCTAGTGTTCCTTTGTTGTTTCCTTCAAGTTTTGTTTGATATTTTTTTTATCTTACATTTATTTGTTTATTGGAAAAATATCAATAAAAACTCACATTTGATATCTCCCTTTTATTTATTCTTTTGTTAATCTCAAGAGTAGGTTCAACAAAAAAATAAACATGTGAGCAAGGCCTCACTTAAATGGCCTGCCATTACATTCTGGAAAATTAAAATTGGGCAATACTTCTTGCTGGGCATAAATGTGAGCGTGTGACAGAAGTTGGTACAATTGGGATGAATGGAAATGCAACAACTGAAGAGATATTGGCATATTGCCAATTATATCCAAATTTAAGAACAGAATATATCAATAAAATACATCATTACTGGCACTGCATTATTTAAATTGAGGTGAACAACATCTTCAGATAAGAAAACAAGCTTGAATTTTGAGAGGCGTAAGAGCATACGGGCAGTCATGTGTCACTCATCAACACAGTTTCTGTGCATCCTCTTCTTCAGTTTTGCTACTTTCAATTCAATTGCTACATATATCCTGTCCACTACCTCATCCACATATTGAAAGCAAGCATGCCTCCAATTCTTTTTGAGCAACAAAACCCCAATAACTCCCCAGAACCCCGTTGCAAAGCCAAGGGCTATGACAAAGTAAAACCATACCTTATCTGACTCATCTTTTTCTCCATCTTTATCTTCATAGCCTCTGTTGTGAGGAACTTGATGAGAATCATCACCGGAGCAAATGTTTGGTTGTGGAGCTCCACAGAGATATGGGTTCCCAGCGTAAATAAGTGGATCATTAAGAACTTGAAACTGATTCCCTATTGGAATTGGTCCAGAAAAGTTATTGTATGACAAGCTTAAGAAACTTAGAAAAGTTAAAGCGGACATGCTACTTGGAATAGTGCCGAAAAGCTGGTTACGAGAGAAGTCAATAAATTCCAGTGACTTCATGTCTCCTATCATTTTAGAGATCTCTCCAGACAAATTATTGTAAGACAAATTGAGTCCATGCAATCCAACGAGGGAAGATATTCCATCAGGAATTGATCCAACCAAATTGTTATTCGACAAGTCCAAGTAGTTGACAACAAATTTCAGGTTTCTGGTATAATCAAGTTCTCTTCCTTTGATAACTTGCTTGACATCCTCACTACCCCAATAATCGGACCCATTGTTGTCCGTGTAGGCTTGTGATGCCATTCCTCTAATATTGCCAATGCAATGAGGAATTGGACCCATTAAATTGTTGTCAGCAAGATCCAAGACTTGTAATGCAGCAAATTGACACAAGTTTGAAGGGATGCTTCCATTGAACACGTTTCTCCGCAATCTGAGAATTTGTAGCATTGGAAATGTGTCGCCCTTCCATGAAGGTATGACACCAGATAATTGATTCTCACCAAGATCCATAATTAACAACCCTTTCAACTTTGTTGAGGACAATGGAGGAAGTTCTCCGTGAAGATTGTTGTTGTTCAAATGCAACCACCCCAACGATGAATGATTCCAAAGTGAGCTTGGAATATGACCTGATAATTTGTTGGATGACAGATCAAGCTCATACAGAGCTTGAGTGTTCCTCCAGCAGTCTGGAATTTCACCTGACAATCTGTTGTTGAAAATAATAAGACTGCTCAAGGTTTCGATTTTGCACAATGAGCTTGGTATTGAACCATTTATATGGTTTTTGTCAAGGAAAAAGCTCTGCAATTTAAGCATTTTGTCACCAAAATTCTTAGGAAGTGATCCAGTTATTTGATTGTTGGAGAGAAGCAAGTCGGTGAGACTCATCATTTAGGGCCATCTTTTTAAATCAGTTATTGTGCCTTCCAAGGAGTTAGAAGAAAGATCAAGGGAAATTAGCTTCTTAAGTCGACCTAGGCTTTGAGGAATGGCGCCATTAAAAGAATTGTTTGAAAGATATAGATAGTTTAGGTTTTCAAGCTGCCCAAGACTCCAAGGAATAACACCATTAAAATGATTAGAAGAAAGATTCAAGGATTCTAGATTCACAAGTTGCCCAAGACTCCAAGGAATGACACCATTGAAATTATTAGAAGAAAGATCCAAGGATTTTAGATTCACAAGTTGCCCAAGACTCCAAGGAATGACACCATTGAAATTATTAGAAGAAAGATCCAAGGATTCTAGATTCACAAGTTGCCCAAGACTCCAAGGAATGACACCATTGAAATTATTAGAAGAAAGACCCAAGGATTCTATATTCACAAGTTGCCCAAGACTATATGGAATGGACCCATTTAAATTATTACTTGCAAGATCTAGTCCTATCAAGTTTGACAATTTCCCAAGAGAAAAAGGAATGGGACCAAAGAATGAATTTAAGCCAAGACGGAGGTATTTTAAATTTTTTAATTCTCCTAACCAACTTGGCAAATTATCACCGAATTCATTATAACTCAAATCTAGTAACTCTAAATCGTAGCTATTGCAGCCAGATATATTTCCGTTGCTCCCAAACACTTCCCCTTGACCCTGGCTTTCAAACAAATCAAATTGTTTTAAATGACAGAGATTTCTCAGAATTGATGATAGAGAACCCTCCTTCATACTAGTGAAATTATTCCTGTTAAGAGGGAGAAGGATAAGACTCTTTAACTCACCTAACCACAACGGAACTGAAGTAAGGTTGTTCACTGAAAGGTCAAGAACTGTCAGGGAAGTCAAATTCCGCAGAGCATCAGGAATTGAACCGTAAAGCTCATTCTCTGCGAGATCTAACTTCACAAGGTTCTTAAACTTACTTAACCACGATGGTACTGAAACTAGATGGTTAGAACGAAAATCAAGGGCTCTAATGGAAGTCAGGTTTTGAAGAGTAGAAGGAAATTGACCGGAAAATTCATTGTAAGCAAGGGATAGACCAACAAGGTTATTCAACTTATCCAACCATAGTGGCACTGAAGTTAATTTTTTATATGAAAGGTCAAGAACTCTAATGGAAGTCATGTTTCTCAAAGGACCAAGGACAGGATTGTTCAACATTCTTGAGAAATCTAGTTTGACAGGGTCCGCAAGCTTAGGTAACCATGATGGCACAGAGTTAAGATTATTAGAAGAAAGGTCAAGGACTCTGATGGAAGTCATGTTCTGGAAAGCATCTACAAATGGATGATGAAGATTATTGTCTGCAAGATTGAGGACTTGAACACTAGCAAGATTTGTGACATTAATAGGATGAGGAGGAATTGGCGAGTTTCCAAGTCCACAATCAACTAGGTGTATCTTTAACAAAGAAGGAAGCATGTTAAGTACCTGAAACAGATTGTGTGCCTTCCCAAGCTCAACGCCTTTCATGCCAAGGTATTGTAGTGATGAAAGTTGAGCAAGCCAACTAATATCATCAGAATACTTCCCACCGTAGAAACTAATAGAAAGAACACGCAAGTTGGTGAGGTTTCCAAGACTGCTGGGAACCTTCCCTCGAGAACCATCGCCTGATAGAGAAAGGTATCTCAGCCATTCCATAGAACCAAAGAACCTTGGTATTGAACCCTCACTAATTGAAATACCACACAAGTCCAAATAACTCAAATATTCTAACCGTAACAGAGATGGATTAATATGTTCGGCTGCTGGGTAAAAATCCGCCAGACGGCTGCAATATTCCCACTCTGCATCAAGGGTAGGTTCTCTCTCAGAGTCATCAAATAGTGGGCATGGATCAGGTCAAGCTTGACAACATGTCCAGTAACATTGTTGCAGGCTATGCCTTCCCATTGGCAACAATCATAGCCTTCCCAAGAGGAAAGCCTTTGTGATGGTGATAGTGATACATCATCGAAGATCAAGCTTCCTTTGAAGTTGAGAAGAGCCTGTCTTTCTCGTTCTATGCAGCCCAAGGTTGAATTTCTGTACAAACATAAATCTGCAATTCCAGCCCACAGGAAAAGCACAGCAAATCCAACGCTACTCAAGTATATTCTCATTTTTGGGGGAAATAGCACTACTAGAAAGGCAAAGAACTTTGCACTATATATAGATGCACAAGTAGTATTTTCCAAACTATTTTTTTCCTTTCACCAAATATATTTGTAACTTCATTTAAAATAAATAAATAACACAAAAGAAAAATAAATTCACAATTACATATAACATAAAGTAATAAATATAAAAATATTTACATACTTTTTGGAGCCTTAAAACTAGTTGTGTATCACTGTCTGGTTTGGGAAAAGAAGAGATGAAAGGAACTTTTTGAGATTTAAACATGTTTATTTGGATATAAAAAAATCCATAAAGTAAAAATTTAATATTATTTCCTCAAATTTTTCATTCATTTAAAATTTTAAAATTTTTTCTTGATTCTTCTTTTTTCTCACATATGAAAAGAGTATAAGTCATGAAGTCAATCTTCGTCCAATTAAGAGACCGTGATTCTTTTCCACGAAACTGCAAGAAATCATCCACGATTATTTTGACAAGTAAAGGATGAAGAAGAAACTCTGCAATTACAGTTTCTACAATATGAAATAATGCAATCATAAATTAAACTCTGAGCAACATTATAATCGCAATACGCAATAATGCAATCAAATGGAATGAGCAATGTCTTTTAGACTCTAGAGTGAAATGAAGCCATCATTCTCTTTATCTCTGGTTTAGATGAGCTTATAAAAAGGATCTTTTTATATGATCAAGTTTTTTCTAAAGATTTTTTTAAAAAAGTAAAAATTATTTTATATTTAGATGAAATATTTGAGAAGATCATATTTTATGTTTAAACAACTTTTTTATGTTATAAAAAATATCTTTTTTTATAAACACAAAAATCTAGCTATAAAAAACCACATTTAATGATTTGTTTAGTCCTTCAATTTTTTTACAAAATCTCATTTAAACACACTAAAATATAAGACAAGTATTTTTTTAAAAAAAAACTATTTTAACAAGAAAAACATTTCCACACGAGCATATTATCTCCCAAGTCATCGTTCTCTCTCTCTCTCTAGACTTTAGTCTTTAGATACAAAGGCCATCAATGCATTAAGGGATTAAAAGGGATTATTCTGTTATTATTATTTTTTATTAATATTTTAAATGAGTTGTCAAATATTCATTAGTTACCATCAATAAATACTTGATAACTCACATTAGGTACTATACCCATAAGACACCCTAAGAACTTCCGAAAATAACACAAAAATCTTTCTTTTATTTAAGGCTCAACTCAACTTTTATCATTATGACTTGCAGTGAGAGAAAGAAAAGTGAATAAAATATCGCTGTCCTTGAGATGATGAGTTATAACTTGAAAGAAATTTAATCTGGAAAAACAATAGCATCTTTGTTACTGTAGAGTGAAATTAGACAGTAAATTCACTTAAAGGTTCGTTTCTCTCCATCCTCTTCTTCAACCTCATGGCTGCTACTACTTCCGTCACATACAGCTTGTCTGCTACCTTCTCCAATAAGCGGAAGGTAAACAAGTATTTTTATTTTTTCTCATCTTTTCTTTCTTTTCTTTCTCATCTTCATTATCATACTTGTGTTAAAACCCAGTACTTGTTGGAGGTGGAACCGTGGAAGTGGCTCATCGCCAAAACATTTATTCTGTAATGGAGTTCCACATAAATATGGATTGCCAACATAACTGGATGCATCGTCAAGACTTAAGAGTGAGAATTCTTTGAATAAAGTTATGTGGATTATATGTAGTGTTATAAAAGTAGTATTTTTCTTAATATTTATTATTAAACTTCAATAAAGTTGTGTGGGTTGGATGTTATTAATCACAATGATGAATTTTAGAAAAGAAAATATTAGAGAGAATTCTTTGAGAAATAAAAAGAGGTATTTTAAAAATAGAAAATTGAGTAATGTATAAATTTAGATATAAGAAAATATTGATGTATGTTATGTAGATTTAAAAATAAATCTATAAAAAAAACATAAAATCTTAGTTTATAACTTTTATATTTCTAGCTTTACTTTAAATTTTATAATTCCCGAAAAACAATATAGTACCTTGCCTTACAGATGATAGGTAGGGCTATTGACACACTCATTTGTCTATCAACACTTCTCTTTAGATGCTTTTAAATTTACTTACCTAAATTACCCTTAAATAAATAGTCTCATTTTAAGTTGTCAAACTTCATTTCTCTCTAATTATAATGCTTTTAAGATTTTTTATGATTTTAATATAATTTGACTCTAACATATTAAATATATATTTCTAAAAAATATAATAATAAAATATGATCTTAATAAAATTTATGTTATTATATAAAAAAGTATAAATTATATTTTTTAAAAAACATATATTAGATAATGATTTATGTATTTGATTTTTCCTAATAAAAAAGTATAGCCATATTTTATTTTAAAAATATTGTAGCTCTGTTTAGAGAAAATTTATGAGTGAAAATTTAATACTTAAATTGTGAAATGTTCATTGATACAAAAGTTATCAATAATTGATTTAATAATTAATTCCAATATCAATTGATTTTAAATAAACATGTTGACATTTGGAATAATATTTCTTTATCAAGAAAAATTATTTTATATAACATTTTAAATAATCTAATTACGTACAAGTTTGTTAATTTTTTTATCAAAAATAATATATAAAATTTTCTGAAATTAAATTAAGTTATATGTTGAAATTCTAAATGTTGTAATTTCAACGTATCTTTAGATCTTAAAATGCTTGAAGAGAACTTTTGATTTTTTGATGGTATAAAAAATATTTTAAATTATATTTTATTTGTAATAATGAAGAATTCCTTGGTGTGTCAATTTTTAAAAATTTAATAAAAATTTTTAAATTAAAAATAAGTATCTTTTATAGATATATGATTTTTTAGTTACCATTTAAATAGCTAAATTGGAATTGTTTTAGCTGCCACCTAGAAAATTAGTGCGTTTAATGATAACGTAGGTCTTGTTTAGATAAATAACTTATATAAGTATTTAGCAAAGTTTATTTAATAACTTTTATTATCATAAGCGTAAACCAAAATTAATTCATTCTTTAATTTGACCCTAAATTGAAAAAGGCATAAAAGAATAGATGATTCTCAAATAAAACCACATAATCAAAATCTTCTATTCCTAGACTTTTTCAATTAAGCAGTTTATCACAAGAAGCACAATCATACATGAATTTTTTTAATCTTATTCATGAACATCAATTCAATTTATGAGTGACCAATTCATAAAAGCATTAAGCACAGTGATAAACACTTCAAATCCATGAAAAGAAACTTAGATCGATTAAACAAAAAAGAATCCAAACAAGTTTTCAATTCAAACTACATCTTCAACCTAACTAAAAGGATTTTAGAAACTCATAGAAAAAGAGAAAACAAAAGCAGAAGTAAGGACAAACTCTATCAATGAGTCATGTAGGAATAGAGAAATCTTTAATCCCTCTTGCTTCCTTGCGGTTCTTCCTTGTTCTTTGCTTTCAATCTCCTCCCAAAATCTGTTTCCCCGCCAAAAAGTCCCTTAGTGTCAAAATATAGTCAAGATGCGACACCAACGTTGAGGCATTGAGATTGGGCGCCTAGGTGCTTGAAAAGCACTTATTGGGGCACCTAGGCACTGGTGTTTGGCTCCAAGGTGTTGGGGTGGAAAAGAAAATCACCAATTTCAGCTATTTGGGTGCCCAATCTTCCTCAGTCCTACAATGATATTTGTCCATCCAAAGTTCTTGAAATTAACCTATGTTTAAAATAATAAAAAGATCAACTAAAATAATTAATAATAAGATAAATCCAAGGACTAAAAAAGCATGTGGAAATGAATAAAAATGTGGGGTGAAATTGACTCTTTAAACTTAAAGTTAAATAAAAGCTTAGTAAAGTCACACAAAATCACAATCCAATGTTGAAAATAGGAAAGTTTTATTAGAAAATTATTTAAGAAAAACTAGGTGTTTAACATACATATCAAACTGCTTTGACAAGTTACCATTTATTTCATCTCACATTTTCACCGTTGCAAAAGAGCAATCCTTCCCTTTTAACCCTTCCTAATTGATTTATAGTAAAGAATAAAAAAAAAATTATTAATTTTTCTCTTCATCTTCAACCTCTCCTAGAAGGGAGAATGTAGTTTTACAGTTGGCAAATTTTGTGAGATATTGATGCCTTCCTTCTACGGGTTCTGTTGTGGCCATGTTGGCGATGATAGGGTAGTAGAAAAGAATTTCTTGCTTGAAAAATTGTATCACTTTGAAACTTTGCAATATCCGCATGTTGTTCCAAAGACTAGCCTAATGACTCTAGCTATGACCTCTGGCTTGTTTCCAGAGCCTACAATTGCCGAAGACTTGGTGAATCAGGAGGGGCCAGCAACTGAGTACCATTTCAAATTGTTCTAGCATGCTTAATATCTACCTTCAGCATAATAACCTTTTTGGTGATATACCTGCCTCATTGTCAGCCCAACACAACGTACTCGATTTGTCATACAATTCCTTCACTAGTGACATTCCAAAGACATTACAAAATTTAACAAAATTAACTGGATTGAACCTCCAGAACAATTCCCTAGATGGAATGATACCTAATCTCAATGTCAATAAGCTTGGACATTCGAATTTAAGCTACAACCATTTGAATGGCTCCATACCTGCAACTCTTTAGATTTTTCCAAATTCATCTTTTGACGGGTACGAAGGCATCACCAGAAAAAAAAACATAAGCATGGCGGGACTAGCAATCTCATCATGCATTCATTAAAAATTTTAAAAAAATTGCATGACCGGCCATACCTAAAATTATAAATTTATTTTAAAAAAGGAAAAAAACTTAAAAATTAAATTTAGCCTGATTGGCAATATTAAAAATTAAATTTATCCAAAGAAAAAATAAAAAAATTAATTAGCATTAACCCGGTCATGCATTAATAAAAAAGAATAAAAAAATAAAATACCAACCAAATCTGGATTAAATCAAATTTAAAATACATAAAAAATAATTTAAATCAAATTAAATTTCCATCAATAAATAAATATTATAAATAAATAAATATATTTTAATTACGAAATAACATTAAATTTAATTTCATGAAAACAAAATAAAATCAATTATCCATCCGTCCACTCAAAAAACAAAAATATAAAAATATAAAAACATTTCCCATTGAGTTAATTTTCATGCAATTTTTTCTAAATATCCATGACAGGAAATCAAATTTAAAAATAAAAATAATTTACCATGAAAAACATTTGAAAATAAATTGAAATATCCAACATAAAAATAAGAATAAAAAACATTTACACTTTGACTTTCATAAGGCAGGAATAAAATTAAAAAAAAATCATCAAGAAAATTATTATATTATATTTTCATAAAAAAATATAATAAAACATCCATGATATAAAAATACAAAATAAAAATTTCATGTATAAAATTTTAACTTTATTTTTCATGCAAAAAAGATATATTCAAATATACATTCTGAAATAAATATAAAAATGAAAAACAAATATTTTCCAAAAATATTAAATTCATAATTTATGAAAAAATAACATATATAAAAATAAAAAATTCTTTATATAGAAATTTTAATTTCATGAAATACATTAAACCTAAAATAAAATATCGTGATGCTTTTAATCATGAAGAAAACATAATTACTTTAAAATTTAAAATAAAAAACGAGCTCATAATATTAAAATATGAGTACAAAAATTAAAACTAGTACAATAACGGAACTAGTAATCCCGTTATTGTATGAAAAAATAAAAATATTTTAAATTCTCGTAAAAGTGAACAGATTAAATTTTTTCGTATTAAAATATTAAATTTTCAACAAATAACAAACATTTATAATATGTTTAATAACAAAAAAATTCAACAAATATTAAATTTCTAATTCATGATAAATTATCATTATTTATTATTATTGTTTATTTATATATAAATTTTCTTAATATGGTCATCAAGAAATCAAAATTCAATTTAAAAATTTTGAAAAAAATACATTTTTATGCAATTGAAATTTGGTACATTTTTTCAATAATTAAATATAATGGTTATTTAAAAGTAAAAATTGAACTTAACATGGATTAAATTGCAAATTTGAACATGGACTAAAGATTAAAATTAAAAACGTAAGGCCTTGGTCATAAAATAACCAATAACCAGCTATCCTAGGTACTTTTATGGAGTATCAATGCTCCCTTTCCGTGTAAGTGCATTGTAGAAGTCTCCACACATACAGTATGGTTAACTCTATTTTTTTGAGTAATCTCTCTCTGTTTTGTTTATGTCAAATCTTTTTCTTTGCATAATTTTTGGGATAAATCATGTATATATTCTGGTTTCATGTTACTCCTTATTCTGACGCATATTAGTTTGGATGATTTACATTTATTTTATTGATTTAGTATTTTTTTTTCTTTTTTTCATTTTTGTTATTTAAACTTGCAAGAATTGGGGTTTCAATGCAACAAGAAACAAGAGGAATGTTGTGCTAAATTTGCTTGCCATTTAGATTGTTTTGCTTGGATTAAACGTGTTAGCTATCTCCCTCAGGAGAGCGAAGGCCTTAAGGTACAAAGTTTGTACTCTTCAGTTCTCGTTTGTTTCGCATCATTTGTTATTAGTGTTATTATCTTAATTATGCACAACTACATAATGGTCAATGGAACAGTTTTATCTCTCACTAACTTCTATTGTTCATTTAATGTAAACACCAGAAATAGAAATAAGCTTGTTTTTTGCTTTGTTTGTAATTTTTATAGAGATATTATGTAGCGTAAAGAAACAATGAAAAAATTACGTGTGATGAAGAAGGGGGAAAAAAACACATAAGAATGAAGGAAACAGAAAATAAAAGCTGCCCCGTGAAGTTGACTGGATAATAGACTAGTCCAAAGATAAATCTCTTAACGATTTTGGTACAATTCAAAGCCCATGGCCCAAAGGAAAAACTATTAGCTTCAAGACTGCAAGTATCGGGCAAAATTCTCATCTATGTAAGTTTTCTTTAGATTTAATTTTGATCATTGGCTGTAATTTTACATTATTATTGAATTATATAGTACCATGTATTTAAAAAACAGTTAATTTTTTTTTATTGAAAATGAAAAATCTTATTTACGAAAATATGTGACACTTTCTTGTTTATATTGTAATACTGAATCAAATTTAAACTTTTTTTTTCTTTGTTCTCTGTGTTTTCTCTGTTCCCATTGGTTTTGAACGGGATTAATGATAACCCACAGAGAAGAAAATTTAAGATTTTAAATTCCATATCTAAGTAGTGGCCAAGTGATTATTAGAGGCAAAAGAAACATAGGAGTACATCCATGTAAACAGACGCATATATATATATATATATATAACACGAACAAAATGCTTACAAAAATAACCAATAATAACAGTAAAAAAAAGTACAAAGGATTTAAAGTTTGGGAACCCAAAAGCATCTACTGTGACAAAGATTCTTACATGTTGTGTACTTGTGGATGTAGTAGTATCAATGATTTACATTTCAGCATGATATGTATAGGATAATATATTGGTAGTATTTGAGCTAAGCTCAAAAGAACCAAATTAGAAGCCCTGCAACCAAACTTTCTAATAATCTCTTTCCCTTGTAAGAGGCATCGTTCTTTGATGGGGTACTTGTTGCTGCTGCCTCTTCATCTATCAAAATACACATAATGAAACTCAGAGCGCTACCCATTGAAGCCAAAGTGAGAAGGAAAAAAAAAGGTTCTTGAAAAGATCATTACCAGAAGGACTGGGAGAAGGAGTGATAGAGCCACCATTGGAGTTCTGACCCAGTTGATTAAAAGCTTGAGCTTCAGCTGATTTAGGATCTAAGTGAAGAAGTGCTGCTCAAATAATTTCAAAAAGAGATTTCAGATTCTTAAAAAACGACTCAGACCCCAAAATAGTTTGATCTTTCAGAGTTGAAAACTGTGAGATTGCTTCAGCAACATGGACTAATAGCAGCGGATTTAGATCATTTTCCTTTCCTTAAAAACATGTAGTGTCAAGTTACAATGAAGAAAAACATAAATTATTTCTGTGTGGGACTGATAAACCATAGCACAGGTTTGTGTCTTTCTCTCTCAAAAGATGATAGCGATACTGTCATGTTCTTAAAGAAAAAGATATTATTCAATTTAAAATTGGCCTGATAAAACGTACCGGGACACTGGGAGAGATTATCAGGAGCCTTGCAAAGAGAAGGCAGGCCAAGAGCTAGTGTAATGTTAACCTTTAAGCCCAGGTCAGGATCATCCCGGTCTTTGATAATAATGCAGATGCACTTCTTATTGTTCTTGATGGCTTCTTTGAGACCGCTACAACAATCAGGTGTGGGAGCTTTGGCATCACCACCAACATATGGCAGACATGTTGCAATACCTGTCAGTTGTTCTGCACATTTCTGTTTCTCTTGAGCTGAATCCCCCATTGCATGGCTGATCAACATCAATGCTAACACTAGCATCTGTGGTAGTGCTTTGGAGTACTGGGACCTGGAAGCCATTTTCAGTGGCGATGAATGAATGAGTGGAGATAGATTATAAGCTATGGAACAATATTTTGGCTTTGAGTATTTATACAGAGCACTGAGAGCAGGGTAGTAAGTAGAAAAAACTATTAAGTTGTGGTGCTACATGTCTGTCTGAAGTTTGAATTTATTAGAAGGTTGTGTAATGTTAGATTACAAAAAAATGTTTGGATGGGGAAGGAGGCTTGGGGTGAAATAAATAAAAAAATCTCTATGTGCTATGTGAATCGGCTGAATAGTTGTTGGCCCAGCAGCTATTTACTTGGATCTGAATTATTTCGGTTTCTTTTTTCAGTTTTGTACAATTCAAATTGTCCTCTAATGAGTTATATTATTTCTTAGAGTAAAATATTGTTTTAAACAAACATTTTAGGACCAAAATGTATTTTACTTAATAACAATTTTGCCTGCAAATTATACAATTAAATTCAAAATTTGGAGGCCCAAAATAAAATTAGATGTAATACCTAGGTAATAAAACAATGTTTTACTCTATTTCCTATTTCGAAAGTTAAAAAGCAAGTCTTGAGAAGTTGGTGACTTCGATCTAGATTTGATTATTATCAAAGATCTAACAAGTGGGAATTTCGAAGACTGGTTCTTTCCTAAAGGCAACGCAAGTCTAGTGAAAATGTGAACAAGGGGCTAGACCCACGAAAGATGCCATGATAGCTCACCAACCAACGATAAGGCGACAAGTCCACCATGTAGACTTGGTCTGTCAGGTATCAATCAGATAATTCATCGTTCATAAACACAATATTATGGCAGCGCAGCCCTTGCGCCCTTTTATTACGTATTCTGCACAAAGCACAATTTCTCTTGCAACTTCCAAAGAATGTAGAAAGTGCTGCTATCACACCATTTATCTCCATGACTTTCACACCACTCACCAGAAAGTGGGTTGAAATTTTTTCCCAACAAAATTATAAAATCGTTCAAGAATTATTTTCAATAATCATTAGAAAGTGTAATTATGGTAGAGAGAAAAGCAGTGAGCAAAAAAAAGAAAGTGATGAAAAATTTCGCAGTATAAATACGGATTTTTGTATATTACAAATTAACACAAATTTCTTAACCCCAAACAATAGCATACACAGATCATACAGAATACTAAGAAGATTTAGTTTTAAGGATTACCTGAATAGGAAGATGATGAACAATCCATGGTGTTTCTGTAAACAAATCAAGGGAAACGCAGTAATCCTTTTTGTCAACTCTTGGTGTGTGTGTGTGAGGAGAGAAACTACTCCTTTCCTAAGGTGCCGTTTTCAGTGTGCAGTCTCAATGGGGCAACTACACTGAAACCCTAGCCATGAATAAGGGCCTCTCCCTGTGCATGTAACATGGGTCTGCTTGCCCATCATAGCAGCCTAATACACAAGCCTACCACACTAAACCCACATGACAAAATGTGCTCAATAGTAACAAGCCCAATAATCATTAGTGATCACATAATTGGGCTAATAACAATAACAACAATATGCTCTAATAATTTTGACATCTAATTAATCTGAGTTTTAGTAAAATAACACTGATTTATGCAAGTTCAAATTAAAATAATCCAACAATCTCCCACTTGGACAGCATAAGTCAGGTTGTTTGCTTTGATAAAGAAAACAATACTCCAGATTAATTTACAATATGTGGCCACAATAAGATGTCAAAATTGAGCGAGCACCATCAACCATCGGTCCGAAATGAAACTATAAGTAGCTTAGTAATATAGAAGATCATGCCCGATAGGGGCACTGACATCATATATACCAAACACTCATATCTCAGTGACCTGCTAAATGTGGGATGTGGAATAAGGAAAAGCATACCAAAATTGTGATCAATCATGCAATTCCAAAACAAATGGCCCTAGCATCCGCCCAAGATGCTTGCTAAGATTCAACAAAGTATCTCAACATAACACAATGAGACTGGGTCCAAAATGTCTCCAAAATATGCCAAAAAAGTATACATGTATAATCATAAACAAAACTGCGCAGAATAATAATATCATATGGCATCAGCAACAATAATAATGATAATAGCAACAATTTATTCAAGAGTCTCGAGACATAATAACAAAGTTAATGTTGCTACAAATCACAAGATAAAACTCCCATTAACCCAAGGCATCAAAAGATCTCACAAGACCTATATGGGTTATATGATCTACAAAAGTTTTAACAATTAAACCCTTGGTTAGAGGATTTGCCACCATAAGTTTTGTAGGTATATACTCAATACGAGTCTGAAACTCCTGAACTTTCTCTCTAACAAACATATATTTGGTATCAAAATGCTTTGAACGTTTAGAATTTTTATTGTTCTGAGAGAAGCTCACTACAGCAGAGTTATCACAATATATGGTTAGAGGTCTGGAGATGCTCTCCACAACACCAAACTCAGAAATAAAATTCCTCAACCATATTGCCTGGCGAGTGGCTTCAAAACAAGCCACATACTCTGCCTCCATAGTCGAAGTGGCAGTAAGTGTCTATTTGACACTTTTCCACGAAATAGCTCCTCATGCCAACATAAAAACATAACCTGATGTGGATTTATGGTCATCAGGGTAGCCACCATAATCAGAGTCAGAGTAGCCTATCACCTCAAGATGATCAGACCTTTTAAAAGTGAGCAAATAGTCTTTGGTACCCTGCAGATGCCTCATAACTCGTTTAGCAGCTTGCCAATGACCCACACCTGGTTTACTCAAGTATCTCCCAAGTACACTAATAGGAAAGGCTATATCAGGACGTGTACAAACCTGAGCATACATAAGACTGCCTACAGCGAAAGTATATGAGACCTTCTCCGTTTCACTTCTTTCTTTATCATTCTGAGGACACTGGGTATTAGAGAGTCTCTCACCCTTTTGAATGGGTGCAGCACACGGATTGCAAGATTTCATGTTGAACCTGCTCAAAACTCTTTGAATGTAGTTTTTTCTGAGATAAGCCAAGAACCCCACGAGATCTGTCACAAATAATCTCAATGCCTAAAACAAAGGAAGCATCACCAAGATCCTTCATATCAAAATGGGTTGTCAACAACTGCTTAGTCTCAAACAGAAAATTCAAATCATTACTGGCCAGGAGAATGTCATCAACATACAAGACAAGTATTATAAATCTACTCCCACTATTCTTCAGATAAATGCATTGATCAACTGTATTTTCTCTGAAGCCAAGAGAGCAGATAACCTCATCAAACTTCAGATATCATTGCTTAGAGGCCTGTTTTAATCCATAAATGGATCTCTGCAACTTACATACAAGATGCTCTTTACCCTCTTCCTTGAAACCATCAGGCTGGTCCATGTACACATCTTCATATAAGTCACCATTGAGGAAGGCAGTTTTAACATCCATCTGATGTAGCTCTAAATCAAAATGAGCCACCAAAGCCATCACAACTCGAAAAGAGTCTTTAGTGGAGACCGGAGAAAAAGTCTCCTTGAAATCAATGCCTTCTCTCTGGTTGTAGCCTTTAGCAACAAGTCTAGCCTTATACCTTTCTATCTCACCTCTGGCATCTCTCTTGGTCTTAAAGACCCATTTACACCCAACAGTCTTACCAGCAGCAGGTAACTCCACCAACTCCCAAATACTATTCTTCTTCATAGAAGCCAGTTCATCCTCCATGGCTATCAACCACTGCGAACCATGAGAGCCAAAAATAGCCTCTTGAAAATTAACAGGATCAGAGTCCCCACCTAAATTAAATTCATGCTCCTGCAGGTAAACAAAATAATCTCTAAATTTGGTGGGTCCTGTAGGCTTGGGAAGCCTCTCTGATCTTCTAGGTGGAGCCAAGTCTACAACTTGGTTTTGTTCATCATTATCAACCTGTTGCTGAGGAATGTTAACATCATTGACTGGATCAACAATGTCATTATGAGTCACCGCTAGTGTCTCTACCTCTGAAAAGGGAATAATGGGTGTAGGAACAACAACACTCTCATCTCTGAAGTCAACAATGCGAGGCTCAAGACTCCCACCATGCTCTATCTCATTCTCAAAATAAACAGCTCGATCAGATTCAATAACTCTAGTGGTATGTGAAGGACAATAGAACTTGGATTCCCTAGAAATAGTTTGTAGTATGAATAGTAACACTAGTATCTAACCACCATGTATGGGAAGGAACATCAACAAGGTTTGATTCAAAACACACTAGAGCTAAGAGGTTACCTTTCTTCTTCTCAAGCCAGCTCTTAAACTTCCAACAATCTGCTTGCTTATGCCTAATCATGTCACAGAACTTACACTTTCCATTGAACCGAAATTTGGGCTTTCCAGAATTCTCCCCTGAATGTTGCTCAGATTGCTGACTAGAATGTTGCCTAGAATCGCCACTCCCCTTCTTCTTAAACTGAAACTTTCTGCCCTTGTTCTTATGGAACTTCTTCTTGTCTTTACCTTTGTGAGAGGCAAATTGCACACTATAAGACTTGCCCTTCTTCATTATCTCCTCCTCTTGAGTGAGGATGGAAATCAGCTCATCAATACTCCATTCATTTTGCTGGGAATTGTAGGAGATTCTCAGCACATCAAACTGAGAAGGGAGAGACTCAAACACCTGTCATATTAGAAAACTCTCTCCCAACTCCACCTTCATAGACTTCAGCTTATTGTACCAGTTCACAAGCTTCATGACATGTTCACGGACACCTCCCACTCCATCATACTTAGTATTTCCCAATAAGGAAAGGTAATGGGCCTTCTCAGCCTTGTCAAACTTCTTGAACTTCTCACCAACAGCCTGAAGAAATTCCTTTGCATTTTCAATGTCGCGGATACTATCATTGATTATCTTGTCCATGGTGTACTTCATTGTCATTAAATACACTTTGTTGAAATGTGCCCATTTTTCATATCTGGACTTATCAGCAGCAGGAGACACATCTGTGGGCTTAGGAGGTTCATCCTCAGTGAGAGCCAAGTCAACATTGGACACAGCTAGAAACAGTTTCAGAGACTCAACCCAGTCCTCATAATTGGTCCCATTCAGCCTTGTCAATGCATTCATTTGCATAGGCAATGCTAGATAGGAGGAAACACTAAAAGGAGAATTTATATATCATCCGCATATATATATATATTAAATTGAATAGAATCAATTGAGCACCCATGTAATTATAATCCCGCCTAAGGATCTCGAATTATAATACATAAGTAGACTCCCATATACATTAAGATTATGCCCCTAAAGCTAATATCGATAGAATATTGAAAACTCTAAGGCCATAATATTTAATATACTTCACTAAACACTAGGAATCATATCAACAAAGACAAACCGATAGGGTATGTGCATTATTAACACAATTTCTAATGCAAAACAATATGGTATAATATCAAAATGACACTTTGTCATAATTGGTCCCGCGATAGGCGAGCTCACAATCACACAAAATGTCCAAAACAATAATTCTAAAATTATAAAATAATTTCCCAGATTTTATTCTTGCACAAAATCACAAAATATAATAACTTTCAAGTGTTACACAATATTATAATTACATAATAACACCCAAAAATTTTACAGTACCTATACAGTGTCACACCTGAGAGTATGAAAAATATAGTATGCCTAATAATGTCACAATTATACACAAAAAATTTCAAAGGCAAACTCAGAGAGTATCATATATTTTTCATACATACAAACTTGGAAAAAATTAAAATAAATATTTAAATGAAAATAAAAAATTCACAAAAATACCCTAAATAATTTTCTGGGCGAGTGAGTCACATATGTGAAAAAAAAATAAAAAAATAATTTAAATTGAATCCACACACGCTTACACGCGCTTGAAGTGCCCGTGGTGTTGCGTGCACGGGTAAAGCTGTCGTCTGTCCTACCCGGTTTGCTGCTATCCGGGTCACGCGACCCGGTTCCCAGACCCGTTCTGGGCAGCAGCCACCTTCACCTATTCTTCACCAATTCTGCACCAAAATTAGGGATTTTTGTGTTGTTGAAACCGAAATTTAATGATCTACAATAACCCTATAACAATTTTATGAATCATTCACGTTAGTTTTTAAGAACCCTAAACCTAAAAGGAGAGAAACTCCATTAATGGCGGCGGGTGGAGCTTGGTCAGACCAAAACTAAGGTGTCGATCGTGAAATTCATGTCCCATTCATTCATATTCTTAAGTTGCTTCACAAATCTTAGAGAAACGAAATCAGAATTTAACAAAAATAAAATAAAATAATGGGACTATGTATAAAAGGAAAAAACGAAATTATGTAGTATAAACCCTATGTATCAAGGTTCTAACATTATGCAATTAACAAATATGTGCAGCCACATATGAGATTAAGACAGGCTCTGATACCAATTGATGAAAAATTTCGCAGTATAAATACGGATTTTTGTATATTACAAATTAACACAAATTTCTTAACCCCAAACAGTGGCATACACAGATCATACAGAATACCAAGAAGATTTAGTTTTAAGGATTACTTGGATAGGAAGATGATGAACAATCCATGGTGTTTCTGTAAACAAATCAAGGGAAACGCAGCAATCCTTTTCGTCAGCTCTTGATGTGTGTGTGTGAGGAGAGAAACTACTCCTTTCCTAGGGTGCCGTTTTCAGTGTGCAGTCTCAATGAGGCAACTACACTGAAACTCTAATCAGGAATAGGGGCCTCTCCCTGTGCATGTAACATGGGCCTGCTTGCCCATCATAGTAGCCCAATACACAAGCCTACCACACTAAACCCACATAACAAAATGTGCTCAATAGTAACAAGCCCAATAATCATTAGTGATCACATAATTGGGCTAATAACAATAACAACAATATGCTTTAATAATTTTGACATCTAATTAATCTGAGTTTTAGTAAAATAACACTGATTTATGCAAGTCCAAATTAAAATAATCCAACAGAAAGCACTTGGAGAATATTTCAAGAGACAAAAGATACCATATTAGGAAAAGTCTATTGATAGCTCAAGTTGCTAAAGGGCTCAACCTTTTCACCATTAGATGCATATTGAAATTCGCACGTTGATTATTAGTCAATGGTTAAAACAATAAATTGAAAAGTTAATGTCAATGAGAATTCAACCTCTTAAAGAGTTAACGTTCACTGGTCATTTTTATGAAATCCGAATATTCTGAAGTGCTGGGTAATCCACTTTGCACTTTACTGAAGTACACTCTATACTTCATATATGAAGTGATAACTCCTAGATGCATCACTCGCCATGAATAGAGAAATGATGGTTTAAAGATGTTGTCTTTTTGTCTATGCTACACCAACTATAACTAAACTAATTAATTTTAACAACTAAACTAATTAATTTTAACTATGATTAGAAACTTTTAATCATAGTTATCGGGTTCTTTCCTCAACCCTGCGGATTGCGTATCAATTCTCAAGTACCAATTCCTGCATACCAATTATTGGTACTTCTCATGTAAAGAAATTTTTAAGATTCTAATTTCATAAAATAATGTATCACATACCTGTACCCGTACCATGTATTAAAGAATATTGCGAACCTGGTAACTCTGCATCTAATATCATGTAGAGAAAAGTGGTGCGAAAAGAGCATCACTTGGAGGATGGTCTACAAAGTTGGTGTAATTGACTTTTCCTTTTCTGGTTGCACTAATTTAGGTGTCATATTTTCATGAAAATACTAGTTTTGTGAATAGGCTACTCAGCATTATTAATTAGATTAAGTTGAAAACCAGATGCTGGAATTATTCATAAAATTCAAAATCTTGTTTCTCATAGACCACAAAAAAAGCAACTTGCACTAATGGGTTGTTGGTAAGGGGCCTATGGTTGCCATCATGCACAAGAATGTGCAACATCCCTGTTTCCGCGACTTGCTGGAAACGGCATTCTTGATAACCACTGAATCATTTTCTTCCGCAATTATTTGGAAATATGTGAGATTCAAATCACCATGTACTTGTTGGAGCGAGTGTTCAAACTTGAAATTTGGTTTTTCTCCACCAAAATAAACGGACAAAGATGCAAGACCTAGAGCTTGGGCGTAAAATTCAAGTTGTGAAAACAGGTCATGGCATCATTGACTGGCAAAGTAATGAATACTTTCAGAGCCCCCATAAAGTCATAACGGGTCAGTGTTGACTGTGAGTGTTGTGCTACGTATGAATGACGTATCTTCACTGTAAGATAGGAGGAGCTGTACCTTATCTAATATTAATGAGTAACAAGATTACTTACATAGTTACACACGCATATTCTTCAAAGTCCTTACTTACATTTCTATAAACTAGTGCATAACAAACGAACCCCATTTATAATTTTTTCTGAATGAATCATATTGTAGACACACCACTATATATGTGTGCAACCATCATTATTGGTCTAGAATTTCACATGTGAACCCTACTATGTTAAGCACTAGAACTAAATAACAACTGTGCACTAGCCAACTGTGGATTGAACCTTTTTCTCCAGTGTTACTGCTTCCTCATGGCAGCCCCATATGCAACTCAAGTTCTTCTCTTGATTTTGTCCATTGTAACAACTCTCCGCTTCAGTGTATGCAACGCAGTAGGGCTCAGCATGACCTGCAATGAGAAAGAAAGGAATGCGCTTCTCAGCTTCAAGCATGGACTAACAGATCCATCAAACAGGCTCTCATCATGGTCTGATGAAGAGGACTGCTGTAGATGGCCAGGAGTTCGCTGCAACAACGTCACTGGTCGGGTCATGGAACTCAATCTCAGCACACCTCTGGACTCTCCTTACATGGAGTTGAGTGGTGAGATTAGTCCTTCTTTGCTGGAACTAAAATCTTTGATTCGATTAGACTTGAGTTTAAATTATTTTGTTCATATTCAAATACCAAGCTTCCTTGGCTCAATGGAGGGCCTAAGATATCTGGACCTTAGCTTAAGTGGGTTTATGGGACTAATCCCTCATCAGCTAGGAAATCTCTCAAACCTGCAGCACCTTAATATTGGATACAATTATGCTCTTCAGGTGGGTAACCTTAATTGGATATCAAGGCTTTCTTCCTTAGAATACCTTGATTTGGGTGGTGTAGACCTTCATAAAGAGGTTGATTGGCTTCAAGTACTGAGTACACTTCCTTCTCTTTCAGAACTGCACTTGGAGAACTGTCAAATTAATAACTTAATACCACCAAAAGGGAAAACCAACTTCACATATCTCCAAGTCCTTGATCTTTCAAATAACAATCTCAATCAAGAAATCCCATCATGGCTCTCTAATCTCAGTACAACTCTTGTACAACTTGATTTGCGCAGTAACTTTCTACAGGGTGAAATCCCTCAAATGATATCAAGCCTTCAGAACTTAGAAACTCTAGACCTACAGGGCAACCAACTCAGTGGGGCACTTCCAGAGTCATTAGGCCAACTTAAGCATCTTGAAGGTCTAGATCTTAGTAATAATACCATTACTTGTCCACTTCCCTCATCATTTGCAAATTTAACTTCCTTGAGGACATTAATTCTGGGTCACAACCAACTCAATGGGACTATTCCTAAGAGTTTTGGGTTCCTCCGAAAACTGCAGGTATTAAATCTTGGAGCTAATTCTCTGACAGGTGGAGTGCCGGTAACTCTTGGAATTCTCTCAAATTTAGTGACATTAGACCTTTCATCTAATTTGTTGAAAGGACCAATAAAAGAATTAAATCTTTTAAAACTTTCGAAATTAAAGGAACTACGCTTGTCTTCAACAAACCTGTTCCTCAGTGTCAACTCTAGTTGGGTGCCTCCTTTTCAACTTGAATATGTTTTAATGAGCTCCTGTGGAGTAGGGCCTAAGTTTCCAGCATGGCTAAAAATGCAAAGTTCCCTCAAGGTGTTGACAATGTCCAAGTCAGGTATCTCAGACTCGGCACCAAGTTGGTTTTGGAATTGGACCTTGCAAATTGAATTCCTGGATCTGTCTAACAATCTGATAAGTGGAGACCTATCTAACGTCTTCCTAAATTCCAGCATCATAAATTTGAGTTCTAATCTGTTCAAGGGTCGATTGCCAATTGTGTCTGCAAATGTTGAAGTGCTGAATATTGCCAATAACTCAATTTCTGGACCAATTTCTCCCTTTTTCTGTGAAAGGATGAATGCTACTAATAAGTTAACCGTGCTTGATGTTTCAAATAATGTCTTATCCGGTTATCTTGGTCACTGTTGGGTGCATTGGCAAGCTTTAATGCATTTGAACTTGGGAAGAAACAATTTGTCTGGTGAAATTCCAAACTCCATTGGATACTTGTCTGGACTTGAGTCTTTGCTGTTAAACGACAATGGCATTTCTGGATCTATTCCTTCAACTATGCAAAATTGCTCTATGTTGAAGTTCATTGACATGGGTGATAACCAACTTTCTGATACATTACCAGTTTGGATGTGGGAAATGCAAAATCTAATGGTTCTTCGTCTAAGATCCAATAAGTTCAAAGGCAGTATTACTCAAAAGATGTGTCAACTTTCTTCCCTTATAGTGCTGGATCTTGCCAACAATAGCCTGTCAGGAACCATTCCAAAATGTTTGGATAACATGAAGGCAATGGCTGGTGAAGATGACTTCTATGCCAACCCTTTAAAGTATTTCTATGGTTATGACTTCAACTATGACAACTACAGAGAAAGTCTTGTCTTGGTTCCCAAAGGAGATGAATTAGAGTACAGAGACAACCTGATACTGGTGAGAATGATTGACCTTTCAAGTAATAAGCTGTCTGGAGCTATTCCTCCTGAAATTTCCAAGCTATCTGCTTTGCGATTTTTGAACTTATCTAGAAATCATCTTACTGGAGAGATACCAAATGACATGGGAAGCATGAAATTGTTAGAATCCCTTGATCTCTCATTAAACCACATTTCAGGTGAAATCCCTCAAAGCTTATCTGATTTGTCCTTTCTCAGTTTTCTGAATCTATCATACAACAACTTATCAGGAAGAATCCCGACAAGCACCCAACTTCAGAGCTTTGAAATACTTAGCTACACAGGTAATCCTGAACTTTGCGGTCCTCCTGTGACGAATAATTGCACAAGCAGGGAAGAGTTGGGGAGTGCTTCTGTTGGACATGATCATGGAAATTTCTTTGAAACATCAGACTTCTATATGGGGATGGGAGTTGGATTTGCAGCAGGATTTTGGGGTGTTTGCAGTGTTATTTTCTTCAACAGAACTTGTAGGCATGCTTATTTTAATTTTCTTGACCACTTGAAAGATCTGATTTGTGTGACCATAGTCTTAAAGGTAAGAAGGTTACTTGCTAAGTTATGAGGTTGCCTGTTAAGAGGTGAGAGACATGACAAGGTGCTATGCTAGGCACGACATATCTGAAAAAGTTTGTCTTTATATCTGTTGATATGGTGTGTTCTTTCTGTTTAGTTGCTTGCACTTGAAATAAAAGTCCTTGATGTCAGGAAAACAGACAGAGTTGAGAGTGTGAAATTTGTTTTGGATTTTGAGTGCATTGATGAATTTAGTTTGGACAGGTTGGAAGTTGCATAGGATTCTGCAGTGTCTAAACCTTTCCTCAACCTCATTCTCTCCCTTTTCCCTCCTTTGGCTACATTCCCTATTCCCATTCCTTGACGAATACTGTTGCATTTCTTTTACAATATTTATTTACATCATTTTATTAACAAGTGCACTTGACAAATCATGATTGATTAATTTCTACAAATCATGATTGATTATTTATAATAATTACTATATTTTGATACATTGGACAATAGATCTTTGGAATTCTCTCATCTCATAGGCTCTTAGCTCACCTTAAGGGGTAATACACCATAAACCTTTTCGTCCATGGAATCATAGCCTAAAGTAATTTGGGGTGAAGTCTTACATCCATGAAGGAAGGCTTTGGTGCCAATGGAAGAAATATTTCGGCGAAGTGCTCTCTTCTTGCAAATGTCTGCTCATAGACGTGTTTCGATTCTTTGTCCTCTTATTCCTCTTTGCTTCTATTTAAACTGAGGCTCACAATAATGTGCCCTGCGCTTTGTCAAAACACCCGAGGCACACGGTACACACCAAAACAATGCAGGGAGGTATAGGAATGCTTGCTATTTGCTAATGCTTACTGTAATAACAGATAACAGTTGCTTGATCTTTTTATTATAGTAACAAAAACTGCTGAAATTTTGCTATAAATTAAATTATCAACTCATGACTCGGTGAATGCAGAAAAAATAAGTGACTTGTACAAAACGGAGTTTTTAAACCTCAATAATTAGTGTCTATTTTTTTAACATATGGAGGGTTTTTTTTTTTTTTTTTTGAGTTACAAAAGAAGTCTATGACCTAGTATAGAAGGAGAGTAATAGGCTAAAGTACACGTAAAATAATTTGGCTAGGATTTAATCCCGAAATAAGCAGTTTCGAGAAAAAAACTTAATAACATGAGTTAAAGCTATTGGACATATAGAGAGAAATTTCATTAAAACTATCATTGTAGCAAATATTTCCATGCTTTCGTAAAATAAAAGAACTTAAAATATATACATGTTAACTTATTTTCTTTTCATACTGAGTTGCATGTGGAGCATTAATTTTCATTTTTTTTTTATATAGAGAGGAGGTTTTATAAATTCGAATAAGAAAGAAAATAAATAAAATGAAGTAAAATTGAACTCATGACATAACAAAAAGTTATACACCCACTAATGAGAATTAGTTCAATTAGTAAAGACCAAAGCACTTTTCATAAAAAGTTTAGGTTTGATTCTTACTGCTAGCAACCTCTAATAGTAAGCAGTTTGTAAATATTATTAGAAGTTTTTGTTGAGACTTATGATATGTCCTGACTATGTGGTAGACTTCCCTTTCTAAATATAAAAAAAAGAAATTACAGTTAATATTTACATGAGCTATTAATTTCAAAATTTTCACAAATTTTGAAATTCTGTTATTTGAAAATTTTTCTATCTTTCTGTTTTTCCCCCTAACAAATAGAATACAAGTTACTGTAAAGGTGCTCCCTCGGAATTTAATGCCATTAGAAACAGAGGATGAGAAGAGGAAAAAAGTGAAAATCGGTTGCATGTGTTGATAAGACTCTGCTCATACACAATCTATTTATAATTTATAAATTCAGACTCCAAAGCTGTATAGAAGCCAACTAAGCTTCTAATTAACCTCCACATCAGACATTTCTAAGCTTACACGTGTCGATTAGAGCTCTAGCTTCCCCTTCTCACCCACTTCTCATGCCTTCCCCTCTCATTTCGTCACTCTCCTCATCCTCTCCCTTGGTCTTCCGTTACAGAAAGGGGCATCAATGCTCATCATCACCGGTTGCCGTTATAGAAAGGGGCATCAATGCTCATCATCACCAGTTGCTTCATTTCAACAACCGCTCTCTTCATTCTCTCCCTCCCTGCAGACTCTCTGCCTTCTCTCCGTTCCTGCGGCTTGGCCTTTCAACAAGTCCTCTGTAATTCCAATTGCGCATTCAAGACCACACTCTTCCATTTCTGGCTCCCCATTTTCTTTTGAATTCGATCTGAACGAAATCAAATTCAGGACCAAACCTGATATGTCCGAGGCATCCCTCCCTCACCTCCAAGGCGTTACAGTAGAAGACGGCGCAGTCCTAGCCCTAGGGGTCGGTATGGAGGCCATGGTAGGGAGTTGCCAACAAGTCTTCTGGTTGGGAACCTCCACAGAGACTGTAGGTATGTTTGATCTTGTATGGATAATGGATTTTTAACATTCCAATGGTTATTTGCAATGACTGTGTTTTTTTACTTGATCTTTTGTGTGGAATGAAATCAAAAGTATTAAAAGCGATGAGAGTGTAGGGGGGTGTTTTAGCTTCTTATATGGTATAGAGTGAGCCAAGTTCGATTTTTGCTATAATTCTCAGTTTGCAGGCAGGATCTCAATATCAATCTTATTACTAATAATTGGGATTTCGGGTTTTGTTTATTTGAATATCCTATGCTTGATTCCATTTCAAGCTATACAGGACATGCCTTAATTATGTTCAAGTAATAATTGATAAAGCCATTAGGTGAATGATCATCATGGCTGGTCGTAATTGAAATAGACTATGGCTCAGTGGAGTGTATGCTATATTCAATTATTATTGTTGTTAGTGAAGTCAAGGTCTCACTGCTTTTGTCAGGAGTTTTAGATTAATACTTATGGATCTACAATCCTTTCTGTTGGTGTATTTTGCATTGTAGGAGCAGACAAGCTATGATCAAGAAGTAATGGAGGTTTCAAAAGGGAACTGCATATTCCCAATGATGGACCCAATGTCCAAATTACTGCTCAGACTTTTACTTTTCGTAAACTTGCAGCTGTAACTAAAAACTTCAGGTCAAAGTCCTTTATAAGGGAAGGTGGTTTTGGAAAGGTGTACAAAGGGTGACTAGAAAGCACGGGTCAGGTAAATCTCTCTATTCTTTATTGAAGTGATTTAATCATGGATGAAATGATGTTATATTTTTTTTCTCTTAAAGAAACAAGAATGAAAGAACCCGATGTTTTGTTGGAATAGTTCCTTTTGGCCCTCAAAGAGATAAGCGCTTATCTCAAACATTATCTCTGATTTGCTTACATAAGCCATTCCTAGGATCATGATTTATACTCCTCTTCCTAGACCAAGAATTTGCTTTACCCTTGGTCCATAATTACTGCTATGCTCTTGAACTCCTTGGATGTTGTCTATTAGTGACACTGTGAGTTTATCCTCTGTCTTATGCTTATGTTTCTCACTTTTTTTTTTCTTTCCCTTTTGAGCATGAAATGGATATTGTTAGTGCTAATACATGCCAATATGTTATTCATTTTCTGGGTTTGGCTTTTTATAACAATATTTGGTTATTTTGCGTCACTTAGTACTGCAAACACCTGCTACCTATTTGCTTTATCAAAAATTTCAGAAATAAACTCATTAAATACACCAAAGAAATACCTTTATGGACCTTCATTTATCTATTTGAGGAAAACAAAATTGTCCAATTTTATTTGTTCTGAATTATGAAATATTCTAAACTCAGGGTTATGTTTCAATTGCTTCTTTTTCCCTGTTTTCATGTGTATGGGAGCTTCTGGAAGAAGTTATGTGAAAAATGCATGGAACTTAGCTTAGCTTAGGATAATTACTAATGTTCATGGTATATTGCTGGATTTGAAAATCTTCATTTGCTTGAATATGAGAATTAGAAGGTATACATGTTAAGCTCTGTTCCCTAATGTAAGTGGGATATTATTATTTTTTATTTTATCATGGCTGCAACAAGTCATATTGTTTCCATATTTTGACTTCTTTTATTGTTAAGTGAAAGAGTGTGTTTTCTTAGATTGAATGGGGAACATCATAATTATTCTTTGAAGTGGATTATTTCTGTTGTTAATGTTTTTCATTTTCATTCTCCTATAGTTCTTTGATTATGTAGCACGTTGTTCAATTTAGTTCCCAATAGTTTGAATTGCATACATTGAACATAAACATCATGTATAATAACATGGAATAATTTTTCTTAGTTGTCATTTTTATACAAATGAGACTTTTGTAGCAACTGATAAGTGAGAACAAATACATGCTAATTTTGAAAAATCAAAATAACTCTATTTCTTCTGTCATATTTATTCCTATATAACTTGATTTGCATGGCTTTCTTCAATAAAAATTGGTACCACCATAGCCTATGCTTGTATGCAGGAAAGTAATCCCTCTACTAATTTCTCAGACATTAATCATATAACTACATTTTTCTGCTTGAAATTCATATGTTTTAAATGAATGACAGGTTCCATTCACTGTATTGGGAGTCATTTTGATGGATAAGTCTGGAAGAAGACCACTTAAAATGATAAATCTGCTTTCAATCATATAAATTAATAAATTTTTAACTATTCCATGTAAAATTAAGGGAAATAATAGCTTTGATGCCACATAAAAGTTCTTGTATGTATATAAGTTTCAGCAATTAGGACATTTTTAGGCTACTTTAATGGTGTAATATCTTTCTTTCTCAAGTAAAGTTTTTAGTATCATATTTTCACCATATTTTTAGTGTATGTGTCACTATTCTAAAATTCTACTATATGACTCCATAGATAAGGATCAATATTAGCGCTTATTGCTTGGGTAGGTACTAATATTAGCAGCTGTTGACATGTGGTGAGTTTTCTTCTAAAACTATTGATTTTGTCTTTTTTTCCACTTTTTTTAATGGTGTACGACGTAATAGACAAATTATCTATGCAATCTTAACTCAAACTTTAGTTTGACTTGAACTAATAAGAGTAGCTAGATATTATATCAAATTCATTTGTATATTAGGTTTGGTGTTAATGATGTTTGTATCTATATTTTTATATTTGACCGCACAACATGCGGCTCTACATCTTAAATTTTTTATGGTGGCTTTTCCTGAGTATTTAGTCTTGCCACTTCTTTCTTAATAATAATTAAGGCTCCAATAATTTTATGGGAATTTGGTTGTTTTATTGAAAGAGTTGAAGATACGAATGAATTAATAAGAGTACTGTGTTGAAGACAAGAAAGAAGTAATAAGAATGTCGTGTTGAAGACCAATTTTGTTGTGTTGTTTGGGGGTGGGGCAGGTTCATCAGTGACAGGAAATGGACCCAAAATATGTCCATGCATGGTGGATGGGAGAAAAATTGGACACAAAATGCTATGGCAGAAGCTGAATAAGCCTTCGCAATCCCTTTTGCTTAATAAGCATGGCAAGCGCAATGCAGCTTTGTTGGGTTAAAAGCACATTCCCTGTGTCTTCCAGGAGAAGATTGCTTTGCCAACCTCTGTTGCCATGGCGAATTGGGTTTGCAGCATTTGTTGCTCCTGTTCCCTGGTTATGTTGTGCAAAGAGAGCTTCAAGTGAGAAAATGGCATTCAGTGTTAGTTGCAAGGCAGCAAAAAGTGATGTGCTTGAGAAGAATGAGATTGAAAATGGGAACTTTTCTGAATCTGAAAATAGTTACATGTGCATCATGAAGTTTGGTGGTCTGTCGGTGGCTAATGCAGAGAGGATGAGAGAGATTGCGAGCCTTATACTAAGCTTTCCAGAAGAGAGGCCTATAATTGTTCTCTCTACAATGGGAAAGACAACTAACTTGCTTTTACTGGTATTGTTTTCCATTTTTGTTTCACTTCAATTTTTTTCCTTTCCCTCTCTATTACTCGAGAACCATACCATAAAGAGATGGGTTACTTTTTAATTTATTTTGTTAGGCTATAGAAAAGCTGTAAGTTGTGGTGTTACTAATGCCGATAGTATTGGTGAGCTTAGCATTATGAAAGACCTGCATTGCTGGCAAGAGCAATAAATTTTCCTTTTTGCCTTTTCAATTCTAATGAAAATGTTCAAAAACTAAAGAAATGAAAATCACATTTTTAATTGACTAATACCTTCTCATTGCACTATTCTTATTCAGGACTATGGACGAGCTTGGAGTGGACAAAATTGTTATTGCAAGTGAGCTACCTTCTTCCACACTAGATCAATTGTTGGTTACATACATTGGATACTGTTTGTTTTGTATTAAACCTTCTTGTAAGATCAATTCACTAGAAAGTTCTGTCTTTGCATTTATATGTGGCTCCAATAGGTTTATTTGTTACTGTAAAAATGCTTCGAAAATCATGCTTAAGACAAAGTTAGTAAGTATTGATTATGGTGCAGTTGTTAATATTTTTCAAATTGATTCAACAGTTTTGATTTTTGGCTTTAGTATATGTAACTGATGTTGTAAATAGAACTTTGTAATCTTTAGTGGTTGTTGATAAATAAACCTGCGCAGGGCGCGGGTCTGCATCTAGTTATAGAATAAAAATTAAAGTTATGATTGATTGAGAATTTGAGATGATGAAAAACTAAAACGGGAGTAAAGGGAGTTAAATGAAAAAATAATTTTAAATGTTCAGTAAAAAATGGAAGAAATTGAAAATATTTCATCTTTATGGTATGAGAGAACATATTATTTAGAGAAAACAATATAATTTTGCGTAACATTTTTGCATAGGCAGTTATTGGTTGGCTGCTTCACACGAGGTACTATCAGATTATGCATGTAATATTTGGATTGGGCTTCAAGTGGTATTTGGATCGTACCCAGCGCTAGCCTGGGCTTTTGATGACTTTGGGATGATGCCACTCTAGCCCAATAAGAAGAAAATGAAAAAAATTTCAACAAACATTTTTAATCTTTGATTAACTAGTACTCCTTTTTTTTAAAGTATCAATAACATGATTAGTTATTAAATATTTATTAATTTTTTATTATTCTTAATGGACTCTAAACATTTATTGTTAGAATTAACAACTAATAAATATTTAACAAAATATCAGTATTAAAAAAGAATTAAAGTATCATAACAATACCCTTAAAAAAATAAAATAGAAATCTTGTTATAAATATTTTATGCTTTTATAAAGTTCAATAGGGTTGATTGATCAACCTAGCTGATTGCACCTAATAAAATAAGACTTGCTTATTATTATTAGAAACACACATGGCCAAAAAAAAAAAGAGATAAAATGTTAAAAAGAATTAAATCCAAGGATAAATCTCCAACTATTTCGTACAATTCAAAGCCAATGACCCAAAGGAAAACTACTACCTTCAAGGCTGCAAATATTGGGCAAAATTCTCATCTATGTAAGTTTTCTATAGATTTAATCTTGATCATTGACTGTAATTTTATATTATTAGTTACTTATATTTATATAGTAATATGTATTTTTTAAAAATTTTAAAAAAAATATTTTGAAAACGAAAAACCTTGTTTACTATAATAATGATAATATCACTTTCTTATTTATATTGTAATAGTGAAACAAGTGTAAACCATTTTTTTTTCTTTATGTCTTCTCTTTTCCCTTTGATATTGAACGGGATTAATCATAATCCACAGATAAGAAAATTTAAGATTTTAAATTCCATATCTAAGCAGCCGCCAAGTGATTCTTAGAGGCAAAAGAAACATAGGAGTACATCCATGTAAACTTAACACATTTTTTTTGGTAAGACAACAAGACAAAATGCTCAGCAACAGTCAAAAACTACAAAGGATTTAAGGTATGGGAACCCAAAAGCATCTACTGTGACAGATTCTTACGCATTGTGGATGTAATAGTATCAACGGTTTACATTTCAACATGATATGTAAAGAGTAATGTATTGGTACTATTGGAGCTAAGCTCCAAAAGACCAAATTAGAAGCCCTGCAACCAAACTTTCTAATAATCTCTTTCCCTTGTAAGAGGCATCGTTCTTTGATGGGGTACTTGTTGCTGCTGCCTCTTCATCTATCAAAATACACATAATGAAACTCAGAGCGCTACCCATTGAAGCCAAAGTGAGAAGAAAAAAAAAAGGTTCTTGAAAGGATCATTACCAGAAGGACTGGGAGAAGGAGTGATAGAGCCACCATTGGAGTTCTGACCCAGTTGATTAAAAACTTGAGCTTCAGCTGATTTAGGATCCAAGTGAAGAAGTGCTGCTCAAATCATTTCAAACAGAGGTTTCAGATTCTTAAAAAACGATTCAGACCCCAAAATAGTTTGATCTTTCAGAGTTGAAAACTGTGAGATGGCTTCAGCAACATGGACTAATAGCAGCGGATTTAGATCATTTTCCTTTCCTTAAAAACATGATGGTGTCAAGTTACAATAGAGAAAAACATAAATTATTTCTGTGTGGGACTGATAAACCATAGCACAGGCTTGTGTCTTCCTCTCTCAAAAGATGATAGTGATACTGTCATGTTCTTAAAGAAAAAGATATTATTCAAATTTAAAATTGGCCTGATAAAACGTACCGGGACACTGGGAGAGATTGTCAGGAGCTTTGCAAAGAGAAGGCAGGCCAAGAATTAGAGTAATGTTAACCTTTAAGCCCAGGTCAGGATCATCCCGGTCTTTGACAATAATGCAAATGCACTTCTTATTGTTCTTGATGGCTTCTTTGAGACCGCTACAACAATCTGGTGTGGGAGCTTTGGCATCACCACCAACATATGGCAGACATGTTGCAATACCTGTCAGTTGTTCTGCACATTTCTGTTTCTCTTGAGCTGAATCCCCCATTGCATGGCTGATCAACATCAATGCTAATAGCATCTGTGGTAGGCTAGCTCCAGGGTACTGGGACCTGGAAACCATTTTCAATGGTGATGAATGAATGAGTGGTGAGTGGAGATAGATTATAAGCGATGAAACAACATGTTGGCTTTGAGTATTTATATAGAGCACTGTAGTAACTAGTAACTAGTAAGTTATGGTGCTACAAGAGATAAGTTAAATTCCCATACTGTTTGGATGAGGAAGGAGACTAGTGGGTGAAGTCAAAAAATATCTTGGTGCTATGTGAAGCCACTGAATAGCTGTTCCCCCCCAGTTTATGCACTTGGATCTGTTTTCAGTTTTGAACAAATCAAAATTTCCTCCAATGCATAATGCATTATATTATTTCATATTTCCAACAAGTGACTTGCACACATTGATTGGTGTGGTGTACCTAAGAATGTCTCTACCGGACTAATCCCAGTAAGTAATTAATCTTTCATAATGACATTATGGCATCGCAGCCCACGTGCCTTCTGTTATGTATTCTAAGCAGCAAACATAACTTGAAAAGAACGGAGACAGTGGTGCTTGCACGCCATTTGTCTCCATGACTCCTTCACTCTACTCACCAAAACGTGGGTTGAAATTTTTATCGAACAAAATTATAAATCGTTGAAAGAATTATTTTCAACAATCATTAGAAAGTGTAATTATGGTAGATAGAAAAGCACTTGGAGAATATTTCAAAGACAGTAGATATTCTATTAGGGTAAGTTTATAGAGAACTCAAGCTGCTGAGACGCTCAATTTTTTCATCATTAGATGCATATTGAAATTTACATTAAACCAATCGAATTAATTTCATCAATGAGAACTCAACTCAACATCTTCAGATTTAGTGTTCTCCAGTCATTTATATGGAATTTGACTCTTCTTTTTTTATTGTGGAAAGGAATTTGACTCCTAAAATGCTGGTAATCTACTTTGTATTATATTATAGTACACTCTGGATTTTAGTGGAGCTTAATTAATTTATTATATAAATGATAACTTTTAAATCCACCACTAGGCATGAAATAGAGATATGATTGTTTATAAGAACTTATCTTTATGTCTATGCCACACCACCTATATTTAAACTAATTAAGAGAAAAGTGTGTTATTGTTGCTGCACTAACTGTAGGTCTCAAGATTTCTATGAAAATACTAGTTCTGTGAATGGGCAACTCAGCATTATTAGATTAAGTCGAAAACCAGATGTGGGAATTCCTTCAAAAATCCAAAATCGTGTTTCTCATAGACCACAGAAAACGCTACTTGCACATGGATTGTAAGAGCTTTATGGCTGCCATCGTGCACAAGAATGGCCACACCCTGGTTTCCGCAACTTGCGGAGAAAGGCATTCTTCTACAATATTTGGCAATAAGTAAGATTCAAATCACCATATAGTCGTTGTAGCGAGTTTCCTAACTTCAAATTTGGTTTTTCTCCATCAAAATAAACGATCAATAATAGAAGACACAGCTGGGGCATAAAATTCAAGTTGTGAAACAGGGCACAAAGATGAATAGTTTCAGTGCCCCCATAAAGTGTCAATGTTGAGTGTTGTGCTACGTATAAATGAAGTATTTTCACTGTAAGATAGGAGGAGCTATGACTTATTTAATATGAGTAACATTACTTACACACCCAAATTCTTCACATATTCCTTACTTTTCTATAAACTATTGCATAACATAACAACTGAACCCCATGAAGACTTTTTTGCTTGAATGACGCATATTGTAGACACGCCATTAGGCACTAGGTAATAAATACTAAGTTAATTACCAAAAAAAAAAAATACCAAGTTTGCACCTGCCAACTGTGGATTGAACATTTTTCTCCAGTGTCAATGCTCCTTCATGGCAGCCCCATATGCAACTCAAGTTCTTCTCTTACTTTTGTCAATCGTAACAACTCTTGACTTCAGTGTATGCAAGGCAGCAGGGCTCAGTGTGACTTGCAATGATAAAGAAAGGAAGGCGCTTCTCAGCTTCAAGCATGGACTAAAAGACCCGTCAAACAAGCTCTCATCATGGTCTGATGAAAAGGATTGCTGTAGATGGCCAGGAGTTCGCTGCAACAACGTCACTGGTCGAGTCATGGAACTCAATCTCAGCACACCTCTGGACTCTCCTTACATGGAGTTGAGTGGTGAGATTAGTCCTTCTTTGCTGGAACTAAAATCTTTGATTCGTATAGACTTGAGTTTAAATTATTTTGTCCATACTCAAATACCAAGCTTCCTTGGCTCAATGGAGGAACTTAGATATCTGGACCTTAGCTTAAGTGGGTTTATGGGACTAATCCCTCATCAGCTAGGAAATCTCTCAAACCTGCAGCACCTTAATCTCGGATACAATTATGCTCTTCAGGTAGATAACATTAATTGGATATCAAGACTTTCTTCCTTAGAATACCTTGATTTGAGTGGTGTAGACCTTCATAAAGAGGTTGATGGGCTTCAAGTACTAAGTTCGCTTCCTTCTCTTTCAGAACTACACTTGGAGAACTGTCAAATAAATAATATAATACCACCAAACGGGAAAACCAACTTCACATATCTCCAAGTCCTTGATCTTTCAAATAACAATCTCAATCAAGAAATCCCTTCATGGCTCTCCAATCTCAGTACAACTCTTGTACAACTTGATTTGCGCAGTAACTTTCTACAGGGTGAAATCCCTCAAATGATATCTAGCCTTCAGAACTTAAAAACTCTAGATCTACAGGGCAACCAACTCAGTGGGGCACTTCCAGATTCATTAGGCCAGCTTAAGCATCTTGAAGTTCTAGATCTCAGTAATAACACCATCACATGTCCAATTCCCTCAACATTTTCAAATTTATCATCCTTGAGGATGTTAAATCTGGGTCACAACCGATTCAATGGGACTATTCCTAAGAGTTTTGGGTTCCTCCAAAACCTGCAGGTATTAAATCTTGGAGCTAATTCTCTGACTGGTGATATGCCTGTAACTCTTGGAATTCTCTCAAATTTAGTGACATTAGACCTTGCATCTAATTTGTTAGAAGGTCCAATAAAAGAATTAAATCTCTTAAAACTTTCGAAATTAAAGGAACTACGTTTGTCTTCAACAAAACTGTTCCTTAGTGTCAACTCTAGTTGGGTTCCTCCCTTCCAACTTGAATATGTTTTAATGAGCTCCTGTGGAGTAGGGCCTAAGTTTCCGGCATGGCTAAAAATGCAAAGATCCCTGAAGGTGTTGACACTGTCTAAGTCAGGTATCTCAGACTTAGCTCCAAGTTGGTTTTGGAATTGGACTTTGCAAATTGAATTCCTGGATCTGTCTAACAATCTGATAAGTGGAGACCTAACTAACGTCTTCCTAAATTCCAGCTTCATAAATTTGAGTTCTAATCTGTTCAAGGGCAGATTGCCAAGTGTGTCAGCAAATGTTGAAGTGCTGAATATTGCCAATAATTCAATTTCTGGACCAATTTCTCCCTTTTTCTGTGAAAGGATGAATGCAACTAATAAGTTAGCCGTGCTTGATGTTTCAAATAATGTCTTATCCGGTTATCTTGGTCACTGTTGGGTGCATTGGCAATCTTTAATGCATTTGAACTTGGGTAGAAACAATTTGTCTGGTGAAATTCCAAACTCCATTGGATACTTGTCTGGACTTGAGTCTTTGCTGTTAAACGACAATGGCTTTTTTGGATATATTCCTTCAACTATGCAAAATTGCTCTATGTTGAAGTTCATTGACCTGGGTGATAACCAACTTTCTGACACATTACCAGTTTGGATGTGGGAAATGCAAAATCTAATGGTTCTTCGTCTAAGATCCAATAAGTTCAAAGGCAGTATTACTCAAAAGATGTGTCAACTTTCTTCCCTTATAGTGCTGGATCTTGCCAACAATAGCCTGTCAGGAACCATTCCAAACTGCTTGGATAACATGAAGGCAATGGCTGGTGAAGATGACTTCTATGCCAACCCTTTGAAGTATTTCTATGGCTACGACTTCAACTATGACAACTACAAAGCAAGTCTTATTTTGGTTCCCAAAGGAGATGAATTAGAGTACAGAGACAACCTGATACTGGTAAGAATGATTGACCTTTCAAGTAATAAGCTGTCTGGAGCTATTCCTCCTGAAATTTCCAAGCTATCTGCTTTGCGATTTTTGAACTTATCTAGAAACAATCTGTCTGGAGAGATACCAAAAGACATGGGAAGCATGAAATTGTTAGAATCCCTTGATCTCTCATTAAACCACATTTCAGGTGAAATCCCTCAAAGCTTATCTGATTTGTCCTTTCTCAGTTTCCTGAATCTATCACACAACAACTTATCAGGCAGAATCCCCACAAGCACCCAACTTCAGAGCTTTGAAGCACTTAGCTACACAGGCAATCCTGAACTTTGTGGTCCTCCTGTGACGAATAATTGCACAAGCAGGGATGATTTGGAGAGTTCTTCTGTCAGACATGCTGATGGAGATTTCATTGAAACATCAGACTTATATATGGGAATGGGAGTTGGATTTGCAGCAGGATTTTGGGGTGTTTGCAGTGTTATTTTCTTCAACAGAACTTGTAGGCATGCTTATTTTCATTTTCTTGTCCACTTGAAAGATCTGATTTATGTGGCTATAGTCTTGAAGGTGAGAAGGTTACTTGCTAAATAACGAGGTTGCCTGCTAAGAAGTGAGAGGCATCACAAGGTGCTACTCTAGGCACGACGACATATTTGGAATGGTTGTCTTTATATCTGTTGATATGGTGTGTTCTTTCTGTTTAGCTGCTTTCATTTGTAATAAAAGTGCTTGATGTCTGAAAAACAGAGAAAGCCTGATAGTATAATATTTGTTTTGGATTTGAGTGCATTGATGAATTTATTTCGGATAGGTTGGAGCCTGCACAGGATTCTGTCATTCTGCAGTGGCTAAGCCTTTCCTCAACCTCCTGTCCCTTTCCCTCATTTGGCTACATTCTCCATTTCTTTTACGATACTTATTAGCATCAATTATTATTGATCAATTTCTACAAATCACGATCGATTATTTATGATAATTATTAATTACTATACTTTGATACGAGGTACACCTGCTTCTCTAATAGCTCACCTTAAAGGCTAATGCACTATAAAGTTGCAGGCTTTCAGATATGGGGTTTCCGACACATCGGTATCAACCAATGCAAGAATAAAAAAAAGATGTGGAGTCTCGTGAAGTTTGAACTTTGAACTGTTTATTGGTTATCTATCACTACCATTTCCCTGCTTCAAGCACCTAATTGTGTTCCAGTCCATGATTACATGTAGTAGGAAAAAAATTGTTGGGTCTTGATTTTTACATTTTCTTTTTTGAGACTAATTTGGTACCTGTTATTTTTTTTATAGAACCCTTTTTTTTAAAAAAAATACTGGTACCTTAATTTAGTTGTCAAATATTTATTAGCTACAAGTTATATTTTATGGACTTCAAACATTAATTATGATAAACAATGTTTAACAAATCATTTAGGGTACCAATACCAAAAAAAAAACATAACAACTCTCTTTTCTTTTTTACTTATTCTTACATTATGTCAAATAAAAACAACAATAATAGCAGCTTAACAAATAAAAACCATCTTCTAATCACAAAAAACATAAACATATGGCACAAAGAAGTAATTTGTGGTAAAAAAGATTCGTGAATCTACAGACTTGATGTTCAACAGGCATGGAACCCTCTGTATCATAGTATAATGGATAGAGTAGCTGTAATAAATACTCATGTTAAAAAATAAAAATAAAAATAAAAATAAAAATACCTAGCATTACTACTATTCCATTTACTAATCAACCAAAAACTCCAGCTTCAATGAATTCTAAACATTTTACACTCACAAAAAATATGCCTCTCTTTCCTTTCATCAATCACCACTCTGATCGATCAGAACCCTAACTGCTTGGACCAGCTTCATCATGATTCTTAGAACAAAACCCACTGTCACCGTGATCATGGGCATGTTTATCAGAGTGATCGGGTATGTCATCATCGTCACTATCATCTTCATCAAAGGGCTTCTGTTTATGAAAGATACAGCACTTCTTGGAGCTCTTCTTCTGCATAAACTCATTGTCTACAGTGCCCTCTTTCCATGTGACCTTCTTCTTGCGATTGAGCGGGAGGAAAAGGACTTCTGGCTGCTGTTGTTCAGGCTGAGAGGAAGAGGATGATGGGTCAGAGTTTTCAATGGTTATGGTGGTAGTGGTGGTGGCAGTGATGGAAGGAGAAGACATGGGTACTGGCCTGGTGGCGCTCAAGCGTCTATCCATGGTTGGCAAAATTGAACTAGGTTCGTTTACCGTTCAACAGAATGGAGAGACAAAAACAGTTCCTGAATGTGAATAGGAACCTAATGTGCAAAACAACTATAATAAATATAAGAACCTAGAAAACATAATAGCAGCTTATTAAGCAAAAATCAGAACTGAACATGCACAAACTATTAAATGAAAACACAAACAAGAACATAAAGCATCATTAAATAAACTAACCAACAAGAGTTCAAGAATCAAGTATATATACATCCAAAGGGCACTCCATATGTACATCCATCCTTCATCCCTAAACTACTCCTACATTCCTCAAGGGGAATGAAAAGGTATCGAAACAACAACCAGTACTAAACTAATAGGGTAATCAATAACCCATTGCATAAAGAGTAGTCATCAGCTCGGAGAGAGTGATTACCTCATATCTGTGGAAGGCATCATCAATTCATTGTTCATCAAATACAACCTGGATAAGAAACTGTGTTTCCTACATTTTTTCCACTTCAAGTTCAATTTCAAAAGAAAGCATCTAACTTACCTCAGAGCTTACTAATCAAATACCCAAGAACAAATTAATGAATTAGCCAAAAAAGTATCATAGAAAGCAAGTTTATGCTACAGGCATAAAAGAAAAGGGGTAAAAAAGAAAAATGCAAGTTTCACATTTATACAAAAAAGAAACTTAATTTACAAGCAGTACTTATATCTATCTGACTGAAAAGGCCATATAAGCAACTCGGAACAAATCATATTCTCAGCTTGAACTCAGCCTCCAAAACTCCCAACACAATCAGCCCAAAAAGTATAAAAGATCAGTCTACAAATCACAGACTTGTTCAGTATAACAAGCATGCAGTAATCAGCTAACAAAGAAAATAAAATATCAATTCACAAGATACCCAGAAATTGAATCCAAAACCTGATGATTCTGATCATTTTCAGGTCAAAAAGCATATCGAAATCATCTTTGAAAAAACTTTAGCATATTCAACTAGAAAAGGAATTAATTAATTAAAATTCAGCCTAGAAACAAATGTTCAGCAATGAAAGCAAATTAGTTTAACCTCAAACACCGAAGCATGATCAGCTCATGAAATTAGTTTTTCTTTTTCACTTTAGGAACACAACATTGTTAAGATGACGGACAAAAGTTCAATTTCCATAATGCCAAAAATAATCACCATCTTCACACCGTCAAACAGCATAAAACACATATATTAAGAATATAAAAAGATCAAAACAAACATGAATTAAAGGGGAAAACAACAACCTAACACTAACAAAACGCACCATCAAACACAAATCTTGTAACACACACCCTCTTGTCACATCAAACAACAATCCACGAGGCCCTCCAAGTCCATTTAGCTAGATGAAACCAAAGCGAAATCACAAAAAACAAATTAACAAAAAAAAAAAAAGACCCATATCCAAACTCATTTACACTTTCTCCTAACAGATTTCATCAGTATAGCAAATTCAAACTTCAAAGGATAATAAGGATCCCATATCAAAACCTAGAAAACCGAAATAAATCCCTTTTTTTCCTTCAAACCATAGGTCACATACCCTTAATGGAAAAATCAACTATTAAACACTCTTTCCAATTCTCTTACATCATCAACACTGTTGCATAAACGACCCACCAAAATTCACTTGGTCACAAGTTACATATTCGTAGACCCACAAATTTCATTATTCCACAGAGAAAAAAAAATTATAGAAAAAGGGCCATATTTCAAGAGGTCTACAAATTAGAATAAAGAAAAAGAAAGCAGCGAAACGCAAAGGAAATTGAACATAACCCTTCACGATTTGCATCACCAAAATTCGGGTCTCAGGGCGCATTAGACAAACAGATTCACATAAAGTAAAAAAAATAAAAATAAAAAATTGGGAACAGAAGAACCCCTTTTCCGAAACATTAAATGATAAAACACGTAGGAGGCAGGGAAGAACCTTGGAATCTAAAGCTACCAGTGCGTCAGAGTGAGGATGTTGTGGTTGGCTTCTCCGAAGACGCGAGCATAGAACGAAAGCCCTTCTCTGTTTGGCTTGACGGCAAGAAAAGTGCACCTTGTTGTATTCATTTAGAAGTTAAAAACTTAAAATCAATAAATAGTAGTTAATGAATAATCATTTATTGTCTTAATTAATTACTTGGTCGTTAATTGGAATAAATTAGAAATATTTTTTAGTAAAATTATTTTCTATAAATATTAAATAGTTAATTCGTTATTTTTACAATAATTAATATAAATTAAATATTATAATTTTTTTAAAGTTAAAGATTAATTAAATTAAACACAATACCAAAATGTACTTGAAAAAATATGATATCATAATCAAGGGAATGTTTGTGAAAATAAAGTTTATAGTTCTTAAAACTACTTTGCAATAAAAAAACAATTAAAGGTATAAGAATAAAACTAATTAAGGGTTGGTTGAGTTAATAAACAGGTTCATCCTCATAAGATATGATGCAAGTTTAAATTTTAGTAAAAATTACTTTAGTTGAGAGATAATAAAAATTCATGTGCTCTAAGTTACCAACCATGAATTCGGGCCCATTTGTATTAGATTTTTTAAGAGTATAAGCGCTTTTTTGAAGTAATAAAAGTACTTTTTTTTAAACTAAAGAATTGAAGCTTTTAAAAAAAGCACTTTATGTGCTTTTTTGTTACACATGAAGTGTTTTTTTTAAAAACTTGAACTCTTTAGCTTCTAAAAAAATACTTTTATTATTTCAAAAAAGTATTTTTTCTTTTAAAAAAGTTAATACAAACGGACCCTTAGATAAAAGACTTAAAGAGCCTAACCCATAAAAATATCGTAGAACGCCACTTAACCTTTGGAGCTAATTATGATAGTTGACAAAAAGAAAATATAAAAATGAATCTTACTCAAAAAAATTTATTAAAAGTGGACCTCATAATACATGAGGGGGCCATGGCCTACTAATTTTTTTAAAAAAAATAGATTTTACATGCTTATTTTTATAATAAATTTTCAATTGGTTCCCCTACATAATAATATTCTCTTTAATCCCTTCATCAAAAGTGATCTATCTCAGCCTTATCCATTGTCAAATTAAGAATAGGTCAATGACATACATAAACGATCTCTAAAATAGAGAAGTGTGAATGAGAAAAGCCTTATCCATTGTCAAATTAAGAATAGGTCAATGACATACATAAACGATCTCTAAAATAGAGAAGTGTGAATGAGAAAGTGGTTTGACTATGAAGCTTGTATCCATATATTATTGGATACCGATTAAAGTGCATGAGTGCAAGTTGGTCGAATAGTTGTCACTGCCAATAGGAAAGTAATTTGGAGAATGGTGATCTATCATAGTTTTATGATGGGTTCACTTGACATGGTATATCACTTGGTCATCAAGTTTGAAGGAATTTTGTTTGGTTGAGCTTATAAGATTAACATGATATGTCACTCATTCCCAATTTTGAGTAAATTTTGTTCAATGAAGCTTATTAGGTTAACATGATCCATCATTTGTCTTGATTAAATTTACAAAATTAAGATGACCTATTACTCATTGAATATTATCAAGTTTTATTTTATGATGCTTAATGTCTAAGGTTCGGTCATGATGATCTTTGGTGATCACCATGAGTCATGTGCTTATGTAACTTATAATGCTTGTAAATGTTGCCCTAAACATTGTGTGGGGCTTGTCATCCCGTCCACAAGGATATCCTAAGTTGGCATGATGCCTCATTTTCTAAAGATCATTTAGTGATGGTTCATACACTTTTAAGTTTGGTAGGTTGGTAGGTTTAGGTGCAAGTTAATTTCAGTTATTGATTTAAAAATTTATTTGTGCCATTAATTGTTAGTTTGAGATCTCCTTAAAAATATGGGGGGAAATGTATGAATGAGCTTTATATGAAAATTTGAATGAAAAACTCATTAATAAATTTTTCATTGCAATTTTAAGGTGATATTAAATTGACTTTGAAAAGGAATTTTTTTTATCCAATTATGCATAAAGAAACAATTTTCTCTCATTTGACTCATTTCCTTTAAATTTGAAAAAGGTTTCTTAAAAAGGAATTGTTTGAGGGAATTTTAAAAATTATTATTTTTGGTGACCACTTATCCTCTTTAATTTTCTCCTTTCTCTCTTTATTTTCTTTGAAGAACCCTTTTAATTCAAAACGATATTTATTCATAGTTCTTTCCACTAATGGTGATAGTATCTAGAATGAGGAAATCACACTTTATTCATGTGGAACAGGTGTCATTTGACCTTACTTGTTGATTGTGGTATTGGTCAAATGCTTTAGCCTTCATCTTCTCAATATTTAGATGTACTTAGTGTATGTTTGTTTTTGATTATTTTACACTTAAAACATTTTTTTTTCAAAATCTCTCTCTTGGACATTTTGATTATATGCTATTTTAAATCCAAAAAAAGCTAATCCAAACATACTATTATTTTGATTAGGTATAATAGCACATCATCTTAACTTATAATTAACAATCGATGCATTCACAAGATATATAACATCACATAAAACAATGTATCGCTTATATATTACAATAAGTGTATATGATAACGAACAAGTCCATAATTAGCATAGAGGACATTAGACACCAACTATACGATGGATAGCAAGCCATCCATATATGTTTTGACTATAACTATCGAAATTGTTTTGGGTCATCTTGTTAACTCATTTTACTTTAAAAACTATATATTTGATTAGAGTTTATTTTTCATGAACCGAACAAATTTTGGATTGAGTTAACCTTGTCTAAAAAAGGTGTTCGGGCTAAATAAGCTAACTTGTTTAGCTTGCATAAATATGAGTGATATAAGTCAAATTTTTATCATATTGATTTATTTGGCAACTTTAATTTTAATAATAGGAACAAAATATATTTAGTGAATCCTTTAAGAAATTTTTTTATAATAATAAAATTTTAAAACCTTTATTATTTACATTTACGAATATTTTTAAATTTGTTAAAATTTTTAAAAAAACTTTAAACATTTACGCAAAAGGTCATCATTTAATTCTTATTCTCTTATTTTTTTGGTAATTAATTTTTTTCTTTTCCTTCCCATTTCAACCTACCATAACGTGTGCACACACTACCGCGAAGCACGTGTCACTCACTCTCTTTTAATGCATAACCTAACCCCACAAAAATTGTTATCATAAAAGAAAAACGAATTCTATTCGAAAAGCGTTTTCTCCTACATGCGCGAAACTCGCTCTCTCTCTCTCTCTCTACTCTGTTAGACTGTTACTCGTCGACGATCCTTGCTCGAAGCACTATAACACGAGATAACGCCAGATTCAAACCCTCTCACTCATCACTGATCACCGACACACCTAACCGGAGCACCGCCGTCGCCGTCGCCGTCGCCGCCACCTACCGCTGCCGAGGGTTCCGGTTCCTCTCTCGCCGCCGTTCATCGGCGCCTCCTTCGGGTGAGTTTCCGATGACGCTTTTGTTACTTCGTTCGTATAGTTGCTGCCTATTTTTTTTTTTAAATAGTTTTTCGGTTGCAGTTTTGCCTGTTTTATTTTTATTTTATTTTTTATAGTTTGTTTGTTTTCTTATTGGAACGAGTTTTGCTGCCTTTTCTCAGTGTATAATTTTTGGATTGAGTTCATGAGGTTTTGTGAAAGAAGCGTAACAGAGGATACGCAGGACTCATTCTTTTAGAGGGGGATATATGGTGGTGAATTTCGATTAAAAACGATGAAATTGCTGATATGGCAGTCATAATAGATGGGGTTTTTGATGAAATTAGGTGCTTGAGACAGAAAATGAATTCTTGGTTAAAATATAAAATTAACCACTCAAGTGGTCAATTAAGTTGCTGAGTGGTTACTCATTAAACCACTCTTTGGACATCGTTAACCAATTGAGGGGCTAATTATTCCTAAACTAGACACATTTTTTTTAACCAAGAATTCTTTTTATTTATTTATTTATAATTTCCCAATATTTTTCTCTTTCTTTTCTTGGTTGTGGTTGTGTGTTGGGGGCGGGGGGTGGATTTCTTTTATTTTTTATTTTTTTGGGGTTTCACTAACATGCTTGTAATTAATTTCAGTGGAACTATGCAAATATTGATGTTGCATATGCGAAGATAATACACCAGCAATGTTTGAAGGACTGGTTCATCAGTTGCTTCTGGGTTACCTGGGCCGATATTTCAAAGATATCCAGAAAGAGCAGCTGAAGATTAGACTTGGTACGTGACACAGTGGTATTCCTTCTTTAGTTCTTATTTTCTTTCGATTGCTTTTTTAAGTTATACTTATAGTTGTCTTGAACATGATTTTTTAGCATGTTAAAGTAGGCAAAAGTTCTATTCATTGCTGAATATGGAGTAGCAGGCACTGTAATCTATGCTATCAGCATTTGTTTCTCTTAGTATGAGAGTCAGTTTTCTAGTAACTCCCATGAACATTGAAAGTTACATAAGTAATTATATGATCACACTGTATTGCCTAGAGTCATAATAGTTGACTTTTGGGAGCATGTATGTTTGTTGGATGATTTTCATGAATCATATAGTTGCCTATTGTTGTAGTACTTACCTTTTGGGTGCATGTAAGTATGCCAGGATGTTTTCATTTCATGGTGCTGTTGTTGCCATGTAGAGGTTGAGTTTATTGCAGTGATATACGGCTTATTTAACTCTAAATGGTGGCTTTAACTTTTACTTGTTATTGAGTCACTAAGTTCATTTCATGCGGTGGTGTACATTGATACCCTTCCTGCTGTCCCTTATTCTTACAGAAGTTAATTCTATTAGTTTGTGATTGTGAACCAATGCATCTCGCAATCCACCAGAGGGAAATCCTTGATATGGACTACCAGTGTACCACGGGCTAAAGGATGTAAAGTTTCCTATATGTAAAATGTTTTTTGTGGAATTTTTTTCAACTTTATGAACTTTTGAATGTCAGTAGGTATGCATGTTCATTTAATTCTTTCCAATTTGCTTGTGTACTTCGACTGTACACATGCTGTTCTCCCATTTGGCTATTTTACTGCAATGTTACTAATCTTACTAATCATAATGAGGAGAATAAAATTAAATATTTAAAAATATAAATATTTGTACTTTAAATGAAGGTTGTTTGTGAACTGATGTTGGAGTTGAATGTGTATTGTTGCTTAGAGGAAGTACTATTGGAGAATGTGGAGCTGATACTTGAAGCATTTGATTATCTCCAGCTTCCATTTGCACTAAAGCAAGGTATTTTAATCTCATCCTCCTACAAACGTTTAACTAAGTTCTCCCACTTATAATTATAGTGCACCCTTTTCTTTTCTTTTTCCTGATGAATTGGTTCATTAGATGATGCATGGATGGCACAATGCATGCATAGAAGAGCTCCTATTTTTTTCTTTCCTAATGAAGCTTGAAAATTTTGGCTAGGTCGAGTTGGGAGGTTAAGCATCAAAATTCCATGGAAAAAGCCCTGGGACCCCATTATAATCATTTTAGAGGATGTCTTTATTTCTGCATCCCAGCGAGGTGATCAAGAGGTACTTAATTCTATCACTCAGTGTCTGACCATCTGTTCGTTTCAAAAGCTTTGACAACCTATGCCTTGTAACCATTATTTATGTGTCAATTGAAGAATTAATGAAAATAAGAAAGAACAAAAAAAGTTTAGATACTCAGTCATATCATTTATAGCTGAACGATTTTGTTATGTACATTATTTATTATACAGTTTATTAGCAATTCAATTTTGTTGTGATAGTGGAGTGCTGATGCTGTTGAAAAGAGAGAATTTGCTGGCAAAAAGGCCAAGCTAGCAGCAGCAGAGTTAGGAAAATTATCCAGACGTGTGTGTGGTAAGCCATTTAACTTCAATTTGAAGTGCTATCATTGTGCTTTATGTTCATACATTTTTTAGTTATTCCTCATGAAATTCTTCTTTTATCCAAAACGAAAAGAGAAAAAAGAATAGTAAATAGATCTGGCTCCTCTATTGCAATATACTGACATTTTAGATAATTTTCCTGATTCGATGCGTTGTGTTTGTGTAGCCACTGGATGTGACTGAATAATTTTGAACTCTCCTTCTTAATAAAGCATCTGTTCAAAGTCAAAATACACACACTCTCTCTCTGAAATACTTTTTGTAGTATGTTTTGTTGTGGAAATTTCAGTGGATAAGTTTAAATTTATTTAGTTAAATTAATCTTGTTAAGTATTAGTGTTGACTGTTGATGATGATGGTGATGATAATGTTGTTAATATTGTTATTGTTCTAGTCTCTCAAGTTTTAGAGAAATTTTTAATTCTAATTTTCCAATTAATTTCACTTGAAAACAGAGAAATTATGCTGGAATTATGTGTCTTGACTGTCCACACAAGGTTCTATTTATATTAGTGTCAGTATTAATTACAAGGATATACAATCCTAATCAAATAAGAAAATAATTCCCAATTGATTATACAATAACTCCTAATTGATTCTACCATATATACATGATATGCTGATGATCTAAGTTATTCTAGCACTCCCCCTCAAGTTGGTGCGTATATATCATATGTGCCAAGCTTGTTACATATATAATTGACTCAGGGACCTCTAAGAACCTTAGTGATAATATCCGCTAGCTAGTCATTTGAATTTACAAAAGCAGTAGCAATTTCTCCTGAATGAATTTTCTCCCTAATAAAATGACAATCAATCTCAATGTGCTTGGTCCTTTCATGAAAGTCATCATTTGAGGCTATATGTAGAGTTGCTTAATTATCACATATGAGCTTCATTGGCTGTGATGCACAGATGTTCAATTCTTTGAGCAACTGTCTTAACCAGGTGAGTTCACATGTCACGGTTCCCATTTCTTGATACTCAGCTTTTGTACTTGATTTGGCAACTATAGTTTGCTTCTTACTTTTCCATGATTTCCGGATTCCTCCAAAAAGAACATAGTAGCTTGTAGTAGAACGTCTATTTGAAGGAGAACCTTATCTTCATATAGTAAACCTTTTCCTAGTGCTCCTTTAATGTATCAAAGTATGCCAACATCATCCCAGTGAGACTCACATGGTGAATCAAGGAATTGACTTACCATGCTCACAGTAAAAGAGATATTTGGACTTGTTACTGTGAAGTAATTCAATTTTCCAACTAACCTCCGATAACGTGCAAGATCTGATATTGGCTCCCCTTGTCCTGGTAGAAGCTGGACATTGGGATCCATAGGTGTATTGATGGGTTTACACCCTAACATGCCAAAGCGTATTTCCTCTAGGAGATAGAAATTCCATGACTAGACTGTGCAACCTCAATTCCTAGGCAGTATTGAAGCTTATCTAGGTCCTTGGTTTGAAAATGCTTAAATAAGTGCTGCTTTAATTGTTCAATGCCAATTTGGTCATTTCCAGTGATGACAATGTCATCCACATAAACAACAAGGTAGATGCATTGATTGGGTGATTGATGCCAATAGAAAATAGAGTGATCGGCTTCACTATGAGTCATGCCTAAAGCTTGAACAACTGTGCTGAAACAGCCAAACCAAGCTTGAGGGGACTGCTTTAGACTTTAGACCATACAAATATTTCCAGACCTTGCACACCAATCCAGACTCCCCCTGAGTAACAAAGCTAGGTGGTTGTTTCATATAAACTTCCTCTTATAAATCACCATGTAGGAAGGCATTCTTTACTTCCAATTAATAAATAGTATCATGCCGAACAACAACCATGGCGAGGAAGAGTTGATCAGAGGCAATCTTAGTAACCGGAGAAAAAGTATCATGTAGTCAAGAGCAAAGATTTGTGTGTAGCCCTTGGCTACTAAATGAGCTTCCAAACGGTGAAGCCATTTGGACCAACTTTAATTGTAAACACCCACCAACAGCCAATGGTAGATGTTAATTATTGTTAATGATTATTCTGTTTTCTTTATTATGAGTGGGAAACATTGCTTTAGAGATGAAATGATTCTGATCATTTCAGATCATTCTTTCCAGCTAAGTGGGGACATGATTCTGATCATTTCAGATCATTCTTTCCAGCTAAGTGTGTCCCCACCCACTACTTGTAATGTTGTAAATCTGTATCTATAAAGAAGAGAGCTTGAGGGTTAATTAACCAATCAAGCATAATCAATAGTATTTTTTAGTTTCAAGTCGGTATCCAGAGCCTCTGGTTCAATCTCCAGCGACTTCCACCGCCGTGAAATCATCTCCGGCGACTTCCACCGCCGTGAAATCATCTCCGGCGACTTCCACCGCCGTGAAATCATTCCGGCAACTTCCATTGCCGTGAAACCATCACCGGCAGAGTTCCACTGCCGTGAAACCTCCATTTCCGGCCACTCACCGCCGTGAAACCTCCATTTCCGGTCACTCAACGTCTGTCAGCATCAAAGGAATTTTTCAGGTACTTGGGCGCTCAAGCGCAAGATTCCCAGCGCTCGAGCGCAAGAAGGTCAGCATCAAAGGAATTTCTCAGGTACTTGGGCGCTCAAGCGCAAGATTTCCAGCGCTCGAGCACAAGAAGGTCAGCATCAAAATCTCAGCACCCACGCGCCGCCACCAACCCGCCTCAGACTCCTGTTGCCACCTCTGAATTTCCCTCATGGCCTCCACTACAGAATCTTCCTCTGTTACCTCTGATTCCTCTAAAAAAAGTTTGGTTTCTTTTGCCTTTTCGGGCACCCCTACTATCACATCTCAGAAATTAAATGGCAAAAATTATTTGGATTGGCATGCTGCTGTTGATGTATGGTTTTTAGGCCAGGGACTTTCCGATCACTTGACCAAAAAGGCCGAGGACATCCCTGCTGATGAACGGGACCAGTGGAAGCGAGCTGACTATCAACTAGTATCCTTATTATGGCAATCAATTGACTCGAAGCTATTGGTCCACTACCGTACCTACAAGACATGTCATGATATATGGGAGAAAGCTCGAAGTGTTTACTCCAACGATGTTCAACGCTTGTATGACTCTGTTCATAATTTGACAACTCTCCAAATGACAGATCATGACTTACCCTCATATTTGAACAAAGCCCACCCACCATTGAAGAAATTAAACCTGATCTTGGTAGCGATAATCTGCAAAGTATGTTGGACAAGCTTGACAACTTGTATATGGTATTTGTTCTCCATGGTCTACACAGGGATTTTGAATCGGTTCACAATCAAATCTTGACCAATGCTGCTGTCCCTAAAGTGGAAGATCTCATTAACCGCCTAATGCGAGTTCCTTCACCTACAACAACCTTTGGCAGTAGTTCCCAAGCAATTTCAGATTCTTTAGCTTTTATCTCTCATTCAAATGACCGTGGTGGTCGAGGTCGTGGCTATGGTGGAAGAGGTGGTCGTGGCACTGGGAATCGGCCCCAATGCACTCACTGTAAGCGCTTGGGGCACACTCAAGACAGGTGTTACTTTCTACATGGGTTCCTTGACAAATCAGCTAATGTGACACAATCATTGGCACCGAAAACTGCAAAGAAAGATGAGTTTTGGGGTGCCAACCAGAATTCTCTATCAGACCAAGAATCTAAGGAGTACCTTCAGCTCAAGGCAGCCCAACAACCTTCGTCTTTCGCTACTATAGCTCATACTGGTAACTCTACGGCTTGCCTCTCTCATTCTTCGTCTGCTGGATCCTGGATTTTGGATTCTGGTGCTTCCGATCACATAGCTGGTAATCCTTCCTTTTTCTCTACATTATCATCTCCTAAGACACCACACCATATCACCCTCGCCGATGGTTCTAAAGCTAAAGCCACAGGCATTGGTCAAGCATCACCTCTCCCATCTTTATCTTTAGATTCTGTTCTGTTTATACTCGGTTGTCCATTCAATTTAATTTCTCTTAGTCAACTCACTCGCACTCTTAACTGTTCTGTAACCTTTACTGCTGATTTTTTTCTTATTCAGGACCGGGGTACGGGACAGATGATTGGAGCAGGATTTGAATCACGTGGTCTTTACTATCTTCAGCCTCCTTCCTCAACCATATGTGCTGTTATCGAATCTCCTTATCTTCTTCATTGTCGTTTAGGGCATCCGAGTCTCAATAAATTCAAGAAGATGGTTTCCCATCTCTCTCATTTGCAGTCTTTCAAGTGTGAGTCATGTCAACTGGGAAAGCATGTCCGTGCTTCCTTCCCAAGTCAGGTCAATAACAAGATAGAGTCTCTGTTTTCTCTTATTCACTCTGATGTTTGGGGTCCAAGTCGCGTCAATTCTATTCAAGGCTTTCGGTATTTTGTTATTTTCATTGATGACTTCTCAAGATGTACGTGAGTTTTCTTAATGAAAGATCGTTCGGAGTTGTTTACTATTTTTCAAAACTTCTTCAATGAAATTCAAACTCAGTTTGGAAAAAATATTCACGTTTTACACAGTGATAATGCAAAAGAATATTTTTCTGCTCCTTTTAATTCTTTCATGACATCTCATGGCATGATTCATCAATCCTCTTGTCCGCATACACCCCAACAAAATGGTGTAGCTGAAAGAAAACATCGTCATCTCATTGAAACAGCCCGTACTCTGTTATTACATGCCAATACCCCTTAAAGTTTTGGGGTGATGCTGTTCTCACTGCAGGTTATTTAATAAATCGTATGCCATCATCTGTATTAAATAATCAAGTCCCTTATTCTATTTTGTTTCCTAAGGAACCCCTTTATATTGTTTCCCCTCGTGTTTTTGGCTGCACTTGTTTTGTACATGATCTCTCTCCAGGTCTAGATAAATTATTTGCTCGTGCTATTAAATGTATTTTTCTTGGTTATTCTCGGGTCCAGAAAGGGTATCGATGTTATTCTCCCTCCTTGCATCGTTTTTACCTATCTGCAGATGTTACATTCTTTGAGGATGCTCCTTACTTCACATCTCCTGTGGAACATGCCTCCATCTCTCAGGTCTTACCAATTCCTTATCTTGATCCAGAAGTCTCTATTACTCCAGACTCACCGGTCTCAGATTTCCCATCTCCACCAGTGCCTGCTTTGCCTCCACCACTTATTACTTATCACCGCCGATCACACATTCCAATCCCGGAGGCTGTTATCTCCCCAGATCCATGTGATTCATCTCTTGCACCTGCATCTCCACCTGCCACGGGCCAACCTGAACCATCAGCTGACCTGCCTTTAGCTCTACGAAAAGGTATACGCTCTACCCGAAATCCTCATCCTATCTATAACTTCTTGAGCTACCATCGTTTATCTTCACCCCATTATACCTTTGTTTCTGCTTTGTCATCCATTTCTATTCCTAAAACTGTTCAGGAAGCTCTTTCCCATCCAGGATGACGACAGGCTATGTTTGATGAGATGGCAGCCTTGGATTCTAATCACACATGGACTCTGGTCCCTTCCCCTCCCGGGAAGTCTATAGTTGGTTGTCGATAGGTTTTCACTGTCAAAATCGGTCCTGATGGACAGGTGGATTGCTTGAAAGCTCGTCTTGTGGCTAAAGGCTATACTCAAATTTTTGGTCTTGACTATGGCGACACTTTCTCTCCTGTTGCTAAAATGGCATCCGTACGACTCTTTTTGTCAATGGCTGCCATGAATCACTGGCCCCTTTATCAGTTGGACATAAAAAATGCTTTCCTACATGGTGACTTGGAAGAGGAAGTCTATATGAAGCAACCACCTGGGTTTGTTGCTTAGGGGGAGTCCAGACTAGTTTGTCGATTGCACAAATCCCTCTATGGGCTCAAACAGTCTCCCAGGGCATGGTTTGCAAGATTTAGCCAAGTCATACAACAATTTGGTATGGTTCGAAGTGAGGCAGATCATTCTGTGTTCTATAAACATTCATCCTCTAATAAATATATCTACCTTGTTGTCTATGTGGATGATATTGTTATTACAGGAAATGATTATGAGAACATCAATAATCTAAAACAGCACTTATTTCAACATTTTCAAACTAAGGACTTGGGCCGACTACGATATTTCCTTGGAATTGAAGTTGCTCAGTCAAAAGCAGGAATTGCCATATCTCAAAGGAAGTATGCTCTTGACATTTTGAAAGAAACCGGAATGCTAGATTGCAAACCAATTGATACTCCTATGGACCCGAACATTAAACTTCTGCCAGATCAGGGGGAGCCTTATCCAGATCAAGGAAGGTATCGGAGACTTGTAGGAAAACTAAATTATCTCACCATAACCAGACCAGATATATCTTTTGCGGTCAGTGTAGTGAGCCAGTTCCTCAACTCTCCTTGTAACAGCCATTGGGATGCATTGATTCGAATTCTAAGGTATATCAAGAGTTCTCCAGGAAAGGGATTGGTTTATGAAAATAGAGGCCATACAGACATTGTTGCATATACAGATGCAGATTGGGCAGGATCTCCTAGTGATAGAAGGTCAACTTCTGGGTATTGTGTCCTCATTGGGGGAAATCTCATCTCTTGGAAAAGCAAGAAGCAAAATGTAGTTGCAAGATCAAGTGCGGAAGCAGAATATCGAGCTATGGCTCTTACTACTTGTGAACTTGTATGGATAAAACAACTACTCCAGGAGTTAAAATTTTGCATACGAAGCCCTATGCAACTCATTTGTGATAACCAGGCAGCATTGCACATTGCATCCAATCCGGTTTTTCATGAGCGAACTAAACATATAGAGATTGATTGCCATTTCATCCGAGAGAAAGTTATCTCTGGAGAAATCATTACTTCATTTGTGAACTCCAATGACCAACTAGCGGATATCTTTACTAAGTCCCTTCGAGCATCAAGAATAACTTACATATGTAACAAGCTTGATGCATATGATCTATATGCACCAGCTTGAGGGGGAGTGTTAATTATTGTTAATGATTATTCTGTTTTCTTTATTATGAGTGGGAAACATTGCTTTAGAGATGAAATGATTCTGATCATTTCAGATCATTCTTTCCAGCTAAGTGGGGACATGATTCTGATCATTTCAGATCATTCTTTCCAGCTAAGTGTGTCCCCACCCACTACTTGTAATGTTGTAAATCTGTATCTATAAAGAAGAGAGCTTGAAGGTTAATTAACCAATCAAGCATAATCAATAGTATTTTTCAGTTTCAAGTGTAGATTTACTAGCTGGTTTAGAAACTAGATCCCATGTGCCATTATAATGTAGGGCATACATCTCATCTAGCATCTCTTGGCGCCAGCTTGGATGAGATAGTGCTTTACCTGTGGTTTTAGGAATGGAAACAAAGGACAAACTCGAAACAAAGGTGTAATGTTGTGAAGAAAGGTGGTCATAAATAAGAAAAAGATAAAAGGGATGTGGGTTACAAGTAAACCGTTTACCTTTTCGAATAGCAATGGGAGAACAATCCGATGTGGGAATGACAGGTGGGGGTAGTGAGTCATCAAGAACATCCTCTGAGATAGGTTTGGCACTGGTGGGCAGTCGTGGTCGACGTTGAAAAGTAATAAGAGGGCGAGAAGGACCAGAGGCAGAAACAGGACTAGGAGTTCTGGATTTAATAGAGGGATCATAAAAAGGAACAAGGAAAATAATGCCTACTTGAGAAACATGAAAGTGAAGGGTTGCTGATCGAAAAAGGTGATATTGGCATACATAACATAACGATCTAAATTGGGAGAATAGCAATGATATCCTTTTTGGAGACGTGAGTATTCCGTGGAAAAGACACTTGTAAGCTTTTGCAGTGAGCTTGTCCTTACCTGGAGTAAGATTATGAATGGTACAACAAAAAACATAAGGAGACACATGACAAGCAGGTGTATCGAGAAGCAAAACATAATGAGGAACCTGATTACTTAACACGAGAGCATGCGGTTAATCTGATAATATATGCAAGAGTAAAGTTCGGGCTGTTTCAATTAAGCGACGATTTTTACGTTTAGCTACTTCATTTTGTTGTGGAGTATGAGGACAAGTTGTTTGATGGAAGATAACTTGTTTTGACATGAATTCCTCAAAATGGGTAGTTAGATATTCATGTGCATTATTAGTACATAGAATATAAATGGTTTTACCAAATTGAGTACGAATTTCAGCATAAAACTTCTGAAATATGGAAAATAACTCAAAACGATTTCTCATTAAAAAGACCCTAATGCAACTGGAATAATCATCAACAAAGGTTACAAAATACTGAAATCCTAAACTAGAATTGACACGACTTGGTACCTATATTTCAGAAATAACAAGAGAGAAGGGTGAGTAAGCTCTTTTATTGACACGATTAGGGAAGGAAGCATGGGTGTGCTTTCCTTTCAGACAAGACTCACAATCTAAAGAATGTAAACTAGAAAGGTGAGGAACCATCAGTTGATGTTTGGAGAGATTGGGATGTCGAAAATGGTTGTGAATAAGTTTAGGATAATCTGTTTTGGCGCATGCCACTAGATAACTAGGTTCATCAAGATTGTAAAGTCCTCTTGACTCACGACTGACTCCAATCGTTCCCCTCGTACCTTGCTCCTGCACAAGAACAAAGTTTTTAGTGAAGGTAATGGAACAGTGAAGAGATCGAACCAACTGACTAATTGATATTAAGTTAAAAGGACTACTAGGTACTTAAAAAACTGGTGTTAAAGGCAAGAAGGGCATGGTCGTGATTGACCGATACCGTGAACAATTGGTTTGGTTCCATTAGCATGGTTAACAACCTAACAGGAGGTATGATACCTTAATAAGTATGAGAAGTGAGAAGATCCTTATTACCATAGAGATGATTAGAAGCACCAGAGTCTATTATCCATGGCTAAAGAGATGATGGAGAAATGCTGGCAATGGGATTACCAGTTTGTTCAGCTGTAGTATTAGCTGATGAAGGCTGTGAAATTGCTTTAAAGCGGTGGAAGGCCTCATAGTCTCTAGTAGGGATTGCCACACTAGAGGTGGATGAAGCTGGCTCGGCCTAAGCAAAGTTGGCTAATGGTCTTGGTCTACCATGTTTCTCCTAGCAACGCTCCTCCAAGTGTTCTAATTTGTTACAGAAAGTGTAGCTTTGTTTGTTACCTCCGTCACGACCACGATCACGTCCACGACCACAACCACCCAAATTACTAGCTTGTGAGATAAGAGCAGAAGATTCCACTATTGGCATGGTTGAGGAAGCAGATGTAGTTGGTGGTGCCATATCAGAGATATTCAGTAAACGCTGAAAGGTCTGAGATAGTCAAATTGGCTGGCGTACATGCTCCAATTCTGTGGAAGAGCTGAAGTATGAGAACCATACCAAAACATTCTTGTTGGTTTTTGTGTTCAGCTTGATTGTTAGTGTAGGGCATCATGGCAGAAAATTCTTGAATTAATGAGTGGGATTTCCTAAGAAAGGTTTCTATACGAGTATTCAGTTTTTGTAGGCTCATCATATTAGAAACAATGGAATAGAGGCGCTGTATATCATTAGTGTAGCAATTTGCCACGCCTCTTAACAAGTCTCAAAAGGTTGAAAAATATCCACTAGATTCGGATCAACGGACTGCCAGAGTACATTGAGAAGTTGAGCATCAACCTTCGTTCTGGTAGGTTGATCAGCTGCTGGGACATCTGTGAGCTTCTTGGAAGATGCTCTGACTTCCCTTATCCTGAAAACAAATTTTCATGGAAGTTGACCAAGACTTTTAAGTGGCTGATCCGTTTAATTTCTTGGTTGTAATTGACAGATACTTATGTTGGACTATATGAAGGAGCTTTTGGAGTAAAGTCTGATGAAATAGACTCAAAAACACTAGAAACACCAGAAGCATTGTTTGCCATTCTGAAAAAGAAAAAATTGAAGACTAAACAGTGAGGAAACACTTGTGCTATGTTAGGTAAAAGCTAAAATAGGCTTTGCGGGTCTGGAATCAAGAGAAAAACAGCAAGAACACGTTACAAACAGAACATGAGCACTCAAACCGAGGGACCCACAACTGGAACATCCTTGAAACTGGCAAGATGCATGTCGAAGTGGGCTGGGCAATGTTCTTGAGGTGTTTTCGCTCGGTTTGGTGGAAGATTGAAGTGCAAAAAATTGAAGTCTAAACAGTGAGGAAACACTTGTGCTATGTTAGATAAAAGCTAAAATAGGCTTTGCAGGTCTGGAATCAAGAGAAAAACAGCAAGAACACGTTACAAACAGAACATGAGCACTCAAACCGAGGGACCCACAACTGGACTGTCCTTGAAACTGGCAAGATGCATGTCGAAGTGGGCTGGGCAATGTTCTTGAGGTGTTTTTGCTCGGTTTGGTGGAAGATTGAAGTGCAACGTGGAATGAGACTGCCAGAATTACGGCACGACAGTGGGCACAACGGATTAGGGTTTGTTTGAAGAGACAGGGCAAAGCCATGCTCCAATACCATTTTGAAAACAGAGAAATTATGCTGGAATTGTGTGTCTTGAAAGTCCACACAAGGTTCTATTTATATTAGTGTGGACATTAATTTCAAAGATATAAAATATATTAGTGTCAAACTTAATTACACATATACAATCCTAATCAAATAAGAGAATAATTCCTAATTGATTCTACCATATATACATGATATGCTGAAGATATCTCAGATATTCTAACAATTTCTAATTGGTGAAATTGGTGCCTCTTTAGGTGGCAATGACATTTGCTTTGGCTACCAAAATTACTAACATGATAACAAAAAGTGATGTGACAGTGCTTATAATTTGGCATTTGTTTTGCTTTGATTGCATCTTCAAATAGGGATTACATAGCTTTCTATAAGTTTATTTTTATGGCCTCTCTTATTGCCTATTAACAACTAGGGTGAAAAGGAAAGGCAATCGCCTTGTCTAAGTCCTATCTGTCCACGAAACCAAGACCTAGGCTGCCCATTCACTATAATAGAAAAGGTAGTGGTTGAGAAACATCCAAAAATCCACTTGATCCAACTTTTACAAAGCCTTTCTTGTCAAGAGCCTCATCTAAGAAACCCAGCTCACCTGATCATAAACCTTCTCAAGGTCAAGCTTAAAAATTAACCCACATTTCCTTCTCCTTCTAACAACCTCCACCACTTCATTGGCTATCAAAACAGCGTCTAGAATCTGTTTTCCTGCACTGAAAGCACTCTGATTTTCTGAAATGGTGTCAGGTAAAACCTCTTTCAATATAACAGAGATGATGAGCTTGTAAAGACTAGTTACAAGACTTACTGGTCAGTAATCTTTCACCTTGGTTACTTGGTAGACCTATCCTTATTAACGTTGAATTCATGCTCACACCAACCTTGCCATTGTGGTAAAACTCAGCAAACTCCCTGAGAAGGTCTTCTTTAAAGACGCCTCAACAACTTTGGTAGAAAGCAACAGTCTGGAGATTTTTCCTTATCCGAAGTCCAAATAGGGCTTTAGATTTTAGCAAACCTTGATTTGAGAGATAGGGAGCCAATCTAGAACTTCAATAGAAGTCCTCAAGAGGGATTTTCCTTTGTATTCAAAGAAGTAAAACACTGAGTTATTTCTTTTGCTTTATGATACCCTTCCTTGAGCTCCAACTCCTTGATAAAGCTCCTCCTCCTCCTACCAGTGACTACTCTTCTTGACCCATTTAAGCCTAGATTTCTGTCTCCAATTGCTTTCCTCTTTGAGAAAAATCTTTTCGTATTCATTCCTTAACTTTGACCTTTCTCCCTTTGTGCCCTGGAAAGAATTCTCTCAAATTCTAACTTTTCCGAGGAACCAATCTCTTGTAAGATTTTGTATTTTCTTAACCTTAGGTCCTCAAAACGTTCCGTGTCCACTCCTTTAACCTCTCCTTAAGAGATTTCATTTTCTTCATGGACTTAAAACCTTTCCAACCCTTGTCTGAGTCTCTAGTCGCTTCCTACTCACCTTTAACAAAAGGGAGGAATGAGTAGTGATTGTTAGAATTAATCATATGATAAATGTGCTAACATATGTTAATTATGTTGGTCATGTTAATTGTGTAGTCAAATGTCATTATTATAGTCCTTTGAGTGGTCCTAGAATGATTGTAATCACTCTATAAATAGGGTGTGGTGTTTAGCATAGTAACACACAATTTGTACACAATTTTTCTCCATAATTCTCTCTCTTTCAACATGGTATCAGAGCAGTATCATCCACCGTGACCTGTGCCACAGTTGCTTCCGCTATCTGAGTTCTAAAAATATGGATCTCCCCTCCCACAATGTCTTCTTTCTTGACTCTCTTCTTCCTGTTGGCAGTGCACAGACTCCAGCCATCAGAATCTCACCATTCCAGCCTACCCATGGTTGCCACTCACCCTTTCCAGCCAACACCAGTGGCTGTGTTTGTTTCTCCGGCGTGTTTTACTATACTGCCGCTGCTGCTATCCATGTGCCACGCATTGCCGGTGGCCTTCCATCCATGCACCGGCGTGTGGAGGCACGTCAACCATCATATTCACCGGCTTTCAGCCCAGATTGACCTGTCTCCCTTTTTCAGTCACTTTGCTAACTGATTAATGGAGAATCCTGGACTGTGCCTGTTCGTTCCTTTTCCCCCCCTCTTTACAACTGTGCATCACACCAGCTGCATTCGAGAAGCCTGCTTTTGCCTCCAGCATCCCCCTTCATCCACTCTGCTCAGATCTGCCACAGTTCCACCTTCCCAGTGCGTGAAAGCTCGTCTCTAGCCAATCTCTGCATAGACCACACCGACTCCACCATTCAACACCGGGCCAAGCTATTTTCTTCCTCCCATCCCGCTGTGCTCTAATTCCAGCGGCGCATTCACCAGTGGTGCATACTGGACCGAGATTTTCCAGTCCCATTTCTTCCTTTTACATGGCTGTGCATCATACCAACTGCATCTGGACACGTGCTCTCACCTCGGTGAACCCCAGATCAGGATAGAAAGCTCCAGCCCGTTGTCCTAATTCTAGCGGCGTGTTCACCACTGGTGCCTTCCTGCTGTGCTCTCATTCCAGCGGTGTTCTCATTATCTTCTTGGCTTGCAACTGGTGTACCACCTTTTCCAGCAGCAATTTCCCCAGAAATGGTCGCCAGCCCTTGTCCAGTATAATCCACCTCTTCAAGGGGCTGTTTGACTGTGCATCCACCGTGGCTTATCCTTTGTTTGGACTTTTTGTTCTCTACATTTTTTGTGCTGGTTGTCTTGGAATTGGGACTGTTTGGTTGTAACAAGCTGTGAGCTTAGTAAGCTCTAGCTTGAAGGGGAGTATTAGAATTAATCACATGATAAATATGCTAGCATATGTTAATTATGCTAGCATATGTTAATTATGCTAGCATATGTTAATTATGCTAGCACATGTTAATTGTGTAGTCAATGTCATTATTATAGTTTAGTTATTTCGTAGTCTTGTATAGGTTATTAATAAGTCCTTTGAGTGGTAATAGAATGATTGTAATCACTGTGTGGTGTTTAGCCTAGTAACACACAATTGATACAATTTATGCACACAATTTTCTCCCTAATTTTCTTTCTTTCAGTGATTAATCTACATGTTCTCAAAGAAGAAACAGGGACAGGAAAGCTTTATTGTTTATTGAAAAGTTTGTTTTGCCTTTTTTCTATAAAACAATGATTGTTTTAGAAAAAAAATATTTTTTAGTTTTACTTTGTTCCATCTTTTACCTTTACTAGAGAGGGTATATTATTTTCCTCTGTTTTTGTACTTTTTCTCACCTCTTTCAAATGAAATTTATGAGAAAAGAATATTAGTCTTTCACAAGAATAAATTTGAGTTTTTGACCTATACTAATTCTGTGTACTGGTCAACTTATTATTAGGGTGAGACTGACATGCTGTTTCATTGAAATATTTGTATATCTGGTTTTTATTAATAACTTTATTTTCTGCAGGTAGTCATGCTGGGCAATCATTTATTTCTCACATCACTGCAAAGGTACGATTATTTTACCCGGATATTATTGTTGTTTCTGCCTATGTTAGTTTCTTCATGTCAATCCAATTTTGTTCCTCATTGATGGTGTCAAGGAGTAAGTCTCTTAAAAGCTTAAGCTGTAAGGTACAGGCCTAGGAATGGTTTTTGGCTACTTGGTTGAAGAGGCTTTGATACCATGTCAAATACTATCTATCTCTCCTAAAAGCTGAAGTTGTTAGGTGCTGGCCTAGGAATGGTTTTTTATCTTTAGCAGATGGTAAAAAATCAACTTGTTATTCTTGTGTTGGATAAGATTGTTATTTTGGTTTCCCTATGGTATTCAGCTAATGGGGGTATCTTTAACTCACATGCACAAACACATGCTATATAGTTTGTAGTAATAATCTCATACTTGGCACCACTGATGCTTTATCGGGATTTATGATTTTATATAAGCACTATTGCTTTATGCTTTTTCTTTCAGATTCTTGACAGCATTCAAGTGGACATACGGAATTTTCATGTTTTATACAGTGATGCACAAAATGATCTGGTAAGTTTATCTTTATGTCATACATTTTGTTTCTTCAAGTTACCTAGGGTTCTGTGTCTTGCATTAAAATCTACAGTTTTTAAGGATTTGCTTGTCAAGATCTTACTTTGATGGACACTTGTTTATTTTTACTATAATTTTCCAGGGACATATTATGTTTGGTTTGAAGTTTTCTAAATTGACCATGAAGCAAAATCTTTCTGGGTAATGCTCTCTTACTTTCATCTTACTTGTAACCGACATTGTTTAAATACTTTTTTTTTGTAGATTTATAAACAGAGGTTGTTTGGACCTCTTCATGGGCTCTGGAATATTCTGTTTTGCATTTGGCATGATTATCTTCTAGATTTTCTGTCTTCATTGAAAGTGCTACACAATGGGACAAAAAACATATGTGGGTGCTTAACTTTTGACCTTCTCATTGTTTGCTTTTTCTTAATATTACATTTTAACCTGCATCCCATTACTAATAATATTTCTAAACATGGTTTCTCAACAAAAGCCTTTCACCGTTATGTAGTGATTCACTTCACCTCCCATCAAGGTTCGAAATTCAATTGTAATTCTTGTTGTATTGGTAATGGTTTTATGTTAGAATTGTTCCTGTCCTGTTTCAAGTTTTATCTCTACCATGCAAAAGATTGTAAGTGAACAAATCCAAATTAAAGCAAGAAGTTGATTGAAATTTGCTTAAAGGGGGAAAACAGTAAGTTTGAGATGTCAGTTTATGTGTGAACTGAGATTTGACATGTTTATTCTCAATATTTCAGGTCTTCAAATGGAAGGGTTAGAGTCGACCAAGAACATAAAATTGTAGAGATCAAAGGACTTGAATTTTATTCCAGTATGTTTCATGGGACAATGGACTTGGTAACTTTGAACAGTTTGGGTAACTCCTACTCAGCAAGCAATATAAGATCTGAAGGAAAACGTAACAATTCTATATTGGCACCATGTGATGTAACCTTAATTCTTTCGGTATGAACATCTTAATTAGAACCCTTATTTTTCATATCAACCTTTCATCTTTATTACTGTCATTTTAGTTACAATTGTAACTTACTCTATTTAAAAAAGTAACTGTAACTCTATTTCTAGCAGAGTTTTTATTGTTATAGTTTGCAAACACTGTAACCTCCCTTTGTATTTATTGCATATTTCCATTATTTGCGCAATGGAGGTGAATTGCATTCCCCTTTTTTCTTCCCTCCTTTTCATTTATTTGGGTTCTGATTTGTCATTTTAACGCATAATGTTCTGGTCTCTATTCTCTAATCACTGTTATAATCTTGAAAAGTTTTTCCTCCTACTTAAGTTTAATTTTTGTTCTATCCTCTAGGCTAACAGATCAGAAAAGCTTGATGACAATGCTCCTCAGTATTCTGTCACAGCTGAATTGAGTGCTTTGGTCAGTACTTTTCTTATGGAACTTGCTAATTTAAGCAATGTATTGCTGCTTATCATTCTGCTGTCCTACATCACTTATATATCATTCTAATATGGTCTCTACTTATCAGGTTATCTCCTTAGATGAGGCTCAGTTGCAACAGATGTTTCTTGTGTGGGATTATGTCAGCACTTGTAGATTAAGAGAAAAGTAAGTTCATTGCTGCAAGCCTGTGCCTATTGCATTAGCACTGTTGAAGAAGTGCCTAAGGAGAAAATCTTTGCTTGATGTATAAGTATTCTTCTTTTTTAACAATTTATTTTTATAAAAAAAAATCTTGTATAACCAATTGAAAAAACTCTTTAACAGAGAAGTTCCCCACCCTGCTAAGAGCCTGGCATAGTCTGTCACATTAGCCCATTGCGGCGGTCAGAAACAGACCAACGGATATGAAAAATGCTTCCAGTTATTGACTTCTCAATTATTCTCTTTTTATATCCAAAATACAATGCCCTTTTCTGAATTCAAAATATATCCATTGATTGATGCGTCTGGTCTATAAGATGCAAGAATGTTGATCGCTTAAGACTTCCACCAATCATACAAGTATTTTAGCTGAGCTAGTGCTAAAATTGGTTGTAGCTGTTGTACATAACACAAGGATTGTGTTAATACTTGAATGAATCATGAAAGACACTTGTATCAATTACTCTCATGGCTTTTGCAATTCTTTTGATTATGTAAATTTAATTTGTTCTTTTCCCTTCCTTGGTTGTTAAGTGGGGAAAAATTGCCTTACTAGGATCAGCATAATAGTTATTACTGTTATTGTATTTTGACTTATACTTCAATTTTATAATTTCCACTCTAAGTGAAATTGTTTCTTTTATAAAAACATATACTTTTAGGTATTTGAAATGTTTTTATTATATTATGTAGGTATGGTCGCTATCGTCCTTGGCATTGTCCTTTACCTAGAAAATTTGAGGGTTGGCAAATATTTTGGTGGCACTATGCACAGGAATCAGTCCTTTCAGATGTTCGCAAGAAACTAAAAAAAACATCATGGAGATACCTTGGGGATCGATTGTAAGTTCATGAAAGATGATTTATTGAATGTAGTAGTATTTAGTGTTGGGAATTTTGATCTTTCCGTAACATTCAATTGGTGCTTGGCTTCTTTTGGCAGAGTTGTGGTTTTGAAGAATTTCTTTAGTTTGTTTGTCTTTATACTTTATTGCTGCCCAAAGCAACTTTTCCCTCCACCTAGTGGGATAATGCTTGGTTGTTGTTAATCTTTTAGTTTTTTTCCTCCTTTTGAGAATTTCTTGTCCTATCTCTTGTATTTTTTTCCTTTTCTGTTCAATAATATATATATATATATATATATTTTAATCAAAAGACCCTTTTTGGTCTGTATTTTTCTATTGTTGAGGGCTAGGGGTAATTGTTGAGGTACTTTGGTCTAGGTCCTACTAGGCTTATCAAACTATTTGTTTAGTGTTTTCTGTAGATGCTTCTTTTTTCTTTGGTCTTTGCTTTTTGTTGGAAACGTATATTATTATAGCAGTGTCCAGGTTCATGGTATAGTTGGTAGTCAACCAAATCCCTGTAATTATGTTTTAATTAGTCATTAGTCTAGGACTTAATTTTAGGATGTAATAAATACATCATATATATATTCACAGTCTCGTGTGTGGTTGAAACATACGATTTTCAGCATCTCATGCCTCTCTCTTGTTCTCTGTTTTCACATGGTATCTAGAGTAGGAGGTAAACAAGAAAACTGTGCATACCTAGTGGTCCCACTGTCCTCTGGTAAGAAATCTGCTCCAGTCAGCCGTGATATCAATTCTGGCAGCCCCATCTTCCCGTGACACTTTTTCTGGCAAGCCCACTCTCCTTCCCCTTGGCTTTGTCCTCCTTCCGGCCACCACAGACAGAATTGCACTAGCACCTCCTAGCCTGCCCAGATCAGCATCACCCAGAAAACCCAGCCGCTTAGACCTGTCCTAGCTGGACAGCCTTTTCCGGCCAGCACACTAGCGCTGCTCCTCCCTGCCCAAATCTGGCGGCGCCACTCTGTCTAGCCACCACTGTCCTCTCTGCCTGAACATAGCCACCCAGTCCCAGCCAAGAGCCTTAGCCTAGGTCTTCCAGCTCTAGTTGCCAAGCACTGGATAGCCTAGGCCAAGCTGCATCCTTTCTTTGCTATGGCTGATTCAGTACCCCTAAAATCAGATGCTTCCAAGGCCGACACCCCTGTTTTCAGCAACTTGGTTACTGCACTCCTCTCGATTGATAAATTGGATAGCAGTAACTACAACACTTGGGTATCTGACATCAAATTATGGCTTGTAGGACAAGGCTACAAGGACTGTCTCACTAAGAAGGCTGAATCTGTTCCACTTGCTGAACATGACAAGTGAGAGAAAATAGATGCCCAATTATGCAGTGTCAGCAAAGTTGCTATTCATTCGTCCCTTAAGCAGATTTTCCATTGTCATCTCATTTGTGAATCTGTCTGGCAGTAGGCCAAGGTTCTTTACAATGATATCTAGCATCTCTACGGTGTCTGCCATGACTTTATGAGTTTGATTGCGTCGAGAAAATTAGACAGTCAAATGTCTGTTTATCTGGGTAATGTACATGCGGCTCTCCATGATTTCAATGAATTATTACCGCTGGTAGAATCAACGGAAGAGGAACTTGTGCAATATAATACCTTCTTCATGCTCCTTGCTCTATTTGGTTTGCCTCCCTCCGGAATATTCCAACAAACGTGATTAGATCCTTGACACACCTATTGTCCTTACTTTCTCCACAACATGGTCCACCTTGCTCCGAGTTCCTCCTAAGCAGATCTCTGACCTCAATTTTGCATTGCCTACTGGTGGTATGTCTGATTGTATCTCTTAGCACAGCAGTCGTGGCCGTTCACGTGAGGGACACTCTGGCTCTCGACCTCTCTCCAAGTGCAACCACTGTCATCGAGTGCCACACCATTGATAAGTGTTAGGTGTTACATGGTCGCCAGTCCTGCACTACCAATGTTGCTTAGATTGCCCCATATGATTTTCCTAAATCCTAGAACCGCCTAAAGCATCTCTGCCTGATTATGTAGATTTTCTGTAATGGTTTAAGCAACGTCAGTTCTCTGTCTCGTTGCCTCTGTTGCGCATTTTGGTAATTCATTTGCTTGTATCTCTCAATCACCATCCCTTGACCCCTGGGTACTTGATTCTAGTGCGTCTGACCTCATCTCTAGTAATAATACCCTTTTATAAAACTCTCTACTTCTCGTTATCTGCCTATTGTTTCCTTTGCTAATGGTTTCCAAACCAAATCTCAAGGAATTGGCACGTCCAATCTTCTCCTTTCCGTGTCTGTTGATTCAGTTCTTTATGTTCTTGGTTATCCCTTTAATTTACTTTCCATTAGTCACTTAACTCGTTCACTTGATTGCACAATACCTTTATAAGGATTCTATTCTTCCACAAGATCAGAGTTCGGGACAGATGATTGGCATCGGATGTGAGTCCCTTGGACTTTACCAGCTCTGCAACCCTTCTCGTGTTTGTTCTGCCATAGAATCCCCCCACATTATCCATGCTCAATTGGGACATCCTAGCCTTGCGAAACTTCAGAAAATGGTGTCGAGTCTGTCCAAGCTATCTACTTTGTTTTGTGAGTGGTGTCAACTTGGGAAACACACCATTAGTCCATTTCCTATTCGAATTTGTAATCGACCTATGTTTCCTTGTGCTTGGATTCACTCCGATGTCTGGGGTCTTAGTCGTATTGTTTCTACTTTAGGGTAGAAATATTTTGTTTTTTTTATTGATGATTACTCTTGTTGCACTTGGTTGTTTCTAATGCAAAACAGATCTGAGTGTTTTCTATTTTCTGGAATTTTTATCTCGAAGTTAAAACTCAATTTGGTGTCTCTATTCATACATTGCATAGTGATAATGCCTGTGAATATGTATATGATCAATTTCAATTGTTTATGGCTTCTAATGGCATTCTTCACCAAACAATTTGTGTTCACACCCCTCAATGCTCAACAAAATGGGGTCATCGAAAGGAAAAATAGACACCTTGTTGAAGCAACTCGCACCATTCTCCTTCATGGTCATGTCCCTTTTTTGTTTTTGGGGCAATGCTGTCCTCATTGCAAGCTACTTAATAAACCTCATGTCCTCATATGTGCTTAACAATCAAGTACCTCCCTCCATTTTATTCCTTCATCAACCTCTTCATCCCTTCCACCTCGTATTTTTGAGTCTACTTGTTTTGTCCGTAATCTTTTTCCTAGTCTTGATAAACACTCGGCTCTATCCCTTAAGTGTGTTTTCCTCGGTTATACACGGTCACAAAAAGGTTATTGTAGTTTTTCACCTACTCTCTAACGATACCTTATATTTGTTGATGTCACCTTCTTTGAGTCTGCCCCATTCTTTGTCCTCCTCTTAGGAAACTGAGCCCTTTTCTAAGGTGTTTCCTGTTCCCTCCTTATTTTTCTTTGTCGACTCTGATCTCTCTCTCTTGTTCTCTGTTTGACTATTTCCACACTTTTCTAATAGTTCACTTTTCTTTGACTATTTGACAATTTGACACGTTTCTGATTGCGTCGAGAAAATTAGACGGACCAATGTCTGTTTATCTGGGTAATGTACATGTGGTTCTCCATGATTTCAATGAATTATTACCACTGGTAGAATCAGCGGAAGAGGAACTTGTGCAATATAATACCTTCTTCATTTTCCTTGCTCTATATGGTTTGCCTCCCTTCAAAATATTCCAACAAATGTGATTAGATCCTTGGCACACCTATTGTCCTTACTTCTCCACAACATGGTCCACCTTGCTCCAGGTTCTTAATAAGCAGATCTCTGACCTCAATTTTGCATTGCCTACTGGAATGTCTAATTGTGTCTCTCAGCACAGCAGTCGTGGCCTTTCCCATGAGGGACACTCTGGCTCTCGACCTCTCTCCAAGTGCAACCACTGTCATCGAGTGCCACACCATTGATTATTAGGGTCCATTTTGTTGCCTGTCTCAATATATTCCATATTTTCTAGTGGTTGGGGAAATCTTTCTTGCTAATGTTGGTGGTTTTTTCTTGTCCTATTGTTGATAATTTTCCATGGTTGTTAGGTTTAGGTTCCCTTCCTTTCCGGTTTCAGAATATGTGGCTTCACGATGATAGTTTTATATGACTTAAGTAAAGGAATGATGGAATGATAGTAGAATAGTTGGGTGGGAAGGTTTAAATTTGTAGGGAAATTAGAGAAGTTGAAGGTGTAGATTAAAGAAGTCTTTGGGGTTTTGAGCTAAAAGGAAACTGACAAGTGACAACACCCCAAGGAATAGCCATGTTGGTGCTTCTTGGATGCCAGCTTAAGCTTTCAGAACATGATAGGAACCAAATCAAATAGAAGAAAATACTAAATGAAACTGTATTATTGATTCTACTACTGATATCAGTATCAGTAATGGGTTTGTACAAGGGATTAAATGAAATACAATAAACAGAAAGGAAATGCAGATAACCCAGGCAATTCTAGAGGCCTGGTCTTTCCCATGTTGCAGACACTTTGAGGGGTCTGCTTCCTCCCTCCCAATCCTCACTCAATTCTTGCTTCCCCTCTCCCCACTCCTGCTTTCCTTTTATTTTGTTACTCAAACAGATTCTATTCCCTGCCCCTACCTGCCACATGGGCAAGTTGTTCCCCATTCCCTTACTCATGCTCTCGTAATTGTACACGTGACTTGAGTGTGCAATCCATTGCCACTCTTCCATTTCTTTATGTGGTACACTTTAGTTATAGTAGGGTTCCTATCAAATGTTAGGATGCAATTGCAAGGTATGAGACTTGAGTCCCATATCTGAAGTATGAGACTTGAGTCCCATATCTGAAGTATGAGAATCAGATATGGGGTTTATATAGCCTTGGGCTTTCCCACCTTAATATCTAGCTTTTTGGGTGTGGTTCTTCCAAGGTTGTATCAATTGGTATCAGAGCATGATCCTCCTTCCACGTGGACGTCGCCTACATGGCAGGCTGACCAGCTAGCATTGGGGTGAAGAGGCTGAAGGGGTAAAGAGGTCGACGTGGACGTCAGCTACGAAAGCGTGGTGGAATGTTAGGATTCAATTGCAAGGTATGAGACTTAAGTCCCACATCGGAAGTATGAGATTCAGATGTGAGGTTTATTTAGCCTTGGGCTCTCCCACCTTAATAGCTATCTTTTGGGGTGTGGTTCTCCCAAGGTTGTATCAGAATATAATATTGAGTCATTAACCATCATTGCTATTCATTGACCATTATTGAGTCATCAAACATAGCTTAAGCTGTAACTACCTTTACTCTTTGTGGAGAAAGAAAAGTTCAAGTCTTTTGTTTGGATAGCGGTACTTAAACGGATTAATACAAATGACTTTCTGAAGATACGTAGGCCTCGCACCACTCTTTCTCCCAATATGTGTCACATGCAGATCAAGTTCAGGGACAGTAGGCCACTTATTTTTGGATTGTAGGGTGGCTACTTTTCTATGGAATAGTTTTTTTTTGGGTTCTTGGTGAGCATTGAGTGTGTTATACTTTGAAGCAGTTTTAAATGGTTCGTTATAAAGGTTTTGATTAAAACAAAGAGGCTAAAAGTTTGTGGTAGCGTGTAGTTTAGGCATTTCTTTGGTCCGTTTGGTTAGAGCGAAATACTTGTATTTTTAAGGGCGTCTCTTTACCCTTAGTTTTGTTATCGAATAGAAATATGTTTATGGCTTTTCTTTGGTGTTCTGCTTATGGCTTTTTCATGGGAGTTGGCCTTTTGATATGCAGAGAGACTAGACAACATTACCGCATCTTGATTCTTGTTTAGGAGGATATCTTATACTCCCCTTAGTTGTTCTTTCCCACCTTTCTCTCTAATAAAATTTATTTTTCTATATAAAAAAAGAAAAAAATAGAATGCGCCTGCCTTGTCTTCTGTGATCACATTGTGTAGTATGAGATAAATTTCCTGATGTTTGGTGGTGAGGTGCTCCCTACTAATTTTCCATCCCCCCCATAGAGGTCTTTATGTAGATGTCTGTCATATGACTCATTTGTAAATTGTGCTTACTCTAGTGCTACCTTCTTGTTTTTTCTACTCTAGGCACCAAAAGGAAAAAAGATAGTATATTTGATTTCCTTCTGAGGTGTTTCCTTATGCAGTCTCTCTTTGACACTCATCCACATTGTCTAATAATTCTTTCCATTTCCTGGATGCAGAAGTTACCGTCGGAAATATATTAACTTGTACAAGACTAAGTTGGATTTTCTTCAACAAGAACAGGTGGTTTCTCTTATATTCTTGAAGACATACACATTTTTGATCTATATGTATATAAAATTCTTCATAGATTTGCATTTATGTTTTGATGAAATACATTTTAGTACATGGTTTGGATTGTTAGTTTTGTACTGTCCTGTTGATGATTAATAATAAGAATTAGTTCATCTCTTATCATGTGAGGGCCATTGCCTGTGTGCTACTGCTCAATGGTTTCTTCCCTAGTTTCTCGCTTAGTTTTGATTGCTAGTTTTTGCTGTCTTTAGGATGATTGAAAGCCTGGTCTAGTTCATCCGTTGTATCATGTAATTTGGAAATCATACTGTTAATCTGTCAGTTATTATTAGATGTTAATTATTATTTTTTCCACTGCCATGCTTTGGCAGCATACTGAAGAACCTATTATTATTAAGGTCTGAACTGACAAGGAAGGAACCATTGATCTTAAAATGCATGTGTAACGCCTCTCTTGTGAACCTCAGAACCTCATTGATACCAGGCTCACCATGATCTGGGTTGCATGTCCCAGATTGCGGTATTTTTCACATCCTAGATTGTTGTGGTAAGCAATCTAGATCATCCGGCAACCCTATCATCTAAGTATGTCCACCTAGAAAACATGGGATTAAATGGTAAAAGAAGAGGAGAAAACTAAAAAGAAAGCCCTGTATGCAGTCAAGGAAGTAGTGTGTCATGGAAGAATTAGAATTAAAGGATTTGTTTTGAAAAATTATTAGTGATTAGACTTAATAGGGAAACAATCAATTTTAATAAGGAAATGGAATCAAAACACTCATGGAATTCATCAGCAAATGAATCAAAATTAGAGATTCAACAAATGAGGAAAGTGTTAAAAATTAGAGTAAATATCAAAAGATAAAACATTATTGGGCCTCAACACCCACAAAGGTCATTTGCATTAATGTTGCTGAGTATCGTGGACAAGATAAGCAAAATTTACTGTTTTTGATTTTGATAAAGCAAGGAATTTTATTGATGGAAGGAAAATAGGGTAGAAGAAAACAAGGAGGATAATGTATCCTCCTAAAGACAGGCAATATAAAAGGAAACAGAAAAACAAGCAAGCTCTTCTTCCAGTCACTTTACATATATGAAAGGGAGGAGCCCATAAGGAAACCAAGCAAGTGATTATTGAAAACAAATGCTTGTATTAGTTACATCTCAAAAACCATTTCTGGTGAAATGTTGAATAAAGTAGTTTGCCTAATGCTTAAGGTAACCTGGATAAGGGTCAAACTTTGTACTGTAAGCATGATGCTCTAAGAAATTTATGTGATAATGATTTGATTCCTGAATTTCTATTGATAAAGGTTGTGCATTTAAATTTGTGTTTATTAGCCAGTAAATGATGATGTTCTTCGAGATCTGGAGCAAATGGAGAAAGAATCAGATCTAGATGATATTTTAAATTATCGGTCTGCTGCAGAATATGAGATGCGGGTAAGTGTGCACAGGTCATTTAATGAGAACTTAGTATTTGCTTGTTTGGTGGTATATTCTTTATTTGATTGGCTTATTTTGGGCAACTTATATGCTGACACAATGCATTTATGAGATGCATCATTTGCATGTTTGGTTCTTAAAGCTTGTGCTTTGTATGTGCAGGAATTCCTTTCGAGGTGTTCTACTCCTATCAATGGCAGGATTCACATTGATATTCCTACAGAGAAGTCATGCAACGATGAACACACAGTCAAATCACGGGGATGGTTGAATTGGCTATCTCGTGGTATGCTTGGTGCTGGAGGAACTGATGATTCTAGTCAATTTTCTGGAGTTGTGTCTTATGATGTTAAGGTACTAGTGCTCAATTATTTATTAAACTACCACGGCGTCCCGAGGTTTGGTCTATTCTTTGAGCCTGTTTTGGTTTGCGCTCCAGAATTAATTCTGGAGGGAAAAATGATGTTTAGCAATGTTTGTTGGACAAAATGCATTTTGGTTCAATTTACCGATTTCTCCTCATTAAAATAACTTAAAAAGTAATGCATTGTGTTTTATTTTGGTAATTTCACACCGAAAAGTAATTTTTTTTATTAAAGAAGAAATTTATTAAGATGAAGAGAAGATAATTACAAAGAATTTGGAGGATAAGGGATCCTCGTTATCATAAATGGAAAACACAAACAACAAAGAAAAAGGAAAACATCAATGGAGTAAAGCTGTCCAATCCCTCAGCATATCTGTTTCGGAAACCCCTTAAAAAGACCATATGCTTTACACCAATTAGAAGCCAAATGCCTAATCTTATCCCAAATCAGCTGCTGTGCCAAAGTAACCTCCTTAAAGATATGAGAGTTACTCTCCAACCGAATGCATCAAAGTGTAGCATAGATTGCACTTTGCCCAATTACTCTCTACTTCTACCAAAACCATTGAAGCTACTCACTATTCAAACAAAATTATTCTTACATACTCTCAGGTGGACATTCCCAAACATAATACCCATTCTTCCAAACGAAATTATTTCACTATTAATTCTAGCAAAATGCACTCTCCTCAAATGTAATTCTCTACCAATTACCCTAACAAGCTACTGATGGGTGGGAGTCTTGAGATTTTGTGTATTGAGCAAACTGATCTGCTGACATAACCACTGTTTTGACCTCTGATGTCTGCAGAGGTGATTGTATTGTCATGGGTGACATGAGCAATCTTGTATGACATAACCGCTTTTTCGATTGGGCATAACTTCTACCATCCAATGTCCTGTCTGCAATTTTTGCAGGGCTGGGATTATCTCGGACACCATATTTGTGAGCAGCAATAGCCTCTAATTGGTTTAGGCGTGTATTAGTATGCATATTCACCAGGTTTACACAAGAATATATAAAATGACAAATACCCTTACTAGTAACCAAGAATAAGAGCTATGTTCCCTAGCAAGGTAGAAGTGTGTCTTGGCAGCTAGATACGGGTTGATAGGTTTTGTTTGGGTCCATAAAGTTTACAGGATCAAGATATATCGATTATCTCTACGCTTTAATTTCCGCAAAAAAAGTAGGGAGAAACAGCATGGACAGTGGGAATGAAAAATTTTATCAATTTTTTTTAAATACAATTTTGAAATTATAGGGCTTTGGTAGGGAGGGAGGAAAAGAGAGAAACGAAGCTCTCAATAATATTCTATTAAATTGATATGGTGTATATAAAATACAATGTACTAACACCTATTTATACTAAGAATTAAGTCAAGTACTAGTGTAGTACTATTAGCACAAGCCCAAGCCCAAGCTCACTAATACAATAAGATTGTTAACTCTAATTAATAAGGAAACAAATTAGGAAACATAATGAAATTAGGAAAGAACTCTTAAGATTGCTTTCTCAATTAGAGGACTAATTGATTCCACAATCTATTCTAAAGATCTTCTAAGATATTCTAAAGATATTCTGATGATATTCTAACATATAAAAATTTTAGTTTTAGAATTTTAGTTTTGACATAACAGAAGCAGTTTGGTCCAAAGCATTGCATCTACTCCTCTTAGAGTATTAATCACACCTTGATTATGGCGAAGACTATAGTGATCAAAGGTCTTCTGCACAGTTGGTTTTCCTAATCTGAGTGGTCATGACAATATACTCTATTTATTATTGAATGACACTTTTCAGTTAACGATTGCTGTTCTTTTGCAGGATATATCTGAAGCAACTGAATTTCATCCTCTGGTTTCATCCAGTGCTGATGTTGCTACAAAGCATGAATTATGCATGTTTGAAATAAAGTTTGAGATTCATCAGATTTCTGCAACTCTATGTAGCAAGTATTGTGTCCTGTCCTCTGTTCACTTCAATCTGACAAATGTTTGAATTTGCATTATCTTTCAAAGTGATACAAATTAATTTTGTTATGGTCACTGTACTTGCATCGTTTGCTTGGAATGACTTTATATAATTTAGAGTAAACACTTATATTAGTCCCCCAAAGATACAAATGACATTAGTTTAGTCCTCTAATAATTGTGTGACATCAAATTGGTCCTTTTAGAGGACTATTTTATGTCATTGAAGGACCAATTTGATGTCAAAAAATACATTGAATGACCAATTTGATGTCAAAAATTAACATTAAATGACCAATTTGATGTCACCAATTATTGGAGGACTAAATTGATGTCACTTGTATCTTTAGAGGACCAAAATAAGTGTTTACTCTATAATTTATTATTTGGGGCTGCCAATTCAGATGATCATATGAATCTTGTGAATGTGTTTGAATATAGCTTAGAATGAGCTTTGTTTTGGCTTAGTATGATAATGCATCATTTTGGAGGTGGAGCTACTTTGTGCTCAACTTTTTCCTGTCAATAAAAGCTATGAAGAAGACTTAAAAAGTTAAGATATAAAATGAAAATATGAAATCAAGAAAGGATAGTTTTATTTTTAAGTTAAAAGTTTATGGGGAGGGGAGGTTGCCCCATTCCCAGGTCAGGGTATGCCACAAACCTTAGCGAGGTCTTACAATGGTACTTATAGATGACCTACCAATGAAAGACCACTAGCAGGAATCAAACCCAAGACCTTTTCGTCGACGCTGTTCGATCTTGCCAGTTGAGCCAACCCTCATTGGCATCAAGAAAGGATAGTTGGACCAATGTTTGAAATTCTTGTTATATTGTGATTAATTTAGTGACTGCAATTCGCAAGAAAAGTGTAGGAAAGCAGAAATTGCTTGAGTATGGAAAATGGGAAATAGAATCTGGTTGAAAGGGGAATGATACAAAATTGACAATCTGCTTTCTTCCAAGGACTTGTCTGATAGGTACCAAAAAAATGAAATGAAAATAGAGACAGATTTGTTGTATTAACATTGGAAATCCTGGCTTGTATCAATATGATAACAGGACTGGGTATGGGAAATACAAGAACAATGCAGAAAATGAAAAAAGAAAAGATAATTTGGGCAGATTTTGAGAGTGCCCAATTCTCTCCCAAGCCTTAACTAATTCCAACCTACCCCACCTCTCAGCCTCTCCCCTGCTTATACTCTGTCTCCCCCCATACAAACTCACTCACACCCCATGCCGCTATTGCCAACTAGGTAGTTAGACTATTCTCTCTCCTAATTCTGATGCTCCTTTTCCCTCTCCTCATATATACCTTAGTTATTTTATTAGTGGTTCTATCAATACTCCCCCCCTCAAGATTCACCTTGTCCTCAAGGTGAAGGTTTAGGTAGGGGTCCTGTAACTGCTGCAATAAACATCCACCGTGGTCCCATTGTTTTAAGCATAATGACCAAGTTATGATTGAAGCATAAGAACTTCCACCGGGTTCCCATTGCATTACTGCAAACCAAGGAGGATCCCTTTTTAAGAGTATTTCCCTGCCAGCAACCTCCAATTTCCAGGTCAGTTTCATGATGATGGCTTTGATTTCCGCAAGCCCTTCTGACCAATCTGGATTGGTAACAGCACCACCACTAACACCGGGATGAACAACAGCAGTAGAGAAATGATAAAGAAGCACCATCTTTGATAGCAAAGTTTGACTCATTGGATTGCTCTCAATTCCCCTCTCAAGAGATTTGGCTCCCTCCAACATGAAAGGAAGTTTTTCTGAGCTGGTTTCATATCCTCTGCCACTTACATATGTTTAACCAAATCTCCATGGTTCCAACAGGTGGGCATTTGTAAGTATGAGACCTAAACTGCTTAGCAAAACACTAGATGCCCATACTCCATCACCAATAGTAACAAGACAAATTGAGGCCATTGCCCTCTCAATTAGTAATGTTGAGAAGCTACCAAAATTGAAATGCTCGTGTTTATTCCTAGAGGGTACATCTAACTTGTTAGTATCAATAAAAGGTTCCTTTCCTGTAGCATACCACTTCCGCAGCAAGCCACTAGAAGCTGTCACAATGACTTCCCATGGAATCAACAGCTGGATTTCCATCCCACCTGTCTTCTGCCTCAATGGTTTGATCAATATACTCGTAAGACATGCATGCTCACTGAAAACTAGACAACCTTCCATTTCAGAAGACTGCATATGTCTCTTTTATTCATGGAAGATATTGTACTATCCAGCACGTTCTTGAAAAATAAAGAAACATTAAGACTTGCACTACTAGATCCTCCCACTGCCAATCTTCCTTGGGGAAGAAACCAACCAGGTTGCCTATGTGCCTTGTCATTGTTACAACAACGAGTCTTCCTTTGCAACACCCTCTTCGTGACGAATTCACCACTGGAGTGCAGTGGGTTTAATTCATCTGACCCACCTTTATGATTTATGTTGGGTTGTGGCCCAAAATCCACTGTTATCGCTTGGGTAACTTTTGTGTTATTTACTTCCTTTGGGTCTGTGCCCATTTCTTCGGCATCAGTGAATTAGGCTTTGCCCGTTTGTTCTAACATGGAATCCAACTTGTAATCGTCCCTTTCTGCCCCAGCACCTTCTCCCTCTTCACCATGACCGTCAGCCCAAGCGCTCTTCATGCCATCATTGCCCAGACCGTCGATCTTCCCGCATCCATCCCTCTCTGGTGCGCCACCTACACAATTCCCTTCCTCCAACTCATCCCAACCCCCACCCTCACAATGTCCGTCGAAGCTAGTGACCAAGCCACTGACGGTTTCTGGTGACTCGTCCCCGCCAAAACATACTCTTCTCATGTATGTTGGCCTGAGCAATTTGTCAGAGACCTATTCTTCCTTTGACTTAGACCTGGAAACTCACACGTTTTCTCCTCCTTTGTACGTCTGCGACGCAATGGGTTAGATATCATCTCTGACCTTGATCCACGATCTGTCGTTTACGTGGCTTGATTTGCGCCAAATAGATCTCTACCATCACCTTCTTCCTCCTCATTCCTCATCGGGTTCGTCGTTGACGAGAAAGCCCCCGAGTGCGAGTTCGCTCCCTCCTTTGTAACAGCTGCTTGAGTTCGTTCAGCTGCGATTGGCTCTCTTCTCTCAACTCCTTGATATTGCGCTCCAACCCATTAATTTGAGACTACATTGTGGTGTGTGTAAGGACCATTCAAGATTCAGAGATCAAGTGCTTTGATACCAATTGATAGGTACCAACAAAATGAAATGAAAACAAAGACAGAATTGTTGTATTAACACTGGAAATCCTGGCCTGTATCAAGATCATAACAGGATTGGGTATGGGAAATAGAAGAACAATGCAGAAAATGGAAAGAGAAAAGATAATCTGGGCAGATTTGAGAGTGCCCAATTCTCTCCCAAGCTTTAACTAATTCCAGCCTACCCCACCTCTCAGCCTCTCCCCTGCTTATACTCTCTCTCCCCCCCTATACAAACTCACGCACACTCCACGCCACTACTGCCAACTAGGCAGTTAATTAGACTATTCTCTCTCCTAATTCTGATGCACCTTTTCCCTCTCCTCACATATACCTTAGTTATTTTATTAGGGGTTCTATCATTGTCATTGTGATTTAGGATCTGGTACTATATAAATCTAGCATGCTGTGACATTTCTAATTTTTAAACAGCTAAGAGACTGTTTGATTTGTTTTCTGCTTTCATTTTCAGTTAGATATGTTTTCATTATAATTACAAAAATGCCACATTGTTTTCATTTTGTTTCCTGTTTTCAAAATTTTGTGAAGGAAATTGTGAAAGAAACAAAATGCTGTTTTTATCATTTCCTTCTCGAACTTTTGAAAACAGGAAACAAAATGAAAACAATGTGGTATTTCTGTAATTATAATGAAAATATATCAAACTGAAAATGAAAGCAAAAACCAAACTAAAGGCGATCTAAGATTTCAGTATTTCTCTAATTTTTTTCGAACAATTGTCGATTAATCTTTTGTCTTCACCAAGCAGTTATGAATTGATTAGCTACTGTGTGAAGTGGGGACGGAGTTATGGTTTCTGAGCTTCAGTTTTTGGATGACACAATCCTTTTTTGAGAGGAGGAAAGGGATAATTTTTTGGATTTTTTTTTTTTACATTATCAGTTCTTTGAGGTTGTTTCTGGTTTCAAGATTAATTTGGCCTAGAGTGGCTTTGCAGGTATAAATGTGGACAGCCAGACTCTTCCTTTGCTGCTTTGCCTATTTGAAAAATCTTTCTTTGTCTCTGGTCTTGCAGACTTACTCTTGTCTATTGCCCCCATCATTTTCTCAGTTACTAGAGAGCACACAGTTTCTTCCATTTTGGATAGATTTTTGTTCCCTAGCCCATGGGTGTGCTAGAGACCCTGTCTCGACCTGTTTTTGAGAATTTTCCATTAATTTTGTAGTCTAGCAAAGGTTAAGTGGGTTTCCATCAGGGGCGTATGTATGGGAAGGCCATTGGGGCTTTGGCCTCCCTTACAATTCTAAAACTTTAAGTAAGCCTATATATAAATGCTATTAGGAAATGGAATATGAATTTGGCTCTCAAAATGGTGTGTGCTGGGCTGCCCATTCATTGGCAAAAACCAACTCATGTGCGCACCCTTATTTTTAGTTTGGATGTTAAACCTCGGGGGCCCATAACTTGATGGATAACTGGATAATGTCTATGTTACAAACTTCATCAGCATGTAGTGAATACCCACTGCTATATCGAAATTGAAAATGGTAAATACCACTAGCCTATGGAGTTAATGTTGAAGCCCCAATCTGTTTCAATATAATCTGTCAGTTTTTTGTTAGCCCATCTAATATGCATTTTGGTTAGCATGTTGGCATTTATTTTGTATTAACACAACAATAACCTAAATAAGAAATATATAAAAAAGAGAGCCCTTTTGATTATATGAAAGATTAAAAGCATGCAATATACAAGAGTAACATAAGACAAATGGTACTAGTCAAGGAAGCTCATTTATAAAGAGATCTTTTAATTTTTATTATTTATTTATTCTTAATATCTTATAAGATTATTTTAAGAAAAGAGAAAGTTTTGAACTTAAAATTTAATTTAATTTATTTTTAATTTTTGGCAGATTTCTAATTGATTCTTGGATTCGTCCCTGGGTGCCACCACTTTCTATTTTAGAACATGTGGTAAAATCATTGCTCTTTCTTTCCTTGTGTGAAAGAAGTATGGGAAGGTACTAGGATGGAGGAACAATAAGGGTTTAAATTGTTGAAAAAATGAAGTTTCTTAAGGTTATGCTAAAAAATAACCATGTTTTTGGGGACACGAGGATTAGAAAAGAGGAGGTCCGCGGAGGAATTGATTATCAGATAAGTGAATGGGGGTCCTTCTTCGGATAAAAAGGAGAGGAGTAGTAGTTTGAGGAATGAGCTTTTGAGAAGATTCTGTTTGGGGAGGAAAAGCATAATTCTAGGTTTCACGGGGTCAAGGATGTGGATGTTAACTCTAGCTTGATGCAAAGATTGGCTTTGTGGGATGATGGAAGAAGAGTCTTGTTCAGGATTTGGATCTTGGGGATCGGAGTCATGTGACAGACAAAGTAGTTATTACAGAAGAAATAACTCGTTGGAAAAATTCTTCTATCCCATTTTTGGATGTATGAAGCTTGAAAGGCCTTTTGAAGGAGAGGGGGTTCAAAAAGCTGTTTGGATTATGGAAAAGAAAAAGCTCCTGGTCTTGATGGTTGATTTTGTTAAAGAAGGCACAATGGTTGGGTTTCCAATTCAGGGATCACCTAGTCATGCTAGTCCCTGTGAATTTATTTCTTCAGGATATGTTTCTTTTACACTACTAGTTTCTTTGAGATTTGGTGATGGATCTAATATGGGGTTTTGGGGGTTGTTATCTGGGCCTAATTTTTGGACTTTATTTTCTCTGCCCAATGTCAAAGTTTTGGGGGGTAAAAAGGATAATATAGTGCTAAGGAATTTCGCTCTTCTGGCTGGTATCTGGTGTATTTGGATGGAGTAGAATGCCCGAATTTTACTTAGTGTTTTTCCCCAGACCTCTTTTATGGGATGTGCTTGTTTCTAAGCCTCTTTGTGGGTTGCAGTTCACAGGCATTTAAGAGAATTCCTTTGTCTGTTATGCAAAGGGAATGAATTTCATGTTTTTAATTCATTTGTCACTTAATGAATTATTTTTTTATCAAAATAAAAATAAAAATAATACAGATGACATAATCTCAATTTTTAAGAAGAAACTAAATATTGCATTTGCTGAACTCTGTCTCATTGCAATGATTATATGTGTAAAAATAATTAAAGCATGTACTAGTATTGTTTAGTCAACTAATTATGTTATTTCCTCTTTCTCTCCTTTTGCTAGGAGATATGGTAAAGGAATTGCGGAAATAATTCTTGAAGGTGGAATTCTTGAGTCTAAGCTCTACAAAGAGCATGGAACTATTGCTTTCAAATTCAAGTCTGGGAAAATGGTTGATCCAAAGAGCAGAGAAGTCATTCTACATATTAGAGGGGTTTGTATCTTTCTTTTAATTTCTACAGTATTGAATAAATATGACAAACCACCTTAGGCGAGTTCCTGTCATCTCCTCAATAGGCTACTCCAACTTTCCCCTGAATTCAATTGTTTCTAATCTTATCTTTTCTTGTATGTTTACTCATCCACTGCAACATTCTCATCTTCGCTACACTTATTTTATGCTCTTGTTGGCACTTTACTGACCAACATTCACTACCATAGAGCATCACTAATCTTATAGCTGTTGAGCAGAATTTTCCTTTTGAGTTTGATAGGCTCCTTGCGGTAAAAAGTCATGTGTTACATCCCCCTCAATCTCCCCATTACTTTGTAAGATAGATCCAAGATACTTAAACTGCACAACTTGTGGTTTAAAACAAGGTTGGAGGAGCACAATGCTAGAAACTTCAAGCAGATAGTTATTATTTTTTTCCTTCTTTTGTTCTTATTTATTATATGCCATTTGATAGTGAGCAACTTAAAGTTTGTAGATGGAACAAACGGGGCTCATATACTAACTGCATGCACTTATTTGGTTTGGTGATGGTGAAGTTTGGGATCTAAAGTGTGGTTTTGGATGATGAGCACTATTCACACTACAGCTCACACCACTATAGTTGTACTTTTCATAGGTTCACGATAGAAATGGTTTTTTTGCCTTCGTTTCCTTTTTTAGGCTAGTCATTTATGATTTTTCTTTTTTTTTTTCTTTTTTTATTTAAAAATTTCAGTCCTGTTTTTTGGTTCCGTTTGGGATTTTTAAAGTCTATCTTTTCTTTTTACGATGTAATGTCCCTTGCGTGGCCCATTAGGGTTACATCTTTGGAAAAATAATTATTTATTTGTTCTATTTTTTTGGAAGTAATGAATTTTTCTTTCGATAAAATCAAACCCTAGAAAGTGTGATACTTGATGTTGTTTGGATTGATTCCTAGATCCATTTTAGTGTGAGGCTAATAGTTCTTCTCTATCATTGTTCTTGATATTTTTATGACATCAAAGATTTAACGGTGGGCTTGGAATCTTAATTCTCAATTTCCTCACCTGTAATATTAACCCTGTTTGTAATTCTAAACCCTTAATACCACTTTCCTTCTATGTCTTACATCAGCATATTTATAGTATTAATCTGGTTAAAATTTCTCTGGGTTTTCCTTAATGGACTTTCAGAGATACTGAAGGGGGATTTTGCTTTAAAGTATTGGCTCTGAGTTCCCTCCTTTTTTTGTTTGTTTCTATCTCCATAGGAAATAGGATGATATTTCTGTATTTTTTTACTATGTTCTACTTATACTTCGAAATTATCTTCTTTTTTAATCCCGTGAAATGAAAAAGTGCATTATTATTGGCTTAAACTCCTATCGTTCCTAGGGTACTGAAATATTTGCTATGAGAAATGCATCTTCAATGGTAATTTATAACAATTACTTTAGGGATTTCTTTAGCTTTCAATTTCAATTCTATTGATATTGATGGTGATATTCCTTGATTTGCAGCCCATTGTTGAAAATAATATACTGGACATCGTGGATCATTCATGCAGCATTCAAGTAAATTTCTCATCTAACAGAGATATGGACATGTCAGTAAAGGTAGTGTCACTATGTTTCACTCTGATAACTTGTTGATGTGTGTAGTGAGTGGCTAGCATTGATGATTGTGTAGCTAAGCAAGTTTAAAGCAGAAATGTTCTGTTGGTTTTTTTTGTAGTATGTTACATTGTTCCAATTTTATGCTACAGGGAATGCTTCAACAACTTGAAGTGACATTTGATGCAAACATTTTGTTGAATCTGTTGGAGTTTTATGACGTCTTTACATCCTTCAAATTTCATAATGAAAGGGTATGGACAATTTTTATTGATGTCCTGTTTTATTAGCATTGGTTTTCCCCTGTTCCTGCTTTTAGCTATGCTTAAGTTCTGGCTGTCATGGAGATTTTAAATTCTCTGATGTGGGATTGTTGTATTGTTCTTTACCATTTTGGTTATCATGATGTTTTCCAGCTGACTGCTGCATCCCAGTTTCTCCTTTGTTGAAAGATTGCTTGTGGGAGCAAAGCTCAATTGCTTAATAAGTCTAATTATACACGTTAATATGCTTGTATATATCTTTATGAAGCAATGCAATATCTTGAGATAAATGTTTTCAACATTTTTAATTTGGTTTCGTCAAAGTTGAAGGATTCATAAATGTATAATCATGGTTTTGTCATTCTTCATTATATCAATCCTTCATCCAGGATATTCGCAGTATACAGGTTGCCAATATTTTTTTTGTAACTTTCACTTGTTCTGGAACCTTTATAGGGAAACTTCTGAATTGAAATCCCTTTTTATTCTATAATATATTTTTCTTTTTGAACCAACCTCAACAACAATTAAGCCTTATCCCACTAGGTGGGGTCTGCTACATGGACCAAATAAATGACATCTTTGAGCTCTATCAAATACTCGGAGCAAGATGGAGGGCTTTAGTCTTTGGAAGACTATTTTTCTGTCTTCTCTATTTCATTCTAGTTATCTTTGGAGGATAAGATATTCTTGTATTTGTTTAAAAGGTGTTAAATTTCTGTTATTTCTGTCAAACTGTAGGTGTTGTTGTCACTGAATGGAGTTGAAAATGTCAACACTCGGCTCTTATCCAAAGCAGAGTAAGCTGTATTTTGGCAACTCAAGACATCTATTCTATCTTTAATCGTCTCTCAAGCAATAATGGTAACCATTTGGGCATTCATCTGATATGCAGATATGTTTTTGCGAGCCATAAGAAAGTTATGTGGGATATTACTATTTTTAATGTACTCATTAATCTTCCTTGGAGAAATACAGCATCAGAGTATTGCAACTTGGTAACTCCTCTATATTTCCAAACTATATATTGGATTTGTGTCCATTATTGTTTGATGACCTCAAGGACAAATTAATTTTACTATGAATAAAAAGTTATGCCACCTTTTCCTGCATTGTGAAGCAACAACTTTCCTTTGGAAAAACCTCTTTGGGGTTCTTGGTAAGCATTGGGTGTGTCCTTCAGCTTTGGGGCATTTTTGTTGGTACGGTATAAAGGTTTTGGCAAAAAGAAGGATTGTGGCAATGTGCTGTTTTTGCAGTCATTTGGTGCATTTGGTTGGAGTGGAATGTTTGCATTGTTAATGATGTGTCTTTGCCCCTAAACTTGTTATGTGATATGATTATGTTTATGCCCTCTCTTTTTTGTACTTCTCATGGCTATTTCAAGAGAGTTCCTCTTGTTGGCATGCAGAGAGATTGGGCAGCCTTGTTATAGTCTTGAGCTTTTGTCTGTTTTTGTTGTATCTATTTTTTTCTGTTTTGGTGGCTTTCTTATCCGTTGTATCTTTCCTCTTTTCTCTCTAATAAAATTTCTTTCTATTGAAATGCCATTACCAACATATCTCATTGGCTGATTATGGCCTGAAGAGTGCCAGTTTGAAAGCTTTGGGATGTTGTTGAGATAGAATACATAAATGAAGTGAGTCTGTGACTAATGGCAAAAAGGTGCAGTATGATTTGAACATAGTGGGTGAATTGAAGTGGCATTTTGTCAAGATATTTCTTGGAAGAAAGATTCGAAAACTTGGTTGATTTTGAAAGCAGTGTCACTCAGTGTGGGTTTGAAAGGCATGCAAATATCAATTTGTTTGTATTAAATCCTTGCTTCAACTATCATCTTTGTCCATATTTGATGTGCAGAAGTATTCTTTTGTCGACAGATGGGTTGTTTAAATTATAGGAAACTTGTTGTCTTTCTGTTGCAGATGAAAAGAAATATAAAAAATAAGTGAGTTTGCTGTCTCAGCCTGGCAAAAATAATTGCAGTATGAAGATGTACCTATGCATTTTTATTTGATAGTTTTTATTTTTAGTTTTGGCTCTCCACTTTTCCTTTCTGGCCATGTTTCCTGTGAGGCAGACATTCTACAACCTGTTTTTGATTACTTCCTCATTATTTTGGAGTCTTTTAAGGTTAAGTAGGATCATGCCCCGTTTCGTTTTGAGATTATGTGGATTACTCACCATTCTTTCCTCCCTTTTGTGAAAGAGGTGTTGGAAGCTTCAATGGTGGTGGGAAGGGAAGGTTTAAAATTGATGAAGAAGCTGAAGCTCCTTAAGTAGAGGTTAAAGAAGTGAAACTGGCATGTTTTTAGGGACAATAGGATTAGAAACAGATCTCAAGAGTGGGGTGGAAATGGAGAGGGATCTTTCTTCGGAGCAGAGGGGTAGGAGATTAAGTTTGAGGAATGATTTTGAAGAGGTTTCGCTCTAGGAGGAAACTAAATGGAAGAGAAAATTTAGGCTTAAGTGGGTCAAGGTTGGGGGAGGTAGTTTTATGTTGTTCGTTGGAGTGGCTACCGGTTGAAGAGAAAAGGAATTGCTTAAGAGCTGGAGCTTGAGGATGGCCATGAACCGTTCATGTCATACTGCTTTCTATAAATAAGATGATTTCTATAGTCCATTTCTTAAGTTTTGAATTGTTGTCCTATCTTCGGATAAAGCTTGTTGGTTGTAAAGGTGTTTTGAGGAAGAGGATGTTCGAAGAGCTGTTTGGAGCATGAATAAGGAAAAAACTACAGTGTGTGGTGGTCTCATTGTTGCCTATTTTTCTTCTTTCTGGTTTTTTTTTATTATTATTAAGGTCGACCACTTAAAGGTGTTTGCTGAATTCCACTCTAACGGCAAGATTGGTGTGTATTAACTCTTCTTTCATTGGTCTTGTCCATAAAGATGATACACTAATTAGGATGAAATACTACCGACCTATATGTCTGGTGCTAGTGTTTATATGATCGGGTGAGTTGGGTTTTCTTAGATAATGTTCTTGACAGACAGGGTTTTGTTGCAGAGAGGTCGAGTTTCCGGCTGCAACTTTTTCTGTGATTGTGAATGGTGAGGTTGTCAAACTCGTGAGTTTACGCAAACTCATGGAGAATCTATAAACTTGACTTGTAAACTCGTTAAAGTTTACCTACTACGAAATTTATATTTTACAAAAATATCATAGTGCCCAAATAATATGAAATAGCATATCCATAATCAACATTGACCATTCCAACTCCATAATAAAGCACAAGTAATAAAGTATGATAGTACAAATTAAAACCATACATAAGCAAATCATAAGTTCATAATGCTAAAACTTAAAACAACTCAAGTAAGAATTCAAGATCTTCAAAATTCAAATCCTCCATCGTTGTCATCACCATCATCAAGTTCTTCCACCTCAGATGAAGAAGATTCTTCACCAATAGCATCAAGGACCACATTCTCATGTTCAGAGCAGTCAATAGTTTTAACTCATGAGCTCACCACCCAAATCGAGCAAAATGGAGTGGAAACTCGCTGCCTTGTAAACTCGTGTGGGATCGGTGAACTTGTGATTTTGCCACCGATTTTGCGAGTTCAGCTTTGTTGAAGAAAATTGCAAAACTCATCGTTTTGCCTCACCTAAAACACAGTAGACAGCAGCTTGCAACCCACTTCTTAGGGATCGAAAACGCCCATCGCCGCTGCTGCTGCCCACTTTGAACCCTTTAGCCACCCATTGCCGCGGCTGCCCACTTTGAACCCGTCGCTGCTGCTGCCGTTGCTGCTTTGCTGAGTGCGCATTCAGCCTTTGTCCTCCTTTGTTTCGTTCTCGTTCTCATTTGTCCTCAGTCCAGCCTTCGTTCATTCTCTGTTTTGTTCCTCCTCTGTAGCCAACAGGTTCCTTCGAAAGAATAAATGCTTTCTATTGTCCCTTGTTATTTTTTTAATTGACTTATAAGTGGTTTTTTTATTTTTTATCTTATCGTTATTCCAGAATGTCTGATATGGGTGGTTCGGGTGCCACAAGCAACAAAGTTGGAATAATTTGTTTTGCAAGGATGAAACACCATTTTCCTGGAACTAGAGAGAATTTGAGTGCTTGTACAAGTGTTTTAGATGAATTTAGAGAAATGTTTGTTAAATTGTTAGATAATAAAGAAAAGAAGAAAGATGCTAATAGTCTTGATTGTGTTGAAGAGGTAGTAACCCAATATGCTAATACAAACAAGGGAACAATGAACTTATTTGTTACTAAAGGGAAGGAAGGAACAAGGACATATTTTTTACTCATTTCTTGGATGTTATAGTTAAAGAACAAAACAGAGAATGAAATAGAACTTGATTTACTTGAATTCATTTCTAATGATTCTCAGACTCTGAATTTATAACCTAGATTACAGACATCATCATTCCTAAGATAATATATACAATAAGGATAATATATTGAATGCACTACTTTAGTCAGTGGACTTCTAAAGCAAACTAACACTGAGAATATACAACTTGAGTAATGGAATAACAGGCTGTGTGCAACGAAGCACTTAGTGCATACACTGAATCATACACTGAATCTCAACACTCCCCCTCAAGCTGGTGCATACATGTCATATGCATTAAGCTTGTCACATATATATTTTATCCTTGGACCTCGGAGTGATTTAGTGAGCATGTCTGCCAGCTGATTATTGGAGCTCACGAATGACATCGTGATTTCTCCAGATATAATCTTATCACAGATAAAGTGACAATCGATCTCGATATGCTTGGTCCGCTCGTGGAAGACTGGATTGGAGGCAATGTGTAAGGCTGCCTGATTATCACATATAAGACTCATGGACCCGATCTTGCAGAAACTTAACTCAGAAAGAAGTTGCTTTAACCAAATGAGTTCGCATGTAGCAAGAGCCATAGCTCTATATTTCGCTTCTGCACTTGATCTAGCTACAACACTTTGCTTCTTACTTTTCCATGAAATGAGGTTGCCTCCAATATGAACACAATAACTTGAAGTTGACCGTCTATCACTTGGGCAACCAGCCCAATCTGCATCTGTGTAAGCAACAATGTTACTGTGGTCTTTGTTCTGATAAATTAGCCCTCTCCCAGGAGAACTTTTAATGTGTCCCAGGAGAACTTTTAATGTGTCTCAAGATCCGAACTACTGCATCCCAATGACTCTCACGAGGAGAATTGAGGAATTGACTCACAACACTAACAGCAAAGGATATGTCAGATCTGGTCATGGTGAGATAATTCAACTTTCCAACTAATCTGCGATATCTTTCTGGATCTGAGTAAGGCTCCCCCTCTTCTGGCATAAGCTTAACATTGGGATCCATAGGTGTGTCAATCATCTTACAGTCTAGCATACCAATCTCCTCCAATATATCAAGAGTATACTTCCTCTGAGATATAGCAACTCCTAAACTAGACTGAGCAACTTCAATACCAAGAAAATACTGTAATTGTCCCAAGTCTTTGGTGTGAAATTGTTGAGATAGGTGCTGCTTGAGACTCTTAATGCCATCAAGATCGTCCCCTGTAATAACAATGTCATCTACATATACAACAAGATAGATGTACTGGCCAAAGGAGGAGCATTTATAAAAGACATAGTGATCTGCTTCACTGCGGATCATACCAAAGTGTTGGAGAGCTGTACTGAACCTCCCAAACCATGCCCCGAGGACTCTGTGACTCTGTTTGAGACCATATAAGGCTTTGTGTAATCTGCAAGCAAAGCCATGAGACTCCCCCTGAGCAACAAAATCTAGTGGTTGCTCCATATAGACTTCCTCAGATAAATCACCATGGAGGAATGCATTTTTAATGTCTAACTGATGCAAGGGCTAGCGACGTATGGCTGCCATGGCCAAAAAGAGACGAACAGAAGTCATTTTGGCAACAGGGGAAAAAATGTCACCATAATCAAGCCCAAATATCTGAGTATAGCCTTTAGCTACTAAACGGGCTTTCAGGTGATCAATCTGACCATCCGGACCAACTTTGATAGTGATTACCTAACGACATCCAACTGTGGATTTCCCAGGAGGATGAGGAACAAGGGTCCATGTGTTATTGGTTTCTAAGGCTGTCATTTCATCAATCATAGCCTGCCGCCATCCTGGATGGGATAATGCTTCCTGGACAGTTTTAGGGATAGAAACAGAGGAAATAACAGAAACAAAAGCATAATGGGATGGAGATATACGGTGATAACTTAAAAAATTGTAGATGGGATAAGGGTTGCAAGTGGAACGTGTACCTTTTCGAAGGGCAATCGGTAAATCAGGAGAAGGCTCAGGTGGATCCGGAGCAGGTAGATCAACTGGAGTGGGGAATGAATCACTGGCCTAGTTGGGTACAACTTCCTCCAATGGTGTTGGGCGAGAACGACGCTGGTAGGTAATGAGAGGTTGGGGAGAAGGGGGACGAGACACTGGTGTAGTAGGAGACCCGACAATACACGAATTAGACAAAGGAAGAGGTAATATCTGAGAAATGGAGGCCGGTGTTATGGAGGATGAGAAATAAAGGGTATCCTCAAAGAAGGTAACATCAGCAGACATGTAGAAGCGATGAGTAGCTGGAGAATAACATTTGTAGCCTTTTTGGGCACGAGAGTAACCAAGGAAGATGCATTTGGAAGCACGAGCAGACAACTTGTCAAGACCTAGAGTGAGATCATGAACAAAACATGTAGAACCAAACACACGTAGGGGCACAGTAAACAGTGGATCCTTTGAGAATAAGAGGGAATATGGTATTTTGTCATTTAGAACAGAAGAAGGCATCCGATTTATTAAGAAACTAGCAGTAAGAACAGCATCACCCAAAAATTTTAAAGGTGCATTAGCATATAACAGAAGGGTACGTGCAGTTTCAATAATATGACGGTATTTTCTTTCAGCAATACCATTTTGTTGGGGTGTGTGTGGACAAGAAGATTGATGAATCATGCCATGAGAAGTCATAAACTGATTGAAGGATGCAGAAAAATATTCATTGGCATTATCACTTCGTAAAATATGGATAGAATGGTCAAATTGGGTTTGAATCTCATTATAAAAATGCTGAAAAATAATTAATTGTTCTGAACGGTCTTTCATTAAAAAAATCCAAGTACATCTTGAAAAATCATCAATGAAAGTAACAAAGTACCTATGCCCTAAGATAGAGCTGACTCGACTAGGACCCCATACGTCAGAATGGACAATTTTAAAAGGAGTGGATGTCTGACGAGGACTTTTGCCTAGAAAGGAAGCTCGTACATGCTTGCCAAGTTGACACGACTCACATTGTGAAGACTGTAATTTAGACAGATGAGGGACCATTTTCCTCATTTTATTGAGACTGGGATGACCAAGACGATAATGAAGGAGATCTGGAGAATCAGTAGTGGTGCAAGCAACCGAATGTGGAGTTTGGAAATAGTAAAGGCCATGTGATTCAGATCCTGTGCCAATTGTCTGTCCTGTACTCTGGTCCTGAATGAAAAAAGAGTTTTTAGTGAAAGTGATAGAGCAATTATGGTTACGAGTAAGTTGACTAACAGAGACTAAGTTAAACGGGCAACCAGGCATAAAAAGGACAGAATTTAAAGATAAGGATGGGAAAGGTGTGGCTTGACCAATGCCAGTGACTTTTGACTTAGACCCATCAGCAAGAGTGATATAATGTGATGTTTTAGACTGTGCTATGGTGGAGAAAAGAGAAAGATTACCAGCTATATGGTCAGAAGCACCAGAATCCAAAAGCCAGGATCCAACAGGTAATGATTGCGACAGACAAACCGTAGAGTTACCAGTATGGGCGACTGCAGCTGAAGATTGGCCTTGTTGGGCTGTTTTGAGCTGAAGATACTCTTTAAATTTAGCATTGGATAAGACATTCTGATTATTAGTCTGTTTTCTGAAGCCTGAGGTTGTAAGTATGTCACGTGTGTTGATCTCTAAGGGAATCCGACATTTGCTGATCTCTCAGAGAATCCGTCATGTGTTGATCTCTCAGGGAATCCGATCAGAGAATAGCATTTGTCTTTAGTGTGGCCCATGCGATTACAATAGGAGCAATGTGGGTGATTACCCGAACCACGTCCTCCTTGGCCTCCGCGGTTCGCGGTGTTTGAGAAAAAGGCAGATGATTCGGAACCAGAACTAGATACAATCATAGTTTCTGGTGAGGGAACCCGTAGGAGGCGATCCATAAGGTTTTCTACAGTAGGAACACTAGGATCAGTCAGGATTTGATTCCGGACAGATTCAAGGTCTTTGTGAAGGCCATGATGGTCAAACACCATGCACATGTTATCAAGCTTGTTTTCCATATTATCACCAGTCAGGAGTAACTTGACCTCATCAATAGTAGATTGGGCTTTGGTCAAATTCGTCGGGAGATCATTTTCTGTCATTTGAAGTGTTGTTAATTTGTGTACCACATCATACAAGCGCTGGATATCATTTGAATAAACACTGCGAGCTTTCTTCCAGATGTCGTAGCACGTTTTATAGGTTCGAAAATGAACCAACAACTTCGAATCAATAGATTGCCATAGAAGAGACACCAACTGGTAGTCTGCCTTCTTCCATTGATCTTGATCTGCTGCTTTAATATCTGCAGCCTTTTTGGTCAAGTGATCAGCGAGACTTTGTCCCAAGAACCAAATTTCCAGAGCAGTTTGCCAGTCCATGTAATTCTTTCCGTTAAGCTTCTCGGAGGTTATAGTTGGACTTCCAGAGAAGATAAAGGAAGGATGGTTCTTGCTATGTGAAGATGGATTAGGAGCATCAGAGGTTGCACCGGATGTTGCAGCGGAAGCCTCGTGTGCGGAAGTCATTGATGAAAATGAGTGGCTGACTTAGTTGATAGGTGAATAAAATGCAGTGGGCTCACTTGGGTGACTTGAAGAATAAAATGATGTGGGCTCACGGTGACTTGGCAGACTTAGTTTTCTGTTTGGTGAATAAAATGGGCTCACTTAGGTGATTTGAACCAAATGTAATGGGTTGACTTGGACCCAATGCAGAGAAGATAAAACCAAAAATGCAGTGGGCTGACTTTGACCACCGGGAGGTTTGAACAGAGTGTGAGAGGGCGGCGCGTGAGACTCACGCGCGGACAGGGTGACTTGTCACCTGCTTTGACAGAGGTGACTGACCCCCGGAAAAGAAAGAGAAACTGACGACGAGTTGTCTGGCACCGGCGGTGACCAAATCGGAGCTCTGGAAGGTGGTGCGTGGCTTGCACGCGCGGACAGGCTCCACTGACTGTGGAGGCGCGTGAAGATACTCCGGACGGAGCGGTCGGTGACCGAGCACTTTCCGGCTGATTCTGAGGCTGGGTCTGGCGGATGGTGGCCGGATGACTTGATGCTCACCTCTGTTTTGGAGAAAATCAGGCCCACGGAATGTGAGCTCTGATACCAAGTTGAAGAACAAAACATAGAATGAAATAGAACTTGATTTACTTGAATTCATTTCTAATGATTCTCAGACTCTGAATTTATAACCTAGATTACAGACATCATCATTCCTAAGATAATATATACAATAAGGATAATATATTGAATGCACTACTTTAGTCAGTGGACTTCTAAAGCAAACTAACACTGAGAATATACAACTTGAGTAATGGAATAACAGGCTGTGTGCAACGAAGCACTTAGTGCATACACTGAATCATACACTGAATCTCAACAGTTATCAATTGCTTCATGTTAAGTAGGAGTCTCTACCACCTATCATATTCACCAATTGATTTCAACATTTGAATAAACAATGGACTTCTTATGGTAAAGCATTGCCATAGATGCATTTACAAATGTCTTGAATCACCAACTCCCTATCTTTCAACATTTCATTCATTGTCTTTTGTTTGACAGTTTTAGATGTTCATTCCTTCCCCTTAGTAACAAATGAGTCAATTGTTCCCTTGTTTGCATTAGCATCTTGGGTTACTACCTCTTGAAAACAATCAAGACTAGTAGCATCTTTCTTTATTTTCTAGCAATATAAAGAACATTTCCCTAACTTGATCTGGACCACTTGTACAAGCTCTCACATTCTCTCTTGTTCCAGTAATGTGTTATCCTTGCAACAACACCTCAGCAAGTATGTGAACAATACTTGCATTTAACTAATAGTCTGTGGAGGGATGCTTTCACAATGGTTCCATCTAATATCACTATCTTTTTTTTATATGACCCATTGTACTCCCACGTACACTCACACGACATCAAAGAGTTAAGAGTACACAACAAATAAAAAAAAATTACCAACCAAAGATGGTGTGGGACTAGCAGAATCTCAGAATACCAGCGGAGTAATGGGAGATCAGAAGACAAAAAGGCATGTGCAGTGGGGGAGAGGTAGAGTGTGGGGGACCAAGGGAATAAGGTTGGGTTTCTGAAATATTATGACTGCGAGGGAAAGTTTTAGCATTTTCCCTCCAGTTTCTTAAAATAATTTGCAAAAAAAGATAAAAAAATAAGGTTCCTTTTCAACTAAGATGGTTGAAGAATCGCAGCCAAATCACGATTCAGCGTGCAATTTTGGCGACATAAGAAACTCCATGCGATCTGTGTCGATTGGGTTCAGAATCGCATCGAATTGAATCGTGATTCATGCGATTATGACTACCATTGTGAGAAGTGTCCAATGAATAGGGAAAAACCGTTCCATTGGGACTATTCACCAAAAAGTTACATATTGAATGCCTTTTCTTATCTGTTCATCCATCAGACATGATTGAACAACTGGTTCTCTTCCACTACTCCCTAAACTGTTGAAGCATTGGGTCAACATGAGCCATTGATTGTTTCAAATGTTTTTTTTTTTCCTAATCTCATGATAAGGAGGTTTGTAACCAATCCCATATCTCCCAATCATCTCACACATCTTTGCAAACACCACATATTTAACACAATTAAAGGGAATGACACTTGTGTAAAATATATGGCAACTTGTTCCTTATACCCCTTCATCATCATTTGGTTCATTGTTGATTGAGTAGTGCTTTCGACCCCACTACTATATTTTCGTTTTGTAGCAAAACTTATAATATCCTTCCCCATTATCATCTTCAAGGTCAACACTTTTTTTTTCTTTTGTGATGCTACTTTAGCCTCAACAACAATTTTCAGTATTAGAGTCTTAACTTCTTTTGGTACACTAACACAAGACTCTAAATCTCTGCTACTACCAAATAGCTGATGCTTGAATCTAAAAATTCCTCCACTAATAATTTTCGCTCAATAATTGCATTTAACTTTTCTAGCATTTCCCTGAATAGTCCCATGCTTCCACTCAATGTCAGTTCTATTTCTAGGAGCATTCTTTCTGGTTTTAGAAGGAGCAACTTTGTTGGAAAAAGGCCTTGAACCAGCAATTTCGGACATACTGGAATGGCATACAATTTTTATTTTTTTTTTAAATTAAGCAAAAATTTACATAAAGAGTAAAAGCAGATGCAGAAGCTAAAGGCAATAACCGAGGGGGATTGGGGAACAAACACAACATAGGGGATCAGGAAATCGCAGCAAAAGGTCAACACCAAATCGCAGCAAATAGGCAGAGGAACAAACTGCGTCATGACCCAACAGAAATAATCACAGAAAGCATGAAAAAGTGCACAAAATGCAACAAAAAGTGTGATAAAGAAGTGACCAACATAGGCGGGCGATTGTGAAAAACTGACGCATAATGGTGGTGAGAGGAGCTTCACGGCGGCAACTACAAACGCAGAACAGCGTCTTGAACCCTAGATGTTTTGAACCCAGAGTGCGATGGTGAGAAGAGAACTCATACTCCAGGAAGTGCGATGGTGCGATGCGTCTTCAACCGTAGGAGAAACGGTGAGTTTTGAACTGAAGAAAAATGTTGGCGTTTTGGGCTTTCATTTGCACAAATTTGGACACGTGCTCAAACTTGGTAGCTCGATGGTGAACTTGTGAGTTCTGCCGAGTTTAGCCGAGCCCACCAAGGAGCGAGTTGTGGGCTGAGTTAGCTCAATTTTGTGCCTGAAATCGTAGACTCGTCTGAGTTTATGAGTTAACTCTCGAGTTTATCAACCATGGCGAGGAGTTAGGTTAAGAGATCCTTTATCTCCTTTCTTATTTACTTTTGTGGTTCATGATCTCAGTCAACCAATTTTCAAGGCTTTTGATAGCAATCTCAGTGAGGGTGTGAGAGTGGACTCAAGTGAGGTTCTCCAGTTTTCTGAAGATACTATTTCATTTTTTGGGGGAGGGTAGTGAGAATTTTTTTGAATGTTCTTTCTGTTCTCTAGTTCTTTGAGGCTGTCTCTTGTGTGAAGGTTAATTTAAATAATAGTTGTTTGGCCTGTTTGAATGTGAATAATTAGTTGCTTCTATGCTTCCTAAATATACCAGATATAGATTGGCAAAGTAAGAAATCTCTACCTGTAGTTGAATTGACTTATGGGGTTTCATGAACACCTTTGGCATCTGGTTTTTATTCATTACAAGTGTTATGGCTTGTCATCAAAGTTTGGCATTGAAGCTGAAATATTGTATGTCCTACACCCTCTTTGGTGATCCCTTCATTCTCTCAGTTTCAAATGATAATTTTTGGCAGGCGTGTCATGCAGAATGCATTACATGATTCTAGAGATTTGGTTACAGGCTGTAGTATTTACTAATTTTGTCCTTAGAATTTGTTTATTACACATTGGTTCTTACAACTTTTTTTCTGTTTATGCTTCTTATTGCTCTAACTTTTCCACAGGTAATGAAGTCAAGGTCTTTATGCTTCAAGTCCACAATTGGTCTTGAGTCTTTCTCTTCAAATGTAGAGGAACAACCCTACTCTGTGAAGAGCTTTTTCAATTCAATATCCACATCTGGCATTTGTTTAGGCATCCAACTTCAAGATCTATATAATTATTTTGAGGTTAAAATAAATGATTTTAAGGTCAGGTTCTTAATCCAAATAGTTTTTATGTTTGTTTTATATATTTGTTATCTATCCTTCTGATCATGGTAACTATTGGATAGTTTGTTGTTTCTGCAGATCACAATCATGAATTCTGACCGGTCACAAAAGGCTTCTATTCTTGAGAAATTTAGCGCTTCTTTCTTTCTGGCATCTTGTATGATCCCTGATGAGTCAATTTTGAAACAATTGGAGGTGATTATCATATTATATATAAATTAAACTAACATTAACATGCTTGCGCGCACACAAAAATTTATCTCCCACGCGAAGAGTAATTCTCCTTTGTGTCTTCTCTCTCTCTCTCTCTTGATTTCCAATATTTTTTATTTCAGGTTTTTGTACTCATAGAATCACTTACAGCACACTTCTCTCCATCAATATATGGTGCATTCATAGAATTGATCACTTATCTGGGATCACTGCATTTAAGTTGTGAATCTGAAATCTTGGACTGTCCTTATCTGCACAATTTGGTTTCGGTGGTGCCAACATCTTCTACTTTTGGTATATCCATTATTTCAAAACTTGGTTCAGTTGATCTGGAAGTGGACCTTGAAAATAATGGAGATAACAGCTCAGTGCTCATGGTTTCCGTACAAGAAATGGACATACGGTATGTTCACCACTGTCCCTCTGTCCACTTTTTCCCTTAGGACTATTATTTACATTATGAATTCAAATGTGAACTTTACAGAATCACTTTCATATCCTCCTTAGCTTTTATTAAGTTGTGATCATTGAAACTTGTAGTTTGATTACTTTATACATTTTGTATCGTTGGGCTCGGCTGTTCTTATACGTGTCATTTATTGTCCCTAAAAAATACATGATTGCTCAAAGCTCTGTCTAGTGTCAAGTCTTTTTCTTTGTACTGTTGTAATGAATAGGATTAATACTATCTGACTTTTCAAGTGCTTAGACAGCATGAGTCTTCTGGCTGATGTTGATTTTTATTTATTATTTTTTTTGAGTTTGGAGACTAGGGGTCATATCATACGTACCTCCATTGTGTGGTTGAGTTTGAAGAGGTCTTTCTCAGGGAGGAAACCAGCTAGAAGCAAAAATCAAAGCTTGAATGGGTTATGGATGGTGATGATAATTCTAGGTTGTTCCATAGAGTGGCTACAAGGAGAAGAGTCTTGTTAAGGACGGGAGTCATGTGAGAGATATCGGAGCTATAGTGAAAGAAATAACTTTCTTCTACACTACCCTTTATACAGATGAAAATCCTACTAGGAAGTTTTTGGAAGGTTTAAATTGGTATCCTATCTCCCAGGATAAATCCATTTGGTTGGAAGGGCCTTTTGAAGAAGAGGAAGTACGAAGAGCTGTTTGGAGTATGGTTTCTCATCTATGGTTTGTGGATTGATATGATTCTTTTTCTGGAGGATTGAAATAGCTTTGTGAATGTTCCTTGTTTTCTTAAGTTTTTTGAGGTTGTTTCTGCCTTTCTGGTCCTAAGATTATGTGGCAAGAGTAGCTTAGTGGGTATGAATGTGGACAATCAGGTTCTTTCTTCTTTCACTGCTTTGGGGCTGGCTGTCAAATTTTGCTGTGGCCTCTCACTTGCTTGAGTGTTCCTCCTGGGTGTTAATCCTTTGGCTGTTTTGTTTTGTGATCCAGTTATTAAAAATTAGTAAGTGGCTGGATAACTGGAAGGGTCTTTATTCTTCTTTGGGTAGATGTATTACCCTTGTTCAGCCCTGTTTGTACTGTATTCCAATCTACCATCTTTCCCTATTTTGGATTCTGGTTGTAGTGGCTAATAGGATTGAGAAAATGAGAGATTTTCTTTGGTCTGGAGTAGGAGAGATGAGCTGTTATCTAAAATTAAAAAAAAAATAATTCACTTAATGAAAACTTAATATAATTTTACACAGGAATTCCATCAGAGTAAAAATTATGAAATGGTTTAGAAAGCTATCATTGTCCGAGAGAGAGGGAGAGAGTTTCAAGCACCACCTCATTTTTAGCTTCTATTTTATGATACATTCTTCCACTTGTTAGAATCTTCAATTCCTCCGTGATAGAGAATCTTTGAAACTGGAATCTCTTTTTGGTTTGCTTGATTCTGTTTTTCCCTCTTCTTTACCAGATGGTTTGATTTGGAGTCACTTTAGACTCCTCTGGACTGTGTTCCTGTATATCCAAGTCCAGTTCCTCACTCATCCTTCAAATAAGGACAACTTGTTCTTGCTAACTCCCCCCTTGGTAGTCCAAGGTCTCCTGTACAGTGAAGTCCTTCATTTGGACTGCATTACTTAACAAGATTAACACAAATGATTGAGGTTGGTTTCCATTAATAAAAATGTTGGATAGATATGGGTTTAAACAGTTTTTATTGAATTTATAATAAGATTTTATATCAGAATAACCATGTTTATTGATTATTCTCCTCTTATGTGCTTCTTCTGCCCAAAATTTTCCCTTGAGGTTTGTAGTTGGAATTCTGCCATGAAAACTTCTGATCTTTTTTTGGGTCATGAAAAAGAATGAAGTGGACATCTAAGACTTGTAAACAGAAGGACCAATGGACTATGCATGAATTCATCATATTTGAAAGCTGAGTAGAACACATTCTTGTGATATACTTCATTTAGTAATTCAGCTCCAACAAGATTCTTGAGTCTCACCACATTGCCCTTCTTTTTCATGTGGCCTTAGATTGGTTTTAGTATATGCAAGATATTTTAATGCATACAAAGACTTGTATTACCTTTATTTTCTCCCCATCTTTATTTGGTTTGTTGGACAAAGCAAATTATTGATGTTAACTGAAAACAAATCTTTGTATTTTGTTTTACTATTTGCAGCTATGGTTCTACAGAATTTCAGGAGCTCTTTGTCAGTATGAAGTCTTTAATGGTCTCTGCTTATAAAATGAAAGATGAAAAAGACAGCCGTTTTGTGCTGTTATCAGGGAATTTATCTTCACCTAGTACTGCAATTGGAGAAGAATGTGTTTCTGGACCAAGTATTGAATCTGATCAATATTCTGATGCAGCTATGTTGGCTGATGCATGTTTCACCATGCATTATGAATCTCCCAGAACTGATTTAGTTTGTCATAAGTGTATTATGTACCTAAATAATGCTGATATCCACTGCTATCCACATATTGCTGGACTGCTTATTGGGTTCTTTAATAGATTGTCTGCCTATAGTACCAGTTTTGAGAAATTCTCTGCTGGTAATACTGCTGACATTTCAAAAATTTTATCAAGTTTTGGGTTACAAAAGTTTGGCTTCTCAAATTATTTTGAATTTGGTTCCTCTGATTCTGCATGCATTCCATTGGATCGCTTTCCATTTGTTACAATTTACAATTCTGGTTCTCTTGGTAATCTAGAGAGCACACTCGTATATGCCATTCCTGACTGGAGAAAATATTTCACTCTGAGGGACAGAAAAATCAGAAGTTCCAAAATCAATATGAGAAGAGGGTCCAAATTTTTCCATGTCTCTCCCCCAAAGTCCAAATCTGATTTTGGATATTTTCTTGAATCTGGGGTTGCGAGCATCTCTAATATCTTTTCCATTGAGCTGCACCTTTGTGGAATAAGAGCACATTTTCATGACTCATCATGCATAATTGGAACAATCATGGTGCCTACATCTAAATCTTCTCTATTATTTTGTGAAGACAGTATGGATATTTTGTCTTCTTCTGAAGGATTGGTTCTCACCTCATCTTGGTCCCCCCGAAATTTTCATGATTATCTATGGGGTCCTTCTTCAGCAAATTTATCTCCTATTTTAAATGTACGTGTCAGGAAAGGAAATAGTATATCTTCAACTACCGAGTTGGAAGTAAGCATCAGCATTCAGCATGTGTACTGCATGTTACCCTCTGAATATCTATCCATCATCATTGGTTACTTTTCATTATCTGATTGGGGTGTTGATTCAAGTAATCAGTTTCTCATTGAAGAGCAGAGTGATATAGATGTAAAAATGGAAAAGAGTATTACATATAAGTTTGAAATCTTGGACTCTACTCTTATTTTGCCAGTTGAAAGCATTGAACATCAGTTTCTCAAGGTTGAAATGCGGCAGCTTTATTGTAGTTTCATCCATAATTCTTGTTTTGACGATGTATTAACGAACATCCCTCTTGAATCTAGGGTTCCTATTCATAAGCTTGACAAAAGAAGTCATTGTTTAAATGTGTTTGGGCGGGACTTGTTTGTATCATTCCTTTTCTACAAGAATGATATGCTTGACTTAACAACAATTGAAGGGAATACAGAATTGGTAAAAAGTGCTTTAATTGCACCCATAAATGCTGATGTTTGGGTCAGAATTCCATATGGAAGTGAATCTAATTGCAAAAGCTCTTCTTCATCGATATGTTTCATGTCAAGTGTCAGCAGTTGTCATATTATTGCTGAAGGTAGCACTTTTACTTATTTTGGTAATTTTTTCCTTGTTCATATACTTTTATATTGTTGGAATATCTAATTGCAATAATGCATTTTTCCTTTGAAAATAGATAGCCACATTTTTCATGGGTGTATGGCCATATGGGATGTTATTGAGGAATTCTCCTCAATTGATGATCAATCCAAATGTTTCAAATCAGATGTTCTACAATTCCTTCATTCAAAGAGAAGTTTAAAGGCAACTGGAGCCATTTCTCCAACTCTGATTGCCTCAACCATGATATTGACAGAAGTTAAATGTTGCATTCAATCTTTGTTGATAAGCTTCTGTCATAGAAAAGAAGATTCTGTGGAATTAATAACCAAGGGTGATTTGCGATTTAATTGTTCTGCATCCTTAATAAATGATTCTCTGGTATGGTTGGATTTGGGTTTCACTACCTTAGTATTATACTCTCCACATGATTCTTTAGTGTTAGCAAAATGCACCTCGGCATCCTCTTCCACATTAGTACTTGGCATGTCTTTTTCTAAATCTATTGACAGTAAGAATGAACTCGGCCTTTGTCTTTCGTCTCTTGATATTTGGCTTCATTTTTCTGAGTGGACTGAGGTTGTTAAATTCTTCAATCATTTCTGTGTACATTTGGAAAAAACTATGCCTGTGGATGCAGCATCGAAGAGTTTGTCCTTCAATGCTGCTGATTCTGTGAAAAAAACAGCAGTTAGAGATGCTTCCAGTTTCCTTGATTCTGAAAGTACCTCAGCACATTTTACATCACCGGAGATGGAGAATGTTGTTTTACTGATTATTAGGTCAGAAAACATTTGTATTACATTTCACATCCCTGTCTGGATTCGTGAAGAACCGTGCATGGAATTTCAGCTTGATGAAGGTCACAAGGTGACACCTTTAAGTGTATCGTCTGATATAGTTGAAGAAAAAGATGCTAAATTTCTTACTGTTTCCTTCAACATGAATGGTTTTGAATTACTTGTAAGTAGCAGAGATATCCAATTGAAGTCCAATTTGGAAAAATTGAGCAGTGTAATAATGATAGTTGAGAGTGGAAGACATACATCTTGGCCTCTTTTTGATATAATTCGGGTTCATGTGGAGGCTCTACTCTGTAAGAATCATACAAACACCATTGAACTCAAAGTGGAGATTATATGCGATCATTCAAATGTGTGGCTTTCACATCCTGCATTCTATTTATGGGGTGCAGTAAAATTCAATGTTCCCAAAGCAGGGTCTTCTCAATATTCATCTAGTGGCATTGCTTTAAAATTCCAGATGAGAAAGGTTTCTATTCTGCTAACAGATGGAAAGGTATGTTGGTAGTCTTGTCTATTCAAATCATAAGACTTCATTTTTCTTTTTACTGACATTTATTTCATTGATTTCTATTTGTTTTTATTTTCTTCCTTCGGTATATCATTCTAAAATATTATATTCTATATATAATAAAACTCTTATTAAGTTAATTAAGTTCCATTGAATGATGCCAAAGTCTCTGTGACCCATGTAAGTGATATTTAGTTGATAAGGTATTTTCGGTTTAACTAATTACTGGATAGGAAACATTTGGATGTTCCTTTCATTCTTTTTCTGGTTTTCTTCTCTCTACTGTATTTTTCATTCTAATTTGTGTCTTGGTAGATTTTACATGGTGATGGTGTTAGAACATGGTTGTTTTGAAGAGGGACTGGTTTTAGTCTTGACATCCCCTGTTTCCAGTAATGCATTAGTAGTACGATTTTATGGTACTTGTGTATTCTTCAGTTTTCTAGTCCACATGCAAGTGCATGGGAGTGGGGTTATAGGTGTCTTATATTTGATTTAACCATTTCCAATAGCATAAGCTTCTCAGGGACTTAGTACCAAGGTTGCATGGAGATGGGTACAGATACGAGGTGTGTATTATATAAAATTTCACGTGTGTCTATATATATATATATATATATATATATATATATATTATGGAAATGGATTTTATCTTTCTTTCATTACTTGATTGCATTTTAAAGTGTGTGTTGCAATCAAGTAATGAAAAGAAACACAAATATTTCATACAACCAATAGAAAAAAAGTTTTTAAGTTACTAACAAAGCCTCCTAAAGTAGATCAAGCAAGCCAAAGATACCTAAACTCTACTACTAACACTAACAATCTCAATTTGATCATCATCCTGCCTATTATCAGTGAAATGAACAGCTTCCGTATCAGTTTCATCAAGTGAAAGATTTGCAACCTCAAGAATACCAGCCCCATCCTCAAATGACTCCCATGCATCTCCAAAAATGTCCCACTGTTTGGCTCACTGCCATTATAATTGTCACATAGAAGACGAAGATTTGTATTGACATAGGCCAAATCTTGAGCTCTATCAGGATTAATATCATAAACATTATTCTTTTGATTACCAGGATTAATCTTGAGCTCACTCCATCTACAACTGATCTTTCGTCACTTTCTTTTTTTTGACAAATACAATGTAAATATTGACTATTCTCATTCATGTGTTATTGATTCAGAATCCTTTAGCCATTTAGTTTACGTTAGTGTTTGATTTTTTTGAACTTAATGATTGTTGTTGGAATTCTGGTTTAACTTCCATTGTGTACTTCTATTAAGTTCCACATTTTTTGATTCCTTACATTGCAATTTCACTTATGTCATGTTATAAGCCTTTTTGGTTCCTTGTAGTGGAGCTGTAATGGGCCTCAGTTGGAGATTCTTATCAGAAACATCCTTTTCCATACAAACGTGAGTGGAAAACACATGGAATGCTCAGTCACTGGTGATCTTCAAGTAAACTACAATAACATTGAAAAGGTGTCTTTAGTGAAATTACCATTATTATTGTTTTTTTTTGGGTACAAACCATTGTTATTGTTTTAATCCTTTCACATTAACTATTTGCTGATGATCATATTATATGCTGCAAAACTTAAGGTGTCATGGGAGCCTTTTATTGAGCCTTGGCAGTTTCTATTGACTTTAGTTAGGGAACAAGAAATGAGTGTTCTGCTGAACAGGTCTGTTTCAACAGATATTGTTCTCAAAGCAACTACTCAGCTGAACATCAATATTACAGAATCCTTTGTTGAGGTATATCAATTTCTGTTCTCTTTCTTTCCTCTTTTACATAGGAACCTATCATTTGATATGATGTTCCAAATCATTTCTTTCTAGTTAAACAGTCTACGGACAACCGTGGAAATAACTAGATAGGCTTCTTGTGTTTTGAGGATGATCATTTTGATGCAAAGTTACAGCATAATGGATAATTTTGTTCTCTGATAGTGTTAAACTAGTTAGAAGTATTGGCTCATCCATTGACCCTATTGATATAATAGTGTACTGGAAAGAAAAGAACTTGAAAGAATAAAATTTTGAATCTGATTCTTACTACAAATGTACAATTAAGCTATGCTTATATAGAGATTTCCTAATACAACTAATCATCATGTGGTAGGTGTGGTAGGTGTAACAACTCATCATCATGTGGTAGGTGTGGTAGGTATACAACTAATCATCATGTGGTAGGTGTAACAACTCATCATCATGTGGTAGGTGTGGTAGGTGTAACAACTCATCATCATGTGGTAGGTGTGGTGTGATAAGATTCTCAACACTCCCCCTCAAGCTGGTGAATGTATATCTATCATTCCCAGCTTGCAAGTAAGGTCTTTGAACCGTGAGGGAGTCCCTTAGTGAACATATACGCCCAATTGGAGTCTTGAAGGGATGTATTCGGTGGCTATAAGACCATTGTCCAATTTCTCTTTGATGAAATGTCGGTCTATCTCTACATGCTTTGTTCGGTCATGTTGAACTGGATTGTGGGCAATACTGATGGCGGACTTATTATCACAAACCAGTCCCATAGGAGCTTCATACTTTACTTTGAGGTCATCAAGTATGATCTTTATCCATAATAGTTCACAAACCCCTTGAGCCATGGCTCTAAGTGCCTACGCACTTGATCTTGCAACTACATTTTGCTTCTTGCTCCTCCATGTCACCAAGTTTCCACCCAAGAACATGCAATATCCTGTGGTGGATCTCCTATCAACAATTGATCTGCATAGTCAGCATCAGTATATACTTTCATGGATAAATTCCCCTCCTTTTTGAAATAGCATCCTTTTCCCCGGAGAAGCTTTCAAATGTGAATAATTCTAGTTAATTCTTGCTTGCAAATGTCTCTCTCTTGGATCATGCATGAATTGGCTAACCACACTAAGCGCATAGGCTATGTCCGGCCTAGTGTGTGATAAATAGATGAGTTTTCCCACCGAGTCTTTGAGTATCTTGTGTCTTCTCCACCTTTGAGCTTTCCTCATCATTCTCAATCCTGTGATTTTGCTCTATGGGCGCTCCAGTGGTCTTACAGCCCAACTTACTAGTCTCTTTGAGGAGATCAAGGATATATTTTCTTTGAGAAATAAAGATGCCCTGTCTAGAGTAAGCAACCTCTATCCCAAGGAAGTACTTTAGCTTCACGAGATCCTTCATTTCAAATTGAGCAGCCAACCTCTCCCTCAAAGTCTGTTTTTCAAACTCATCATTGCCTGCAATAATCATATCATCTACATAGACTAAGAGTAGAGTGAGTTTACCACCCTGTAGATATCATAGCTTGAGTAAATCTTCCAAACCAGGCACGAGGTGATTGCTTAAGACCATACAAGGCCTTCTTTAGTCTGCACACCTTATTCCCTTCATTAGTGGCACCATATCCAGGTGGAATCTCCATGTACACTTCTTCCTCCAAGCTTCCATGCAAAAAAGCATTTTTAACATCAAATTGATGCATCTCCCAACCAAAGTGCGCTGCCAAGGAGAGGATAATCCTAACGGTATTCATTTTTGCCACCGGAGCAAATGTCTCCTTATAATCGATCCCATAGGTTTGGGTGTATCCTTTTGCAACCAATCTCGCCTTATCATAGGTCCGAGTGTGCCATCAGGCCGATACTTAGCTGTGTATATCCACCTACAACCCATGCCTTCTTATCCTTGGTCCTCTGCAATCTCCCAAGTCTCGTTCCTTTCCAATACCCCGTTTCTTCATTCATGGCTCGAACCCAGTTTTCATCCTTTAATGCTTCTTGTCTTGATGTGGGGATTTTGATAGAATCAATAAATTTGAAAGAAAACTACGGTCTTTGCATAGAAAGGTTTTCGATGAGACACAAATTGGGATATAGGATATTTGGTACAAGATCTTTTCCTTTTCTCAATGCAATAGGTAAATCATCCGGTTAGGTTCACAAGTAGTATTTAAAGTGTCCTCAAAGAGTCTCAATAGTATGAGTTCTTACCTCCGGTTGGGGCAATGGAATTCTTGTTCGACCAGATGGGTTCTTCTTTGCCTTGATATTGCTTTCAAAATATCTGTCCTCATTATTCTTATTCGGCAATGATGCTAGTTCAGGGTCATCCTCCTCGTAGGAGTAAAACCTCGCAACAAAGGAAAAGGTGACAACTCAAGGAACTCGGCTTCTTGAATACTCTCCCACCGAGTGAGAACTATTAAGAAAGGACTCGTTTCATGAAAGGTGACATCCTTGGAGACATAGACTCTCGACTTTGAGGTGATAACATTTGTATCCCTTTTGTTTGAAGCATACCCTATGAAGACACATTTGATAGCAGGATCTAACTTACCCCAGATGAGTACTTTTGTGAACATGGACAAACACAGGGCTGACCAAAGACACGACTCAAGACTAGTCATAATGGGAATAGAAGGATAGAATGTGGTCAAAAGCTGAATAGGGCTAACACCATCTAGAACCCGGAGGGTAATCTATTGATCAAATAAGTGGCGTAAGGACAAACTTCCCCAAAGAAGACTTAGGAACAAACATTTGGAAGAGTAAAGCTCTAGTAACCTCAAGGAGATGACGATTTTTCTTTCTGACCGTTTTGTTGAGGGGTGTCCACACAAGTTAACTCATGAACAACTCCATTATCCTTAAGGAACTTGGAAAGGTTTTGGTTCACATACTCTTCCATTATCGTAACGCAACCTCTTGTCCCGGGCTCCCAAATTGTGTTTGAATCATTCGGTAAAAGTTTACAAACAAATGGAAAACTTGGACTTATCTTTCATAAGGAATATCCAGGTAACCTCGAAAGTACAGTCATCAATAAAAGAAACAAACCACTTTGCACGAAATATTACTAGTAGATGAAGGTCCCCACACATCACGAATGAACAAGATCAAAAGGTTTAGGACTTTTATGATTCTTGGGAAGAAAAGTTGTCCGATGGTGTTTAGCAAGCGACAAACATCACAATGAAAAGACTTCGAGGACACTTTGTAAATAAAAAGGAAATAAGGACTTTAGGACAACGAAAGGAGGATGACCAAGACGTACGTGTTGAAGTCATATCGAGAGGATGACCAAGATTGAGCTTGGTGATGATTGGAAGTGAGTGCCTTTTGTCTAGTACACTCTTTATTTTTTCATCTTTGTCAGAAGTAATATAACCCGTCCCTGCTCTTTAGCAATTCCAATCGCCCTCCCCGTGGCAAGATCCTAAAAAACACAATGGGAATGGAAAAATGTCCTTCGCATAGTTTAGGTCTTGGGTAACCTTATGAATAGACAATAGGTTATTAGATAAATTTGGGAACATGAAGCACATTTTTAAATGGAGGGAAGGTTGAAGGTGGATGTTACGCAACGATAGAAGGGTTATGGGAACCATTAGCAACGATGATATGTTGGTTGCAGGATGAAGTGGTGTATGATGAAAAATAAGAGGAATGAGGAGTCATGTGATCTGTGGCACGAGTCTATAATCCGAGAGATTCTCGATGTAAGCATTAAAGGATAAGAAGCTAGAACTCTTTTGAGTCATGGTTAAGGAACAAGAGCTAGATGTCTTACTAAGAGAGTCCATAAGAGCTCGTAAACGTTCCAACTCCTCTTTGCTGAGAGCTAGGACCTCCTTTGCAACTTGTGGGATAGGTGGGTCTTCTACACTTTCAGAGTCAGACGATACTTGATTAGCACGCCTGTGTATGATACCTTTGAATCCTCCAGTGCGTTCCAGGACCCTCTCCTTTCCATGAAGTCTAAAACATGTGTCCTTAGTATGACCCGTCTTCCTACAATAGCTGCACCAGCGATCATCACGGTTAGCCTTTATGGGAGGCTTTCCAAATGATGGGGATGGACCTCTTATAGGACCCTGGCCAATAGCTAAAGGTGGTAGTCACAACGGATTTGCCTCCTCCAACATTACACGACCTCCGAGGTTTCTTCTCCTCGCAAATGTGTAAAATACCTGCAGAGAGAAGGAAGTGTTTCCTTACCAGAATCTAAGCCGAATCGGGTCAAACTCGGGGTTCGATCCGAGAGAAATTTAAAAATTCGCCCTTTCAAGGAAGTACGGTAGTGTAGTGGAATCTGCTGTACGTCATTTTCAAATTCGATCTTGATCTAACTAGATCCATAAACCATTCAACATCCCATAATGATGCATTCTTGAAAGACTCCCTTGCTTGGTATTGAAGATCTTATTCTCTATCTCATAACACTTAGCCGGTATCCTTCTTCATAGAGTACGTCTTCCTAAGGTTCTCCCAAATCTCCTTAGAGGTGAGAAACATACAATTGCGGCGAGTTCCGTGTCATAGAATGCCATAACCGGTCATGATAAGAGAGTCTTCATCGTCCCATGCTTCATACTTAAGTGGTCTGTTTTGGTGGAGGGTTCCCTTCAATGTGATTGACTTCCTCCTTCCTTTTAGAGTAGTGCGAACCAAGCTGGGCCACTGGAGATAGTTGCGCCCATCAAGGCGGTATGACCCTTGCAATATATGTAAGTCATTAGGACCCAATAGATCGAACGTGGAGGGGCAAATCATGGATGAGGAGACAAATTTCTCTTGACATTGTAATAAACCACGGCCCAAGTGCTCCAAATGGATATGAGCAACATAGAGCTTTCAAACAGTGAAGGAAAAAAATGCTGCAACGTCAGCTACCGGTGCCGCCCTTTCTGATGTCGAGATTGCGCTCACGGTGCGCGGAAGGAAGTGGGCTGAACAAAGGTGAGGTAATGACGTATGGGCACAATGAAGGTGCCAAGGCAGCAATGAAAGCTGACTAAGAATTTGATGCAGAAGCAGAGCCCCCTTGGATCGGGAAGCTTTGATACCAACTGGAAAGAAAAGAACTAGAAAGAAAAGAACTTGAAAGAATAAAATTTTGAATCTGATTCTTACTACAAATGTACAATTAAGCTATGCTTATATAGAGATTTCCTAATACAACTAATCATCATGTGGTAGGTGTGGTAGGTGTAACAACTCATCATCATGTGGTAGGTGTGGTAGGTATACAACTAATCATCATGTGGTAGGTGTGGTAGGTGTAACAACTCATCATCATGTGGTAGGTGTGGTGTGATAAGATTCTCAACAAGTGTAATACTGTTCCAAATTGTAATAGATAACTCGTAGGCATCTCAAATTTATGATGACAATTCCAGTTCCATTGTAGTATATTCTTTTTTATTCTTGTTTACTCTTAAAATGATTTGTCTCCTTTCAATGATTGAACAAATTGGCTTGAAGAGAAATTTTCTACAATCTTCTTCCGTTATGTGCTAAGGATAATATCAAATTACATTGGAATTTTTTTTCATCATTTAGTTAGACATGGGGTTGAAATGTTTCTCTTGGTCTTGTGTCAGAAACAGGATTCCAATCTTGATAATCTACACTTACTGTTTTGTTTTGTGGTTTTTGATATACTGGTATTTATCAGTCTCTACCATGGGTTTTCTCTGGTATATAAATTGAGCTTATCATTATGATAATATTATCCAAGATATAAATTTTACTTATGAGCTTTGGTTCTTGCAGTGTGTTTCACGTACAACTGAGATGGTCTTGGATGCATTGGGTCTGATGGGATCGAAAGATCATGAAGGCAAAAAACTATTACATTCACCATCTGCTGAATATATGTGTGCTAGAAGATGTGCTGCTCCCTATGTTCTACAAAACTTAACTTCCGTGCCTCTTCTATATCATGTACATCATGGGCCTGTCAATCCTGACAAACTTTATGACTCTGATGAGAAAGATGGAAAATATGTGCAACCAGGTTCTGCAGTTCCCATATACATGGATGAAAATGCTGAAGAGCAACTCTCCCTTTACAGGCCTTCTCATTCTTCTGATAGTCTAAATGAGCAAAGGTCTAACGGGTTTGCTCATCATTATATTACTGTACAGCTTGATGGAACATCTGTGCCATCTATTCCAATGTCAATGGATTTAGTAGGACTTACATGCCTTGAGGTTAATTTCTCCAAGACATATAACGAAAATGCCGAGGATGGTAGAATGAATACAGCCACTACTTTCGTTGTTCCTGTTGTTTTTGATGTTTCAGTGCTGCGCTACAGCAAGTTAATACGAATATACTCTACTGTATGTACAAACTGATGATATGTTTTCTTTATAATGCTCAAGTTTCCATTTACTCTGTGCATCCTTTGCCCCTTCTTATGAGTGAACTTTCCACATACAGGTTGTACTTCTAAATGCAACTTCTACCCCTCTTGAGCTGCGCTTTGATATTCCATTTGGTGTGTCACCAACGGTACACAAGTTTCCTCCTACTTAGTGAATGGTTATTTTTCTGTGATATTACTTCTATGATGTATCATGTATCATGTATCATTTTATTACTTCAGATATTAGATCCAATACACCCTGGGCAACAGTTACCACTTCCACTACATTTGGCTGAAGCTGGTTGCGTAAGGTGGCGGCCGATGGGGAACTCTTACTTGTGGAGTGAAGCTCATAACCTCTCAAATCTTCTCTCTGTAAATAGCAAAGTAGGAAATCTTAAATCCTTCGTGTGTTATCCATCTCATCCAAGTAGTCATCCATTTCGGTGCTGTCTATCAGTTAAGAACATCAGCTTGACTTCATCTGGCTGGCTGAAAAATAATGTCTCTGCAGATGATACAAAGAAGCGCTATATTCATCACTTGATCCTCAGTGCTCCATTAACAATTAACAACTACCTTCCTAAGGAAATTTTGTTGATTAGTGAGAGTGGTGGGGTAAATCATACTGTGAGAGTTTCAGAGGTTTGTGATGGTTGTTTCTTCATTTTTTTTTTATGATAAGACACTACAGAATAGGTAGTTTTTGCTCCTGCTCTTTATGGTGGTGCAACAGTGAAGATTTTACATGTTTTCTTTTCTAGGTGGAAACTTCTGTCTATAATATTGATCCCTCACATGACCTAGGACTGGAAATCTGCATTGATGGATTTAAACATTCTGATATTAAATTTTCTCGTTTAGAAACTTTCTGCACAATGGCCAAGTTCAGTGAAACCAAGTTTTCATTGTCCGAAACCCTGATATTCGAACCAAATAATTCAAATGGTAATCAATTTTCTTTGTAGTTGTTGGTCTTTTATGTATTGCCTTATGAATACATCCTTAAAAGTATTTTCTTGTCCTCACTTGTAGGTCCTATGTATGTTACTGTGGAGAAGGTGATGGATGCATATTCTGGTAGCAGGGAACTCATCATTTTTGTTCCCTTTATTTTGTATAACTGCATGGGTTTTCCCCTGTGTATAACGGAAACCACTGTTGAAACCAATGAAAGGGGATTTGTCATTCCTTCTTATTATGATCTAGGTGAAAATGAAACATTTTCTTCTAAAAAGGATGGTCTTTCTCTGCTGTTACGTGCTGAAGTTCCTTGTAACACAAGGAGTTCTCTGAAGAATCATACCATCTCATCCAGAGAGGACGGTAGTCTAAACTCTCGGAGTTTCCTAAGGAACTCCATATTCCCTGGTAATTACCATGAAAATTTGGGAAGGCAACAAAGCAAAAGTGATTCTCCATTTCAAAATTCTTCTTTAGGCAGGTTGAAGAGTACACTGAGCTCAAGGATCCTGTCAACTTGGAAGGATTCAGGTTCTGGTAACCATGAGCATGAAAAGGTTGGGCCATGCATGTATTCTCCGAGCCCTAATTCTTCTGTAAATGATGTTTTTGTTAAAGTAAGTAGATGTTTTCCTGAAGATGTTAAGGAAAATTTTCCATATTCTTTGTGGTCAAGTCCATTTTCTCTGCTGCCACCAAGTGGTTCAAGTACTATCCTTGTTCCTCAGTTGCCTTCAAATTCTGCATTCATTCTAGCTGTGACGTCCAACTCAGTTGCTGAACAATATGCTGGGAGGACAAATGTAATTACTTTCCAGCCTAGGTAACGTATTGGTCTTCATGGATATTGTTACTGATAAAATCTATTCCTGGACCTACTCTTAGCTGCTTAATAAGCTTTTAAGATGGTTGGTTCCTTGACATGGGATTAAAGCCTTTTAGACCGAGTGGTCTGGAGTTTGATCCTTGCTTCCCTATTCTATTGACTTAATTAAACTTGAGTAAAAGGTAAGCTAGTGGGCCAGCTCCCTTCAAGCCAAAAGGGATTTAACGTGAGGGTGTGTATTCTAAAAGAAAACCGTTCTTTAGCCTTATCCTAAAAGCTTAAAGGATGACTGGTTTCTTGACAGATATATATAATTGTTGATATTAGTGTCATTCTGTCATGGTAATGAATGATGTCTAAATTGCAGGTATGTGATCAGCAATGCATGCAGCAAGGAAATATCTTATAAGCAGAAGGGCACTGATGTCATGTTTTATTTAGGCGTTGGAGAACATGCTCATCTTCACTGGACAGATGTGACGAGGTATTCCTTTGCTGGAATTAACATGCATGTAAACATGCTTTCATTAAATGAATAATCATTGAATGATTAATCATCTGATGAATTTGGAGAGGGCATGTTTGTATTCTGTGAATCTGATTGTAATCTCGTTGTGGTTGTCTGTCTTTTGTTCCCCTTGATTTTCAATTATTCACTTTGTGGTGCCCAAGTTTGTGCACTCTTAAATAATCTCATTGTGGTTGTCTGACTATGAAAAACAGGGCCTCTTTTCATTCACAAATGGCCTTTTGTTATTGGGTCGTATTGCTTATTTGTAGTATAATGGTAGAGATGAGATTCAATTTAAAACAATTTGAAATTATTTAAATAATACCATTGGTTAACCTTTTCTAGAATGAACTTGTCACAAAATCAATGTTGGATTAAAAGCTCACTACTCATAGTTAATGCACATAAAACTTCATAATAATAAAAGATCAATTTTGTACTTCCCAGTGATTCTTTTGTTGTTCCTTGGCTAGGTAATGCAAAGTATTTCAGCCATAAAAATAGAGAAGATTAATGTGCAATAAGATTTTCAAAATATAAGAAATTTCAATATTTATATTATATTTTCTAATATCCAACTTTTCTAAAATTAGGTATACATGATCAACATAATAATTTGTCTTTCAACTTAATTTTTCACCTTGTAAATTGAATCATTCATTCATTTTCTGGCACTGTTTTCGTATGGTTTTTGCATTTTATCTTTTCCTTATATCTTTCTTCCACTTGTTCAAATTACTTGTATTCTAATATGTGATGCAGGGAACTGCTTGTTTCAATTTGTTATAATGAATCGGGATGGCAGTGGTCTGGCAGCTTTTTACCAGATCATCTAGGTGATACTCAACTGAAAATGAGGAACTTTGTTTTTGGCTCTTCAAACATGATACGAGTTGAAGTGCAAAATGCTGATATATCCATGGGAGATGAAAAAATAGTTCGAAGCATCAAGGGAAACTCAGGGACCAACTTGATTCTATTGTCAGACGATGATACGGGGTATATGCCATACAGAATTGATAATTTCTCGAAGGAGGTTTGTCTCTTGTTTTTCAGCTATATTGCTGCACTAGTTGAAATTCTAAAATTGTTGAACTGCCCTCTGAACGGTTACTGCTATTATAATCTGATTTTGATGTTTTCCCTTTTATATATGAATGTTAATATGTATGTTCAGCTTTCTCTATCTTTTCATGTGAATGTGTATACTGTTAGTAAGTTTAAATGTTATTTCAAATTTTAAGTTAATGGTTCTTGCTTATGAATTTTTTATTTGGTACATCTTCCTTTTGAATTTGTCATTCTATATGGGTCCCGTTAACATGTTCCATGTAGAGAAGAATTGAACACACATTTTTGTGAAATATACTTCTTCGACAGAAACAAATTATTATTTTTTTTATAAAATTTGTCAAGGACCAACTCTCTTAAAATCTTAAACTATGAGGTGGAGGCTCATGAATGATTTTATATCTAACAAGCCCCCTCACGTAAGAGCCCTTTGGTCTTGAAGCGAGGACAATGCATAGACCCACTCTACCTTGTGCTGAAGTTCATCTTTTTATTTAGAAGAATGGGCCGGCAAGGATCAAATTTCTGACTACTTAGTTATGGAGGCTTTGATACCATGTCAAGTATCAACTCTCCTACAAGCTTATGCTATTAGGTGGAGGCTCAGGAATGGTTTTATATTTAACAAAATCTCTGCACTAGTAAATGCAAAAGTTGGATGATTAATACATACTTCCAAATTTTGTAAAATTATTTTTAATTTATAAAACCAATTGAAAAGTCAGTGCATTTATTTCACAGACAGCATGTGTTGTTCCTTAACAAATGCCATTTTATATTGCATGAATGGATGATAAATTAGGAATATGCTGGCTGTACTTACCTTCTGCAGCTGTTAAAGCCATGCCCCAAAAGAGCATGGGCATTGCATTCTATTCTTAATCCATAGGTAATTGGAATTTATTGTGTTTTTCTTGCTACTTTCTAGAGATTGCGAATATATCAGCAGAGGTGTGAAATGTTTGACACAGTCATTCACTCCTACACTTCTTACCCTTACACCTGGGATGAACCCTGCTATCCTCATCGTCTTATTGTGGAGGTAAACCTTGTTTCTTTTTAACACTATTGAAACTTTACATTACTTGACCTAAGAATGTTGGATATGAAAATGGAAGGTACCTGGGGAGCGAGTTTTGGGGTCATATGCCCTTGATGATGTAAAAGAATATATGCCTGTCCACTTGCCATCAACTTTTGAGGTAAACCATTTGGCATTTTTACGTTGTGTTCCTTTTGTACATCATTTGGTCAACACATGTTACAAAAAGTTTGACAATGGTCTCATTAAATTTTTAAACAATGAGAGGTGTGCTACTATTTCCTTCTGGACGAAGGATCTTGACATGTTATGTGTTTTTTTAATTTTACAGCAGTTTGGTTCCCTTCCTCTCTGATATTTCTTGACAATGAGATAGCCCAATGCCTTTAATTATGCATCCATTGGTTTTAGTAACATTCAATTTAATGTTTTATAATCCACCATATTACCCATTTTCTTACACTGCTGTTTGGTTCTTGGTACAATTCATTGGTTCACTACCTTGTGGCATAACCTTTCTTCCTTTTTTTACTTATCTCTTTTAACATGTAATGCACTCATACCTTTGTCGTCAACATCTTCAGAAGTTCTACATTCAGAATAACAGCCAAGAACTATGTATTTTAATAACAAATTTGGGTAGGATAAATGTATGGTTTTTTATTGAAGCCGTGTTGCCAGTGAAATTGAAAACTAAGAGTAAGGAAAATTATTGGTCTCCTTCCTATACTTAATCTTAGTTGGATACATGGAAACATTTTCCTGTTGCTCGGACTATTTTTTTCCCCCATTTTGTTTACATAGGATCAAAACAAGACCTCTACGTCTACCCCAACTCCACCCCACCCCCACAACTTGACCTATGCCCAAATGGCTTTTTCACTTATATTTGTGTCAACCAAGGGATTGCCTGCAGTTCCGAGAAGTTCTGTTTTGCTTTAGATGTCTTGGAAACAATAGATTCTTTTGAGATTTAAGGCTATGGAAGTGGTTTATTATGTTTGTAAGGCGAAAGTTTATAGCATTTCCAGGTACCACACTTTTTGGGACTTCACTTGTGACTTGAAGTTGTTGAACAATATCTAGGAAAGAACCCTTCCAAGTCATAAACATGAATCTATCAAGTTGAGAAGCAACCATTCATCCTTTGTTAACTGACGAAGTGAACTAAGCATTAGATTAAGGATGTTCCTGAGGCCAAAATCCAAATGAAAGCATTGAAGACTCGTATAGTTGAAGTGACTGTCACTTTCAAACTTCTTAATTAGGAACCTTACTTTACTTGATTAATTTCCCCCTTCCCTGCTCTTCTCAAGGATCACAAAAAAAGCATAAAACATAGCACCACTTTCAAAAAGAAAGATTGCAATCTAGCCCTAGTATGGCCATAAAGCCAAGTGATTCTCCACAGCCTCCAATATATACAAATGTATAAACCGATAAATCTCAGAGTATCCATTTCCTTGGACACCCAAGCGTCTCACACTACTAGCATGCCACCTAAAGGATCTGTCCTGTGAAAACACTCCAACGCGTTGAATGTTGAGTCCCATATACTTCTGACAAGCATATTATCTATGTCCCTCAACCTCAACACAATGATTGCAGTGAGGCATTGTAGCATAACTATCTTTGTAGAAGTCCTCAAAATGATCTCCTTAGCTTTCCTTTGCTTCTCCATAATTCACTGTGGTGGCAAGTTTCTGAAGCTTTTCTCAGACATTACTTCTTTTTCCTTCTCACTAGGTTCTCAGAGACACCACCAATGCTGTCATCTCTTCCCCTACACTTTGACCTTTGTTGATTGCAACAGATTGTGGGTGTTGGTTGTCCCTTTCATTATCCAAATGGCAAATGACTATGACATTTTCTTTTGAATTATTTCCATCATGAATAATAGGCGCTCCATTATTAGAATGATTTTTTTACTGGAATTGGTAGCATTCCATCTCCATTATCCTGAGCTTCACTCTGATCACCTGTCAAATGACATATGGATATAACACTGCATATCTTGCAAAAGCAAAGGTAGAGGGTATCATCTTGAGTTCTAAAGATAGGTTCCAACATCGGATTGTTTTCTTTTTGTTGCTGCTGTATTTTGGGTGGGTGGGTGTTTGTGGGGTCGGCATCTTGTATAATTACTTTACTCAGTCTGCCTCGTTGGAAGTTTTTGACAATGTCTTCATTATTCAAACCACAAATGAATACGTTCCAGGAGTGAAGATGGAAATCTATCTTTATGGCCATCATTCTGAATGATAGTTTATCCTAGACTGAATACAAGTTTGAAGTCTGTAGAATTGATAAATACAAAAAGATTGCATTCAAGTCTAGCTTCCATGATTTCTAATGGTGGTTTATGTAAATGTTGATTCCAGAAGCCAGAGAGGACTTTCTTTTTATCAGTCCATGCAGAGGGAGCAACAAAGGTGACTCCATAGTAGTTTGATTTCATATAACTGACATGAAAAGTCACAATTGTTACCCTCATGGATAATGTTTTATTCTTGCAGGTCCTTAGTGTTCTTGATTCAAATTACCATATTTTTAATGATGTGAAGAAATCAAGTGTGCCACACGCTGCTGAGAAAAGGTTATATGATCATAAACAAGTTAGGCCTTCAGAGTACAAGGAGAAAATATCAATTGTTATTCCATATATTGGGATTTCTTTGATTAATTCATACCCACAGGTAATTAAAATGTCAACTTTCTTTTTGGATCTCTTCTATCTCCTCAACCTTCTGTTAATTATACTTTTATTTCTGTAGGAATTGCTTTTTGCCTGTATTAAGGATATACAAACTGATCTGCTACAAAGCTTGGATCAGCAAAGTCTTTCCTTGCAAATATCATTCTTACAAATTGATAACCAGTTGCGCTCTACTCCATATCCAGTTATGTTGTCCTTTGATGGTGGATACAGGTCCTACCAAGTTGACAATATGAAATCTACGGATGATGTTGCAAGAACAAGAATCAAAAAATTAGATCAAATGAATTGCTGCGGCAGCTCTTCTATTCCGGTGTTCTGCCTAGCAATATCAAAGTGGAGGAAGAAAGACATTTCATTTATTTCATTTGAATACATAAAATTGAGGTTATCTTTTAAGTTTGCATCTTTACAGTTTACTGTTGCTGGTGTTTCTTGGTGTTTATGTACTTTTAAGTCATTTCTGTTTATATTATGCTTTTTGCTTGCAGGATGGCAGATTTCTGTCTTGAGATTGAGCAAGAAGTCATATTGAGCTTATTTGAGTTCTTTACAAATGTCTCTTCAAGGCTGCAGTATGGAATCATGCCATCTTCAGATCACTATGACGGGGATTCTCTAAAGGATTCCTCCTCATTTGTTCAAACTAGTGAGAATATCAGATTAAGTGCTGACGAATATCCTCCTAGAATTGCTCCCACATTTAATGGAAAATCTAAAAAAATTGCGTCATTGCCTTCGATAGTTCCAATTGGGGCCCCATGGCAGGAAATTTATCTGTTGGCCAGAACCCAGAAGAAAATTTATATTGAGATGCTGGAATTGGCTCCAATCAAATTGACTTTAAGGTCACTTGCTCATTATTATGTTTATTCCAACTGCAGTTTTCAATTTCCTATGTTTACTATTTATACACACTCACTTGACTTAAATTATACACATGCAGTTTTTCGAGTGCCCCATGGATGCTTCGAAGTCGGATCCTCACATCCAAGGAATTTCTTATCCATGTAAGTAGTATTCTTTTTTTCCTTTTTGGTGGTAGTGGGTTCCAGTTCCATTGCAACAGTACAAATGAGAGTTGAATTAAACTGTAGGAGAGAAACTTGAGACCTTTGATGCACATGGTGTGTACTATAAATAGACTAGGATGACTATTCCAACTAGGAATAAGATAACCCATGACCCAAACGACTGAGTTCTATATCCCAAACACATGAATCTTAGATTATCAGGCTCTAGGAAAGCTCGGGTTAATGTGAAAGTCAAGTAGATTTAGCTTTCATAGAATTCACATTAATATCTATGTACAACAACAACAAAAGCCTTTTCCTACTAAGTAGGGTCGTCTATATGGATCAAACAATGCCATTGTGCTCCGTCAAAAACCAAATTTTTGGAAAGTCCATTTATGTCAAATGTCTTTTTTAATGGTTTCAGAATTTTCGTTGGTCTTCTTCTACCTTTGTTTATGGGCTATCCTCCATATGTTCAACTCTTCTTATTGGGCTTCTCCTCACTTGAGAAACCATTTTATGTGAGAGATTCTGTCATCTTTTCATAAATAGGTGGTATTCCAAATAGGTGCTCTTCGTTCTTAATGAATTTCACTTGATCTAAGTCTCATGTTTTCCTTTCTCTACCTTTAGCAAGTCTATAAATGTGTTTTTACCCCTTTTTGGTACCTATAGATTGGCATAGCCCCTCGAAAGCTTTAGCTTTTGCCTCGCTAACCGCCTTCTTGGTATCTTTCTTAGCTACTTTATATTTTTCCCAATTCTCATCTTTTTTACACAGGTGCAATGCTTTATAGCTCTCTCTTTTAACTTTAACTTACTCTTGAACACTTGCTTCCCCCCACCACGATTCTTTATCTTTAGTTCCAAAGCCTCTTGATTCTCTGAGAACTACTTTCTAAATCCCTCTGGCCATCTATTCCCACACATCATTGGCACTCGGTCGTGCCTCCCAAATCTCTTGTTCTAATAGATTCCTCTGAAATACCATTTAATTTTGTATTGTTGATTTCCATAGCTATAGCATTGCATATTGATGACTCAAATATTATTGATCCCTTCAATATTATTTTCTTCTGTTAAGGTCCTTTGATGGCATCTGTTGAAATTGTAGCTATTATTGTTTATTTGTATTTATCCTTTTTCATTGTATATAGTTGTACTTGCTGATGTATTGTATTATATTCTTGTTCTACAGGCTGTACACAGCCCCTTTTTCTATAATAAATAACACTCAGATGTAAGGTGCTAATCACTTGCGTCCATTCACAGCAATTAGGTTTTCCTCTCACACATGTTCTTATTCTTATCAATCATCTCAAGTTTTAACATCATCTTCTTTTCAAACTAAGGAGTCTAGTACTTTTACATTGCTATCTTCATCTTGATCAGAAGGACAATCTTAGGAATCCACTGTCTCAACATCCTCAACCTTTCCTTGATGGACTTCTTTAGGGCCTCAGATTCCTTCAATGCCTCGTATCACTTGCTCAGTCAAAATTGCTCATTCCTCTTCTATTCAATTTGCTTGTGATCAATGGAAAATATCCAAAGACCCTCAAAATTCTCTTAATTTCAATGAGGAAACTCAAAATCAGAGTTGTTAATGGAGGAACGTGGCCACCTCCCAAAAACGCTATAGCGGCATAGTGGATCACGAAGCGGCCGTTACATCGAAGATAGCGGATGCAATGTTAAAAATTCACAAAATTATAATACACATAATTAATACTCAAAACTCAAGTGTTCATCATTAATATTCAAAACTCAAAAGGGGAACTGCTATGTGATTGTGGATGAGACTGTGAAGATGCCATGGAAGAGATTGAAAGCCTGGTAAACGGAATGGGCTCCTGGACAGTCAGAAAAGTGCAAAACAGAGGCTGGGTGAACTAGAGAGGGTGGGAAATATGAGAACAGAGGCTGAACAGGGTGAGAAATCAGTGGGTGAGCGGCTTTGTGCGGGTGAACACAATGAACTCAGTGGTTGAAAAGCTTCGTGCACAATGGGTGTCTGAATAGAGTGCGTTCAAAGTGCTTGAACGGATGAAGAGAATGGGCAATTGGTGGGTGTCTGCAGCACGATGGGTCTGGGGAGACAAAACTCCACTGCGATGCGCCATAATTGCGGCACTTCATGCCACTCCGCTACGAGCTTTTGGTAGCGTTTTAGGGCTATTCTGCCACGGCCACTCCAACCGCTATTAACAACTCTGCTCAAAACCCTAATTCAATCAAGACAAGCCACACATATACCTTAAGTAAACATTATGTAGGATAGCCATGTCAACTCGTAATAAGATATCCCAAGATGGCTACATCCAAAAAACATTTTAAAAATTAAATTACTAATAAATAAACCATAATCCCTAATTTCTAAATTATAAATTCATCGTACATCAATAAAGAATAATAAATATCATCTCCTCATACTGCGTTACAAAAGCTATGAACTATATCAACAAAAGCTCCTAAATTTAGGCAGCATAACTTTTACTCACCAAAACAATTCACAATGATTATTCCATGCATTTCATGCTGTACAAAAAAAAAAATAGAAAAGCTTTAGAGTTTCTGAGATATATGAATGAACTATCTACTCACTTATAAAGTGTTTATTTTACAGAGAGGTCTTATGGCTCTTGCTGATGTTGAGGGAGCACAAATTTATCTAAAGGAGTTAACAATTGCACATCATATGGCCAGTAGGGAATCCATTAAAGAGATTCTAATTAGGCATTACAACCGCCAACTACTTCATGAGACTTACAAGGTAAAGAGTTAATTTATATAGCAAACTGCTGTTGGGTTTCTTCATTATTCAAGATAGAAATGTCAAGTACGCATGAATTCCTACTATCATCAAACTCTTACTAATTATCTGTATTAATTTTTGTAACATGTTCATTCTTTTTGCTGACATATTATCCTTAATGTAATACTTGTCTTGATAACTTTGAATTGGGATTAAAACTTCTGGTTTGAAAATATTTTAATTTGCACCTAGTTGAATGATTAATTTCCTTTTGTCTTATACAACTAACTGAGTAATAAGATTACAAGTAAATATAATGAGATAATCTTCATTAAATTTGTAATTTCCCGTTGTAGCATAGTGTCTTGCCTTAAACATAACCTGGCAATAGTATCTAGCTGTTGTCTTTGGAATAGTGAAGGCCCATTCCTCAACCAAGATAATACTTCTATGAATAGGATTAATTACAGGAATAGTCACCTCCTAAATTAGAACACTAATTATCTGTACAGTAAGTACACATGTAACACGTCTAATTTAGTTTCTAAAACTTTCATCTCATTTATTTACTTCATTGTCCTTTTTTATTGTTGTGAAAATTATCAGTGTTCCATTTAGACAATAGCTATCTGAATTATTGAATGCTTGCCGTGAATTCCTATACAAGCAAAATTCTACTGCTCAAAAGAATTCATTTACATTGACTAAGCATCTCAATGTCACTCTTCTGTATAACAACCTTGCTCCTTTTTCTAAACTTGAAGTTGTTCGGTTCGGCTGGTGTCATCGGTAATCCCTTGGGTTTTGCAAGGAGCATGGGGCTTGGCATTAGAGATTTCTTGTCTGTGCCTGCGAAGAGCATTATGCAGGTAAAATTCTCAAATCTGCTGCCCCTTTTTATTTACTTTTTTGAAATCCTCAAGTTACTAGTTAATTCAGCACTATTGATTTAATTTGCAGAGCCCTACTGGACTTATTACAGGCATGGCCCAAGGCACCACTAGTCTTTTAAGCAACACAGTGTATGCTATTAGTGATGCGGCTTCTCAGTTCAGTAAAGCTGCACGCAAGGTGTTTCTTGCTTCAATGTAATCATCGTTTGATTTATAAGATTTAATTTGTTTTTTGATCATTGCTAGCCTTTCTTCTCTAGGGTATTGTTGCATTTACATATGATGACCAAGCAGTTTCAATGATGGAAAAACACCAGGCAAGTGCAGCTTCAGATAGCAAAGGCGTAATCAATGAAGTCTTAGAGGTTTGTGAATGATTTCATCTTATACCTTTCCAAAAAATACAATGCGTTCTCTCTGCTGCACCCCTCCCCCTACCACTGTGAAGGGGGGCCACAAAGAAATAGAAACAAAAAAAAAAAAAATTTATACACATAAAACACCTTTGGGTTTAGATATGACAGTCTCTCAAATTATTTGATGGGTATTGGTGTCTCTAAATAAAAGGTTATAGGTTATCGTGATTCATTCTGTGTAGCATGTTGAATTAATAGTATACATCTCTTTAATTTCATGCAACTTGAGTTCTGTTGAAAATTTGGAGACGTTTTAAGGAAATGTTCTTGCTGTGAGTATTTATGTTGCCTTTCTATCAGAGACAGATTCACAGGGGAGCAAGTAGGGGCCCTGGCCCCCATGTTTAATAAATTGTAAAGGGCCCTTGAGTGAACACTAAAAAGTATTTTGGAGCTCCCCTCCGTACTTTTGCCGAGCCCCACTTTCTACTTTCACTTGAGTTAATGGGTGTGAATGATGCTGTGACTCTGTAGTGACTGGAAAACATAACAAGAAAAAATATATATCTCTTAAAGTGAAAGCTTAATCTGTAGAGAACTGGTAGTTAAAACTAAAATAGATTTAAAAGATTTGATTTCTTAATCAATTTCACAAAGGTGGAGAATTTAAAGAAAAAGCCCAGCTACATATCTCCTAATACATCCATTCTCCCGTTAAAAAAAGAAAGGGTCCAAAAATACACACAAGTCATGAGCTTGATATCCTTCAATATTATTCGTTAATAATTTATGTTATGTGTAGAACTAATGAAACTAAGAAAATCTTTGATTCATCCTTTGATTAATTGTTTTATGTTTGGTACTACTTATTTTGACTATTGCAAGTGAGAGATACTTTCATCTAATTGTTCTTAAAGGTAAGCACAAAAATAAAATAAAATAACATGTGAGTTTCTTGCATATTATTGATCAAGTTACATATATTGACAGAAGAACTTGATATAAGAAAGCGCGATGCTCAACTTAAGTAGTGTCTCCACTGAATTTTTAGCTATGCAATTTTATTTGATTTTTGTTTTCAGCCTCTCCATCATCATCATCATCACCATCATCATCATCATTATTATTATTATTATTATTATTATTATTATTGTGAATGATTTTTATGTATTTTTTTAAGTGAGTTGTGCTCACCTTTGTTGTTTCCAGGGACTCACTGGTCTTCTCCAGTCACCTGTAAGAGGAGCTGAGAGGCATGGTCTTCCTGGTGTCCTCTCGGGTAAATCAACTTGAATGATTTGTTTTGAACTCTTTCTTATAAATTTGAAGCAACTTTAAGAAATGCCAGTGCCATTATTGCTTGACATGCAATATTATTTTTGCTTGGCTACTGAGTACTACTGACTGCTTTCTGTTTTCTATTTCTTTTCTGCAGGAGTAGCTTTAGGGATTACAGGACTTGTGGCAAAACCAGCGGCTAGTATACTTGAAGTTACTGGCAAAACTGCACTCAGTATTAGAAACCGCAGTAAACCCAATCAATTAAGATCACAACGCTTTAGGATCCGTCTTCCAAGGCCACTAAGCCGTGAACTTCCTTTAAGACCTTACTCATGGGAAGAAGCAGTTGGAACATCCATCCTTATGGAGGCTGATGATGGCTTAAAGTTCAAAGATGAGAAGTTGGTGGCTTGCAAAGCCCTTAAAGAAGCTGGTAAGTTTGTTGTCTTAACAGAGAGATTTGCATTGACTGTTTTCAGCCCCAGTTTGGTAAAATTGGGCAATCCTGAATTTTGTGGCATCCCGGCTGATTTGGAATGGATAATTGAATGGGAGATTGGATTGGATAGTATAATACATGCTGACACTGGTCAAGGGGTTGTACACATAGTTGGAAGCAGACCAGATACCTTATTGAGGCAAAATCAGCACTCTCCCAAGAGAGGTAGTGGTGGTAGAACAAGAGCAGTGCGTTGGAACCATTATCCTACTCATCTTCCACTTCCTCAGACAAACTTGGAACTAGCATATGAGGAAGATGCAGCCAACTTGTTACAGATTTTGTTGTCTGCCATAGAAAAAGGGAAAGGTAAAGGTTGGGACTGTGGGCGAATTCTGCATCGAGCTAATATGAAGTAGGTTACAGTTTAATTGCGTCTCAATTCCTCTGAAAGTTTGAATAGTTGCTACAGTACTATGTGAATCAGAATGGGCTATAAATTGGAATTACTAAGCCTACTGGCTTTAGAAAGGAGAGAGAAAAACAAAAATCACATCAACCTCTTCATTTCCACTTGGAAGGGCTTGTTTTTCACGGACGCATTACAGATGCATTTCTTTGGAGTTCCAGCTTTAGACCCCTCCTCTCTCCCGGACTGGCAATACTTTGAGGAGTCCGCAGCTTATACAATCAATTGGAGAACTTGTGGTAAGGCATCCTGCATGGTGTGATCTCTCCTCACATCCTTCCAGATCCAAAATGAAGCAAACATGAATTAGGGTGGGGGATTCATCCTTATCTGAGGTAGCAATTCAACATAGCAATTCAACAACAATAAGGAAAGAACTTACTAATTTTCTCCTTGTAATTATGCTCCTATCTTGTACTTTATGTACAGTCCCCGATGTCCTTTTGTTGGGGGAAGTAAATATTACCAACTCTTGTACAGTACTGTGATAATTTCTTGTTTTGTTTCTTTACTCCCTGTAATTAAATGAGTAATTTTCTTCATAGTAACATTAATGACTACAGTTTAGGAGTAGTGCTATTTGCGCACCACCAATGTTTCACATGCATTATTTGATCATTGAGTATAACTTACACCATTCATTATTCCATTCATTATTTTATATATTCATTCAATGGTAAAAAGGTAGGTGAAGGTGTGAATTTAGTGTTGTGCAAATATCTTTTGGTCATACAAAGAATCTGGCCTATTTGGAAAGTGAAATATTAATATGCTATTATTTCCAACATTTCCCATCAAGCTGGAGAATAGACGTTTTTTCTATTCCTAGCTTGCATATAATTCTTTCAAAATCTGCACTGCACAACTCTTTGGTAAGGATGTCTGCAAGTTGACCTTGTGAACATACGAATGGGATACAAATCAGACAACAATCAAGCTTCTCCTTGATAAAATGTCTATTCACCTTAATATGTTTCGTTCATTCATGCTGAACATGATAATGAGCGATGTTGATTGCCAACTTATTATCACAATAGAGTTTCATAGAGCCATCTTATTTCATCATCAAGTCTTCTAAAATTATTTTGAGTCAAAGTAGCTCACAAATACCTTGTGCTATAGTTTGGAACACAGCTTCAGCACTAGAACGGGCCAAAACATTCTATTTTTACTTCTCCAAGTTATTAAATTTCCTTCAAAAAAAGTACAATATCCAGTAGTGGGCCTCTTGTCAGTCACTGATCCTACGTAGTTGACATTAGTGTAGGCCTCATGAATTGCATTACCATTCCTTCTATATCAAATTCCTCTACCTAGAGTTCTTTTAAGGTATTGCAAAATTTTATGAGTTGCCTGCAAATGAACTTCTTTTGGGCAATGCATAAATTGACTAACCAAACTTAGCGAATGCAATATTTGGCCTTGTGGGAGACAAATAAATTAATTTACTAATCAAACGCTAGTAGATCTCTTTATCCACCAATGCACTCTCTTCTTCATTACCCAATTTAAGATTCGGTTCTATTGGAGTGCTTACAAGTTTACAAGCCATCATTCTTGTCTCTTTGAGCAAATTTGTGATATATTTTTGTTGAGATATGAAAATACCTTTCTCGAAGTGAGCCACCCCAATTCCTAAAAAGTATTTTAGTTCAAAGAGTTTTTATCTCAAACTCTTTTGCTAGATATTGACTCAAGACTTGTTTTTCATTCCAATCATCTCCAGTGACAATGATATCATCCACATATACCAATAACACAGTTACTCTCCCCGAAGTCAAGTGTTTGATGAACAGTGTGTGATCTCCTTGACTTTGTATCCTAAGGTTGTCATAACCTTAGTGAATCTACCAAACCATGCTCGGGGTGATTGTTTCAACCCATATAATGCCCTTTTTCAGCCTGCAAATAGTATTGGCAATAATATTTTTTCCATATCCAGGTGGTACCTCCATTTAAATTTCATCCTCGAGATCCCTATGTAAGAAAGCATTTTTCACATCGAATTGCTATAATTCCCAGCCATAATTGGCAACAAGAGATAATATTACTCGAATTGTACTCATCTTTGCAACGGGAGCAAATGTCTCTGAATAATCAATTCCATAGGTTTGTGTGAAACCTTTGGCTATCAACATTGCTTTGTACTTCTCAATTGAACCATTAGCCTTATATTTCAAAGTATACACCCATTTGTAGCCAACTGGTTTCTTTCTTCCAAGTAAAGTAATGCCTCATAAACATTGGTGGGAATGAAGGTATTGTTTAGGTTTACAAGGAAAGTTTTGTGGGTTGGTGAGAATTTTTTAAATGAAAGGTAGTTAGAGAGAGGATATAATAGTTTTTTGGTACATTTTCTGGTTCCTTTTCTAATGACAATTGGGAGGTCAAGATCATTTTCAATTGTTTCATTTTCAAAATTATCCTGTAAGGTTAAAGAAAAAATCAGAATTTGTTACTTGAGGAGTGGGGTCAGGCTCTTGAATATTGGTTGATTCAAGAATGACCTTTTGCTACTTCTTGTACACCAGATTTTTTCCAAATTGAACATCAACTTCAAGTTAAGTTTAAGCTAGTGAGGATGGAACTTCAGGTTCAGTTTCAACTGATAATAATGGAACTTCAGGTTCAGTTTTAACTAATGATGATGGAATATTTGACTCGAGGCTAGGTAGGACAAGATTTTCAAGATGAGTTTCCTTATCTTTCCTTAAATCCTCCCCCTTGAAGATATGTGTGAGTGAAATAAGCTTGTTCTTCCTCAAAAGTTACATCCCTAGACACAGTTTTTTGGAAGGTGGATGGTAATACTTGATAGTAATGAATCACTTGAGAAGGGGGGTTGAATCAAGTGTTACCAAAACAAAATTTTCTACAACACACAAAAAACTTAAAACAGAATAGAGATAAGCTGGCTTATTAGTGACAGTAAGCTGGCTTATCAAAGTCAGAATTTGAAACTTAAACAGAGAATGCACATACAAGTTTGAACATCAACAAATAAACATTCACACACAAATGCAGTAAAGATAGGGTTAAGAAAGAGCTTGCACAACGGAATTTATACTGGTTCGGCCCAATGTGGAACCTACATCCAGTCCTCAGCAAAACTGAGATTTTTCACTATCAACCAAGTGTTCTTTGATCCACCCTAGCCTCTTCAAGCTAGATATAAGTAGTTTTGATCCACCTTAGCCTCTCCAAACTAGAAATGAGTAATTTTGATCAACCCTAGCCTCTCCAAGCTAGAAATGAGTAGTTTTGATCAATCCTAGCCTCTCCAAGCTATGAAACAACACACCCTCAATGGGCTTTACAAGAAACAGAGTAAAAACTCTCTCACAAAGAGTTGGATATACAATGATAAGCTCTACACAGATTTACAAATGATTCTCAGAGTAAAGCATAACTAATTCTGTTTTTCTTCTCTTTTTCCCTTCTCCTCTTCTTGTTGTCTCCGGAAAATTATGGGTACTTGTAAGCAAGAGAATTTTAACGTTGCAGCACAAGGACGTTGCAGTTTTTGTACTGTACCAGCTGTCCATAACCTCTTTTGGAAGCTAGTGGGTGCATGATGTCCTTTTTCTCTTTTGTGTCTATCCTTCCCTTTTATTTGGTATCATTCCAAAGAATATTCTAACGGTTTAGAAGCTTGGGAAACCTTCTAGAATCATCTTGTAGCTAGAGACAAAAAACAGAGCAAAATAGAGTGTTTTTGAGTTTCCAATATGAGCCAACTCATCTTGCCTTCATGAGTCAGCTCATCTGTGTTTTCCAGCTTTGTTCCTTGAGCAGACCAATCTTGATCATTAGCATGCTCTTCTCTGTCTATTCAGCAGCTTGTTCAAGTGTGCAGGGGGTAAGCTAGTTCAAGTATGCAGGGAGTGAGCTAGCTCATCTTCAATTCATGAGTCAGCTCATCAACTTGCTTATCTTTGAGAATTTCAACTTTAAGTCTTTGATAAATCTGTAGAATAGTCTTTTAACTAGGATCAAGTGTAAGCAATCTTTATTAATAATAAAATAATGTTTGTAATCATCATAAAATAAGTGCTAATAAGAAACCTTAGGCTAACAATACTTATATCCCTTTTGAGTGGAGGAATACCGAACAAAAACACATTTTAGGGCACTTATCAGGAGGTAGATATGCACTATTGTCGTCATAGGTTTCTTGTGGGCTTCCAACTTTGTCCACCACCACTGCTTGGTTGTCAATCTTAAAAGACAATGAAATTCCCTTTTGCCTTTAGTTCCAAGAACTTTAGTTTACATTCACACTAACAGCCATTCCAGATGTCGCGTTTGCCTAATCCAAAGTTGCATTTCTTACAAAATAAGATGAACAAATAAGTATTACACATTCTTTAAAATGAGGCATTTCATACAATTTTTAAAATTTCCCGTTATTGGTTTTTTAAAATTTTATTGTATCTGACAATGCTAGAATTATTCCAGCCAAATTGCAAGAGATGAGTGATTGCTATCCTTAATTTTATGATCCCTTTTAATTTGCTTTAATGTAGTGTGATCAGCACTGGGGATTTTTCCTATAATTTTTGATGATTTGATCAGATTTTTCTTTCCTTATTCTCAATTATAGCTTAATGATAAGGGGGGATTTTTTCTCTTTTGCTGTAATTGTTATGGCCAAATCAAATTTTTCTTCCCTTTCCTTATTTATCATTATTCTTTTAATTCATTGGGTTTGGGCAAAATGGGTTCATAACCAAATTTCTTAGTACATGACCCATAAAAAGAATTAAGGACAAATTGGAGTGTCAACACTTATCAATCCCTCAAAACAGATTATCTTTAATTGATAGACACAACAATTTATAGAGTTATCTAAGAATTTCAATGATTTTTCATTGAATTGATTTTTGTACAGAAAAATAAGTCTTAAAGATGGAAGTGTTCCTAATGATTTAGGAAGTGCACCATGACTTCAGTTGTTGGAAAAACAAAGAAAGCAATTAATTTGATTCGTCAGATGGGTTTGAAAGTTTGAAACCAAAATCTTAAACATTATTGAGTCCATATGAAACACGAGTGCGAATTTGTAATATTTCATAAACCTGTTGATTACATTTGAAAAAGAGATCTCCCAGATTTCTCAAAGAGATTTGAATTATTCGCTCAAGTTAATTTTATGACAAATCAAAGCTAACCATAGAAATCAAATTTCTTGAGACACCTAAAGTTGTCCCTCGCATGTTGTGATGAAGCATGATGCATGCATGATGCATGGTACTAATTTGTCTTTTCTTATAAAAGAATTTCTATGCGTGTTTCAGACGATCGCGGATATGTAAGTTTCCTTTGACCATTACCATAATCCTTTCCCGTTTTCTTTACCAAAAGAAAAAAATCTTAGCATAGAAACCAAAAGGTTGAAGACTCGTAAAAAGTGGAAGAATTTGAACAGTATGAATTTTGATGGGAATCTAGCTAGCATGGTAATAGGAGACAAACTTCCCCATAATTTATTAAATGAAAAAACAACAGTTTATTTTTTGGTAAATTAAAAAAAGACAGTTACAAAAATACATCAAGAGTATGGTATATAATTTGCTCAGTGCCGTAAAGACGTTAAAAAAATATTAACAAGGTTTATAAAAATGTCAAAAACTTTTATATACTATATATTTTGGTTGTTATTAGCTTTTATTCATCATTTAATTTTAAATTTTTTTCTTGTTAACTAACATAATTAAGGCATAATTTGTATTTTATAATTTTTTATATAAATTATATTATTTATAGTAAGTTGAAAATACTAAATACGTGTCCTCTAACTTAACTTGTAGGAACTATTACTAAACATGATTAATTAATAGATTAATTAATTACATAAATAATTATATCTCAATTTATTTAAGTCATTCTTATAATTAAATCTCTCTTAGTAAATTTTGTTTCCACTCAGCCCGGTCATGTTTCTCAATGGTTATTATATTGCCCTCTATCACATGGGGCATAGCCCTGGTATTCCAGCATGCTGCCGGACAAAGTTTGGACGGTGTGGGTGGAAGGAGGAAGACTTTTTTTATTTTTGGGTACAAGGAAGGACGAAGACATTAATAAAGTGAAGATTGTAATCATTCACCATTTCTTAATCTGTTAAGTGAAAATTATGGAGGAAAAAAAGTTTGTGGCCCGCTTGTACAAGAAGTTGGAGAGCTCCCTAATTCCGTGTGAACCCCTCTTTTTTTGTTTTTGGTGGACCGTTTGGGCCCCTCTAATTTGCTCTTTATGTGGAAAAATCATCTTTTTACAAATCTAAAGTTTAAAACTCTGCACACAACCTCTCTAACTTCCTTTTCTATTCAAGATTATGAAAACGAAAGATTGAGTTAATTAGCTGTTTAAGTTGATAATTGGGAAAGATGAAAAATATTGGGAAAAATTCAAGTCTCATATTGACTAGAGATAGTGCCTAATAAGAATTTATAAAGTTTGGATACCCCTCACTTTACAAGCTGGTTTTGAAGGGAATAAGTTAGGACCAAAATCTAACATGATATCAGAATTATCCTATATCAATTTATGGGTCATCCCATCACATTATTCACACATCAAGCCCAACAGTATTGGGCGTAAGAGGGTATATAGAGAAAAACTAAGTCCCACATTGGCTAAAGATAGTACGATAAAGTTTGGGCACTCCTAACCTTACAAGCAGGTTTTGTAGGGTTTATGGGTCACCCCACCACATAATCCACGCACCAAGCCTAATATTGTTAGGCGTAAGAGGGCGTATTGGGAAAAATTAAGTTCCACATTGGCTAGAGATAGTACTATAAAGTTTGAGCACTCCTTATCTTACAAGTCGATTTTATAGGGATGAGTTAGACTCAAAATTTATCATAAAAGATAATCTGTGTTATTTTTTAATTTATTCACGTGTCATGTTGACACTAACTTTATCTTGTGTTAACACTTGAAAAAATTAATTAATTTCTTTAAATGTATCAAATTAATACAGGGATGTACTCTTACGATCGCCTAAAGAGGAATTTAGTCTTGATTAACATAAAAATTAATTAAAAAAAATAACCTTATTGTACAAAAATAATTAATGTCGCGTAAAATCAAGAGAAAAATTATTATATTCATGCATGTTTAAAAGATTAATCATATATAATTACTCGATTGATCCACAGATATTGGCTTCACAACTATATTAGTGATACAACAACTTTAATCTTGAGTCTGTTCTTCTTCTGACGTATCGAACAAAAATCTGACTGTTTGAACGGAAGATATGAAAAAGTGGAAGAAATTGCTGTAGAGGGTGTTTGGGTACGTGTTTGACCCGTTTGAAGAGTTGAAATGGGTTTTTACTTAAAAGTATTTTTTTAAATATAAATTATTTCACTCCAAATTTATTTTATATTTACCCTAAATAAAGTTTATAAAACAAAATATATCTAAAATTAAGTTGACAATATCTAACAAATATAGACGTAGATGTGGACATAAATTGCCAGGTCGCGTGATACACGATTCATAGTACTGGTTTTGATGGGAAATAATTTTTATGAGGGTTTTAGACATGGATGTCGGTTCAATTTGACCATTAATAGTCTCTTCCCATTTTTTATTTTTTTTTATCAACAAGACAAAAGATCATTACATAGAAAACTAAAAGGTCGAAGACTTGCAAAAAGTTGAAGACTTTAGAAAGTGTGGATTTCGATGGGAATTTTCTAGCACAGAAATGGAAAAAAAAAAAAAAAAAAACCTTCCACCTAAGTCATTGGTGAGATGGGAATAATAGTAATTATACGTATGCGTTAGGTGTGTATGTATAATTGCAGGGTTTTGAAAGAATAAGCGGGTTTATTGTCGCTTAATGAGTTCTATTTACATATTTTCAAAAGTTTATAATTTTTCATAATTAAATTTGTTTAAATTTATATTGAATAATATTAAAAAATTACAAGTTTATATTTCTTTTTATATAATTAACTTATCTTGAAATTTACATAGAATCGTGTTAATTGTTTTTTACAAATTTATATAATTATAAATTAGGCGAAAACTTTTATAAGACCTTTCATAGTCTACCCCTGGATCCCACCACTATGTGAGATTGAGTGACGCGTGAGGTGCAGCAGTTAATGCTTGATGTAAGGAAATGAGACAAAGAGAAAATGTAGGAGAGTGGTGCCGTGTGACTGTGTGCGGGGTCGTAGGGTGAATGCACAAGGAGAGTGTATAATGTGTTGGTGATTGAGTGTTGTGGTGTGTGTAGATGAATGGTGAGTGAAGTGCTATTGAAGTAGCTTGAGGGCGTGAAAGAAAAGGGACAGAGGGAATGGGTGTATGTTGTTGAGCTTGAGAAATAACAAAATAATGAAGTAACTAAATTATTACATTAAAAAAGAGAGAGTTTACACAAGTACCACGTGAATTGAAAGATAGAAATAGAATAATGTATACATATCGGAAAAGGAATAAATGTGTAAAAATTTGACTTGTATTATAGCATAATATAACGTTGTTGTCTTTTTAACTCCCACATCACATAATTATCGTGTTAATTTAGTAGGTTTAATTTTAGAAAATTCAAATATATATATATATGGTATAAGAATAATTTTATTTGTTTAAAGTATTTCATACTTTTAATTTAAGGTATATTTAAGGAGTTCAAAGCAATCTTATATTAATAAGAAATTTTATAAGTTGAGTCAGTTAATAAATCTGTTCGTAACTCAATTTATTAATAATTTAATAAGTTAAATTTTTTGACTCATTTATTAAATGAGTCGGACGTGAGCTTTATTATTAAGTTATGAACTGACTTAATATATATATGTATATATAATATATAATTATTTTTTAAAAATAATAATAATCATTTAATTTAATATATATTAATATTGAAATTTATTTATAGCCTAACTAAATTATTTTATAACTAAATGTAAAAAAAAATAAGTTTTATTAAATTACAAATTTAAACTTAACTCATTGAGTATAAGAAGTTCAATTAATACAAGTCTTAATATTGACTAATTAAATTTGAATAATTTGTCAACTTAAAATGAGCCACACTTGAACTAAAAATTAGGTTCGATTTCTTATTAAATCAAACTTGAGTCAAGCTTGACTAAACTCAACTCAACTTATTTTCAGTCGTATTATTAATATAAAATTTTAATCAAGATCTAATAGACTTCTAAAATCCTACAAATAAAAAGATATTCATATTAATATCAGTATGTATAAATCAAAATCAATCTTATAATAATAAATAACATTATCTTTACGGGATGAAATTTTCATAAAATATACTATTATATTAGAAGTTTACTTAATACAAATCATGGTCATTATATTTTAAATGAATGTGAGAGTATTTGGCCCAGTTTATAAATGTTAGGAAATAAATTGTTAATTATTTAATTATGTACTCATTGTTGAATTAAAATTTATCATGCAAGATGAAGAATTACGCATTGTTGCATTATGAAGTTGATGTTATATATCCCATAGTTCTTTTCCTTTAATTTATTATGTTGTGTCAAGTCAAGACGGTATGCACTTAATGTTCTTTCTTCCACTTCGAGATCTTTCAACAATTTGAATATTTATTTGGAATTTCAAAAAATTTGACAGTGGGGGTCGAAGGACGAAGACTTTAAAGTGAAGATTGCAATCATGTGGAAAGTATGTGGAAAGAATTCAGAAAGCACCCAAACTCCGCGTGAGCCCCCTCTAATTTTCTAGACACGGCCTCTACAACAAACTTTTTCTATTCTTGATGATGAAAACTAAAAATTAAAAATAATCAAGATTAAAGTAAGAGATAATAGCCACTGCACAGTACATGAGTGCCACTATAAGTAGCAGAAAGCAATTGATCCAAGGAATCAGCAAGCATTCACAATACAACTTGTTTCGAATGCCTGTCATCATGAATTGTACTTCCATCATTACTGTTCTCTTTGTTCACCTTTGCTGTTTTACCTTACTAACGTTTCATTTTGGCATCTGCAAAGGATCCTCTGAGATTCTCTGCATTCCAAGTGAGCGTGAAGCACTTCTAAGGTTCAAGCATCATCTCAAAGATCCTGAAAATAGGCTCTCATCTTGGAATGCTGCCAATAGCAATTGCTGCGAGTGGGCAGGAGTTGTTTGCAGTAATGTAACTGCCCACATTCTTCAGCTTCATCTCAACACTTCACCTCCTTCCGGTTTCTATGACTATGAAGCTTATAAGAGGTCGAAGTTTGGTGGTGAGATAAATCCTTGTTTGCTTGATTTGAAGCATTTGAATTACTTGGACTTGAGCCGCAATGATTTTGGAGGTAAGCAAATTCCTAGTTTCCTTGGGGCAATAACCAGCTTAACTTACCTTAACCTCTCTGATGCGGGATTTTATGGGAAGATTCCTCATCAAATTGGGAATCTCTCCAATTTGCTCTATCTTGACCTCAAAAATCAGACCACAGGAAAAATTCCTTATCAAATTGGGAACCTCACCAATTTGCTCTATCTTGACCTTGGGGGTTCTTACGTTGATGGAGCATCACTGTTTGTTGAAAATCTTCATTGGCTTTCGGGTCTTTCCTCCCTCCAATATCTTGGTTTGAGCTACGCTGACCTGTCCAAATCCATTGATTGGCTACAGACTATGCAAGCTCTTCCTTCTTTGGTGGAGTTAGACTTGTCAGCATGTACGCTCCATCACTATAACCAACCATCCACACTTAACTTTTCTTCTCTGGTCACTCTTGATCTTTCCTATTTTTATCCTTTCGTGACTACTTCTTTTATCCCACCGAAGTGGATATTTGGACTGAAGAAACTTGTTTCTCTTCGATTAAGATTTAATAACATCCAAGGTCCAGTTCCTGATGGTATTCAAAACCTCACTCTGCTTGAAAATCTTGATTTGTCTTCCAATTCATTCTCATCTTCTATACCGGATTGGTTATATGGTCTTCGTCATCTCAAGTTTTTGAACCTAAGACAAAGCAACTTGCGTGGGACAATTTCTGGTGCCCTGGGAAATTTGACTTCTCTGGTTGGCCTTGATTTGTCATGGAATCAACTTGAAGGAACGATTCCAACCTCTTTGGGAAATTTGACTTCTCTGGTTAGCCTTGATTTGTCAGGGAATCAACTTGAAGGAACGATTCCAACCTCTTTGGGAAATTTGACTTCTCTGGTTAGCCTTTATTTGTCATGGAATCAACTTGAAGGAACGATTCCAACCTCTTTGGGAAATTTGACTTCTCTGGTTAGCCTTTATTTGTCAGGGAATCAACTTGAAGGAACGATTCCAACCTCTTTGGGAAATCTCTGCAACTTGAGGGATATCACTTTGTCAATTCTCAAATGCAATCAACAGGTTTCTGAAATTTTGGAAATTCTCACTCCGTGTGTTTCGCATGGACTCACGAGACTCCGAATCTTTGATTCTCAACTTTCAGGCAATCTGACGGATCAAATTGGGATCTTCAAAAATCTTGTCCTACTAGATTTATCCAACAACTCAATTCATGGTGCAGTTCCTAGATCATTAGGAAAACTTTCATCCTTAAGAATTCTTTGGCTGAGCGAAAATCAATTCATCGGAAATCCATTTGAAATTCTTAGATCACTCTCTAATTTGTCAACTCTTGGAATTGACGATAATTTGTTTCAAGGGGTTGTTAAGGAAGCTGACCTTGCAAATTTTACGAGATTACAAGAGTTTTATGCATCAGGGAACAATCTCACTTTAAAAGTGGGTCCCAATTGGAGTCCTAGTTTTCAGGCAATCAGTTTGGACATGGCCTCGTGGCAATTAGGTCCCAACTTTCCTTCATGGATTCAATCACAAAAGGATCTTCAATCTTTGGATATGTCTAACACCGGGATTTCAGATTCTATCCCCGCTTGGTTTTGGGGAACATTTTCTCATCTTAGTTATATCAACTTCTCTCACAATGGTATCCATGGAGAGCTCGCAAATACATTAAAGAGTCCTATCTCTATCCAAACAGTTGATTTAAGCTCAAACCACTTAAGTGGTCAATTACCCTCTCTATCTGTTGAAGTGATCTGGTTAGACCTTTCAAGCAATTCCTTCTCTGGACTCATGAATGATTTTCTATGTCAAAAACAACGCAACCCAATGAGTTTGGAATTTCTGAATCTTGCATCAAATAATTTATCAGGGGAAATACCTGATTGTTGGATAATGTGGCCAAATCTGAAAGATGTGAAATTACAAAGCAACTACTTTATTGGGAACTTGCCCCCATCCATGGATTCCTTAGCTTGGCTTGAGTCCTTGAACATCCATAAAAACAGATTTTCTGGGAAATTTCCGTCCATTTTGAAGAACATTAGTAAGTTGATTTCCTTGGACCTTGGGGAAAATCAATTTACTGGAATTATTCCGGCATGGGTTGGAGAAAGGCTCTTAAATTTGAAAATTCTTCGCCTCCGATCAAACAATTTTCTCGGTCACATTCCCAATCAAATATGTGATATGAATTTTCTTCAGGATTTAGACCTTGCACAAAACAGTTTGTCTGGCAATATACCAAATTGTTTCAACCACTTGAATGCCATGATGAAAAAGAACAGTAGTTCAGATTCATTGATCCGTATCAAAGTGAACAACACAGGATACATGAGTATAATCAGTGTGTTCCTGTGGATAAAAGGAAGAGGTATTGAGTATAGCAATCTTCTCGGCCTGGTAACAAGCATTGATCTTTCAGATAATAAATTATCAGGAGAGATGCCAAGAGAAATCACAAGTCTAGATGGATTGATTTTTTTGAATTTGTCCAAGAATCGGTTGACTGGCCAAATTCCACAAAGTATTGGCAATATGGCATCATTAGAGACCATTGATTTCTCGAGGAATCAACTTTCAGGCGAAATCCCTCCAACCATATCAAACTTGAGCTTTCTCAGCCAGCTGGACTTGTCTTATAATCATTTGAAGGGGAAAATCCCAACTGGCACTCAATTGCAAAGCTTTGAAGCATCCAACTTTGTTGGCAACAATCTATGTGGTCTGCCACTGCCCATCAACTGCAGTAGTTTCTATGGGGAAATTCCTAATGTTGATCACAATCACAAAGAAAGTGATAAGCATGGAGTGAATTGGTTTTATGTGAGTATGGCATTTGGATTTATCGTGGGATTTTGGGTAGTGGTTGCTCCTTTGTTCATTTATAGATCATGGAGGTATGCCTATTTTCGTTTCCTTGATGACATGTGGTACAAACTGCAATCCTGTTGGTGACTATAGATTAGTAATGTAGCATTACTATTTTATATGTTGTGGGAAATAAATTATAAATATAATTGTAAGTTTGCAGCATTGATAGCAACCTACTTTGTTTAGATGTATATCTAATTATTATTATCATCCCCGTAAATTCTCACCAAACAATATCACTATATTATATTAATTTTTGTACTAGTAAGTGTCTTAGTAAACATTAGAAATTTTTTAAATGGCGAGATTAATTCTAGCTAGGAATGAATTTTGTGATTTCAAAGGATTGTGATGGTTCTATATGAGCATGGGGATTTGCCACTGACTTTTGGGGAGTTTGTGCTACCCTTTTCTTCATTAAGACACGAAGGCATGCCTATTTCAGATTTCTTGATGATGTGAAAGACCGACTTTTATGTCATGGTGGTCTAAAAGTTGAAGTCCTTCCTTTGAAATCTAACAAGTTACCAATATGGTAAGTGAATGAAAGATGTTTTTCATTGACGTATTCATGGAGTCGTATAATTTATATTTTTCATTTAGGTCTAATATACTCTAAATATATTTGTTGCGGTAAGCAAAACATTTTAATATATAGAACTTAAAAATGACAAGGATTTAAATGGTGAGTTCAAACCCTTCGTATATATGTATATATATCTACCTTTCATAATTACATTTTAAGGTTAAATTTATGCATTTTCATAACTTATCACCATATGTATATATATCTACCAATTTGCTTTAGCATGGTGCATGCTTTGATTAATCTATATCACCATTTTAAGGTTGTGTTTCCTCTATAGCATGTGTGTCTTGTGATAAGTATATATGTATTGTTTCGTTACACTAGATTAAATAAAATAAAACTGTAGATGATTTTATACTAGATCTGATTTTAGGAAACTAACATGAATCTAGAAGAAGGAATAGACTTATTATCTGTCAACTACTATTTGCATTTTTTTTTTCATTTTTAATGCCATATATGACAGTAGATTCAACTTAACCTTTAATTACCATAGCCATCCATTACATGATTAAATCATTATTCAACCAACAACACGGCTAGCGATTTCTTCTAATTTTTTTGAGTTGTGACCCTTTGCAAGTTTTGAAAGGGAAAAAGGAAGAGCCAGGTCACATGGAAGTGCAGTTGCATTTTTAAAAAGCAAAAGAATGTATTGTATACAATATGCCAAGCTGTCTAGTATAGGCTGAGATGCATGACAAAGTGTTTCTCACAGTTTTACATTAAACTACATGTTTAGAATATAAGCCATTCAGCAAAAATAAGAAAGAAAACCACATCAAAAAGAGAAAATCAAGAATGCTGCAAGAAGCAGTTGTTATGGAAAATAATGAAATATGGATAATAAGATGACAATATTATATTGCTCGCGCTTTTATGATGTCAAAACTCATTTCACTAGGATCTGTTGCTTGCAACTCAACTTGAATACCATCAACTTCCCTTTTAAATTTGTCCTTGGAGTTGGCATACACCATTTTTTGTCTCACTTTTGATGTATCTGGAGACCTACATGTGAGAAAAAAGAAATTAAATATATGAGAGGAAACTTATATCTCCTATTTACATTGCTATTTGGTCTGGACAAAACTGATTTTATTAATTTCAGTAAACATATGCTCTTAGGTGGGAGATCTTATACCAAATCTGTGCTTACATCAAAACTGAAGTCCTCAAGTTAAATGTGTGCCTATGGTGGTAATTACAGATAGGCCCAATTGTAACTTCTTTGTCAAACTAATATCCATTTATAGACTACGTACGCATCCTATAATATTCTGCAATATGCTGTTATCAATTCCACATATAGCTAAAACATGCTATAATTTTACCATGTGTACTTGGGAACTTCAATTACCACGCAATGAAGAAAATCTTGCTTTTCTGGACATTCTCATCAGTAGTGAAATCAAAATCAAAGACAGCATAACGACACTCATCAGGTGGCAGAGATGCAGTAAAGCCGTCATAGGTTTCTTGTGGGCTTCCAGCTTTATCCACCACCATTGCTTGGTTCTCAATCTTAAAGACAATGAAACGGTAGTTCCTCTTTGCCTTTAGCTCCAAGAACTTTAGTTTACATTCATCACTAACAGCCATTCCAGATGCCGCGTTCGCCTAATCCAAAATTACATTTTTTATAAAACAAAATAACCATATAGGTATTACACATTCTTCAAAGTACAATATGATGACAATGTAACATAACCAAGTTAATGAATGAGACATTTTGGACACAAAACAAGATTTTGAGAAACCTCATCCTCTATTTAGAGTTGAAAGTAATAGAAGCGTTGATGTGAGTCCAAGGAATAAACGTGTATTCTACATTTCTAAAGAAATTTAGTCCCAAACGCAGAAAATTTTTTTAGTCAAATTCAGCAAACAAGTAACAATGTAGAATTGGCTACATTCAATAGTGCTATAAACATAGACATCAGTAATTGTATATTCTGCTCTAAAATGCAAATGAGTGGCTCTCCAAGAAAAGAAATGCTATAGTATTATTCGTACCTGCCATTTCCTTATTCAATCTTTTTTTCTTTTCTTTGTTTTGAAATTCTCTAACGCATGAAAAAGCTTAGGCACAGTGAATAACATATTGGGAATTTGAGGTTGTGGGAGACAGAGACATAGAGAGAACGTACCATGTTGTCGCCGATGATAGAGAAAGCCTAACAAAAATGAGAAAGAAAGCAGTTGAGAAAAAAACAGAGAACAGAGAGACGGGAAGAGAGACCCTTATTTTGGGGAAGGCACTGATAGCTGAGAGATAAAAACGGAGGGCAAGAGAATTTTAAGGGAGGAAACAAAAGTTGAAGTCACCGTAAACTTCAATGGCTGATCATGTCCATAGAGGAGATCGTACCATGTTCTATCCATGGATTGCATGAGCATGGTGAACCTTTGTTGGCTTCTTATTTCAAGACATTCAAGTCATGGACAAACAATATTGTGGCCTTGATAAAATTGTAAAATAAGTCATTATTATAATATAATTTGCAAAGAGAATTTTCTTCATTTTAGAGAATAATATTTTAAACAAATGATGCTAGTAGGGATGATAAAAAGACTAAGAATTCGGTGAATTTTTTTTAATATAAAAGTCAATTTATTTTATGAATTTAATTTTGATCTCTTATCATTATTAAAAAATAATATTATCATTTAATTATTGTTTATCACATCATTAAAAATATTTTAAGCTATTTTATTTACATTTTATCATAGTTATATAGTGTAATTTTGAATAGTTTAATTTACAAATCTTAAAAGGAAGAGGAGCATTGTTATTGTTTAAATGTTGTTGACAAAATACAGAGATTAATATCCACCTGTATTATTTTTGGAGATTGTAGTAGTTTGTCATCAAATGCTACATGCATTCTAATTAATCGACTTGGAAAATTGTAGACGAAAACTAACTTCAAAGAACATTTTCACCTATTTTGCGAACAACAGTGCACCAAATTTTGCATGTCTAGGCATTCACACCCTAAGGGAACTAACAAGAAAAAAGGAAAAGCAATTAATTATTTCATTATATTGACAGTGTCACCAGATCAGGGATAATATTTTGATATTTTCTGTTTTATCTATCGAGATTGTCAACTTTTAACAAATTTGAAGTATAACTATAAACATATCAAATCTAATACATTGAAAAGAAAAATCATCCTTGACTAATCCAAATGGTAAAGCCAGTCAGAAATTTTATATACACCAAAGGAAAACATTTAATAATCTCCAATTTCATTTACAACTCTGAAACTAGTGATTGTGAAAAAGAAATAGAGTAAATATATTTTTATCCTTCAAAAATATAAGTATCATCAGTTTGATTTTCTAATATCAATATATTAAAATAGTCCTTCAATGTTAATTTTTTAAGTCAAATTGGACATTTAATGATAATTTTGGTATGACCAATTTGATGTTAACAATTAATATTGAATGACTATTTTGATGTATTCAAATATCATTGGAGGAGTAAACTGGTGACACTTTATCTTTGGATAACCAAAATATATGCTAACTCAAAAAGTTTTATTAATGAAGGCACTGTGTGGGATTAATGAACAACAATAATAGGCAAAAGTTCTAGTTTTCTTGTCACTTCGTCCCCAACCTTTTAGGTAACTCTAGACTTCAGAAGTGATAAGATTCATTCTGGAAGTATTGCAACAAATCATTCTGTAAGTGATTCTATAGATTGCAACAAATTGAAGGGGCTTTGTAAGCCTAGCTGCTTACGTATAGAAGAAAGAAAATGGAAACCAATACTCAGACAATATATTGAGAGATAATTGTGGTTAGCTAAAGTTCGCAACTATGGGACCCTTCTTCTTTGGTTTTACATGACCATATTTCGAATTTGAGTACCTGTTCTTGTAACCACTATAACCATTAGGCCTTTCTTCAGATCCAATTGCTGAAAGAACGAATGGAACAATAGTTATAAGCCATCATTAATATATGCACCTCATGATTGGATATGTGTTCAAACATTTAACAGTCACACATATAAGTCTACTTTGTTGCAACATCTCTCCTTAGGAGAAATCTCAAAACAAGAATGAAGACATTTATCAATTCGAATATGAACACTGCATTTATAAACAAATTAGACAAAACAGATTACGATAAACCCAATAAAGAAATTCGAACTATTCATTTCCTTGATTAACAAGATTCAAGTCATTTCCCCTAATATCCTATATTTAAAGAATAGATTTTTAACATCTGTGTATATGCTAATATTTGGCAGATGATGCAATCTAAATGCCAAATGGAAAGGTCAAGCATAATCTACAAGCACTAATCATGTGTAATCTGGTTGTGTCAAACTTTTTAGATATGAAGAGCCTTTTATCCAGACCAATTAGCCACTTCATGATATCCCAAGACTCAATAGTATCTATTTTAGAACTCGAATAATAGATTTCAGAGCAAATTATCATTAATATTACAGCAGGAACAACTGTTCTAACTTGTCCAAAACCAAAAGTAACAAAGGACAAAATCTGGTGCACCTGCCAGGTCTTGTAGCCTAGTGGCAGCTCCCCTCGCTACAAAAAGCAAGTATTTAGCCGCTATCGATATTTTCATTTAACTGCATTTTTTTTACTGCGGCTTCTTATGTTCATTTAAGCGCAGTTTTCATCTGTAGCTAAAACCCTTTTTAAAAAAAAATATGTTCTGAATAATATTCTATTTGATATAAAGTTACATATGCATTATAGTTAATTCACAGTATAAAGAGTAAAACTATGCTAAACACAATCACACCCAATTATAAAACATTCATTCACAGCATGAAGTTCCAAAAAGCTATAAATCACCTAGTCTGCATTTGAAATATAGCATAGATTCATGGCTTGGTCCACTAAAAAAAAATCATGGTATTTATTGGAATATTGGCTATACCCATGGTGCCCACATGCAAATGGAATGTTGGCTATCAATTTTTTTTTAAAAAAAAATTAAGTGTGTAGCACAGGTTCAGCCATGACACAATAGACACCATTGAATTTAAACCCAAAAGTTCTAATGCAGAGCTACAAACATACACATCACATCAAATGGCTACACATACATACATAATGATATGAGAAAGCATACTCGATTGAAAGCTGAACCTCAGCAATACCAGTAGTCCATAGAGCTTTCTTCTGAATTTCACCTTTTTACCTGACAGAAATAATATTTTTATTAAAAAAAAGAAGATGAAGCTGATGAAAGGCAAGACACGTCAGAAGAGCAAGGCGAAGCTACAATATCAAACAATAACTGGAAGATATATTATTCATATTTATGATAGTGCCAGCTGCTATAAAGTAAAAAAGAAGAATAAAATGGAAGGATTGCATAAGAAAGGCCAGTTACTCACTTTAAGATGCCCAGGGATTTTACATAGCTCATCTTAGGCAAGTTTAAACTCATTCTTGACTTGATCTGTTGCATCAATTTTCCTGCCCCTCTTATTTGCTAATTCATGTTCAATATACTTGACCCTATTCTAGTAACCATATAAGAAGTTGTCTTGAGATCAACTACCTTAAAAACTTGATATATACGACATAATATATAACATGACAGCAAATGTTCAAACCTTACATATTTGAGTGCACCAGGTCAACATTCAAACCTTACAATTTGAATACCAGTTCCTGAGATAGACAACAATAATTTAGGCAAGTAGAAAGTTTTGAATAGACTTGCAACAAGCAAATCCTGTCTGAATAGTCTCTGAAAATAATCTGCAGGACATATCAATATAAGTAAAGATAGAAGATACAAACAAAAATCACTCGATGAACGACTCGACTAAAAAACACCATGGTAATTTAATAAGTGCAGCAGCAAGGATGGGGAGGCCGAGACCTACCATAAGGAAGAACATCCCAGGCAATTGTGTCAGTTAAAGTTGTAAAGATTACGTTAATAAGGATTATTTCACATTTCTATGATATAAATTATAATAGCATCTTTGAAGATCTAACAGCATCTTTGAAATCTTTTATTTTGGTCACATATATCAAGCTGATGATAGAGTGATGATAATTTTAGAATGAGCACTATTTCATAATTTTGATGCTTGTCGTAGTCTAGTAATATCTAATTCTAAAATTGTTTTACAGAAATACACATGCAATTTGATAGTATATCAATGAAATTGTAGTTTCAAATACAAATAGATATCGACATTCATTAACCTCCTTTAAACCTACGGGGACGTGGGAGTCATGGGCGTTTCTCTTGGGGTCAGTGGCAGAGAAAACAGTGTACACAAGCACAAAGGTGCCAATAATCTCAGCACCCAGAGCAGTGCCTTTGTTATAGCCAGTCTCATTTAATTAGATGAAACCTACCAAGATGGAGACAAAAGGGATTGTAGAGATTTTTTTTCCATCTGATGATCATCACACAGCAGGAAAATACAAACAATTAAAGCAACAAAGACCATCAACCTGATCGGATTCCACCCATGAAGGTCCTTAGATCAGGACGACTTCCAATAAATTGAGCTTGTGAGAAGTCAAAACCAGGGTTCTGCAGAAGGCATAAATAACATAATCGTCAGGAAAAGTGGTCTACTGCAAGATCATCCCACCAAACACAATTGTTGCAATGTGGCTATCGTTAGTCATCTGATACACAATCTTAGTCTGTTGCCCCAATACAACATCTAACAATGTTACTTAATATGAAACCAGAAATGGAAAACCTAAGATATGTTCCTTTAAATTTTAGGGTACAAACAAGAGTGAAAAAAAATACCTGATTTCTTAGTATGCAATGTAGTGATGAACAATCTCCACTCTCTGCTCTCCAGTAATCAATACATAAATAAGGCATTAAACTAATAAATCCTTAAAATGCATAATTTCTGAAATATAATTTTAAACACTATAGATGGACAGGCATACCGCTTCTGTACCAAAACAGGAACCACAATGTCTCATTGTGCTCAAGCCTGCCTCCATGTCTTTGCAAGGGCTTTTCACTCTATGCAAATAAACAATTATAAAAAAAATGTTCTACAAATGAGGGAAGCAAGGAAGAAATAATTTCTTAAATCTATAATTTAAGAAGAAATTCTAAATAAAGCACCACTAGTGTAATCTTAAGAAGGGGAAAACTGAAAAGAAATGCATTCTAAAGGTAACGACCAACGAGATAAGCAATCACTGACCAGTGGTACAAGCTCATTATCTAAAGAGAAAATTTCCTGTAAATGTGTTCAGCCAGTCACCAGGCTTGCTTAGCTTAATCTGATGTTTACTATGTGAGATAAAGAAATAAAATTAAAAGAACCTAACTTAAAAAAATTAGAAATCAACCATTTAATATCAAAATATGAATTATAAAACTATGTTTATCGAAACAAAATGTAATTAATCGTATTGTTTACCTTGGGAGCACCAATTTCGTCTTTCCTTGCTTCTATTACATTGCCATGAGAGTCTAATCATTTTTTTGATTATATCACGTTTTCTGAGTGTTACACCAAAAGACAAATAACATTGTTAGAAATTGGGCAACAAGCACAAGATCAAAAGGATGGAATAGTTCATGTTCAAAGTGTTTGGGTGAATATGCATACGAAAGAAAGATAGAGTATAACTAGATTCTATATTACTCTACCGAAAATAATAACTTGTAGGTGCTCATGCACCAAATTGAAAATTGAAGTTTCTTTTGGTTTGATCGATCCCAAAATTTATCTTTACCTAACCTGTTATATTATATATATTTTTTGTTTCTACTGTTCTGAAATTAAATCGATAATGGAGATTAGGAGATGTTCAAGTTAAACTCCAATAAAAAAAAATTGCAATAATTTTTTCTCCCTTGAAGCTCAAATCGCAGAGAATACACTGAATTTTTTAGCAAAAAATCCTCTAATTTTTTTTAGTAAATCTAAATATTCGAACTGAGCAATTAAGAGGCAAGGTACCTTCCGTAAATCCAAAGGATTGAAAGTTTAAAATTCTGAGAAACATTTTGCACTCTTCAAGTTGCATCGCTTCACCTTCTGCACTCTTCGAACGGAGATCGAAAGTTTTGCAAAGAAGAAGATTTAACTGGGAAGAGGATTTGGCAGAGAAGGGCGCGAGAAAAATTATGGATAAGGTGTTGATGTAAGGTGCGTTTAGACAAGTTTTTTTAAAAAGTGCTTTTATGATAGAGGGCTTTTTTTTTTTTTTTGTAGTTTCTATAAAAGTGAAGTTGTTTTATGTATGGATAAAATTATCAAAAAGTACTTTTTAGCATAAAAGAGCTTTTTATTTCTTCTTTCTCATCTATGGGTGGGGCCCTTTTAAGAATTTAGGAATTGTGGCTTTTGAAAAAAGTTCTTTTTTTTTTTTTGTTTCAACTTTTTTTTATAAATCTTAATCAGACAACCAAAATTTTTATAGAAGTACTTTTTTAATTTTAAAAAAAAAGCACTTTTCCATTAAAAAAAAAAAAAAAGGCTTAGACAAATAAACTCACAATCTATTCCCCTAACATTTAACAGCCACTAGGATAACCACGGTTAATTATAGTGCCTAGTGGGTTGTATGTTCAATGTGATGGCTCAATCCCCGCACCCCATTTTTTAATAGAGTTCTCCTACCTTATACTAAGAAGGAAAAAAAAGGGAGAATTACAATTTAAGGTAGGTTGTAAAAAAAGTTATTGAATTAAAAAAATATTTAATTAATTTAATAAATAATATATTTATAATTAATCATATATTAAATATTAAAATAAAAATAAAGTATTGATTAATTATATATAAATTATTAATTAAATTTATTTTTTATTTAATTAATTTAATAACCAAATTAAAATAAAATACCTTTTATCTAAATTGAACTAATAGATCATTTTCAAAAATAAAAAATAAAAATTGGTGCATCTCCACAACTTGCAGTGAGTTGACATCATGGACAGAAGTTTCGTTGTAGACTGGATCTAAGTGCATCTCAACAACAGCAAAACAGAACTAAACTCAGCCATGTGTAAAGAAGCAAATAGACATAGATGACACACAGGTAATAAATAATTAGAAAATCAATTAATTTTCTTATTGAAAATGTTACATCTAGACAAGCCCATTAGTGGCAACATACGCTTCTTTCCCTTTCATAGGACAATCCTTTGCCAAATGTGTCACACCACCACATATTTTACAACAACCACCCTAATATAAACAAGTAGTTATAAGTTATAACAGATTAGACTCAGCTTTACAAGGAAAATGTCGTGTTGATGCAGCTAATATCTTCATATATTCAACAGTGTCTACCATAAAGGTAGATAATATATAATACCTTTGGATAAATGCCATGAGCATTTTGAGGGCAATTTTGGCTCAAGTGTCCACGTCCATTACAGATAAAGCATTCAGCAAATTTGGTTCCTCCTGCATCACGAATGAAACAATTTGAATAATAAGCACACCACCAAAGTCAGAATTGAGATTATGAGATATTATCAAAGGCAGAACATAAAAGCCCCAACCTTTAGGGAGATATATATACAAATTACAAACTGAAATATATCAGAGAAGCTTATCACTAAAACTAAGAGCCACACGGAACGATAATCTGACTATGGCGTTGGCATATGCAACGGATGAGTTAAATAGGCTTAGGAAATCTGATCCCCACCAAAACAAAAACAAAATAAAAAGGAAAATAAGAGCTTTTCACTACCATATGGAGAAATAGCATTTTAATCTGCAATTCCATATTTGCCCAAAAAATAATAAGTTAACATTCTAAGTATAAAGTCTAAAGGATTAACTATTCCAAAAGTTTAATCTTTTAGGAGAATTGGTCTTTAATATGACATCAAAGTCTTTATAATCAAATGGTCAAGAATTTGATCACTATAACCCATATTCTTCTAAATAAAATTAAATTTCAGCATAAAGTAAAATGGACTTTTACATTGTTCACCCTTCAAGCCCAATGAGCTCTTGTTGATGGTTCGTGCTAGAGATATAAAACATTCATAAATTTATACCTACCAAGTTAAGTTTTTGTGATAATTGATCCTTTACACAAATATCATCATGAAGCTCTAATCCTTTTTGGCTTATTGCAAATCATTAATTTTGATTCCCACCAAAACAAAAACAAAATAAAAAAGAATATAAGAGCTTTTCACTACCATATGGAGAAATAGCATTTTAATCTGCAATTCCATATTTGCCCAAAAAATAATAAGTTAACATTCTAGGTACAAAGTCTAAAAGACCAACTATTCCAAAAGTTTAATCTTTTAAGAGAATTGGTTTTTAATATGACATCAAAGTCTTTATAATCAAATGGTCAAGAATTTGATCACTATAACCCATATTCTTCTAAATAAAATTAAATTTCAGCATAAAGTAAAATAGACTTTCACATTGTTCACCCTTCAAGCCCAATGAGCTCTTGTTGATGGTTCGTGCTAAAGATATAAAACATTCATAAATTTATACCTACCAAATTAAGTTTTTGTGATAATTGATCCTTTACATAAATATCATCATGAAGCTCTAATCCTTTTTGGCTTATTGCAAATCATTAATTCATGCATTCCAAAAAAATGGGGATGAAATTAAATTAAAAATTGGAGAACTAATATTTCTTTTTTAAAAATATTAAAACAAAATTAATGAAGACAAAAATAGGAGGTTATAGCTACTGCATAGTACACGAGTTCCAATATAAGTGCAGGCAATTTTCATTTTTTTTTTTTTTTTTTTAATATTTAGCTGTTAAATTGCAATTCAATTCACAGTACAAATTTTCATGGGAAGAAATTAACATTATACAACTGGAAACCTATAAATGTACATGTCTATTGACTGAAGATTTTTACGGAATTTTTTTTTTTGACTTCATCCTTTAAGTAAATTTTAGCACATGAGGCCCTCGTATATATCTTCTATCCTATAATAATAGATAATAAATTTATATATGCACAGTGTTCAGTTTGTTTTTTAAAAAGAGAAAAAAAAAATTGAAGAAGAAAGAAATTGACAACCAAAATGGCGATAGGAAAAAAGCATCTCAAAACTAGACTTTGCATTCCATAATTGATGTCCATTTATCATTTTTGTTTTTTGCTTGCTTGCCTTTACTCAACATCAGTTTGCCTATTGTCTGACAGTCACTAAAGATCAATTACCACTAAATATTCTGGGGGTCTTTTCAATTTTTAACCAATGGAAAAGTCTAATTATTAAAATTATCTAGTGGTGATAACTTAGTTCAGGTATGAGTAAAAAGTTAACAATTTTAAATAATTAAAAATATTTCAATAAAGGTAGTTTATATATATATATATGTATATAAAGAAAAAGTGAGAGAATATGAATTTAATTTTAGTAAAAAAAATTATTTTAGAATTCTACGATAGACTATAAATAAATATTAACTTTGTAATTATATATAGATCATCTTCGAGTATATTCAATGCATAGAAGTAGAAAAAGTGAACATGATATTTATTTAACAAGAACATTATTAGATTAAAAAGAGAATTTATACACAAGCATCACTTGAAATCGATAATATGAAAATAGAATAACATATAAACATGGCATGGAATAAATGAGTAAATATAATATCATGAATGTAATAACATATAATATGTTTCGGGCTTTTCAACCCTCACATTACATAACCATCATGGTAATATTGAAATGTTGATTTTAGAAAATCTAAACAACAGTAAGTATATTTTCCTATTTAAGGTATTCCACATTGATCCTGATGCATTAAATTAATTAATTAATTCCCTTATATGTATGACCAAAGTTTAAACTCACGTATAAGAATCATCTTCTTAATCACTATCTACGTACTAATTAACAATCCCTTAGGTACTGTAGGTATATATGATCAAATGATAATGAATATCTTTATTTGTTTGAAAAGTATTTTATATTTTTAATTTATAATACACTAGAAGATTATATGGACATTTCATTTATATTGAATTCTGACATTGCATAATTATAATCTTGAAGGCTTGATTTAAAAATAATCGAAACAACTGTAATTATATATGATAAAATTTATGGTACATGAATATTTTTATTTGTTTGAAAATTATTTTATACTTTTAAGAGGTCCAAAACAATTATTCATTAATTGAAAATTTCATGAGCATATTAGTAATGTAAACTTTTAATCTAAGGATATATTTTTTGAAATATTGTGAGTACCGTATTTTGTTCGGGTCACCTTTTTTTTTTTTTATTAGTTAGTTTACTAATTAAATACAAAATCTGAAAAACACAAAAAACATAAAAATACCAAAAATATCAAAATACCAAAAATACAAATAAATATAAAAATACCAAAAAGTATAAAAATATAAAAATACTAAAAATGCAAGAAAAATAAAAAATTACAAAATCCAAAAAAATACAAAAAATAAAAAATCAAAGAAATATAACAAAATAAGAATAGATTAATTAGCCAATTAATCCCTACAAAAAAAGAAAAAAGAAAAAAAAAGAAAATTAGATTAAAAAAAACTGAAAAATAAAAGGAATGAAAAATGAGACCCAATCCCAATCCAAACCTAGACCCATCACCTCATGTGCAGGCCCAAAATCCATTAACCCAAAACTCAAACCCATTAACCCAAAACCCATAACCCATTTCCCCCAACCCCATGCTCCTTCACTCCAGCGCACAAGCACACACGCTCCACCCACATCAGCCATTCCCCTTTCATTTCTTCCCCAAATTTTGGCCCTAGTCGCACCATGGAGGGACAGAGGGTATCATCCCGTACCAATCCTGCGCCGCTCCACCACCCTTTGCTACGTCGCAGCCACCACCAGCCGCAGCCACTACCCAACAGCGCCACCCCCGCGCCTAGTACAACGACACCCTTGCACCATTCCTTCTGATGCGCTGCACCCAGCACCTGCTGCGCCGCGCCATACACGCCCAACCATTTCTGCGCCACTCCTCCGTACTGGCCGCTGCACCCCAAATCACCCATGTACCAAGCTTCACGCCCCACTCTCCTCCGTGGCCACACGCGACATCAAAAGGATTGTTCGTGACTTCACGCGCGCGTGGAGAGGAAGACAACCAGTACATCCTGGCCACGAACCGCGCGGAATGGAGGACACGTCTTGCTCAGAGGCAGGCTCCCCAACGAACGAAAAAACAAATTCGAAGTGGTAGGAGCAGGGTACTGATCCGAGCGAGGCAGAGAAGGAATTTTTCTTTTCTTTCTTTTTTTTTTGGCTTGAATTTTGTGTATAAATAGGGCCATTTGTTTTCGGCCAAGGGGAGAGTTTTTTATTTTCTGGAGGGGGGGAATTCTACTGATTCTGTGTTTTGAGAGTGAGAGTCTTTATTGGGAAATTTCTCTTTTGGTCGCAAGTCAGTTATTTTTGTGAGGGTGAAGGAGATTTCGAGAAGAAGAAGAGCAGTGACCTGAGAGCTAAGGCCCGAGACTCAGTCAAGGAAAATTCATTGGCCATTCAACATCCCCTGTGGTCGAAGTTGTAACATTTAAACACAAGTATATTTCTCTGTTCTTGGTTGCCTGAAGTTTATACTTGAGCATGTTTCATTCTTTTTCTTTTCTTGTTAGCTCGATCATCATGATATCCTTTGATCTGATTTAGTGATTGTAGCATTAACAGTTGTTCTCTGTGCCTTAATATGGATAGTTAATGTACTCGATAATTGTTATGAGAATGGATCTTTGTGTTCCTGATTTATTCATGCTCCCTGGTTGTTATGTCCTATATGTTTGTGTCCATTTGGAAGCTCTTTGGTTTAGCTTAGTTGTTGCTTTGCGTTAACTGAGGATTTGAAATTAAACTTTGTGTCTCATACGAATTCTAAGTTTGTTTGGTGGCTTGATAATCTGGTCCTAAGGTCTGGGATTCCTGTGTGTCCATGATTTCTTTTGATTAAATCTGTTTTTTATTACTCTGCCTTTGGATTGGGTTTTGAGATGCTTGATGCCGATCACCAAAACAGAAAAGAAGTCATTTTAAGTTTTCGATTGTCATACTTTTTTTTGCTGTTGTTGATGTCTGGAATTGAAGTTTGTTTAAGGGGTTTTTGAGCCTGATTTAGGGATCTTCTCACTAGTCGCTGGTTTCATTTCTGTTCATCTAAATATAGTGAACTACAGATGATATCGTTGGCTTGGAAAATAATTCGGAGTGTTAGGAAAGATGGTAAACCATGTCGGTAACAGGAGAGTTTTTGAATTAATAAGAGAGCCAAGTTACCATGTCCTATATGTCTGTGTATGTCCATTTAGAAACTCCCTGGTTTAGGCTTAGACTGTGCATGTGATGAATGGTTGGATATTTAATGTCTACAATCCGGGCCTGGGTTGATTTGGTTCTTGGTGATAATGAAAAGGGGGGAGGAATCAATGAAACTGTACAGATTTGGGTGTTTTATTTATTCTGTTCACGTATGTGCATGAGAAATTACTTATGTGAACCTGTGATTCGTTTCTGCTGACCTTGAGTTAGGTTGCACATAATGGGATTGAAAGATAGGAACTGTTGGTGTAGATGTTATTTTATCTTATTCTATTTTGCGTACAAATTAGAACTGCAGGATCAATAATGTGTGATTGTTGACTTGATCTGTTGTTTGGCTATAATGCTGGGATGTTATTCTGATCATAAAAGTGTGTCATATTGCTGTTTGGGAGTCATGGTGACCTCTGTGGTTACTTGGCTCGGCCCTGTCATGACTATGTTTGCAGGATTTTGAAGTATATTGATTGTTATACTTATGGAGAGGTTTAGAATTATCATGCCATTAGTTTGTATTTTTGTTTTTAGTGTACCTCGATATAATGACCATTGGTATATGCTTCGGATCTGTCATTGAATTGGGTGTTGCTTAACTTTTGGTTTCACCTTGTTTACACCATGTAGGTCGCATTTAGCTACTTATTATTTTATAGTGTGTACTTTTGAACTGATATCTCACAATCCTTGAATCTGTTTTTTTTCTCTTGTCTGATATCAATTTGTTCAAATTTGTAGTGGCTGTGTTGGCTTGTTTTGTTTAGTTTGGGTAAACAGGCCAATTTGGTTAATGGACTGGGATTTCCTTAGTTGAGCCCATTTATGTATGACGATGGGTATTATCCCTTTCAGTTAGTGGGCATGGGCTAGTGTTTGAAATTGGTTAAGTTTTCCTGTTTTATTGGGCCTTAGAAGATCACCTTTGGGTTGGGGAAGTAAAAAACAAAAGTGGGATAAACAAATTGGTCTCTATTTAAAATAAACCTTGCTTCTTGCAGTGCGTAAAAATAAAAAATAAAAACAAAAAATAACAAAATGATAAACAACGAGGAGCGGGAGATTGAAAGAATATATCTTCAAAAATAGTTAATTTCAGAATGATGACTGGTAAGGGCATATACTTACATATTCAATCACGCTTGCATTTATTCTTTATTAGTACAAAATAAATCATTTTAATTATAGTATAAGATTTTAATGATAGGATAATTAAAAATATGTCACAACAGTAACATTTTTTAATTTTCTTGAGGCAAGGAAAATTCTTTATAATTTTGCCGGGAGCGTTGGCATGGTTATAAATAATCTTTCATGAAAGAAATCTTATCTCATAGTTAATTTTACCAATTTGGTATTTCTTTTCATCTGACTTATTTCAAAATTAATTTGTGGAATAAGGTTCCAACGATGGGATATTTAAAATTAATTGCGATTACAGTGACATTTTAATCTTTTTGAGGTGAGGAGAATTATTATAATTTTGTCAAGAGCGCTGGTGGGGTTATAAATGATTTTCAAAAAAAGCCATATTACATTATTAATTTTGTCACAATGTAACAAAAATCATATTCTTCATTATCTTTTTTACGTCATTCATAATTGTAAACATTAACCCCTCACGTCATAATTAAAACTGGCCGATGATAGAAATTGAGAAAAAATTAGGAGTCAGATCAACTAAACTCTTTCTGGTATTTTTGAGGTATCTATATCAAATATTGCTATAGTGCTGGCGGGGTCTGATTCCCAAAACAAAATATTTTTTAAAACAATAAAAATAAAAAATATTTTTTAAAATTAATAAAAATAACTACGAACAAATTCGTACAACCTGTATTTGATTGGTGAATTAAAATTTGAAAATCCTTTTAAACAATGCGTTTTCAAATCATTTACTTTGTTAAATAATTTTTCTCAATTATTAAACTCATTTTCCAAAGATCATTTTATCTACCAAAAAATTATTTTCTTGGAGATCCAAGTTCTAATTCACCGTTGTCATTCCCAATAAATTATGGGTTTATAATTTGTTTCCCAATAATGGTTCTTAAGTCACCTATTCCTTGTCTCAGCCATTTATCACCCTTGATAATATGCCTGACAAAATGGGACATAAAAAATAAAAATAAAAATATTCTTTTCCAAATAATAAGCGACCAACTTAAATAACTTAGCAGATAACTTTAGATTAAATAGGTAACCGTTCTCGGAACGGATGGTGTAGGGTGCTAATACCTTCCCTACCTGTAATCAAACCTCCGAACTTAAACTCTGGTACGTGGATTCTCTTTGTAGGTGTCCAATCGCACCATTCCATTTTTTTATGGAAGAATCGATTGATGGCGACTCCGAAAACCCCTTTTCAACTGCTAAATTATTAGTTGTCTTCTTCCTTTGCGACGTCCTTCGGGATAGTTGCGACAAATATGTCATGTAAAATGTTATTAATATTATTGTGCTGTATAAATGAAAATCAATCTCACCACATTGAATAACTAGACTAGTAGATTAAAAGTTTTCATAATTAATACAAATAATGGTCATTAAATTATAGATAAATGTGAACATTTCGCTTCAATATATTTTAAAATTTAATTTTAATATACATTTTTCAAAAGAAATTATCAATTAATTAATTATATACAATTTTTTTTTAAACTATAAATTACATTGGTGAGTTCTGAAATTCAGGTTATGCATTTCATGGTTGTTTTCCTTTGTTATTGTGTCATGACAATATACGTTAAATGTCTCATCTCCCAAATTAGCCTTATACAATTTGATAGTCTTGGTCTTGGTCGAAGTACGAAGACTTTAAAAGTGAAGATTGTGAATTTGTGATATGATTGGGAATAGGCGTAGAATTTAAAGAGCTCTTGCACTTCTGTGAGCCCCTCAAATTGTCTTTTTATGTGGAAAAATAGTCTTTTACCACAAACTCGAATTTAATCGGCTTGTAGGAACTTTGCAAAAACCTTTTTCTAGTCATGATAATGAAAACTTATAACTTGTTTTAAACGCTGAATGATATTCAATTTGTTGAGTTAAAATGAAAACGAAAATGAAATGGAATGAATAATATTGGAGTAGTCATTCTTATTGTGAGTGAGATAGGAGATGTGTATTGTGAGTCTGACGGGGAATCTAGCATATACGCTAAACATCAAATTTTCATTAAATATCCAAGGTTCTTCTCTATTTTAAATGAGTGGAAAAGTCTAATTTCATATTTAACAAGAAAATTATTAGATTTAAAAGGAGACTTTACACAAGCATCAATCACGTAAAATTCAAAAGATGAAAATATAATTATGTATAATATGGCATGGAATAAATGTGTAAATATGACTTGTATAATAAAATATATAATATGACTTTAATTTCAACTCTCGCATTACATAATTATTCTGTTAATATATTGAAGTTTAATTTTGGAAAATCTAAACAACTGTAAGTAAACGTGAACAAATGGTTCAAAAATATTTTTATTTATTCGAAAAGTATCTTATATTTTTAATTTCAGATATATATTTAAGCTGTCTAAAACAAGTGTAAACTTAATACGAAATTTTATGAGTATATTATATATAAAATTTTAATCTAACGTAGAATCTTTTTAAAATTTGTCCTACAAAAACTTATTAATATTATTGTACTATATATAAATTAAAATCAATTTAACAACAATATATAGTATTATAAATATAAGATGAATTTTTAACAAAAAAATATTAAGATTTTACATGATTACAAAACATAATCATTAAATTCATGTTATGTATTCTATAGTTGTTAGCAACTGATTGTTGTTAAATTATAAATTTATCATGCAAAATGAATAACATTGGTGAATTATGAAATTCTTGTTATGTATTCTATAGTTGTGTTCCTTAGTTATTGCTTCAAGACAATATGCGTTAAATCATAAATGTTGCTTCTTCTTCGCGAGAGTTTTCAACAACATGGATATTTATTCTTGCCCTTTATCACCTGGGGCTTAGCCTTGGAATTCTACCATTCGAATAGACATCATTTGGACAAAGACTTAAAAAATAAAGATTTGTGGTCAGTTGGTAAGATAGGCCATAGGTGTAGAATTTAGAAAGCTCTCACACTTCTTTGTGAGCCCCTCTTATTTTTTTTATGTGGAAAAAATAATCTTTTGCCATTCAAACTCGAATTCCATCAGCTAGCAAGAAGACAGGAACTATATATGGAAGACAGGAACTATATATAGCGACATTTCCTAATCATGATAATGAAAACTTAGAATGTGTTTGACACGTAGAAATTTATTTTGTTGAATTAAAAAGAGAAAGCAAATTAAATGGATTGATATGAAATATTCATTCTTTTTTGTGTGAACGAAATGATATAGTAGATGATATGCATGCTATTCCAATATTATCGGTCAAGATGTCACTAATATGTTTGGGGTTTAAAAGGGAATATAGAAACTCACCTAAAATATTAGATTAAGGGATCTCCATAATCTTATATAAATCCCTTCAACTAATTGAATCAACTCACTTTGATATAATCATTCTTATTTAAGTATTTACTAGCATGTTTTTGCTCCACTTTCATACCAATTAGTAATGTTGTCCAGCTAAAAAAAATTGGCAGAATGTACCCAGAATTTTGCCAATAGTATTTAATGGTATTGTTAGATAATTCAAAGTGATGTAAATCGCTCATTTATCCAAAAGTTAATAACAATGTCAACTTACTTTTCTTAAAAATTTTGACAAAAAATTTCTAACTATCTAATATTTTCTTATATTATTTCAGTTCCATCACGGTCAATTGATATTTATCAAAGACCACACAAAGTGGAAGACTTTACTTTACATGAGATGTGGATTTTGAGTATATGAGGAGGAATCTAGAAAAGTCACTAGTATCAAATTTTCACTAAATAAATTGAGCCCTTTCAATTTTAATCGAGTATTAGTGACACATTCAATTCAATGTATGAGTAAAATATCAAAATTTTTAAATAATTTAAAATTATATATATATATATATGCGCGCGCGCGCAACATACGAATCGATTCAATGCATAAAAATAGAAACATGCATGAATATGATGATGTATATTTAGCTAGAAAATTGTTAGATTAAAAAAAAAGAGTTTACACAAGCATAACGTGAAATTAAAAAGATAATGATAGAATAAATATGGCATGGAATAAATGTGTAAATATGACTTGTATAATAACATAATATGATATTAATTACTATATTTCGAACATGTAAATATGCCTTTATGCAACATGACTTTGTTCCGTCACGGTCGATGAATGTTTACGGAAGACTTATACAAAGTAGAAGACTTTAAGTGATGAGGATTTGAATCTGACTGGAAATCTGGCATGGTCCCTATACATTAATGTCCACTAAATAGCCTGAGTCCTTTTAATTTAAAACTAGTGGAAAAGTCTGATTATAGAAATTAATTATGAATCTAGATGAGTCAAAATTTAAAATTTTTAAAAAACTTTAAATTTTGAATATTTTTTAAAAAATAAAAATTAAAGGAAATAAAAACAGTGAGTTGTCAAACCATTTATTATTACAAGAAATGATTAGAAATGTATTAAATATCATCACTGCTATAAATCAGTATACCACGAATGAGAATTTGTGAAATGTTTCACAAAAGACGTGGCAAACAGCACGCCACTCAGTCATGCTGCTCCAATCCAAAATGTAACAAATTGTGACAAACATAAATTAAAATAAAGAGTAAAAAAACCATTTCAACACACTCCAGCATCGTTTGTAACCACTTCGTTTCGTAATAATTAGTATTTTTCATTAAATATAATCAGTACGTTTATGAGAGTAAACTACATGTGAAAATCTAATTTTAGAAAGAAATAATTTAGTTTAGATGAATGTAAGGAGTTTTTACCCAACATATCTTAAAATTAATGCTAATATACAATTTTCAAAAGAAATTATTAATTATTTGATTATATGCTGATTCTTATTAAATTTTAAATTTATCAAGCAAGATAAATAACATTGGTTAATTTTATATATATATAAAGAAAAAGTAGGAGGATATGATTTTTTTTTGGTAAAAAAAATTATTTTAGAGTTATACGAGAGACTATAAATAAATATTAACTTTGTAATTGTATATAGATCTTCTACGACTAGATTCAATGCATAAAAATAAGGGGGAAATGACTATGATATTAATTTAACAAGAAAAGTATTAGATTAAAAAAAGAGAATTTATACACAAGCATCACGTGAAACCGATAAGATGGAAACAAAATAACGTATAAACATAATATCTTTTGTGTAATAATATATAATATGTTTTGTTTCGGGCTTTTCAACTCACATTACATAACCACCATGTTCATATTGAAAGGTTGATTTTAGAGAATCTAAACAACTATAAGCATATTTTCCTATATAAGATATCCCACTTCAGTTTTGGAGGATTTTGAATAATTAATTAATTTCTTTAAATATTTAGCCAAAGTTTAAACTCAAGTAATAAAGGAAAGGAGTATACATTCTCAATCACTAAGCACTAAGCCAATCCTTAAGTACTTGTAAGTATATATGGAAAATGCATTTTTTTATTTGTTTGGAAATTATTTTATATTTTTAATTTAAAATACTCTAGTAGATTAAATTAATGGATATTTCATTTATATACAACTCTAACAATATTGCATAATTATAATTTTCATGGCATGATTTAAAAAATCTAAAATACTGTAATTATATATATATGATAAAATCGTACGTAAATATTTTTATTTGTTTGAAAAGTATTTTTATTCTTTTATTTTGAGATATAGTTAAGAAGTCCAAAACAATTATTTATTAATTAAAAAAATTTATGATCATATTAGTAATGTAAACTTTTAATCTAAAGATAAATTTTTGAAACATGTCCTGTAAAATGTTATTAATATTATTGTGCTGTATATATAAATTAAAATCAATCTCACCACAATGAATAGCTTTATACATATATGATGAAAATTTGGTGAAATAGACTAGTAAATTAGAAGTTTTCGTAATTAATACAAATAATGGTCATTAAATTATAGATGAATTGAATGTGAACATTTCGCTTCAATATACTTTAAAATTTAATTTTAATACACACTTTTCAAAGAAATTATTAATTTAATTATATACAGATCGTTTTTAAACTATAAATTTATCATGCAAGATGAATAACATTTGTGAGTTATGAAATTAATGTTATGCATCTCATAGTTGTTTTTCTTTGGTATTGTGTCATGACAATATGCGTTAAATGTTCCATCTCTCAAATTAGCCTTCTATATTTGAACAGTCTTGGTGGAAGACTTTAAAAGTGAAGATTGTGAATTTGTGAAATGATAGAGAATAGGCGTAGAATTAAACAAGTTTCCAGCCGCATACTCCGTGTGAGCCCCTTTAATTGTCATTTTCTGTGGAAAAATAATCTTTTATCATTCAAATTCGAATTCAATCAGTTAGTTGGAACCCTATAACAACCTTTTTCTAATCATGATAATGAAAACTTATAACTTGTTTGAGACGCAGAATGATATTTTGTTGAATTTAAATGAAACTGAAAATTAAATGAAATGAATAATGGAGTAGTCATTGGAGTTAAATAGGAGATGTGGATTGTGAGTCTGACAGGGAATATCCTAGCATAGTCACTAAACATCAAATTTTCACTAAATATCCTAGGCCTATTTAATTTTTAAACGTGTGGAATAGTTTAATTTCATATTTAACAAGAAAATTGTTAGATTTAAGAGAAGACTTTACACATGCATCAATCACGTAAAATTCAAAAGATGCAAAAATATAATTAAGTATAATATGGCATGGACTATCAAACAATTTGTTGGGGATAAGTGACTTCAATTTTAGATGTTAAGTTGAATATTCAATTCTTGCAGTCGTGAAGGGCTCATAATTATCATATTCTCATTAGTCTCATACACAAAAGTATGAAAATATACGTACTTCAAACCCAAAAAAAATATGACATGAAATAAATGCATGTGTAGATATAACTTGTATATATAATAACATATATAATATGATGTTTCGGACTTTTCAACTCTCACATTACATAATTACGTGGGGCTTAGCCTTGAAATTCCACCAACAGGGACAAAATTTGGTGAGCATCTGCAGGAGGACGAAGACTTTACGTTTGGACGGAGGAAAGTGAAAGGACAGAGTGAAAGAAAATGTTTCTAATAAGAGTTTAATTTTAATTTATTTTTAATGTAAATTATTTTAATTATATTTTGTCACCAAAATTATTTAATGATGTGATAATAGATGATGATATTATAAAAAAAAATTATTTTAACCATTGATTAAAATTAAATTCATTAGTAGTAATTTTTAATATTGAATTAATATGACATCTTTTAAGCATAAATTGTTACTTGTGTCTAAAACTAACTTGGATTTTTAATACAATCAATAAGAAATATATTCATATAATTAAAATGAGGGGTAAATTTCTCGTTTTATGAAAAAATAAAAGTAAATTTGTCAATCAATAAAATTATCTCATTCTAGGCACTTGGAAATCCTCATTCCTTTAACAAGAGAGGAATTCCTGGTTATGTAGAATAAAGACCTAAAAAGATATGACCACTTCATGTCTCTTTCGGTAACAAACATATGAATATAGTTATTCCTTCTGAAAATGGGCAGGAATTAAATCCTCATTTCAGCCAATCAAAAGTAATCTAAAATTTAATTTAATTAGTTGTTTAAGATAACAATACTAAAAAAAAATTTGAAGGAAAAATAAAACAAAAAATAAAAATTAATGAAGATGAAAATTAGAGGTAATAGATAATGCAAAGTACATGAGTGCCACTATAAGTAGCAGAAAGCAATTGATCCAAGGAATCGCAAGCATTCACAATACAACTTGTTTGAATGCCTGTCATCATGAATTGTACTTCCATCATTACTGTTCTCTTTGTTCACATATGATGTTTTACATTACTAACGTCTCATTTTGGCATCCGCAAAGGATCCTCTGAGATTCTCTGCATTCCAAGTGAGCGTGAAGCACTTCTAAGGTTCAAGCATCATCTCAAAGATCCTGAAAATAGGCTCTCATCTTGGAATGCTGCCAATAGCAATTGCTGCAAGTGGGCAGGAGTTGTTTGCAGTAATGTATCAGCCCACATTCTTCAGCTTCACCTCAACACTTCACCTCCTCCATCCGATATTGGTGGTTACTATGACGATGTCGGATATGAAGCTTATGTGAGGTCGAGGTTTGGTGGTGAGATAAATCCTTATTTGCTTGATTTGAAGCATTTGAATTACTTGGATTTGAGCGGCAATTATTTTGGAGGTAAGCAAATTCCTAGTTTCCTTGGGGCAATGACCAGCTTAACTTACCTTAACCTCTCTGATGCGGGATTTTATGGGAAGATTCCTCATCAAATTGGGAATCTCTCCAATTTGCGCTATCTTGACCTCAAATATCAGGGCACAGGAAAAATTCCTTATCAAATTGGGAACCTCACCAATTTGCTCTATCTTGACCTTGGGGGTGATGGAGCATCACTGTTTGTTGAAAATCTTCATTGGCTTTCGGGTATTTCCTCCCTCCAATATCTTGGTTTGAGCTACGCTAACCTGTCCAAATCCATTGATTGGCTACAGACTATGCAAGCTCTTCCTTCTTTGGTGGAGTTACACTTGTCAGCATGTACGCTCCATCACTATAACCAACCATCCACACTTAACTTTTCTTCTCTGGTCACTCTTGATCTTTCCTATTTTTATCCTTTCGTGACTACTTCTTTTATCCCACCGAAGTGGATATTTGGACTGAAGAAACTTGTTTCTCTTCAATTAAGTGAAAATAACATCCAAGGTCCAGTTCCTGATGGTATTCAAAACCTCACTCTGCTTGAAAATCTTGATTTGTTTTACAATTCATTCTCATCTTCTATACCGGATTGGTTATATGGTCTTCGTCATCTCAAGTTTTTGAACCTAAGAGAAAGCCACTTGCGTGGGACAATTTCTGGTGCCCTGGGAAATTTGACTTCTCTGGTTAGCCTTGATTTGTCAGGGAATCAACTTGAAGGAACGATTCCAACCTCTTTGGGAAATTTGACTTCTCTGGTTAGCCTTGATTTGTCAGGGAATCAACTTGAAGGAACGATTCCAACCACTTTGGGAAATTTGACTTCTCTGGTTAGCCTTTATTTGTCAGGGAATCAACTTGAAGGAACGATTCCAACCTTTTTGGGAAATTTGACTTCTCTGGTTAGCCTTTATTTGCGAGGGAATCAACTTGAAGGAACGATTCCAACCTCTTTGGGAAATTTAACTTCTCTGGTTAGCCTTGATTTGTCATGGAATCAACTTGAAGGAACGATTCCAACCTCTTTGGGAAATCTCTGCAACTTGAGGGATATCGCTTTCTCAATTCTCAAATGCAATCAACAGGTTTCTGAAATCTTAGAAATTCTCACTCCGTGTGTTTCGCATGGACTCACGAGACTCCAAATCTTTGATTCTCAACTTTCAGGCAATCTGACGGATCAAATTGGGATCTTTAAAAATCTTGTCCTACTAGATTTATCCAACAACTCAATTCATGGTGCAGTTCCTAGATCATTAGGAAAACTTTCATCCTTAAGATTTCTTAATCTGCACAAAAATCAATTCATCGGAAATCCATTTGAAATTCTTAGATCACTCTCTAATTTATCAAATCTTGGAATTGACGATAATCTGTTTCAAGGGATTGTTCAGGAAGCTGACCTTGCAAATTTTACGAGATTACAAGAGTTTTCTGCATCAGGGAACAATCTCACTTTAAAAGTGGGTCCCAATTGGAGTCCTAGCTTTCAGGCAAGCAGTTTGTACATGGCCTCGTGGCAATTAGATCCCAACTTTCCGTCATGGATTCAATCACAAAAGGATCTTCAATCTTTGGATATGTCTAACACCGGGATTTCAGATTCTATCCCCGCTTGGTTTTGGGGAACATTTTCTGATCTTAGTTATATCAACTTCTCTCACAATGATATCCATGGACAGCTCGCAAATACATTAAAGAGTCCTATCTCTATCCAATTAGTTGATTTAAGCTCAAACCACTTAAGCGGCCAATTACCTTATCTTTCTGTTGATGTGAATTGGTTAGACCTTTCAAGCAATTCATTCTCTGGATCCATGACTGACTTCTTATGTCAAAAAGAAGACGAGCCAAAGATCTTAGAATTTCTCAATCTTGGATCAAATAATTTATCAGGGAATATACCTGATTGTTGGATAATGTGGCCAAATCTGGTGGATGTAAGGTTACATAGCAACTATTTTACTGGGAATTTGCCCCTATCCATGGGGTCCTTATCTCGGTTAGACTCCTTGGAAATCCATAACAACACACTCTCAGGGAAATTCCCTCTCTTTTTGAAGAACACTAGCAAGTTGATTTCCTTGGACCTTGGGGAAAATAATCTTACAGGAATTATTCCGCCATGGGTTGGAGAAAGGCTTTTAAATTTGAAAATTCTTCGCCTACGATCAAACAAATTTTTGGGTCAGATTCCCAATCAAATATGTGCTTTGAATTTTCTTCAAGTTTTGGACCTTGCACAAAATCGTTTGTCTGGCAATATACCAAATTGTTTGAATCACTTGAATTCCATGAGGATAAGGAACAACAGTTTAGACTCATTGATCTATTGCCAAGAGAATAACACAGGTTACAGTTCTATAAGTGTTTTCCTATGGCTGAAAGGAAGAAGTATTGAGTACCACAATCTTCTCGGCATGGTGACAAGCATTGATCTTTCAGATAATAAATTATCAGGAGAAATACCAAGAGAAATCACAAATCTGTTGGGATTGATTTCTTTGAACTTGTCCCATAATCAGTTAATTGGCCAGATTCCTCAAAGTATTGGCAATATGGGATCATTAGAGTCCCTTGATTTCTCAAGGAATCAACTATCTGAAGAAATCCCTTCTACCATATCAAATTTGAGCTTTCTTAGCAAGCTGGACTTGTCTTATAATTATTTGAAAGGGAAAATCCCAACAGGTACTCAATTGCAAAGCTTTGAAGCATCCAACTTCGTTGGCAATAATCTGTGTGGTCCGCCACTGCCCATCTTCTGCAATTCCTATGGGGAACATCCTATTGCTGCTGATCACAATGACAAAGAAAGCGGTGGGCATGGCGTGAATTGGTTTTTTGTGGGCATGCCATTTGGATTTGTGGTGGGATTTTGGGCAGTGGTTGCTCCTTTGTTCATTTATAAATCATGGAGATTTGCATATTTTCGTTTTCTTGATGACATGTGGTACAAACTGCAATCTTGTTGGTGTGACTGTAAATTTGTAATGTAGTATTGCTATTTTATGTTGTAGGAAATAAAATTATTATATAATCGTTGCAACATTGAAGTTTTTTATTCTTTCATTGATTTCACTCTGAATTGCCTAACTGGTTATTCAATCTTATTGGCCTTTCCTATCTTCATCTTGGTAAAAATAGTTTACAAGACCAACTGCCTTAAGCTTTGTTTGACTCTTTCAAATTTGAGAGCTTTACGATTGTATCACAAGAGGCTCAGTGGTTCAATTTCATATTGGTTAGGCCAACTTGAACATCTCCAACATGTCTAACTTTGCAAGCATTTATTTTTAGCTCCAACTGTCACAAGTATGGGAAATCTGTTGTCCTTGTCAAGATTTGTTTGTCAAACTTTCAAATTTAATTTAAAGGACTTACATATGGGCACGCCAGCCTTGATCATTTGGAATATTGATTCCCACAGGGCTCCTCCCTTTATACTTGATGAAATTCTTTCAGAATATGTTGGTCTTGGACTTCTTCCATGGTTATGCACACAGACAACACTTACGCAGCTGGTGATTCAACAATCAAGAATTACATTTGTCTCTCAGATTGTTGAACTTTTGCAGCTCAAATGGAATTTTTCTCTTCAACCATGACTTGTCAAATGTGTCGCTAAGTTTTAAATTTTTGAGAGAGAGCCTGCCTCGATTATCAACAAAGTTGACCATTTTAAATTTATCCAATAACGGTTTGTAGGGACCCATTTCTCCTCTCTTGTTCCATCAGATGAAATATTAATCACCTCTATAGCGTGTGTCCTGTGAAAAGAATGTATTGTTTCGTTACATTGTATTTAATAAAATAAAAATGAAGATGAGTTTGTACCAGATCTGATTTCTGAAAATTAACATGAATATAGAAGTAGAAGTAGACTTATTCTCTACCAACTACCATTGCCTCTCTGGTTTTTCATTTTTAATGCCGTATATGACAGTAGATTCAACTTAGGTGGATCAAACCATGAAGATCTAGAAGAAATCTTTGGTAATAATTACATATCACAGAATGCAAGTCATTTAGGAACAATGAGCATGTTGAATCAAATGCTAGAGGTGCGTCTAAAATTGCCCAGCATAACAATTGCTATGAAAAGTTATATCTACTATCAGTCACAAAATCACTTACCAAAGATAAATAAAGGGAGTGATAAAACTCATACAAGAAACATAACTTAAACTGCAGATCTTCAACCACAAAATCAACAGTCCTAATCAACAAGCACCACGAAGACTCTTAGCAATAGAAAGGAAGCTTAAAAAAAACCCAGCTGAAAGTTCAGCGTTAGGAGAATGCAACATTGATCAACCAATATTGTCAACAGGGCATAAGACTCTTCAGACGGGGCTTCAATTAGTCAAAATTTATTCCAAAAACTAGATTAAGCTTCCATTCCACATAGAATTGATTAACAAAAATCCAAACAGCACAAAATATATCAAGGGATGTGCCTCATGTGCGCAGTGGGTGAGAGAGAAATTCAGCTAGTGTATAAACAACAAAAGATGCTGACCAATTTATCTTATAGTAAATACAATTTGTCTTTGGCCCCCATTGAAGCAACCACAGAAAGAAGTGTCAACGACAGAGATTGAACAATTATCAACAAACATCAAAATGGGTTAGGTGTCACAGCAGGAGATCAAGCAGCTACCAAGAATTTATGCGCATGAAGAAGACCTAAGAAGGAAAATCAAAATCATAAACAACTTATACAATGACTGGGTCTAAATCCTCGCATCTTTGAAACACAAAATTTCAATCCAATCCATAGCTAACTCAGCAAGAATAACAGAAAGAACAGGACAAGTGTTGACAAGACTCCCCTGGGCAAAGACACTAAACATCATATATTACAAATTCATTTAGAATCAATAAATCATGACATAAATCGTGTGAACAAGTAGGGACAACAACTGCAACACCATTACTTTTTATGAATGCTAACAGCCATGAGGCTTATCCAAGATCCATAAACATCAGTTTAAGACAAAATTTACAAGATTATACTGAACAAAATCAAGTTACTAGCAGGTGTTTCAAGGGGCTACATCCATTGTTCAACTTGCATGAGCAAAAAACAGAAATAGATAATATGAAGCCACGGAAGAGAAGATGTGATGACTTGTATTCCACTTAACATGCAAATAATTAGGGCAATAGCAGTTCGAGTAAAATTTCTGGCCAGATAGTATTTTTGTTTCTCAAATTGCTCTCATTGACATTATGTTACAGATAGACTTCAGTAATTATAAATATCTGCTCTAAAATACAAATAAATGGCCCTCCATGAAAAGAAATGCTATTGTAGTTTACATTTTGTTCTATCGTACCTGCCATTTCCTTATTCAATATTTTTGTTTAAAATAAACATTTCCTCTTACCCATTAAAATGCTTAAGAGTCTTAGACACAGTTTTTATGATACATTTTAGTTGCTAATTAAAATATATATAAAAAAAACATGATTTTATAATGTAGTTTATACTTAACGAAACGCTACAGTTTTATTTTATTCTTTTCATCTAATAATTATGCAAGAAAAAATTAGAAATAGAAAAAGTAGACGACAAGTGTTGTTCAAATAATACCACTGTCAAAATCATAATCTCACAAAATTTGCAATTAAGCTCTACAAATTACTAGATAGCTAATTCATTTTAAAGTAACAACTAATAAGTAAAAGATAGGGAAGTAAAAATAAAAAAACAAGATGTAAAGAAGAAAATAAAATTATTGAAAATGAATTTATTAAAAAAATATTATGAACATATTAAAATTAGATATGATGTTAAAAAGAGAGAAGGGGGTGTAGAAGATACAAACGGCTGCTGGCCCCCTCCTTCTGTACTTGATACTTGTATTCTTATATAGATTTAATTTTAATTTATTATTAATATAATTTTTTTTACATTATTATTACTGTCAAATTTTTAAAGAATTTTAACTATTATAACTATTATTAAAAAAATTTAATTTTTTTAATAATTTATTAATATATTATTAAATGATAATGTAAAAAAATCTTACTACACAATGAATCAAATTTAAACTGTAGCGTGAAAACCTACCACTGTCATGATTATAAATAAATAAAAAATGCAATAAGTATATAACAACTTTAAATTTAATTTAATTTTTTTTAACAAAACAGAAATTTTTAAATGGACAAAAGTTTTATTGGTTGGACAAATATAGATTCATTGGTTAAATTGCATATCGATTCATATATAGTACAAATTGTCATAGGAAAGAAATTAACGTCACCTAATTAGGAGGGGAAATAAGACAGATTATCTAACAAGAATTTATTGTCTAACTTATTTTTAGTTTATTTTGGTCTAACTTATTTATTAAACAAATTAAGTTTAGGCTTTTTAAAAAGCCTATTTAGCTAAATAGGCTTATGCCTAAGCTTTAAAAAAATATATTAGGTCTAACAGACCGGCCTATGTATTTATTATAATAATATATAATTAAAATTTTATAATACTTATATAATTTAATAGTTATATATTAATATAATTTATTTATTTTATACAAAATATAATTATTTTGTTAAATGTTAGGTATATTTTAAACCTATAAAATTTAAATTTGTTAACTTATTCGAAAGCCTTTATGTAATATAGGCCTTTAAATAGGCTTTCAGACCAAGTTAAACTTTTAAGTTTTCATAAAAAGGCTAAATCAGGCTAAAAAAAAGCCTATAACAAATAACAGGTCAGGTTAAAACTAATATATTTTAAAACAGATTATATTTATTTAAAATAAAGCCTAGCATATTCTATTTGAGATAACAGGCTCACTGAAGACTTTGAAGAAAGATAAAGAAGGATTCAAATTCATCTCTCTAGTGGTTTTATCCTATAATAATAGATATTTTATAGACACAAATATCATGGTGTTTAAAAAAAAAACAAAACAAAATGAAAAACTCGATAAGGAAAGAAAGTGATGGAAATAAGAACAAGGAATCTCAAAATTAGACTTTGCATTGCAAACTTGATGTCCATATATATCTGTTCTCGTTCAAGTGAATCCTCATATTCGGTTGCCGGAGTGGCTTATCTTGTAATGGAGGAGGATACCCGAACAGTACAATATCACTATTGTTTTTGCTAGCTTTTTTTTGTGCAACATGACTTCGGTCCACGCATCACGATGCAAGAACGTTTACGGAAGACTTGCACAAAGTTGAAGACTTTAGGAGATGAGATGCAGATTTTGAGTCTGTGACAGGGAATCTAGAATAGTCACTGGAGATAAATTTTCCACTAAATAGCTTAGGTCCTTTCAATTTTAATCTGGAAGACTTCATTTGAAAAATCTAAACCACTGTAAGTATAAATGATCAATCGGTACTGGAATATTTTTAATTGTTTAAAAAATCATTCGTACGTTTAATTTAAGATATATTAAAGCGGTCCAAAATAATTTTAGAATAATAAAAAATGTATTTATTTATTAGTAAAATAATAATACAAATTTTATGTGTATATTAATAATATAAAATTTTAAATCAAAATCAATCTTACAATAGTGAATAACTTTATACATATATGATAAACTTATCATAAAATGTATTATTAGATTAAAAGTTTGCATAATACAAATCATGGATATTAAACTTTATACGACTGTAAGGATTTTATCTCAATAAATTTAAAAATTAATGTTAATATACATATATCAAAAGAAATTACTAATTATTTGATTATATGATGAATCTCGACCATACTCATTTCGTGATTTCCCACCCTCATGCAATTTCTTGATCTACAACAATCTACCGTGAATAAAGCTTTCATTTTTAGAATGAAGAAACCTTTATCTTATTAGGAGGCAAATGATACGTGCGAAAAATAAAAAATAAAATCTGCCAAACGTGACAAAAACTAACATAATTTGAAAAATAGTTTAAAATTTTTATGCAAATAGTTTCTAAAATTACACTAAACAAGTAAATCACTCAAAAATATTAGTGAGAAACATAACGTTGTTGAGTCTCTTATTTCTACGATAAATTCAGAGAAAGGCGATGTTTGGAAAATATCTCATAGACATAAAATTCTTAAAACTCCCTCTTACTGAACACATGATCCAATATTACTTTCGTGAACGTTGAAAATAGAAAGCATAAAATACACTTTCAGATTACAAGTTTACATAACGCAAATCATGGTTGTTAAATTTTAAATAAAAGGATTTTTAGCCCCAATATATTTTAAAATTATTGACAATACACATTTTTTTAAAATAAATTGTTAATTATTTGATGATATTCATTGTTGTTCAATTTTAAATTGTGTGCTTGAATTAGCTAATTTTGATTTTAATAACAAAAACATAATTAAAATATTTAAGAGAGCTTTTAACTTTTACAAATTTAAAATAAACCAATTAATTATTACATGCACTAAACCAATTAATTAAAATCTATTGAATCTTAGGAATATTCATAATCGAACCGGACTAACATAAGCCAAATAAACCAAACCAAAAAATCAAAATTTGAAAAATACTTGATTAATTTTGATTTTATTTAATTTTTTTTTATCAAAACCAATCATTTCAGTTCAATTTAAGATTTGTATTTATAAAACTGAATGAAATCAAACTAAACATATAATATATATATATATATATATATATATATGGTGGATTCTACTGTGCAATGAGTTGAAACTCATTGCAATGGGCCGACATGGCACTTTATATAACCATTAGATTGGTAGGTGAAATCCTAGCCGCTAGTTGTGTAGAACGGTAACCTATTCAACAGGTAATTGGTACATTAATTTATAACTCCCCTACATTTTCCTAAATTTCAAAACACCCCACCATCTCCCTCTTATCGCAACCTTCATTGTCTTCCAACAATAGCTTAGGGATCTTGCTTTTCTCCGCACTCATGGAACGACTTTGCTGCAATGGTCCCTACGATGCCCGCAGTGGTTGTGCATCGTCGTTCGCGGAGCGCGCAAAGGTTCGGCGATCTGCACACTCTCCAGCAACGGTGGCTCCCATGATAGCGCCAACGGAGGCAGAGGCAGAAAGGCCATGCTGGTATGCTGGGTCTCAAAGCAACTCGGGTTCATGGACAAGCGAGTAGGGTTCAATTCGAGAGTCCAATTATGTACAAATAATGGTAAGATTATGCGAAAGGCAGCAATTCAATCCTATGTCACTTGTTTAAGCTAATTATGTAAACTATTAATCTCATCAATATTTATTTTACCTCTTAAATCAAATAAACAATGGCATAAAAAAAAAGATAAAGAAACTAAATTAAGATATTTACAACTTTGACTTGCTATAAATTCCTATTATCCTGAACGTGTAATGAGGAAGTCAAACTTGCATAATTCTCTAAAAGATAATTATTTGTTGGTTAATTTTAATTAAGGATTCAAACAAATTAGACAACAAAATTTAGTTTACAAATATTTGGTTTGATTTAATTATATTATGCAAGTAAACTTGTTAACAATTTCTAAATGGGATGAAACGTGACACAATGCTACAAAGCAATGCCAAAATGGCTATGGAATACATGAATCCTTAAGACACTAAACGAGTAACTATTTAATCTTTAAATCTAAACGAAATTGGACATGTCACAATGCCACATAACAATATCAAAATAGTTGAGATAGTACGTGACTCCACAAGGTCACTACTAATTTTCTTATCCTGATGTTAAAAATTATTAGAGGACCAAATTGATAATACTTACATTTTTGGAAGGTCAAAATAAGTGTTTACTCTTATTTTATTTATATTAATATTGAAAGTAAATTTAATAAAGGCAATAATTCAACATCGTTAGCAATTATTGGAGTCACATTTTTAAGTAATTTGAAGATAATTGTATGCATCTTGTGTCTCTTCAATCCCTCTTAGGAATTATTTAGAAAGTTTCCACCATTTACACACTAATATCCCTGTTCTTGATTAAAGCAGGAACTAGTGTAAGTATATATTAATATATTACTCTGAACAATTCAGCGATTGATTAATGATTAAGGAAAGAAAGTCATCTAGCTTGTATGCATTAATGATTAATTGCATGCATCTTGTGTCTCTTCTATCCCTCTTAGGAATTATTTAAAAAATGTCCACCATTTACACACTAATATCCCTGTTCTTGATAAGTATATATTAATATATTACTCTGAACAATTCAACGATTGATTAATGCTTAAGGAAAGAAAGTCATCTAGCTTATTTGTTAAATTCAATTCAATGAAATAATTAAAAATATTATTTTTTATCCTAAGATATTTACAACGTTGTCTTATTGTGAATGCCTACTATCTTTAATGTGCAATGAGAAAGTCAAAGTCATGTAATTATTTTAAAAAAAAAAATACTATTTGTTCGTTAATTATAATTAATTAATAAAATATTAGACAAAAGAATTTAGTTTAAAAAATATTTAATTTGATTGGATTATGTGAGGAAACTTGTTGATAAATCATAAATGGGATAAAACATGATGCTAGGTTATAGAACAATCCTTAATACCACAAAGCATATAACTATTTAAGTTTTATATCTAAAAGAAATTAGACATGACACAATGTCACATAACAATTTCAAAATATCTTAAAATAGTTGAGATAGTATATGACTCCAAAATGTCACTCCCAGATTTCCAACACCTAGCAAAAGTTCTTTTTATCTTCAAGGTATTCATTTTATGACCAACCTAATAGGGTGTAGTAGGATAAAATTTTCACCATTTTCTATGGATAAATAGACTTCTAAACTCAATTTTATTTCAAATATCAGTCTTCAATTATTTGTAACCAAATTAAAAATAAAAATTGGTTGGCGCTCCATATTTTTTTTATATTTTCTCATGCCAATCTTCAGGGATGATCATTACAAATGTTTTAATTTCTAACCAATTATAAGCTTTTGTTACTATTATATTTATTCATTTAAGTCAAGTTGAAAAAAAATCTCATTACATAAATTATATAATAGAAACAAACCTAATTGAATAAAATTGGGTAAAGAGCATAAAGTCACACTAAACTATGACCTTTTTACAAATAACTACTATGAAGTTTCAAATCTTTTAATTTAGTCCCTAAACTATGTCAATTATCCAAATTGACTTTTTTATCCATCATTTGTTACTACACTAATAGACGTATGATGTGGCTAAATCTTAGCCTTACAAATGTCACATTATTAGGCATTGGTATTAAAATTATTTTAAAACTATTTAATAATTCATCAAAAAATTAAAAAAATGCATTTAATAAAAAAAATTAAATAATATTTGTAACATACCATGTGTATTGCACGTGACATAGTCATCTCCTTTTCTCATTTCGACGGTGATGGTGTTCGTCATTGAGAAACCATTTGAAGGATGATGGTGGTCAGAACATTTTGATTTGAACTCGTGGATTTCGATTTGGGAGGGTACGGTGCGATTTCGAGTTTCCCATTCACCAGGTTTGGCTTGGATTACTTCACATCCCATCACTTGGGATAAGACAGGGGTGCGATTTGGAAGTTAGGGCTTTTTGTTTTTGGTATTTTTGTCATTGAGTTTATGATTTTTGTGGCTTTAAAGGTAGGTTTTCTAATTTTGTGTTCTTGATATTGCATTTTTTTTACCTTGTTTTCTGATTTTGGTGTTGACAGATGAGTAGTAAAGAATCTAAGAGCCATGATGAAGAGCAATGCGATGAACCAATTCTGTTGCCAGATGGGGATTTCAGATTCCCGGGGCCTCCTCGATTCCTTGTACACTATCCGGGTCCACCGTTAGTGTAAAGTTTCTTTACACTATCATCTAATCATGTGTTGCCAAATCATTAAAAGAGTTTGATTATTACAACAATCACTTAAAAAGTCTAACTCTTTTAATGATGTGTCAGTACATTATTGAATAACAGTGTAAAATTTTTTTACACTGACAGTCTATTGAAATTAAATTATTTTTTTTAATGAATTTTTAGTATTTTATAATATTTAGTTAAAAATATTATTTCCTGGAAATTTATTTTAAAAAATATTCAAATATTTAAATGTATACATTACTTCACGGGAATACATTGTATAGGAAATAAAATTGATAAAATATAATATATTCTATTATATATATATATATATATAAATTAATTAAGAATATTTTCATAATGAAATTATTGGAAGAAGGATATAGTTGTTAGACTTACTAATCCTATAAGCTTTCATGATATTTCGTTCCACTATAATATTGGTTGATATTTCAAAATATTGTTAATGAATTTCAGTGTAATATTTGCCATTTTTTAATGTGATTTTTAATTTCATTTGTTTTTAATCTTATTAATTTTTTTGTTTCTATTTAATACTTTGTTTTTGTTTTAAGGCATTTTTATAACTTTATAATAGTCAATTAAAAAATCCTAAAAAATATATTTAAAATTTTTAACTATGGGCTAATTTAATTTAAATTTTTACTAATGTAGTGGCTTCTTCATTGAGTAGATTATTATTTTTAATTTCTTTCCAAATATTTTGAATGAATATTTATTTATTTTAGCTGTTATATTAATTTATTATATTTAATCATTGTTAAAAATAATATAGCCGTGCGCAGGCGCACAAATTCTAGTTATAATTTATATTTTGTAATTATTCATAATAATTCTTGTGAGCAAATCGTCTAACTTCTATATGAAAATTTTAATGAAAATTAATTTTTCAATAAAATAATTTGAAGGATTTATTTTATTACGATCCAATTATAGGCTGACTTAATGACCATAAAGATAAGCTATAAGCATATAGAAATCCATGTAGGCATCGATCTCAATGAATACCTCTTGGAATGGAATTTGAAATATATAGTTGAATAATTCTTATCCATTTTTTTAATAGTGCTTCTAATATTAGATAGAAACAAAAAATAATAGATGTTAAAAAGCAATGACAAGGCATTTTGGGATTTAATATTGCTATTTGAAATGAGAATTTTGAGCGCAACTTTAACTCCACAGATTTTAATAGCTCTTGATATGAATTTATAAAATTACCTTAGCTTATAATTAGAAAAGAGTGACAATATATAAATAATAGTGTTGATATACCTATCTTAATTACTAAGAATTAGGGTATTTAATGAAGCAATCTCTTGGTATATTTAATGAAGCAATCTCTTGATATGAATTTATAAGAATACCTTAGTTTGAAAATAATGTGCTTCATAATAATTTTTGGAGAGAAAAATTAACCTCTTATTCATACGTGGCAATAATTCACGGAACCACTCCCTTTTAATCAAGTGGAGTGGAAGACGTTATGATTAACAAATTGTTGATTATTAATTTTTGTGGAATATATTTTTAGCCATGTTATTATTAGAGTATAAACATAATAAATGTGTCTTTTAACAATGATTTGTTTTGAAATTTTTTTTATTTATGTAAAATAAATAAAATGCATATTAATTATGTCACCAAACAAGCAAGAAATCTAACCTATTCATTATTACATGTGATAAAAGAAAGTAATGTGTTGCAGCAAATAATTAAGAAAAAAATTAAGAAGAAACATAATGAAAAGAAAATCAAACCAAAATAATTTAGTGTTTATCAATATCATGTTTAGTTAGCCTTTGCAGGTCATTAGTTTCAAAGTCTTACGATACTTCTTTATGAAGCAAACAATTTTAATTGCCATAACTTTGTTCTTTTCATTGCCAAAACATCACAGGACTTGCTAAATATCCCTATATAAAATAGGGGAATAAAAAAAATCACTCAAGAGTCTTAATTCAAGTGGTACTAATTTTTTTAGAACTAATTAATCTTGGGATCAAATTTTATTATAACCTCTCTTCCTATACTTTAGCCCACCCTTGAATCCCTACACTTTAGTCTATAGGTAAAGTTTACTTACATAAATCTCATTTTGCCAATTGTACCGCACATCATGATTAAGAAATTCACATTTGGTCTCGCTTTCATTTACCCTTTCATATGTTATTCTCTTACAAATTTATTTTTCCGCCCACGTGTATATACTTTCATTCTTTCAGAAATTTATTCCCCGCGTAAGTGCACTTTTTTCTCTGTCAAAAAGTTAATTTCCCCCCTAAATGTACTACTCTCCCTTTCTCAAAATTTATATTTTGGTGCACTACTCACACTCTCAAAAAATTATTTTCCAACCTAAGTACATTATTCTCCTTCATCATTAATTGAATTTTCATAAAAAAATATTTCCCCCCTTCATTTCCCTCCTCTAATAAGCCCTTCTACATCTAAAAGTTAATTTAGAATTTCAGACAACCCTCCGAAACTATCTTAAGATTCTGAACAACCCTCACCAGAAGTCTAAACCCCCCTTCTTCTCACCCTCACACCCTCCCAAATCTTCTCGAACTTTGCTCCATTTTCCACACCTTTTCCCAAACCAAGCAAGTTCACGCCTTTGGCCTTTTCGAGCACCACGGCACCACTCCACCAAACATCGCCATACCACCAGTGCACCACCTGATCATTGGCGTATGGTTGAGGCCATGAGCGTGAGGGTCGTCTTCAAAGGCAGGGTCCATAGTAGCTCAAACTCTAAGTTGCTTTGTTCTGGTACTTTTCCTCTTTCTCTAGTGCAAAGGCTTTGCAAGAATAGGAATATCAAATTTCAAAAGAATCAAAAGTATATTTTACATAGCTTGATTTTGCCATGTCATCCATTACACTTTGGTAGTTTCCTTTGTATGAGTTGTGCTCAAAAGAAAATGAAAAAAAAGAAAAAGAAAAAGACAACCTGAGTTTTGTTTTTTTTTTACTAAATTAATAATCACGGACATACTTAGGAATCAAATAGTGCATGCATACTTGTGAACTTTTTCATATACTTTCTCAAATGCAATCTCGAGAGCGAGAAAATCAAGGAATGATATCTTGAAATCTGAATTGATATATGTTTTCACCAATTGGCAACAATCTTGAATAGTAAAATTTGCAGATTTTCCTGATGCTAGTCCTTGTATTTTTTTAGGGAGTTGGGGTTTATCTTTTGTAATTTTTTTTCCTTTTTTTTCTATTATTTCACTTTAGAGTATTACTTGTCCTCATTCTTGTAAACTTGTTTCTTTTCACTAGTAGGAGTAAGTCTTGCATATCTTGTGTACTTTGGTGCCCCCAAGTTGCACCTTGTAATTGATTGTTACTTATAGAATAGAGTTTGAATACATGCACTTCATATTTTGCTTTCAAATCTATTTCTCTACCTAATGAGTTCTAAGATCCCGTATAGATTGCTGAATGTTGAGGATTTTGGCGTTATAAAGTGGATTGGGAACTATAAATTGAACTTCACTTATTACTGCTATTTATCATCTCTTGAACTTCACTTGTGCTTGTGCTACTGCTAATTTTATGTACTTACGGTTTATTGCTAAGTAATTGAATTTATCAGTGTTTATGCCAAGTTCTGCTTAATTATTGTTCATATACAAAACATATTTTGATATTGGGTTTAAGTGGAAATTTATATGGTGGATTATTGTGATTGCACAGTTTGTGTACATTGTGTAGAGTGAAAGGTGTAAACGTATATGGCAAGGGTTCTCATTGCAAGCCATTTCGGGGGTAAGTTGTCTTCAGCATCTGCAGTGATGTTGTGCCTGGAGACATGGTACTTTCAAATTCTGGTTTTGCTGGCAAGGCTGCTACCTCACCCTGAGTTGGCTCTGGATTCCCTTTCTATTTGGTAAGGGCTTTTTTTTTTTCAACTATTTTTTAGCATTCTAGATTTTAACCAGTAATTAATTTTCAACATTTTAGTTTATGCGTCGTGAATATCTCTATGGTTCTCTAGCATCATATATATTCTAATTGATTACCTTTGCATAAAGATTCCACATATTTTTTTTGTTAGGAGTTAAAAATTTTCCATTTTATTAATGCAGGGTATCGCTCAAAGCAGGAAAATTGGCCTATTTCTTGGACTACATAGTCTCGGAATCCAATAGAGACATAATTAATATATTGATGCAGCAGCAGCTAGACCACAACCTCCATGGCGTTTGGGACAGGTAGTCATCAGATACAGATAATACAACTGAGCTGTGAAAGTTTTTTGTTTTGGATTTAGATCCTGTTACATGAGAGGTCCGAGAGAGAAAAAGACAATCATTTTTTAATATTTAAAATATAATATATTGTTATCTCTTTCTCTTTCCTACAGGACCTCTTCTGTAACAGAGAGGATCCAAATCGGTTGGTTTTGGTTTTTATCCATTTTCTAGTATGCCCCATAATTTTGTCTTCTTGTCCTTTATTGAGTTTCAAGTGGTGCTACTGCTGCCTAGTGCCTGTCTTTGTTACGTATAAATTCAATTATACCCTTCCAGTTCCCGATGTTCTTGAGTGACCATATCCTATCTAAATTTGATTTACTGTCCTGTAAAATTGTTTTGTATCGTCGTCTACTCTATTATCAATTTTTAGTTCCTTACAAGTGCTTATGATCTTGTCAAATATAGTAATCACTAAAAAAAATATAATAATAACTAAAAAATCTAGAAGTTGAAGTGAATGAAGGATCTTTACAAATTTGCATTGAGAAAAATACTTGAAATTATCTAAAATCTGATTTGTATTTGTGAGTCTTTTTTGTTTTGTTTTGAGTAACTTATTTGTGACGGCCATTGGCTAGGGTTAAATATGTAGAATATTTGTGACAGTCACTGGTAAAAAAAGATTATTTACTTACCACATGTTTTGACGGCCACAGTTGCGAAATAAAGCAATACAAATGTAAGAAAATGTGAGAAACAACCAGGCGTGTGTTTAGCATGAACACTCAAACTTCACTATCGCGGGAATTATTCGCATTACGAAAAAAAATTTGGCATTCCAATCTCCTCAAAGTACAACAATTTGACCTTGATAAGAGGTTCACTTTTCCAAACTCAGTTGAACATTTAATCTACTTTAAAGTTACAACAGGACAAAGAATGAATTAACTTGGGATGCAGTGACCTAAAAGCTGACTATGAAACCTCTATCCAGTCGCTCCTTGATATGTTGTTCACTATTGAAAAAGCCAGGTCCAGCCCGAGAAAAAAGCCTTACCCATCTCAATCATATCTTCAACAGCATATTAACCAATCTTGGATGTCTCTTGGACAGCACAAAGGGAATTACAGGAAAGTTTAAAGAATAGTAACTTGTGAAGAATTAGAAACCAGACAAAGTTAAATTAAATAAATCTATTACAAAGATGTTCACATCGTGGCTTCCATCAGGGGAAGCAACTAATCCTCTAAACAAGCAGTTACCATCCTCATTTCTGCAAGCATACCCTGCAATAGAAGTATGTCAAGTTAAACCAGTTCCTCAATATAAATCAGCATTTTTTTTTTATGGTTTGAGTAGGAACTAATTGCAATAAGGCATTTAATGAGATACATACACACACATGATGTAGCATGACATGATTAACATCACAAAAAGACAATCTTATCAACAAATCTAACAACATCGTGCACTATAGTTAAACACTCACTATTTGATCGTCACTACTTCTAAAGGCTATTTCAATCGCACCTTGGGCAACAGCTGGAAGCATATCATCAATTAATAGGCTTAAGTCACATTTTATGTCATTTTTAAGCGTTTCAGTCCAGCTAATGCCAATAGCGTAGCTTGGCTAACCCCCTCATTGAGTTTTCTCAACCTTGTTTGAACATTGCCACGGAAATTTTCTCACACCTGAGATTAAAATAAGAAGGTCAAATAAAAATCAACAAGAATTTATCAGTGGTCCAGAAAACTAAAATGACACAAATGAAGTAGCACAAGAACGGTTAAACGACATCGACAAAAAAAGGAAATGCTTCTCGAAATACAACAACATTCATACAGAAGGAAGTCCATTGGAAATTGACAGACTAATGCTTTATAAGAAGGCTAGACTTTTAAGAAGACACAGGTAATGCCCATAGATCAATAGGTATTTTACTCGGATGTCAAGGGGCGGGGAGCACCAAGCAATTGCCTTCTCTGCCACGGGTACCCAATAAATTTAAAAAATCACATATTAATCACAATTACATTAATTAACCAAATCAAGTCAGCTTGAGTTTGAGCCCACAATCTCTAAATGGTTCTTTTAAGGTGGTGGTAGCTAGAAAATGGGATGTGAAATTACTAGAACTTATTAACATATGCTGGATTTGAAGTGAAGAATATGATAAAGGGATCTCTAGATTTGTCCCTTATTTTAATTTAACATTTAACAATAGAAGAAAAAGGTCAATAATCAAAAGTTGCAAGTCACGATTACGCTTAGATTTGCTATTGAACAGTTCATAATTTTCTGGGCTTAGAAATCCTCACAGCAACCGAAAGTTCAGTAATATATGCTAAGATGTTTCACTCCCTCTAATAAAATAATAATAATAAATTTAAAAAGAAATTGCTTTACTTTGCTGCCAGTGAACTTTCTAAGCTCGAAATTCTGTTCCTCGCCAAAGTAAATCTCGTAGGGGGTATACCAGACTCAATTGGGAAGCTTGTCTCGCTTAAGAACTTGAATTTGTCCCAAAACTCCATGTCTGGTAAAATCCTGAATAGCATTTCGGGATTAACAAGTATGGAGCAAATTGAGCTTTTTGAAAGCCAACTTTCTGGTGAATTTCCCCAAGGTTTAGGATGTGGATTCCATACTTACAGGACCTTCTGGTGATGCGATTGGTGATGACAGCATGGAGCTCATAGAGGATGACGATGAGGAACCGTTTCAGCCCCAGAAAGGGAATTTGGCATTTGTGTGTGAGCTAGATGGTTAAGGGTTTGGAATTCATGAGTTTGCTGAAATATAAGTTGTGCCGAAACATGATAGTGGGCAGAGGAGCATGCCTTGATGACTGACGGAAGAATGGAGAAGATGGCATGGAGGGCTAGGGAGATGGAGTTCTTCGAACAGTTCAAGGGTTTGATCATATGGACATGAATTTGACACGTGTATATGTTGATGGGAATAAAGTGTAATAGACAAAAGTTATAAGTAAAAGTTGTAAATTATAGAAAATGCATATGACCGGTTTGCTTTTGTGCATGACTGGTTGGTTTGGTAGTGTTTCGTGATACGTGTAAGGTTTGAATTGGACCACCAAGTCATTGTTTCGGTGCAATCACTTACAAATTGCACCATAGACAGTCTATATATATATATATATATGGATGATTAAGTTTTAATTTATTGTTGTTTCAATGAAAAATTTTAAGTCAATTTATAGTTTATAACTATTTAATGATATTTTTTTATTAAGAATTTTAGGTTAATTTATTATTTATTGCCTATGGATATAAAAAGTAAAGTTGTGTATGAATTTTTTTAATAAAAAAAATATTTGGCCAAAAATCAATTGGATCGAACTAAATTAAATCGATTGTGATGAGTTTGATTTGGTTTGGTTCTTAAATCAAAATCAAACCAAATTAGTTGGTTACAATTATAAAAAAAAATCAATTGGTTTGGATTGCATATTTTTCCACTCAAAAGCAAATCAATCCAAACTCCAAAATGCTGCTACTACTTATTGAAGATATACACACTGGCCGGTTTATTTTTTGAAAAGGAAAAAAATTGATGAAAAAACAAATAGACAACCAAAATGAAGATAGGAAATAGGCATCTCAAAATTAGACTTTGCAATATTCAATAATTGTCAATAATTGATGTCCATATATCATTATTCAACAGATGTGTGTTCCATCACAAAGTCTTAGACAAAGTGGACGACACTAGGAGATGTGGATTGTGAGTTTGACAATCACTAAAGATCAGTTTCCACTAACAATTGAAATTAGCAGTGGCAACTGCCTCCTAGTATGAGTAAAAAATTAAATATTTTAAATATTTTAAAAAAGATTATTATATGTATAATATATATATATATAAAGTTAATACATTTAGAAAGATTGAGAGAATATGAATTTAATTTTAGAAAAAAATTCTTATTTTTAAATTATACTGGAGACTATAAATAAATATTAACTTTATAATAATATATAACATAATATGAATTTTATAATAACATAATATGATGTTTCGGTCTTCTCAACTCACACATTACAGAATCATCATGTTAATACTGAAAGCTTGATTTTATAAAATCTAAACAACTGTAAGTATATATGATCAAATGGTAAGTGTACATTTTTATTTGCTTGGAAAGTATTTCCTATTTCACCATGCGAATAGACATAATTTGGACGAAGACTTAAAAAATGAAGACTTGTGGTCCGGTGATAAGATAGACTATAGGTGTAGAATTTAGAAAGATACTATGCTTCTTTGTGAGCCCTCTAATTGTCTTTTTATGCGAAAAAAATAATCTTTTTCCATTCAAACTCGAATTCAATCAGCTAGCAGGAAGTCAAGAACTATATAACAACATTTCCTAGTCATGATAATAAAAACTTAGAACGTGTATGACACGCATAACTTTATTTTGTTGAATTAAAAAGAGAATGAAAATAAATGGATTGGAATGAAATAGTCATTCCTTTTTAAGAGAACAAAATGATAGTAGATGATATGCATGTTATTCCAATATTATCACTCAAGATGTCACTAGTATGTTTGAGATTTAAAAGGGCAAATAAAAACTCATCTAAAACATTAGATCAAGGGATCTCCATAATCTTATTTTAATCCCTTCAACTAATTGAATCAACTCACTATGACAACATGTTTTCGTTCCACTTTTATATTAATTAGTAATGCACATGCAGAAAATTTTAACAGAATTCAGTTAGAATTTTGTAATGATTCAATGGTATTATGCGATAACTCAAAGTAATGTGGATCACTCATCTATCCAAAAATTAATAATAATGTTAACTTATTCGAATAAATTTTTTGACTATCTAATATTTTCTTATCTTAATTCGGTTCCATCATGGTAGATAGATATTTATCAAAGACTACAGATCACACAGAGTGGAAGTCTTTACAAGAGATATGGGTTTTTTTACCCGTTTGGTGTAAATGGAAAGTATAATTTCCAGTTTAGTGCAGGTTGAAAAATAATTCCTAACTTGATGTAGTTTGAACAGTGAGTCGTAATTTATGGGCACGACTTATAATAAGTCGTGGTCATGACCATGACTTGGGGTTACACTAAATTTTTGACAAGTAAGTTGTGACTTGTGGCCACGACTTAGGGTTAATTTGTTTTTTAATTTTTTTATCAAAGTCGTGGCTCAAGGCCACGACTTGACAATTTTTTAATATTAATGTATATAAAGTCATTGTTGTCACCCTCTTGCTCATCTTGGTTGCCCATGTGTATATCACCTCGTTGTGGCACTTGGCCAGAATGGTGTCGGTGCTGGAACCGGTTTATGGATATGCAGTAATGAAGAGGAGCTATGCATTGTTGAAGAATGTAGCTAGAGTCTCTTAGAAATTTTATACTATAGAATCAAAAACTAATCACATACATGATAGTCATATTATTATCATTATAAAAGCTTGTATAAAGATGGAAATTTTGATTAATTAGCAGGTACAAGGCTAGTAATATATACATGATGGGTGAGAAGTTTGAAATTCAAACTTCAAATTAAACGAGCAGTTACACCATATTTACAGCAAATAATTCTAAAGACAAAATGTTAGGTGATTTACATATTTATTACACTAATAATCATGTTATAGAAGACATAATTTGGACGAAGACTTAAAAAATGTAGACTTGTGGTCCGTTGGTAAGATAGACCATAGGTGTAGAATTTAGAAAGCTCCCACGCTTCTTTGTAAGCCCTTCTAATTTTCTTTTTATGTGAAAAAAAATAATCTTTTGCCATTCAAACTCGAATTCAATAAGTAGGAAGTCAGGAAATATATAACAACCTTTCCTAGTCATGAGAAAGAAAGCTTAGAACGTGTTTGACACGTAAAACTTTATTTTCTTGAATTAAAAGGAGAATGCAAATTAAATGGATTACTATGAAATAGTCATTCTTTTTTGTGTGAACAAAATGATATAGTAGATGATATGCATGTTATTCCAATATTATCGGTCAAGATGCCACTAGTATGTTTGAGATTTAAAAGGGAATCTAAAAGCTCACCTAAAAGATTAAATCAAGGGATCTCCATAATCTTATTCAAATCCGTTCAACTAATTGAATCAACTCAATTTGATATATAATCATTCTTATTTAAGTATATGATAGCATGTTTTTGCTCCACTTTTATATTAATTAGTAATGTTGTACAGCTAAAAAATTTGACAGAATTCAACCAGAATTTTGTCAAGAATATTCAAGGGTATGGTTAGATAACTCAAAATAATGTAAACCACCCATCTATCCAAAAGTTAATATGAATGTCAACTTATTTTGTTAAAAATTCTGACTATCTAATATTTTCCTATATTAGTTCAATTCCATCACGGTGGATGGATATTTATCAAAGACTACACAGAGTGGAAATTTTACGGGAGATGTGGATTTTGAGTATATGAAGGAGAATCTAGAAAAGTCACTAGTATCAAATTTCCACTAAATAAATTGGCCCTTTCAATTTTAATTTTCCTATATTAGTTCAATTCCATCACAATGGATGGATCTTTATCAAAAACTACACAGAATGGAAACTTTACAGGAGATGTGGATTTTGAGTATATGACGGGGAATCTAGAAAAGTCACTAGTATCAAATTTCCACTAAATAAATTGGGCCCTTTCAATTTTAATCGAGTATTAGTGACATAGTCAATTCTATGTATGTGTAAAATGAAAGGATTGCACGGTGAATCAAACACACAGCGGAACAAGATAAAAGCAATCCTAGATAATCATTTTGTGTTCAAAATTCATTTTAGCATTATGAAGATAAAATAAAAATACCTGGCAGAGCATTCTTGATACTTTAAAATTTTCTTGGATTGCACGAAGGCTCTATGTGTATCCACACCGAGACCAAGCCTTGCTATCAACTCCTTTGAAACCTGGAATTTACACAAATAAAACTGAAGAAAATAACCAGAGCAATAAGGCGTACCTTCTATTGCTTACTAGTATGTTTATATAGAAGTTTCACTTTGTGCTACACGGCTGTTGTACTTTTTAAATTCAATAAAAATCATTTTATTGATTATTTAATTGCAACAAGAACTTTGCTGTATTTTAATAGCCATAAAACTATTTTACTCATTGGTTTAAAACACCAAATAAAGGTATCCAAATGGAAAAGAAATAACAGCTGTAGGCTTTCTTCAATCCATTAATCCTATCTAATAGGATTTAATCCCTTTGTATATTGGCAACAAAAACACGTGTCTTATATGAAATAAAAACAGACATGTAATTATCACCAAATTAAACAACCTTGCAGCACTTTTAAATCCAATCAAATGTGATTTAATTCATTAATGACTTGGTATAAATCTTGCAACCATTGATGTCTTGCTTTACAACGTTACAAAATGCTTAAACTTTGAAACTTCTGATTTTTGTACTCCAAATAGAATTTCTTCAGATTATTGTGTCATATATTAATTATATTCTACTAGCAAAGAATATCATAATATTCCATTTCAATCAAAAAATTTATTTATTTGATTAAATTAAATTCTCTAATTTAATTATCAAATAATAAATTAAATAATCCTTTAGCAAAGATTGGAACACTTGTTAGTGTGTGACCCCATAGGTTCAATACTAAACTAGTAGTAAATTAGTCAAACCAAATTACTAATCAAGGTTGGTGTCTAGCAACACTCCTTAATGACCAGATAACATGAAGTAATATCTTTCAATCTTCAAGAACCTTTAGAAGAATAATGTAATATTTCCTTCCATCATTCCAGCTCTGAGTTAACCTTAGAGTATGATATAACTGTCAAACCCTAATAGGAAAACTTTATATCTTATAACTAACTAGTGAATGACTTAAGAAACTCATTTATTCATTCATTCAATTGCCCCTGGCCAAGGTCTTAATTTTGTTGTTATAATCATAGAGCTCAAACTCATTATCGAGAGTCGATAGATTCCTTCTTGATATATCACTAATCCTACAAGTATTTAGTCCTACTGATCAATTAATTTGAGACACCTATGTTAGCTTTGTATTAGGCTTTATTAGATGTTTATTGTGCCCAATATTAGTATTTTAGATGAGTTTAATGTTGTTGGGCTTCATTGGACTTTAATGCAAATTGTGAATAATTTTTGGATTTTGATGCATTTTGAATTTTCTTCCATGGTTAGGCCATAACTTGAGACTCGGTGATCCATTTGAGGTGATCTTGGTGTCTTTGGAAAGCTAAGACAAGGCTCTAAAAGTTTCATGAAGAACTCAAGAGCTGAATCGGACTTCTAAGGGTCCAAAATATCCCTGCAATACAGAGTGGGTTTACTGTTATAGAAATCTAGGCAGTGTGTACATATTGGACTATATAGTGGGCTATAGGCCTCCTCTTGGGCTGAAATTTGGCCATTGGAAAGATAAGACCCATATCGCCAACTTTACTGAAGACCATTTAGTCAATAGATGTCGTTTTAGGCATGATTATGAAGCAACAAGTTGGTTTGAATTTGGAAACACGTTCTTCCAACCTAACTTGAGGTAGGTGCAGTGTTTTTGGCATTTTTGGAGTTCTAAAAGTCCAAATGGCATGATTCCAATTGCAAAATTTCAAAGAGACAACTGGCTACAACTTTCATGAAGACCTCCAAGCCAAAATGCACCATCTAGGTTATGAAATTGAAGCTAAAAGTCGGAGAAGAGTTGTTGACTAAAAGCCACCAACCATACACCAACCCACCTACCATGCACCAACCCACCAACCATGCATCAAGCTTCCATATTTGACAATTTTCATATTTTTACAGCTTGTATTCAGATTATGTACATGTACAAATTGGCTTCTAGGATTAGTATAAATAGACCCAACCTCTTTGTATTAGAATAATTCAATTTTAAGTAAGTTTCAAGAAAGTTTGAGTATTTGTGAGAGTTTTCTTTCTCTTCTTCTCCATTCTCTTTACAATTTCGTTTTTGTTCTTTTATTTCTGAGTTCTTCCTTCCCATCCATGGAAGACTAGGCTCTTATAATCAATCCAAGGGATTAGCCATCTTGATGTTTAATTTTGAGATCTTGTTTCGCTTGTTTATATTGCTTAATTGTTATTCAAGTTTCTATTCTTCCTCTTTTGATTTTTATCTAGATTAAATTTCTTAATTTGATTTAGATGTTGATGTGATAATAGCTTTATTATCATGTGTTCAAAGAGGATCACAAAGAATAAACAATTTATTAAAGTTTTTTGATGGATTGTTTAGCTTTGTTAAATTCTGGATCTTAAGTTAATCTATGTTTGGATGGTGCTTACTTTATCTAACATTGGTTAATTAAATCCTAGATGCTTATCTAGTAGAGGATGCTTGGATCATGTTGAGGCGTCTTGATGTGATCTAAGGCCAAGAACATGGTTAGCGATTAAGTGAATTCCTTGTGATCAATGATGAGTTAAACTCAAGATCGGTAAATTTCCTTGGATTAGTTGCTTCTTTATATTTGTTTACAACTTTAAGTCTTGTACTTTTTCAATCTTATTAATCAACAACAAAACCCCCATTTTAATTATCTTAATCTGATTAAATCTTTGTTCTTTTTGGATCCTTGAGAGACGATTCGGGTCATTCTCTATACTACAAATTAGTTTGTGAACCGGTAATTTTTATTATTTGACAGGTCTTGACAACCTCTTGTCACCTACCCAATATCCATTCAACTAGTGTCTTAGGACATTAGGTGTTCAGAATCAAAGTATAATAAATAACTTGTTAATTACTATGATAGTCTCAGGTCAAAGGAAAAAGTTTACACCATGATCTTCATGAGAATATCCTATTGACAATTTAACGGTAATAAATACCATTAGGATTTCTCAGTTGAGTCAGTTCAATGATTATATCTCCATATGCATCATCTATATATGTGATTTAATAAATGAGATCTATTAATCTCCATCCAATGGAGACCATCACATATATATTGATCTATCCGGATCACTAATATCCTATTCTTAATGATCCTATAATCAAGAACCCTTTTGATTAAATTATAAAAGAAAACTTGTCTCTCATTATCATGATCTCTATCACGATGACAAGTGTATAAATTTAATCAAGGACCTTGTAATATTAATTAAATGAAAAATAAAGCATAATAAAATGAATGCCACATAATTTATCAAAATAAAGTGACTAAAATCAATTCAAAAATTACACAATAAATTGGATCTAGGGCATACTGATTTTCTTAACATAAAACACTAAAAATTTAAAATAATTTAAAATTTTAAAATAAAACATAACTAAAGACATTTGATATATATATATATATATATATATATATATATTCAATGTTTTTTTATAGTCAATCGTATAATGTAGAATAATTTTTTTAATAAAATTTTCTTGCTAATACTCAATTAAAATTGAAAGAGCTCAATTTATTTAGTGGAAATTTGATACTAGTGACTTTTCTAGATTCTCGTCATATATTCAAAATCCACATCTCCTGTATTAAAAAAAGTCACTAGTATCAAATTTCTACTAAATAAATTGGCCCTTTCACTTTTAATCAAGTATTAGCAAGAAAATTTTATTAAAAAAATTATTTTACATTATACGATTGACTATAAAAAATCATTGAATTTATATACATATATGAAATGTCTTTAGTTATATTTTATTTTAAAATTTTAAATTATTTTAAATTTTCAGTGTTTTACACATCCATATATGAGTGGAAACTAATGTATGCTCCAAATCGATTCGATGCATAAAAATAGAAAACATGCATGAATATGATGATGTATATTTAGCAAGAAAATTATTAAATTAAAAAAAGTGAGTTTACACAAGCATAACGGGAAATTAAAAAAGATAATGATAGAATAAATATGGCATGGAATAAATGTGTAAATATGACTTGTATAATAATATAATATGATATTAATTACTATATTTCGAACATGTAAATATGCCTTTATGCAACATGACTTTGTTCCATCACGGTCCATGAATGTTTAAGGAAGATTGACTCAAAATGGAAGACTTTAGGTGATGATGCTTTGAGTCGGACTGAAATCTAGCATGGTCCCTAAACATCAGTTTCCACTAAATAGCCTGAGTCCTTTCAATTTAAAACTAGTGGAAAAGTCTGATTCTAGAAATTAATTAGTTGTGAATCTGGATGTGAGTCAAAATGTAAATTTTTTAAAATAACTTTAAATTTTGAATAATTAAAAAAAACAAAAAATTAAAGTAAATAAAAATAATAAGTTGCTATGATAAGGTAAGGCACTAAAGGTGAGTTGTCAATTTAATAAATGATTGTTTATTAAATTCAATCATTTATTAAATGTTAGTTTTACAATAAATTATTAGAAGTCTATTAAATATCAACACTGTTATATATCACGAATGAGAATTTATGAAATGTTTCACAAAAGAGGTGACAAACTGTTCGTGACAACTTTGTTTAGTAATAATTAACATTTTTCTTTAAATATAATGAGTACGTCAATAAATAACAGTACTTAGCTAGGAAAAAAAATAAGTATTGGAGTAAATCACATGTGAAAATCTAATTTTAGGAAAAAAATAATTTATTTTAGATGAATGTAAGGATTTTTTACCCAATATATCTTAAAATTAATGCTAATATACAATTTTCAAAAGAAATTATTAATTATTTGATTATATGCTGATTCTTATTAAATTTTTATTTTATCATGCAAGATTATAACATTAGTTAATTATGAAGTTTATGTTATCATCCCATTGTTCTTTTCTTTTGCTGCTGTGTTAATGGAACAAATTACAGTGCTGTGATTTTTTACTAATGGAATTAACGGTTTGTACTAGCCAAACTAATAATAGTAGAAATTTATGCTAACTGTAAACACCATATTTTGTCCGGGCCACATAATTTTTTTTTTAAGTAGCCAATTAATTCTTAAAATGAAAATCTAAGAATTAATAGCAATTAATTAGCCTTTTTAAAATAAAAAAAATATAATAATTTAGAAATAGATTAATAAGCCTATTAATTCCTTGAAAAAAAAAAGAAGAAAAAAAAAGAAAAAATCAAATTCAGTTTATTTAATTATAAAAATCAAAATGAAAAAAAAAAAAACCAAGTTCAAGCCTGTACCCATCAACCAAAAAAGAAAACATTTTTCCTTACCCAACTCCTTACCCCAAACCGGGCCAAACCCGATTCCAAACCGGGCCAAACCCGGTCCAGTCCTCTCCCCACAAGAGAAACCCTAGCCCCCTCTCTCTTGCTGCACCGCGCAGCCTCTGCCCCTGCCGCGCCATCCCCAACCCAGAGGAGACCACCTCTGCTGAACCCATCACCCTCTGCCCCCTCTGTCAAGACACCACGCCCTCTTCTCCATGCTCTGCACCACGCAGGCGAGCCCATACCATCCTCACCCTTCCCTAACCCGCGCTGTCACCGCCTCCACCAGCCACAGGCTGCGCCACACGCACACACAACACCCCACCCCCTCTTCCTCCATGGGCTGCACCGCACGCCCTGTCCCCTGCACCTCATCATCCGAGACCCACGCATCAGTGACTGCAACAGACAGAGGGGGGTTTCTGTTTTTTTTATTTTTTTTATTTATTTATTTTATTTCGTTTTATTGGTTGGAATTTTTGTATAAAGATGGCCATTTTGTTTCGGCCAAAAGGGGAGGAGACGAAAAAAAAGGAAAGGGATTTTGGATTTCTGGTTTTGGGGGGGTTCTTCTTGAATGTTGGGGATTTTTGAATTTCTTTAAATTTTGATTACCTCTGAGAGTGAGGAAGACAGAGTTGGACCAGCAGAGAAGAGGGTATCACAGTGCACAGGGGATTTTCTTCTTTAGCCAAGGTTTGCATCTTGGTTTAATTTGCAATTTATATCTCTGTTAAAGAAATGTAACCTATTAAGGATTGTATACAGGTGCTCGAATTCTATATGGTCCTCCAAGCATGCATTTTGTTTGATTTTTTTTTCTATGCATAACTCTACTATTACAATAATTCAAGGCCGCCTCTTGGTTTGATCATGCATTGATTCTGACTTGGCCTGTTCAATAACTGTTGTTTTTGCAACTTGCTGATTTTGTTAATGACAATAATAATAGGTTGCATCTTGGTTTGACTGTGTGTTTGATTCTGAGTTGGGTTGTTTAGTAACTCTTGTTTTTATAATTTATTGATTTAGGGTTAATGGTGATAATTCAAAGGCATTTTTAGCTTGATTGGTAACGATCTTGGTTGGGTTTGGTTTAGCAATTCTGGTTGGATTTATTTAGCAAATTATGGTTCAGATGGTTTAGCATTCCTGTTTGGACTGTTTGAAAGGTTCTAATTTAATGATCATGATGAGGTGCTGGTTAAAAAGTGGCAAGTTTATGACTGTGGTGCTATCTCTGAAATATTTGCACCTAGGTTTCATTTTTTAAGCCTTTAATATTGAACTGCTCCTCATCCTTGCTGACAGTTGTGTGAATTGATTTGGATATTGAACATAAGGCTTAATCTTCAAATTTGTCATGGAATTGTTATGGGGGCTGATTTGATTAGGCTTGGGTTGTTAGAAAAATGTTTAAGGTGGTCCAATACTCAGTGAGGATTTTGTAATTAAGTACAATGGAAAGGCTTAGTTTTGGATTGTAATCTGTCCTTTCATTTGGTGTTACTGGTTTATATGAATCATATTTGCACCTTGGTATGTGACCATTGACACATTTTTGGATCTATCATTATGAACTTGGAAATGCATTTATCATGATTTTAATTGTCAATAGGATCTTGCATTTTTATCTTGATTCTATTTTTGCTCTTTTGTAATTAGAATCCTAAATGTGATGGTCTCATGTGAAATTGGGTAGAGGATTCCATGTTGTAAAACAGAAGACTCAAACCCTTCTTTTCCCACTGTAATCGATGAATATGTACAATAGTTGGTGCATTTCTGTGTTCATGACCTCTGTTGATGGCCCCAGAGGATTATTGTTCTCCTTTGAAATTTGGTGCAACCGTTTCATAAGTTTAGGAGCCATAATCAATTATGATTTCAAATCTGTCATAAAGGATAAATTTCATGTTTTGTGTTGGTAGGAAGTTTGTAGAGGTAATCTGATGCCACGTATGTGTAGCTATCTTGAGGGTGCTTCGAAGGACTTCTTATACTTTCGCGGAGTTAGTGGGATTTTTCTCTCACAGATGCTTTGTTCTGGTTTCATGTGTGATTATTTGGATATGGTTAACGGTTCTGCAAAGACTTTATGATAACTGTGAGCACTTTGTTTAACCATAATAGACTTTTTTTTCTTAAGCATGTTTATTTGTGTAGCTTTGGTACTTAAGCCAGTATTTGTCTGAAATTGGCTTTGGTTTGTACCTTTGGGCAGATATGGTCCCATTTAACATTAGCTATTATTTTCTTTGAAAAGGATATGGGTACGTGTTTGTGGCTGGTAGCATGTTTGTTGGTACTATTGCACGATAGTGCTATTTTACTTTACCTCGTTAACGTGCAATCCGTTTGAGGTAGTGTTTTGATGGTTGTGATGATACAGGAATGGTATTTTCTTGGCTTGTGTTTTACCTTGGATGTACATGTGTTAGTTAGGGACTTCCTTTTTGGATGCCTTTGTTTTGTCAAATTGGGAGTAATTGAGCAGATGAGTAATTTTGAGTGACGTTGACAAAATAGAGTAAAAACGGAAAAGAGGCAACAAAAATTCAGGATAAAAAAAATGCAAAGAAACTATTGAAAAGGAGAAATAAAGGAAAAGCTAGCCTGTTTTCTCTTTTGAATAAATCAACGGTGGTATGAGTTGAATTTTGGGATCCTTAAAGTTTACCTTAAGTCCAAAAAAGAAAAAATAATAAATAAAAACAAAAAATAATCATAAGGTGATGTAAGTCTCACACGATCTGTCATGAGTTTATGGTTGACATTTTATTGCTATTTGAATTAATCTCATGAACTCTATTTTTATTATTTTCTCAGTCTTTGCACAAAATAAATCTGTTATTAATCATGATATAAGATTCCAATGATAGAGTAATTAAAAAAATGTTGCAATGACGACATTTTTTTAATTTTTTAAAGGTAAAGGATATTCTTTATAGTTTTGCCAGGAGCGCTGGTGGGGTTATAAACAAGTTCCTACAAAAGATCTTATTTCATGATTAATTCCATATATTTGTTATTTTATCATCTTACTTTTTTCTCAAAAATTAATTTATGGAATAAAGTCCTAATGATAGGATACTTAAAATTAACTGCAATGGCAGCGACATTTTAATTTCCTTAAAATGAGGAGAAATTTTATGGTTTTGCCGGGAGCGCTGGTGGAGCCATAAATAATCTCCAACAAAAAATCATATTCCACTATTAATTTTGTTTTATTCAATAAAATTCGTATTTCACTTAATTTTATTGTTATGTTTAAATATTAGCCTTTCACGTTATAATTAATAGTGGCCGATGACGGAAATTGGGAGAGGATCGGGAGTCTGATCAACTAAACTCTTCCCAGTATTCTTGAGGCATTTATATCAGATTTTGCCAGGAGCGTTGGCGGGGTCTGATTCCCAAAAATAATAAAAACAAAAATATTTTACAAAATCATAAAAATAAAATATTTTTTTAAAATTAACAAAAATAACACAAAAATAACTGTGAACAAATTCATACAACCTGTATTTGATGCCAATGATGAATTAAAATTTGAAACTCCTTTTAAACAGTTAATTTTCAAATCATTTACCTTGTTAAATAATTTTCTCAATTATGAAACTCATTTTCAAAATTTATTTTATTTCTCAAAAAAAATATTTTTTTTAGAAATTCAAGTTCTAATTCACCATTGTCATCCCTAATAAATTACAGGTTTGCAATTTGTTCCTCAATAATGGCTCTTGAGCCACTCATTCCCTGTCTTAGCCATTTATCACCCTTGATAATATGCATGACAAAATGAGACATAAAAAAATATAATAAAAAAATAAAAATAATAATAGTAATAATAATAATAATAATAAAATAAATATTTTTCTTCAAATAAATGACCAACCCAATTAATTTAGCAGATAACCTTAGATTAAATAGGTAACCGTTCTCAGAGCAGACGATGTAGGGTGCTAATACCTTCCCTACCTGTAATCAAACCCCTGAACTCAAACTCTGGTGCGCAGACTCTCTTTGTAGGTGTCTAATCGCACCATTTCATTTTTTAATGGAAAAATCGATTGGTGGCGACTCTCAAAATTTCTCATTTCTCTTTAAACCCCTTTTTTGTGAGTTTGTCTAATTTTGTAACTTTTTTCTCCACGGGGATGGTTGCGACACTAACAAAACTAACCAATCACATGGTATGGAAGTAAAGTAACCAAATCGAAATTACAGTATCACACAATTAATAGACAAACTGTGTTTAACCCAAATAATAAATATACTCAAGATAATAAAGGATACATGCCCTCTTGGGTCTTGGCCCCCTCCTTCTGTCTTTGGGTTATAATAGGCTTTTACTTCTACAATAAATCTAGAGAAAGACGTTCTTTTAATTTAAAAATTTTTTTAAACACAAAATAAATTAATTCAAACATCCACTAAATTTATCATACAAGATAAATAAAAACATTGGTGAATTATGAATTTCATGGTCATTAAATTTTAGATGAATGTGGGATATTTAGCCCCAATATTTTATTATATTAATTATTGTTCAATTTTAATTTGTATATTTTAAATATTTTATTTTAATTTTAATAGAAAAAATTATAATCAAAATATTTAAGAAAGAGCTTTTGACTTAAAAACTTTTTGAAATGAAAAATAAATTAATCTAAAAATGCACTAATTAAATTTATCATCCAAGATTAATAATATTGGTGAACTATGAACTTCATGTTATTTCTCACATAGCTATTTTCTTTTGTTGTTGTGTCTTGACAGTATGCTTTGAATGTTCCTTCTCATGTCAATGAGATCTTTCAACCACTTGTATTTTTGGACAGCCTGTGTCAAAGGAGTAAAGAAGACTTTAAAAGTTATAACTTGTACATAACGTTAATTAACATTACGACAAAATGTACAAATCGTTCTTTTTATAATTTTATGTGGAAAATTAGTCTGATACCTTTCAAAACTCTTCATCAATCAGCTAGTGCGAACCAGACATAGCCTCTATAACAACCTTATCTGTTCAAGATTATTGAAAACAAAAAATTTAAGTTAATTAGTTGCAGCAAGAGTATCTTCCAAATAATTTTTGCGTCAATTAAAATCAAATCTCTCTCAAAATGATCTCAAGAGCCCATCGCTAATTAATTAATAGGTTTAAGTTAATGATGGGAAAGTTAAAAAAAATCAAAATTAATGAAGACAAAAATAGGAGGTTATAGCCACTGCATAGTACACAAGTGCCAATATAAGTGCAGGCAATTTTCAATTTTTTTTGTTTTTTTTTAATATTTAGTGGTTAAATTGCAATCCAATTCATAGTACAAATTTTCATGGGAAGAAATTAACATTATACAACTGGAAACCTTTAAATGTACATGTCTACTAACTGAAGATTTTTACGGAATTTTTTTGACTTCATCCTTCAAGTAAATTTTAGCACATGAGGCCCTCGTATATATCTTCTATCCTATAATAATAGATAATAAATTTATATATGCACAGTGTTCAGTTTGTTTTTAAAAAAAAGAAAAAAAATTGAAGAAGAAAGAAATTGACAACCAAAATGGCGATAGGAAAAAGGCATCTCAAAAATAGAATTTACATTCCATAATTGATGTCCATTTATCATTTTTGTTTTTTGCTTGCTTGCCTTTACTCAACATCAGTTTGTCTATTGTCTGACAGTCACTAAAGATCAGTTAACACTAAATATTCTGGGGGCCGTCTTTTCAATTTTTAACGAATGGAAAAGTCTAATTATTAAATTTATCTAGTAGTGACAACTTAGTTCATGAGTAAAAAGTCAACAATTTTAAATAATTAAAAACATTTCAATAAAGGTAGTTTATATATATATATATATATAAAGAAAAAGTGAGAGAATATGAATTTAATTTTAGTAAAAAAAAATTATTTTAGAATTCTACTATAGATTTGTGGTCCGTTGGTAAGATAGGCCATAGGTGTAGAACTTAAAAAGCTCTTACACTTCTTTGTGAGCCCCTCTAATATTTTTTTATGTGGAAAAAATAATCTTTTGCCATTCAAATTCAAATTCCATCAGCTAGCAAGAAGACAGGAACTATATATAGCGACATTTCCTAATCATGATAATGAAAACTTAGAACGTGTTTGACACGCAGAAATTTATTTTGTTGAATTAAAAAGAGAATGCAAATTAAATGGATTGATATGAAATAGTCATTCTTTTTTGTGTGAACAAAATGATATAGTAGATGATATGCATGCTATTCCAATATTATCAGTCAAGATGTCACTAATATGTTTAGGGTTTAAAAGGGAATATAGAAACTAACCTAAAATATTAGATCAAGGGATCTCCATAATCTTATCTAAATCCCTTCAAATAATTGAATCAACTCACTTTGATATATAATCATTCTTATTTAAGTATTTACTAGCATGTTTTTGCTCTACTTTCATACTAATTAGTAATGTTGTCTATCTAAAAAAATTGGCAGAATGCAGCCAGAATTTTGCCAATAGTATTTAATGGTATTGTTAGATAATTAAAAGTGATGTAAATCGCTCATTTATCCAAAAATTAATAACAATGTCAATTCATTTTTGTTAAAAATTATGATAAAAATTTTTTAACTATCTAATATTTTCTTATATTATTTCAGTTCCATCACGGTCGATTGATATTTATCAAGGACCACACAAAGTGGAAGACTTTACTTTACATGAGATGTGGATTTTGAGTATATGAGGAGGAATTTAGGAAAGTCACTAGTATCAAATTTTCACTAAATAAATTGAGCCCTTTCAATTTTAATCGAGTATTAGTAACACATTCAATTCTATGTATGAGTAAAATACCAAAATTTTTAAATAATTTAAAATTTTAAAATGAAAGCATATATAAAGATATTTGATTATATATATATATATATGTGTGCGCGCGCCCACGTGCTACGTACGAATCGATTCAATGCATAAAAATAGAAACATGCATGAATATGATGATGTATATTTAGCTAGAAAATTGTTAGATTAAAAAAAGAGAGTTTACACAAGCATAACGTGAAATTAAAAAGATAATGATAGAATAAATATGGCATGGAATAAATGTGTAAATATGACTTGTATAATAACATAATATGATATTAATTACTATATTTCGAACATGTAAATATGCCTTTATGCAACATGACTTTGTTCCGTCACGGTCGATGAATGTTTACGGAAGACTTATACAAAGTAGAAGACTTTAGGTGATGAGGATTTGAGTCTGACTGGAAATCTGGCATGGTCCCTATACATTAATGTTCACTAAATAGCCTGAGTCTTTTCAATTTAAAACTAGTGGAAAAGTCTGATTATAGAAATTAGTTATGAATCTAGATGAGTCAAAATTTAAAATTTTTAAATAACTTTAAATTTTGAATATTTTTAAAAAAATAAAAATTAAAGGAAATAAAAACAGTGAGTTGCCAAACCATTTATTATTACAAGAAATGATTAGAAATGTATTAAATATCATCACTGCTATAAATCAGTATACACGAATGAGAATTTGTGAAATGTTTCACAAAAGACGTGGCAAACAGCACGCCACTCAGTCATGCTGCTCCAATCCAAAATGAAAAAAATTGTGACAAACATAAATTAAAATAAAGAGTAAAAAAACCATTTCAACACACTCTAGCATCGTTTGTAACCACTTCGTTTCGTAATAATTAGTATTTTTCATTAAATATAATCAGTACATCTATGAGAGTAAACTACATGTGAAAATCTAATTTTAGAAAGAAATAATTTAGTTTAGATGAATGTAAGGAGTTTTTACCCAACATATCTTAAAATTAATGCTAATATACAATTTTCAAAAGAAATTATTAATTATTTGATCATATGCTGATTCTTATTAAATTTTAAATTTATCATGCAAGATTAATAACATTGGTTAATTTATATATATATATATATATATATATATATATATAAAGAAAAAGTAGGAGGATATGATTGTTTTTTGGTAAAAAAAATTATTTTAGAGTTATACGAGAGACTATAAATAAATATTAACTTTGTAATTGTATATAGATCTTCTACGACTAGATTCAATGCATAAAAATAAGGGGGAAATGAATATGATATTAATTTAACAAGAAAAGTATTAAATTAAAAAAAGAGAATTTATACACAAGCATCACGTGAAACCAATAAGATGGAAACAAAATAACGTATAAACATAATATCTTTTGTGTAATAATATATAATATGTTTTGTTTCGGGCTTTTCAACTCACATTACATAACCGCCATGTTCATATTGAAAGGTTGATTTTAGAGAATCTAAACAACTATAAGCATATTTTCCTATATAAGATATCTCACTTCAGTTTTGGAGGATTTTGAATAATTAATTAATTTCTTTAAATATTTAGCCAAAGTTTAAACTCAAGTAGTAAAGAAAAGGAGTATACATTCTCAATCACTAAGCACTAAGCCAGTCCTTAAGTACTTGTAAGTATATATGGAAAATGCAGTTTTTTATTTGTTTGGAAATTATTTTATATTTTTAATTTAAAATACTCTAGTATATTAAATTAATGGATATTTCATTTATATACAACTCTAACAATATTGCATAATTATAATTTTGATGGCATGATTTAAAAAATCTAAAAAACTGTAATTATATATATATATATATGATAAAATAATACGTAAATATTTTTATTTGTTTGAAAAGTATTTTTATACTTTTATTTTGAGATATAGTTAAGAAGTCCAAAACAATTATTGATTAATTAAAAAAATTTATGATCATATTAGTAGTGTAAACTTGTAATCTAAAGATAAATTTTTGAAACATGTCCTGTAAAATGTTATTAATATTATTGTGCTGTATATATAAATTAAAATCAATCTCACCACAATGAATAGCTTTATACATATATGATGAAAATTTGGTGAAATAGACTAGTAAATTAGAAGTTTTCGTAATTAATACAAATAATGGTCATTAAATTATAGATGAATTGAATATGAACATTTTGCTTCAATATACTTTAAAATTTAATTTTAATACACACTTTTCAAAAGAAATTATTAATTTAATTATATACGGATTGTTTTTAAACTATAAATTTATCATGCAAGATGAATAACATTAGTGAGTTATGAAATTAATGTTATGCATTTCATAGTTGTTTTTCTTTGTTATTGTGTCATAACAATATGCGTTAAATGTTCCATCTCTCAAATTAGCCTTATACATTTGAACAGTCTTGGTGGAAGACTTTAAAAGTGAAGATTGTGAATTTGTGAAATGATAGAGAATAGGCGTAGAATTAAACAAGTTTCTAGCCGCATACTCTGTGTGAGCCCCTTTAATTGTCATTTTATGTGGAAAAATAATCTTTTATCATTCAAATTTGAATTCAATCAGCTAGTTAATATCCTACAACAACCTTTTTCTAGTCATGATAATGAAAACTTATAACTTGTTTGATACGCGGAATGATATTTTGTTGAATTTAAATGAAACCGAAAATGAAATGAAATGAATAATGGAGTAGTCATTCTTACTGGGAGTTAAATAAGAGATGTGGATTGTGAGTCTGACGGAGAATATTCTAGCATAGTCACTAAACATCAAATTTCCACTAAATATCCTAGGCCTATTTAATTTTTAAACGAGTGGAATAGTTTAATTTCATATTTAACAAGAAAATTGTTAGATTTAAGAGAAGACTTTACACAAGCATCAATCACGTAAAATTCAAAATATGAAAATATAATTAAGTTTAATATGTCATGGACCATCAAATAATTTGTTGAGGGTGATAAGTGATTTTAATTTCATATGTCAAGTCAAATATTTAATTTTTGTAGTCGTGAAGGACTCATAATTATGATATTCTCAAGTCCAAACCAGATTTGTCTTATACCCAAAGGATATGAAGATACTCGTAGTTTAAACTAAGAGTTTAATTTTTATTCACTGTCAGTGTAAAGTTTTTTTACACTGTTATCCAATCATGTATTGTTAAATCAGTAAAAGAGTTAACTATCACAGCAGCTATCTAGAAAGTCTAACTATTTTAATGATTTAGCAACACATGATTGAATGACAATATAAAAAACTTTACACTGACAGGGATAGAAATTAAATCCTTAAACTAAAAAAAAATATTACATGAAATAAATGCATCTGTAAATATAACTTGTATATATAATAACATATATAATATGATGTTTCGGACTTTTCAACTCTCATATTACATAATTACGTGGGGCTTAGCCTTGAAATTCCATCAACAGGGACAAAATTTGGTGAGCATCTGCAGGGGGACGAAGACTTTATGTTTGGACGGAGGAGAGTGAGAGGACAGAGGAAAGTGAGAGGACAGAGCGGAAGAAAATGTTTCAAATAAGAGTTTAATTTAAGTTTATTTTTAATGTAAATTATTTTTATATAATTATTTTAATTATATTTTTTCAAAATTATTTAATAATGTAATAATAGATGATGATATTATAAAAATATATTATTCTAATCGTTGATTAAAATTAAATTCATTAGTAGTAATTTTTAATATTGAATTAATATGATATCTTGTAAGCATAAATTGTTACTTGTGTCTAAAACTAACTTGGATTTTTAATACAATCAATAAGAAATACATTCATATAATTAAAATGAGGGTAAATTTGTGGTTTTATGAAAAAATAAAAGTAAATTTGTCAATCAATAAAATTATCTCATTCTTGGCAGTTGGAAATCCTCGTTCCTTTGACAAGAGAGGAATTCCTGGTTATGTAGAATAAAGACCTAAAAAGATATGACCACTTCATGTCTCTTTCGGTAACAAACATATGAATATAGTTATTCCTACCGAAAATGGGCAGGAATTAAATCCTCATTTCAGCCAATCAAAAGTAATCTAAAATTTAATTTAATTAGTTGTTTAAGATAACAATACTATAAAATTATTTTCTTAGAGATCCAAGTTCTAATTCACCGTTGTCATTCCCAATAAATTATGGGTTTATAATTTGTTCCCCAATAATAGTTCTTAAGTCACATATTCCTTGTCTCAGCCATTTATCACCCTTGATAATATGCCTGACAAAATGGGACATAAAAAGTAAAAATAAAAAATTCTTTTCCAAATAATAAGCGATCAACTTAAATAACTTAGCAGATAACTTTAGATTAAATAGGTAACCGTTCTCGGAACGGATGGTGTAGGGTGCTAATACCTTCCCTACCTGTAATCAAACCTCCGAACTCAAACTCTGGTACGTGAATTCTCTCTGTAGGTGTCCAATCGCACCATTCCATTTTTTTATGGAAGAATCGATTGGTGGCGACTCCGAAAACCCCTTTTCAACTACTAAATTATTAGTTGCCTTCTCCCTTCGCGACGTCCTTCGGGATAGTTACAACAAATATGTCATGTAAAATGTTATTAATATTATTGTGTTGTATAAATGAAAATCAATCTCACCACATTGAATAACTAGACTAGTAGATTAAAAGTTTTCATAATTAATACAAATAATGGTCATTAAATTATAGATAAATGTGAACATTTCGCTTCAATATATTTTAAAATTTAATTTTAATATACATTTTTCAAAAGAAATTATCAATTAATTAATTATATACAAATTGTTTTTAAACTATAAATTACATTGGTGAGTTCTGAAATTCAGGTTATGCATCTCATGGTTGTTTTCCTTTGTTATTTTGTCATGACAATATACGTTAAATATTTCATCTCCCAAATTAGCCTTATACAATTTGATAGTCTTGGTCGAAGTACGAAGACTTTAAAAGTGAAGATTGTGAATTTGTGATATGATTGGGAATAGGCGTAGAATTTAAAGAGCTCTCGCACTCCTGTGAGCCCCTTAAATTGTCTTTTTATGTGGAAAAATAGTCTTTTACCACAAACTCGAATTTAATCGGCTTGTAGGAACTTTGCAAAAACCTTTTTCTAGTCATGATAATGAAAACTTATAACTTGTTTAAAACGCTGAATGATATTTAATTTGTTGAGTTAAAATGAAAACGAAAATGAAATGGAATGAATAATATTGGAGTAGCCATTCTTATTGTGAGTGAGATAGGAGATGTGTATTGTGAGTCTGACGGGGAATCTAGCATATACGCTAAACATCAAATTTTCATTAAATATCCAAGGTTCTTCTTTATTTTAAACGAGTGGAAAAGTCTAATTTCATATTTAACAAGAAAATTGTTAGATTTAAAAGGAGACTTTACACAGGCATCAATCACGTAAAATTCAAAAGATGAAAATATAATTATGTATAATATGGCATGGAATAAATGTGTAAATATGACTTGTATAATAAAATATATAATATGACTTTAATTTCAACTCTCGCATTACATAATTATTCTGTTAATATATTGAAGTTTGATTTTGGAAAATCTAAACAACTGTAAGTAAACGTGAACAAATGGTTCAAAAATATTTTTATTTATTCGAAAAGTATCTTATATTTTTAATTTCAGATATATTTAAGCTGTCTAAAACAAGTGTAAACTTAATACGAAATTTTATGAGTATATTATATATAAAATTTTAATCAAACGTAGAATCTTTTTAAAATTTGTCCTACAAAAACTTATTAATATTATTGTACTATATATAAATTAAAATCAATTTAACAACAATATATAGTATTATAAATATAAGATGAATTTTTAACAAAAAAATATTAAGATTTTACATGATTACAAAACATAATCATTAAATTCATGTTATGTATTCTATAGTTGTTAGCAACTGATTGTTGTAAATTATAAATTTATCATGCAAAATGAATAACATTGGTGAATTATGAAATTCTTGTTATGTATTCTATAGTTGTGTTCCTTAGTTATTGCTTCAAGACAATATGCGTTAAATCATAAATGTTGCTTCTTCTCCGCGAGAGTTTTCAACGGCATGGATATTTATTCTTGCCCTGTATCACCTGGGGCTTAGCCTTGGAATTCTACCATTCAAATAGACATAATTTGGACAAAGACTTAAAAAATGAAGATTTGTGGTCCGTTGGTAAGATAGGCCATAGGTGTAGAATTTAGAAAGCTCTCACACTTCTTTGTGAGCCCCTCTTATATTTTTTTATGTGGAAAAAATAATCTTTTGTCATTCAAACTCGAATTCCATCAGCTATAGCAAGAAGACAGGAACTATATATAGCGACATTTCCTAATCATGATAATGAAAACTTAGAATGTGTTTGACACGCAGAAATTTATTTTGTTGAATTAAAAAGAGAATGCAAATTAAATGGATTGATATGAAATAGTCATTCTTTTTTGTGTGAACGAAATGATATAGTAGATGATATGCATGCTATTCCAATATTATCGGTCAAGATGTCACTAATATGTTTGGAGTTTAAAAGGGAATATAGAAACTCACCTAAAATATTAGATTAAGGGATCTCCATAATCTTATCTAAATCCCTTCAACTAATTGAATCAACTCACTTTGATATATAATCATTCTTATTTAAGTATTTACTTGCATGTTTTTGCTCCACTTTCATACTAATTAGTAATGTTGTCCAGCTAAAAAAGATTGACAGAATGTACCAATAATTTTGCCAATAGTATTTAATGGTATTGTTAGATAATTCAAAGTGATGTAAATCGCTCATTTATCCAAAAGTTAATAACAATGTTAACTCATTTTTGTTAAAAATTATGACAAAAAATTTCTAACTATCTAATATTTTCTTATATTATTTCAATTCCATCACGGTCGATTGATATTTATCAAAGACCACACAAAGTGGAAGACTTTACATGAGATGTGGATTTTGAGTATATGAGGAGGAATTTAGGAAAGTCACTAGTATCAAATTTTCACTAAATAAATTGAGCCCTTTCAATTTTAAACGAGTATTAGTGACACATTCAATTCTATGTATGAGTAAAATACCAAAATTTTTAAATAATTTAAAATTTTAAAATGAAAGCATATATAAAGACATTTGATTATATATATATATATATGGGTGTGTGCGCGCGCGTGCTACGTACGAATCGATTCAATGCATAAAAATAGAAACATGCATGAATATGATGATGTATATTTAGCTAGAAAATTGTTAGATTAAAAAAAGAGAGTTTACACAAGCATAACGTGAAATTAAAAAGATAATGATAGAATAAATATGGCATGGAATAAATGTGTAAATATGACTTGTATAATAACATAATATGATATTAATTACTATATTTCGAACATGTAAATATGCCTTTATGCAACATGACTTTGTTCCGTCAGAGTCGATGAATGTTTACGGAAGACTTATACAAAGTAGAAGACTTTAAGTGATGAGGATTTGAATCTGACTAGAAATCTGGCATCGTCCCTATACATTAATGTCCACTAAATAGCCTGAGTCCTTTTAATTTAAAACTAGTGGAAAAGTCTGATTATAGAAATTAGTTATGAATCTAGATGAGTCAAAATTTAAAATTTTTAAAAAACTTTCAATTTTGAATATTTTTTAAAAAATAAAAATTAAAGGAAATAAAAATAGTGAGTTGTCAAACCATTTATTATTACAAGAAATAATTAGAAATGTATTAAATATCATCACTGCTATAAATCAGTATACCACGAATGAGAATTTGTGAAATGTTTCACAAAAGACGTGGCAAACAGCACGCCACTCAGTCATGCTGCACCAATCCAAAATGTAACAAATTGTGACAAACATAAATTAAAATAAAGAGTAAAAAAACCATTTCAACACACTCCAACATCGTTTGTAACCACTTCGTTTCGTAATAATTAGTATTTTTCATTAAATATAATCAGTACGTCTATGAGAGTAAACTACATGTGAAAATCTAATTTTAGAAAGAAATACTTTAGTTTAGATGAATGTAAGGAGTTTTTACCCAACATATCTTAAAATTAATGCTAATATACAATTTTCAAAAGAAATTATTAATTATTTGATCATATGCTGATTCTTATTAAATTTTAAATTTATCATGCAAGATTAATAACATTGGTTAATTATATATATATATATATATATATAAAGAAAAAGTAGGAGGATATGATTTTTTTTTGGTAAAAAAAATTATTTTAGAGTTATACGAGAGACTATAAATAAATATTAACTTTGTAATTGTATATAGATCTTCTACGACTAGATTCAATGCATAAAAATAAGGGGGAAATGAATATGATATTAATTTAACAAGAAAAGTATTAGATTAAAAAAAGAGAATTTATACACAAGCATCACGTGAAACCGATAAGATGGAAACAAAATAATGTATAAACATAATATCTTTTGTGTAATAATATACAATATGTTTTGTTTCGGGCTTTTCAACTCACATTACATAACCACCATGTTCATATTGAAAGGTTGAATTTAGAGAATCTAAACAACTATAAGCATATTTTCCTATATAAGATATCCCACTTCAGTTTTGGAGGATTTTGAATAATTAATTAATTTCTTTAAATGTTTAGCCAAAGTTTAAACTCAAGTAGTAAAGGAAAGGAGTATACATTCTCAATCACTAAGCACTAAGCCAATCCTTAAGTACTTGTAAGTATATATGGAAAATGCAGTTTTTTATTTGTTTGGAAATTATTTTATATTTTTAATTTAAAATACTCTAGTATATTAAATTAATGGATATTTCATTTATATACAACTCTAACAATATTGCATAATTATAATTTTGATGGCATGATTTAAAAAATCTATAAAACTGTAATTATATATATATATATGATAAAATCGTACGTAAATATTTTTATTTGTTTGAAAAGTATTTTTATACTTTTATTTTGAAATATAGTTAAGAAGTCCAAAACAATTATTTATTAATTAAAAAATTTTATGATCATATTTGTAATGTAAAATTTTAATCTAAAGATAAATTTTTGAAACATGTCCTGTAAAATGTTATTAATATTATTGTGCTGTATATATAAATTAAAATCAATCTCACCACAATGAATAGCTTTATACATATATGATGAAAATTTGGTGAAATAGACTAGTAAATTAGAAGTTTTCGTAATTAATACAAATAATAGTCATTAAATTATAGATGAATTGAATGTGAACATTTCGCTTCAATATACTTTAAAATTTAATTTTAATACACACTTTTCAAAAGAAATTATTAATTTAATTATATACGGATTGTTTTTAAACTATAAATTTATCATGCAAAATGAATAACATTTGTGAGTTATGAAATTAATGTTATGCATCTCATAGTTGTTTTTCTTTGGTATTGTGTCATGACAATATGCGTTAAATGTTCAATCTCTCAAATTAGCCTTATACATTTGAACAGTCTTGGTGGAAGACTTTAAAAGTGAAGATTGTGAATTTGTGAAATGATAGAGAATAGGCGTAGAATTAAACAAGTTTCCAGCCGCATACTCCGTGTGAGCCCCTTTAATTGTCATTTTATGAGGAAAAATAATCTTGAGGAAAAATAATCTTTTATCATTCAAATTCGAATTCAATCGGCTAGTTGGAACCCTATAACAACCTTTTTCTAGTCATGATAATGAAAACTTATAACTTGTTTGAGACGCAAAATGATATTTTGTTGAATTTAAATGAAATCGAAAATTAAATGAAATGAATAATGGAGTAGTCATTGGAGTTAAATAGGAGATGTGGATTGTGACTCTGAGAGGGAATATTCTAGCATAGTGACTAAACATCAAATTTCCACTAAATATCCTAGGCCTATTTAATTTTTAAACGTGTGGAATAGTTTAATTTCATATTTAACAAGAAAATTGTTAGATTTAAGAGAAGACTTTACACAAGCATCAATCAAGTAAAATTCAAAAGATGCAAAAATATAATTAAGTATAATATGGCATGGACTATCAAACAGTTTGTTGGAAAATAAGTGACTTCAATTTCAAAATGTTAAGTTAAATATTCAATTCTTGCAGTCGTGAAGGGTTCATAATTATCATACTTTCGAGTTCGCATGAAATTAGTCTCATACACAAAAAGTATGAAAATATACATAATTCAAAACTCAAAAAAGATGACATGAAATAAATGCATGTGTAAATATAACTTGTATATATAATAACATGTATAATATGATGTTTCGGACTTTTCAACTCTCACATTACATAATTACGTGGGGCTTAGCCTTGAAATTCCACCAACAGGGACAAAATTTGGTGAGCATCTGCAGGAGGACGAAGACTTTACGTTTGGACGGAGTAAAGTGAAAGGACAGAGAGGAAGAAAATATTTCTAATAAGAGTTTAATTTTAATTTATCTTTAATGTAAGTTATTTTAATTATATTTTGTCATTAAAATTATTTAATGATGTGATAATAGATGATGATATTATAAAAAAATTTTATTTTAACCGTTGATTAAAATTAAATTCATTAGTAGTAATTTTTAATATTAAATTAATATGACATCTTTTAAGCATAAATTGTTACTTGTGTCTAAAACTAACTTGGATTTTTAATACAATCAATAAGAAATATATTCATATAATTAAAATGAGGGTAAATTTCTTGTTTTATGAAAAAATAAAAGTAAATTTGTCAATCAATAAAATTATTCCATTCTAGGCACTTGGAAATCCTCATTCCTTTAACAAGAGAGGAATTCCTGGTTATGTAGAATAAAGACCTAAAAAGATATGACCACTTCATGTCTCTTTCGGTAACAAACATATGAATATAGTTATTCCTACTGAAAATGGGTAGGAATTAAATCCTCATTTCAGCCAATCAAAAGTAATCTAAAATTTAATTTAATTAGTTGTTTAAGATAACAATACTAAAAAAAAATTTGAAGGAAAAATAAAACAAAAAATAAAAATTAATGAAGATGAAAATTAGAGGTAATAGATACTGCACAGTACATGAGTGCCACTATAAGTAGCAGAAAGCAATTGATCCAAGGAATCAGCAAGCATTCACAATACAACTTGTTTCGAATGCCTGTCATCATGAATTGTACTTCCATCATTACTGTTCTCTTTGTTCACCTTTGCTGTTTTACCTTACTAACGTTTCATTTTGGCATCTGCAAAGGATCCTCTGAGATTCTCTGCATTTCAAGTGAGCGTGAAGCACTTCTAAGGTTCAAGCATCATCTCAAAGATCCTGAAAATAGGCTCTCATCTTGGAATGCTGCCAATAGCAATTGCTGCGAGTGGGCAGGAGTTGTTTGCAGTAATGTAACTGCCCACATTCTACAGCTTCACCTCAACCCTACACCTCCTCCATCCGATATTGGTGGTTACTATGACGATGTCGGATATGAAGCTTATGAGAGGTCGAGGTTTGGTGGTGAGATAAATCCTTGTTTGCTTGATTTGAAGCATTTGAATTACTTGGACTTGAGCGGCAATTATTTTGGAGGTAAGCAAATTCCTAGTTTCCTTGGCGTAATGACCAGCTTAACTTACCTTAACCTCTCTTATGCGGGATTTTATGGGAAGATTCCTCATCAAATTGGGAATCTCTCCAATTTGCTCTATCTTGACCTCAAAAATCAGAGCACAGGAAAAATTCCTTATCAAATTGGGAACCTCACCAATTTGCTCTATCTTGACCTTGGGGTTTCTTACGTTGATGGAGCATCACTGTTTGTTGAAAATCTTCATTGGCTTTCGGGTCTTTCCTCCCTCCAATATCTTGGTTTGAGCTACGCTGACCTGTCCAAATCCATTGATTGGCTACAGACTATGCAAGCTCTTCCTTCTTTGGTGGAGTTACACTTGTCAGCATGTACGCTCCATCACTATAACCAACCATCCACACTTAATTTTTCTTCTCTGGTCACTCTTGATCTTTCCAGTATTAATCCACTCGAGACTTCTTTTATCCTACCGAAGTGGATATTTGGACTGACGAAACTTGTTTCTCTTCAATTAAGATTTAATAACATCCAAGGTCCAGTTCCTGATGGTATTCAAAACCTCACTCTGCTTGAAAATCTTGATTTGTCTTCCAATTCATTCTCATCTTCTATACCGGATTGGTTATATGGTCTTCGTCATCTCAAGTTTTTGAACCTAAGACAAAGCCACTTGCGTGGGACAATTTCTGGTGCCCTGGGAAATTTGACTTCTCTGGTTAGCCTTGATTTGTCAGGGAATCAACTTGAAGGAACGATTCCAACCTCTTTGGGAAATTTGACTTCTCTGGTTAGCCTTTATTTGTCAGGGAATCAACTTGAAGGAACGATTCCAACCTCTTTGGGAAATTTGACTTCTCTGGTTAGCCTTTATTTGTCAGGGAATCAACTTGAAGGAACGATTCCAACCTCTTTGGGAAATTTGACTTCTCTGGTTAGCCTTTATTTGTCAAGGAATCAACTTGAAGGAACGATTCCAACCTCTTTGGGAAATTTGACTTCTCTGGTTAGCCTTTATTTGTTATGGAATCAACTTGAAGGAACGATTCCAACCTCTTTGGGAAATCTCTGCAACTTGAGGGATATCGCTTTCTCAATTCTCAAATGCAATCAACAGGTTTCTGAAATCTTAGAAATTCTCACTCCGTGTGTTTCGCATGGACTCACGAGACTCCAAATCCGTGATTCTCAACTTTCAGGCAATCTGACGGATCAAATTGGGATCTTCAAAAATCTTGTCCAACTAGATTTATCCAACAACTCAATTCATGGTGCAGTTCCTAGATCATTAGGAAAACTTTCATCCTTAAGAATTCTTTATCTGTACAAAAATCAATTCATCGGGAATCCATTTGAAATTCTTAGATCACTCTCTAATTTATCAGATCTTGCAATTGACGGTAATCTGTTTCAAGGGGTTGTTAAGGAAGCTGACCTTGCAAATTTTACGAGATTACAAGAGTTTTATGCATCAGGGAACAATCTCACTTTAAAAGTGGGTCCCAATTGGAGTCCTAGTTTTCAGGCAAGCAGTTTGGACATGGCCTCGTGGCAATTAGGTCCCAACTTTCCTTCATGGATTCAATCACAAAAGGATCTTCGATCTTTGGATATGTCTAACACCGGGATTTCAGATTCTATCCCCGCTTGGTTTTGGGGAACATTTTCTGATCTTAGTTATATCAACTTCTCTCACAATGGTATCCATGGAGAGCTCGCAAATACATTAAAGAGTCCTATCTCTATCCAAACAGTTGATTTAAGCTCAAACCACTTAAGTGGTCAATTACCCTCTCTATCTGTTGAAGTGATCTGGTTAGACCTTTCAAGCAATTCCTTCTCTGGACTCATGAATGATTTTCTATGTCAAAAACAACGCAACCCAATGAGTTTGGAATTTCTGAATCTTGCATCAAATAATTTATCAGGGGAAATACCTGATTGTTGGATAATGTGGCCAAATCTGAAAGATGTGAAATTACAAAGCAACTACTTTATTGGGAACTTGCCCCCATCCATGGATTCCTTAGCTTGGCTTGAGTCCTTGAACATCCATAAAAACAGATTTTCTGGGAAATTTCCGTCCATTTTGAAGAACACTAGTAAGTTGATTTCCTTGGACCTTGGGGAAAATCAATTTACTGGAATTATTCCGGCATGGGTTGGAGAAAGGCTCTTAAATTTGAAAATTCTTCGCCTCCGATCAAACAATTTTCTCGGTCACATTCCCAATCAAATATGTGATATGAATTTTCTTCAGGATTTAGACCTTGCACAAAACAGTTTGTCTGGCAATATACCAAATTGTTTCAACCACTTGAATGCCATGATGAAAAAGAACAGTAGTTCAGATTCATTGATCCGTATCGAAGTGAACAACACAGGATACATGAGTATAATCAGTGTGTTCCTGTGGATAAAAGGAAGAGGTATTGAGTATAGCAATCTTCTCGGCCTGGTAACAAGCATTGATCTTTCAGATAATAAATTATCAGGAGAGATGCCAAGAGAAATCACAAGTCTAGATGGATTGATTTTTTTGAATTTGTCCAAGAATCGGTTGACTGGCCAAATTCCACAAAGTATTGGGAATATGGCATCATTAGAGACCATTGATTTCTCGAGGAATCAACTTTCAGGTGAAATCCCTCCAACCATATCAAACGTGAGCTTTCTCAGCAAGCTGGACTTGTCTTATAATCATTTGAAGGGGAAAATCCCAACTGGCACTCAATTGCAAAGCTTTGAAGCATCCAACTTTGTTGGCAACAATCTATGTGGTCATACTTGCCCATCAACTGCAGTAGTTTCTATGGGGAAATTCCTAATGTTGATCACAATCACAAAGAAAGTGATAAGCATGGAGTGAATTGGTTTTATGTGAGTATGGCATTTGGATTTATCGTGGGATTTTGGGTAGTGGTTGCTCCTTTGTTCATTTATAGATCATGGAGGTATGCCTATTTTCGTTTCCTTGATGACATGTGGTACAAACTGCAATCCTGTTGGTGACTATAGATTAGTAATGTAGCATTACTATTTTATATGTTGTGGGAAATAAATTATAAATATAATTGTAAGTTTGCAGCATTGATAGCAACCTACTTAGTTTAGATGTATATCTAATTATTATTATCATCCCCGTAAATTCTCACCAAATAATATCACTATATTATATTAATTTTTGTACTAGTAAGTGTCTTAGTAAACATTAGAAATTTGTTAAGTGGCGAGAGTAATTCTAGCTAGGAATGAATTTTGTGATTTCAAAGGATTGTGATGGTTCTATATGATCATGGGGATTTGCCACTAACTTTTGGGGAGTTTGTGCTACCTTTTTATTCATTAAGACACGGAGGCATGCCTATTTCAGATTTCTTGATGATGTGAAAGACCGACTTTTATGTCATGGTGGTCTAAAAGTTGAAGTCCTTCCTTTGAAATCTAACAAGTTACCAATATGGTAAGTGAATGAAAGATGTTTTTCATTGACGTATTCATGGAGTCGTATAATTTATATTTTTCATTTAGGTCTAATATACTCTAAATATATTTGTTGCAGTAAGCAAAACATTTTAATATATAGAACTTAAAAATGACAAGGATTTAAATGGTGAGTTCAAACCCTTCGTATATATGTATATATATCTACGTTTCATAATTACATTTTAAGGTTAAATTTATGCATTTTCATAACTTATCACCATATGTATATATATCTACCAATTTGCTTTAGCATGGTGCATGCTTTGATTAATCTATACACAAACAAGATAATCATCATATGACATTTAAAGGGTGACCATGTCGTCATTTCTAAAGTCATATTATATAAAATAGCAAAGCTGGCTTGTACATTTAGGTTTTTCTTTATTAAGATACTTAAGCCATTGCACACAGTTGTGTTTCCTCTATAGCATGTGTGTCTTGTGATAAGTATATATGTATTGTTTCGTTACACTAGATTAAATAAAATAAAACTATAGATGATTTTATACTAGATCTGATTTTAGGAAACTAACATGAATCTAGAAGAAGGAATAGACTTATTATCTGTCAACTACCATTTGCATTTTTTTTTCATTTTTAATGCCATATATGACAGTAGATTCAACTTAACCTTTAATTACCATAGCCATCCATTACATGATTAAATTATTATTCAACCAATAACACGGCTAGCGATTTCTTCTAATTTTTTTGAATTGTGACCCTTTGCAAGTTTTGAAAGGGAAAAAGGAAGAGCCAGGTCACATGGAAATGCAGTTGCATTTTTTAAAAGCAAAAGAATGTATTGTATATAATATGCCAAGCTGTCTAATATAGTCTGAGATGCATGACAAAGTGTTTCTCATAGTTTTACATTAAACTACATGTTTAGAATATAAGCCATTCAACAAAAATAAGAAAGAAAACCACATCAAAAAGAGAAAATCAAGAATGCTGCAAGAAGCAGTTGTTATGGAAAAGAATGAAATATGGATAATAAGATGACAATATTATATTGCTCGCGCTTTTATGATGTCAAAACTCATTTCACTAGGATCTGTTGCTTGCAACTCAACTTGAATACCATCAAGTTCCCTTTTAAATTTGTCCTTGGAGCTGGCATACACCATTTTTTGTCTCACTTTTGATGTATCTGGAGACCTACGTGTGAGAAAAAAGAAATTAAATATATGAGAGGAAACTTATATCTCATATTTACATTGCTATTTGGTCTGGACAAAACTGGTTTTATTAATTTCAGTAAATATATGCTCTTAGGTGGGAGATCTTGTACCAAATCTGTGCTTATTTGACATCAAAACTGAAGTCCTCAAGTTAAATGTGTGCCTATGGTAGTAATTACAGATAGCCCCAATTGTAACTTCTTTGTCAAACTGACATCCATTTATAGACTACGTACGCATCCTATAATATTCTGCAATATGCTGTTATCAATTCCACATATAGCTAAAAACATGCTATAATTTTACCATGTGTACTTGGGAACTTCAATTACCACGCAATGAAGAAAATCTTGCTTTTCTGGACATTCTCATCAGTAGTGAAATCAAAATCAAAGACAGCATAACAACACTCATCAGGTGGCAGAGATGCAGTAAAGCCGTCATAGGTTTCTTGTGGGCTTCCAGCTTTATCCACCACCACCACTGCTTGGTTCTCAATCATAAAGACAATGAAACGGTAGTTCCTCTTTGCCTTTAGCTCCAAGAACTGTAGTTTACATTCATCACTAACAGCCATTCTAGACGCCGCGTTCGCCTAATCCAAAGTTACATTTGTCATAAAACAAAATAACCATATAGGTATTACACATTCTTTAAAGTGCAATATGATGACAATGTAACATAACCAAGTTAATGAATGAGACATTTTGGACACAAAACAAGATTTTGAGAAACCTCATCCTCTATTTAGAGTTGAAAGTAATAGAAGAGTTGATGTGAGTCCAAGGAATAAACGTGTATTCTACATTTCTAAAGAAATTTAGTCCCAAACGCATAAAAATTCTTTAGTCAGATTGAGCAAACAAGTAGCATTGTAGAATTGGCTACATTCAATAGTGCTATAAACATAGACATCAGTAATTGCATATATCTGCTCTAAAATGCAAATGAGTGGCTTTCCAAGAAAAGAAATGCTATAGTATTATTCGTACCTTCCATTTCCTTATTCAATCTTTTTTTCTTTTCTGTTTTTTGAAATTCTCTTACGCATGAAAAAGCTTAGACACAGTGAATAACATACTGGGAATTTGAGGTTGTGGGAGACAGAGACATAGAGAGAACGTACCATGTTGTCGCCGATGATAGAGAAAGCCTAACAAAAATGAGAAAGAAAGCAGTTGAGAAAAAAACAAACAGAGAGACGGGAAGACAGACCCTTATTTTGGGGAAGGCAATGATAGCTGAGATAAAAACGGAGGGCAAGAGAATTTTGAGGGAGGAAACAAAAGTTGAAGTCACCGTAAACTTCAATGGCTGATTATGTCCACAGAGGAGATCGTACCATGTTCTATCCATGGATTGCATGCGCATGGTGAACCTTTGTTGGCTTCTTATTTCAAGACATTCAAGTCATGGACAAACAATATTGTGGCCTTGATAAAATTGTAAAATAAGTCATTATTATAATATAATTTGCAAAGAGAATTTTCTTCATTTTAGAGAATAATATTTTAAACAAATGATGCTAGTAGGGATGATAAAAAGACTAAGAATTCGGTGAATTTTTTTAAATATAAAAGTCAATTTATTTTATGAATTTAATTTTGATCTCTCATCATTATTAAAAAATAATATTATCATTTAATTATTGTTTATCACATCATTAAAAATATTTGAAGCTATTTTTTATTTACATTTTATCATAGTTATATAGTGTAATTTTGAATAGTTTAATTTACAAATCTTAAAAGGAAGAGGAGCATTGTTATTATTTAAATGTTGTTGACAAAATACAGAGATTAATATCCACCTGTATTATTTTTTGAGATTGTAGTAGTTTGTCATCAAATGCTACATGCATTCTAATTAATCGATTTGGAAAATTGTAGACAAAAACTAACTTCAAAGAACATTTTCACCTATTTTGCAAACAACAGTGCACCAAATTTTGCATGTCTAGGCATTCACACCCTAAGGGAACTAACAAGAAAAAAGGAAAAGCAATTAATTATTTCATTATATTGACAGTGTCACCAGATCAGGGATAATACTTTGATATTTTCTGTTTTATCTATCGAGATTGTCAACTTTTAACAAATTTGAAGTATAACTATAAACATATCAAATCTAATACATTGAAAAGAAAAATCATCCTTGACTAATCCAAATGGTAAAGCCAGTCAGAAATTTTATATACACCAAAGGAAAACATTTAATAATCTCCAATTTCATTTACAACTCTGAAACTAGTGATTGTGAAAAAGAAATAGAGTAAACATATTTTTGTCCTTTAAAAATACAAGTGTCATCAGTTTGGTTCTCTAATATCAATATATTAAAATGGTCCTTCAATGTTAATTTTTTAAGTCAAATTGGACATTTAATGATAATTTTGGTATGACCAATTTGATGTCAACAATTAATATTGAATGACTATTTTGATGTATTCAAATATCATTGGAGGAGTAAACTGGTGACACTTTATCTTTGGATAACCAAAATATATGCTAACTCAAAAAGTTTTATTAATGAAGGCACTATGTGGGATTAATGAACAACAATAATAGGCAAAAGTTCTAGTTTTCTTGTCACTTCGTCCCCAACCTTTTAGGTAACTCTAGACTTCAGAAGTGATAAGATTCATTCTGGAAGTATTGCAACAAATCATTCTGTAAGTGATTCTATAGATTGCAACAAATTGAAGGGGCTTTGTAAGCCTAGCTGCTTACGTATAGAAGAAAGAAAATGGAAACCAATACTCAGACAATATATTGAGAGATAATTGTGGTTAGCTAAAGTTCGCAACTGTGGGACCCTTCTTCTTTGGTTTTACATGACCATATTTCGAATTTGAGTACCTGTTCTTGTAACCACTATAACCATTAGGCCTTTCTTTAGATCCAATTGCTGAAAGAACGAATGGAACAATAATTATAAGCCATCATTAATATATGCACCCCATGATTGGATATGTGTTCAAACATTTAACAGTCACACATATAAGTCTACTTTGTTGCAACATCTCTCCTTAGGAGAAATCTCAAAACAAGAATGAAGACATTTATCAATTTGAATATGAACACTGCATTTATAAACAAATTAGACAAAACAGATTACGATAAACCCAATAAAGAAATTCGAACTATTCATTTCCTTGATTAACAAGATTCAAGTCATTTCCCCTAATATCCTATATTTAAAGAATAGATTTTTAACATCTGTGTAGATGCTAATATTTGGCAGATGATGCAATCTAAATCAAGGTTGTTAATGGCAGAACGCGGCGCGGAGCGGCTACCCCCAAAAATGCTATAGCGGCATAGCGGATCGCGAAGCGGCCGCTACACCGAAGATAGCGGATGCAATGGAATAGGCTGAATTTATAAATTTATAATACTCACATAATTAATACCCAAAACTCAAAGTGTTCATCATTAATATTCAAAACTCAAAAGGGGATATAAGGAGAGATGATATATGACTGTGGCTAAGACTGATGCAGCCATGGAATAGGTCAATTTCACTGTAAATAGGATGGGCTTTGATTTGGGCAATTAGAAAGGTGCGATGAGTGTGGGGAGGCAAAAGTCACAAAACTCCCTCAATCAGATGTTTAAGTTGGGGCAACAGAGAGATTTCACTCTCTGATAAGTATAGCGGCCGCTATGGCCGCTATTTCTACCGCGACTAGCCGCTATAGCGGCGCTATTGGCCGCTCCACTCCACCGCTCCGCTACGAAGGTCTTGTAGCGTTTGGGGGCCGCTCCGCGCCGCTCCACCGCTATTGCGGGCGCTATAGCCGCTATTAACAACCCTGATCTAAATGCCAAATGGAAAGCTCAAGCATAATCTACAAGCACTAATCATGTGTAATCTGGTTGTGTCAAACTTTTTAGATATGAAGAGCCTTTTATCCAGACCAATTAGCCACTTCATGATATCCCAAGACTCAATAGTATCTATTTTAGAACTCGAATAATAGATTTCAGAGCAAATTATCATTAATATTAGAGCAGGAACAACTGTTCTAACTTGTCCAAAACCAAAAGTAACAAAGGACAAAATCTGGTGCACCTGCCAAGTCTTGTAGCCTAGTGGCAGCTCCCCTCGCTACAAAAAGCAAGTATTTAGCCGCTATCGATATTTTCGTTTAACTACATTTTTTTTTACTGCGGCTTCTTATGTTCATTTAAGCGCAGTTAACATTTGTAGCTAAAACCCTTTTTTTAAAAAAATATGTTCTGAATAATATTCTATTTGATATAAAGTTACATATGCATTATAGTTAATTCACAGTATAAAGAGTAAAACTATGCTAAACACAATCACACCCAATTATAAAACATTCATTCACAGCATGAAGTTCCAAAAAGCTATAAATCACCTAGTTTGCATTTGAAATATAGCATAGATTCATGGCTTGGTCCACTTAAAAAAAATTCATGGTATTTATTGGAATATTGGCTATACCCATGGTGCCCACATGCAAATGGAATGTTGGCTATCAATTTTTTTTAAAAAAAAATTAAGTGTGTAGCACAGGTTCAGCCATGACACAATAGACACCATTGAATTTAAACCCAAAAGTTCTAATGCAGAGCTACAAACATACACATCACATCAAATGGCTACACATACATACATAATGATATGAGAAAGCATACTCGATTGAAAGCTGAACCTCAGCAATACCAGTAGTCCATAGAGCTTTCTTCTGAATTTCACCTTTTTACCTGACAGGAAATAATATTTTTTATTAAAAAAAAGAAGATGAAGCTGATGAAAGGCAAGACACGTCAGAAGAGCAAGGCGAAGCTACAATATCAAACAATAACTGGAAGATATATTATTCATATTTATGATAGTGCCAGCTGCTATAAAGTAAAAAAGAAGAATAAAATGGAAGGATTGCATAAGAAAGGACAGTTACTCACTTTAAGATGCCCAGGGATTTTACATAGCTCATCTTAGGCAAGTTTAAACTCATTCTTGACTTGATCTGTTGCATCAATTTTCCTGCCCCTCTTATTTGCTAATTCATGTTCAATATACTTGACCCTATTCTAGTAACCATATAAGAAGTTGTACTGAGATCAACTACCTTAAAAAACTTCAGTATATACAACATAATATATAACATGACAGCAAATGTTCAAACCTTACATATTTGAGTGCACCAGGTCAACATTCAAACCTTACAATTTGAATACCAGTTCCTGAGATAGACAACAAGAATTTAGGCAAGTAGAAAGTTTTGAATAGACTTGCAACAAGCAAATCCTGTCTGAATAGTCTCTGAAAATAATCTGCAGGACATATCAATATAAGTAAAGATAGAAGATACAAACAAAAATCACTCGATGAACGACTCGACTAAAAAACACCATGGTAATTTAATAAGTGCAGCAGCAAGGATGGGGAGGCCGAGACCTACCATGAGGAAGAACATCGCAGGCAATTGTGTCAGTTAAAGTTGTAAAGATTACGTTAATAAGGATTATTTCACATTTCAATGATATAAATCATAATAGCATCTTTGAAGATCTAACAGCATCTTTGAAATCTTTTATTTTGGTCACATATATCAAGCTGATGACAGAGTGATGATAATTTTAGAATGAGCACTATTTCATAATTTTGATGCTTGTCGTAGTCTAGTAATATCTAATTCTAAAATTGTTTTACAGAAATACACATGCAATTTGATAGTATATCAATGAAATTGTAGTTTCAAATACAAATAGATATCGTCATTCATTAACCTCCTTTAAACCTACGGGGACGTCAGAGTCATGGGCGTTTCTCTTGGGGTCAGTGGCAGAGAAAACAGTGTACACAAGCACAAAGGTGCCAATAATCTCAGCACCCAGAGCAGTGCCTTTGTTATAGCCAGTCTCATTTAATTAGATGAAACCTACCAAGATGGAGACAAAAGGGATTGTAGAGATTTTTTTTCCATCTGATGATCATCACACAGCAGGAAAATACAAACAATTAAAGCAACAAAGACCATCAACATGATCGGATTCCACCCATGAAGGTCCTTAGATCAGGACGACTTCCAGTAAATTGAGCTTGTGAGAAGTCAAAACCAGGGTTCTGCAAAAGGCATAAATAACATAATCATCAGGAAAAGTGGTCTACTGCAAGATCATCCCACCAACACAATTGTTGCAATGTGGCTATCGTTAGTCATCTCATACACAATCTTAGTCTGTTGCTCCAATACAACATCTAACAATGTTACTTAATATGAAACCAGAAATGGAAAACCAAAGATATGTTCCTTTAAATTTTAGGGTACAAACAAGAGTGAAAAAAATACCTGATTTCTAAGTATGCAATGTAGTGATGAACAATCTCCACTCTCTGCTCTCCAGTAATCAATACATAAATAAGGCATTAAACTAATAAATCCTTATAATGCATAATTTCTGAAATATAATTTTAAACACTATAGATGGACAGGCATACCGCTTCTGCACCAAAATAGGAACCACAATGTCTCATTGTGCTCAAGCCTGCCTCCATGTCTTTGCAAGGGCTTTTCAATCTGTGCAAATAAACAATTATAAAAAAAAATTTCTACAAATGAGGGAAGCAAGGAAAAAATTTATACACATAAAACACCTTTGGGTTTAGATATGACAGTCTCTCAAATTATTTGATGGGTATCGGTGTCTCTAAATAAAAGGTTATAGGTTATCGTGATTCATTCTGTGTAGCATGTTGAATTAATAATATACATCTCTTTAATTTCATGCAACTTGAGTTCTGTTGAAAATTTGGAGACGTTTTAAGGAAATGTTCTTGCTGTGAGTATTTATGTTGCCTTTCTATCAGAGACAGATTCACAGGGGAGCAAGTAGGGGCCCTGGCCCCCATGTTTAATAAATTGTAAAGGGCCCTTGAGTGAACACTAAAAGGTATTTTGGAGCTCCCCTCCGTATTTTTGCCGAGCCCCACTTTCTACTTTCACTTGAGTTAATGGGTGTGAATGATGCTGCGACTCTGTAGTGACTGGAAAACATAACAAGAACAAATATATATCTCTTAAAGTGAAAGCTTAATCTGTAGAGAACTGGTAGTTAAAACTAAAATAGATTTAAAAGATTTGATTTCTTAATCAATTTCACAAAGGTGGAGAATTTAAAGAAAAAGCCCAGCTACATATCTCCTAATACATCCATTCTCCCGTTAAAAAACAAGGGTCCAAAAATACACACAAGTCATGAGCTTGATATCCTTCAATATTATTCATTAATAATTTATGTTATGTGTAGAACTAATGAAACTAAGAAAATCTTTGATTCATCCTTTGATTAATTGTTTTATGTTTGGTACTACTTATTTTGACTATTGCAAGTGAGAGATACTTTCATCTAATTGTTCTTAAAGGTAAGCACAAAAATAAAATAAAATAACATGTGAATTTCTTGCATATTATAGATCAAGTTACATATATTGACAGAAGAACTTGATATAAGAAAGCGCGATGCTCAACTTAAGTAGTGTCTCCACTGAATTTTTAGCTATGCAATTTTATTTGATTTTTGTATTGTGGATGATTTTTATGTATTTTTTTGAATGAGTTGTGCTCACCTTTGTTGTTTCCAGGGACTCACTGGTCTTCTCCAGTCACCTGTAAGAGGAGCTGAGAGGCATGGTCTTCCTGGTGTCCTCTCGTGTAAATCAACTTGAATGATTTGTTTTTTGAACTCTTTCTTATAAATTTGAAGCAACTTTAAGAAATGCCAGTGCCATTATTGCTTGACATGCAATATTATTTTTGCTTGGCTACAGAGTACTGACTGCTTTCTGTTTTCTATTTCTTTTCTGCAGGAGTAGCTTTAGGGATTACAGGACTTGTGGCAAAACCAGCGGCTAGTATACTTGAAGTTACTGGAAAAACTGCACTCTGTATTAGAAACCGCAGTAAACCCAATCAATTAAGATCACAACGCTTTAGGATCCGTCTTCCAAGGCCACTAAGCCGTGAACTTCCTTTAAGACCTTACTCATGGGAAGAAGCAGTTGGAACATCCATCCTTATGGAGGCTGATGATGGCTTAAAGTTCAAAGATGAGAAGTTGGTGGCTTGCAAAGCCCTTAAAGAAGTCGGTAAGTTTGTTGTCTTAACAGAGAGATTTGCATTGACTGCTTTCAGCCCCAGTTTGGTAAAATTGGGCAATCCCGAATTTTGTGGCATCCCTACTGATTTGGAATGGATAATTGAATGGGAGATTGGATTGGATAGTATAATACATGCCGACACCGGTCAAGGGGTTGTACACATAGTTGGAAGCGGACCAGATACCTTATTGAGGCAAAATCAGCACTCTCCCAAGAGAGGTAGTGGTGGTAGAACAAGAGCGGTGCGTTGGAACCATTATCCTACTCATCTTCCACTTCCTCGCACAAACTTGGAACTAGCATATGAGGAAGATGCAGCCAACTTGTTACTGATTTTGTTGTCTGCCATAGAAAAAGGGAAAGGTAAAGGTTGGGACTGTGGGCGAATTCTCATCGAGCTAATATGAAGTAGGTTACGCTTAATTGCGTCTCAATTCCTCCGAAAGTTTGAATAGTTGCTACGATGTACTATGTGAATCAGAATGGGCTATAAATTGGAATTACTAAGCCTACGGCTTTAGAAAGGAGAGAGAAAAACAAAAATCACATCAACCTCTTCATTTCCACTTGGAAGGGCTTGTTTTTCACGGACGCATTACAGATGCATTTCTTTGGAGTTCCAGCTTTAGACCCTCCTCTCTCCCGGATCGGCAATACTTTGAGGAGTCCGCAGCTTATACAATCAATTGGAGAACTTGTGGTAAGGCATCCCGCATGGTGTGATCTCTCCTCACATCCTTCCAGATCCAAAATGAAGCAAACATGAATTAGGGTGGGGGATTCATCCTTATCTGAGGTAGCAATTCAACATAGCAATTCAACAACAATAAGGAAAGAACTTACTAATTTTCTCCTTGTAATTATGCTCCTATCTTGTACTTTATGTACAGTCCCCGATGTCCTTTTGTTGGGGGAAGTAAATATTACCAACTCTTGTACAAGATCTTGTGATAATTTCTTGTTTTGTTTCTTTACTCCCTGTAATTAAATGAGTAATTTTCTTCATAGTAACATTAATGACTACAGTTTAGGAGTAGTGCTATTTGCGCACCACCAATGTTTCACATGCATTATTTGATCATTGAGTATAACTTACACCATTCATTATTCCATTCATTATTTTATATATTCATTCAATGGTAAAAAGGTAGGTGAAGGTGTGAATTTAGTGTTGTGCAAATATCTTTTGGTCATACAAAGAATCTGGCCTATTTGGACAACATTTCCCATCAAGCTGGAGAATAGACGTTTTTTCTATTCCTAGCTTGCATATAATTCTTTCAAAATCTGCACTGCACAACTTTTTGGTAAGGATGTCTGCAAGTTGACCTTGTGAACATACGAATGGGATACAAATCAGACAACAATCAAGCTTCTCCTTGATAAAATGTCTATTCACCTTAATATGTTTCGTTCAATCATGCTGAACATGATAATGAGCGATGTTGATTGCCAACTTATTATCACAATAGAGTTTCATAGAGCCATCTTATTTCATCATCAAGTCTTCTAAAATTATATTGAGTCAAATTACCTCACAAATACCTTGTGCTATAGTTTGGAACACAGCTTCAACACTAGAACGGGCCAAAACATTCTATTTTTACTTCTCCAAGTTATTAAATTTCCTTTAAGAAAAGTACAATATCCAGTAGTGGGCCTCTTGTCACCAACGATCCTACGTAGTTGACATTAGTGTAGGCCTCATGAATTGCATTACCATTCCTTCTATATCAAATTCCTCTACCTAGAGTTCTTTTAAGGTATTGCAAAATTTTATGAGTTGCCAGCAAAAGAACTTCTTTTGGGCAATGCATAAATTGACTAACCAAACTTAGCGAATGCAATATTTGGCCTTGTGGGAGACAAATAAATTAATTTACTAATCAAACGCTGGTAGATCTCTTTATCCACCAATGCACTCTCTTCTTCATTACCCAATTTAAGATTCGGTTCTATTGGAGTGCTTACAAGTTTACAAGCCATCATTCTTGTCTCTTTGAGCAAATTTGTGATATATTTTTGTTGAGATATGAAAATACCTTTCTCGAAGTGAGCCACCCCAATTCCTAAAAAGTATTTTAGTTCAAAGAGTTTTTATCTCAAACTCTTTTGCTAGATATTGACTCAAGACTTGTTTTTCATTCCAATCATCTCCAGTGACAATGATATCATCCACATATACCAATAACACAGTTACTCTCCCCGAAGTCAAGTGTTTGATGAACAGTGTGTGATCTCCTTGACTTTGTATCCTAAGGTTGTCATAACCTTAGTGAATCTACCAAACCATGCTCGGGGTGATTGTTTCAACCCATATAATGCCCTTTTTCAGCCTGCAAATAGTATTGGCAATAATATTTTTTCCATATCCAGGTGGTACCTCCATATAAATTTCATCCTTGAGATCCCTATGTAAGAAAGCATTTTTCACATCGAATTGCTATAATTCCCAGCCATAATTGGCAACAAGAGATAATATTACTCGAATTGTACTCATCTTTGCAACGGGAGCAAATGTCTCTGAATAATCAATTCCATAGGTTTGTGTGAAACCTTTGGCTATCAACATTGCTTTGTACTTCTCAATTGAACCATTAGCCTTATATTTCAAAGTATACACCCATTTGTAGCCAACTGGTTTCTTTCTTCCAAGTAAAGTAATGCCTCATAAACATTGGTGGGAATGAAGGTATTGTTTAGGTTTACAAGGAAAGTTTTGTGGGTTGGTGAGAATTTTTTAAATGAAAGGTAGTTAGAGAGAGGATATAATAGTTTTTTGGTACATTTTCTGGTTCCTTTTCTAATGACAATTGGGAGGTCAAGATCATTTTCAATTGTTTCATTTTCAAAATTATCCTGTAAGGTTAAAGAAAAAATCAGAATTTGTTACTTGAGGAGTGGGGTCAGGCTCTTGAATATTGGTTGATTCAAGAATGACCTTTTGCTACTTCTTGTACACCAGATTTTTTCCAAATTGAACATCAACTTCAAGTTAAGTTTAAGCTAGTGAGGATGGAACTTCAGGTTCAGTTTCAACTGATAATAATGGAACTTCAGGTTCAGTTTTAACTAATGATGATGGAATATTTGACTCGAGGCTAGGTAGGACAAGATTTTCAAGATGAGTTTCCTTATCTTTCCTTAAATCCTCCCCCTTGAAGATATGTGTGAGTGAAATAAGCTTGTTCTTCCTCAAAAGTTACATCCCTAGACACAGTTTTTTGGAAGGTGGATGGTAATACTTGATAGTAATGAATCACTTGAGAAGGGGGGTTGAATCAAGTGTTACCAAAACAAAATTTTCTGCAACACACAAAAAACTTAAAACAGAATAGAGATAAGCTGGCTTATTAGTGACAGTGAGCTGGCTTATCAAAGTCAGAATTTGAAACTTAAACAGAGAATGCACATACGAGTTTGAACATCAACAAATAAACATTCACACACAAATGCAGTAAAGATAGGGTTAAGAAAGAGCTTGCACAGCGGAATTTATACTGGTTCGGCCCAATGTGGAACCTACATCCAGTCCTCAGCAAAACTGAGATTTTTCACTATCAACCAAGTGTTCTTTGATCCACCCTAGCCTCTTCAAGCTAGATATAAGTAGTTTTGATCCACCTTAGCCTCTCCAAACTAGAAATGAGTAATTTTGATCAACCCTAGCCTCTCCAAGCTAGAAATGAGTAGTTTTGATCAATCCTAGCCTCTCCAAGCTATGAAACAACACACCCTCAATGGGCTTTACAAGAAACAGAGTAAAAACTCTCTCACAAAGAGTTGGATATACAATGATAAGCTCCACACAGATTTACAAATGATTCTCAGAGTAAAGCATAACTAATTCTGTTTTTCTTCTCTTTTTCCCTTCTCCTCTTCTTGTTGTCTCCGGAAAATTATGGGTACTTGTAAGCAAGAGAATTTTAACGTTGCAGCACAAGGACGTTGTAGTTTTTATACTGTACCAGCTGTCCATAACCTCTTTTGGAAGCTAGTGGGTGCATGATGTCCTTTTTCTCTTTTGTGTCTATCCTTCCCTTTTATTTGGTATCATTCCAAAGAATATTCTAACGGTTTAGAAGCTTGGGAAACTTTCTAGAATCATCTTGTAGCTAGAGACAAAAAACAGAGCAAAATAGAGTGTTTTTGAGTTTCCAATATGAGCCAACTCATCTTGCCTTCATGAGTCAGCTCATCTGTGTTTTCCAGCTTTGTTCCTTGAGCAGACCAATCTTGATCATTAGCATGCTCTTCTCTGTCTATTCAGCAGCTTGTTCAAGTGTGCAGGGGGTAAGCTAGTTCAAGTATGCAGGGAGTGAGCTAGCTCATCTTCAATTCATGAGTCAGCTCATCAACTTGCTTATCTTTGAGAATTTCAACTTTAAGTCTTTGATAAATCAGAGAATAGTCTTTTAACTAGGATCAAGTGTAAGCAATCTTTATTAATAATAAAATAATGTTTGTAATCATCATAAAATAAGTGCTAATAAGAAACCTTAGGCTAACAATACTTATATCCCTTTTGAGTGGAGGAATACCGAACAAAAACACATTTTAGGGCACTTATCAGAGGTAGATATGCACTATTGTCGTCATAGGTTTCTTGTGGGCTTCCAACTTTGTCCACCACCACTGCTTGGTTGTCAATCTTAAAAGACAATGAAATTCCCTTTTGCCTTTAGTTCCAAGAACTTTAGTTTACATTCACACTAACACCATTCCAGATGTCGCGTTTGCCTAATCCAAAGTTGCATTTCTTACAAAATAAGATGAACAAATAAGTATTACACATTCTTTAAAATGAGGCATTTCATACAATTTTTAAAATTTCCCGTTATTGGTTTTTTAAAATTTTATTGTATCTGACAATGCTAGAATTATTCCAGCCAAATTGCAAGAGATGAGTGATTGCTATCCTTAATTTTATGATCCCTTTTAATTTGCTTTAATGTAGTGTGATCAGCACTGGGGATTTTTCCTATAATTTTTGATGATTTGATCAGATTTTTCTTTCCTTATTCTCAATTATAGCTTAATGATAAGGGGGGATTTTTTCTCTTTTGCTGTAATTGTTATGGCCAAATCAAATTTTTCTTCCCTTTCCTTATTTATCATTATTCTTTTAATTCATTGGGTTTGGGCAAAATGGGTTCATAACCAAATTTCTTAGTACATGACCCATAAAAAGAATTAAGGACAAATTGGAGTGTCAACACTTATCAATCCCTCAAAACAGATTATCTTTAATTGATAGACACAACAATTTATAGAGTTATCTAAGAATTTCAATGATTTTTCATTGAATTGATTTTTGTACAGAAAAATAAGTCTTAAAGATGGAAGTGTTCCTAATGATTTAGGAAGTGCACCATGACTTCAGTTGTTGGAAAAACAAAGAAAGCAATTAATTTGATTCGTCAGATGGGTTTGAAAGTTTGAAACCAAAATCTTAAACATTATTGAGTCCATATGAAACACGAGTGCGAATTTGTAATATTTCATAAACCTGTTGATTACATTTGAAAAAGAGATCTCCCAGATTTCTCAAAGAGATTTGAATTATTCGCTCAAGTTAATTTTATGACAAATCAAAGCTAACCATAGAAATCAAATTTCTTGAGACACCTAAAGTTGTCCCTCGCATGTTGTGATGAAGCATGATGCATGGTACTAATTTGTCTTTTCTTAGAAAAGAATTTCTATGCGTGTTTCAGACGATCGCGGATATGTAAGTTTCCTTTGACCATTACCATAATCCTTTCCCGTTTTCTTTACCAAAAGAAAAAAATCTTAGCATAGAAAACAAAAGGTTGAAGACTCGTAAAAAGTGGAAGAATTTGAACAGTATGAATTTTGATGGGAATCTAGCTAGCATGGTAATAGGAGACAAACTTCCCCATAATTTATTAAATGAAAAAACAACAGTTTATTTTTTGGTAAATTAAAAAAAGACAGTTACAAAAATACATCAAGAGTATGGTATATAATTTGCTCAGTGCCGTAAAGACGTTAAAAAAATATTAACAAGGTTTATAAAAATGTCAAAAACTTTTATATACTATATATTTTGGTTGTTATTAGCTTTTATTCATCATTTAATTTTAAATTTTTTTCTTGTTAACTAACATAATTAAGGTATAATTTGTATTTTATAATTTTTTATATAAATTATATTATTTATAGTAAGTTGAAAATACTAAATACGCGTCCTCTAACTTAACTTATAGGAACTATTACTAAACATGATTAATTAATAGATTAATTAGTTACATAAATAATTATATCTCAATTTATTTAAGTCATTCTTATAATTAAATCTCTCTAATTTCTCATTTAGTAAATTTTGTTTCCACTCAGCCCGGGTCATGTTTCTCAATGGTTATTATATTGCCCTCTATCACATGGGGCATAGCCCTGGAATTCCAGCATGCTGCCGGACAAAGTTTGGACAGTGTGGGTGGAAGGAGGAAGACTTTTTTTATTTTTGGGTACAAGGAAGGACGAAGACATTAATAAAGTGAAGATTGTAATCATTCACCATTTCTTAATCTGTTAAGTGGAAATTATGGAGGAAAAAAAGTTTGTGGCCCGCTTGTACAAGAAGTTGGAGAGCTCCCTAATTCCGTGTGAACCCCTCTTTTTTTGTTTTTGGTGGACCGTTTGGGCCCCTCTAATTTGCTCTTTATGTGGAAAAATCATCTTTTTACAAATCTGAAGTTTAAAACTCTGCACACAACCTCTCTAACTTCCTTTTCTATTCAAGATTATGAAAACGAAAGATTGAGTTAATTAGCTGTTTAAGTTGATAATTGGGAAAGATGAAAAATATTGGGAAAAATTTAAGTCTCACATTGACTAGGGATAGTTTATAATAAGAATTTATAAAGTTTGGATAAGTTAGGACCAAAACCTAACATGATATCAGAATTATCCTAGATTAATTTATGGGTCACCCCAACACATTATTCACACATCAAGCCCAACAATATTGGGCGTAAGAGGGTATATAGAGAAAAACTAAGTCCCACATTGGCTAAAGATAGTACGATAAAGTTTGGGCACTCCTAATCTTACAAGCAGGTTTTGTAGAGTTTATGGGTCACCCCACCACATAATCCACGCACCAAGCCTAATATTGTTAGGCGTAAGAGGACGTATTGGGAAAAATTAAGTTTCACATTGGCTAGAGATAGTACTATAAAGTTTGGGCACTCCTTATCTTACAAGTCGATTTTATAGGGATGAGTTAGACTCAAAATCTATCATAAAAGATAATCTATGTTATCTTTTAATTTATTCACGTGTCATGTTGACACTAACTTTATCTTGTGTTAACACTTAAAAAAAATTAATTAATTTCTCTAAATGTAACAAGTTGATACATGGATGTACTCTTACGATCGCCTAAAAAGAAATTTAGTCTTGATTAACATAAAAATTAATTAAAAAAAATAACCTTATTGTACAAAATAATTAATGTCGCGTAAAATCAAGAGAAAAATTATTATATTCTTGCATGTTTAAAAGATTAATCATATATAATTACTCGATTGATCCACAGATATTGGCTTCACAACTATATTAGTGATACAACACCTTCTTTAATCTTGACTTTGTTCTTCTTCTGACGTATCGAACAAAAATCTGCCTGTTTGAATGGAAGATATGAAAAGTGGAAGAAATTGTTGTAGAGGGTGTTTGGGTACGTGTTTGACCCGTTTGAAGAGTTGAAATGGGTTTTTACTTAAAAGTATTTTTTAAAAAATATAAATTATTTCACTCCAAATTTATTTTATATTTACCCTACATTAAGTTTATAAAACAAAATATATCTAAAATTAAGTTGACAATATCTAACAAATATAGACGTAGATGTGGACATAAATTGCGAGGACGCGTGATGCACGATTCATAGTACTGGTTTTGATGGGAAATAATTTTTATGAGGGTTTTAGACATGGATGTCGGTTCAATTTGACCATTAATAGTCTCTTCCCATTTTTTATTTTTTTTATCAACAAGACAAAAGATCATTACATAGAAAACTAAAGGTCGAAGACTTGCAAAAAGTTGAAGACTTTAGAAAGTGTGGATTTCGATGGGAATTTTCTAGCACAGAAATGGAAAAAAAAAAAAAAAAAAACCCTCCACCTAAGTCATTGGTAAGATGAGAATAATCGTAATTATACGTATGCGTTAGGTGTGTATGTATAATTGCAGGGTTTTGAAAGAACAAGCGGGTTTATTGTCGCTTAATGAGTTCTATTTACATATTTACAAAAGTTTATAATTTTGCATAATTAAATTTGTTTAAATTTATATTGAATAATATTAAAAAATTACAAGTTTATATTTCTTTTTATATAATTAACTTATCTTGAAATTTACATAGAATCGTGTTATTTTTTGTTTTTACAAATTTATATAATTATAAATTAGGGGAAAACTTTTATAAGACCTTTCATAGTCTACCCCTGGATCATCATATATTAGAGAGTTTAATTTATGCTTGGATCCCACCACTATGTGAGATTGAGAGACGCGAGGTGCAGCAGTTAATGCTTGGTGTAAGGAAATGAGACAAAGAGAGAATGTGAGAATGCAGGAGGGGAGTGGTGCCGTGTGACTGTGTGCGGGGTCGTAGGGTGAATGCACAAGGAGAGTGTATAATGTGTTGGTGATTGAGTGTTGTGGTGTGTAGATGAATGGTGAGTGAAGTGCTATTGAAGTAGCTTGAGGGTGTGAAAGAAAAGGGACAGAGGGAATGGGTGTATGTTGTTGAGCTTGAGAAATAACAAAATAATGAAGTAACTAAATTATTAGATTAAAAAAGAGAGAGTTTACACAAGTACCACGTGAATTGAAAGATAGAAATAGAATAATGTATACATATCGGAAAAGGAATAAATGTGTAAAAATTTGACTTGTATTATAGCATAATATAACGTTGTTGTCTTTTTAACTCCCACATCACATAATTATCGTGTTAATTTAGTAGGTTTAATTTTAGAAAATTCAAATATATATATATATGGTATAAGAATAATTTTATTTGTTTAAAGTATTTCATACTTTTAATTTAAGGTATATTTAAGGAGTTCAAAGCAATCTTATATTAATAAGAAATTTTATAAGTTGAGTCAGCTAATAAATCTGTTCGCAACTCAGTTTATTAATAATTTAATAAGTTAAATTTTTTGACTCATTTATTAAATGAGTCGGACGTGAGCTTTATTATTAAGTCATGAACTGACTTAATATATATATGTATATATAATATATAATTATTTTTTAAAATTAATAATAATCATTTAATTTAATATATATTAATATTGAAATTTATTTATAGCCTAACTAAATTATTTTATAACTAAATGTAAAAAAAATAAGTTTTATTAAATTACAAATTTAAACTTAACTCATTGAGTATAAGAAGTTCAATTAATACAAGTCTTAATATTGACTAATTAAATTTGAATAATTTGTCAACTTAAAATGAGCCACACTTGAACTAAAAATTAGGTTCGATTTCTTATTAAATCAAACTTGAGTCAAGCTTGACTAAACTCAACTCAACTTATTTTCAGTCGTATTATTAATATAAAATTTTAATCATGATCTAATAGACTTCTAAAATCCTTCAAATAAAAAGATATTCATATTAATATCAGTATGTATAAATCAAAATCAATCTTATAATAATAAATAACATTATCTTTACGGGATGAAATTTTCATAAAATATACTATTATATTAGAAGTTTACTTAATACAAATCATGGTCATTATATTTTAAATGAATGTGAGAGTATTTGGCCCAGTTTATAAATTTTAGGAAATAAATTATTAATTATTTAATTATGTACTCATTGTTGAATTAAAATTTATCATGCAAGATGAAGAATTACGCATTGTTGCATTATGAAGTTGATGTTATATATCCCATAGTTCTTTTCCTCTAATTTATTATGTTGTGTCAAGTCAAGACGGTATGCACTTAATGTTCTTTCTTCCACTTCGAGATCTTTCAACAATTTGTATATTTATTTGGAATTTCAAAAAATTTGACAGTGGGGGTCGAAGGACGAAGACTTTAAAGTGAAGATTGCAATCATGTGGAAAGTATGTGGAAAGAATTCAGAAAGCACCCAAACTCCGCGTGAGCCCCTCTAATTTTCTAGACACAGCCTCTACAACAAACTTCTTCTATTCTTGATGACGAAAACTAAAAATTAAAAATGATCAAGATTAAAGTAAGAGATAATAGCCACTGCACAGTACATGAGTGCCGCTATAAGTAGTAGAAAGCAATTGATCCAAGGAATCAGCAAGCATTCACAATACAACTTGTTTCGAATGCCTGTCATCATGAATTTTACTTCCATCATTACTGTTCTCTTTGTTCACCTTTGCTGTTTTACCTTACTAACGTCTCATTTTGGCATCTGCAAAGGATCCTCTGAGATTCTCTGCATTCCAAGTGAGCGTGAAGCACTTCTAAGGTTCAAGCATCATCTCAAAGATCCTGAAAATAGGCTCTCATCTTGGAATGCTGCCAATAGCAATTGCTGCGAGTGGGCAGGAGTTGTTTGCAGTAATATAACTGCCCACATTCTTGAGCTTCACCTCAAACCTTCACCTCCTTCCGATGACGATGTCGGATATGATGCTTATGAGAGGTCGAGGTTTGGTGGTGAGATAAATCCTTGTTTGCTTGATTTGAAGCATTTGAATTACTTGGACTTGAGCCGCAATGATTTTGGAGGTAAGCAAATTCCTAGTTTCCTTGGCGCAATGATCAGCTTAACTTACCTTAACCTCTCTTATGCGGGATTTTATGGGAAGATTCCTCATCAAATTGGGAATCTCTCCAATTTGCTCTATCTTGACCTCAAAAATCAGAGCACAGGAAAAATTCCTTATCAAATTGGGAACCTCACCAATTTGCTCTATCTTGACCTTGGGGGTTTTTACGTTGATGGAGCATCACTGTTTGTTGAAAATCTTCATTGGCTTTCGGGTCTTTCCTCCCTCCAATATCTTGGTTTGAGCTACGCTAACCTGTCCAAATCCATTGATTGGCTACAGACTATGCAAGCTCTTCCTTCTTTGGTGGAGTTACACTTGTCAGCATGTACGCTCCATCACTATAACCAACCATCCACACTTAACTTTTCTTCTCTGGTCACTCTTGATCTTTCCAGTATTAATCCACTCGAGACTTCTTTTATCCTACCGAAGTGGATATTTGGACTGACGAAACTTGTTTCTCTTCGATTAAGATTTAATAACATCCAAGGTCCAGTTCCTGATGGTATTCAAAACCTCACTCTGCTTGAAAATCTTGATTTGTCTTCCAATTCATTCTCATCTTCTATACCGGATTGGTTATATGGTCTTCGTCATCTCAAGTTTTTGAACCTAAGAGAAAGCAACTTGCGTGGGACAATTTCTGGTGCCCTGGGAAATTTGACTTCTCTGGTTGGCCTTGATTTGTTATGGAATCAACTTGAAGGAACGATTCCAACCTCTTTGGGAAATTTGACTTCTCTGGTTAGCCTTGATTTGTCAGGGAATCAACTTCATGGAACGATTCCAACCTCTTTGGGAAATCTCTGCAACTTGAGGGATATCGCTTTCTCAATTCTCACATGCAATCAACATGTTTTTGAAATCTTAGAAATTCTCACTCCGTGTGTTTCGCATGGACTCACGAGACTCCAAATCAGTGATTCTCAACTTTCAGGCAATCTGACGGATCAAATTGGGATCTTCAAAAATCTTGTCCTACTAGATTTATCCAACAACTCAATTCATGGTGCATTTCCTAGATCATTAGGAAAACTTTCATCCTTAAGATTTCTTAATCTGTACAAAAATCAATTCATCGGGAATCCATTTGAAATTCTTAGATCACTCTCTAATTTGTCAACTCTTGGAATTCACGATAATCTGTTTCAAGGGGTTGTTAAGGAAGCTGACCTTGCAAATTTTAAGAGATTACAAGGGCTTTCTGCATCAGGGAACAATCTCACTTTAAAAGTAGGTCCCAATTGGAGTCCTAGTTTTCAAGCAATTGGTTTGGACATGGCCTCGTGGCAACTAGGTCCCAAGTTTCCGTCATGGATTCAATCACAAAAGGATCTTCAATCTTTGGATATGTCTAACACCGGGATTTCAGATTCTATCCCCGCTTGGTTTTGGGAAACATTTTCTCATCTTAGTTATATCAACTTCTCTCACAATGATATCCATGGAGGGCTCGCAAATACATTAAAGAACTTGATACCTTTCGAAATCATTGATCTAAGCTCAAACCACTTAAGCGGCCAATTACCTTATCTTTCTGTTGATATGAATTGGTTAGACCTTTCAAGCAATTCATTCTCTGGATCCATGACTGACTTCTTATGTCAAAAAGAAGACGAGCCAAAGAGCTTAGAATTTCTCAATCTTGGATCAAATAATTTATCAGGGAATATACCTGATTGTTGGATAATGTGGCCAAATCTGGTGGATGTAAGGTTACATAGCAATTATTTTACTGGGAATTTGCCCCTATCCATGGGGTCCTTATCTCGGTTAGACTCCTTGGAAATCCATAACAATACACTCTCAGGGAAATTCCCTCTCATTTTGAAGAACACTAGCAAGTTGATTTCCTTGGACCTTGGGGAAAATAATCTTACAGGAATTATTCCGCCATGGGTTGGAGAAAGGCTTTTAAATTTGAAAATTCTTCGCCTTCGTTCAAACAAATTTTTGGGTCAGATTCCCAATCAAATATGTGCTTTGAATTTTCTTCAAGTTTTGGACCTTGCACAAAATCGTTTGTCTGGCAATATACCAAATTGTTTGAATCACTTGAATTCCATGAGGATAAGGAACAACAGTTTAGACTCATTGATCTATTGCGAAGAGAATAACACAAGGTACAGTTCTATAAGTGTTTTCCTATGGCTGAAAGGAAGAAGTATTGAGTACCACAATCTTCTCGGCATGGTGACAAGCATTGATCTTTCAGATAATAAATTATCAGGAGAAATACCAAGAGAAATCACAAATCTGTTTGGATTGATTTCTTTGAACTTGTCCCATAATCAGTTAACTGGCCAGATTCCTCAAAGTATTGGCAATATGGGATCATTAGAGTCCCTTGATTTCTCAAGGAATCAACTATCTGAAGAAATCCCTTCTACCATATCAAATTTGAGCTTTCTTAGCAAGCTGGACTTGTCTTATAATTATTTGAAAGGGAAAATCCCAACAGGTACTCAATTGCAAAGCTTTGAAGCATCCAACTTTGTTGGCAATAATCTGTGTGGTCCGCCACTGCCCATCATCTGCAATTCCTATGGGGAACATCCTATTGCTGCTGATCACAATGACAAAGAAAGCGGTGGGCATGGCGTGAATTGGTTTTTTGTGGGCATGCCATTTGGATTTGTGGTGGGATTTTGGGCAGTGGTTGCTCCTTTGTTCATTTATAAATCATGGAGATTTGCATATTTTCGTTTTCTTGATGACATGTGGTACAAACTGCAATCTTGTTGGTGTGACTGTAAATTTGTAATGTAGTATTTCTATTTTATGTTGTAGGAAATAAAATTATTATATAATCGTGGCAACATTGAAGTTTTTTTTTCTTTCATTGATTTCACTCTGAATTGCCTAACTGTTTATTCAATCTTATTGGCCTTTCCTAACCTCATCTTGGCAAAAATAGTTTACAAGACCAACTGCCTTAAGCTTTGTTTGACTCTTTCAAATTTGAGAGCTTTACGATTGTATCGCAAGAGGCTCAGTGGTTTAATTTCATATTGGTTAGGTCAACTTGAACATCTCCAATATGTCAAACTTTGCGAGCATTTATTTTTAGCTCCAACTGCCACAAGTTTGGGAAATCTGTCGTCCTTGTCAGGATTTGTCTGTCAAACTTTCAAATTTAATTTAAAGGACTTACATATGGGCACACCAGCCTTGAACATTTGGAATACTGATTCCCACTGGGCTCCTCCCTTTATACTTGATGAAATTCTTTCAGAATATGTTGGTCTTGGACTTCTTCCATGGTTATGCACACAGACAACACTTATGCAGCTGGTGATTCAACAATCAAGAATTACATTTGTCTCTCGGATTGTTGAACTTTTGCAGCTCAAATGGAATTTTTCTCTTCAACGATGAGTCCATGACTTGTCAAAGTGTTGCTAAACTGTAGAATCACATGGCTAAGTTTAAATTTTTGGAGAGATAGCCTGCCTCGATTATCAACAAAGTTGACCATTTTAAATTTATCCAGTGACAGTTTGTAAGGACCCATTTCTCCTCTCTTGTGCCATCAGATGAATGGGCAAAGCATCTTAAAGCATTTAGAAATCTCCTGAATCTTTTATCCAGAGGGCTTTCAAACTGCTGGATGATCTGGAAATGGTAACCGGTCGATTAGGAAAAAATCTTCCCCTCTTGTTAGAACTAACCAAAAGGCAATCAAGCAGATTAAACAACAACAAAAATCAAATGAAGTCACTATCACAACAGATTAAAAACCTCCCTCAATGTGAGAGAGTAAAAGCAACCCCATATTAAATTCTCCACTATCATCAAATAATAGGTACAAAGAAGTTTTGGCAATATATAAAATAGCCAAGGTGGCTTGTAAGTTCAGATTTTTCTCTTTACTACGGTACTTAAACCATTGCAAGCAGCTATATTAATTACCTCTATAGCGTGTGTCCTGTGAAAAGAATGTATTGTTTCGTTACATTGTATTTAATAAAATAAAAATGAAGATGATTTTGAACCAGATCTGATTTCTGAAAATTAACATGAATATAGAAGTAGAAGTAGACTTATTCTCTACCAACTACCATTGCCTCTCTGGTTTTTCATTTTTAATGCCGTATATGACAGTAGATTCAACTTAGGTGGATCAAACCATGAAGATCTAGAAGAAATCTTTGGTAATAATTACATATCACAGAATGCAAGTCATTTAGGAACAATGAGCATGTTGAATCAAATGCTAGAGGTGCGTCTAAAATTGCCCAGCATAACAATTGCTATGAAAAGTTATATCTACTATCAGTCACAAAATCACTTACCAAAGATAAATAAAGGGAGTGATAAAACTCATACAAGAAACATAACTTAAACTGCAGATCTTCAACCACAAAATCAACAGTCCTAATCAACAAGCACCACGAAGACTCTTAGCAATAGAAAGGAAGCTTAAAAAAAACCCAGCTGAAAGTTCAGCGTTAGGAGAATGCAACATTGATCAACCAATATTGTCAACAGGGCATAAGACTCTTCAGACGGGGCTTCAATTAGTCAAAATTTATTCCAAAACTAGATTAAGCTTCCATTCCACATAGAATTGATTAACAAAAATCCAAACAGCACAAAATATATCAAGGGATGTGCCTCATGTGCGCAGTGGGTGAGAGAGAAATTCAGCTAGTGTATAAACAACAAAAGATGCTGACCAATTTATCTTATAGTAAATACAATTTGTCTTTGGCCCCCATTGAAGCAACCACAGAAAGAAGTGTCAACGACAGAGATTGAACAATTATCAACAAACATCAAAATGGGTTAGGTGTCACAGCAGGAGATCAAGCAGCTACCAAGAATTTATGCGCATGAAGAAGACCTAAGAAGGAAAATCAAAATCATAAACAACTTATACAATGACTGGGTCTAAATCCTCGCATCTTTGAAACACAAAATTTCAATCCAATCCATAGCTAACTCAGCAAGAATAACAGAAAGAACAGGACAAGTGTTGACAAGACTCCCCTGGGCAAAGACACTAAACATCATATATTACAAATTCATTTAGAATCAATAAATCATGACATAAATCGTGTGAACAAGTAGGGACAACAACTGCAACACCATTACTTTTTATGAATGCTAACAGCCATGAGGCTTATCCAAGATCCATAAACATCAGTTTAAGACAAAATTTACAAGATTATACTGAACAAAATCAAGTTACTAGCAGGTATTTCAAGGGGCTACATCCATTGTTCAACTTGCATGAGCAAAAAACAGAAATAGATAATATGAAGCCACGGAAGAGAAGATGTGATGACTTGTATTCCACTCAACATGCAAATAATTAGGGCAATAGCAGTTCGAGTAAAATTTCTGGCCAGATAGTATTTTTGTTTCTCAAATTGCTCTCATTGACATTATGTTACAGATAGACTTCAGTAATTATAAATATCTGCTCTAAAATACAAATAAATGGCCCTCCATGAAAAGAAATGCTATTGTAGTTTACATTTTGTTCTATCGTACCTGCCATTTCCTTATTCAATATTTTTGTTTAAAATAAACATTTCCTCTTACCCATTAAAATGCTTAGAGTCTTGGACACAGTTTTTATGATACATTTTAGTTGCTAATTAAAATATATATAAAAAAAACATGATTTTATAATGTAGTTTATACTTAACGAAACGCTACAGTTTTATTTTATTCTTTTCATCTAATAATTGTGCAAGAAAAAATTCGAAATAGAAAAAGTAGACGACAAGTGTTGTTCAAATAATACCACTGTCAAAATCATAATCTCACAAAATTTGCAATTAAGCTCTACAAATTACTAGATAGCTAATTCATTTTAAAGTAACAACTAATAAGTAAAAGATAGGGAAGTAAAAATAAAAAAACAAGATGTAAAGAAGAAAATAAAATTATTGAAAATGAATTTATTAAAAAAATATTATGAACATATTAAAATTAGATATGATGTTAAAAAGAGAGAAGGGGGTGTAGAAGATACAAACGGCTGCTGGCCCCCTCCTTCTGTACTTGATACTTGTATTCTTATATAGATTTAATTTTAATTTATTGTTAATATAATTTTTTTTACATTATTATTACTGTCAAATTTTTAAAGAATTTTAACTATTATAACTATTATTAAAAAAATTTAATTTTTTTAATAATTTATTAATATATTATTAAATAATAGTGTAAAAAAATTTTACTACACAATGAATCAAATTTAAACTAAAATGTAGCGTGAAAACCTACCACTGTCATGATTATAAATAAATTAAAAATGCAATAAGTATATAACAACTTTAAATTTAATTTAATTTATTTTAACAAAACAGAAATTTTTAAATGAACAAAAGTTTGATTGGTTGGACAAATATAGATTCATTGGTTAAATTGCATATCGATTCATATATAGTACAAATTGTCATAGGAAAGAAATTAACGTCACCTAATTAGGAGTGGAAATAAGTCAGATTATCTAACAAGAGTTTATTGTCTAATTTATTTTTAGTTTATTTTGGCCTAACCTATTTATTAAACAAATCAAGTTTAAGCTTTTTAAAAAGCTTATTTAGCTAAATAGGCCTATGCCTAAGCTTTAAAAATATATATTAGGTCTAACAGATCGGCCTATGTATTTATTATAATAATATATAATTAAAATTTTATAATACTTATGTAATTTAATAGTTATATATTAATATAATTTATTTATTTTATACAAAATTTAATTATTTTGTTAAATATTAGGTATATTTTAAACTTATAAAATTTGAATTTGTTGACTTATTCGAAAGCCTTTATGTAATATAGGCCTTTAAATAGGCTTTCAGACCAAGTCAGACTTTTAAGTTTTCATAAAAAGGCTAAGTCAAGCTAAAAAAAAAAAGCTTATAACAAGTAACAGGTCAGACTAAAGCTAATATTTTTTAAAACAGATTAGATTTATTTAAAATAAAAGCTAGCATATTCTATTTGAGGTAACAGGCTGACTGAAGACTTTGAAGAAAGATAAACAAGGATTCAAATTCATCTCTCTAGTGGTTCTATCCTATAATAATAGATATTTTATAGACACAAATACCATGGTGTTTTAAAAAAAACAAAACAAAATGAAAAACTCGATAAGGAAAGAAAGTGATGGAAATAAGAACAAGGAATCTCAAAATTAGACTTTGCATTGCAAACTTGATGTCCATATATATCTGTTCTCGTTCAAGTTGAATCCTCATATTCGGTTGCCGGAGTGGCTTATCTTGTAATGGAGGAGGATACCCGAACAGTACAATATCACTTTGTTTTTGCTAGCTTTTTTTTGTGCAACATGACTTCGGTCCACGCATCACGATGCAAGAACGTTTACGGAAGACTTGCACAAAGTTGAAGACTTTAGGAGATGAGATGCAGATTTTGAGTCTGTGACAGGGAATCTAGAATAGTCACTGGAGATAAATTTTCCACTAAATAGCTTAGGTCCTTTCAATTTTAATCTAGAAGACTTCATTTGAAAAATCTAAACCACTGTAAGTATAAATGATCAATCGGTACTGGAATATTTTTAATTGTTTAAAAAATAATTCGTACGTTTAATTTAAGATATATTAAAGCGGTCCAAAATAATTTTAGAATAATAAAAAATGTATTTATTTATTAGTAAAATAATAATACAAATTTTATGTGTATATTAATAATATAAAATTTTAAATCAAAATCAATCTTACAATAGTGAATAACTTTATACATATATGATAAACTTATCATAAAATGCATTATTAGATTAAAAGTTTGCATAATACAAATCATGGATATTAAACTTTATAGGAATGTAAGGATTTTATCTCAACAAATTTTAAAATTAATGTTAATATACATATATCAAAAGAAATTACTAATTGTTTGATTATATGATGAATCTTGACCATACCCATTTCGTGATTTTCCACCCTCATGTAATTCCTTGATCTACAACAATCTGCCATGGATAAAACTTCCATTTTTGGAATGAAGAAACCCTTATCTTATTAGGAAGCAAATGATACGTGTGAAAAGAAAAAAAAAATCTGCCAAACATGACAAAAACTAACATAATTTAAAAAATAGTTTAAAATTTTTATGCAAATAGTTTCTAAAATTACACTAAACAAGTAAATCACTCAAAAATATTAGTGAGAAACATAACGTTGGGTTATAATGTTGAGTCTCTTATTTCTACGATAAATTCAGAGAAAGGCGATGTTTGGAAAATATCTCATAGACATAAAATTCTTGTAACTCCCTCTTACTGAACACATGGTCCAATATTACTTTCGTGAACGTTGAAAATAGAAAGCATAAAATACACTTTCAGATTACAAGTTTACATAACGCAAATCATGGTTGTTAAATTTTAAATAAAAGGATTTTTAGCCCCAATATATTTTAAAATTATTGACAATATACATTTTTTTAAAATAAATTGTTAATTATTTGATGATATTCATTGTTGTTCAATTTTAAATTGTGTGCTTGAATTAGCTAATTTTGATTTTAATAACAAAAACATAATTAAAATATTTAAGAGAGCTTTTAACTTTTACAAATTTAAAATAAACCAATTAATTATTACATGCACTAAACCAATTAATTAAAATCTACTGAATCTTAGGAATATTCATAATCGAACCGGACTAACATAAGCTAAATAAACCAAACCAAAAAATCAAAATTTGAAAAAAAACTTGATTAATTTTGATTTTATTTAGTTTTTTTTTTATGAAAACCAATCATTTCAGTTCAATTTAAGATTTGTATTTATGAAACTGAATCAAATCAAACTAAACATATACAATAATATATATATATATATAAATATATGGTGGATTCTACTGTGTAATGAGTTGAAACTCATTGCAATGGGCCGACATGGCACTTTATATAACCATTAGATTGGTAGGTGAAATCCTAGCCACTAGTTGTGTAGAACGGGTAACCTATTCAACAGGTAATTGGTACATTAATTTATAACTCCCCTACATTTTCCTAAATTTCAAAACACCCCACCATCTCCCTCTTATCGCAACCTTCATTGTCTTCCAACAATAGCTTAGGGATCTTGCTTTTCTCTGCGCTCATGGAACGACTTTGCTGCAATGGTCCCTACGATGCCCGCAGTGGTTGTGCATCGTCGTTCGCGGAGCGCGCAAAGGTTTGGCGATCTGCACACTCTCCAGCAACGGTGGCTCCCATGATAGCGCCAACGGAGGCAGAGGCAGAAAGGCCATGCTGGTATGCTGGGTCTCAAAGCAACTCGGGTTCATGGACAAGCGAGTAGGGTTCAATTCGAGAGTCCAATTATGTACAAATAATGGTAAGATTATGGGAAAGGCAGCAATTCAATCCTATGTCACTTGTTTACCTTAAAGCTAATTATGTAAACTATTAATCTCATCAATATTTATTTTTACCTCTTAAATCAAATAAACAATGGCATAAAAAAAAAAGACAAAGAAACTAAATTAAGATATTTACAACTTTGGCTTGCTATAAATTCTTATTATCCTGAACGTGTAATGAGGAAGTCAAACTTGCATAATTCTCTAAAAGATAATTATTTGTTGGTTAATTTTAATTAAGGATTCAAACAAATTAGACAACAAAATTTAGTTTTCAAATATTTGGTTTGATTTAATTATATTATGCAAGTAAACTTGTTAACAATTTCTGAATGGAATGAAACGTGGCACAAGGCTACAAAGCAATGCCAAAATGGCCATGGAATACATGAATCCTTAAGACACTAAACGAGTAACTATTTAAGCTTTAAATCTAAACGAGATTGGACATGTCACAATGCCACATAGCAATATCAAAATAGTTGAGATAGTACGTAACTCCACAAGGTCACTCCCAATTTCCTTATCCTGATGTTAAAAATTATTAGAGGCCCAAATTGATGATACTTGTATTTTTAGAAAGTCAAAATAAGTGTTTACTCTTATTTTATTTGTATTAATATTGAAAGTAAATTTAATAAAGGCAATAATTCAACATCGTTAGCAATTATTTGAGTCACATTTTTAAGTAATTTGAAGATAATTGTATGCATCTTGTGTCTCTTCAATCCCTCTTAGGAATTATTTAGAAAGTTTCCACCATTTACACACTAATATCCCTGTTCTTGATTAAAGCAAGAACTAGCGTAAGTATATATTAATATATTACTATGAACAATTCAGCGATTGATTAATGATTAAGGAAAGAAAGTCATCTAGCTTGTATGCATTAATGATTAATTGCATGCATCTTGTGTCTCTTCAATCCCTCTTAGAAATTATTTAAAAAGTGTCCACCACTTACACACTAATATCCCTGTTCTTGATAAGTATATATTAATATATTACTCTGAACAATTCAGCGATTGATTAATGCTTAAGGAAAGAAAGTCATCTAGCTTATTTGTTAAATTCAATTCAATGAAATAATTAAAATTATTATTTTTTATCCTAAGATATTTACACGTTGTCTTATTGTGAGTGCCTACTATCTTTAATGTGTAATGAGAAAGTCAAAATCATGTAATTTTTTTTATAAAAAAAACTATTTGTTGGTTAATTATAATTAATTAAAAAAATATTAGACAAAAGAAATTAGTTTAAAAAATATTTAATTTGATCGGATTATGTGAGGAAACTTGTTGATAAATCATAAATGGGATGAAACATTATGCTAGGTTACATAACAATCCTTAATACCACAAAGCATATAACTATTTAAGTTTTATATCTAAAAGAAATTAGACATGACACAATGTCACATAGCAATCTGAAAATATCTCAAAATAGTTGAGATAGTAGGTGACTCCAAAATGTCACTCCCAGATTTCCAACACCTAGCAAAAGTTCTTTTATCTTTAAGGTATTCGTTTTATGACCAACATATTAGGGTGTAGTAGGATAAAATTTTCACCATTTTCTATGGATAAATATATTTTTGAACTCAATTTTATTTCAAATATTAGTCTTCAATTATTTGTAACCAAATTAAAAATAAAAATTGGTTGGCGCTCCATATTTTTTTATATTTTCTCATGGCAATCTTCAGGGACGATCATTACAAATGTTTTAATTTCTAACCAATTATAAGCTTTTGTCACTATTATATTTATTCATTTAAGTCAAGTTGAAAAAAACATCTCATTACATAAATTATATAATAGAAACAAACATAATTGAATAAAATTGGGTAAAGAGCATAAAGCCACACTAAACTATGACCCTTTTACAAACAACTACCATGAAGTTTCAAATCTTCTAATTTAGTTCCTAAACTATATCAATTATCTCAATTGACTCTTCCATCCATCATCTGTTACTACACTAATAGACGTATGACGTGGCTAAATCTTAGCCTTACAAATGTCACATTATTAGGCATGGGTATTAAAATTATTTTTGAACCATTTAATAATTCATCAAAAAATTAAAAAAATGCATTTAATAATAAAAAATCAAATAATATTTGTAACAGACCATGTGTATTACACGTGACATGGTCATCTCCTTTTTTCATTTCGACCGTGATGGTGTTCATCATCGAGAAACCATTTGAAGGATGATGGTGGTCAGAACATTTTGATTTGAACTCGTGGATTTTGATTTGGGAGGGTACGGTGCAATTTCGAGTTTCCCATTCACCAGGTTTGGCTCGGATTACTTCACATCCCATCACTTGGGATAAGACAGGGGTGCGATTTGGAGGTTAGGGTTTTCTGTTTTTGGTATTTTTGTCATTGGGTTTATGATTTTGGTGGCTTTAAAGGTGAGTTTTTTGATTTTGTGTTCTTGATATTGCATTTTTTTTTTGTCCTTGTTTTCTGATTTTGGTGTTGACAGATGAGTAGTAAAGAATCTAAGAGCCATGATGAAGAGCAATGCGATGAACCAGTTCTGCTGCCAAATGGGGAATTCAGATTCTCGGGGCCTCCTCGATTCCTTGTACACTATCTGAGTCGACTCGGATGTTTGTGAAGAAGAAGAAGAATAAGTCTTTCTTCGAGACAAGCTCTGGGACCCTGAGGAAGCCACAGTTCAAACCGACTTACTATCCGGATCGATTCGAAGAGAGAGAGAGAGAGAGAGAAAAAAAAATTCAAGTTGCTATGGAGAGGTGTGGAAGGAACTGGATCTTAAAAATCTAAAAGAAAATCGATGCTTGTTTTGTAATTGTATGTATGCACTTGGAGCATGGAACGGAGCAATGGTGACAAGAGGTTGTCGAGACCCCGTCAAATAATAATAATTACCGGTTCGTAAACTAATTTGTAGTATAGAGCATGAACCGAATCGTCTCTCAAGGATCCAAGAAGAACAAAGATTTAATCATATCAAGATAATTAAAATGGGGGGTTTTGTTGTTGATTAATAAGATTGAAAAAAAGTACAAGACTTAAAGTTATAAACAAATCTAAAAAAGCAACCAATCCAAGGAAATTTACCGATCTTGAGTTTAACTCATCATTGATCACAAGGAATTCACTTAATTGCTAACCATGTTCTTAGCCTCAGATCATATCAAGACGCCTCAACATAACCCAAGAATCCTCTACTAGATAAGCATCTAGGATTTAATTAACCAAGGTTAGATAAAGTAAGCACCATCCAAACATAGATTAACTTAAGATCAAGAATTTAACCAAGCTAAACAATCCATCAAAAAGTTTTAATAAATTGTTTATTCTATGTGATCCTCTTTGAATACATGACAATAAAGCTATTATCACATTAACATTTAAATCAAATTAAGCAATTCAATCTAGATAGAAATCAAAAGAGGAAGAAGAGAAACTTGAATAACAATTAAGCAATATGAACAAGCAAAACAAGATCTCCAAATTAAACATCAAGACGGTTAATTCCTTGGATTGATTATAAGAGCCTAGCCTTCCATGGATGGGAAGGAAGAATTCATAAAATAAAGAACAAAAATGAAATTCTAAAGAGAAAGGAGAAGAAGAGAAAGAAAACTAACAAATACTCAAACTTACTACAAAATTGAATTCTAACTTACTTCAAAATTGAATGCCTCTAATACAAAGAGGTTGGGTCTATTTATACTAATCCTAGAAGCCAATTTGTACATGTACATAATCTGAATACAAGCTATAAGAATATGAAAATTGTCAAAAATGGAAGCTTGATGCATGGTTGGTGGATTGGTGCATGGTAGGTGGGTTGGTGTATGGTTGGTGGCTTTTAGTCAACAACTCTTATCCGACTTCTGGCTTCAAATTCATCACCTAGATGGTGCATTTTGGCTTGGATGTCTTCATCAAAGTTGTAGCCAGTTGTCTCCTTGAAAATCTCCAATTTGAATCATGTCATTTGGACTTTTAGAACTCTAGAAATGCCAAAAACACTGCACCTACCTCAAGTTAGGTTGGAAGAACGTGTTTCCAAATTCAGACCAACTTGTAGCTTCAGAAATATGCCTAAAACAACATCTATTGACAAAATGGTCTTCAGTGAAGTTGGAGATATGGGTCTTATCTTTCAAGTGACCAAGTTTCAGCCCAAGAGGAGGCCTATAACCCACTATATAGTCCAATATGTGCATACTGCCCAGATGGTTCCGTGACAGCAAACTCACTCTGTATTGCAAGGCTATTTTGGGCCCTTAGCAGTCCGATCCAGCTCTTGAGTTCTTCATGAAACTTGTAGATCCTTGTCTTAGCTTTCCAAAGACACCAAGATCACCTCAATTGGATCACCGAGTCCCAAGTTATGGCCTAACCAAGGAAGAAATGTCAAAATGCATCAAAATCTGAAAATTATCCAATATTTACATTAAAACCCAATGAAGCCCAACAACATTAAACTCATCTAAAATACTAATATTGGGCACAATAAACATCTAATGAAGCCTAATACAAAGCTAATATAAGTGTCTCAAATTGATTGATCAAATGGCAATTGGCGAGTTGGGTTGGTGACCGAGACCCATAAAGGGTTTATGCTAGAATCTTGGAGACACATTGAATGACATGTTTTGACCCAATGGATAGCGAACACGTGGTGTTTTGATGATGTGGAATATTACTAGTGCAACACACATGATCTGTTACAAATATTATTTGGTTTTTTTATTATTAAATGTATTTTTTTAATTTCTTGATGAATTATTAAATAGTTCAAAAATAATTTAAATACCAATGGCTGATATTGTGACATTTGTAAGGCTAAGATTTAGCCACGTCATACGTCTGTTAGTGCAGTAACGGACGATAGATGGAAGGGTCAATTGAGATAATTGATGCAGTTTAGAAACTAAATTGAAAGATTTGAAACTTTGTAGTGGTTATTTGCAAAATGGTCATAGTTTAGGATGGCTTTATGCTCTTTACCCAATAAAACTTAATAAAGTAGTTTCACCATTCCCAAGGCCACTCCCAGTTTCCTTCCCTTGATGTCAAAAATTATTAAAAGACTAAACTGATGACATTTATATATTTTGATGACCAAAATAAATGGTTACTCTTGATTTATTTGTATTAATATTGGAAGTAAATTTAATAAAGGTAATAATGCAATATCATTAGCGATTATTGGAGTCACATATTTAAGTAATTTGAAGATAGTTGTATGTGTCTTGTGTCTCTTCAATCCCTCTTAGGAATTATTTAAAAAGTTTCTACCATTTACACACTAATATCCCTGTTCTTAATTAAAGCATGAACTAGTATAAGTATATATTAATATATCACATTGAACAATTCAGCAATTGATTAGTGCTTAAGGAGCGTACCTTACGTAATTATAGGTACTTAAACTTACTCCTTATTATTTAACTACCTTACAACAACGAAGCAATTGTAGGTACTTGAACTTAGTATGTAACTAGGATAAGTAATCAATTGAATAACAAATTATATACTTATATACCATGTCAAAAAGCTCATTAAGTAGGGGCTCACATACATGCAATATCATCTATACAAAGCAGTGGATGAAACAAGGAAACTCTTTGCCACATGTCATTCTAATAATGAGATTCGTAATTTCAATTATACTTAATCTTTTTATTTGTATTATGTGATTTAACACCCTTTTTTTTAAGAGTTTAATTTTGATCCATCGCCAGTGTAAAGTTTCTTTACACTGTCATCTAATCATGTGTTGCCAAATCATTAAAAGAGTTTGACTATTACAACAATCACTTAAAAAGTCTAACTCTTTTAATGATGTGTCAGTACATGATTGAATGACAATGTAAAGAAAATTTACACTGACAGTGGATTGAAATTTAATTCTTTTTTTTAATGAATTTTTAGTATTTTATAATATTTAGTTAAAAATATTATTTCCTGGAAATTTATTTTAAAAAATATTCAAATATTTAAATGTATACATTACTTCACGGGAATACATTGTATAGGAAATAAAATTGATAAAATATAATATATTTTATTATATATATATATATATAAATTAATTAAGAATATTTTAATAATGAAATTATTGGAGGAAGGTTGTAGTTGTTAGACTTACTAATCCTATAAGCTTTCATGATATTTCGTTTCACGATAATATTGGTTGATATTTCAAAATATTGTTAATGAATTTCAGTGTAATATTTGCCATTTTTTAATGTGATTTTTAATTTCATTTGTTTTTAATCTTATTAATTTTTTTGTTTCTATTTAATACTTTGTTTTTGTTTTAAGGTATTTTTATAACTTTATAATATTCAATTAAAAAATCCTAAAAAATATATTTTAAATTTTTAACTATGAGCTAATTCAATTTAAATTTTTACTAATGTATTTTCTTCTTCATTGAGTAGATTATTTTTTTTAATTTCTTTCCAAATATTTTGAATGAATATTTATTTATTTTAGCTGTTATATTAATTTATTATATTTAATCATTGTTAAAAATAATATAGCGGTGAGCAGGCGCACAAATTCTAGTTATAATTTATATTTTATAATTATTCATAATAATTCTTGTGAGCAAATCGTCTAACTTCTATATGAAAATTTTAATGAAAAGTAATTTTTCAATAAAATAATTTGAAGGATTTATTTTATTACGATCCAATTATAGGCTGACTTAATGACCATAAAGATAAGCTATAAGCATATAGAAATCCATGTAGGCATCGATCTCAATGAATACCTCTTGGAATGGAATTTGAAATATATAGTTGAATAATTCTTATCCATTTTTTTAATAGTGCTTCTAATATTAGATAGAAACAAAAAAATAATAGATGTTAAAAAGCAATGACAAGGCATTTTGGGATTTAATATTGCTATTTGAAATGAGAATTTTGAGCGCAACTTTAACTCCACAGATTTTAATAGCTCTTGATATGAATTTATAAAAGTACCTTAGCTTATAATTAGAAAAGAGTGACAATATATAAATAATAGTGTTAATATACCTATCTTAATTACTAAGAATTATGGTATTTAATGAAGCAATCTCTTTATATGAATTTATAAGAATACCTTAGTTTGAAAATAATGTGCTTCATAATAATTTTTGGAGAGAAAAATTAACCTCCTATTCATACGTGGCAATAATTCACGGGAACCACTCCCTTTTAATCAAGTGGAGTGGAAGACGTTATGATTAACAAATTGTTGATTATTAATTTTTGTGGAATATATTTTTAGCCATGTTATTATTAGAGTATAAACATAATAAATGTGTCTTTTAACAATGATTTGTTTTGAAAATTATTTTTATTTATGTAAAATTAATAAAATGCATATTAATTAAGTCACCAAACAAGCAAGAAATCCAACCTATTCATTATTATATGTGATAAAAGAAAGTAATGTGTTGCAGCAAATAATTAAGAAAAAATTAAGAAGAAAGATAATGAAAAGAAAATCAAACCAAAATAATTTAGTGTTTATCAATATCATGTTTAGTTATCCTTTGCATGTCATTAGTTTCATTCATCAAAGTCTTAGGATACTTCTTTATGAAGCAAACAATTTTAATCGCCATAACTTTGTTCTTTTCATTGCCAAAACATTACAGGACTTGCTAAATATCCCTATATAAAATAGGGAAATATAAAAAAATCACTCAAGAGTCTTAATTCAAGTGGTACTAATTTTTACAGAACTAATTAATCTTGGGATCAAATTTTATTATAACTTCTCTTCCTATACTTTAGCCCACCCTTGAACCCCTACACTTTTTAGTCTATAGGTAAAGTTTACTTACATAAAGCTCATTTTGCCAATGAGTAAACTAGCAATTTGGTCCTTGAAAATAACTTGCAATTACAATTTAGTCCCTGAATTTATTTTAACATACAAGTTAGTCCTTAAAATTTTAAAACACATAGCAACTTAGTCCTTATGTTATTTCTCCTTCCAAAATTAAACAGTAACACGTGATGTGGCATATTAAGTGCTTACGTATACCGTTAAATGCCACATGGTAGGTTACTTCACATACGTAACCCTTCCAACTACATCATTTAGGTGAGAAATATGAAACTCGACCCCCTCAGGATCTCTTAACTGACCAAGCAGACCTTACTCCTAACTCATTACCCCTCAGTTCACCAACTGACCGATCCCCTTAACAGTTTTCCCATCAACTCAACTGACTGAACTTACACTTAACCGATCAGTTATTACCTGATATGTGACATTTAATAGTACATGTAAGCACTTAACATGTAACATCACATATTACCGTTTAATTTAGGAAGAAAAGATAACATATTACCTTTTAATTTGAGAAGGAAAGATAATAAAAGGACTAACTTGCTATGTGTTTTAAAATTTTAAGGACTAACTTATATGTAAAAATAAATTCAGGGACTAAATTGCAAGTGTAAGCCACTTTCAGGGACCAAATTGCTAGTTTACTATTTTGGCAATTGTACCGCACATCATGATTAAGAAATTCACATTTGGTCTCGCTTTCATTTACCCTTCGATATGTTATTCTCTTACAAATTTATTTTTCCGCCCACGTGTATATACTTTCATTCTTTCAGAAATTTATTCCCCGCGTAAGTGCACTTTTTTCTCTGTCAAAAAGTTAATTTCCCGCCTAAATGTACTACTCTCCCTTTCTCAAAATTTATTTTTTGGTGCACTACTCACACTCTCAAAAAATTATTTTCCCACCTAAGTACATTATTCTCCTTCATCATTAATTGAATTTTCATCAAAAAATATTTCCCCCCTTCATTTCCCTCCTCTAATAAGCCCTTCTACATCTAAAAGTTAATTTAGAATTTCAGACAACCCTCCGAAACTATCTGAAGATTCTGAACAACCCTCACCAGAAGTCTAAACCCCCCTTCTTCTCACCCTCACACCCTCCCAAAGCTTCTCGAACTTTGCTCCATTTTCCACACCTTTTCCCAAACCAAGCAAGTTCACGCCTTTGGCCTTTTCAAGCACCACGGCACCACTCCACCAAACATCGCCATACCACCAGTGCACCACCTGATCATTGGCGTATGGTTGAGGAGATGAGCGTGAGGGTCGTCTTCAAAGGCAGGGACCATAGTAGTGTTGGGTTGGCATATAAAGTCCCACATTGGTGGGATCTTGAAAATGGGTAGGTAAGAAACACTATAAATAGAGACCTTCCCCTTATTATCAAAACACACCAAAAACAAGCCTTCTATCTCTTCTAAGGCCTTGTATTCTTCTCTCTCTTGTATTCTTTCAGAGTAATATATTTGTAGTGGTGTCCGAGGACGTAGGCATAATTAGCCGAACCTCGTTAAATCTTGGTGTTTTCTTTGTTTGCTTTTCTGCTTCTTATTTATCATTGTTAGCCATTGTTAAATTTGCTATTGGTGGAAAAATAGCTCGAATTTCCACAACAATTGGTATCAAGAGCTTTTGGTTGCGATTTCTCTTGAAATTTTAGTATGCTCTGTGGTTGCGGTTTTAACTGATCTTCCACATCAGAAAAAAATTTCTTGAGATATTTTTTGTTGTAATCTGGTGTTAAAATTGCTAGTAATATATTGTCTAAATTAAGTGCATGTCTAGGAAAGTTCTGTCTAAGGAGACTGGGTTTTAAGTGGGACCGTTGTGACCTCTCCAGTCTTTCCTGGGAATTTTTCCTGGTGCATTTTTTTCAGGCAAAATTATTACTGGTAATTTTTTCACTTTTGAGCAAAAATGGCTGATGATAAGGAGCAGACTCAGAAAGCCACAGTTTCCACTAAATCAACTTCGGCAGCTTCTTCGTCGTCAATTTTGACGAGATTTGCTGCGCCAAATGCAAGATTTGCGGTGGAGATTTTTGACGGTACGGGTCATTTTGGAATGTGGCAAGGTGAAGTTCTAGACGCGCTTTTCCAGCAAGGTCTAGACATTGCTATTGAAGAGGAGAAACCAGATGAAATTGAAGAAAAAGAATGGAAGACCATCAATCGGTTGGCGTGTGGTACTATTCGATCATGCCTTTCCAGAGAGCAGAAATATTCTTTCTCAAAGGAAATTTCTGCAAGTAAGCTGTGGAAGGCACTGGAGGAGAAATTCCTGAAGAAGAGCGGTCACAATAAACTCTTTATGAAGAAGAAATTGTTCCGGTTTAGTTATCAACCGGGTACCACCATGAACGATCATATTACTGCTTTTAACAAGGCAGTAGCTGATTTGAGAAATCTTGATGAAACCTTCAAAGATGAAGATCTGGCATTGATGTTGCTGTTTTCACTTCCTGAAGAGTATGAATTTATAGAAACAATGTTACTTCATGGGAAAGAGAAAGTTTCCCTCAGTGAAGTATGTAGTACTCTATATAGTCATGAATTGAGAAAAAAAGACAGGGAGGAAAGCAAGCATGCAGAGGTGGTTGCAGAAGCACTGGTAGCTAGAGGCAGACCACAAGGCCAGAAAAAGGGAAGAAGAGGAAGATCTCAGTCGAGAGGTAGACCGAGTAAAGATGAATGTGCCTTTTGCAGAGAAAAGGGGCACTGGAAGAAAGATTGCCCGAAATTGAAAAATAAGGGCAAAGTTGACAAAGGCAAAGCTGTTGCAGAAGCATGTGCTGCTGAGTACAGTGATGAAGATTCAGATCTTTCACTGGTTGCAACAACCTCCACAAGGCGATCTGACAAATGGTTGTTTGACTCAGCGTGTAACCAACATATTTGTCATATCCGGGAATGGTTCTTTGAGTTCAAAGAAATAGACGGTGGAGTTGTTTACATGGGCAACGACACATTTTGTGAAACAACTGGAATTGGTTCAGTCTACTTAAAGAACCATGATGGATCAACTAGAGTTTTGACAGAGGTTAGGTATGTACCTGACATGAAGAAGAATCTCATCTCTTTGGGAGTCCTAGAATCCAAAGGATTGACGGTGACAATGCGAGATGGAGTTTTAAAAATAGTCTCTGGAGCTCTGGTGATGTTGAAAGGCACCCGGAAAAATAATTTGTATTACTATGATGGTAATACAATTGTTGGGACAGCTGCAGTTGCAACTCTTGATGATGAAGGGTCAGATGCAACTAAATTGTGGCACATGCGATTGGGGCACGCAGGTGAAAAATCCTTGCAAATTCTGGCGAAGCAAGGATTATTGAAAGATGTGAAAACCTGTAAGCTGAATTTCTGCGAGCATTGCGTGATGGGCAAGCAGAAGAGAGTGAAATTTGGCACTGCAATCCATGATACCAAGGGTATTTTGGATTATGTTCACTCTGATGTGTGGGGTCCTTCCAAGACGGCTTCTTTGGGAGGAAAACACTATTATGTTACTTTTGTTGATGACTTCTCTCGAAGAGTGTGGGTGTACACTATGAAGTCAAAGGATGAAGTGTTAGATTGTTTCCTTAAATGGAAAAAGATGATAGAAACTCAGACTGGCAAAAAGATCAAACGACTTAGAACAGACAATGGAGGTGAATATCGTAGTGATCCGTTTGATAAACTTTGTCAAGATGAAGGCATTGTGAGACACTTTACAGTTAGACATACACCACAGCAGAACGGGGTGGCTGAACGGATGAACCGGACATTGCTGGAGAAAGTTCGGTGTATGCTGTCCAATGCTGAGTTGGGCAGACAATTTTGGGCTGAGGCTGTGAAATATGCAAGCCATCTTGTTAATCGTTTACCATCAAGTGCAATTGGTGGTAAAACACCTTTGGAGGTTTGGTCTGGAAAACTTGTTACTGATTATGATTCTTTACATGTGTTTGGTTCTGCTGCGTATTATCATGTAAAGGAATCGAAGTTGGATCCAAGAGCCAAGAAAGCGTTTTTTATGGGGATCACTACCGGTGTTAAAGGATACCGCCTCTGGTGTCCTGAAACAAATAAGATAATCTTTAGCAGGGATGTCACCTTTGATGAATCTGCCATGCTGAAGAAAGATGACATTCAACAGATCAATAATGCTCCGCAGCAGGTGGAGTTTGAAAGGAGAATTGACCCAGTAATGTATAAAGATGGAGAAACTCCTATGGCAGAAGAGGAGTTAAATGAAGAAGAGGTTTCAACCCAAGAATCTCACCAGCAAGAAGAACCAATTGCATTAAGGAAGCCACAACGGGTAAGACACAAACCTGCTCGATTCAGTGATATGGTGGCTCATGCATCTATAATAGTGAATGACGAAATTCCTACCACTTATCAAGAAGCAATTCAAAGTTCCGAAGATGAAAAGTGGAGGAATGCTATGAATGAAGAGATGCAGTCTCTTCATAAGAATTAGACATGGAAGCTAGCAAGTCTGCCGAAGGGAAAGAAGGCTATTAGATGCAAGTGGATATATGCAAAGAAAGAAGGATTTCCTGACAAGAAAAGCATTCGCTAAAGGCTAAAGGCTATGCTCAGATGGAGGGAATTGACTATAATGAAGTTTTTTCTCCAGTGGTGAAACATTCCTCTATCAGAATTTTATTGGCCTTGGTAGCTCAATTGGATTTGGAACTAGTTCAACTTGATATAAAAACTGCATTTTTACATGGAGACTTGGAGGAGGAAATCTATATGACTCAGCCGGAAGGGTTCAAGGTTGCTGGAAAAGAAAATATGGTATGCAAACTTGAAAAATCATTGTACGGATTGAAGCAATCTCCAAGACAGTGGTACAAAAGATTTGACAAGTTTATGTTGGGGCAGAAGTACACAAGGAGTAAATACGATCATTGTGTGTATTTGCGCAAGCTACAAGATGGATCTTTTATCTATCTTCTTCTTTATGTTGATGATATGTTGATAGCTTCAAGGAATTCTAGGAGAAATTGACAAGCTGAAAGCTCAACTAAAGCAAGAATTTGAGATGAAAGATTTAGGGGAAGCTAAGAAGATTCTCGGCATGGAGATAAATAGAGACAGACGATTGGGGCAACTTCGTCTAACTCAGAAACAATATCTAAGAAAAGTGCTGCAACGTTTTGGCATGAATGACAAATCAAAACCTGTGAGTACTCCGCTTGCTCCTCATATGAAACTTAGTGCTGATTTATCTCCGAAGAATGATGCTGAACGAGAATATATGGCAAAAGTTCCTTATGCAAATGTTGTTGGTAGCTTGATGTATGCTATGGTGTGTACGAGACCTGACATTTCACAAGCAGTTGGGGTTGTGAGCAGGTATATGCATGATCCTGGTAAAGGACATTGGCAAGCTGTCAAATGGATACTACGATACATTCGGAACACCGTGGATGTTGGGTTGTTATTTGAGCAGGATAAAAAGATTGGTCAATATGTAGTTGGATATTGTGATTCCGACTATGCTGGTGATTTGGACAAACGAAGATCAACTACCGGTTATGTGTTTACACTTGCAAAGGCACCGGTTAGTTGGAAGTCTACTTTACAGTCAACAGTTGCTTTGTCTACTACAGAGGCAGAATATATGGCTGTTACAGAGGCTGTTAAGGAGGCTATTTGGCTTCAAGGATTGCTGAAAGACTTGGGAGTTGGTCAGAAGCATGTCAAGGTGCATTGTGACAGTCAGAGTGCTATTTGTTTAGCAAAGAACCAAGTTTATCACGCACGTACGAAGCATATAGACGTTCGATATCATTTCGTAAGGGAGATTCTGGAAGAAGGTGAAATACTACTTCAGAAGATCCAGACAGCTGAAAATCCTGCAGATATGATGACCAAGATAGTGACATCGATCAAGTTTCAACATTGTATGAACTTGATCAATATTATGAAGATTGCAAATGGGTAGCACCATAGGTGCATTTGAAGACACTACTAGAGATAGCATTATTGTGAGAGAAGATTTTGTAACTTTGGGGACTTTATTCGCCAAGGTGGAGATTTGTTGGGTTGGCATATAAAGTCCCACATTGGTGGGATCTTGAAAATGGGTAGGCAAGAAACACTATAAATAGAGACCTTCCCTTTGTTATCAAAACACACCAAAAACAAGCCTTCTATCTCTTCTAAGGCCTTGTATTCTTCTCTCTCTTGTATTCTTTCAAAGTAATATATTTGTAGTGGTGTCCGAGGACGTAGGCATAATTAGCCGAACCTCGTTAAATCTTGGTGTTTTCTTTGTTTGCTTCTCTGCTTCTTATTTATCACTGTTAGCCATTGTTAAATTTGCTATTGGTGGAAAAATAGCTCGAATTTCCACAACAAGTAGCTCAAACTCTAAGTTGCTTTGTTCGGGTACTTTTCCTCTTTCTCTAGTGCAAAGGCTTTGCAAGAATAGGAATATCAAATTTCAAAAGAATCAAAAGTATATTTTACATAGCTTGATTTTTCCATGTCATCCATTACACTTTGGTAGTTTCCTTTGTATGAGTTGTGCTCAAAAGAAAATGAAGAAAAAGACAACCTGAGTTTTTTTTTTTTTTTGACTAAATTAATAATCACGGACATACATAGGAATCAAATAGTGCATGCATACTTGTGAACTTTTTCATATACTTTCTCAAATCCAATCTCGAGAGCGAGAAAATCAAGGAATGATATCCTGAAATCTGAATTGATATATGTTTTCACCAATAGGCAACAACCTCGAATAGTAAAATTTGCAGATTTTCCTGATGCTAGTCTTGTATTTTTTTATGGAGTTGGGGTTTATCTTTTGTAATTTTTTTTCCTTTTTTTCTATTATTTCACTTTAGAGTATTACTTGTCCTCATTCTTGTAAACTTGTTTCTTTTCACTAGTAGGAGTAAGTCTTGCATATCTTGTGTACTTTGGTGCCCCCAAGTTGCACCTTGTAATTGATTGTTACTTATAGAATAGAGTTTGAATACATGTACTTCATATTTTGCTTTCAAATCTATTTCTCTACCTAATGAGTTCTAAGATCCCGTATAGATTGCTGAATGTTGAGGATTTTGGCGTTATAAAGTGGATTGGGAACTATATATTGAACTTCACTTATTACTGCTATTTATCATCTCTTGAACTTCACTTGTGCTTGTGCTACTGCTAATTTTATGTACTTCCGGTTTATTGCTAAGTAATTGAATTTATCAGTGTTTATGCCAAGTTCTGCTTAATTATTGTTCATATACAAAACATATTTTGATATTGGGTTTAAGTGGAAATTTATATGGTGGATTATTGTGATTGCACAGTTTGTGTACATTGTGAAGAGTGAAAGGTGTAAACGTATATGGCAAGGGTTCTCATTGCAAGCCATTTCGGGGGTAAGTTGTCTGCAGCATCTGCAGTGATGTTGTGCCTGGAGACATGGTACTTTCAAATTCTGGTTTTGCTGGCAAGGCTGCTACCTCACCCTGAGTTGGCTCTGGATTCCCTTTCTATTTGGTAAGGGTTTTTTTTTTTCAACTATTTTTTAGCATTCTAGATTTTAACCAGTAATTAATTTTCAACATTTTAGCTTATGCGTCGTGAATATCTCTATGGTTCTCTAGCATCATATATATTCTAATTGATTACCTTTGCATAAAGATTCCACATATATTTTTTTTTAGGAGTTAAAAATTTTCCATTTTATTAATGCATGGTATCGCTCAAAGCAGGAAAATTGGCCTATTTCTTGGACTACATGGTCTCGGAATCCAATAGAGACCTAACTTTTTTTTTTTTTAACCTCCATGGCATTTGGGACAGGTAGTCATCAGATACAGATAATACAACTGAGCTGTGAAAGTTTTTTGTTTTGGATTTAGATCTTGTTACATGAGAGGTCCGAGAGAGAAAAGACAATCATTTTTTAATATTTAAAATATAATTTATTGTTATCTCTTTCTCTCTTCTACAGGACCTCTTTTGTAACTGAGAGGATCCAAATCGGTTGGTTTTGGTTTTTATCCATTTTCTAGTATGCCCCATAATTTTGTCTTCTTGTGCTTTATTGAGTTTCAAGTGGTGCTACTGCTGCACAAAAACTGCTGCCTAGTGCCTGTCTTTGTTACGTATAAATTCAATTATACCCTTCCAGTTCCCGATGTTCTTGAGTGACCATATCCTATCCAAATTTTATTACTGTCCTGTAAAATTGTTTTGTATCATCGTCTACTCTATCAATTTTTAGTTCCTTGCTTATGATCTTGTCAAATATAGTAATCACTAAAAAAAATATAGTAATAACTAAAAAATCTAGAAGGTGAAGTGAATGAAGGATCTTTACAAATTTGCATTGAGAAAATTACTTGAAATTATCTAAAATCTGATTTGTATTTGTGAGTCTTTTTTGTTTTGTTTTGAGTAAGTTATTTGTGACGGCCATTGGCTAGGGTTAAATATGTAGAATATTTGTGACAGTCACTGGTAAAAAAAGATTATTTGCTTACCACATGTTTTGACGGCCACAGTTGCGAAATAAAGCAATACAAATGTAAGAAAATGTGAGAAACAACCAGGCGTGTGTTTAGCATGAACACTCAAACTTCACTATCGCGGGAATTATTCGCATTACGAAAAAAAATTTGGCATTCCAATCTCCTCAAAGTACAACAATTTGACCTTGATAAGAGGTTCACTTTTCCAAACTCAGTTGAACATTTAATCTACTTTAAAGTTACAACAGGACAAAGAATGAATTAACTTGGGATGCAGTCACCTAAAAGCTGACTATGAAACCTCTATATCGAGTCGCTCCTTAATATGTTGTTCACTATTGAAAAAGCCAGGTCCAGCCCGAGAAAAAAGCCTTACCCATCTCAATCATATCTTCAACAGCATATTAACCAATCTTGGATGTCTCTTGGACAGCACAAAGGGAATTACAGGAAAGTTTAAAGAATAGTAACTTGTGAAGAATTAGAAACCAGACAAAGTTAAATTAAATAAATCTATTACAAAGATGTTCACGTCGTGGCTTCCATCAGGGGAAGCAACTAATCCTCTAATCAAGCAGTTACCATCCTCATTTCTGCAAGCATACCCTGCAATAGGAGTATGTCAAGTTAAACCAGTTCCTCAATATAAATCAGCATTTTTTTTTAATGGTTTGAGTAGGAACTAATTGCAATAAGGCATTTAATGAGATACATACACACACATGATGTAGCATGACATGATTAACATCACAAAAAGACAATCTTATCAACAAATCTAACAAGATCGTGCACTATAGTTAAACACTCACTATTTTATCGTCATTACTTCTAAAGGCTATTTCAATCGCACCTTGGGCAACAGCTGGAAGCATATCATCAATTAATAGGCTTAAGTCACATTTTATGTCATTTTTAAGCGTTTCAGTCCAGCTAATGCCTATAGCGTAGCTTGGCTAACCCCCTCATTGAGTTTTCTCAACCTTGTTTGAACATTGCCACGGAAATTTTCTCACACCGGAGATTAAAATAAGAAGGTCAAATAAAAATCAACAAGAATTTATCAGTGGTCCAGAAAACTAAATGACACAAATGAAGTAGCACAAGAACGGTTAAACGACATCGACAAAAAAAAAAAGGAAATGCTCCCCGAAATACAACAACATTCATACAGAAGGAAGTCCATTGGAAATTGACAGACTAAAGCTTTATAAGAAGGCTAGACTTTTAAGAAGACACAGGTAATGCCCATAGATCAATACATTTTACTCGGATGTCAAGGGGCGGGGAGCACCAAGCAATTGCCTTCTCTGCCACGGGTACCCAATAAATTTCAAAAATCACATATTAATCACAATTACATTAATTAACCAAATCAATCAGCTTGAGTTTGAGCCCACAATCTCTAAATGGTTCTTTTAAGGTGGTGGTAGCTAGAAAATGAGATGTGAAATTACTAGAACTTATTACCATATGCTGGATTTGAAGTGAAGAATATGATAAAGGGATCTCTAGATTTGTCCCTTATTTTAATTTAACATTTAACAATAGAAGAAAAAGGTCAATAATCAAAAGTTGCAAGTCACGATTACGCTTAGATTTGTTATTGAACAGTTCATAATTTTCTGGGCTTAGACATCCTCACAGCAACCGAAAGTTCAGTAATATATACTAAGATGTTTCACTCCCTCTAATAAAAAAATAATAATAAATTTAAAAAGAAATTGCTTTACTTTGCTCCCGGTGAACTTTCTAAGCTCGAAATTCTGTTCCTCGCCAAAGTAAATCTCGTAGGGGGTATACCAGAGTCAATTGGTAAGCTTGTCTCGCTTAAGAACTTGAATTTGTCTCAAAACTCCTTGTCTGGTAAAATCCTGAATAGCATTTCGGGATTAACAAGTATGGAGCAAATTGAGCTTTTTGAAAGCCAACTTTCTGGTGAATTTCCCCAAGGTTTAGGATGTGAATTCCATACTTACAGGACCTTCTGGTGATGCGATTGGCGATGACAGCATGGAGCTCATAGAGGATGACGATGAGGAACCGTTTCAGCCCCAGAGAGGGAATTTGGCATTTGTGTTTGAGCTAGATGGTTAAGGGTTTGGAATTCATGAGTTTGCTGAAATATAAGTTGTGCCGAAACATATGATAGTGGGCAGAGGAGCATGCCTTGATGACTGACGGAAGAATGGAGAAGACGGCATGGAGGGCTAGGGAGATGGAGTTCTTCGAACAGTTCAAGGGTTTGATCATATGGACGTGAATTTGACACGTGTATATGTTGATGGGAATAAAGTGTAATAGACAAAAGTTATAAGTAAAAGTTGTAAATTATAGAAAATGCATATGACCGGTTTGCTTTTGTGCATGACTGGTTGGTTTGGTAGTGTTTCGTGATACGTGTAAGGTTTGAATTGGACCACCAAATCATTGTTTCGGTGCAATGACTTACAAATTGCACCATAGACAGTATATATATATATATATGGATGATTAAGTTTTAATTTATTGTTGTTTCAATGAAAAATTTTAAGTCAAGTTATAGTTTATAACTATTTAATGATATTTTTTTATTAAGAATTTTAGGTTAATTTATTATTTATTGGCTATGGATATAAAAAGTAAAGTTGTGTATGAATTTTTTTAATAAAAAAAATGTTTGGCCAAAAATCAATTGGATCGAACTGAATTAAATCGATTGTGATGAGTTTGGTTTGATTTGGTTCTTAAATCAAAAATCAAACCAAATTAGTTGGTTCCGATTATAAAAAAAAAATCAATTGGTTTGGGTTGCATAATATATATATATATATATATATAAAGTTAATACATTTAGAAAGATTGAGAGAATATGAATTTAATTTTAGAAAAAAATTCTTATTTTTAAATTATACTGGAGACTATAAATAAATATTAACTTTATAATAATATATAACATAATATGAATTTTATAATAACATAATATGATGTTTCGGTCTTCTCAACTCACATTACAGAATCATGTTAATACTGAAAGCTTGATTTTATAAAATCTAAACAACTGTAAGTATATATGATCAAATGGTAAGTGTACATTTTTATTTGCTTGGAAAGTATTTCCTATTCCACCATACGAATAGACATAATTTGGACGAAGACTTAAAAAATGAAGACTTGTGGTCCGGTGGTAAGATAGACTATAGGTGTAGAATTTAGAAAGATACCATGCTTCTTTGTGAGTCCTCTAATTGTCTTTTTATGCGGAAAAAATAATCTTTTTCCATTCAAACTCGAATTCAATCAGCTAGCAAGAAGTCAAGAACTATATAACAACATTTCCTAGTCATGATAATGAAAACTTAGAACTGTATGACACGCATAACTTTATTTTGTTGAATTAAAAAGAGAATGAAAATAAATGGATTGGAATGAAATAGTCATTCCTTTTTAAGAGAACAAAATGATAGTAGATGATATGCATGTTATTCCAATATTATCACTCAAGATGTCACTAGTATGTTTGAGATTTAAAAGGGCAAATAGAAACTCATCTAAAACATTAGATCAAGGGATCTCTATAATCTTATTTTAATCCCTTCAACTAATTGAATCAACTCACTATGACAACATGTTTTCGTTCCACTTTTATATTAATTAGTAATGCACAGGCAGAAAATTTTAACAGAATTCAGTTAGAATTTTCTTATGATTCAATGGTATTATGCGATAACTCAAAGTAATGTGGATCACTCATCTATCCAAAAATTAATAACAATGTTAACTCATTCGAATAAATTTTTTGACTATCTAATATTTTCTTATCTTAATTCGGTTCCATCATGGTAGATAGATATTTATCAAAGACTACAGATCACACAGAGTGGAAGTCTTTACAGGAGATATGGGTTTTTTTACCCGTTTGGTGTAAATGGAAAGTATAATTTCCAGTTTAGTGCAGGTTGAAAAATAATTCCTAACTTGATGTAGTTTGAACAGTGAGTCGTAATTTATGGGCACGACTTATAATAAGTCATGGTCATGACCATGACTTGGGGTTACACTAAATTTTTGACAAGTAAGTCGTGACTTGTGGCCACGACTTAGGGTTAATCTGTTTTTTAATTTTTTATCAAAGTCGTGGCTCAAGGCCACGACTTGACAGTTTTTTAATATTAATGTATATAAAGTCATTGTTGTCACCCTCTTGCTCATCTTGGTTGCCCATGTGTATATCACCTCGTTGTGGCACTTGGCCAGAATGGTGTCGGTGCTGGAACCGGTTTATGGATATGCAGTAATGAAGAGGAGCTATGCATTGTTGAAGAATGTAGCTAGAGTCTCTTAGAAATTTTATACTATAGAATCAAGAACTAATCTCATACATGATAGTCATATTATTATCATTATAAAAGCTTGTATAAAGATGGAAATTTTGATTAATTAGCAGGTACAAGGCTAGTAATATATACATGATGGGTGAGAAGTTTGAAATTCAAACTTCAAATTAAACGAGCAGTTACACCATATTTACAGCAAATAATTCTAAAGACAAAATGTTAGGTGATTTACATATTTATTACACTAATAATCATGTTATAGAAGACATAATTTGGACGAAGACTTAAAAAATGTAGACTTGTGGTCCGTTGGTAAGATAGACCATAGGTGTAGAATTTAGAAAGCTCCCACGCTTCTTTGTAAGCCCTTCTAATTTTCTTTTTATGTGGAAAAAAATAATCTTTTGCCATTCAAACTCGAATTCAATCGGTAGGAAGTCAAGAAATATATAACAACCTTTCCTAGTCATGAGAAAGAAAGCTTAGAACGTGTTTGACACGTAAAACTTTATTTTCTTGAATTAAAAGGAGAATGCAAATTAAATGGATTACTATGAAATAGTCATTCTTTTTTGTGTGAACAAAATGATATAGTAGATGATATGCATGTTATTCCAATATTATCGGTCAAGATGCCACTAGTATGTTTGAGATTTAAAAGGGAATCTAAAAGCTCACCTAAAAGATTAAATCAAGGGATCTCCATAATCTTATCCAAATCCGTTCAACTAATTGAATCAACTCAATTTGATATATAATCATTCTTATTTAAGTATATGATAGCATGTTTTTGCTCCACTTTTATATTAATTAGTAATGTTGTACAGCTAAAAAATTTGACAGAATTCAACCAGAATTTTGTCAAGAATATTCAAGAGTATGGTTAGATAACTCAAAATAATGTAAACCACTCATCTATCCAAAAGTTAATATGAATGTCAACTTATTTTGGTAAAAATTCTGACTATCTAATATTTTCCTATATTAGTTCAATTCCATCACGGTGGATGGATGTTTATCAAAGACTACACAGAGTGGAAATTTTACGGGAGATGTGGATTTTGAGTATATGAAGGAGAATCTAGAAAAGTCACTAGTATCAAATTTCCACTAAATAAATTGGCCCTTTCAATTTTAATTTTCCTATATTAGTTCAATTCCATCACAATGGATGGATGTTTATCAAAAACTACACAGAATGGAAACTTTACAAGAGATGTGGATTTTGAGTATATGACGGGGAATCTAGAAAAGTCACTAGTATCAAATTTCCACTAAATAAATTGGGCCCTTTCAATTTTAATCGAGTATTAGTGACATAGTCAATTCTATGTATGTGTAAAATGAAAGGATTGCACGGTGAATCAAACACACAGCGGAACAAGATAAAAGCAATCCTAGATAATCATTTTGTGTTCAAAATTCATTTTAGCATTAAGAAGATAAAATAAAAATACCTAGCAGAGGATTCTTGATACTTTAAAATTTTCTTGGATTGCACGAAGACTCTATGTGTATCCACACCGAGACCAAGCCTTGCTATCAACTCCTTTGAAACCTGGAATTTACACAAATAAAACTGAAGAAAATAACCAGAGCAATAAGGCGTACCTTCTATTGCTTACTAGTATGTTTATATAGAAGTTTCACTTTGTGCTACACGGCTGTTGTACTTTTTAAATTCAATAAAAATCATTTTATTGATTATTTAATTGCAACAAGAACGTTGCTGTATTTTAATAGCCATAAAACTATTTTACTCATTGGTTTAAAACACCAAATAAAGGTATCCAAACGGAAAAGAAATAACAGCTGTAGGCTTTCTTCAATCTATTAATCCTATCTAATAGGATTTAATCCATTTGTATATTGGCAACAAAAACACGTGTCTTATATGAAATAAAAACAGACATGTAATTATCACCAAATTAAACAACCGTGCAGCACTTTTAAATCCAATCAAATGTGATTTAATTCATTAATGACTTGGTATATATCTTGCAACCATTGATGTCTTGCTTTACAACGTTACAAAATGCTTAAACTTTGAAACTTCTGATTTTTGTACTCCAAATAGAATTTCTTCAGATTATTGTGTCATATATTAATTATATTCTACTAGCAAAGAATATAATAATATTCCATTTCGATCAAAAAATTTATTTATTTGATTAAATTAAATTCTCTAATTTAATTATCAAATAATAAATTAAATAATCCTTTAGCAAAGATTGGAACACTCGTTAGTGTGTGACCCTATAGGTTCAATACTAAACCGGTAGTAAATTAGTCAAACCAAATTACTAATCAAGGTTGGTGTCTAACAACACTCTTTAATGACCAGATAACATGAAGTAATATCTTTCAATCTTCAAAAACCTTTAGAAGAATAATGTAATATTTCCTTCCATCATTCCAGCTCTGAGTTAACCTTAGAGTATGGTATAACTGTCAAACCCTAATAGGAAAACTTTATATCTTATAACTAACTAGTGAATGACTTAAGAAACTCATTTATTCATTCATTCAATTGCCCCTGGCCAAGGTCTTAATTTTGTTGTTATAATCATAGAGCTCAAACTCATTATCGAGAGTCGATAGATTCCTTCTTGATATATCATTAATCCTACAAGTATTTAGTCCTACTAATCAATTAATTTGAGACACCTATGTTAACTTTGTATTAGGCTTTATTAGATGTTTATTGTACCCAATATTAATATTTTAGATGAGTTTAATGTTGTTGGGCTTCATTGAACTTTAATGCAAATTGTGAATAATTTTTGGATTTTGATGCATTTTGAATTTTCTTCCTTGGTTAGGCCATAACTTGAGACTCGGTGATCCATTTGAGGTGATCTTGGTGTCTTTGGAAAGCTAAGACAAGGCTCTACAAGTTTCATGAAGAACTCAAGAGCTGAATCGGACTTCTAAATGTCCAAAATATCCCTGCAATACAGAGTGGGTTTGCTATTACAGAAATCTAGGCAGTGTGTACATATTGGACTATATAGTGGGCTATAGGCCTCCTCTTGGGCTGAAATTTGGCCATTGGAAAGATAAGACCCATATCGCCAACTTTACTGAAGACCATTTAGTCAATAGATGTCGTTTTAGACATGATTATGAAGCAACAAGTTGGTTTGAATTTGGAAACACGTTCTTCCAACCTAACTTGAGGTAGGTGCAGTGTTTTTGGCATTTCTGGAGTTCTAAAAGTCCAAATTGCATGATTCCAATTGCAAAATTTCAAAGAGACAACTGGCTACAACTTTCATGAAGACCTCCAATCCAAAATGCACCGTCTAGGTCATGAAATTGAAGCTAGAAGTCAGATAAGAGTTGTTGACTAAAAGCCACCAACCATACACCAACCCACCTACCATGCACCAACCCACCAACCATGCATCAAGCTTCCATATTTGACAATTTTCATAATTTTACAACTTGTATTTAGATTATGTACATGTACAAATTGGCTTCTAGGATTAGTATAAATAGAGCCAACCTCTTTTTATTAGAATAATTCAATTTTAAGTAAGTTTCAAGAAAGTTTGAGTATTTGTGAGAGTTTTCTTTCTCTTCTTCTCTATTCTCTTTACAATTTCATTTTTGTTCTTTTATTTCTGAGTTCTTCCTTCCCATCCATGGAAGACTAGGCTCTTATAATCAATCCAAGGGATTAGCCATCTTGATGTTTAATTTGGAGATCTTGTTTCGCTTGTTCATATTGCTTAATTGTTATTCAAGTTTCTATTCTTCCTCTTTTGATTTTTATCTAGATTAAATTTCTTAATTTGATTTAGATGTTGATGTGATAATAGCTTTATTATCATGTGTTCAAAGAGGATCACAAAGAATAAATAATTTATTAAAGTTTTTTGATGGATTGTTTAGCTTGGTTAAATTCTGGATCTTAAGTTAATCTATGTTTGGATGGTGCTTACTTTATCTAACATTGGTTAATTAAATCCTAGATGCTTATCTAGTAGAGGATGCTTGGATCATGTTGAGGCGTCTTGATGTGATCTAAGGCCAAGAACATGGTTAGCGATTAAGTGAATTCCTTGTGATAAATGATGAGTTAAACTCAAAATCGGTAAATTTCCTTGGATTAGTTGCTTCTTTATATTTGTTTACAACTTTAAGTCTTGTACTTTTTCAATCTTATTAATCAACAACAAAACCCCCATTTTAATTATCTTAATCTGATTAAATCTTTGTTCTTTTTGGATCCTTGAGAGACGATTCGGGTCATTCTCTATACTACAAATTAGTTTGTGAACCGGTAATTTTTATTATTTGACGGGTCTCGACAACCTCTTGTCACCTACCCAATATCCATTCAACTAGTGTCTTAGGACATTAGGTGTTCAGAATCAAAGTATAATAAATAACTTGTTAATTACTATGATAATCTCAGGTCAAAGGAAAAAGTTTACACCATGATCTTCATGAGAATATCATATTGACAATTTAACGGTAATAAATACCATTAGGATTTCTCAGTTGAGTCAGTTCAATGATTATATCTCCATATGCATCATCTATATATGTGATTTAATAAATGAGATCTATTAATCTCCATCCAATGGAGACCATCACATATATATTGATCTATCCGGATCACTAATATCGTATTCTTAATGATCCTATAATCAAGAACCCTTTTGATTAAATTATAAAAGAAAACTTGTCTCTCATTATCATGATCTCTATCACGATGACAAGTGTATAAATTTAATCAAGGACCTTGTAATATTAATTAAATGAAAAATAAAGCATAATAAAATGAATGCCACATAATTTATCAAAATAAAGTGACTAAAATCAATTCAAAAATTACACAATAGATTGGATCTAGGGCATACTGATTTTCTTAACATAAAACACTAAAAATTTAAAATAATTTAAAATTTTAAAATAAAACATAACTAAAGACATTTGATATATATATATATATATATATAAATTCAATGTTTTTTTATAGTCAATCGTATAATGTAAAATAATTTTTTTAATAAAATTTTCTTGCTAATACTCGATTAAAATTGAAAGGGCTCAATTTATTTAGTGGAAATTTGATACTAGTGACTTTTCTAGATTCCTCGTCATATATTCAAAATCCACATCTCCTGTATTAAAAAAAGTCACAAGTATCAAATTTCTACTAAATAAATTGGCCCTTCCAATTTTAATCAAGTATTAGCAAGAAAATTTTATTAAAAAAATTATTTTACATTATACGATTGACTATAAAAAAATATTGAATTTATATACATATATCAAATGTCTTTAGTTATATTTTATTTTAAAATTTTAAATTATTTTAAATTATTTTAAATTTTCAGTGTTTTACACATCCATATATGAGTGGAAACTAATGTATGCTTCAAATCGATTCGATGCATAAAAATAGAAAACATGCATGAATATGATGATGTATATTTAGCAAGAAAATTATTAAATTAAAAAAAGTGAGTTTACACAAGCATAACGGGAAATTAAAAAAGATAATGATAGAATAAATATGGCATGGAATAAATGTGTAAATATGACTTGTATAATAATATAATATGATATTAATTACTATATTTCGAACATGTAAATATGCCTTTATGCAACATGACTTTGTTCCATCACGGCCCATGAAATGTTTAAGGAAGATTGACTCAAAATGGAAGACTTTAGGTGATGATGCTTTGAGTCGGACTGAAATCTAGCATGGTCCCTAAACATCAGTTTCCACTAAATAGCTTGAGTCCTTTCAATTTAAAACTAGTGGAAAAGTCTGATTCTAGAAATTAATTAGTTGTGAATCTGGATGTGAGTCAAAATGTAAATTTTTTAAAATAACTTTAAATTTTGAATAATTAAAAAAAAACAAAAAATTAAAGTAAATAAAAATAATAAGTTGCTATGATAAGGTAAGGCACTAAAGGTGAGTTGTCAATTTAATAAATGATTGTTTATTAAATTCAATCATTTATTAAATGTTAGTTTTACAATAAATTATTAGAAGTCTATTAAATATCAACACTGTTATATATCACGAATGAGAATTTATGAAATGTTTCACAAAAGAGGTGACAAACTGTTCGTGACAACTTTGTTTAGTAATAATTAACATTTTTCTTTAAATATAATGAGTACGTCAATAAATAACAGTACTTAGCTTGGAAAAAAAATAAGTATTGGAGTAAATCACATGTGAAAATCTAATTTTAGGAAAAAAATAATTTATTTTAGATGAATGTAAGGATTTTTTACCCAATATATCTTAAAATTAATGCTAATATACAATTTTCAAAAGAAATTATTAATTATTTGATTACATGCTGATTCTTATTAAATTTTTATTTTATCATGCAAGATTATAACATTAGTTAATTATGAAGTTTATGTTATCATCCCATTGTTCTTTTCTTTTGCTGCCGTGTTAATGGAACAAATTACAGTGCTGTGATTTTTTACTAATGGAATTAACGGTTTGTACTAGCCAAACTAATAATAGTAGAAATTTATGCTAACAAAACTAACCAATCACATGGTATGGAAGTAAAGTAACCAAATCGAAATTACAGTATCACACAATTAATAGACAAACTGAGTTTAACCCAAATAATAAATAAACTCAAGATAATAAAGGATACATGCCCTCTTGGGTCTTGGCCCCCTCCTTCTGTCTTTGGGTTATAATAGGCTTTTACTTCTACAATAAATCTAGAGAAAGACGTTCTTTTAATTTAAAAACTTTTTTAAACACAAAATAAATTAATTCAAACATCCATTAAATTTATCATACAAGATAAATAAAAACATTGGTGAATTATGAATTTCATGGTCATTAAATTTTAGATGAATGTGGGATATTTAGCCCCAATATTTTATTATATTAATTATTGTTCAATTTTAATTTGTATATTTTAATTATTTTATTTTAATTTTAATAGAAAAAATTATAATCAAAATATTTAAGAAAGAGCTTTTGACTTAAAAAATTTTTGAAATGAAAAATAAATTAATCTAAAAATGCACTAATTAAATTTATCATCCAAGATTAATAATATTGGTGAACTATGAATTTCATGTTATTTCTCACATAGTTATTTTCTTTTGTTGTTGTGTCTTGACAGTATGCTTTGAATGTTCCTTCTCATGTCAATGAGATCTTTCAACAACTTGTATTTTTGGACAGCCTGTGTCAAAGGAGTAAAGAAGACTTTAAAAGTTATAACTTGTACATAACGTTAATTAACATTACGACAAAATGTACAAATCGTTCTTTTTATAATTTTATGTGGAAAATTAGTCTGATACCTTTCAAAACTCTTCATCAATCAGCTAGTGCGAACCAGACATAGCCTCTATAACAACCTTATCTGTTCAAGATTATTGAAAACAAAAAATTTAAGTTAATTAGTTGCAGCAAGAGTATCTTCCAAATAATTTTTGCGTCAATTAAAATCAAATCTCTCTCAAAATGATCTCAAGAGCCCATCGCTAATTAATTAATAGGTTTAAGTTAATGATGGGAAAGTTAAAAAAAATCAAAATTAATGAAGACAAAAATAGGAGGTTATAGCCACTGCATAGTACACAAGTGCCAATATAAGTGCAAGCAATTTTCAATATTTTTTGTTTTTTTTAATATTTAGTGGTTAAATTGCAATCCAATTCATAGTACAAATTTTCATGGGAAGAAATTAACATTATACAACTGGAAACCTTTAAATGTACATGTCTACTAACTGAAGATTTTTACGGAATTTTTTTGACTTCATCCTTTAAGTAAATTTTAGCACATGAGGCCCTCGTATATATCTTCTATCCTATAATAATAGATAATAAATTTATATATGCACAGTGTTCAGTTTGTTTTTAAAAAAAAAGAAAAAAAATTGAAGAAGAAAGAAATTGACAACCAAAATGGCGATAGGAAAAAGGCATCTCAAAAATAGACTTTACATTCCATAATTGATGTCCATTTATCATTTTTGTTTTTTGCTTGCTTGCCTTTACTCAACATCAGTTTGTCTATTGTCTGACAGTCACTAAAGATCAGTTAACACTAAATATTCTGGGGGCCGTCTTTTCAATTTTTAACGAATGGAAAAGTCTAATTATTAAAATTATCTAGTAGTGACAACTTAGTTCAGGTATGAGTAAAAAGTTAACAATTTTAAATAATTAAAAATATTTCAATAAAGGTAGTTTATATATATATATATATATATATATATAAAGAAAAAGTGAGAGAATATGAATTTAATTTTAGTAAAAAAAAAATTATTTTAGAATTCTACTGTGGTCCGTTGGTAAGATAGGCCATAGGTGTAGAACTTAAAAAGCTCTTACACTTCTTTGTGAGCCCCTCTAATATTTTTTTATGTGGAAAAAATAATCTTTTGCCATTCAAATTCAAATTCCATCAACTAGCAAGAAGACAGGAACTATATATAGCGACATTTCCTAATCATGATAATGAAAACTTAGAACATGTTTGACACGCAGAAATTTATTTTGTTGAATTAAAAAGAGAATGCAATTTAAATGGATTGATATGAAATAGTCATTCTTTTTTGTGTGAACAAAATGATATAGTAGATGATATGCATGCTATTCCAATATTATCAGTCAAGATGTCACTAATATGTTTGGGGTTTAAAAGGGAATATAGAAACTCACCTAAAATATTAGATCAAGGGATCTTTATAATCTTATATAAATCCCTTCAACTAATTGAATCAACTCATTTTGATATATAATCATTCTTATTTAAGTATTTACTAGCATGTTTTTGCTCCACTTTCATACTAATTAGTAATGTTGTCTATCTAAAACAAATTGGCAGAATGCAGCCAGAATTTTGCCAATAGTTTTTAATGGTATTGTTAGATAATTAAAAGTGATGTAAATTGCTCATTTATCCAAAAATTAATAACAATGTCAATTCATTTTTGTTAAAAATTATGATAAAAAATTTCTAACTATTTAATATTTTCTTATATTATTTCAGTTCCATCATGGTCGATTGATATTTATCAAAGACCACACAAAGTGGAAGACTTTACTTTACATGAGATGTGGATTTTGAGTATATGAGGAATTTAGGAAAGTCACTAGTATCAAATTTTCACTAAATAAATTGAGCCCTTTCAATTTTAATCGAGTATTAGTAACACATTCAATTCTATGTATGAATAAAATACCAAAATCTTTAAATAATTTAAAATTTTAAAATGAAAGCATATATAAAGACATTTGATTATATATATATATGTGCGCGCGCCCGCGTGCTACGTACGAATCGATTCAATGCATAAAAATAGAAACATGCATGAATATGATGATGTATATTTAGCTAGAAAATTGTTAGATTAAAAAAAGAGAGTTTACACAAGCATAACGTGAAATTAAAAAGATAATGATAGAATAAATATGGCATGGAATAAATGTGTAAATATGACTTGTATAATAACATAATATGATATTAATTACTATATTTCGAACATGTAAATATGCCTTTATGCAACATGACTTATACAAAGTAGAAGACTTTAAGTGATGAGGATTTGAATCTGACTGGAAATCTGGCATCGTCCCTATACATTAATGTCCACTAAATAGCCTGAGTCCTTTTAATTTAAAACTAGTGGAAAAGTCTGATTATAGAAATTAATTATGAATCTAGATGAGTCAAAATTTAAAATTTTTAAAAAACTTTAAATTTTGAATATTTTTTAAAAAATAAAAATTAAAGGAAATAAAAACAGTGAGTTGTCAAACCATTTATTATTACAAGAAATGATTAGAAATGTATTAAATATCATCACTGCTATAAATCAGTATACCACGAATGAGAATTTGTGAAATGTTTCACAAAAGACGTGGCAAACAGCACGCCACTCAGTCATACTGCTCCAATCCAAAATGTAACAAATTGTGACAAACATAAATTAAAATAAAGAGTAAAAAAACCATTTCAACACACTCCAGCATCGTTTGTAACCACTTCGTTTCGTAATAATTAGTATTTTTCATTAAATATAATCAGTACGTCTATGAGAGTAAACTACATGTGAAAATCTAATTTTAGAAAGAAATACTTTAGTTTAGATGAATGTAAGGAGTTTTTACCCAACATATCTTAAAATTAATGCTAATATACAATTTTCAAAAGAAATTATTAATTATTTGATCATATGCTGATTCTTATTAAATTTTAAATTTATCATGCAAGATAAATAACATTGGTTAATTATATATATATATATATATAAAGAAAAAGTAGGAGGATATGATTTTTTTTGGTAAAAAAAATTATTTTAGAGTTATACGAGAGACTATAAATAAATATTAACTTTGTAATTGTATATAGATCTTCTACGACTAGATTCAATGCATAAAAATAAAGGGGAAATGAATATGATATTAATTTAACAAGAAAAGTATTAGATTAAAAAAAGAGAATTTATACACAAGCATCACGTGAAACAGATAAGATGGAAACAAAATAATGTATAAACATAATATCTTTTGTGTAATAATATATAATATGTTTTGTTTCGGGCTTTTCAACTCACATTACATAACCACCATGTTCATATTGAAAGGTTGAATTTAGAGAATCTAAACAACTATAAGCATATTTTCCTATATAAGATATCCCACTTTAGTTTTGGAGGATTTTGAATAATTAATTAATTTCTTTAAATATTTAGCCAAAGTTTAAACTCAAGTAATAAAGGAAAGGAGTATACATTCTCAATCACTAAGCACTAAGCCAGTCCTTAAGTACTTGTAAGTATATATGGAAAATGCAGTTTTTTATTTGTTTGGAAATTATTTTATATTTTTAATTTAAAATACTCTAGTAGATTAAATTAATGGATATTTCATTTATATACAACTCTAACAATATTGCATAATTATAATTTTGATGGCATGATTTAAAAAATCTAAAAAACTGTAATTATATATATATATATGATAAAATAATATGTAAATATTTTTATTTGATTGAAAAGTATTTTTATACTTTTATTTTGAGATATAGTTAAGAAGTCCAAAACAATTATTTATTAATTAAAAAAATTTATGATCATATTAGTAGTGTAAACTTGTAATCTAAAGATAAATTTTTGAAACATGTCCTGTAAAATGTTATTAATATTATTGTGTTGTATATATAAATTAAAATCAATCTCACCACAATGAATAGATTTATACATATATGATGAAAATTTGGTGAAATAGACTAGTAAATTAGAAGTTTTCGTAATTAATACAAATAATGGTCATTAAATTATAGATGAATTGAATGTGAACATTTCGCTTCAATATACTTTAAAATTTAATTTTAATACACACTTTTCAAAAGAAATTATTAATTTAATTATATACGGATTGTTTTTAAACTATAAATTTATCATGCAAGATGAATAACATTAGTGAGTTATGAAATTAATGTTATGCATTTCATAGTTGTTTTTCTTTATTATTGTGTCATAACAATATGCGTTAAATGTTCCATCTCTCAAATTAGCCTTATACATTTGAACAGTCTTGGTGGAAGACTTTAAAAGTGAAGATTGTGAATTTGTGAAATGATAGAGAATAGGCGTAGAATTAAACAAGTTTCTAGCCGCATACTCTGTGTGAGCCCCTTTAATTGTCATTTTATGTGGAAAAATAATCTTTTATCATTCAAATTTGAATTCAATCAGCTAGTTAATATCCTACAACAACCTTTTTCTAGTCATGATAATGAAAACTTATAACTTGTTTGATACGCGGAATGATATTTTGTTGAATTTAAATGAAACCGAAAATGAAATGAAATGAATAATGGAGTAGTCATTCTTACTGGGAGTTAAATAAGAGATGTGGATTGTGAGTCTGACGGAGAATATTCTAGCATAGTCACTAAACATCAAATTTCCACTAAATATCCTAGGCCTATTTAATTTTTAAACGAGTGGAATAGTTTAATTTCATATTTAACAAGAAAATTGTTAGATTTAAGAGAAGACTTTACACAAGCATCAATCACGTAAAATTCAAAATATGAAAATATAATTAAGTATAATATGTCATGGACCATCAAATAATTTGTTGAGGGTGATAAGTGATTTTAATTTCATATGTCAAGTCAAATATTCAATTTTTGTAGTTGTGAAGGACTCATAATTATTATATTCTCAAGTCCAAACCAGATTAGTCTCATACCCAAAGGATATGAAGATACTTGTAGTTTCAACTAATAGTTTAATTTTTATTCACTATCAGTGTAAAGTTTTTTTACACTATTATCCAATCATGTATTGTCAAATCAGTAAAAGAGTTGACTATCACAGCAGCTATCTAGAAAGTCTAACTATTTTAATGATTTAGCAACACATGATTGGATGACAATATAAAAAACTTTACACTGACAGTGAATAGAAATTAAATCCTTAAACTAAAAAAAAATATTACATGAAATAAATGCATCTGTAAATATAACTTGTATATATAATAACATATATAATATGATGTTTCGGACTTTTCAACTCTCACATTACATAATTACGTGGGGCTTAGCCTTGAAATTCCATCAACAGGGACAAAATTTGGTGAGCATCTGCAGGGGGACGAAGACTTTATGTTTGAACGGAGGAAAGTGAGAGGACAGAGGAAAGTGAAAGGACAGAGCAGAAGAAAATGTTTCAAATAAGAGTTTAATTTAAATTTATTTTTAATGTAAATTAATTTTATATAATTATTTTAATTATATTTTTTCAAAATTATTTAATAATGTAATAATAGATGATGATATTATAAAAATATATTATTCTAATCGTTGATTAAAATTAAATTCATTAGTAGTAATTTTTAATATTGAATTAATATGATATCTTGTAAGCATAAATTGTTACTTGTGTCTAAAACTAACTTGGATTTTTAATACAATCAATAAGAAATACATTCATATAATTAAAATGAGGGTAAATTTGTGGTTTTATGAAAAAATAAAAGTAAATTTGTCAATTAATAAAATTATCTCATTCTTGGCAGTTGGAAATCCTCGTTCCTTTGACAAGAGAGGAATTCCTGGTTATGTAGAATAAAGACCTAAAAAGATATGACCACTTCATGTCTCTTTCGGTAACAAACATATGAATATAGTTATTCCTACCGAAAATGGGCAGGAATTAAATCCTCATTTCAGCCAATCAAAAGTAATCTAAAATTTAATTTAATTAGTTGTTTAAGATAACAATACTATAAAATTATTTTCTTAGAGATCCAAGTTCTAATTCACCGTTGTCATTTCCAATAAATTATGGGTTTATAATTTGTTCCCCAATAATAGTTCTTAAGTCACCTATTCCTTGTCTCAGCCATTTATCACCCTTGATAATATGCCTGACAAAATGGGACATAAAAAATAAAAATAAAAATATTCTTTTCCAAATAATAAGCGACCAACTTAAATAACTTAGCAGATAACTTTAGATTAAATAGATAACTGTTCTCGGAACGGATGGTGTAGGGTGCTAATACTTTCCCTATCTGTAATCAAACCTCCGAACTCAAACTCTGGTACGTGGATTCTCTCTGTAGGTGTCCAATCGCACCATTTCATTTTTTTTTATGGAAGAATCGATTGGTGGCGACTCCGAAAACCCCTTTTCAACTACTAAATTATTAGTTGCCTTCTCCCTTCGCGACGTCCTTCGGGATAGTTACGACAAATATGTCATGTAAAATGTTATTAATATTATTGTGTTGTATAAATGAAAATCAATCTCACCACATTGAATAACTAGACTAGTAGATTAAAAGTTTTCATAATTAATACAAATAATGGTCATTAAATTATAGATAAATGTGAACATTTCGCTTCAATATATTTTAAAATTTAATTTTAATATACATTTTTCAAAAGAAATTATCAATTAATTAATTATATACAAATTGTTTTTAAACTATAAATTACATTGGTGAGTTCTGAAATTCAGGTTATGCATCTCATGGTTGTTTTCCTTTGTTATTGTGTCATGACAATATACGTTAAATGTTTCATCTCCCAAATTAGCCTTATACAATTTGATAGTCTTGGTCGAAGTACGAAGACTTTAAAAGTGAAGATTGTGAATTTGTGATATGATTGGGAATAGGCGTAGAATTTAAAGAGCTCTCGCACTCCTGTGAGCCCCTTAAATTGTCTTTTTATGTGGAAAAATAGTCTTTTACCACAAACTCGAATTTAATCGGCTTGTAGGAACTTTGCAAAAACCTTTTTCTAGTCATGATAATGAAAACTTATAACTTGTTTAAAATGCTGAATGATATTTAATTTGTTGAGTTAAAATGAAAACGAAAATGAAATGGAATGAATAATATTGGAGTAGCCATTCTTATTGTGAGTGAGATAGGAGATGTGTATTGTGAGTCTGACGGGGAATCTAGCATATACGCTAAACATCAAATTTTCATTAAATATCCAAGGTTCTTCTTTATTTTAAACGAGTGGAAAAGTATAATTTCATATTTAACAAGAAAATTGTTAGATTTAAAAGGAGACTTTACACAAGCATCAATCACGTAAAATTCAAAAGATGAAAATATAATTATGTATAATATGGCATGGAATAAATGTGTAAATATGACTTGTATAATAAAATATATAATATGACTTTAATTTCAACTCTCGCATTACATAATTATTCTGTTAATATATTGAAGTTTGATTTTGGAAAATCTAAACAACTGTAAGTAAACGTGAACAAATGGTTCAAAAATATTTTTATTTATTTGAAAAGTATCTTATATTTTTAATTTCAGATATATTTAAGCTGTCTAAAACAAGTGTAAACTTAACACGAAATTTTATGAGTATATTATATATAAAATTTTAATCTAACGTAGAATCTTTTTAAAATTTGTCCTACAAAAACTTATTAATATTATTGTACTATATATAAATTAAAATCAATTTAACAACAATATATAGTATTATAAATATAAGATGAATTTTTAACAAAAAAATATTAAGATTTTACATGATTACAAAACATAATCATTAAATTCATGTTATGTATTCTATAGTTGTTAGCAACTGATTGTTGTTAAATTATAAATTTATCATGCAAAATGAATAACATTGGTGAATTATGAAATTCTTGTTATGTATTCTATAGTTGTGTTCCTTAGTTATTGCTTCAAGACAATATGCGTTAAATCATAAATGTTGCTTCTTCTCCGCGAGAGTTTTCAACGGCATGGATATTTATTCTTGCCCTGTATCACCTGGGGCTTAGCCTTGGAATTCTACCATTCAAATAGACATAATTTGGACAAAGACTTAAAAAATGAAGATTTGTGGTCCGTTGGTAAGATAGGCCATAGGTGTAGAATTTAGAAAGCTCTCACACTTCTTTGTGAGCCCCTCTTATATTTTTTTATGTGGAAAAAATAATCTTTTGTCATTCAAACTCGAATTCCATCAGCTAGCAAGAAGACAGGAACTATATATAGCGACATTTCCTAATCATGATAATGAAAACTTAGAATGTGTTTGACACGCAGAAATTTATTTTGTTGAATTAAAAAGAGAATGCAAATTAAATGGATTGATATGAAATAGTCATTCTTTTTTGTGTGAACGAAATGATATAGTAGATGATATGCATGCTATTCCAATATTATCGGTCAAGATGTCACTAATATGTTTGGAGTTTAAAAGGGAATATAGAAACTCACCTAAAATATTAGATCAAGGGATCTCCATAATCTTATCTAAATCCCTTCAACTAATTGAATCAACTCACTTTGATATATAATCATTCTTATTTAAGTATTTACTAGCATGTTTTTGGTCCACTTTCATACTAATTAGTAATGTTGTCCAGCTAAAAAAAATTGGCAAAATGTACTAATAATTTTGCCAATAGTATTTAATGGTATTGTTAGATAATTCAAAGTGATGTAAATCGCTCATTTATCCAAAAGTTAATAACAATGTCAACTCATTTTTTGTTAAAAATTATGACAAAAAATTTCTAACTATCTAATATTTTCTTATATTATTTCAATTCCATCACGGTCGATTGATATTTATCAAAGACCACACAAAGTGGAAGACTTTACATGAGATGTGGATTTTGAGTATATGAGGAGGAATTTAGAAAAGTCACTAGTATCAAATTTTCACTAAATAAATTGAGCCCTTTCAATTTTAATCGAGTATTAGTGACACATTCAATTCTATGTATGAGTAAAATACCAAAATTTTTAAATAATTTAAAATTTTAAAATGAAAGCATATATAAAGACATTTGATTATATATATATATATGGGTGTGTGCGCGCGCGTGCAACATACGAATCGATTCAATGCATAAAAATAGAAACATGCATGAATATGATGATGTATATTTAGCTAGAAAATTGTTAGATTAAAAAAAGAGAGTTTACACAAGCATAACGTGAAATTAAAAAGATAATGATAGAATAAATATGGCATGGAATAAATGTGTAAATATGACTTGTATAATAACATAATATGATATTAATTACTATATTTCGAACATGTAAATATGCCTTTATGCAACATGACTTTGTTCCGTCACGGTCGATGAATGTTTATGGAAGACTTATACAAAGTAGAAGACTTTAAGTGATGAGGATTTGAATTTGACTGGAAATCTAGCATCGTCCCTATACATTAATGTCCACTAAATAGCCTGAGTCCTTTTAATTTAAAACTAGTGGAAAAGTCTGATTATAGAAATTAGTTATGAATCTAGATGAGTCAAAATTTAAAATTTTTAAAAAACTTTAAATTTTGAATATTTTTTAAAAAATAAAAATTAAAGGAAATAAAAACAGTGAGTTGTCAAACCATTTATTATTACAAGAAATGATTAGAAATGTATTAAATATCATCACTGCTATAAATCAAGATACCATTTAATGAGAATTTGTGAAATGTTTCACAAAAGACGTGGCAAACAGCACGCCACTCAGTCATGCTGCTCCAATCCAAAATGTAACAAATTGTGACAAACATAAATTAAAATAAAGAGTAAAAAAATCCATTTCAACACACTCCAGCATCGTTTGTAACCACTTCGTTTCGTAATAATTAGTATTTTTCATTAAATATAATCAGTACGTCTATGAGAGTAAACTACATGTGAAAATCTAATTTTAGAAAGAAATACTTTAGTTTAGATGAATGTAAGGAGTTTTTACCCAACATATCTTAAAATTAATGCTAATATACAATTTTCAAAAGAAATTATTAATTATTTGATCATATGCTGATTCTTATTAAATTTTAAATTTATCATGCAAGATAAATAACATTGGTTAATTATATATATATATATATATATATATATATAAAGAAAAAGTAGGAGGATATGATTTTTTTTTGGTAAAAAAAATTATTTTAGAGTTATACGAGAGACTATAAATAAATATTAACTTTGTAATTGTATATAGATCTTCTACGACTAGATTCAATGCATAAAAATAAGGGGGAAATGAATATGATATTAATTTAACAAGAAAAGTATTAGATTAAAAAAAGAGAATTTATACACAAGCATCACGTGAAACCGATAAGATGGAAACAAAATAATGTATAAACATAATATCTTTTGTGTAATAATATATAATATGTTTTGTTTCGGGCTTTTCAACTCACATTACATAACCACCATGTTCATATTGAAAGGTTGAATTTAGAGAATCTAAACAACTATAAGCATATTTTCCTATATAAGATATCCCACTTCAGTTTTGGAGGATTTTGAATAATTAATTAATTTCTTTAAATGTTTAGTCAAAGTTTAAACTCAAGTAGTAAAGGAAAGGAGTATACATTCTCAATCACTAAGCACTAAGCCAATCCTTAAGTACTTGTAAGTATATATGGAAAATGCAGTTTTTTATTTGTTTGGAAATTATTTTATATTTTTAATTTAAAATACTCTAGTAGATTAAATTAATGGATATTTCATTTATATACAACTCTAACAATATTGCATAATTATAATTTTGATGGCATGATTTAAAAAATCTAAAAAACTGTAATTATATATATATATATATGATAAAATCATACGTAAATATTTTTATTTGTTTGAAAAGTATTTTTATACTTTTATTTTGAGATATAGTTAAGAAGTCCAAAACAATTATTTATTAATTAAAAAAATTTATGATCATATTTGTAATGTAAAATTTTAATCTAAAGATAAATTTTTGAAACATGTCCTGTAAAATGTTATTAATATTATTGTGCTGTATATATAAATTAAAATCAATCTCACCACAATGAATAGCTTTATACATATATGATGAAAATTTGGTGAAATAGACTAGTAAATTAGAAGTTTTCGTAATTAATACAAATAATGGTCATTAAATTATAGATGAATTGAATGTGAACATTTCGCTTCAATATACTTTAAATTTTAATTTTAATACACACTTTTCAAAAGAAATTATTAATTTAATTATATACGGATTGTTTTTAAACTATAAATTTATCATGCAAGATGAATAACATTTGTGAGTTATGAAATTAATGTTATGCATCTCATAGTTGTTTTTCTTTGGTATTGTGTCATGACAATATGCGTTAAATGTTCAATCTCTCAAATTAGCCTCATACATTTGAACAGTCTTGGTGGAAGACTTTAAAAGTGAAGATTGTGAATTTGTGAAATGATAGAGAATAGGCGTAGAATTAAACAAGTTTCCAGCCGCATACTCCGTGTGAGCCTCTTTAATTGTCATTTTATGAGGAAAAATAATCTTTTATCATTCAAATTCGAATTCAATCAGCTAGTTGGAACCCTATAATAACCTTTTTCTAGTCATGATAATGAAAACTTATAACTTGTTTGAGACGCAGAATGATATTTTGTTGAATTTAAATGAAACCGAAAATTAAATGAAATGAATAATGGAGTAGTCATTGGAGTTAAATAGGAGATGTGGATTGTGACTCTGAGAGGGAATATTCTAGCATAGTCACTAAACATCAAATTTCCACTAAATATCCTAGGCCTATTTAATTTTTAAACGTGTGGAATAGTTTAATTTCATATTTAACAAGAAAATTGTTAGATTTAAGAGAAGACTTTACACAAGCATCAATCAAGTAAAATTCAAAAGATGCAAAAATATAATTAAGTATAATATGGCATGGACTATCAAACAGTTTGTTGGGAGATAAGTGACTTCAATTTCAAATGTTAAGTTAAATATTCAATTCTTGCAGTCGTGAAGGGTTCATAATTATCATACTCTTGAGTTCGAACGAGATTAGTCTCATACATAAAAGGTATAAAAATATACATAATTCAAAACTCAAAAAAAATATGACATGAAATAAATGCATGTGTAAATATAACTTGTATATATAATAACATATATAATATGATGTTTCGGACTTTTCAACTCTCACATTACATAATTACGTGGGGCTTAGCCTTGAAATTCCACCAACAGGGACAAAATTTGGTGAGCATCTGTAGGAGGACGAAGACTTTACGTTTGGACGGAGGAAAGTGAAAGGACAGAGCGGAAGAAAATGTTTCTAATAAGATTTTAATTTTAATTTATTTTTAATGTAAGTTATTTTAATTATATTTTGTCATTAAAATTATTTAATGATGTGATAATAGATGATGATATTATAAATTTTTTTTATTCTAACCGTTGATTAAAATTAAATTCATTAGTAGTAATTTTTAATATTAAATTAATATGACATCTTTTAAGCATAAATTGTTACTTGTGTCTAAAACTAACTTGGATTTTTAATACAATCAATAAGAAATATATTCATATAATTAAAATGAGGGTAAATTTCTCGTTTTATGAAAAAATAAAAGTAAATTTGTCAATCAATAAAATTATCTCATTCTAGGCACTTGGAAATCCTCATTCCTTTAACAAGAGAGGAATTCCTGGTTATGTAGAATAAAGACCTAAAAAGATATGACCACTTCATGTCTCTTTCGGTAACAAACATATGAATATAGTTATTCCTACTGAAAATGGGCAGGAATTAAATCCTCATTTCAGCCAATCAAAAGTAATCTAAAATTTAATTTAATTAGTTGTTTAAGATAACAATACTAAAAAAAAAATTGAAGGAAAAATAAAACAAAAAATAAAAATTAATGAAGATGAAAATTAGAGGTAATAGATACTGCACAGTACATGAGTGCCACTATAAGTAGCAGAAAGCAATTGATCCAAGGAATCAGCAAGCATTCACAATACAACTTGTTTCGAATGCCTGTCATCATGAATTGTACTTCCATCATTACTGTTCTCTTTGTTCACCTTTGCTGTTTCACCTTACTAACGTCTCATTTTGGCATCTGCAAAGGATCCTCTGAGATTCTCTGCATTCCAAGTGAGCGTGAAGCACTTCTAAGTTTCAAGCATCATCTCGAAGATCCCGAAAATAGGCTCTCATCTTGGAATGCTGCCAATAGCAATTGCTGCGAGTGGGCAGGAGTTGTTTGCAGTTATATAACTGCCCACATTCTTGAGCTTCACCTCAAACCTTCACCTCCTTCCGATGACTATGACGATGACGATGTCGGATATGATGCTTATGAGAGGTCGAGGTTTGGTGGTGAGATAAATCCTTGTTTGCTTGATTTGAAGCATTTGAATTACTTGGACTTGAGCCGCAATGATTTTGGAGGTAAGCAAATTCCTAGTTTCCTTGGGGCAATGACCAGCTTAACTTACCTTAACCTCTCTGATGCGGGATTTTATGGGAAAATTCCTCATCAAATTGGGAATCTCTCCAATTTGCTCTATCTTGACCTCAACAATCAGAGCACAGGAAAAATTCCTTATCAAATTGGGAACCTCACCAATTTGCTCTATCTTGACCTTGGGGGTTCTTACGTTGATGGAGCATCACTGTTTGTCGAAAATCTTCATTGGCTTTCGGGTCTTTCCTCCCTCCAATATCTTGGTTTGAGCTACGCTAACCTGTCCAAATCCATTGATTGGCTACAGACTATGCAAGCTCTTCCTTCTTTGGTGGAGTTACACTTGTCAGCATGTACGCTCCATCACTATAACCAACCATCCACACTTAACTTTTCTTCTCTGGTCACTCTTGATCTTTCCTATTTTTATCCACTTGAGACTTCTTTTATCCCACCGAAGTGGATATTTGGACTGAAGAAACTTGTTTCTCTTCGATTAAGATTTAATAACATCCAAGGTCCAGTTCCCGATGGTATTCAAAACCTCACTCTGCTTGAAAATCTTGATTTGTTTTACAATTCATTCTCATCTTCTATACCGGATTGGTTATATGGTCTTCGTCATCTCAAGTTTTTGAACCTAAGAGACAGCCACTTGCGTGGGACAATTTCTGGTGCCCTGGGAAATTTGACTTCTCTGGTTAGCCTTGATTTGTCAGGGAATCAACTTGAAGGAACGATTCCAACCTCTTTGGGAAATTTGACTTCTCTGGTTAGCCTTGATTTGTCAGGGAATCAACTTGAAGGACCGATTCCAACCTCTTTGGGAAATTTGACTTCTCTGGTTAGCCTTGATTTGTCAGGGAATCAACTTGAAGGAACGATTCCAACCTCTTTGGGAAATTTGACTTCTCTGGTTAGCCTTGATTTGTCAGGGAATCAACTTGAAGGAACGATTCCAACCTCTTTGGGAAATTTGACTTCTCTGGTTAGCCTTTATTTGTCAGGGAATCAACTTGAAGGAACGATTCCAACCTCTTTGGGAAATCTTTGCAACTTGAGGGATATCACTTTGTCAATTCTCAAATGCAATCAACAGGTTTCTGAAATTTTGGAAATTCTCACTCCGTGTGTTTCGCGTGGACTCACGAGACTCTGGATCTTTGATTCTCAACTTTCAGGCAATCTGACCGATCAAATTGGGATCTTCAAAAATCTTGTCCTACTAGATTTATCCAACAACTCAATTCATGGTGCAGTTCCTAGATCATTAGGAAAACTTTCATCCTTAAGAATTCTTTGGCTGAGCGAAAATCAATTCATCGGAAATCCATTTGAAATTCTTAGATCACTCTCTAATTTATCAAATCTTGGAATTGACGATAATCTGTTTCAAGGGATTGTTCAGGAAGCTGACCTTGCAAATTTTACGAGATTACAAGAGTTTTTTGCATCAGGGAACAATCTCACTTTAAAAGTGGGTCCCAATTGGAGTCCTAGTTTTCAGGCAAGCAATTTGGACATGGCCTCGTGGCAATTAGGTCCCAACTTTCCTTCATGGATTCAATCACAAAAGGATCTTCAATCTTTGGATATGTCTAACACCGGGATTTCAGATTCTATCCCCGCTTGGTTTTGGGGAACATTTTCTGATCTTAGTTATATCAACTTCTCTCACAATGATATCCATGGAGAGCTCGCAAATACATTAAAGAGTCCTATCTCTATCAATTCAGTTGATTTGAGCTCAAACCACTTAAGTGGTCAATTACCATCTCTATCTGTTGAAGTGATCTGGTTAGACCTTTCAAGCAATTCATTCTCTGGATCCATGACTGACTTCTTATGTCAAAAAGAAGACGAGCCAAAGAGCTTAGAATTTCTCAATCTTGGATCAAATAATTTATCAGGGAATATACCTGATTGTTGGATAATGTGGCCAAATCTGGTGGATGTGAAATTACAAAGCAACTGCTTTATTGGGAACTTGCCCCCATCCATGGATTCCTTAGCTTGGCTTCAGTCCTTGAACATCCATAAAAACAGATTTTCTGGGAAATTTCCTTCCATTTTGAAGAACACTAGTAAGTTGATTTCCTTGGACCTTGGGGAAAATCAATTTACTGGAATTATTCCGGCATGGGTTGGAGAAAGGCTCTTAAATTTGAAATTTCTTCGCCTCCGATCAAACAATTTTCTTGGTCACATTCCCAATCAAATATGTGATATGAATTTTCTTCAAGATTTAGATCTTGCACAAAACAATTTCTCAGGCAATATACCAAATTGTTTCAACCACTTGAATGCCATGGTGAAAAAGAACAGCAGTTCAGATTCATTGATCCGTTGCAAAGTGAACAACACAGGATACATGAGTATAATCAGTGTGTTCCTGTGGATAAAAGGAAGAGGTATTGAGTATAGCAATAATCTTGGCCTGGTAACAAGCATTGATCTTTCAGATAATAAATTATCAGGAGAGTTGCCAAGAGAAATCACAAATCTAGATGGATTGATTTTTTTGAATTTGTCCAAGAATCGGTTGATCGCCAAATTCCACAAAGTATTGGCAATATGGCATCATTAGAGACCATTGATTTCTCGAGGAATCAACTTTCGTGCGAAATCCCTCCAACCATATCAAACTTGAGCTTTCTCACCAAATTTGGACTTGTCTTATAATCATTTGAAGGGGAAAATCCCAACTGGCACTCAATTGCAAAGCTTTGAAGAATCCAACTTTGTTGGCAACAATCTATGTGGTCTGCCACTGCCCATCAACTGCAGTAGTTTCTATGGGGAAATTCCTAATGTTGATCACAATCACAAAGAAAGTGATAAGCATGGAGTGAATTGGTTTTATGTGAGTATGGCATTTGGATTTATCGTGGGATTTTGGGTAGTGGTTGCTCCTTTGTTCATTTATAGATCATGGAGGTATGCCTATTTTCGTTTCCTTGATGACATGTGGTACAAACTGCAATCCTGTTGGTGACTATAGATTAGTAATGTAGCATTACTATTTTATATGTTGTGGGAAATAAATTATAAATATAATTGTAAGTTTGCGACATTGATAGCAACTTACTTAGTTTAGATGTATATCTAATTATTATTATCATCCCCGTAAATTCTCACCAAACAATATCACTATATTATATTAACTTTTGTACTAGTAAATGTCTTAGTAAACATTAGAAATTTTTTAAGTGGCGAGATTAATTCTAGCTAGGAATGAATTTTGTGATTTCAAAGGATTGTGATGGTTCTATATGAGCATGGGGATTTGCCACTGACTTTTGGGGAGTTTGTGCTACCCTTTTCTTCATTAAGACACGGAGGCATGCCTATTTCAGATTTCTTGATGATGTGAAAGACCGACTTTTATGTCATGGTGGTCTAAAAGTTGAAGTCCTTCCTTTGAAATCTAACAAGTTACCAATATGGTAAGTGAATGAAAGATGTTTTTCATTGACGTATTCATGGAGTCGTATAATTTATATTTTTCATTTAGGTCTAATATACTCTAAATATATTTGTTGCAGTAAGCAAAACATTTTAATATATAGAACTTAAAAATGACAAGGATTTAAATGGTGAGTTCAAACCCTTCGTATATATGTATATATATCTACCTTTCATAATTACATTTTAAGGTTAAATTTATGCATTTTCATAACTTATCACCATATGTATATATATCTACCAATTTGCTTTAGCATGGTGCATGCTTTGATTAATCTATATCACCATTTTAAGGTTGTGTTTCCTCTATAGCATGTGTGTCTTGTGATAAGTATATATGTATTGTTTCGTTACACTAGATTAAATAAAATAAAACTGTAGATGATTTTATACTAGATCTGATTTTAGGAAACTAACATGAATCTAGAAGAAGGAATAGACTTATTATCTGTCAACTACCATTTGCATTTTTTTTCATTTTTAATGCCATATATGACAGTAGATTCAACTTAACCTTTAATTACCATAGCCATCCATTACATGATTAAACTATTATTCAACCAACAACACGGCTAGCGATTTCTTCTAATTTTTTTGAGTTGTGACCCTTTGCAAGTTTTGAAAGGGAAAAAGGATGAGCCAGGTCGTCACATGGAAGTGCAGTTGCATTTTTAAAAAGCAAAAGAATGTATTGTATACAATATGCCAAGCTGTCTAGTATAGTCTGAGATGCATGACAAAGTGTATCTCACAGTTTTACATTAAACTACATGTTTAGAATATAAGCCATTCAGCAAAAATAAGAAAGAAAACCACATCAAAAAGAGAAAATCAAGAATGCTGCAAGAAGCAGTTGTTATGGAAAATAATGAAATATGGATAATAAGATGACAATATTATATTGCTCGCGCTTTTATGATGTCAAAACTCATTTCACTAGGATCTGTTGCTTGTAACTCAACTTGAATACCATCAAGTTCCCTTTTAAATTTGTCCTTGGAGCTGGCATACACCATTTTTTGTCTCACTTTTGATGTATCTGGAGACCTACATGTGAGAAAAAAGAAATTAAATATATGAGAGGAAACTTATATCTCCTATTTACATTGCTATTTGGTCTGGACAAAACTGATTTTATTAATTTCAGTAAACATATGCTCTTAGGTGGGAGATCTTATACCAAATCTGTGCTTATTTGACATCAAAACTGAAGTCCTCAAGTTAAATGTGTGCCTATGGTGGTAATTACAGATAGCCCCAATTGTAACTTCTTTGTCAAACTAATATCCATTTATAGACTACGTACGCATCCTATAATATTCTGCAATATGCTGTTATCAATTCCACATATAGCTAAAACATGCTATAATTTTACCATGTGTACTTGGGAACTTCAATTAACACGCAATGAAGAAAATCTTGCTTTTCTGGACATTCTCATCAGTAGTGAAATCAAAATCAAAGACAGCATAACGACACTCATCAGGTGGCACAGATGCAGTAAAGCCGTCATAGGTTTCTTGTGGGCTTCCAGCTTTATCCACCACCACTGCTTGGTTCTCAATCTTAAAAACAATGAAACGGTCGTTCCTCTTTGCCTTTAGCTCCAAGAACTTTAGTTTACATTCATCACTAACAGCCATTTCAGACGCCGCGTTCGCCTAATCCAAAGTTACATTTTTTATAAAACAAAATAACCATATAGGTATTACACATTCTTTAAAGTGCAATATGATGACAATGTAACATAACCAAGTTAATGAATGAGACATTTTGGACACAAAACAAGATTTTGAGAAACCTCATCCTCTATTTAGAGTTGAAAGTAATAGAAGCGTTGATGTGAGTCCAAGGAATAAACGTGTATTCTACATTTCTAAAGAAATTTAGTCCCAAACGCAGAAAAAATCTTTAGTCAAATTCAGCAAACAAGTAACATTGTAGAATTGGCTACATTCAATAGTGCTATAAACATAGACATCAGTAATTGTATATTCTGCTCTAAAATGCAAATGAGTGGCTCTCCAAGAAAAGAAATGCTATAGTATTATTCGTACCTGCCATTTCCTTATTCAATCTTTTTTTCTTTTTTTTGTTTTGAAATTCTCTTACGCATGAAAAAGCTTAGGCACAGTGAATAACATATTGGGAATTTGAGGTTGTGGGAGACAGAGACATAGAGAGAACGTACCATGTTGTCGCCGATGATAGAGAAAGCCTAACAAAAATGAGAAAGAAAGCAGTTGAGAAAAAAACAGAGAACAGAGAGACGGGAACAGAGACCCTTATTTTGGGGAAGGCAATCGAGAATGAGAGATAAAAACGGAGGGCAAGAGAATTTTGAGGGAGGAAACAAAAGTTGAAGTCACCGTAAACTTCAATGGCTGATCATGTCCATAGAGGAGATCGTACCATGTTCTATCCATGGATTGCATGAGCATGGTGAACCTTTGTTGGCTTCTTATTTCAAGACATTCAAGTCATGGACAAACAATATTGTGGCCTTGATAAAATTGTAAAATAAGTCATTATTATAATATAATTTGCAAAGAGAATTTTCTTCATTTTAGAGAATAATATTTTAAACAAATGATGCTAGTAGGGATGATAAAAAGACTAAGAATTCGGTGAATTTTTTTAAATATAAAAGTCAATTTATTTTATGAATTTAATTTTGATCTCTTATCATTATTAAAAAATAATATTATCATTTAATTATTGTTTATCACATCATTAAAAATATTTTAAGCTATTTTATTTACATTTTATCATAGTTATATAGTGTAATTTTGAATAGTTTAATTTACAAATCTTAAAAGGAAGAGGAGCATTGTTATTGTTTAAATGTTGTTGACAAAATACAGAGATTAATATCCACCTGTATTATTTTTGGAGATTGTAGTAGTTTGTCATCAAATGCTACATGCATTCTAATTAATCGACTTGGAAAATTGTAGACGAAAACTAACTTCAAAGAACATTTTCACCTATTTTGCGAACAACAGTGCACCAAATGTTGCATGTCTAGGCATTCACACCCTAAGGGAACTAACAAGAAAAAAGGAAAAGCAATTAATTATTTCATTATATTGACAGTGTCACCAGATCAGGGATAATATTTTGATATTTTCTGTTTTATCTATCGAGATTGTCAACTTTTAACAAATTTGAAGTATAACTATAAACATATCAAATCTAATACATTGAAAAGAAAAATCATCCTTGACTAATCCAAATGGTAAAGCCAGTCAGAAATTTTATATACACCAAAGGAAAACATTTAATAATCTCCAATTTCATTTACAACTCTGAAACTAGTGATTGTGAAAAAGAAATAGAGTAAACATATTTTTATCCTTCAAAAATATAAGTATCATCAGTTTGATTCTCTAATATCAATATATTAAAATAGTCCTTCAATGTTAATTTTTTAAGTCAAATTGGACATTTAATGATAATTTTGGTATGACCAATTTGATGTTAACAATTAATATTGAATGACTATTTTGATGTATTCAAATATCATTGGAGGAGTAAACTGGTGACACTTTATCTTTGGATAACCAAAATATATGCTAACTCAAAAAGTTTTATTAATGAAGGCACTGTGTGGGATTAATGAACAACAATAATAGGCAAAAGTTCTAGTTTTCTTGTCACTTCGTCCCCAACCTTCTAGGTAACTCTAGACTTCAGAAGTGATAAGATTCATTCTGGAAGTATTGCAACAAATCATTCTGTAAGTGATTCTATAGATTGCAACAAATTGAAGGCAACAAATTGAAGGGGCTTTGTAAGCCTAGCTGCTTACGTATAGAAGAAAGAAAATGGAAACCAATACTCAGACAATATATTGAGAGATAATTGTGGTTAGCTAAAGTTCGCAACTATGGGACCCTTCTTCTTTGGTTTTACATGACCATATTTCGAATTTGAGTACCTGTTCTTGTAACTACTATAACCATTAGGCCTTTCTTCAGATCCAATTGCTGAAAGAACGAATGGAACAATAGTTATAAGCCATCATTAATATATGCACCCCATGATTGGATATGTGTTCAAACATTTAACAGTCACACATATAAGTCTACTTTGTTGCAACATCTCTCCTTAGGAGAAATCTCAAAACAAGAATGAAGACATTTATCAATTCGAATATGAACACTGCATTTATAAACAAATTAGACAAAACAGATTACGATAAACCCAATAAAGAAATTCCAACTATTCATTTCCTTGATTAACAAGATTCAAGTCATTTCCCCTAATATCCTATATTTAAAGAATAGATTTTTAACATCTGTGTATATGCTAATATTTGGCAGATGATGCAATCTAAATGCCAAATGGAAAGGTCAAGCATAATCTACAAGCACTAATCATGTGTAATCTGGTTGTGTCAAACTTTTTAGATATGAAGAGCCTTTTATCCAGACCAATTAGCCACTTCATGATATCCCAAGACTCAATAGTATCTATTTTAGAACTCGAATAATAGATTTCAGAGCAAATTATCATTAATATTACAGCAGGAACAACTGTTCTAACTTGTCCAAAACCAAAAGTAACAAAGGACAAAATATGGTGCACCTGCCAGGTCTTGTAGCCTAGTGGCAGCTCCCCTCGCTACAAAAAGCAAGTATTTCGCCGCTATCGATATTTTCATTTAACTGCATTTTTTTATCAAGGCTTCTTATGTTCATTTAAGCGCAGTTTTCATCTGTAGCTAAAACCCTTTTTAAAAAAAAATATGTTCTGAATAATATTCTATTTGATATAAAGTTACATATGCATTATAGTTAATTCACAGTATAAAGAGTAAAACTATGCTAAACACAATCACACCCAATTATAAAACATTCATTCACAGCATGAAGTTCCAAAAAGCTATAAATCACCTAGTCTGCATTTGATATATAGCATAGATTCATGGCTTGGTCCACTAAAAAAAAATCATGGTATTTATTGGAATATTGGCTATACCCATGGTGCCCACATGCAAATGGAATGTTGGCTATCAATTTGTTTTAAAAAAAAAATTAAGTGTGTAGCACAGGTTCAGCCATGACACAATAGACACCATTGAATTTAAACCCAAAAGTTCTAATGCAGAGCTACAAACATACACATCACATCAAATGGCTACACATACATACATAATGATATGAGAAAGCATACTCGATTGAAAGCTGAACCTCAGCAATACCAGTAGTCCATAGAGCTTTCTTCTGAATTTCACCTTTTTACCTGACAGGAAATAATATTTTTTATTAAAAAAAAGAAGATGAAGCTGATGAAAGGCAAGACACGTCAGAAGAGCAAGGCGAAGCTACAATATCAAACAATAACTGGAAGATATATTATTCATATTTATGATAGTGCCAGCTGCTATAAAGTAAAAAAGAAGAATAAAATGGAAGGATTGCATAAGAAAGGCCAGTTACTCACTTTAAGATGCCCAGGGATTTTACATAGCTCATCTTAGGCAAGTTTAAACTCATTCTTGACTTGATCTGTTGCATCAATTTTCCTGCCCCTCTTATTTGCTAATTCATGTTCAATATACTTGACCCTATTCTAGTAACCATATAAGAAGTTGTACTGAGATCAACTACCTTAAAAAACTTCAGTATATACAACATAATATATAACATGACAGCAAATGTTCAAACCTTACATATTTGAGTGCACCAGGTCAACATTCAAACCTTACAATTTGAATACCAGTTCCTGAGATAGACAACAATAATTTAGGCAAGTAGAAAGTTTTGAATAGACTTGCAACAAGCAAATCCTGTCTGAATAGTCTCTGAAAATAATCTGCAGGACATATCAATATAAGTAAAGATAGAAGATACAAACAAAAATCACTCGATGAACGACTCGACTAAAAAACACCATGGTAATTTAATAAGTGCAGCAGCAAGGATGGGGAGGCCGAGACCTACCATAAGGAAGAACATCCCAGGCAATTGTGTCAGTTAAAGTTGTAAAGATTACGTTAATAAGGATTATTTCACATTTCTATGATATAAATTATAATAGCATCTTTGAAGATCTAACAGCATCTTTGAAATCTTTTATTTTGGTCACATATATCAAGCTGATGATAGAGTGATGATAATTTTAGAATGAGCACTATTTCATAATTTTGATGCTTGTCGTAGTCTAGTAATATCTAATTCTAAAATTGTTTTACAGAAATACACATGCAATTTGATAGTATATCAATGAAATTGTAGTTTCAAATACAAATAGATATCGACATTCATTAACCTCCTTTAAACCTACGGGGACGTGGGAGTCATGGGCGTTTCTCTTGGGGTCAGTGGCAGAGAAAACAGTGTACACAAGCACAAAGGTGCCAATAATCTCAGCACCCAGAGCAGTGCCTTTGTTATAGCCAGTCTCATTTAATTAGATGAAACCTACCAAGATGGAGACAAAAGGGATTGTAGAGATTTTTTTTCCATCTGATGATCATCACACAGCAGGAAAATACAAACAATTAAAGCAACAAAGACCATCAACCTGATCGGATTCCACCCATGAAGGTCCTTAGATCAGGACGACTTCCAATAAATTGAGCTTGTGAGAAGTCAAAACCAGGGTTCTGCAGAAGGCATAAATAACATAATCGTCAGGAAAAGTGGTCTACTGCAAGATCATCCCACCAAACACAATTGTTGCAATGTGGCTATCGTTAGTCATCTGATACACAATCTTAGTCTGTTGCCCCAATACAACATCTAACAATGTTACTTAATATGAAACCAGAAATGGAAAACCTAAGATATGTTCCTTTAAATTTTAGGGTACAAACAAGAGTGAAAAAAAATACCTGATTTCTTAGTATGCAATGTAGTGATGAACAATCTCCACTCTCTGCTCTCCAGTAATCAATACATAAATAAGGCATTAAACTAATAAATCCTTAAAATGCATAATTTCTGAAATATAATTTTAAACACTATAGATGGACAGGCATACCGCTTCTGTACCAAAACAGGAACCACAATGTCTCATTGTGCTCAAGCCTGCCTCCATGTCTTTGCAAGGGCTTTTCACTCTATGCAAATAAACAATTATAAAAAAAATGTTCTACAAATGAGGGAAGCAAGGAAGAAATAATTTCTTAAATCTATAATTTAAGAAGAAATTCTAAATAAAGCACCACTAGTGTAATCTTAAGAAGGGGAAAACTGAAAAGAAATGCATCCTAAAGGTAACGACTAATGAGATAAGCAATCACTGACCAGTGGTACAAGCTCATTATCTAAAGAGAAAATTTCCTGTAAATGTGTTCAGCCAGTCACCAGGCTTGCTTAGCTTAATCTGATGTTTACTATGTGAGATAAAGAAATAAAATTAAAAGAACCTAACTTAAAAAAAATTAGAAATCAACCATTTAATATCAAAATATGAATTATAAAACTATGTTTATCGAAACAAAATGTAATTAATCGTATTGTTTACCTTGGGAGCACCAATTTCGTCTTTCCTTGCTTCTATTACATTGCCATGAGAGTCTAATCATTTTTTTGATTATATCACGTTTTCTGAGTGTTACACCAAAAGACAAATAACATTGTTAGAAATTGGGCAACAAGCACAAGATCAAAAGGATGGAATAGTTCATGTTCAAAGTGTTTTGGGTGAATATGCATACGATAGAAAGATAGAGTATAACTAGATTCTATATTACTCTAGCGAAAATAATAACTTGTAGGTGCTCATGCACCAAATTGAAAATTGAAGTTTCTTTTGGTTTGATCGATCCCAAAATTTATCTTTACCTAACCTGTTATATCATATATATTTTTTGTTTCTACTGTTCTGAAATTAAATCGATAATGGAGATTAGGAAATGTTCAAGTTAAACTCCAAAAAAAAAATTGCAATAATTTTTTCTCCCTTGAAGCTCAAATCGCAGAGAATACACTGAATTTTTTAGCAAAAAATCCTCTAATTTTTTTTAGTAAATCTAAATATTCGAACTGAGCAATTAAGAGGCAAGGTACCTTCCGTAAATCCAAAGGATTGAAAGTTTAAAATTCTGAGAAACATTTTGCACTCTTCAAGTTGCATCGCTTCACCTTCTGCACTCTTCGAACGGAGATTGAAAGTTTTGCAAAGAAGAAGATTTAACTGGGAAGAGGATTTGGCAGTGAAGGGCGCGAGAAAAATTATGGATAAGGTGTTGATGTAAGGTGCGTTTAGACAAGTTTTTTTAAAAAGTGCTTTTATGATAGAGGGCTTTTTTTTTGTAGTTTCTATGAAAGTGAAGTTGTTTTATGTTTGGATAAAATTATCAAAAAGTACTTTTTAGCATAGAAGAGCTTTTTATTTCTTCTTTCTCATCTATGGGTGGGGCCTTTTTAAGAATTTAGGAATTGTGACTTTTGAAAAAAAACTCTTTTTTTTTTGTTTCAACTATTTTTTATAAAGCTTAATCAGACAACCAAAATTTTAATAGAAGTACTTTTTTAATTAAAAAAAAAGCACTTTTCCATTAAAAAAAAAAAAGGCTTAGACAAATAAACTCACAATCTATTCCCCTAACATTTAACAGCCACTAGGATAACCACGGTTAATTATAGTGCCTAGTGGGTTGTATGTTCAATGTGATGGCTCAATCCCCACACCCCATTTTTTAATAGAGTTCTCCTACCTTATACTAAGAAGGAAAAAAAAGGGAGAATTACAATTTAAGGTAGGTTGTAAAAAAAGTTATTGAATTAAAAAAATATTTAATTAATTTAATAAATAATATATTTATAATTAATCATATATTAAATATTAAAATAAAAATAAATTATTGATTAATTATATATAAATTATTAATTAAATTTATTTGTTATTTAATTAATTTAATAACCAAATTAAAATAAAATTCCTTTTATCCAAATTGAACTAATAGATCATTTTCAAAAATAAAAAATAAAAATTGGTGCATCTCCACAACTTGCAGTGAGTTGACATCATGGACAGAAGTTTCGTTGTAGACTGAATCTAAGTGCATCTCAACAACAGCAAAACAGAACTAAACTCAGCCATGTGTAAAGAAGCAAATAGACATCGATGACACACAGGTAATAAATAATTAGAAAATCAATTAATTTTCTTATTGAAAATGTTACATCTAGACAAGCCCATTAGTGGCAACATACGCTTCTTGCCCTTTCATAGGACAATCCTTTGCCAAATGTGTCACACCACCACATATTTTACAACAACCACCCTAATATAAACAAGTAGTTATAAGTTATAACAGATTAGACTCAGCTTTACAAGGAAAATGTCGTGTTGATGCAGCTAATATCTTCATATATTCAACAGTGTCTACCATAAAGGTAGATAATATATAATACCTTTGGATAAATGCCATGAGCATTTTGAGGGCAATTTTGGCTCAAGTGTCCACGTCCATTACAGATAAAGCATTCAGCAAATTTGGTTCCTCCTGCATCACGAATGAAACAATTTGAATAATAAGCACACCACCAAAGTCAGAATTGAGATTATGAGATATTATCAAAGGCAGAACATAAAAGCCCCAACCTTTAGGGAGATATATTTACAAATTACAAACTGAAATATATCACAGAAGCTTATCACTAAAACTAAGAGCCACACGGAACGATAATCTGACTATGGCGTTGGCATATGCAACGGATGAGTTAAATAGGTTTAAGAAATCTGATCCCCACCAAAACAAAAAACAAAATAAAAGGAAAATAAGAGCTTTTCACTACCATATGGAGAAATAGCATTTTAATCAGCAATTCCATATTTGCCCAAAAATTAATACGTTAACATTCTAGGGACAAAGTATGAAGGACCAACTATTCTAAAAGCTTAATCTTTTGGGAGAATTGATCTTTAATATGGCATTAAAATCTCTATAACCAAATAATCAAGAATTTAATCATTGTTATCCACATTCTTTTAAATAAAATTAAATTTCAACATAAAGTAAAATGTACTTGTACATTGTTCACAATTCAAGTCCAAAAGACTCCTGTTGATGGTTCGTGCTAGAGATATAAAACATTCATAAATCTATACCTAACAACTTTAAGTTTTTGTGGTAGTTGATCCATTACATAAATATCATTATGAAGCTCTAATCCTTTTTGGCTTATTGCAAATCATTAATTCATGCATTCCAAAAAAAATGGGGATGAAATTAAATTAAAAATTGGAGAAATAATTTCTCTTTTGAAAAAAATGATGTGAATGAATGAGAAATTGTCACATGTATTTAATGAGCACAAGCAAGTCATGTGATGAATGATTTTTGTTTAGCTAATGGACCAAAGAGTTTGGTTGTATATCCAGAAAAGTTTAAGGACATATCAGTTAGAATTACAAAGTTCATACTAACTATTTATGGGTGTTTAAAACAATGAGAGATTGTCACATATTAATAAACACGTGTAAGTGACATAATAAATAGTTTATGTTTAGCTGATGAGTGAAGTAGTCTGTTTATAAGTTTCAAAAAGTTTTAAAACTTCTTACTCTGATTCAAAAGTTTATAATAATTATTTGAAAATGAAATAAAATTTATGGAGTGTCCGTACTATTTTTCCTTAAATATATTGAAATATTTTTTAAAAAATAAACATGTCTTAATTGCATATATGACACTTGTCTAACATATGACAAGCTCTTAATATTTAAACTTTACAAAGTTAGTCTATAAATACTAATTTGTACTATGTTTTAGAGGCTATAACTCGTAATATCTAACACATCTTAAGATCACTCGCTCGATTCACTCAAAAGATAAACACATTACTCAAGTTTTAGTACACTTTTAATTCTACAATTTGTTTTAAATTCTTTCTTCTTTTCTACCTTTGGCCCTCTTCTTCTCTATCTTTCTTTCTATTATTTTTTCTTTCTTTCTTTATTATTTTTCTTTCCTTGTCTTCTTCTCTACATTATTTTCTTTCATTCATTCTGCATTTGCATTATAATCTTGCTTGATTGCCATTTCAAATTAAGTTAAAATAAAAATTTACTGGAGGAAAGTCTCTTTCAAGATTAATAATTGAAATTCCAATATTTTAAAAATTCATTGACAAATTTTTGCCATTAACAACAATATTACATTAGTATCTGTCGTTTTCTTGTGAATATGAGACAGCAAGAACGGGCTCCTTTAAAATATTTATGATGGATGCACAAGTTGCTTCCTTAGCTGAATTGGAAATACTTCTTGACCCAAATTGAGAATTAAAACATGCACACTGTTCTATTACTTACTTATACTTCGAAATCTCATGTCCTAACTCCTACGGTTGCTTGGTATGCCAGCAATAGCATTCTGGCATACCTTTTGTTCAACACTGAGTTATAGATGCCTATAATGATAAGTTCTGTTACATACATCTCGATGAGAAAGTGCAACCAGATTCTGTTCCTTTCTCTGACATTGCCTTTGCTTTCAAATATAACTATAGAATATTTAGAACAATAAAGATTTGAGTAACCAACTTAGTAACGCAAACCACAACAACTTCTCTTTATGATGATTTTTTTGTAGTTGAGTTGAATTCATCAAATTAAAAAGAAAGAAAGGAGGTCATAGCTTTGTGATGAAGGGTTTTGTGATCACTACCTCTGCTGTCACTTGAGGTCACTTTTGGATGAATCCTTTGCTTCTATTCTTGTCCATGGAAGAAAGGGCCTACTAGTTTTATGGTTTCCTCAGTGGGTCCCACAATCAATCTTAAGCTACAGTGAAAGAAAAGTTTGTACAAACAATGGTCCTTCCTTGCCCTAACTGCCAATTTTAATGACAGTTGGAAACAAATGAAACATAAACTATAAAAGTACATATATCCTGATATGTGTAGTTCATTTTTTGTATCAGTTTAGCAATTGCATAAAGCTAATTAATCTAAAATTTAATCTTAGGAACATAAGCAGCCATGAAAGTACATTTTGGTTGAAATGATGTGTCAATATTAATGCACAATTCAGACAAACCATATATGAGTGCACTTGAGCTACATATTGTTGATACCTGATAGTACTCACTGCACAATCATGCTTGCTTCATTTCGAGTCATAGAAAAAGTAAAGAAAAAGGAAAATAAAATGTTTAAAACTAATAAATAAATGGAGTTTTATGCGATAAACATCACCAAGTAGCTAATATGTCGAATCTTTCACTTTTAAAATAACTAAAATCGTTAAATCATTTATTAAGGTAATGGTTATTTTATCCTCCATGCATGGATTTGAACTAAGAGGAATTGACATTTGACATTACCCGCTGCCAACATATAAGTGGCAATGTAGATTTTGGTATTAACTCCATAACAAGTTTCAATGATATTTGAGTAAGCAATTATTATAAAATAGCAATGTTGAGAAGTTTTTACATTGATTGAAACTAATAGACAGCATATGAAAATTATACATCCAAGTAGATATACCATTTTTCAAGTCGTAGTTTAAAGTAAAACCATAATATTTAGAAAGAGAAAAAAAAATTGTCCACAAGAGTAAACATACGAAGTTAACATGATAATTTTTTTATAAATAAAAAAAATAGTCCCTTCTACATCAGACTTATATTTTTAAGAACTAATGTTCATACTAAATCTATTGTTGCATCATTTCAATAGAATAATTGAAAAAGGAAAAAAAAAACACTAAAGCTTGAAGCTAGAAGAAGTACCACTCACATGACACAGGCTGCAATCAGGTGCAACCGTTGCCAGCTTTCGCGTACCCTCATGCATAAGGTGCGTTTATTTCTAAGGTTCTGAAAATTAGATCAGTTATTAAATTGGTGAAAGAATTAATTTCCAATTTTATGGTTGAATTTAATATCCATATATATGTATATATTATAAAAATTATCGTTTTTTTATCAATATCATTAAATTTTATAAACATAAATTATGAAAAATTGATATTTTAAATGACTTTTATATTTATTTAAAATTATAACATTATTCTATTAATATGAGGTATGTATACCTATTAAAATTAAAGTATTTTAAATAACTATGTAAACATATTAAAATTAATTTTAATAAGAAATAATAAAATATTAATGACAATACTAATTATGAAGTAATTGTAAACATAATATATAATCTATCATGTACAAACAAAAGCATGATAAGTCTAGTAGTTAAGGCATGTCTATTCAAGTCAAAAGACCCAAGTTCAAATCTCATCTTATACATTTGGTTCATTTTATTGAGAATAATAAGCAAGACCGTTTTTCTAATATCTATTATAGAGGCATGATCAGACTGGTTCATTTTATTGTGAATAATAAGCAAGACTGTTTCTCTAATATCTATTATAGAGGCATGATCAAACCGGTTTATTTTATTGTGAATAATAAGCAAGACCATTTCTCTAATATCTATTATAGAGGCATGATCAGACCAGTTCACAGTTGAACCGGTCCAACTTGTCAATTTGATCTGATTTTTAGAACATTGTTTATTTCACTCAATAAGAGTGTGACCGCCCTATTCCCAAACCTCTCCTCTTTGTGAGAGGCACCTAATTCACTCATTCATGAGGAGTAAAATATTATTTAAACATTAAGCTTGTATTATTAAAACCAAATTAATCAATAAAGTGGCAATTTAATTAGGTTTAATTATTTAAATTAATTAATCAAATCAAATAACATTATAAAAATAAGAAAAAAAGATACATACACATACATTTTATTTCACATATTTTTTTTATTTATTTAAGTTTTTTAATGTTGAACAGAGAGAAAAAAAATAAAAGTATGTGAAATAAAATGTATGTGCATGAATCATTTATCTAAAAATAATACACGTGTAATAATATAGAAAATATAAAAATATTTATAAAATATTGAGATTTTTTAAAAATAAATTAATAATTTATCAGTTTAACGCTGGATTTCACTAGTTCTGATATCTTTAAAGTAGTTTAATCAATTATAAGGTTAAATTATAATCATCTATCAATTCAACTTACAATTAAACTGCCTGGTCTAATTTAATTCTGACATCATTAAACATTCCTAAACGTCATGAAACCTGAACCGTACACGTGTCTCCATCACTGTAGTCAACAGAACCAACAGTGATCGATTCAGTAAACAACAGAGCATGATTCCACAAGATAAAACTACCCATTCATATTCAAAATTGTGGTTCGCATTTTCAAATTAAAATTCCCCCCTTAAACCCAACGGCGCCGTCAAATCCCCCCGTTAACGGCCGCACTTCCATTTAACGCCGTCACAAACCCGTTACCTCCCACCTATAAAAAAAAAATTCCCTCTTCTTTCTTCTACTCCAATTTTCCTACTCGTCCTCTCACTCACTCACTGTGCTTCTTTCTCGCTCTAAAACTCGGTCTCTCGACGCCGTTCTCTCTCTAAAACTCGGTGGTCGAACACAAGGGCGAAGAAGATGCGAGAGATTCTGCACATCCAGGGAGGGCAATGCGGGAACCAGATCGGAGCGAAGTTCTGGGAGGTGGTGTGCGCGGAGCACGGCATAGACTCGACGGGGAGGTACGAGGGGGACAACGAGTTGCAACTGGAGCGAGTCAACGTGTACTACAACGAGGCGAGTTGCGGGAGGTTCGTGCCCAGGGCGGTTCTGATGGATCTGGAGCCCGGGACCATGGACAGCGTCAGATCTGGAACCTACGGGCAGATTTTCAGGCCCGATAACTTCGTGTTCGGGCAGTCCGGGGCAGGGAACAACTGGGCCAAGGGCCACTACACTGAGGGGGCTGAGTTGATTGACTCGGTGCTCGATGTTGTTAGGAAGGAGGCTGAGAATTGTGATTGTCTTCAAGGTATCATAATGATTATAATAATAATAATAATTTGCTTTAAGTTCGTTTGTTAGGGTTTAGTGGTAAATTCGTGTTTTTTTTTTTTGTGATTTTGTGGGCTTTTATTTTGTTTTGTTTTGTTTTTCTGGCTTTGATTTTTGTGAAATAGATTTGCGATTTATTTTCCAATTTATTTTCTGGTTTTTGATAATTTATTTGTTTTTTGGATTATTTGTTTATAATTTGAGTGTTTGTGCACTCAGAATGAAAATTGGATAGTTTCTGTTTAAATTCTTAGATGGGTTAAGGTACTCCTTTTTGTTTTTTGCTTTTTATTCCTACGAAGAAATGATGCTAAAGTGCAGAGAATCTTGATATGTTCATTTTGGCATGGTTTGTGACGAATTATGTGATGGTAAAAATCGTAAAATACACACACAAAAATGTAATGCTCTATTTGCATTTTTTTATAGTGGTTGAAACTATTGGGTCACTCTGCTCTGTAATTCTTATCCAACTGGGTTGAATAAATTGTGTGAAACCATGTTTTTCTGTTCTGTATTTTGAAAACAAAATGTGCGGAATTGAATTAGTGTTTACTTCAAGCTTATGTTGTGTTTGAAAATGGGATTGAATTTGAGTGTATTATTGTGATTATGGCATGGTTTCTGATTGGAATTGCATTGTTCTTTGTGTTTCATGTAATTGGTCAGCTAAAACTTTTGCTTCTTGTTTCAGGGTTTCAGGTGTGTCACTCCCTGGGTGGGGGAACTGGTTCTGGAATGGGAACACTTCTAATTTCTAAGATCAGGGAAGAATACCCTGATCGAATGATGCTCACGTTCTCTGTGTTCCCCTCCCCCAAGGTGTCTGACACTGTGGTTGAACCTTACAATGCAACTCTCTCGGTTCACCAGCTTGTTGAGAATGCTGATGAATGCATGGTTTTGGATAATGAAGCTCTCTATGATATCTGCTTCCGCACGCTCAAACTCACCACTCCCAGCTGTGAGTTATTAAATCTTCCATTTTCGATATAACATTTATGTCTGAGATTATCATTTTCATAGCAAGTTTCACTTTTATGATTGATTTCTGAAATTGGGTTGGTGTTTTTTTTTGTCTGTCACAGTTGGAGATTTGAACCATCTAATTTCAGCTACCATGAGTGGTGTAACGTGTTGTCTTCGATTCCCTGGTCAGCTCAACTCGGATCTTCGCAAACTGGCCGTGAATCTCATTCCCTTCCCTCGGTTGCATTTCTTCATGGTTGGCTTTGCCCCACTCACATCCCGTGGGTCACAGCAGTACAGGGCTCTCACTGTACCCGAGTTGACCCAACAAATGTGGGATGCTAAGAATATGATGTGTGCTGCTGATCCCCGCCATGGTCGTTATTTGACTGCATCAGCCATGTTCCGTGGCAAGATGAGCACCAAGGAGGTTGATGAGCAAATGATTAATGTTCAGAACAAGAATTCATCATACTTTGTTGAGTGGATTCCCCACAATGTTAAATCTACCGTATGTGATATTCCCCCAACTGGTTTAAAGATAGCATCAACGTTTATTGGCAACTCTACCTCTATTCAAGAAATGTTCCGGAGGGTGAGCGAGCAATTCACAGCCATGTTCCGCAGAAAGGCTTTCTTGCACTGGTACACTGGTGAGGGTATGGATGAGATGGAGTTTACCGAGGCTGAGAGCAACATGAATGATCTAGTCTCTGAGTACCAGCAGTACCAAGATGCAACTGCGGATGAGGAGGGGTACGACTATGAAGATGAGGAAGTTCAGGAGGAGGATTAGGATGTTTAAATAATATACTATTTGAATGGTATTTTGTATGTTTGCTATGATACTCGTGTTATTGTTTACTTTTTCTCTCTACCTGAATACCTTTTTCGGGGGTTTGGATTGTTCTTGGGCTCTCTGCCTCCTTGTGGCTGTTGTAGTGTTTTAGGGTTTTATTTCTGAGCATGTTTTAAATTGTTAAAATGGTGCCCATATAAATTTTTGGTAGATTGAAGTCTGGGGTGATATTGCAATCTATGGAATGCCTTTCTTCCTGTTAAGGTTTTGGATCCTATCTGGTCATTTGTGAATGGTTTACGTGAAGTTATTGACTTCCTGGTATTATTTTGCATTACTTGCCATACTAAATGGAAAGTTGGCTTAATCTTCCCTGTTGCGGTTGAACTCAGACAATTGTTGACAATATGGCAAGCATAATTGTTGACAATGATTGATGTTGACTGAGAACAAGAAACGACTAGGATGTGTAAAGCTGCTGACATTTCGTAATCCAAACTACTTGTTTTTGTTGTTTTGGTACTATGTGCTAGTCATGGATTAGATTGTTCTGATGAGTACTGATCAGCAGTGTTTCTAGTGAGAGAATAATGTCTGTTTATGGTTTAAGCGAGTTTCATAAGATTGTTCCTAAGTAATTTAGTCGAGGAGGTAGATAAAGCCTATGCTTGCATTATCCGAATTTCTTGATTTTGTACACCGCCGTATTTCTGAGGCCCAAGAAATGGACTGAAAGGAGTTCCAGTGGTTTTAGCCTCATGATAGCAAATTTGCATTTTTCAAATGGGAACCATTATATGCTTCCTTCTCCTCATCCACTTCCTGTTTCAAAGACCTTCATTACTTGCAGTGTCCTATCAATCCCTTCATCTCTTTAAATTTTGTTCTTTCACTATGTCAATCATTCTAGTGTTAGACACGAGTATCGAAACCAATTTAGACAGTCTATTGGCAATGCAGATTTCCCATTAATCTCCCAAAATTGGCTTTGGAAAAGGGGTTGCCTGTTGCAAACCTGTCCAGAACTGCATACCTGTCCCCCAAGATCTATTAGGAATAACTTAGCAACGTTACCCCACTACTACTTCTTCACCTAATGAGATTGCTCCTTGCCAATATGCACCTTAAAAGATTGGGTGCATAGATGCACCAATAAGTATCGGTCTGATTAATAATATTAAAATTCATATATTAATCAAACGGTTAAGAGTGAATGAGTTTATAAATTAATATCAACTTAGCAAAAAAGCCTAGGTTATTATTATTTATTTTTTAGGATGTAATTCTTCATGACAAAAAATATAAATGCAAAAATTATTTCACTAAAGTTTTAAAATAATTAATTTCATGGTATTAAAATATTTTTAAAAAAAATTATTTCATGAAATCTAGCAATTAAAGATTTATTTTTTAAAAAATATTTCATTCGCAATGTATTAAAATATGTATTAATTTTTTAAAAAATATTTATTACAAAATTGATTCTTATTAAAATATTTTTAAATAAAATTAAATGGATAGCAGGATTGCTATGGTACTTGCAAATATTATTAAGATATGTTAACAAACGAGATCATTCTTACAATAGCATCTTTGGTCATCTTTCTTGGCTCCTTTGGAAAAATAGAAAAGCTTTTTGACAATAATTTGCTCTCCACACTGAGAACCAAAATTGAAAGCAATCAACAAATTAGCAAATGGGAAAAATGCTAAAGTCCATTTTTGCATAATTAATTTAACTTCTTGCAAGTCTTCCCGTCACTTACCCATAAAAAATGCTAAAGTCCCCACCAACATCCTTACTCATCTTAACATTGCTCAACGTAACCAACATCCTTACTCATTTTAGCATTGCTCAACATAAAACCTTTTCCCCGTTCTCATCCAACAATATCTTATACAAATCCTTCGCCCTGCAATTAAACTTCCGTGAAGGTAATATTTTTACAACCTTCTTCACCTTCTTCTCTGTTGCATCATTCTACGGTGTTACTTTCTTGGTCTCAAATTCATCCTTGAAAGGACCAACTTTAGTCATGCTCTGCATCCAAACCTTAACTTTCTCTAAGATCAAAGGCTTCCTCTTTGAAACCATTACCTCCTTCAACCTATTCTCAATAGGTTCTTCGTCTTTAACGGTGACTTTGATGACTTCACCTTCCCAGGCATGCGTGTGGTAGAGGCAAATAGGGGATTAGGGGGTAGAGGAGAAGAACGCGACTTACCTAAACATAAATAAATTCAAAATTGAATGTCATTCTTTTTATAAAATAAAAAAAATTAATTAACATGCCAACTATTAAAAAATGTACAAAATATGTAAAACAAACATTGTCAAATCAATATAAAAAACAAACATTTTTTAAAATATTAAATTTATAATTGATGAAAAAATAATATATGTATATAAATAAAAAAAATTCTTTATATATTAAATTTTATTTTCATAAAATACATTAAATATAAAATAAAATATCACAAAAGTTTTAGTGAAAACAAAATTTAATTTAATTTTAAATAAAAAATAAAAAATTTCCATGAAAATAGTAGAAAAAAAAATTCATGAAAACAAAAAATAAATTTAATTTTCATGAATAAAAAAAAATAAATATAAAAATTTATTACAATTAATAAAATTATTTTCGGATCATGTAACAAAAAGAAAAAATAAAAATAATATGGGATGGATAGTTAAGCCTTAAACAAAATAAAAAATCGATTATAATAAATAATTTTGATGGACATGCAACACTCTTTGCCAATTGGTTATTGCTTTTTGTTTCAGGTTCACTGTTGTCAGGAAGATATATTTATTTTCCCACATGGCATTACTTATGAAGTTGGAAATATAAAACAGAAAGGATTCCAAAATGCTTTATATCATGGAATGAACTATATGTCAAACCAGTGTGTTGTGAACATTTCAGAAGAATCATCGAAAATTACAATATATTCTATCCAGTTGGAAAGACCAGTTGCAGAAACATCTTGCTCTTAATGCCAACATATTGTTAAACTTTAAGGTTGGCGGACTCCAACCCTTTATTGGCCAGGTACCTAGGCTCCAATGTCGGGGACTTCAGCAGCTCAAATTTGAGAGACGAAGTGTTCTGCCACAAGACGCCGTAGAATCTTGCCAGTGGCGGTCTTGGGCAAAGAATCAGTGATGAAGACCTTTTTGGGGACTTTAAAAGTTGCAAGATTCTTCTTGCTAAATCTTAGCATCTCTGCCTCATCAATGTTTGATCCTTCTCTTGGGATGATTGCACAATTTATCTGTTAAAGGGAAAAAATATATATGATAAACACCATTTTTCAACAACCTAACATATGTGCATCATTTATGCATATAGTATGCCCCAAGTTTCTGAGTTCTTCTCATAGGAATGGCATTGCCCTTATATCATCTGGCAGTTACAATCAGGAAAAAAGAGGGTCATTTCCCCCTCCTAGAGAAACCGCACTTGTGAAAATTGTATCAGAAGCTTATGCTTTTTCAGCCAATAAAAGCTAACTTTTTCTTGTGCAGTTTGAACTAATTATGAATATTTTAAAATATTGTAGTTTGTAAGGAAATTTTCGGAATATTGAAAAGTTTTAAAAGTTGTTATTTTCAAAGGGTCGCATAAGTAGGTCAGAATGGGTTGCTGCTAGGTACACGAAACGCTTTTCAGATTTGGAACATTAAAAATTGTTATCTTTCGGTGGAATAAGTTAGGAATGTGATAATTTTAATTTCCGGTAGCATTGTATTGAAAAGCTAATTCCAATATTTCCATTAGCCAATGGATGTTCATTTAAATATGGAATCTTCTCAAGGAGGTGTTTTCTTATACGCAACAAAATGTTAGCACATGACGAAGGCATGACCGTTGAGTAAGGGTGAAAAAATAGGCTAGAGTGATCATTGAATACCAATCAATGCAAAAATGAGTCATTTCATATACAATCAATAATGTATATGGAACCATGTACACCGGGCCTGTGTTTATTCTTATAATTTTTTATGTTAAGAGTTGTAATATTATTCTTATAAGTTTAGTATGTAAAATGAATTGTTAAGTATTTATTAATTATTAATTTTATTGTAAATATTTAAAAATTTATTAAATATAATTAACAACATAATAACTCATTTTAAGTACAGATAAAAAAAAAGACTACCGAAATAATTTCTTTCTTTACTTGATATTTTATTGAGTTGTCCTGATAGGACAAGAGAAACCTAAAAATAAAATAAGAAAAAGACATACCTCTTCGCCATATTTGTCATCTGGCACTCCGAAAGCAACTGCTTGTGCAATGTCCGGATGCGATAGAAGCACCGCATCCACTTCTAATGGTGATATTTTCTCTCCTGAAAATAGAAGATAACAACCCCTTCATTAGCTAATATGCATTAAACAATTCAACAAAATTTGCTGAAAATTTTTAAAAATAAATTGAGCTGAGTAAATGAAAATTGAAAAATAGACGGGTTTCAATAATTTTAAACAAAAAGTGATAATGAAATTTTTTCACTTTCTTTCTATATTTTTTGTGGTATTAAACAAATATAAAATATTTATTTCAAGATTTTATATTCATATTGTTTCCCTTCTCAACCAAACATGTAATATGCCATGGGTGGTAAGTGATCATAATTGTATCTACTTGTTTATCAAAAAATAAAAATAAATAAAGTGTATCTACTTCCTAATATGCCCTATCAAATCAAAACCCTATTAACATCACTATCACACCCCACACAAGTCATAACCAGCTTAATACCAATCGAAAAGCCAGCATCAACCAGATTTTTCAACGCCTTCAATATAATCAGGTAAGACAACGTTAGCATCACTACCGTTTCAAACTACTAAAATATTTTTTATTAAAAAATTGATCAATGTAATATGCATATATTAAGAAGCTTTTTGAGTTTTGCAAGCTGACAAATTAGACAATAGGAATGAAACTCACGTATCATGAATTGTTAATTTTTTTCTTTAATGTCTCTTATGACATCAAAATATACAATGCCTTCAAAAACACTTCGTTTTTCTCATTTCAAAATATACTTATTTAACATGTCAAAGAAAATACCTTTTTTTCCTCCTTAATATAAGAAATAGCAAATTGTTAAACAAAACTTTCTTATCTTGCCTAGTATAACAAAACAAAATAAATATAATTTATGAGTAAGCCATATATATATATACCTCCACGGTTTATGAGCTCCTTGATCCGACCCACAAGATGCAAATACCCATCCGAATCAAAGAACCCGAGATCACCCGTATGAAACCAACCAAACTGAAACGCCGCCGTAGTAGCTTCCAGGTTATTCTTATACCCTTTCGTCACATTGGGTCCCCGAATACAAACCTCTCCGTTGGTATTAGCCTCTAGTACCCGACCCATATCATCCAATATCGCCATTTCCTGACCCACGGGTTTTCCAACCGACCCAGCCTTGTGCGGCCCATCCACCGGTAACGGGTTCGAAGCCATGAGATGAGACGCTTCAGTCATTGCATAAGCCTCCAAAACCGGGGCTCCAAATGCCTCCTCCAACCGAGCCAATATTATCGGTGCAAGCGACGCGCTGCAGCTCCGAATAAACCGGAGCTTCGGGTAAACAGGTTCCGGGTTCTTCAAGTGACGATCCAGTACGATCTGGTGTATGGTAGGAACCGCAGTATACCAAGTGGCGTTAAACTTCACCATGTCTTGCCAAAAAGTCGAAGCGGAGAACCGACCGGCCGCCGGCAGCGCCACCGAAGCACCGGCGGCGAGTGAACTCAGTAACCCGGCGATCAACCCGTGAACGTGGAACAACGGCAGAACAATCACCGTCGAGTCAGACTCAGTGAGTCGGTACACGGACTCGATGTTATGCACCGAAGAGGCTAAGTTGTGCTGCGTCAGCGGCACCCCCTTGGGGCGGCTCGTGGTGCCGGAGGTGTGAAGGAACAGCGCCACGTCGGATGGATCGTTGACGATTCCGGCGACCGAGTCAGCCACCGAGTCTGACTCGGGCAGGTTCAGCGAGAGGCTCGGCTCGGCGCCGTTTTCCTCGGCTTGGTTTAGCGAAGCCGAGGCGCGAGGGATGTTGAGCTTGGAAGCCGCGGCTTGAGCCGGCTTGTTTCCTTCTTGTGACGTTAACAAGAGCTTCGATTCCGAGTCAGATAAATAGAACTCGAACTCGTCCGCTGTGTAAGCCGAGTTCAGCGGCGCCGCCGTGGCTCGCACTCGAATTACGGCCAAAAACATTATAACATACTGAAAAAAAAAAACAAATGAGAAAAATGAAGATTGAGATGCGAAAATATTTTCTTTCGTTTTCTATGTCATTTTCTGAGCAACCAAACAGGGTGCGATGATAGGGATTGAGAATCTGACCTCGACGGTGTTGGGGAAGGTGAGAGCGACGACATCGCCGGGTTTGATACCAGCGGAAGCTAAGCGAGTCGCGGCGAGTTCGACGAGTTGGTGGAGGCGAGAGTGGGTGAGGTCGAATTTTTCGGCGACGGAGATGGCTCGGCGGGAGGGGAATTTTCCGGCGACGCGGTGGAGCATTCCGGTGAGTGTTGTTGGGTGTTCCATCGTTTTGGGTGAATGAAGATTTGGTAGGATGGAATGATGAATGAGAATGGCGAATGGGTTGGTGACATATATAAGGGACGCAAGGTGACGGTGGCATCAACATCAAGGTGGCAAATTTTCTTACGTGGATTTGTAATTGTGGAACCTGTGCATTGAAGGTGCACGTTAAGGTTTCAAGTCAAATTTGTGTGGCATTTTATTATTTTGAATTTTAATTTTCGTGTTTTTGGGTGATTTGAAACGATGTAGAAAAATAAAAAATATTTAAATGAGGAGTTAAAGAAGCTAATTTATTGAATTTGAATATCTTTATTTATTTATTTATGAGGTGTGACTAGAAAGCCAGAAATTGTTTTTACCGGAATTCACTATTATTGTGTAGGGTGTACTTGTTTTGAATAAAAAATAAAAATAAAAAAATAATTTTTTCTCATCACATTTTTCACAATAATTAGGAAATCTAAATCCCAATTATTTATTAAGGATAGTGTAACGTTATATTGCGGCACTTATTTAAATTATAGTTAAAATATTTTAATAAAATTGTTAAATTTTATTAAAAATAAATTAAAATTAAATCTTTTTAATTATTATAGTTATGCGGCATGTTTTATTTTAACATTAATCGGGTGTGCAACACATATTTATTGTAATTAAGAAAGAAAATACACCTCTTTAACTACTATATCAATTATTTTAAAAAATTGAACCTATGGCATTATTATTATACCTTAATTATAAAAACTATTATAGTAGGAAAATTTTCTTAAGTGCCTTGGTCTATACTATTAAATGTATAATATCTCAGTTATGTTTATTATTATTGTCTCTTACTATAATTATATTTTTAATATTATAATTGAGGTAAACACATTTAATAATACAAGCAAAAAAAAATTTCTCTTAAGCAGCTAAGAATTTATTTTTCCAATAGTAAGTACCACTTGAACTACAAGATGGTTGGTACATGGTCTTGTATCTTTGATGGTGTAAAAAGTTATTTTAATTCATTTATTAACGTGTGCCTTTTCAATGATAATTAGAGTTTTATTTGTATAATAAGTATAATATCTTTCGTAGTAACTTTAGAAATTATTTTCGCGTTAGCTTTAAAATATTGAGGAAGTGGGTGGAGTTTGCCTGAAACAAACTACAGAAATGGCACGTGGCGGGGAGACTGTGGCCTACCTCGAGATTCTCAATGTGAAGTGTATATTGAGGATAGGTAACACGCGTCTGCTCTCTTACGTTGTCGTTTTGTTTGACGTTGATATGCTCTTCTTAGGCAAATGCCAATATAGGGATGGACGAAAAACAACAAAAGATTTAAAAATCATTTCATTTCCATATATAAAGGACAAAGAATCAAAAGGGTTTGTTAACCTTCTTTTTCCGTTTGTGGAGGTTCCCAACCTTTATATATTTTTTCAGATAAAAATATTATACTTATTTTAAAAAATTAAAGTATAAAAATATTTAAGATATTTTTTCAATATAAATTATTTTAAAATTTAAAATAATTAATTATCATAATCTTTCTTCCCATATTATTGATTTTTCTCAACTCATTATATCTCTATTCTTTTTTACTTAATTCATTAGTTTCTTTTATATTTTTCTAAAGAAAATGTATTAAATAACCTTAATTTTTTTATTTTTAAAGAGAAAAGATAGGTTTTTTTTATCCAAATAAAAAATGTGGAGTTTGTTAATTTTCAAATTTTCCACCAAAAAAAAAGGAGGTAAGCAATCCCTAAAATTTTTCTTGTTTTTTAACTAAATAGATGAAATTGATGAAATTCAAATAAACTATAAGTTTGGTTTAATTTTTTTTTTCATATTAAAGGGTGTAGTTTGGATTAATAAAAACTTAGGTAGGATAATGCGTTCCTATACGTTAAAGAATTGTAATATCTAAATGATAGTGTAAATTTTTTATTATCACATATACTTAGTTATTGATTTAATTAATAATTAATTAATTTCATAATTAATTATATTTTTAAAATTATATAAATTAATTTAATAAATAATTTTATATATATATATTTTTAATAAATTTTATTTTTATTCTCTTTTATTTTTCTCTCATTTAAGATATTGTTTTTCAACACTTTTCAGTCGAGTATGTTTTAGAATATTCTTAAATTGCACTTTTGAACTTCTTGATGTGACCATCGGAGAGACTCTTTAAAAAGGGTACTTGGTGGATGAGTCATGTGTCATAAGTATTTTCTTTGCATGCCTCTTCTTTTTTTGACCCCATACATTAGTGGACATTCAATTTGCTTTCGCCTCCAATATTTTTTTTATCTGGGGAAGGTACTTTTTAAAATGAAAAATATATTCAAAATAGTGATTTCTTTCTTTTCTAAAAAAAAAATTCTAATTCTCAATTAGTCAATAAAAAGAGACGACCAAGAATAAGAAAAAAAATACTAACATCTAATGAAGAATAACATTATAATAAATAATATTTAAGAGAAGTATTAAAAATTATAAATATGTTGAATTATTACATTATATATGAACTTATGTTAAAAAAATTAAGTGATCGTATGAATGTAAAATTAAATTAAATTATAAAAATCAGTTTGATATGCATATAGTGTTAATTATAGATTATCATTTTATAAATATAGAAGAAGCCTTAACTCAACTCAAGTGGCACAACCACACTTTTGTATAAGTCTCATAAAGGAACTGTTTGAGCACTTTACAGTTTACCTTATCATTCTCTCTCCATGCTAGATTATATATGTATTATGTTAATTAATGAATAGAGAAAAGACACCTGTCGTCAAAAGCCAGGAACATCACTTTCTTGCGCTAAAGATAATTCGAGTTCGAAGTATTCTTGGTGTCTTGCAGAATACTCAAGTCTTACCATTTGGCAAAGATCATCTTTTTTAAGCTGTCTATATTATTATCCTTTTCCTTTTAATCTATATTAATATGTAATAATAACGAAATAGGAGGCATTAGAATTTGATTGTTTCAACCTTATGGGATGTGGAATTATGCCTCTTTTATTGATGCAACTTGGCTCTGTCCAATTAGACTTTTTTTGGATGGAAAAGAGAAAGGAAATGAAGAGAAGAAAAAATGAAGAAAAATGATTTTTTTAATGTTTTGTTGAAAAGGAAAAAAAAGAAGAAAGAAAATGAGAAATAATATTTTCTCTTATCTAGAAAACATATAATTATGCAAAAGACTTATATATCTTTATTATAATATAATAAAATTTAAATATTTTGGATAGAATTTTAATCTTAAATATCACTTCTCTTTCTCTCTCATTTTCTTTAAACAAGATTGAAGAGAATTTTTAAGTGGGCCCACAAGTACTTTTTTCTTTCCTTTTTTTCTAATTCAAATAATAAAAAATAATAAAAATTTATCCATTTTCTCTTCCAAATTTTCTTTCTTCTTAAATTTTATCCATCCAAACGATGGATATTGTAAATTTATAAACATTTATATTATATAGGAATGAAAAAACCAAATCGAACTTTGATTCTCAAAACAGAATTCAGTATACTGATTTGGTTTGTTAAACCGAGGGGAATGAGAATGTGACTACTAGGGACGGTTTATATAATATATATACTAGCACCAACTACTAATGGAGAAAGAAACTAGGGAAGGCACTATCTCCCTGTTTTCTCTGACTGGCCGGAAACGAGGCCTTCTTTCTTTTACTTTTTTTTTTCTTTTGTAATTGACTGCTGGGACCAATAGAGACCCTATCACTAGTGGAAAGATGAGGGAAAAGAAAAAAAATATGTATTCATTAAAAATTAAATTCACATTAACATTAAATGTCTTTTATCAAATAAGTTAAGCTTATAAGACTCTTTACTCTTATTTTCAAGGAATGTTGTTCTCCATTATATGTGAAACAAGTACACATGATATCAGATTTAATATTATTATGATAAACATTTTTATATTTAATGAGATGAAAAAAAAGTTTATTTACACAAAAAGAAAGAGAGAATTTTTTTATAAAAAAAAACTCCACAACAATAGCTCGTGGCCTTGTTGCTAGCTTACAGGTGGCTGTTACTCCACTTGTTACATTACAATAATACTATTGCTAATACAAAAAAAAAAAAAGTAAAAGTAATGCTATTGCTACAACTTGACTTTTATAAAAACTATATTATGATTGATTTTTAAAATAATATATGAAACTAATAACATAAAGTTGGGGTTATTTTTCTTCGCCATAACAAAATTATAACACTAGCATTTCTACTTATTTCGATAAGCAATCGAGTAGTTAGTTACCTTGAGTTAGTGGTAAGATGTTTGAATAGTTTGTAAGAGATCATAATTTCAAACTCTCATGTCTATTATACAAAAAATGTCACTGTTGTACAAAAAAATGCAGGCAACAAACAGTCTAAACAACACAATAATTGACCGAGACGCAATTTCAAAGACAACAATATGCGCAATAAATTGAGTTTACGTAGCTTGATTTATTTTTTCTTTTATTAATTTTAGATTATTAATTTATTACATGCAATTATTCTCCGCGTATATTGCTTCAAAGCATTCAAATTGAACGGCAACAGAGGCCAAATTGTACAAGTTACATTGACCTTGCTCCCCCCAATAGCCAACACAAAGGAGCAGTTACGTGAAATCAGAAATCACTTGTGTTGTTCCCTTTATTTTTGGAAGGTGGGGTCTTGAGTCTTGATTGTAGTCTTGTTCCTCAGAAATAGAATCTAAAAAGGGTGTGGTAGGATTAAGATAAGATTTAGATTTCTTTATTATATTAACAAAAAAAAAAAAAGAACCTCAAGGTTAAGGGATCAGGTGTGAGGCTTTTTTTGTACGAAATACTTATTTATTTATTTATTTATTATTTTATCATATTTAAGTAATTAATTATATAAATACATTTATTTTTAGTTAAATCCTGTTGAGAAATCGATAAATTGACTTTCAACATGATTTTTTTTTGTTTTAAATTTATGAGTTTAGTTAATGAATTAGGGTTTTGTTGGAATAATTTTAGGTTAAATAATAATTTAAGATTTATGATTAATTAAGGTTTTTAGTATTTAATTAAGATGTTAGGGTTCATGAGGGACAAAAGAATATCATTCCACACCTGACCACAGAACACCCTTGAAAAGGAAGGTAAGTAGGAGGAACCTTACACAGTAGTCAACGACAACCGACTGACTGACCGATCGACCACCATTGAAAGGAAATGATAAGTAAGAAGGACTTAACATGGTATTCAACGGAACCAAACGATCGAACACAATTGAAAGGGAAAGATAAGTAGAAGGAACCTTACATGGTAGTCAATAGGAACCGACCAACTGAACACCACTAAAAGGGAAGAGTAAGTAGGAGGGACTTAACATGGTAGTGAAGATAAATCAACAGACCAAACACCATTGAAAGAGAAGCGTAAGTAGGGGAGGAATCTCACATGTTTATCAATAGGAACCAACCGATCGAACACATTGAAAGGGAAGGTAAGTAGGAGGGATCTAATGTGATAGTCAACAGAAATCGATTAAAAAAAATCGTGTTGAAAGTCAGTTTTGGTGAAAGCAACTACTCAACATGATTAATTTTTCATGTTGAGAAGTCAGTTTTGTTGAAACCAACTTTCAAACTAAAGAAAGGATATTTTTATAATTAATTACTTAAATGTGGTAAAATAAAAAATTAAAAAAATGACTATTTCTGTCTAAAAAAGCCCTGGTGTGAAGAGTAATTGAAGGACATTCATTTGTTAGGGTTTGGCTAAGAAGAAATCTAGGCATTGGAGGACATAGAAATAAATAATAAAAGAGATGAAGGGATTATAATGAGGGATTCAAATTTGATGCCCCATTTTCCTATTTCCTTCCCTGTCTTCCCAATTAAATGATAACAATTCAGTATAAAAAAAACTCATTCTCTTAATTGATAATAACTTCTTTCTCAATTGTCAATTTTTCTGCTGAATTGTCATCATTTAATTAGAAGAAATGATTGAAGGCAAGAAAATGAGACATTAGATTCGATTCCTATAATGTGAACTAGTTCCCAAGTTGGTGTTGGAAAATTACCTTTAGAACACTCTAGATTAATTACAATTTTAAGGACGTTTGAGCTAATTATAACAAGAGTGGTAACTATAACATATAGTTCAAGAGCATATAAATATAAAATAAATAGATAAATTGAAATTATCGAGAGATAAGCTAAAATAATTTACACAAGTATAAAGAAATAAATAAAATTAAATACTGAAAAAGGAAGAAACAAGGGAAGGAACAAAGTTACTTTGGTGCGCACTTATGAACCAAACCTCAAAGAGCAGCCCATCGTTCTTCCTTGCAAGAGCTAAGAGATAAAACAACAACCAAAAAAATTGTACTAAAATAACTTGGATTTAATTTTTATCTACTGTCAGTGTAAAGTTTTTTTACACTGTCATCCAATCACGTGTTACTAAATCATTAAAATAGTTAGACTTTCTAGGTAATTGTTGTGATAGTCAACTCTTTTACTGATTTGGCAACACATGATTGGATGACAATGTAAAAAAACTTTATACTGACAGTGGATAAAAATTAAACTCAAATAACTTAGGCTCTAAACTTAGTGATAAGCCTAAGTATTTTTTTTTTCTTTGGATAGATAAACCTTCGAAGCTTAACTCCTTATAAAGGAAAAGGAGAGAATGAAACATGCAACATTTTAATTATTTGGCAATGTTAAAAAATCGTTGCCAAACGCCTAAAAAATGTTGCCAAAAGGAATAGGCAATGGTTTTTTGACCATATTATCTGTTATCGTTGCCTATTCTTTAGGCAACAATTTTGTAGATTTAAGGCTACACTTAACAAAAATCATTGCGTATATGATCATAATAGGAAGCAGTTTTAAGTAATATCACTAGGGTACGATTTATGCAGTTGGTACTTTATGCAACATTTTAAAACCGTTATTATTGAGAAAGGCAACACTTATTAAAAACCATTCCCTATATATATATGATACGGTTTATGCCGTTGCTTGTTTTCACAACATTTTGACATTATTCTCATAGACAAAGACAATAGCTTTAAAGATTCATTTCTTACAACGGTCACTATTAATGTCAGTTTAGACAACACTTCTCACGCTATAGATAAACTTAGAAGTAGCATTTTTTTAAAAAAATTGTTGCATATAAACTTAGAGATAACACTTTTTGCCACATTTAAGTGTTCCATATAAATTTCAAGGCAACACTTATTTGTCGTTTCATATTATCTTTTAGAAACTGATGCCTGTACATATTATAAAATATCTTTGCATAAATTAAATTGTTTCAAACATAACATATTCTCCAATTACAAAGATTGCATGATCAAACAATTTAATCACAACACCTAAAAATAGTACTAAAAAAATAAAGCATTTATTTAAAAGAACAATAACAACCCATGTTATCCGTGTACAGATAAATCAAGTGCTTTGATCTTTTGAGTATTCGTGCAATGCACAGGATAATTAAAAAATTATATCATATAAAAATTAATATGTCTTAAAACCATTATTCAAAGAAATTAAGGTTAATCAAATTTAAAACAATAGTTTATTTGACAAAATAAGCTACAATATCCTCAACCACATAGTCGTGGTACATTGAGATAATTATCGGAAGAAAACATAAAAGTGAAATACCATCATAATAAGGAATTCATTTTACTCTAATAATCAAAACCCTTATAAGATTCATCAATTTTAACAAATATTAATGAATCAAGCAAAGATAAGAGAAAAATAGTCAAAGAAACATTAAGAAATTGTGATTTAAATAATTATTAGTTTCTCATTAATAGTTATATATTTAAATTTGATTAATTAATTTGTGTTAAAAGTTTTGAGATTAGGAAAATTCAATATTTGATGACTAAGTGACTGATATTCATAATTATCATTAAATGATTCATAAAATTGATATTGATTGATTGATTTGTAACAAGAGGTTGTCAAGATCCCGTCAAATAATAAAAATTACCGGTTCGCAAACTAATTTGTAGTATAGAGCATGAACCGAATCGTCTCTCAAGGATCCAAAAAGAACAAAAATTTAATCAGATCAAGATAATTAAAAGGGGGTTTTGATGATTTGATTAACAATATTGATAAATATATAAGACTCAAAGTTGAAAACAAATCTAAAGAAACAACCAATCCAAGGAAATTTACCGATCTTGAGTTTAACTCATCATTGATCACAAGGAATTCACTTAATTGCTAACCGTGTTCTTGGCCTTAGATCACATCAAGACGCCTCAACATGATCCAAGAATCCTCTATTAGATAAGCATCTAGGATTTAATTAACCAAGGTTAGATAAAGTAAGCACCATCCAAACATAGATTAACTTAAGATCCAGAATTTAACCAAGCTAAACAATCCATCAAAAAGCTTTAATAAATTGTCTATTCTATGTGATCCTCTTTGAATACATGATAATAAAGCTATTACCACATCAACATCTAAATCAAATTAAGCAATTCAATCTAGATAGAAATCAAAAGAGGAAGAAGAGAAACTTGAATAACAATTAAGCAATATGAACAAGTAAAACAAGATCTCCAAATTAAACATCAAGATGGCTAATCCCTTGGATTGATTATGAGAGCCTAGCCTTCCATGGATGGGAAGGAAGAACTCAGAAATAAAAGAACAAAAACGAAATTCTAAAGATAATGGAGAAGAAGAGAAAGAAAACTCTCACAAATACTTAAACTTTCTTGAAACTTACTTCAAAATTGAATTCTTCTAATACAAAGAGGTTGGCTCTATTTATACTAATCCTAGAAGCAAATTTGTACATGTACATAATCTGAATACAAGCTATAAAAATATGGAAATTGTCAAATATGGAAACTTGATGCATGGTTGGTGAGTTGGTGTATGGTTGGTGGCTTCTAGTCAACAACTCTTATCCGACTTCTGACTTCAAATTCATCACCTAAACGGTGCATTTTGGCTTGGATGTCTTCATGAAAATTGTAGCCAGTTGTCTCCTTGAAAATCTCCAATTTGAATCATGTCATTTGGACTTTTAGAACTCCAGAAATGCCAAAAACACTGCACCTACCTCAAGTTAGGTTAGAAGAACGTGTTTCCAAATTCATACCAACTTGTAGCTTCAGAAGCATGCCTAAAACGACATCTATTGACAAAATGGTCTTCAGTGAAGTTGGAGATATGGGTCTTATCTTTCAAATGACCAAGTTTCAGCCCAAGAGGAGGCCTATAACCTACTATATAGTCCAATATGTGCATACTGCCCAAATGGTTCCGTGACAGCAAACTCACTCTGTATTGCAAGGCTATTTTGGGCCCTTAGAAGTCCGATCCAGCTCTTGAGTTCTTCATGAAACTTGTAGATCCTTGTCTTAGCTTTCCAAAGACACCAAGATCACCTCAATTGGATCACCGAGTCCCAAGTTATGGCCTAACCAAGGAAGAAAGGTTAAAATGCATCAAAATCCAAAAATTATCCAATATTTACATTAAAACCCAATGAAGCCCAACAACATTTAACTCATCTAAAATACTAATATTGGGCACAATAAACATCTAATGAAGCCTAATACAAAGCTAACATAAGTGTCTCAAATTGATTGATCAATTTGCAATTATGACATTCTATTTATGAAAGACTATAACATGAGAGATAAATAATTTAAAAAATAATAATTTAAAAAATTAGAATAAAAGGCAACAATTAATATAAAAAATTAAAATCTCGAGTAATTATTCAGTTGTGAATAGTATAAGAATTTATTGATAAACAAATCACTTTATATTTTTAAATTATGGGATGCATCATATTAACTAAATTTAATATTTAAGCTAATTAGGATAATTTCATTTTTTTAAAATAATATTTTAAATAACTCTAAAGTCTAAGTAATTAAAAATAAAATAGGTTACAAAAAAACTAATAATAATAATAAAGTAGCCCAAAATCACGAAGATTCTATTCAAATATGAAATTTATTATAATAAAAAAAATATACTAATAACATAATTATAGGTGATAATATGAATTTCATTTTTGAAATTGGAAAAAAAGTATACTAATAAATTATCCATAAAAAGTATGCCAATAAATTAAATAAAAAGAAAGATTATATGAATTTTAATTTTTAAAATAACACATTAGTGTAATCTTCATCCCATTTTATTTTACGGTTGAGTGAATATTTCACCATTAATAATTTTGATTTTGAAGGGTCGGGTCCAGTCTGGTTTGGTTTGGTCTTGTCTGGTTTGGTTTGGTCTTGTCTGGTTTGGTTTGGCTTGGTCTGAGTTGGTTTAGTTTGATCAGGTCTAGTTCGATCCAGTTTAGCTTGATTTGGTCTAGTCCGACCCTGTTTTGTTCAGCTTGGTCTAGTTTGATCAGGCTTGATTTAGTCCGGTTCGATTTGTTCTAGTCTAGCCAGGTATAGTTCGGCTTGATCCGGGAATTGTCCTCGAATTATGATGTGTTAGTGTTATGTTATAATTTGTATTGCTATATTGGTCCATATGACAAATTTGTTCAATCATAAGATTTGTATGTTTTCATATTCTGGTGTAGACCCAGCTGCTACAGGATTACAGGTTACCTCATATGGGAAACCAAAAATTCTTAATATCCTTGATTGGTAAATAGAAACTACTTGATGTTGGATTTTTATTTGATATGTATCCGAAGTGTTTACTAGTTTACCAATAAATATGTGATACCTTTTTCTGTCTTCAACACTGGGAGTGGAGATACTGATACCTCAAAGGTGGTGACGGCTAATGCTGATGGTCGTATTTGTGGGGTAGACATTCTTCAATATATCGTGGTAATTGCAACTTGTAAGTTTCCCGATGTTTATTATAACATTTATTAAGTGTTGAAGCTTGAGCTATTATTATTCTGTTTCGTGAGCTTGAGGTATACATCAACTGAGGATGAAATACAAGTAATTCATAATTTCATAGTGCTAGATAAGAAGCATGGATCAATCTAAACAGTGACTATTTGAGAGTAATAAGTGAAGCTAACCTGTCGGCTGTGATGATATTATTTCTAATCACATTGGCGTAGTCTCTACCTGGGTTTTTTATTTATTTATTGTTGAGTGAATATTTTACCATTAACAATTTCGATTTTGAAAAGTAAGAAATAAATTAATACACTATTGTTAAAAGTTAAATGAAATCAAATAATCTATAATTGAAATTTGAATTTGCACTGGATGTTAACTTCATTATTTAAAATTATAATTAAAAAACTTATAAAATTCAATTTTTAATAGTAATTTTAGGAGCCACTAAAAAGGAGTTGACATGCACATTTGGAAAGAAATTAAATACATAAGAGAAAAAAAAACTCATTTATGTGAACATCCTATTTTGACCAAGTCTTTTTTTAGAAAATCTCAACAAATTTGAAAATCAAATAAAAATTAACTTTTAATTTAATCAATATAAAAAAATAATAAATCAAAACAATAAAAAAAAAGAGAGAGGGAAAGCTCACACCCATTGGGCTCAACCCAAATTACCAAATTTTTGACCAACTTGTCGAGCCCAACCTTAACCCTTCCTCTGCACCGAATTGCAGCAGCCACACTCCACCCAATACCCCTCTGCATATGTTACCTCTTTATTTGACTTTGAAGAGGAGATGAGTCGACGATGGCAGAGGCAAGTGAGGAGGGAAATCAGCGGCAAACGGGGGGAGGAGACCCTTAGCCGTCCCCTACACCATGGACCTCATAATTACAGGCAAAAGGGGGAAACAAAGAGTGAGAGGGGGACTTTTTATTCTTTTGGTGGGAATTCTGGAAAGGAAACCGAGAGAAAAGAGAAGGAAATTTGAGAGAATAAAAACCGAGAGAGAAATGAAGAGTTTGGTGCCGGATATCTATCATTTGCTATTTCATTTTGGCTCTAAGAGGTAGACTCTCTAATTTCCTATGTCTTTTGTCTTTGATATCCACTGATTCATTGCATTCAAGTGTTCATTCTTGTGTGTGATTTTGCTTGTAATGTTGGTTGTAATTTTGATCTCATTTGGTGTTGGGTGAAGTTCTTTTTGTTTTGTCCATCACTTTTGTTTCCGTCATCAACTTAGACAACCTATACCCAACCACCTCACTATACTTCCCATGATTTTCCCCATCAACCAAGACCAAACAGCCACCCTCTAACATCCAAAACATAGCCTCTCCAAGCCTTACATAAATCCTCACCCAAGGATACTCATTAACCACCAAAGCCCCTGCCAAAATCCCTTACTTTATCTCTAAAACAGCAACAAGCCCCACCCCAATACCCATCAAATATTTTCCCAAATCTGTGAAAAACAAAAAAATAGAGTCTGCGCCCGTGTCCGACCGATCACCATTTCCCATACTAATTTTCTGACCGACCTCCACTTCCCATACCAACTTTTCGTCCGACCATCAACTGATCCAACCAATCACTCTCCTATCCAACCATGTTTACCCTTGGCCGACCAATTCTTAACCGATTCGACCCCAAGCCTATACACATAAATCCCCTCAGTACCCGACCGACCCGATTTCCCTAAACACTTTTCCCACCACTATATCGATCCGAGTTGCCCATAACTAACCCTACCACCAGATTAGACATACCTTACCCCTCCTGACTGAGCACTTCTTCCCTGAACTATTTTTGATCTAGTCTTGACATATACCCATTAGATCGCTTTTACCGAGCCGAGATCAACATCAGCCTTAAACATCTCCTTCATCACTAGACCGAGCCTTAACCTCTCCCCAAACTCTTCCCATCCACCATCCAACCGATTAAATACTTTTCCTTGGCTGACCCTTACCACTTAACCAATCATTGCCTTGAATTGAGCTTAACCTCTCCCCAAACTCTTCCCATCAACCATCCGACTGAGTAGACTCATTCTTAGCCAAGCTTACCCTTAGACCAAGCCGAGCTTAAACCTTGCCCTTAAAAAAAAAAAAACCTCCCACCAACCATTGCCCAACCAATCGGTTCTGTCTGATCACGTCCTTTTCCATCTTCACCCGTTAAAATCGATAAGTTCCTAACTGATCCAAGCTCTATCCATTCTCACCATAAGTACCGATCGGACATGATCGATCAGAGCATCCTATCACCTTTTATGATCACCAATTTGCTAATTGGTTTCCAACCGATCAGGTAGCCTTTTCCCTGATCTTCAATGGTCGACCGATCCCTTACTTTTCCCGTGTGTTCTGGTCTCTATCGGGTATCCCTTCCTAGTTCCGATCGGATTACCGACCGACTAGGGCTGAGTTTCAAGTACATAATTGATGTTTTGATCAGATGTCCCCCCAATGCTCGGATCACCGACCTACTGATCGGTCATGTTTTCGTTGTCCCTATGTTTTGGTCTATACCGAGTACCCTTCTCCCAGGCCTGCTTGAACGTCCGACTGACCAGGTCGTGTTTCTTATTGCAATAATCTATGACCTGGTCGGAATCTCCTTAAGATACTCAGATGTCCGACCTACCGATCGGTCGTTCCCTTTTGTGTTGTGTGTTTATTTTGGTACCCAAATTGTCTAATTTTAGTTTTAATAATTACCCATGGAATAATGGCTTCACTTTATGTTTTAAATAATGAGTTCTAAAGGTTAAATGGTCTGAGGCCATAACATTTGCGTGTAGTTGTCTTCAGGGGTCAAGTACTCACTAGATATTTTCCTTGGGATGGATCAGTGAGTTTGGTTCTGCATTTCATTCCATTTAGGACTCGTTAACAAAATTTGCTTTTAAGTCAAGTAAAACCACAATCATTTTCTAGAAAGAACTACGTGGCTTTGAGTTTCTCATTGTACCAGGGGACACGTAGGTACACAAGTCAAGCCAAACTTTTTATTTTCACAAGTTAGTTTCCTTTTTATCTGTAAATAATTATTCGCACTTTGTTTACTTTCTTTACTTGCTAAAAGAGATAAAATAGATATCTTTTACGTTATGAAGTTTGCACAATTAGCTTAAGATAACCGTATTAAGACAGATGTATCAGGGGTGCAGTGGGATTAAGTTTCCACCATTCCCTATGCATAATCGACTCTCGAACTCTGCCTGATTTTCGCATACCTTTTCTTTTTGTGTATTTAATTCAAATTGATTTTAAAAGGGTTTTGCCAGTCATTTTCCCTACCCAATAAATGATTGGTGGAGACTCCATTTGTTTTGAATCATTTTTCTCTCACCATTCCCTGTCATGATTTTTCCGGTCGTGACAATTTATGATTGATATCTGCATGAGAGACTCAAAGTTTTAGAAGGGAAAAACTTATTGTATGGGTGACGTGACATTAGTGGAGCTTGAATGAACACTTTTTATAATATTATATAAATTGAAGGGAAAATATTTTTATAATTACCCATGTTAAAGAATGGTTTTTGTTTTTAATCTGAGACAAAGTACGGGTGTACTACAGCTAACACCTTACCCCCACAATTAAGAGCTTATGCTTAGCCTAAATACACTACAGTGGCACCACCATACACCATAGGAGGGACTCATCACTAATCTCCTCAGGGTGATAGTGAAAACAAATAAGAAGCGATAATGCCTCACATAGAGAAAACATATGATTTCGATTGACCACATTAAACCTTTTTAAATTGGATCTCGAATTATAAAGGTTGGGTATCTATCAAATGTCTCTCAAGATATGGGCATCAATCCTATCTCTCTCGATGTTTCACTCATTAGCCTCATCACTAGTGACTTGGATAGATGATTAGCTAGGTTCTTCTTTGACCTTATAAAGCCTATGGAAACTACACAACCACGAATCAACTGCCTCACAATATTATGTTTCAATTTGATGTGTGTACATATTATGATTTGCTTAAGCAAATGGCTACCTGGCTATCACAATGAAGATAGACAAATGAAATTGGTCTCTTCCACAAATTATGCCAACCAACAAGATCCTAAGCCACTCTTTTTCGAACCCAAATTCTCTAAGGCTGTATAAACTCACTTTGCGTGGTGGATTTGGCAATACAAGTTTGCTAAGACAGCACCTCCACACTCATGTAAGTGAATTCTGTCAAGAGTGTCTTTTAATTTGTAGTACCCCACTTGAAAAGAGCTATAGAATTGATGAAGAGTTAAAACTCATGCTTTTAAAACATTATAGGTAGATGCATTTACATTTTATGGATGAACTTTTAGAGTATAGACCTCTTATTGTGGTGCATCCTAATAAAAACTACTCTATGATTTTGTTCTTCCCATTGAACCTAATTCTTAGGATCTCTAATCACCAAGTTGGGTATCCGTATAAGTACGTAGTATACTGTTATTTGGGATAATTTCAACCCCCTCAATGTCCTCTAGTACCTTTTATTATAGTTACTTATTTAATTGGGGTTTGTCTAACATACACCTTTAAATAACTGGTGCATTGATGCACCATTTAATATAAGCCGTTGATTAAAAATAATAAATAATGATAACAATTAAGGGTTAAAATTTAATAGGTAAACTGATTCATGAGGTTAAAGTTTATTTGCAAAAAAGTCCTCAAACTTTATTTATTTTTTATATTGTGGAACTTTTTTTTAGTCCTTCTCGAGATATACTTATTTTATTCTACACTCCGCTTGCTTCTTAGATCTCTCTTGCTCTTGTTCATCTCTTTGCTTGCGTCTTTGGATCTCATTGCACCTCTCTTGCATCTCCTTATCCGACTTGGTTGACTTGGTTGATTGTTGGGAAGTTAGTTAATTTGGTTATTTAAAGGATGGGAAGTTGACAATTTTAGAATTATTTTTATGTCATTTTTTTCTTTTTGAAAAATTCATGGTAGTTTTATCTCTTTTTTATATTTTCTAAAAGTTTTGTGTGTTTGAGAGTAGTGAGGTGTGGCCATACAAATAATTTATTTTCTATGTATGAATCTTGTAAACAAAACATGGTGACCATGGTTTGAATAATGAGATTTTACAAATATTTTATGATGTTGTGGTTTGTGTCCGAAAAGGACAAAAATAAAAATAAGTAAAAAATTAACATGGGTTGAATCTAAATATAAAAGTTGTTACAAAAATCCCTTATGAGATTCGTAGTCCCAAAAAAGGGAAAAATCAAAATAATAAAAAACATTAAAAATTGTAAACTTCTGACTAAATCTAAAGTTCTAACATTATTTAAGATCTAAAAACTAAAATTAAAAATTATGTGAAATGACAAAAAATTAAAAATTCTACCAATAAAATTATGAAATTATTATAAATTTGCAAAGATTGCAATATCCTAGTCTAAATTTTGTAATATAGCAGGAATTCACCATAAAAAATCAGAAATTTCCAAAAAAATAATAACCTAATGCAGCAAATAAATGTATAAAAAAAATAAAAACTTGTGATTGGTATTTTACATTAATAATATTTGGAAAAAAAGAAAATACGAAGAAATAAAATTCTAAATAAATATAAAAAAGTTGTATATGACAAAAATGAATTAAACACTGATCGCGACAAAATCCAAACATATTGAACAAAATTACATAATAGAAAAAACATACATATAAAAATTCAATATAAAAACCAAATATAAAATTACATAACAAAAATACCAATAAAGGAACAAAATTAAATATAAGAAAACTGTTTAATATCATTCATGATTTAAAATAAAATATATTCGTCTATACAAATTTTAATGTAAATTATAAAAATTCAATGTGCTATCAATAACTAAGAATTTGATTTAAGTTGAAAAAATAATAGGAAAAATTATACTACGAATTTTTTTAAAATTTTTTTTATGACAAATGTAAAAAATATATATATAATTTTTAAATATATTCATCCTTCGAGGATTGTTGCAGAAGCAATGGAGTCCTTTTTATTCATTTAATAAAAACACCAAATTAATAGGATGCACAAAAACATGCTTGCTATCGAGTTTATTTACTAAAATACAACTAGGTCGTTTTGGTCTAGGAAACCTCCTAGAATTATTAGAAAACGACAACTGATTGTCATTTTAGCAAATAAACCAGTAATCAAATTTATTTAAAAAAATTGTAAAAGAGAGGTGGAAATAGTTCCCTCATGTGCCCTATGAAAAGGGCATCCTAGGTTTGATGTCACAACCTAAAGGATAAAGTCTATAAACCAGGGTAGCTCTAAGGTCATCTTAATCAGTGATGACTTGAGTTCTATGACCCTTAATAGACAAAAGGTTCCCAAATTGCCCTTGCTATCGCCAACACTTTGACGAGTAAGATCCCCATTCCCCACCCATGACGGGCTACGAATGGAAAATGTTCAATTTAAGCGAGGGGGTTTCATGTGCCTATACAGAGATCGAAGATCTCTCAAAGTAGCACTACTTTTCCCTCTATCTAACCTGTAAGGTATTGAGCCTGGGTAGAGAGCTTGTGTGTGTTGGTGTAGTGAAGTATTTGCAAGGGAACATACAAACCATCCGTTCACAAATCACAATAAAAAAAATGCAAAGTAAGCCATATGAAATGTTGTAAATGAACAAAATAAAATAAATAAGACCAAAGCAAATAAATAAGCAGATAATAAGAGGTTAAATTTAAGTCTTAACCCTCTAAGCATCCTCAGTGGAGTCGTCATCTGTCGCAACCGTCCCGAAGGGCGCCGTGAAGGGAGACGACAACTAATAAATTCTAATTTTAATTTTTTGTTTGGGAGTCGCCACTAACCGATTTCTTCCATTAAAATGGAAAGATGCGATTAGACACCTAAAAAAATAGTCTACGTTTAAGAATTTAGATTCAGGGGTTGATTACGAGTATGGAAGGTATTAACACCCTATATTATCCATTCAAAGAACGGTTACCTATTTAACCTAAAGTTATCTGTTAAATTAATTAAATTGGTCGTTTATTATTTGAAACAGAAGATTTTTATTTTTATTTTTCATGTCCTATTTTTTCAAGCATATTATCAAAGAATGATAAATGACTGTGACAGGGAATAGGTGGCTTACAAGCCATTATTGGGGAAGAAATCATGAGCCCGCCACTTATTAGGAATGAAAATAGTGAATTAGAAATTTGAATTTCGAAGAAAATATTTTTTAACAGATAAAATGACTTTTGAAAATGAATTTCACAATTGAGAAGTTTATTTAAAATGATTTTCGCGAAAGAATTTCAAGATTTTAATTTATCATTATCACCAAGTATATGTTGTATGAATTTATTCGCAACTATATTATGTTATTTTTATTTTTATCTTAAAAAATATTTTGTTTATTTTGAGAATCAAACCCCGTTAGCGTATAAATGCCTTGAGAATGCCATAAAGAGTTTAATTGATCAAACTCTCGACCCTCTCCCAATTTCTGTGATGGGCTAGTTTTAATTGTGGCCTGAAATATTAATATTTTGAATGAATTGTAGCATAGTGAATAGCATGATAAATGAAATACAACTTTTATTGAGTTATACTAAATGCAATAGAAATGGAAAATTAAAATGCAACCAAAGTTAATAATGGAATATGATTTTAATTGGAGATTATTTATAGCCCTGCCAACATTCCTGACAAAAATATAAAAATTCTCCTCACCTCAAGGAAATTAAAATGCCACTATCGTTGCAGTTAATTTTAAATATCTCAACGTTGGAACTTTATTTCACAAATTAATTTTGACATGTATAAGATTAATCATGAAATAAGATTTGTGTGAGAAAAGGTTTATAGTCCCGCCAACCCTCCCGGCAAAACTAAACATAATTTTCTTCCCTCCAAAAAATTAAAAAAATGTCAATGTTGCAACATATTTTTAATTATCTTATCATTGAAATCTTATTCCACAAATTAATTTTGACATGAATCCTTGGATATGATAACAAATTGGTAAAAATTAATCATGAAATAAAATTCCTTTTTGTAAGAGATTATTTATAACTCCACTCCTGACAAAATTATAAAAAAAAATTTTTACTTCAAGAAAATTAAAAAAAAGTCACTGTCGAAACATATTTTTTAATTATTCTATTATTAAAATCTTATAACATAATTAATCGCAACATTTAATCCAAATTGAGTTAAAATAAAAGGCGAAAATAATGAGATTAAATCATTAGAATAAATAAGGTGTGCCGACCATGAACGTACGATAAATCGTGAAACTACCAACTTCCTTTGGTTACTCTCATATTTTATTCACTATTTTCCTTTTCTATCTACTTTTGAGCCTAAGGTAAATTTTAAGAATCCAAAATCCAACCTACACTACCATTGATTTATTTAAAAGATAAAAAAGAAGAATGGTCTTCTTTCATTTCCAATTCCCATTAGTCTCTTTCATTGTGTGCATTTATTTTTCCTTTTTTTTGTTTTTTTATTTTATTATCACTAAAAAAACTAAAGAAGGTTCCAAATTCATATAAAGCCCTTAACCTTGGCCCAACCCTTAAGGAGGCACATAGATACAAGCCCGTTTATTCAATTACACCCAATTGGTAAAATAAAGGGATTCAATCATTGAGTCCCTGACTAACACAATGCACATCCAAAATGAAATGAAAGCAAAAAGGTGCTAACTCAACATTAAACTCAGCCAAATTAAACAACAGTTTCCTAGTCAAATTTCCTTCCAAATCATCAATATTCCTCATTCAAATGCATAAACACAAGTGGTACCCATGGCTGAGTCAAGAAACATTTAGCAAGTTAAAGAAATCTGATTCATAGCAATATGTCCAAAAACTTCAGGAAGCCTATACTGTAAGGTAGCCACAATCAATTAGATTTTTATTCTGTCAAAACCAGGACCCTATTCCTCTATTTTTTCCACAGAGACAAAATGCCTATATGTGTGCACAAAGATGAATCAAGAGCAGTATTCCCCTAAGATTATCAGTCAGAACTAGGTCAGACCCCAAACAGGTTTGTTAGAACATTAAATACCAAAACCCTCAACACCAAGTCATGACAAAAATTCAATCATTCAAAGAAACAATAGGCATAAAATTTAGCTATCAACTCTGAGCTTAGCATCCAGTATAGCCTCGTAGTCACAACTTAGAAAACAGAGAAATGAAGCACATTCAAAGTTCGATTTGGAGTTTTAGAATCAAGTCTCAAAAGTGCCATGAATAAACAAGTTCAAACACAGTGAGCATATATAGCCAACATGAAACCAATGAAATAAAATTAACTCAATTGTCAGTGGGATACTAACCTAGAACTCATTCATGAGAATGGAAGCACCAGTATTCAGCAAAGCAAGGAAATGATATAATTATATCAAGGAAAAATTTAAAAAAAATGTTTTCAACCGTAACACTTCTTAACCATGCCAACAGTTCCAAATTTTTAATTGAACCTAAAGGTACAATAGTGTATATTCATAAACCTGTCATATGCTTAACTAAAACTAGGCAGCCCAATTTCATTTCAATGACACAATTTGCAATCCAGCATGAGAACAAGCATTTAGCCCTTCCAATTCATATCATGAATCCTAGACCCAATCTCACTTAAAGACACAACATTTATAGGATTCTGAATCTCTGATTAGATCTTTTCTTACTCATGACAGAACAAAACTTCCTGCAACCCATGTAATAATACTAATTTAATCATCATTCAATAAAAACATATTCAGTTATCATGCAACAAACAGTAAAAGCTAAAAAGCATATGTCCACAGATAGCCCCTTATTGCTAAAGATTCACATTGAAAACACTAGATCATTTGCATCCATACAAACATTTTTGCTCAACCAAACTAATAACTCACACTCAGAACCTCATGATCTATTCAAGTCACCAGCAGAGTGAAATTAACTCATTATACCAACATAAAAATGAATTACTTCATTAAACCTATATCTTACAAAGAGGAACCAAAACAGAGTTACATTCAATTACGTTACAAATGGAAACAGATAATTGAAAGAAAAAAAGATACTGTAAGAACAAATTACCGAGAATGAGCTCGGATCGCCTGAACGAACTTGCTCTATGTCTCTTCCCAAATAAAAAGTTCCTAGCTTTTGAAATCCTTCTTGCTTTCTGGAACCAGTGGCAACTCAAAAGAAAAAAAATTTCCTCCCCTTTAAGTTCTCACTTTCAGAACACAAATTCAGCAAAATTAATCCCCCTCAAAACAGAATCCTAAGACCCTATTTATACAAAAAAAATCAAACCAAAAGAAAAAGAAAACCTAAATCACAGCCCTCTGATCCTCATCTGACCGTCCACGAAATTGATCATGTCGTCCTTAAAGAACGCAGGTATAGGGATTAATTGACATTAATCTATTTTTATTTTATTATATTTTTTTCTTTTTTCATTAAGTGGCTAATTGATTACTATTAATATTTGGATTTTCATTTTGAAAGTTAATTAGTTAATTAAAAAAAAATTTTACGTGGTCCAGACAAAATATGATTTTCACAATGTGCACTTTAATGCTACCATGTATAACGTCATTGGCTCGTATACTTCTCATGAATAATTTCACATACTTCATAATTGATGGGTGTTCAACATCACATAATAAATTTCATATATACTCCACTTTTCATTAAAAAAATGAAATAAAATCCCTAATCTCATTTTAAGTGAACCGAAAATGTCTCAGCACTGTTGTACTTTTTGGTACAATAGGAATACCAACTTATAGCTTAAATTTATCACCAAGTGCCTTGACAAAAAAATTAAACAAAATCACATATTGGCATTTCTTCATCTCAATTGGAGATGGAATCTTAAAAGTCTATGAATTGATCGCAAAACACATGCTAATATTTTGGTCATGTACTCGTACTCATCAAAGTATAAGAAGTGGAACTGGAATTAGTTGAGTAGATAGAGAAAGTTGCAAGAAATTTAAAAGGGGTAAAATAGAAAAAAGAAAAAGAAAAGTATAAGAAGTGGCATTACCTTCGTTTTCTAAAATAAATTTTTGTTGTACGAGTGTTTGTTAATTTTTATATATGAATACTGAAAGGTAATTACTTTCATGGGTTTTTTTTTTTTAAAGCGTGAAAAGCTTAAAATTTACATGTTTATGTAATTTACAAAGTATTCACCCAAGCAAAATACAAACTTCTCATCTTTTGAGGCTCATTCACCAAAAAAAATAAAAAGGAAACTCTCATCTTTTATATTGCACCCACTAACTTTTAGTTTTGGGTGTTTCAAATGGGCTCATCCATAACTGTGGAATGTGGACTGCGCCAATCTTCCATACTGTGTCTGCCATTAGCACTCTTGCCTTGCTGGTAAAGTTGATTAATTTAGGGTGTTGATAAAGTAGCCCAAAGTTGATTGGGTTTTCAACACCCGGCCTATTATCTTTTCAATTCAATGGACCGTCCTAAACTGGTTGTACCCATTATGTGTTTCTGAAAATATGCTGAAGAATTCCCTTTCACCAAATTGACCTTCTATTGCCCCTTATGGAACTTATGTAGACCTATACTTCTTAAAGAGCTGAAAGTTTTGTACCGGATTGGGATTATTCGCATGCGTAATTATTTATTCACATTCTTTAATATATTTTTTATTTTCTTAAATTATCGTTGATTAAATAATTCTTTGTGAAAATTAAATCTTAATTAATTATATTCTTATTTATCTATTCACATAATTAAAGATAATTTAAAAAATTATAATTAAAAGTAATTACTAAAATGATAATTAAGATTATAAGTTACTTAAAGATCACAAAAGCACTTTAAAAAATTATATGATTTTATGTTTTAATCTTGATTACACATACATGATTTATTATTGGTCAAGATTTGCCTATCTTATATCGTTTTAAAACAGTGCTTTCACTTAATACCTTATTTTAATATTAAATCATCACAAAATTCATAAATCATTTTTATAAATTATTTTTATGATTGAATTAAAATATTACAGTAAAAAAGAAATAATATGCACATAGATTAAAATTTAGAAGCTTCATTTTGGTCATTCTTTCTATGAAATTACTCTAAATATAAATAATTATTAAAAAATTTAAATATAAAATAAAGTTAGAAATAAAATTAATAATTATTTTGAAATAATTTTCATGAGAAAAAAATAAAAATAGAATTGTCAACTTTTGGTCTTAGTTATGACATCTCTTCCAAGAGAGGAGCCATTGGCAGTGAACGTCGACATTGACTATAAGGCAAAGGCACCGTGGCAGAGTAAGAAAGTTTAGAAAGGAAAGCGCCCTTGAATATATTGTAAACAGGTTGAGGAATCAAAAGACATATAATTGATAGGACAAATCCTCGTATGGGCCCAAAGAACTACAAAGCTTAAGGAATCATTCTTTAAGAGTCAATAATATATATATTTTTGTTACACTAAAAGTATTTTCACACTTTTTAGGTACCTGGAGCAACTAAGGTTATTAGCCATTCTTTATAATGGTACAAGGGCTTTGTTAAGCTCACCTTTGACCCATAGGTTATGTTTTTGTGAAGGAATAACTCTCTTAAAAGTATAATTTGTTAGGTGGAGTTAGGCTTATGAATGAGCTTAAAGTATGAATAATATACATGCTTATTATACTTTTTCAATTTCATTTTAGAAGAATGGAGACAGTAATGATTGAATTACTGACCACTTGATCATAGAAACTTTGACTTTACTAAAAGCTTAAATTATTCATTGGATACTCATATGCATGAATGGTTTTAGGTAATGTCTAGTTTTTTCCATGTTAAAGGTACTAGGTAATGCCAATATGACTCTCCTGTCAACACTATATAGATAGAAATTATATACTGGAGACACAATATATAGATAGAAATGACATATAAAAACCATATCTTTTACTTCAAACTCTAAATCCCTTTAAATATATATATGTTTTTCCATACGTAATTATCTATATGTAATCCTTATTGATATGGAGGACCAAGCCCAGCACATGCATTTACTATCAAACTTGATGTATATTCAATCCTGGCTATAGAGCTCTTGGTGCTGTTTCATTATTACATACTAAAAATACTAGCTAGATATAGATATAGATATAGATAGATCCCTTTGCTTTTTTGCCTTCTAAAATTGATCAGTGGGGTGCTGGGGCAATAGTTTCAGCGGCGAACTTCAAAAACTGCTCAGATTCTGGAGATGAGGCAATAAACTTCACAGAGTGCACAGGTCCTGGTGCCACAATTCCAGAGCTTCGCAGCTCAGCCATTCCCCGCCGGGCGTTTTCCCCTTGTGCGTCACATAATTTGGGAAGAAACACACCTATACATACCAAAAAAAAAAAAAATCATTTCTAATTATCTTCCATTGTGTAACTCACATTAATGGACAAAAAAAAAAGAGACATTGACAACATTTTTGTACCTTCACCAGCAGCAAGATTGAAGTAGAGGTCAACAACGTTAGGGCAGCTCTCATAGCACTGAGGTGAGCAGAGCTTGTGTGTGAAATGAGTCTCTAAGAGAGAGTCTGATGAGATTCCAAGGGACATTCTGTCTAGCCCACAAGCTTTGATGCATGGATCGGTTTCAACGTGGTCCTTCAGTTTATCAGCTTCAATCTCAGATGTTTTGCACGCGTATGCGTTGTCTCCGGTTCTCTTGACGTGCTTCTCAAGCACACAGCGCTTACCCGTGGATGAAACTGCGAAGGCACAGTTCTCTTGGTCCAGATGCTCACATTCTATCCCTCCTGCATTTCACCAAGCATGCATAGTCTAAGGCTGAAAGCTCCATGAGAAAGAAAAACTAAATGATTAAAAGATAAGTATGTGTCTTACCAAGAGTTCCTTGCACAGCAAGGGCAAACGCAAAGACAACGATTTCCAGGGTCCTCAAGCTGATGTTAGAGGCCATCGTGGACACACACTTCTTATGCGAAGGAGGCTTTGGATATTGGAAAGCTTTTGGTTGGCAACTCTGCTTGAGAGCGTTGTGAGGCTTCATGGGGTTGTGATAGTTGTATTTATAGTTGCTAGAAATTAAAGTACGCTGTGCAACCAGAAAAACATTTAAGCCTTTGTTTGGTAGGAGAGAAATGGAGAAGAGAGAATTAAAGAAGAGAGAAATAGAAGAGAAATGAAAAAATTCTCTTGTTTTGATTAGAAGAGAAATAGAGAAGAAAGAAAAAAAAGTGGTGGGTCTCACACCCTTTTCATTTCTCTCATAAAGTGAGAAGAAATAGAGAAGAAATCAGTAGAGATGAAAATTTGACTAATATACCATTCTTTTGTTATTTTATAAATAAATAAATAAGGACAAATATGTATTTACAACAAAATTTAATTTTCTTTCTTTCTTATTTCTCTCATAATTCTCTTAATCCAAATAACTTAAAAATCTATTCATTTTCTACTCTATTTCTCTTCTCCTTATTTCTTTCTATTCTATTTCTCTCATAATCTAAACAAATCCAAGAAAGAAAAAAAGAGGATGGGTTGAGACTAGCGAGAGAGAGAGAGAGAGAGAGACGGGGGAATTTTCAAAGATAAAATGGACAACCATGAAAAAAAATGGACAACCACCCGCCTTTAATTAACTAATTGAAGGGACCTGGTTCAAAAACTAGTAGTTTTGTTGTGGTTACCCTCTCTTGAGAGAGATCAATGTGTACTCGGGTTAATTGAGTAGCCTCGTTTTAAGAAGGAATACGTAGAGTTAATCCTTTAAGTGAGCATGTGTGTGCTCCTTTTTAAGGATATGTTTAAAATCAAAGAGTTTGGAAGGAAAATAAAGTGAGAGATAATTTTTTATTTTTAAGTTAAAAAAATTAAAAAATATTCAGAAAAATAAATAAGGAGTGATTAGAAGAATACATGATAATTTTTCATTTTATTTTTTTACTTTAAAAAATTCTTAAATAAGGAGAATGTTATCTTAAAACAAAAAATTTCTCTTCCTTCCTCCTCTAAACTCTTTCATCCAAACACACCCTAAAATTTTTGAAACTTAGTCATGGCTCTAGCACATACTATCAGTTTTATGTAAAAAAAAGAAAAAAGAAAAAAAGAAAAAGAATGTACAACCACCCACTGTAGGTGCAATCAATTAAGTTCAGAATATTATAAGCTCTACTACATAGACACTACGATTATAGTAGGTGCAAATGGTCAATAGTACCGCTGTCTGTGGCGGACTCAAGAATAATTGCTTGAAAAAATCATTATAATTTAAGATACTTAAGTAATTGCTTTAATTTTCATTGGTAATATATCAAAAGATATGGATTCTCTCCTTTCCTCAATAATTGGATCGGAAGAGAAAGATATAAAGTGTTTCGGTTTAAAATTGCTAGACCCCAATATAAATAATGATGGGTTTTTCCATAATAAAACTTGCCTCTTTCTCTTATAATAGGACCCTCCTCGGTTATCAAGTAAAATGAGAGAATCCAAATTTTTTATGAAATGATAATTCTATAAATATCAATGAATATCATAACTTCACCTTCTCATAATAATTAACCTTCTAAAAATTTTAGTTCTTGATAATTAGACTTTACCCGCGGCTAGATTCCTTTTCAAAATTAAAATATCTCATGTTCTATCCTAGGCGCGGTTCTGGTAAACTTGAGACAAAATGTTTGGCCAATGATCATGACTTGCTTGTATATGCAAACATTTATAATTAACTACATATGTACGTTAAGGTGAAAATACTACCTGAATGTCATCCTAAGTAAAAGGAATAGAATAGAATATGAAGTATACATTTTAGTAAATGTTTAATAACTTTAACAATAATAACTTACAAGAAATGTGATTATCACTTGATAGTTAACCTTCCGCTCTTTGCGGGGCATAAATTGATATAGCTTGGTAGGGGTATAGATTTGTCAGCTGAGTTAGTTATCTGTGGACTGAGAATTTGTTTGAAATTGGATTAAACATATGTGCATTTGCCATAAGTTAGGAAGGAAATTTGGTGGCTTGACTTATATATAATGGGCTTTTCCTTTGAATTTTCAACCCTAGTCATGAACTTCAGCTAGGATATACTAAGAACATTTGAAAATTTTATTACCACGTTCCTATATGTTGATTTCATCCATACAATTACAAAGAAGTCAAACTAGTTGCTATTATTTTTAAAAAATTTCAAGTTTCCGTTTAGCTCCTGATTTACCAATAAGAGAAAGAAAAAGAAAATTTTTGGTTCAACTAGTGGAGTTAGGAGGGATCCAAAATATTAAGGTTGAAAAAGCAATTTTTTTCTTTCTTTTTTCTGCTTTTGGATCGTTAATGTAGTTTACACAATGAAAAGTAAAACTCCTCTGTTCTTCGCTAGTGAAGATAGATTTTGATCTTAGGTTCATACACTAGCTGAAAAAGACTTTACCAGCAGAGGCACCTAATAAGACCTTTAAAATGCAGATGTTCTTATCTTGAATTAAAAATTAATAATAAATTACAATACAAATTTGTAATTGTAAATGGTAGTGCTCTTTTCAAGTAATTCACTCCCCTTGTTAACAATGAAGCTCAGAATGGTAAGCACTTGATCTTTCAATCGTAAACAATTACTTTATCATAATTCACTCATGGGGTTGAAAACGATGAATTCCCTTTTCTGGTTTTCTCAACTTCTATGTTCAGTGTCCTTTCTCCATCCCTTCTCTAACATTGTGAAATCCTCCAACTCTTGACAAGGAATACTTTCAGCAGGAGCAATTGTATCTGTTTCAGCACTAGTTGTCCCTGCTTATGAGCACTGAAAGGATAGTCAGGGAAGAAATAGAATATAGAGACATATTACGACGCACATCGCGATCGCTAGAATGAGCCTAATATTAACATGAATCTTTTATAAGTGATATCCGATAGATAGTTGAATTTTAACAATAAAATTTTCTTTTACAATTTCTGCTTTATGTGATGCCAGGACTTGTGATTTGCGGCTGGTTGACTTTATTTAAATTGATTGCGTTTAATATGTGTGTTAAATGTGTGTAAATTTTAAGTGATTTATTGCATGATATATTTTAAAGATTGCCTATTATCTCCATAATGGTTGCTGGTGCTGTTGAAGCACATTTGGATTAAAATTCAGAGTTCCAAACTTGAAATTTGTGTGCTGATAGAACTGAGGAGCACTAGCTAAGCACATAAGAGAAATTTAGGAGTACTTACCAGAGTTTAGGAGCATTTACGTCAAAATGAGTTAGATTCATGCCTAAAGCTACAAAATATAAGAATTAAGGTGTATAAATCACTTCAGCATCCATGCTACGGCAGGTTACGATGAGCTTTTGGCTCCTCTCGCGGATTTGAATTTGCTTTCTTTAGGTTTTTTTTAATTTGGGTAAGATCAAGATGTGTTTCTACACCATTTTCCTACTAAGGAGTCTGCTTAACTTTGACCAGAAAGTGTTTCTATTAAGTTTTGAATCCCTACTGCAAGTAAAATTCACTCACACAAAGCTCAGATTGTAATTCAGCCACAGTAGGCCGTTTAATTTGCTTGCTTTAGCTTTAGCTTGATGCATGGGCCTCTTTGCTCCATTTTATTACTTGTATGTTTTCTTTCACTGGGCCTTTGCCCATTGTTTTACCAAGAAAAAAAGGATGAATAAATTACTGTAACGGCTACTTGATTAAGAATGCTCATGAGACATTATAAAAGGAGGACTTTCGAGAGGACAAATAGGAAGCAAAAGTGGAAAATCACTTATCTGCATAAGTTATTTTTCGTTCTTGGTACTTGGATTGACACATACACTTTTTGAGAGTTAGTTGTATGTTGCAACTCATTGATAAGAACAATTGAAAGAAAAGAGATAATTTCTTGGCTAGCAGAAGAAATTGAGTTCAATCTCTATCACAATTAGAACCCAAGTGGCTATTCAATTCTAATTAAGTTCGATTAGAAAGAAGACTTGCTTCTTAATTATAATAAGCAATTTTTATTTAATAAAAATAGTGAAAGCTACACCTTCATTTTTACTGTGAAGACCCCTTCCAGCAATATTTTGTACAACAAAATATATATAATGATACATTCCAAATCTCCTACGTAGCTATATTGGTGCAACTTCATTATTACAAACAAAACATATATTAAGTATGAAACATTCCAATCTTAATTTCTTTCTGAATTCTAAAGGCTACTACTTAATATGGCGGGTATGCTGGGGTAACCGCAGGTTCAGCTGTGAACTCCACAGCGTTAAAAGGTTCTGGAGGAGTAGCTGTGAACTGCACAGAGTGCACAGGTCCTCGTGCCACAATACCAGAGCTTTTGATCTCAGCCATTCCTCGACGAGCACTTGCGCCTTCTGATTCACACAACTTGGGAAGAAACACACCTATACATAAAGAATAATGCTCAAAGACCTGACATTTTAGCATCATTTAGTTCAAATTTTTTCTAAGTTCTAACACTAAGTAATATATAGAAAGAAAACTATAGGTTATTCATATATCTAGTAACCTTATGAATTTTGATCTCACATTATTATCCAATCATATAATAATAAGTGTCAGATAGGTCAAATTCTTTTAATGGTTGAAGAACACATGATTAAATGATTGTGTAAAAAAATTGGGTATATAATACCTTCACCAGCAGCAAGATTGAAGTAAAGGTCAACAACGTTGGGGCAGCTCTTATAGCACTGAGGGGAGCAGAGCTTTTGTGTGAAGCGAGACTCGAGAAGAGAGTCTGATGAGATTCCAAGGGACTTTCTGTCCAAACCACATGCCTTGATGCACTGGTCAGCTTCAATGTGGTCCTTCAGTTTATCAGCTTCAATCTCTGATGTTCTGCATGTGTATGCTTCCTCGCCAGTCCTCTTGACGTGCTTCTCAAGCACACAGCGTTTGCCTGTAGATGACACCGCAAATGCGCATGTGTCGTGGCTCAGATGCTCACATTCTATACCTCCTGCAATTCACCAACACCATATATATTAGAGATTCTAAGCTCTAGCAGCATAACCAATTTTAGAGCTTAACTAAAATTTCTGGGAAAGCTAACTTTTGAAATATTTATTGAATAACTTCACTTTTATTTTGTTTACAATGATTGAATGTATAAACTTATGATAAATCTAATTGGAAAATGACTTTTTTAGAGCTTGACATGTTTCAGAGACTTACCAAGAATTCCTTGCACGGCGACCGAAAATGCAAGGACAACTATGACCAAACTCCTCAAGCTAATGTTATTGGCCATGTTTCAAGCAGAAGATGATGATGGGAATGGCCAAAACTAGCTTCGGATTTTGGAAAGTAGGTAGGTATAGCAACTTTTCGTGCTTGTGCTTGGAGGATTGTTGTGAAGCTTTATGGCTAGTTAAGGAGTGTATTTATAGTGGTTTCTTAAAGGGCAATTACGGGCTTTACCATACTTTTGTAAAAGAAAAACTAATTTATTAGGAGGTGGTGGACTTTTCAATGTGCAATTCACAAGAGGCAGAAGAAAAGAAACATCCTGCTATCAATAGCCAGAGGAAACATGATTCAGCTTATAGTGTTGATTTGATGCGAGCCACGAGGTTGAGCCGTGTTGGTGAGGGTTGCATGATTAGCCCATTGACTATGACGAATTAAGTTTGATTACTAGTCAACCCAATACCGCCATCAGTGGAGGACCCGTTGCTCCAGAATCTACATCTAACGTTGCCTGTGTGTCACTCTATGTTCCAAAGAAAACAAAAGATTGCATCTACAATTGGGTCCGTATATGGAAAGTTTTCTCTCATTGAAAATTACATTTTGATGTTGTTTTGTCATAGTCATATATGTTTTTTTGTTAAAAAAATTAAAAGACAATGAAGCTACGTTACTTATTCTCGACATGGAATATTAATATAGTTATCTTGATCTTTTTGGTTAGTTATTAGCATATTAATTGCAATAAAAATATTGTTTAAAAATAAAATGTATTATTACACCAAAATAAATAAAAAAATGTATTATATAATTTAATGATGTAAAAGCCATTTATATTTACAATAAATCTAAGTTAAATCCATTAGGATATCTTTGATAAGTTGAGCTAAAAACACTTTTCTTGAGCTTGTCTGGTATATTCAATACGGATCGGAGAGCTTAACAAAAAGGGTAATGGATGATAAGACAATTTAAAAGTTAAAACACAATTTGAATATATACTATTTTTTGTTTTGGTACTAATATCATTAATTTAAGTAGTTAGGTCTTTTAGTTTGATTTGTCTTTCTACATTGTTCCAAACATATTTATTTTTGTTTTTAAGATTAATCAACGGAACAAGGTGGCTGAAAATCAAGTATAATTCTTGGCATTGTTAGGAAAACAAAAGATGTACTGGCTTTGTATCCTAGTGAGAAAAAGACAATGCAATTTCTTGTTAAATATGGCATTGTATAAAAAAGGAAAAAAGAAAGGAAACCTTAAAATTAATCATCTGTCTTTCTTCCATAACATCTGATATTTATTATATATATATAAAATAAAAATGATAGAAGAATTTCATGGACAAGTGCTAAGTGTGGGAGAAAATTTTCCTTCCGAAAGAAAGTTATACTGGGGGAAAAATATTCCCCAAAGATATTTCTCTAAATAAAAACATTACAAAAATGTATCCAATGATATGATTTAGGAGATAAATTAAGAATTCTGCAACCCATAATTAATGGCGTATAAAAAATTTAACACAACCAAAAATCCAAATTCAAAATTTTCCAATGATTTGAGAAATCTATTATAAGTTATCTAAAACATTAAACGAAAAAATGATAAAAAAAATGTCGTGCAAAAATGAAAAACGAAAATAAAAGCCCTAGCAACAACAAATCACCTATAATACTGTTCAAATAATGTCCTATTTTGTTAAGCATGAATTCACTCTTTTTATGCCTAAGTGGATGTTGTAGAAATATCCTTCAACTATCCCATTTTGCACACCAGAAAGCAAATAATGCAGATAATCTTCAAATCCTTATAACAAAATTAATACTTAGTATGTGTAAAAATTAGGAGTTTAATTTTGATCAGTGAAGTTATTTTATCTAATTCCATAATCATGGCAGTGATGGTGGATTAAGAGTCATATAAATAAGTTTCAGAGTATTGTAATTTTCACCATTCTTGGTGTGTTTCACAAAGAAAGAAACTACACCAACAAGTGTTGGGTGCAGTGGTAAATAAGCTTCACTCTCAAGGTGATAATACAAGTTCAAACCTTAGGAGGGTCTCTTAGTCGCAATAGTATTTGAGGGAGATTAGTCTCACAGTGTTAGTAGTTTATAAAAATACCTAAAAATAAAAAAAAGAAAGGGACTACATTGCTGCACCTACTATCCAAAGATATTCAACTTTTTGGTGGGCAATTGCCACCGCTTTCTTTCCTCTGTAATATGTTTTGCAGTTTTGTATAGTCATAACCTAGTCAATTCCTTCTCACATGATGTAATGCATCCAAGACTTTTTACTTCATGTCTGCTGCACCAATAATGCACGTTGTAAATTATGATTTCAAGACTTCAAGCACAAAAATTACAAACTTATACAATCTTACTTAGATTAACAGCATTGAAATGGTGCTTATCAATAGATGGGTATTACTTTAGTAAAAAAAAACATTTTTTATGCATTTAAACGATAAATAATAAATAGAAAAATTATTTTTATATAAGGTGGGAAGATTCACCTAGTGTTATATCAATAATCTTCAAGTCATAACCCTACGCATGATCTGTTTAATACTTTAATATACCAACTTTTTATCAGTGTAAAGTCTTGATGAGAAACTAATTACTTATCATAATCGGGCTATTCATCAATCTATATTGTAAAACAAAATTCCAATGAACTAAGTCCAAATTTTAACAGTGTTTAGTTCACTATATATTTGTATATATAAAAATAAAAAAGTGATGATTATAACTTCAAATTCTTTATTTCCTCCGTTGATTGTGAAACGAATCACACCCGCATTGCGATAAAACTTAAAAACTACATACGGCAAAAAAAAATTCAATAAGTAGGATTTAGGATAGATTTTTCTTTTCTCGGGGTTACGTTTTGCTCAAGGAACAACTTGGATGAAAATCATGTTTCATAAAACTATTTAGGTACTAGTTTCTTGGCACCTAGTGTTCGGAAAAAACAAAGGATGAACTCATGTATTGTGATCATCATATCCCAATTTTCTATCTGAGTTTTCTTTGTAAACTTGCCAAAGACAGAAGTTTAAATGCATGTGTAATGATGATGTATTATAAGAATTGTAATTTCATGCACTTTTCCTCCTTTGTGTGCGGAACAAATTATAGACATATGCTATGATTAGGGCATATATAGACTAATTAAGCACAGTGGAGTTAGTTAGGTATTGACCACAACTTCGTCTGAATGAATCATTCACTTCCCCATATTAGGGAGAAGATCCTGGGATTTTTGCTTCATAATTCACATCCTTTGAACCACTTTAGCCTCCAAACTTTTGGTAACGAGAATGTGATACGTGCACGCCTAACTTTTTCAAACTTCTCTGCGTCAGGTCTCTGCGATCTTGGTCCTTTTACTTTAATTTTAACGAATCATCCACGCTCTTGGGTCCTCTCTCACCCAACGCTTTGGAGTTTGGAGGAAGGAAAAATTTACACCAATTGTTTCCTTTAAATTGTGCCACACGACATAGTACAAGCTCTCATTAATTATTAACGATTGAATAGAAGTGTTCATTGGTTGAATAGAAGTGTTCATTGGTTTGGTTGATCCAATCAACTCATTAAACTAATCCAAATCAAATAAAAAATTTTGGTTTGGGTTGGTCCAATCAAGTTCAATTCAATTAAAATTGATTAAAATTCTTTGAATTATGGATTTTGTATTTTATAATTAAAAAATCCGGTGAAATGAAATGAAAAGTAATGAAATTTTAGATATTATCTTTATCATTTGGCTTTTCATTTATTTTAAAAGCTAAGATATATCTTTAATTTTCATTTTCAAGTCCCAATCATTTAATTTTTTTTATTTTGTTTTAGTTACATATTAGGATAGTAATGTTTTAATGATTAACTTACTCATCTGTGTCACACATAATTTTACAAATTAAAGCATTCTCTGTAAAGTAATGTAATATATATATAAAACCTTCTCTGTTAAATAAGATACATTTAATGTCATACATTCATATTACAAATGAAACTTATGATGATTTTTAGATGTTAAAATATTTCTTCAAAAACTTGGTTTTACTTTTATCTTAATACTTATACTGTACTGAAGGGCTTAAATGCTTAAAATCCATATATAATTGTTTAATTGAGTTTGAAATATTTAGTAATAGCACGTTTACTATTTTGTTGTAGGAAAAAAAAATTAATCAGACAACTTGATGACCTGAATCAAACTAACACAATCTTAATCGGGTTGGTTTGGTTCAAATTGCTTAATTTTTTTTTTTCAGAAATTGAACCAAACAACCTAACCAAGGTTGATCGATTTGATTTTTTTTTCTTCAAAACCCGAACCAACCTAACCATGAACACCCCTACAATTGAGTGCTATCATTTTGGCAAATTAGTAATAGACTAATAGCAAACTACCCTAAAGTCCTTTCATCCAATGTTGTTAAAACTGGACTAGACAGTAAACAACGAGACTTTTAGTTCAGGTTAAACCGGCTGATCTCATAAAAATAATCTACATACAACACTATAAAATATTTATGAAATATTGAGTTTCTTTTATTAAAAAAAAAAACAATGATTGATTGACTCAACCGGATGATTTAACCAAAATTTTGACTAGTTTAAAGTGATTTGTCCATAAATTCGGTTATAGAATTGAACAATATCTGTTTAAGTGTCGAGTTCATAGTTAGACCGATCAAATCGTTCACTCTGGTCCAATTCTGACAACTCTACTTTCATCCTTTGACTTTTATAAAAATTGAAAAAGGATTGTTATTGTAATAATTAACATACTTCCCTACTTAAGCTAGTAGTATTAGGTTAGTTAATTTTAATAGTTTGTAAATAAATTTAAAACTCTTTACCGTCATTATAACAAAAATATACTCTCCCACTCGGAGCCATTGTTGAAACCTGAAACTTCAATGATTCATTTTAAAGCAACCATGCCTCTAAAGATTGATTGGGCATGTACTCTCAATTATAATTCGTATTTGATTTCTTAAAACTCAATTTTAAGGATTTTGTTTTCTTCTAAAATCTAGGATATTGTAGATTGGGCTGGTTTGTTTGAGATTTAAATTCAAACTAAACTGTCTTAGTGGTTCCAAAAAAGGATCAGAATTAGAGCAATACTTAAAAAAATCGTATGACCTATAGATTTACTTCAAGTCATTTACATATATTATCTAACAATTAACAACTACCATAGTAATGGATTGGGCCATCACTAATGTACTAATATGAGTATTTGTCTTCTGGATCAACAGATATGAGTTGAAATTTAAGGATATTATTAATACGGGTAAGCCCACTCTAGTGGATCAAAATGAATGTTGGCCACTATTGGGAAGAGCAGTAAGAGAAAGGTTATCTGTGGACTAAACGAGAGGGGAACTCGGCGACCCACTGATTGGAACAAAACCACCAAAAGATCAGAAACGACCCCAAACCCAATTGCGCCCCCTGAAGCGGAGTGGCCATATATACCCACATATTTCTCTTCTAAGGTTAATTTTGTGTTGGTCATGGAAGATACAAAGCCCAACTCCACAAGGGCCATCATACGCAACATTAAAAATGGACTATACAGAACAAGCTTGCTCATCTGCAAAACACCAAAGAAACAAGAAAGATAAAGCTCTTAACAATGACTGGGCTAGGATTCTTTGTCCAGTAACACCGCAATTTCTTCATGGGGCGAATAGAGCAAATGAAAAATATTTATATACTTTGAAAGTAATATTCTCAACTGTTTAAATTTTATCTAATTTTATTATATATTATGAATTTAATTTGATGGTAGACATTCATATTATATAGCATGTTATGCTTTTAATGATTTGATGTGCTACTCTTAGAATATATTCGAATTTTTAGTCCACCAAAGGGAAAGAAATAAAAGACATGTTATTTTCCTTTGAGTTTGGTGTAGACAGATATGAGTGAATCAGTAAATGCAACATTTTAGATTTCTTAACATTTACTTTTTACAAAATAATTTTTATTAAACTTGTTAAGTCAAACCTAGAAAAATTTGCTTGGATTGGACCATTCTACAGAGAGATCTATCAGGTGAAGCCTAAAAGCTCTTTACTCATTTTCTTGGAAAGTATATGATCTAGGCTCAATCGTCAGGCCCCAATATATAAATCTCATGCCCCCAGACGAATAAAAGTGAAAAATCGGTGTAGATTATGTTTCATTCCCCGCCATTTGTTTGTTTAGTTTCCCCTCCATTTGACAGTTTGACAGTATTACATTGATGATTCTCTACTAATTATTTCAAACCATTGTATTTCTTGTTTCCTCATATATCTTTCCTATTTCTATAAAATAAAATAAAAAATAAAAATTGCAGGAAGTTGTCGCTGAATGAGTTTATATGAACAAGTGTGTTAGTTAAATCAATTGAAGTTGTATAATTTTTTTAAATTATTATATCATCAAATAAATTTTCATAAACTTAATCTTCATTCAATTCAATTAATTAAATAATTGTGATTGTTATGTTAATCTTGTATATCAAATTTTAAATGAATTAGATACTATCAAATATATAATCAAATAGTATTTAAAAAATCATCTTCAATGTTGATTTTGGTAAACATAAGAGATATAGTATAAATTAGTTTATGTTTAATTTTTTGAAAAGATGACATATGAATAAATGATAATAACGATTCTTTTTTCTTTTCTCACACCATTTAATCTGGTGCATTAACACTGAAGGTTAAAGAACTTCTAGACATGTCTACTCATTTCATGTTGTGAGGAATTTTGTTAAGAGTTTAATTTTAATTTTTTTTATGTTGTTATCTAATTATGTATTGTCATATTATTAAAAAAATTTGACTATCATAATAATTACCTAAAAAATTTAACTCTTTAATAATATACTAAATTATCATTAAATAATAATATAAAAAAACTTTATTTGTGAATTAAAATGAAATCCTTTTCTTAATGCTATGAAGTTTGTGATCATAATGAAACAACATAAGCAGAGAAGGACAACAGTTGGGGCAGGGCTGGAAGCACAGATAATGAAAGAAAACTGACGTGTTACCATTAAGATCGAAGCTCCACTGAAGTTGTAAGAATAAGACAGAACATATATAGCATAACGTCACGGAATATATATGGCGTTTTCCTAGAATTGCAATTCGCAAAAAGTGAAGTAACCATGCGTGATGCGTGTGTTAAAGTACTGGTGAGATTTAATAGTCATTTACAACTAAAAATATTCTATTCTATTTTAGGGGCTTTAAAAAGCTAAGGTATATTGTATATTCGCATATGGAGGAAATGTAAGATGTCATAATAGCCTATATATATATATATATATATATATATATAATTTCATGATATAAGCTAATTTTTTTTATTTTATAATATCATTGATTAATATTTGATAAGAGACACTAATTTTTAATTAATTATGATGACATGAAGATATCAACAATTTAGATGTGACAATTTCTAATTTTAAATCACTTTCTTATTTTAATTTTGAGAGACTTTTTTTAACTTAAATTAATTAAGAAGAATTACAGATGAAAAGAAATATACTTTTCTTGTTACCTAATAGTTACATATTAAATAAGTTTGTATATAAATAAAAAACCTTAAAAGAAAAGTTTGTTAGAGGTTTGGGTCTAATAAAATTAGTATAAATAAGAAGATGAAGCTACAAAAAAAAAAATAGCAAAGTACGAAGCACGAGAGTACGTGCTATCTCTAAAAATTAATGTGTAGTTAGGCTTTTGTATTAAGGAGATAATAAAATCTTGATTATTTTAGCATTATTTATGTTAAATTATTGTTACTCATTTTTTGGATCTTCAATGTTTATTGTTTAGTTTTCTTATTAGGTAGTTTGAATAAAATCTTAAATGAGTTTAATCATGTTTTTCTCATACTTTAAATTTGTTTTTGCTATATATGTGTTAATTGTAATTAGATATCAATTATGATTTTTATGTAGGGATATACAATTGATGATTTAACAAATTATTATTAATTAGAAAAATAAAACATGCAATTCATAATTTTCATCAGAGCTTTATCAATAATTTTTTTATGAATACATATTTTTTTGCTAAATATTCACGAGATAAAATATTTATAAATAATATATTTGACATAATTAATGTTAAAATTAATTTAGATAGATTTTAAACCCTAGTCAATTTAAATTTAATTATTTTATTTTACTTTTTTCATATCATAATTATTTTAATTAGATTAAAAAAATTTGTCAAGACCTAAAACTTTAACTTTAATCCTATGTGAGATTGATATCGTATTTCGTGCACATTTTAAAACTTAGAAAAGTGACAACAATGAGATATGAATAAATGATAATAACCATTCTTTTTTTTAGCACCCTTTAATCTGGTGCATTAACATTGAAGGCTTAAGAACTTCTAGACTTGTTTACTCATCCCATGTTGTCAGGGGTTTTTGTTAATGCTGTGAAGTTTGTTTTCATAATGAAACAACATAGGCAGAGAAGGACAACAGTTGGGGCAGGGCAGGAAGCAGAGAAAATGAAAGAAAACTGACATGTTACCATTAAGGTCCAAGCTCCACTGAAGTTGTAAGAATAAGACAGAACATATATTACACAACGTCACGGAATATATATGGCGTTTTCCTAGAATTGCAATTCGCAAAAAGTGAAGTAACCATGCGTAATGCGTGTGTAAAGTACTGGTGAGATTCCACAAAAGAAAAAAAACTACTGGTGAGATTAATAGTCATTTACAACTAAAAATGTTCTGTTCTTTTTGAGGGACTTTAAAAGGTATATTATATATTCGGATACGAACGAAATGTTTATTTTCTTTTAAAATATATGTGACATAATATTAATTAATTATTTATTAAAATTATTAATTTGATCATTTAATTATAATTAAATGCCATTAATTTTATTTTTTTTAAAATTAATTTGATATCACTTGAAGAATTAATTAATTTGATGATATAAATTAATACTAAAATATTAATTTGATGTATTTATAAATAAAAAAATTAACATAATAACATATATATTTTTAAATGACTAAAATAGACATTTATTATTTCCATATATAACACTTGTTACTTTGAAATTGTTCAATAGGATTACCTGAGCTATGTTGGGAGTTATAGATCCTTAATTCATATGACTTTTCTCCCTTTCAAATCATATCGTCCCAACCAAACAAATTATTGCAAAACCAAATGTAATATTTTTATGTGTAATTGCAAAGACTAATATTTTATGATATTGAAATTTATTTAAAGAGTTAATTATTTTTAATAAATATTTTTTTATACATATAAGTTAAGAATTGAACTTCTCATTACATATTTAAGGTATCTAAATATCTATTATATATTTATATCATACCATATTAGTACATTAGATATTTTTATATGCTTTACAAAGTGTTTGGAAATAAATTAGATCTCCAATTAAATCTTTTACAAAATCAAACTCCTTAAAACAAAAAAGCAAAAGCATCGAAAACACAGTAGAAAATTAAATTCCTATTGTTAGATTTGACTTCACACTTCACAAATTGAAGGACAGAAAAAGAGGAGGTGCATTTTCAGGTACACTGTAGTCACAGTCCTGTTGTACATATTACACTTTTCTTTTTGTGGCTGTGTAAGATCTGTTACAGTAGCTTATACATGTAATTGTAACCACCACCATGATTGATCATGTGCCTCGTGCTAAAGCAAAGCTCTTCTGCCTTTTCTTTTAATTGAGGCAATTGTTGTAATAATAATTGCATGTCACCACTATACACAAAGTTTTATCTTGACTCTTGAGTTTAAGAAATAAATTTAGATATCTTCTTTTACCTTTATCATATTAAAAGAGAGGTAAACACCTTAATAGATTCCATGTGCAAAAATGTTAGGAATCTTGAGTTCCTCTCTCTCTTAAAACAATAAAATTACGCTAGAAATTAAAATAAAAGGATCTAAATTTATTTTAAATTTATTCTTCCAAGATGAAATCATATGCACATAACTTGCAGTTATGATTAGAGTATTATGTAAGCAAGCATTATTTCTCATAATTTAGTGTCTCTCACACCACACGTGCGTAGTCGATCACCAAGGTTTAATCGGTAGTACAACTAGAGAGTGGAGACACATGACAATGCAAGCAACAAACATTTGTTCAATTTTGAAAATAAATTGATCAACCGACATGTTTGATTGATGGGTTTGTCTTGTCAGCTGGGGCACTCGTGTTGGGGGTTGATGTGATAAAGATCTCATGTAAGTCTTTCCTCACACAGTAAATGGAATCTGCCATCAACGATCAGTTACTCAGCTTAATTCACAATGATCAAACTTGATCATCATAGTAACTGTGATTTGATAATTACTAATGATATACTGAAATATGCACCAAAAACACGATAACTTCAATTCTCATGAAATTTCTGCTATGTAGTAAGAAATTGTTTTTATGAGGATTGCATTAATACAAAGTAAACTCTATTTAGAAAATAAAACGAATAATACGTATATTTGGTTATATATATTGACAAGATTTGATATATGGATATATGTGAAAAATTATATAAATTATTCAACTTCATATTCATCTTGTTAACTAAAAAACTTTAGTTTTGCGTGTCTTCTTGACCTTACATCTGCTATGTTGTTTAAGCTATGTTTGGAAGATACAAAGGGAAAAAGATGAAGGACTTTTATATACGAAATGAATGAAAGGGATATTGTATAGTGGAATAGGTGCTTATTTCATTATTTGGATGTTAAAGCTAACTAAAATAGAAGAATATGTGATTTGTTTTCGTCCCCTCTCTAAATTGTAAAGGATAAAATTGTAATATTTGGAGAGGAATGGAGAAATTGGCCTCTGTATTCTCCACCTCTTTTCTGAAAATAAAAATTCCTTTCTTCCCCATCTTTCTCCCTCTTTTGGAATAAAGAGATGATACTTGGGAAATGGTAGATATGTAAACAGCCAACCTACAATTTTATTCACTTGTTATGCACCAAAGCAGTAAAGAGTGAAATATGAAATGGACCTCTCAATATGTACCAGTACAAGAATATGTTAGTCTTAACGAGCTTAGCATGCAGATAAAGAGATCTGGCAATGGAAACTGCAGGATGTGAAATTAGGGTACTGTGATGTAATTATGACCAACAATCCTTCATTCCTTGTTAAGTAAAAGGGATAAAGAAGAATTAAGGAAAGAGTTTGGACTATTCAGGATTACAACTGCAACGGACAGAGAGTATATTTTTTAAATCTATAAAGATTAATCAGCTTGGCTGTTATTTCTGTCTAGAAGTTCATCAAGACATATATAATGGTAAATTCATTGATTAATTCTTGCTTCCAAACAAATTTACTGTCAACGTATATAGATCCACTATAACCAAAATTTATCTTCTTGAAACAGCATATTTCTAAAAAAACTATGGAAACTAAGACACATAGCAAGTGATACATGAACCATAATCATTAATTAGCTATGTATAGAACCAAACCAAGCAGTATCAGAAAATTAAAAGCTACTCAAGATGGAAAGATATACATTCAAAGAAGGAGAAGATGACTTAATATGAATAATTTCACTTAGGAAGGTGTCGTCTTACCAAGGGGATCAAGTTAGAGCTGATGGAAAATTCCTAAGGGATCGCATGATCCAATCAGTGAACCAGTAAAGCAAAGCTGATACCAGGAACTGTATGTAAATGCTAGTATCTACAAGAATTAGATCAATGCGATCCCTTTGGAACTCTCCACCTACACTAAGGTACTCTCCATCACAACCTTGCTTCACCAATTCAGAACCAGAGCTTCAATTGAAGGGGTTGTGTATATGTTGGTCCAAAGAGTAGTTGTGGGTTGGTTTCTGATTTATAGAAGAGAAATTAAAGATGGGGCCAGTCATGCCTTATTTATGTCATTGTGAAGTTTGTTTCAACTTTCACATGCACTTGGTGTGACAAGAAATGTAGATGAGAACGTAATCTGCTTAGTTTGTGAAATTACTGAAGTAGCTTTCATTAGTATTGATGTACAATTGAAACATTCTTGTACTGCATTTTTACATGCACTTCGAAACATTCTTCAATTGAAACTTTCACATGCACTTGGTTGCGCTTAATTAGCTAGAAAATAGAAATATATTTTTAGATGTAAAAAGATTTAGATGAAAGATGAAGCTACATATATCTTTGATTTAGACTTCTCATCTTTTTTCAAAACTTTATTACGTTAGATACATTTTCATTTTTCATCTTTTCATTTATTACCTAGCTTTTTAATCAAGTATTATAACCATCAGGTGTGACTTAGTTGGTAACTTGAGTTACATATGAGCAAACTTTACCCATAGTATAGAGATTCAAATTTCACTGGAAACACCTTGTAGCCAGCGCCACACCACCAGAATCACAAGCAAGGATTAATCCCACACCCGAAAACACTTTGTGGAAGGCCAAAAAAGAAAAAATATATAGTCTAAAAAAGGATTGAACATTTTCTTTTTCTGCGAACCTTCAAAATAAATTTCAAGCATTGATTTTAACTTTTTAACTTTTGATTTGTGTCATATTCTTAATAGCCTTTGCAAAGGCATCAATCACGACATCTAACCGATTAAAGAGTAAAGGTCTATTTAGCTTATGCTCACAAGAATCATTTTCTTCTGATTTAATAATGAAAACAAGAAAACAATATGAGGACCTGCTAGCAGAAATTTTATGAAAAAGATAACCTTGATTATAGAGTACTCTAAAACTATCATTTTGTCGGTTTAGCATTTTCAGTTTTACTATTGGAAAAAAGAAAAGAAAAGTATTATATATAGCTGTAGGGATGGCAATGGGGCGGATCGGGGCGGATTTTTCACTACTCGTCCCCGCCCCGTTTACATATAATTTGCCCCGTTCCCCGCCCCGTTCCCCGTCGGGGATTAAAAAAACTCCCCATACCCGAACCCGTGGGTATTTCTCTGCCCCGTCCCCGCCCCGCCCCGCCCCGTTTATGACAATTTTAATTTAGCACAAAGATTCAAGACTATTACATCATAGTTATTTTGAATACATCATAATATTCATCAAGAAACCCAAAATAACAAACAAAATTATGCAAAAGCATAAAGAAACAAATTCTCATAAGAAATCAAATACAATAGAAAGGGAAAAGGGGAAAGTTTGAGTTGTGAGAAAGGAAAAAAATCAGGATTAGATTAAGAGATATATAATATTATTTATATATTTAATATATTATATTATATTCGGGGCGGGTTCGGGGCGGGTAACGGATCGGGACAACCAATACCCAACCCCGCCCCATACCCGAAAAAATACATTCGGGTAAAACCCGAATCTGCCCCGATACCCGGTCAACCGTTGACTTACCCGCCCCAAACGGGTCGGGGCGGATCGGAACGGGTCGGGGCAGGGCAAATTGCCATCCCTATATAGCTGCTTTACTCCCTATTAACTGTTTAACATTACTTCAATAGTGCTGTTATTATTTAAAATCCATTCATGTCTTTCAAGAGTTAGGCAACAGTTTGATAATACAGTAACTTTTGCTGTTACTTTTTAACAATAAAATCGAAAACTTTGTAGTTAGCAAAATCATTTTGAGTGTTCTTCTTTTGCTATTTTTTTAAAGATTTAATTTTGATCTATCAAAAAGTCTTATACTATCAATGTATTATAAGTAGTCACATATTTAAAACAATATTAAAAGCTTATATACAAATGAAATATTTCAATTACTTTAATGTTAGGATATCTTTTTATTCATTAATAGTGTATAAAGTTTTAAACTACCAAAAAATTAAATTTTAACTCTTGAAAAAGCGCCATAATTGAAATACATTTTAAAGCAACGTGATTGTTATTAATTTGCAATAACTAGTTTTTTGTTAAAAAAATTTAAAACATCCTCTTGTGGTTTATTTATATTTAGTTTATTATAGCTTGAAAAATCTCCTTTTGCTCTTGTTCTTGACACCCCCGCGCGGGGCGTTATGCTTTGTAGGATCAAGTTAATATGTCAAACCATCAAACCATGTTGAATTATGACTCAAATTCTTATTTGAAAAAATATGATGGGCATTTAAGTTGTGTTTCTTTTGTTTGAATTCCATAGTTGTTAAGAATAGTTGTTGCTTATTAAGCAAATGTTTTTTTTTAATACTTAATTGAGAAAACATTTGAAGTGCGAGAGGAATATATTGTGAGGGAGCTTATGAGGTGATATATTGTGCTGACTAATTATGTTATTTTTTTTAATACAATATAGTGGATCGATCTCCACTACTTAATTAATACCTAGATTTGTAATTTGTTGATAAATTGATGTATGATTTATTATAAATTTTATTTTGCGTTGCTTTTTTAATAACAAATTACATATATGTCTAAAATTATTTGATAATGAAACGAACTACTACAGCTATTCAATTGATTTTTTCAGTTAGCTAAAAAATTAAAAAATTGATAAGGGAAACACACATTTATGAGTGGCACATATATATCCCTATTTTAATACGACATTGGCAACTCAAGAGGTTGACTTAGATGATAAAGAGGTATGTTTTTTATTTTTATTAATCAATTTTAAATCTTGGGTCAACATCGAGGGGAATTAATTCTCCTAAACATAATAAGTCAATGTAGGGAGTGCACTTCTTAAAATTTCCTAAGAAGGAACTTAAACTTGATTAACACAAAAGTTGACCTAAATATATATTTATTGTATTAAAAAAGCAATATTAGCCAAATAAACTTTCAGAAAAGATAGAAGAAAAAAGAAAGTACTTATTTTATCTTAATTAAATGTGTTAATAGACATAAGAAGAAATTTTTTTTATTATTATTTAGCTAAAAGATGAAAAAGATAAAAGAAAATAATATTAATATTTTTATAAAATAATATCTGTTCTCTTCACTTTTTTAAAAAATAAATTTGGAATATTCTCCTCACCCTCCTAATAATAGAAAATAAGTGCTCCCTATGATCTAAACATATTACAAAGGACCAAATCAACACTTCCCAAAGGATAGGTGGACTTTACTTATAACGTAGGGATTTGAATTTCACTAAAAGTATCTTGTGGTCAGGATAAAGCCGACGCTAGAAGATAATTAGTCTCTTCGGACACCTCGTGGTTAGGATTGAAAATGAGCAAAGTTGGGTTCAGGCTTAACTCAATACAAAATCGAGCCCATTTTTTTAGCTTAAACTTGCCTCACTTTAATCTCACAAGCTCAATAAGCTAATATTGAACATTGTATTAATTAAGCCTCTTAAGCTCAATGAGTTAAGCTCAAATTTGTAACTCTATAAAATTTTATCTTTTTTACATATATTTAGTTAAAAGATAATTATCAGACCAAAAATAAAATTAAATACTAATATATATTACATTAAAACTTTATTATTATTATTATTATTATTAGTAAAAAATGACTATGCGCATATATCAAGTTAGCTCACGAACAAATGAATCGAATATATAAAAGTTTAAGCTAAATTCATTTAACAAACGAGACAAAAATTTTAGCTTATTAAGTTGTTAATAAACCGAATTGTAACTAAATTTATGAGTTGACTTGACTCATTTTCTACAGTACTCGCCCCTAAAAAAGAAATCAACACTTTTCAACTACAATGGGATCGAGTAATGATCACCATATGTTTGAAGGATATAAACCCTTTTATATTCTACATACATAACTTGGTCCCTAATCGGGTACAGTAGGCAAGATAATGGAAAATTAGGGAGTACCGGTACTCCCTAATCTGACTTTTCAAAATGCAAAATTTATGGGCAAACAGTTTAGTTGTGTCACATATACACGTTTATACCTTTAATCTGCTGCGAATTTTGTTATTAATTATGGGGACAACAAGATAATGGAAGATTACATGGTTTTTAAGGCAGGTGAAGGTTGCAATCAAACAGCTAATGCTGCTGGGCAGAAGCTGGGCAAGTAGTCTATTTTCGATCATGACATATTGCTCCTATGATATGATTAACATTTTCCTTCACTGTATGGTATTGCTTTTTCCCTTTTATTTTCTCTACATTATATGCAAAACCAAATTGATATTTTAAGTTTTGAGACCATACACTTGTTGGAAGCTCAGTGATACTGATATGATCTCCACTTCTCTTAATTAATTGGCTAGCTTTAGTCGATTCAGTGGTGTAAAAGTTATCGAATTACGATCATTCATTTGTATACATTTATTTACTATTTATCTAATTCATTCATATCTAAATCTAATCTAATTCATCTAATAATAATAATAAATTAAATGGATTGGATGAATTGAATCAGATTAGTTAATGGATGATTAATGAATTGAGTTCTATATTTATTAGATATTCAGTTACTAACTTACTTATAATCTATTTGAGATCTAACCAACTCATAAATCATTTATTTTTTAGAGAGTGTGAGAAAAATATTTTTTTCTAGAAAGAGAAAATTATTTATTTTTTAGAGAGAGAGAGAATTAATTTTTTAGAGAGAATTAATTTTAAAAAATAATTTTAAATGATTAGGTCATATATCATCCATTAAAATAGATTAATGGATGGATTGAATCCATCCATTAAAATGATTCATGGATGAGTTGGGTAGTTTTAACAATTTTTTAATGGATCCCAAATGGATTAGTGATTAATTTTTTATCCATCTATTATGATCCAATCCAAAATTCATCCAATCCATCCATTTGCCAACCCTATTTGTAAGGATCAAAATATAGATCAATGACATCAATGACTTCACTTCATGTATAATTTATCTTAATTTTTTATTATGAAATTTAGTCCCATAATTTATTTGAATGTGAAATTTACTCTTTCTTATCTGAGTGCTGTTAAAATAAAATTTATGATAAGGTTTGATCATTAAAAAAGTAAATTGCACTAATCAAATAGTGATGGTGCTGCCACATCCACATAAACCTGAACAGAACCTGAGTATATATATATATATATATATATATATGGAAGGCCAATTGGAGTAACACTATGTTTAATTTGCATCAGGGGAGAAATGAAGGGAAAGTAAAGGAAAGAGAAGGAAAGAGACATTTGTTTTCTTGTTTGCAAGGATTTCTTAAGTTGGAGGAAAGGGAATGAAGGAGAGCCAACACTTATATGAGTAAAATTCATCTCCCTCTTCAAATTGTCCGAAGGAGCAAGGATGTGAATATATATATCTTTTGAAAATAATTTTAAAATTTTAAAATTAAACCTTTTGGCTGTTTTTTCTAACGCATTCATACAAGGTGAAGTTAAATGCCTTTCTTTTCCTTCCTATTTTCTCATTTTTCTTTAATTTCTCTTTCCTCCCTTCTCTTTCCCTATTATAATAAACTCCCAGTCAAAATGCGCAAGCGATCTAAAAATATAACATGATACAAATAATATTTAAGCAATGCATAAAAAAATGTTTCCTTTGCCATCATTCAAGAGCTTCTTGATGAGTGATGACCAAAAGTGAAAACATAAAGTTACACTCAATACCTGATTGGCTTTGTGAGAGCTTTCCTATTCGTTAAAACATGTACAGTGACCTGCAATCATGCATGAAGCACATGAAGTATAAATGGGATAGTTAGCACTTAAGTTCAAGTTTGTATATGAAAGTCATCGCCCTAAAAAGTGGTCCACCATTACAGATCGAGGTCCCTATCATGTGCTGCTATACAAAACCTGCGTAAGACATCTGTACAATCTTCATCTATATTACAAAGGCACTCCACTAAAAGAAAAGGTTTTACAACCTTAATCATAACAGCCATAGAATTAAACTTTGATCAATCTTTATCAAATTATATGATGAAGTAATTAAACTACATTCTTTTAAATCGGAAAACAAGAAAAGGAAAATACAGTGTATTTACCATGAGATGTTCATGAATTCTAAGGTTAGGTGTTGGGGTCTCAGCTTTGAACTTGTGGAGAAGAGTCATGGTTGTAGGCTTCTGTTTAGTTAGATGAAATTGATGCGTGAGTCTCAACTAAAGAATAGCATGCATCAGAAAATATGCTACAACTTTCTAGAAGAGTTAAAATGAAAAATAGATTGCAGAATCCAACATAATTAAAGTGTGTGTACCATGAACAAGATCATAGAAGCTAACAATGTTATGCACAAGTGAATTCAGTCTTTTCAATGAACAAGAATGACTTTATGGAAGCTAACAATTGCAAGTGTTCCTTTTCTGTGTTACTTCATTCTACAATTGTGCTGCTTATTTGTCTCTAATTCCAAAAATTCAATTCAAGGTACTAAACGTGGATTAAACAGTGAATTAGCGATACTTTTGGTTCAAGTTCAATCGTTTAAATCGGTTATTGAACCAAATGATATTATAAAAATAATTTGGATGCAACAATATAAAATATATTAAAACATTTATGAAAAATATTGAATTTTTTTAATAAAAAAAATGAATGATCGATCGATTCAATCGGATTTTGACAAGTGATTTAACCATGAATTCAGTTATGAAATTGAATCGTAACTGTTTAAATGTTCAGCTCACAGTCAGATTGGTTGGACTGTCCATTCCGATCTAATTTTGACAACACTGAATATAACCCTATTAATTAAGCATCCTTATGAGCAAATGAAAAATAAATAATAAATTTATAATAAAATGATAAGACAAACCTTTCATTCTATTACTAACATGTGCCTTTCTCTCAGCCATTTCAACCTATGTCAAATGGACTCCCATTTATAATCATCGAACTCTAATTCATCTAATGTTATATAAATTGGACAATCTAAAGACACATTCTCATTTGAATTTTGAAGTTCAAATAGCTAGGTGTGTTTATTATAATCAGTATAAGCAACATGGCTTATTTGAAGTTCGAATAGCAAGGCCCGTCTGTAAACCTTTAATTTTGAAAACCAACCTTATTTTGTGTGCATCGTTACTTTGGAATTCATATATTATAAGAAGCAAGTAACGCGAAGTAATATTTGTTTTACACATCAAAGAGTTGTTAAATTCAATGTTTTATTTATAAAAAAAAAGAATTAGGTTTCTAAGTTGTAACACATGTTACTGAACTAAAAAATTTTATTTTTTATTTTCTTCATAAAATTGATATTAGTTATTTCAAAACATATTGGCAATATATAAATTGTGCAACCATGTCAAAAAAAAAATATTGTGCAACAGAAATCAGTAATTTCTTTCTCTTTTAATTTTATTTTTGACGTTTCATTCAAAATAACTCAAAACAACGAAAGAGATTTCTAGATGACTTGTGACTAGCTTGTGATACAGTGAGAGTTTGAAATCTAAAAATTTAATCAATATAATATCGCTATCGTTATAAATAGGCAATTACCTGCATCTCAATAATTAATATGCTTTTAAGTTTAATGAAAGTTAATGAAAATAAAAGGAAATTTTTTTAAGTTTTAAGTAATTATGAAGTTTTTTTATTTAATAAAAATTTCAAAAATTTTATCCACTATTAATATTTATATAAATAAATATTTTATTTATAAATTAAGTAAAGAGTGATATTTTGTATAAAAAAAAAATTAAAAAGAAGGGCCCAACCGGGTTCGAACCGGTGACCTCTTGATCTGCAGTCAAATGCTCTACCACTGAGCTATGGACCCGTTGCGTCATTAGCGTGCCACTATATTCTATTTCTCAGTATCTCATTTGATCTGAAATCAGCAACTTTCTCCGATCAATCTCCGACGGAGAAAACGGTTACAAAGTACGTTATCAAATTCGCCATTCACCTTATCACCAACCATTTCGGCAATCTCATCGCTGTAACTCTCTCTCTCTCTCTATTTGGCATCGATGTTGAATTTTTGTGGCTCAAATTTTTGCTTTTGCTCTTGCTCAAGCATATGTGTTTCATTTATTTTTAATCAATGTTGAGTCAGCTTTTGTAATAATTAATTATATTTTCTTAGGCACTGATTAAGAATCAATTACTAACCCCCTCAAGTAAAAAGCCCTTTGGACTCGAACCTTGTGCTGGAATAATAATTTAATTAGAAGAATGTGATAGACAAAGATTAAACTCTTGATCACTAGGAAGGTCATAGAAAATTTTTAACAACAGTAAATCTTCATGTGCATACCTTCTGAATATGCTGGTCTATGTTCATAATTCATAAACACTGGCACATTCTCTTATGTAAGAGAATTTCGGTGATGATTGATGGAGCCAATCCTCTTATTGAAGGAGAGAGGAAATAAAGAATATAACCTAATGATGAGCAGTTCTTTTAGTAGGATTCTAGATATGATTATATAAGGATAGGAAGGTGGTTGCTAAATAGAATCTGGGACAAATCATAAGGTTTGTCAAATAACTATGTATTCCAAAATTTGGATTAAGAGTTTGACAACAAATGCAGAGGAGTAGTCACCAAAGAAATATGTAGAAAATAAAAAGGGAATGTGGGTAGGTTATATTGCAAATTATTTAATATTTTCAATAATGTGTACTCCACAATATTAGAATTTAGGGTTAAAATTGTTGTAAAAAAATTTAATGTCAAAGTTACGAGTTCCTTTTATATATAAGTATAGAATACAACTTAGTTAATTGTCTTTTATTTTTTTAATTTCTAATTTAATATATAACAATATATTTGAAAGTGCTGGACTTGTTCTTTGTGTGCATGCTTTTGTGTATGTTTGATTTATGTCTACCCTCAAAAGTGGGTAAAGTGACATAATGATGATGATGTTCTGAATAATTATATATGTAGGTAGTGACGGAGAGAGGTTGAAAGTTAAAACTTAAAACACATTACTATGTGGCATTGTTTGAAAAAATACTCCATCGGTTGAGATTTCCCAAATTTTTGGAGATTGTGTCGTAGGAACTTGATGATGAAGTTAGCTTGCTCCTTATATTTCTATGAAGCTTTTCAATTTAAGGCTCAAATCAAAATGATGAACATATTTTCCAGTGGTAATGCAGTGCGTAGAGCTTCTTGACGGATTGCTTCGCGATGGTAGGCTTACCCTGAAACAAATGGTTGACAGAGCAAGTCAAGGAAAGGGCGAGTCTTTTGTGATGCTTGTGCTACATTGAGTATTATTTTGCTTTTATTAATTCTAAAAAAATAAAACAGAAAAAGTAATGCGACAGGGATAGTTACGGGGTGGTTGAGTTGACGCTCTCTATAATCTTATGATTTTGGCATTTAGAAAATATAAGATTGATTGAAAGCAAAGTTTTAAATTGTGGTTGTGGCTCTTACGGCCAATGCGGGCAAAAATCGACCGATACTGCAATTGCAGGATGTTGCGGTTGCAGCAGCCGTCGCAACCAAAATGTTGCGGCCGCATCCCGTGATGTGGCCCGCAATTTAAAACTCTGGTTCACAGGCTACTAACTTCAGCTAAATCAGGCCCCGGGTTTGGGTGTTCAGGTTGCATATGTTGATTTCTACTCTAAAGGAGAGTTATATTGTATTGTTTTCAGGGGCACATTTACTAGGAGTACGGTACGCTTTGGGTTGGAGTACAGGGATGGTACTGTTTACATGATTTGGCTAAAATTGTGGTACATAAGGAGTGGGCTTAGTTGGTTCATTATTCCAGGTCACGGTATGGTCAAAGAATTAATCGAGTCGTTCTAAATTATGCTAAGGAGATTTATATTAGTGTACCTATAATTGAAGAGTATACTCAAAATTTAATCAAATAATTTACTTGGCTCTCGATAAGATGTGTAAAGTAGTGTTTTTAAAATGTGGTTCGGCTCACCTATGTGCCACAAAATAGTAAATCCTCTCAAATTAGTCTATCTCAAATTAATGTACTTTCAGTCAGTAAATCCTGTGGCTATAGATGTTGTACGAGAGAGCATTCGTAAGCTTTTGACGGTTCGATATGTTGAACGCTGCCCTGTCCCTGAGCCAGTTGTTTCCAGTCAAAGAAGAAACTACTACTAGGAAGCGAGGTGCTAAGTCTGCCAAGGTAATTGTTGATTCATGTCAATTTCTATAGGTAGTTGGGTTATCTTTAATTAAGTATTTTTAGCTTGTTTGATCTTGATTAAGACAGTTTGAGCAACGGGTGTAATTTACTAGTTATAATCTTGGAGTTCGTATAAATGGATGACCCTTCATGTATTGGTTCCTTTTTTTAATGCTCATAATCAAATTTCTGGATCATCAATTATATAGAAGAAAAAAAAACGAGTTGTAGAAAGTGGAAAATGAGCATTCAATATCATCTTTTCGACTGAAGTTGCAACATCATAGTGTTCAATCTTGTACCCCGAATATGAATTTTGTCAACACTGTTTCTTTTGGTAATTCATGCTTAAAGTAATTTGAAGTGCCAGAGACCATAGAACAATGCATTCTAGAAGCAGCAGTGCCTGGGGAAGAAATCAAATTTTCACTCACAGCAAATACAGTATGTACTGCTGACAGAGAAACAAATTCAGATGATTGCCCAATGATAATTGTTGGAGAAAATGTTGGTAAGACTATTGTCATCTCACGTGATCAGACTAAATATACTACTAATTTACAGTTCACAAAATTAACGGCACAAGCATGATTTTTTTGGACCAGGATACAAAATTTGGTGCAGCACAAGAGGAGTTAATCCTTCGGCATGCAAATTTTGAGGAGTTTATACGTCATCTTAGGCATAAGGTTGGTTTTTCTGTATAATGTCTTTGTTGAACTTCATGCTATTGCTACCCATTTCTGCTTTTTCCTGTTAATCCTGGATTATATGGCTAGCTATTTCTTTTTCTTTTTTAATTTCTTCATGTCATAATATTGACACTGGCTTTTGAGAAAGGGAATTGAACTTGGGAGTTGTAACAAGCAGACGACAGGGCCAATGATAATTGTATGTTTTGAATAATAAACACTACTGGTTTTTGTGCATATGCTATGTTCTAGCATGGTTTATATTGGTGATGGAATTTTAAATCCTCTCTTTCAAAGGGAAAACAATGATGTTTGCAAGTTGTCAAATGCATACTATTAATGATAGATTGTCAATCTGGACATAACCTAGCATAAAAATCCGATAGATTACTTGCTGATTGGAACAGAGCCATAACTTTCTTGGTCAACCTTTATATAACTAGCATAGATCAGATTCATATGTTGCACTTACTATTGTGACAGACTTACAATGTTTTGCATAATTAGCTAAAGAAAGAAGCTCACCTTAATGTTTCTTATGGTTTGGATGGGGGTTTATATTTGCATCACTGAGTCCTTCTGCAGTTCTGCCTGTAAAGCAGATTGGTTTGAATAACTTTTCCTCTGTTGGTTCTACTGTATTTTCTCTTGCCTGTTTGTTAAATGTGGCAACAGGGATTGTACTATGTTGTCTGTGTTCTTAATTTTCTTAATCATATTAAAATTGTAAGATTTTCATGGATCTCAAATACAATAAGTCATTGTGTTTATATGAGTGAGAAGAGATTATTATCAGTAAGTAGAATGCATTTGATATGTTCTGTTGTAAAGTTATGGTGTCTAGAATAAACAAAAAAGAAAGAGGAAGAGTTATAGGCTAAAGCAAGGGTTCTATCGTTAATGGTTGTATATTGTCTAATTTACTGCATTGCTGTCAAATTTATACAACTGCAGAATAATTACAAGGACAGCTTCGATACAATCAAAATGCAAAAACAAGGATCACCACAAAAGCTAGAAATATCTCAACTAAACTTAACTACTCCAAACAGTCTACATGGATCAAGTTTCGACAAAAAACCTAACACTCTTAATTTCTGTGACCAAATCACCAAGCTAACACTCCTCCTTGATTGGTCTGCTGCGTGATACTCCCATCAATACCTTCAACTTCTCAACCGCTTTTGGTAATGGCTTAGTCAAAATGTCTGCTACTTGGTCATCTGATTTGCAGTACTGAAGAGAGACTTCACCATCATTTTCCACTTCTTTAATGAAGTGGTATTTGATCTTTATGTGTTTTGTTCGACCATGGAGAACTGGGTTTTTGGCCATTGAGATTGCAGATTTGTTATCGCACAAAAATGACAAGAGCTTTGTTCTCAATTTGTTTTAAGTCACCAAGACTTTCCTCATCCAAATGGCTTGATTTACGTGCCAGATGAAGCAGAGATATATTCCCGCCTCACCAGATTGAGCAACTGTGCCTTGCTTCTTACAACACCAACTGATCATATTTGAGCCAAGTTGAAAGACATAGCTTGAAGTGCTCTTCATGTCATCCAAACATCCTCCCCAATCACTGTCACAATAACCCATTAATTCACAAACTATCGACTTTTGTACAAAGAATCCCAAGCAAGTTCCTTTCAAATATCTTAATACTCTTTTGGCAAATTTGAAATGCAAAACACTTGGAGAAGTCATAAATCGTGAGAGTACGTATGTTGCAAATTGAATGTCCGTCCTGATGTTGTGAGATATAACAAACACCCGACCAAACTTCGTAGGTGGTAGCATTTGCTTTTCAAAGACCATCTTCTTTGATTAACTTCACATCTCATTGTTAGGGAGTATCAACACTCTTACAGCTTTTCCATCCCAACTTCTCAAGAATCTTTTAATGTAACTTTCTTGACATATAAAGATTCCTGATTTACTTTGATGGACTTCAATGCCAAGAAAATGAGTCATGAGACCCAAGTCAGTCATTTCAAATTGTTTTTCCATTTCAGATTTGAATTTTTCCATAAGCACTTCATTGCTTCCTGTGAGTAAGAGATCATCAACATATAGTGAGATAATGAGTATCTCATTGTCAATTTCTTTTGTATATAAGGTGGCCTCACTTAAACTCTTGTTGAAGCCAAAACTGATCAGATAAGTGTTGATTTTTTCATACCAGGCTCTAGGAGCCTGTTTGAGGCCATATAAAGCCTTTTTTAACAAGCAAACCTTGTTCTCCATTCCTTCAGCTACAAATCCAGGTGGCTGCTCAAGGAAAATCTCCTCCTTAATCTCACCATTAAGGAAGGCAGATTTGACATCTAGCTGCATAATTTTCCAATTTCTAAGGGCTGCAAGGGCCATAATCATTCTTATAGTGTCGTACCTTGCCACAGGAGCAAAGGTATCATTGTAGTCAATCCCAAATTGTTGAGAGAAGCCCTTGGCCACAAGTCTGGCTTTTAATTTGTTAACAGTTCCATCTGAATTCCATTTTGTTCTGTAGATCCATTTCACATCAATAATGTTCTTATCAATAGGTCTATCCACCAAAACCAAGTGTTGTGTTTGTGGATCATCTCAATTTCTTCCTTCATAGCATTTCTCCAATCAATGTATCGAGCAATTTCTTCATAAGTGACTCTGATCCACTAAGGATACATTGCATCTATTGTAGATATCTAACAATAACTGGCCTCCTCGTACAAAGATAATCCTCATCTAATTCAGCTGGATCAAAATGTTGATTCTCATCTGTAGTGAGAGTGAAATTGCTAGAGGACTCTATAGTTTGCTTATCCCAGTCCCAGTAAGCATTTTCATCAAAAGTAATATCTCTAGTGACTGCCACTTTTTGAGTCATTAAGTTAAACACTCTATACCCTCTGGATTGGTTGTTGTATCCAATAAATATACCCATATCAGCTTTGTCACCAAGCTTCGCTTCTTCGGTTCAAGTTTAAGGAAGTAACACACTTCCAAAAACTCTAAGATAATTTACAGAGGGTTTGCTTCCACCTCCGTGCCTCCATCTGAGTCATGTTTTTGAGAGCTCTTGTAGGCAATATGTTCAAGCAGATGTACTCTGTCAGACTTGCTTTTTCAAAATTTCAAAACTTTTTGGTAAATTCTTTCAAGCAAAAGACAACGAGCCATTTCTACAATGGTCCTGTTTTTCCTCACACACCATTCTCCACGAGGGGAGTATGGCACAAGTAAATTGATGGTCAATTCCAAAGATCTTTACAAATTTTCTTAAACCGAGCACTTACATATTCTCCACCATTGTCACTCCTTACATCGCCTTAATTTTCTCTCACATTGGTTTTCAACTTGATTCTTGAAATTTTGAAACATTTCTCGCAGCCTTCGATTTGCTTTGAGGAAGTAAATCCAGACATTCTAGCAATCATCGATAAACAAAATAAAGTACTTACAGCCACCAAGAGATGGATTTTGCATTGGTCCACAAATGTCTCGTATATATCACCAAGCCTTTTAGAGGCTCTAACAACTCGGCCTTTACTAAAGGTTTTTCTCGTCGGCTTGCCTAATTGGCAAACTTTACACACGCAACTTGGAATCTGAATGGCTGGTATGTTTTCTACTAATTGCATCTCATGCAAAGATTTCAATCCATTAAAATAAAAATGACCACATCTTTTGTGCCATAGGACTGAATCATTAACTACGCTAGACATAGCTTTGACACAGCTAGGATCCCAAAGTGAAAGCTTCGCTTTCATTGCCGTCATTAATTCAACTACTAGGATCTAAGATTTTGCAGTAAGATCCTTAAAATCAGGCTATAGTTGTTTTCCAACATTTGTCCAAGACTCAACAGATTATGATCTATGTTTGGAACATAAAGAACATTGGGAATGATCTTATTACCTGTGGTAGTCTTGATCACAACAGAACCTTGTCCTTCAGCTTTGATGACGTCTCCATTTGCAAGCTTTATCATTGAGGAGCTAGTGTTCCTCAAGTCTTTGAACAAATTGACATTGGCTGTCATATGGTTGGTGCAGCCACTATCAATTAGCCAGTCTTCTTGATTGCATTTTTGTCGAGAAACAAGAAGCTAGAAAGTTTCCTCTTCACTTGTTGAGCAGAGCTCAGAAATTTTGGCTTGTAGTGGCTCTTGCTTCTTCTTGGCTTTGCACACTTTCTCCATGTGACCAAACTCCTTGCAAAATCTGCATTGGGTGTTTGGTCTAAACCAACAATACTTTTCCAAATGATTGGTTTTCTTGCAATTTGGACAAGGTGGGTATTTTCCACACCTTCCATCTGCTTCTTTGTTGTCAAGTACTATGCCTTTCTCTTTCCCTTTTGTATTTTTCCTTCTTTCCAACAGAATATATTTGCGACTTTCCTTTCATTTTGGCCAAAAGAGCACCATTCACTTGATCCTCCATTCTTAGGACCTTCTCTCCTCGTAGCTTGGAGCGAGTTTACAAGTTCGCACAATGACATATGAGCTATGTCCCTTGAATCTTCCAAAGAGGCTATTTTGGACTCAAACCTTCTCGAAGACTGATCAAAGATTTTCTCCACAACCCTCTGTCCGAGAGTTCTTCTCCCGTAAGACGAATTTGATTCACAATCTTCATCATTTTCCCCGAGAACTCTTTAACATTTCATTATCTTTCATTCTCGTGAGATTCAAATTCTCTTCTGAGATTGAGAGCTTGTATTCTTCTCGTCCCCCTCCGGCTTCCATGAAATTCTTTTCTTTTAGTCTATCCCAAGCTTCCTTGGCCTTTTCACATGTCATGATTCTCGTGAAGACTTCATCATTGATCACAGTGTATGACAACTGTCAGTGCTTTCCTTGCTTTGCCACTTCTTCATTATAATTTCTAATTTGAGCCACGGTGGGGTTGTTAGGCAAGCAGGCCGGTTCAACTCCCCAACTCCACTATCTCCCACAAACCATAGGCAAGCAAAGTATGCTTTCATCTTGCCGCCCACATTTCATAATTATCCCCGTGAATACAAAGTGTGGTGGTAGTGATATGTTGGTGGAGGCCATTTTCTAAAAGCTTTCTTACTTGTTTTCTCTCAATTTTTCACTCAGTCTTTCTTTTCTCTTCAAGGATCACTAAAGCTCTGGTACCACTGTTGTAAAGTTATGGTGTCTAGAATAAACAAAAAAGAAAGAGGAAGAGTTATAGGCTAAAGCAAGGGTTCTATCGTTAATGGTTGTATATTGTCTAATTTACTGCATTGTCACAAATTTATACAAGCTGAGAATAATTACAAGGACAGCTTCTGATACAATCAAAATGCAAAAAACAAGGATCACCACAAAAGCTAGAAATATCTCAACTAAACTTAACTACTCCAAACAGTCTACAGTGACTGTTCTGACACAAAAAAACCTAACACTCTTAATTTCTGCTGACCAAATCACCAAGCTAACATGTTCTATGCATATTCTAGGTATTGAATATTGATTGAGAATGAAAGAACACGACTGGATGATGGAGCTGCCACTAAGTGCAATACTGGTGGCAACTACAACTGCAGAGAAAAAAGTGAAAATAGAGAATTCAGGTGAACCATATTCCTTGCTTTATGAATTTGGAAACGTATTAAGTTAATTTCATGTTTCTAGGTACATAGAAAAATATTCAGATAGTAATAAATTAATAACATGTTTCAGTTCCCTCGTCGCTGTATAGTATTTTCACAGAGGTGATGAAGACTGAAAATGGTCAAACTATGACCAGAGATCGTGTTAGAGCTTCTCTTGTCCAGTTGGGTTGCCCACAGAGGATGTTTGATGATTCACATAGTATTGGTACCTATCATATCTCTTTTCTTCATGTTAGTCTATTTTCTACGATGGCCTCCTTATTATTTTTATTATTTATTTATGTCGAAGAACTCTATCCTAGTTGTGGCAAATTCTTCCCTTAACAGTTTATAATTCACAATTCTTTCTTTTCCTTTTCAGACTTGAAGAATATTATTGAATTAGCTCGAAATGAACAGGTTTTTATATCTTTATGTTATTTACATACATATATATCCATTTTCAAGTTTTTCTCATGTACTGTCTCATTTCGTGTACTATGCTGCAGGTTGAGTCATTTGTGTTGAAAAGGTACGGAAGGGATGCCTACAGAATTTTCAGGATACTGCCGAAGGCTAATTGTTTTCTTGAGGCATATAAGTTGATTATCTCTTGTTGAAGTTATCCAAAAATTGATTTTTCTATTAAACAAAGGGGATTATGTTTTTTTTTCTCTGTTTCCCTAGTCAAGTATGATAAAACACTGGCCTTATATCCCTATTTATATTAATAACCTAGGTCATGTACAAGTATAGTATAGCTAGTAAAAGGTACTAACACTATGTAATTTAACACAATAATACTCTCTAGCAATCTCATACTGAAATAACTGCTACAAAATTGAAATTAGCAATATTAAACTTTATAAACTTAGAAACTAATTATAATCAGAAAGTCAACAAATAATTAGTGTTAAAATTTTCTGGGAGAATTGAGTATATAACCATAGAAAGTTGAACCACATGGGTGATGTCGTGTTAGAAAATCTTTAGCAATTGTTCAAATGAGAAAGTCAGAGCATATTGTTTTTGAATTTTGAAGAATCTGATGGTTGTGTAGGTTTTTATGCCTGCAGTTATTTTGATCTTGTTGCTGTTGACAATTGCTGAATGAGCTGCTTTTGATGGGAGTTGAAGAGGTAATTTGGTCATTTGGAAGTTCAAGAAAAAAATATGGTGGGTGAGATCTGGGGCATAAGGAAAGCACATCCCGTATGGTGTTTTATGATATGTGTTTTATGATATGGAAGAGCTCCCTTTGATCTTTGATGTTTATTCATAACGAGGCAACGTTACAAATACCAATAATAACTGGTGTTTGATGGATAAACAGTTGAAGTTGGGATATGGTTGAGTTGCAAGGATTTAAATTGTAAAAGTTCTCGTTCAAGTCATGCTATCAAATAAAGAGTTTGTGTTAAAAATCCAACAAAGAATCAGTTATCAAACCTTTTTGACATGCCAGACCAAAGTTGTGATGCAGCCTGGAAACTGCTTTGGTTGATGGATGGTAACAGAAAACATTTTGATCTCTAGCATGAATAAATGTCCAAATAAACTGATTAAGTTTTGGAAAATTTTGGGGGGTGGTCCACCTAGGGCATATCTTTAAAACTAATCTGAGTCTTATAATGAAAGGTTTGTGTCTGATTGTCTGTATTTTCTGGTTCATGAAAACCAGAAAACACTCTGTTTTTGTTCCACATTGAAAAAATATCAGCAACTCTGCAAAGTAGTTCTGAGAAAAACTTAATTCTTAAGTTTGAATTTGTAATTGACTTTTTGACTCACTAGTCTATTTGCTACCGCTTGAAACTTGGGAAACTAGAATTTTTTGATAACTAAAACTGACTAATCAATAAGTGACCACCTGTTATTAACCTTTTACTATAAGATTTAAAAATAAAAAAAATTCTTCCAGAAACATCTCGTGCTTAAAATGTGATGAAAACATCATTTGTAAAGTATGTCTACGGATTGTCATATTTGTGTCATGAGGAGTGACAAGTTCTGTTTAATATGTTTTGCAAACTGCCAAGTCCCGTGTATGGATGTAATATCCAATTTCATTAAGCAAGTTCTGCTTGTATGCTGTTCGCTAAAAAAATTAAACAAGGAAAAAAAGAAGAAGAAAAGAAATAGAAAAAGTAAAGGCCATGTGGCTTAAATTTGTAATTTTTTTCTTGTTTAGAGGGGAATGATGTGTATTTTTGCCTTATGTTTGGATTTTTCTTTTTGTCACAAATGAGAGATTTCTAAATTGGTATTATATGTCAGTCATTACATATTCCTCCATTTTTTTCCAAACAGAAAAAAGAAAATAAAGTTAGTTCAGATGACTCATGCTATATTACTACTATAACCTTTTTATTCTTCTCTTTTTCTTGCAGCTTGTTGACGAAAAGGTTGTTCCAAAGTTACTATACAAGTTATGGAAGGATAACTACTTGCATATGTTAGTGACCTGTCTCCTTTTTTATATTCACAAGCACATCAGAAATCAGTTGATATTTCTGGCTTAATTTATTTAATCTTTCCTCAACCTAATCTTCCTTGCAGAAATTACTTGTAGAGGGAACTAAGGAATCAAAGTTTTTGTTGTGGAAAGTTAATAAGCCTATGCTTTGGGAATATGTACTGGATGAGATGTACCATGCTGCCTTAAATTTGAGCCTACGACTGGCTTTTGAGCAGGAAAAAGATGAAGAGGTTATTAAATTAGAGCCATGTAAAGTGAGCCTACATCTACCATTTATGCAGGATTCCTGTTTATTTGTCGCAAAGCAGTGAGCTTTACCTCATCGATCAAGAAAATAGGGGAATAAAAAAGCATCCAAACTACCTGCTTGACATAACATGTTTAATGATTTCACCGCTTTAGGCAAATTGACTTGAGTGTCAATGTTTTCCATAATATCACAGATTTTGCCGTCACAAATTTTGAAATTTAGTTCAGATAAGGATGTGTCCTTGTAATTATTGCATGGGAGCCTAACTTATGTTAAATGATTGTCTTAGTTTACCACTAGACATAGGCACACACTTGTGTAAGTTAAAAAATATATTTTTTTTTAAGAGAAGTGAAAAAATATTTTAAAAAATAAATATGTGATAAGTAGAATGGGAGAAGAAATCAGAGAAAGATAACGAAAGTGGAGATTTAACGTGGATCTTTTGTTATGCAACAAATAATAATGATACTTGGCTTTTAAATGATTTTCATTTAAAAGACTTGATGAGATTTAAATTGATATTTTTCACTATATAGACCAATTCGAACTATAGCTAGGGCATCTACCAAGTGGTAGCAAGGAAAGGTTGCCAGTGATACCAGCTGCAATACTATTAGTCTATTCGGATTGGAGATGCTGTTGCCATGGACTATTTGGCATAATAACAGCTGTCAACCTGAGAAGATTATGAGTTTCGTGTTGTAAAAAAATGTGTTTGACATGGTTGGCATTGTGGTGGTAATGCCATGTTGAACGGCTGGTGACAGTGCTATATGCATAGATGTCAATCTATTGACCATGTGTCCTGTGTTGAGTTTCATTACCAGTCAATTGATTTATATTACTGACATGTTTACTACTTGTCCCAGCTTTTAAATGTTCCTAAAGACAAGATTGTGGGGCCATTACAGAAGAAATACAAACGGCTAAGAAATGTGTGGTTAATCCTGGAATCATCATTGATGAAACTTTGATGATGCTCTAATGCTTTTCCATGATTTCTGAATATGAATTTTAATTGAGACTGTAATTTATTGTGATTTCTTCATATCAAGGTGAGATATACAATAGAAAACCTTCTGGATTTCCTAGCATATCACCCCTGCCCCACTTTTGGAAAACTGAACTTACTTTTTCTTCCTTCCTGGCTTGAATTGAATAGGTTACACTGCTGCAAAGGATGTTGGCATTGTCTGCGGATGGTTAAGGATTTCTGGCAATGAATTTTATGGTGTATAACTTTCTATTGGGAAAAGATATTGCAAAAACTTTTGTGAGATACGTGCAGATCATTCAAAAAAAGTTATAGTAGATCAAAGTAATAATTTTCTGTTGGAAAAAGATATTGCAAAAACTTTTGTGAGATATGTGCACAATCTAGATCATTTAAAAAAAGTTATAGTGGACCAAAGTATTATTCAATGGCTTGCATGAGAATAAAGTATCATTATTCTTTTCTCTTTTATGTAAGTTTGAAAAATAATTTTTTAAGTAATTTCTAAAGCAGTCCTTATTGTCCTTTTTATGTATAAGCAGGTAGATTATGGCGAAGATGGTTTTCCTTGTGGGAATGTGTGTAAAATAGAAAATGAAATGAAATATGATATTAAATTAGTGGGAAATGATATCCTATTTTTTTTTCCTAAAAGAAAATAGTGGGAAATGTGATATATCTAGAAATTACTTTTATTCTATTCTTAGTTTAGTGTTTTTTTCTTTATACATAAAACTAGTTAGGATGAAAAGAATCTACCATATTCCAGGGCCATGAGTAATTTAAGAAGCTTTCATGGGACAGGAGCAATTTGATAGCTGGCTAATTCTTAAAGAGTTTAAATTTAATGCATTATCAATGTAAAATTTTATATTATGAACAAATAAAAAATAAATACAATGTTTTAGTGATTAAGAGTTTTCAGTTGTAACAAAAGCTTAATTTTGGCTTTTTTTTTTTGTCTCTTTTAGTTTTACTAAATTTCAATTTTGGTTCCCGGTTTTTGATTGCTGTATGTTATCTCGAAAATTTTAAAACAATGGTATTAAATCCCTATATCTAATTGATATTGACATGGCACTCTTTGTTAACTTGATTTTGTGTTACTTCATTTCTACTTTGGTAGAGTTAATGAAAAAAAGGTTGTTAAGTTAAAATATTTTTTAACAACAGCCAAAAAATGGTTTCACTTCAACAATGTCATGTCAGAATCAAACTGGTAAAGAATTTAATTGCATCATTTTAAAAATTATGAGAATAACATACTAATTGAAATGTGTGTGAACCAAGGGTCATAATGCATTTTCCCAGGCTGCAGCTGCAGTGTTGCTGCTGTTACAATTGTTTGGCTGAAGGTGGCTATCCTTGTGCTTTGATGTTGCTGGCTTAGTTTCATTTTGATGATGGTGGTTTAGGTGAACTGATATTGAGGGTGATTTAGGCCGTGGTGATACTGTTACAGCTAGGACGTGGAGTCTTTTATATATGAATCAGGATTTTGTTATGTGTTGAAGAGTGTTGGAGCAAATATAAGCTGCTTCAATCCCAGGTGAGAGTACATCTTGCACCCAGTATATCACTGGTTTATGGTGGTATTACATGAGGCCTTTATGACAGTGCATCAGGGATTGATTAGCTCCTGCTGCTGCACAGCTCTGTGTTCTAGCAAACCCGGCCCTCTCTAGTTGTGGTGGAAGCCAATTTATTTGCTGTGGTGGAAATGAAGATGTGATAGGTTTTTTGTCATAAAATCTGCTGCTAGTTCAGAAATTGAAGCAGCTCTGGAGTATTTGGTGCCGCTTCTTTTCTTTTACTGGCTTGCTTTCATTTTCTCGAACCCAAAAGAAGGCTTCCCATTCTGCAGTTTTGATAGAAAATTGACCATATTTGCATCCATTTAGTAAAGGGAACCTTTCCATTTCCTGCTTCGGTTTAGGGACTTCGTTGTTGCGTGACTTTTTCCTCTATTTATTTGAAGTTTCCTTTGATCTCAAAAAAGAAAAAAAAAGTCTAATAGTTGTCTTAATATGATTTACTGATAATGTAAAATGTTTTGCATCGAGAGTCAATCAAAATTAATTTTTTTGAAAATGTAGTTCATGTGAGTTTTGATTAAGATGTCATTTATATATGAAAACAAAATGGGGATTCTTTTCCAGCTACATTTTTTAAGTTACTTTGTGTTTTTGGAAAGCAGCTTCTCATTACTTTCTAAAATAAGCATAGTTGAATAATGCTATTTATACAAATCTATTCAATTATTATGCACAATTATACATAAGGTGTAGTGAATATTAACAAGGAAAAAACCGATTTTGGTGACCTAAGCTTAAAATGAGTAAAAGAGTTGCATAGCATTAATTTTTCCTTTTTTTTTTGTTGAAAATTGCTCAATCAATGAGACAAAACCAACATAACTATCCCTAGATAGCATAGTTGTATGGACCGACCGATTGAAAAACCTACGAACAGGTCTCTTAAGCTAGTCCGTTAGAATTTGGGACATTTTTTTTCTTCATTAAATTGGTCAAACCTGTTTGACCTGACTGACCCGATTTTTTGTAAAAAAAACTATTTGATAAGAAATTTATGATTTAGTGCATTGTATTTGATTTATATTGTTATTTATTTAAAAACATGTGAAATATGATTTTATTTGTACTATTATTAGTTGGTTAAAAACATACTTGTATTGTTAATTGGTTAAAAGGTTTTTTATTCTGTTGTATTAGATTGTAATATTAAATTATGTACTCTTTAAATATTAGATGGGTTGTATTCTATTAAAAATATTATATACATTTTTATATAACATTTTTTTTCGTTCTTTATTCAGGTTCTTTTGTTTGACCGCTAGACTTCCAATTAAATCATTGATCTGGTGACCTTGCCTTCTAACTAGGATGACCACTAGTTCGGATTATCTAACTATGCTAGAGAAGGAAGAACCTCAAGGATAAAACATAAATAAATACACTCCCTATGATATAGGGCCCAATATGTACTCTCATGCCCTACAACATTACAATCGCATGGAAATTCAAATTTTCTATACGAAACCCTAAGAACAAGAAAACACTTCCATTAAGTGCAGCTCTATTTCTTCCCACCTAACACATTGCAGGAACTGTGTAATATCACTGTCTTGCGATTGCATGAGCACTTTAGTATTCCTCTCATTGATAGCTCCCCTTCAGCAAACCTCCAAAGTACCATCATGTGATGGTTGTGAATATTCAGCTTCCACAGTCTTCCCTAGTCATCGTTGTTAAGATGGCCAAACTTCAGAGCATTCCTAGAAAGGTAGGATTCCTTTGCTATCTTCTGGATTTCTCTCATGTTCTTTAAAACACTTGTTAGTAAAAGGAATGTTACAAGTTTTTGTTTATGAATACCATGACTCATTGACTTTGAATGCCTCAAGGTGGTTCCCTCCTTGATTTTTGGTTTGAATCCTTCCACAGGTAACCACTAACCAGGGATCACGCATCGCATGAATCATGATGTCTCCAATTAATTTGTCACCTCTTACGTACTATGTAGAACACACCTTTAGTCAAAAAAATTGAGGCTTCTAGAATTCCTCTCCAAGCCCATGATGCTTCTCCCACCGTTTTGAAGTATTTGCTTTTGAAATTCCTCACCCACATGCATCCTATCTCCATCTGTACGTTTCTATCATCCAAGCTAGCTTGGCAAGAAGCACTAGATTGATTTCTTTGAATTGATTATATGTTTAGATGTTTAGAGGGAAAGGGAAAGAAAGAAATTATGAAAAAAACAAGGGAAGAAAATATAAGGAAAGAGAAGAAAGTAATTTTTTATATAAAAAAAAGTGAATAAGGGAGTATTTTGAAAAATTAGATTAAAAATTCTCATTTTCTTTCATTTATTTGATAAAACAGTACCCTCAAATAAAAGAAATGTTTATTTAAAAAAAGATATTCTTTCCTTTTTTTTTTCTCTATTCAAACATACTCAAATTAATGGATACGCTATGAAAGCATCATAATTCAAAACTTACTAACACAATTTATCCAGAATTAACATATTTTGTTTGCTATCATTTTCCATGCATATTCTATATGCTAGAATGCTACCTAGACACAGCATGGTATTTTTTATGTTAATGAAAATAAAGAAGGTACTCGTTGTTTACAAAAGCTCTATAATATAAATATGTTATTTCCCATGCAATAATGGACGTGTTGCCTCAAGTTTAATATTGCACGGGAAATAACAGAAAAGAAATGCTTTTCAAGATAAAATTAAAGTATTAAGGAATTTTTTTTTAAAAGATTGAGCTAAGTTGTCACTTAAAGAAAAAACAAAGCTATCCATAAGTGTATTTCACTAGAAAAGACTAAGAGTTTAATGAATATTAGACGAGTAAATGTTGATTTTAATCTTCCAAAAATATATGTGACATTACATTGATTTTTTTTTTATAAGTACATCAAATTAATCTTTCAATAATATATAGGACATTAAATTGGTCTTTAAATGTCACATTTTTGCCATCAAATTAGTCATGAGAATGACATCAAATTAGTCCTTAAATAACAAAATTAATGACATTAATTATTATTAAAGGACCAATTTAATGTCACTAATAAATATTAGAGGATTAATATGATGTCACATATATCTTTGAAGGACTAAAATAGGTATTTACTCAAAATTAAAAATTAAATAATTTAAAAATTTTAATATCAACATAACTGTTAACCTTATCAATTCATTTTAATTTTTCATATAAGAAAAAAACTAAAGGAACTATTTCACTAGCTATAACTCCCTGTTTCTTAAGATATATATATGATTATGAAGTTTATATGGTGAGGACAGACCAAAGACCAAAGGCAAGTTTTGGCATTGTATATAGTATAGATACATAAGATAAAATGTTTTTATTTTGTATACGTTGTGTGTGTAGTTTAAATCCTGTTTTCTATTTTATATAATTTAAATTCAAAGAATTTATATTCAAATTCTACTATTTTGAATTTTGTTTTTTGGTAAAAGTAGAGAAAACACAAACTAAGCCTAATACGTACAAATGTGGAGGAGCTACGCTCATAAAGTCAGTTTTTTTTTTTTGGCGAGAAAAGTTTTGAGGTGGAGAGGTTACCTCATTATATAAAACCCAAGACTTTTGAGTTGATATAGTTGGATCCTACCAGTTGCATGTGCCAACTTCATTGGCACTCACGAAGTTGCCGAAACAGGAAGGAGAAATATCATGAGAATTCTGCAGATGTAATTCCACATGGAACTGGTGTCGTGAAAAGCCTCCAGGAATATGCGCAGCCATCTGAGTCCTCTCTCGAAACAAAGACTGGATGAAATGGTTTTCACCAAAGTAGAGCATGCATGTGTTGACGAGCAGCCATGCAGCACAAAGTCAATAAGCCTTAGCAGATTCAGATTCCACTTGTAGTAATTAATATGCCACTTGCCTACTACATGTGACTATTTCATGCACCTTTCGAGTCAAAAGTATATACTAAACTTTCTTTCACATCTTTTTTTATTTTCCCTAAAAAATATTATACATATCTGACTTTCTTTTACACCACTTGTTGGATCTATACAAACAAAATTTGGCATGCCACAATATCTTTCTTCTACATTGGTTTCACAATTTATATGCAAAAATTATCCCCGCAATGATCTCGTTATGGAGCAGCTATGCCTAGCTTATGTGTAAATTGAAGGGAAAAAAATCTATGGTTAAAAGGATTAAAACACGAATACTTTTGATGCAAATAAAAACAGAAAATATTCATTTGGTAAGAGAATAAAGAAAACTTAATAAAAATGGAGTTATTACCATTTGCATTCCATACAAAATTGATAAATTTTTCGTTCCGAGTCTTCCAACTAGAGATTAAAAATACGTTATTAAGAGTTTAAACAAAATGATTTTTAAAAATCTAACTTTTCATTTTCTGTAAAAGAAAATTAGTTATTTAGAAGCTTTTAAACCGTAATTGTAATTTCTTATTACTTTTATGTTTTGACTCTAACATTACTCTAAAATAATTTGTTTGAATAAAATTTGTTTTTCTTATTTCTCATCGTTTTAAGAAGAAAATAATTAAATAATTAAATAATTAAAATTTAAATATAATTATTTTGTTTCTTTATGCATAAATTATAATATTAGATGATATTTTTTATATTTTAGTAATTATATTCAACTCAATTGTATTATAAAAAAATTATTATTTAAACACTTTTATTTATCATTGTACTCTTCCCGAAATCTAATGTTGACTTTGCTACTGTGTATTTGGGTATAAATAATTCTACGTAATTAATTTTATTTTTCCTAGCTCAAATTTAATTTATTCAAGTATTTCTGTATTTGAGTAGGCTGACTATACAAATATTTTTGGTTTATTTACTTTGTTGTTCTTTTTATAATTTTACTAAATTTTTAAATTAGTCTATAGTTGTGAAGTTTCTAAAACTTATAAATAGTTTTAATGTAAAATATAATTACAGGGCATAATATACCTTGAAAACATCTTTATTTATTTATTTTCAAATATAAAGTTCCTTATTTTGATTGAAGTGCATATGCTTAACTGAAAAATGCATTAGTCGTAGATTTGCGGTAGTGCGCCACGTAACCATTATGCCTTCCCACGGATGACATGGCAGCTGCACCTTTTCTAATGTTTTATTTTTGGTACATTGACCTTTTCTAATTACATGGACAAATTATAATTTACTTTTAAATTCCTTACATATTTAACGATTTTGTTAACCGATTATGATTTTCGCACAAAGTGTAAAATTGATGAGATTATTTATATGTATCTTTTTAAACTTTTAAGATTTTATTTGCACATAAGCTAGAGTTAAAATTTGTATAATATATTCAAAAAAAATTTATTTAATTTTAATTTAGTTTAAGTAAAACATTTTTATATATAATATTATCTAATTATATGTTGTCATGTTATTAAAAGTGTTTTATTATGATAACAATTATTTGAGAAGTCAAATTTCTTTAATGATATATTAATACATGATTTGATAATTATTAAAAAAAAGTTTTAGTCTGATAACAGATGAAAATTAAACTAATTTTTGTTATATCTCATTCAGTGATAACTACTCGTTGTGAACAACATGAACTATAAACGTCAACCTTAGATGGAATGAATCATAGATCCAATTAAAAGACACCCATTTGCTTAACCTATTTTTTGTTAGGATCAAAATGCATACCATCTTGTTGATTGTGATAAAGAGAAATCAGTCTTACATATTGTTACAAAAGAGTCATAGATTACACACCTTAAGCACTATTTCATTTTGAAACGTACTGAAATCTGGCGTGAGTAATAATTCAACTTTCCATATACCTTAATTTTTTTTTTAATAATTGCGCTATATTATTTTCTCAAAGTGGATTATGAATTTGTAATTACTTATCTACGATGAAATAAGACGAAAACTTCTAACTAGTGTTTACGAACTTAGTTCATATCACAATGAATTAAGAATTTACATCCTATCATTTTTAAATAGAATATAATAATGTCATATTCGAAAGACAAAAAAAACCAAGAAGAAAGAAATAAGCAACTCTTGTACTGGACTTATAGACCCCTGCACAAAAGATGATATAGATCCTGTGCAGAAATGATTTTGTGTTTGAAAATGTCTGTCATGTTTCTGAAAAACTGAAAAGTTCTAAATCCATGAATTAATGCTTATTTTGCTTAGGGAAGAAAACCAAATGAAAACACTATGATATATACCCATACACCATTGGAGAAGATAAGGTGAGAGTGCACTGTTTTGATTGTGTTCTCTAACACGTGGGGGAGAACAAGTTGCACGTTTCTAAGGTTTGTAATACTGAAAAGATCAGAGAGGCCATATTAGAAACGATTTCTTACCACTCCTGGGAAAGAGGATACTGACCGACCGCATTAATTACGAATTTTAGTTCTACTTGTAAATGAACACTATCAGTAGGGTTTAATATTAAAAGGGTAATGGTTCTTGCAAACTCTTTTTTTCTTTTATTACTTTTTACACCATTTTCTTGTTAGGAGATGGGTCCATACACAAAATCTACACATGTAAATTAAACCAATTTCTATTCAGAAATTTGAATTATGCAAACTTTATATCACATAATAGGTGTGCAAATATCAAGGTTCTCATGCACGGTGGTACCCCTAACCGTGTCTAATTGGCAGTGTCATTGAACACTATATTGGGTGTTGGACGCATGTCATACTAAATTTAATCGACCTAGGAGTAATCCTACAAGGGGAAAATCCCCCCTTTATAATAGGGAAAACTCATACACCTACTTTTACAGAGTGGGATTTGCCTCTTCTAAAGTAAGAGGTGCATTTCAGAGATTAAAATATAAATTATAATTGTTAATACAAAAATTAAATGAATAAATTATCACATATTCATGATTTGTTAAGTATATGTTTTTATTTTATAAAATTATAAACTCTTGATTTTCTCATCAACAGTTATAATTATACATTTTATTTTTTAAAGTGCACTCCTCACTTTAAAGGATCTATATCCAACAAGGTGTATCACACCTGTATTACAGAAAATGGTAATATTAACTAGATAATTTTTAAACACAAAAGCATAGATAATGTGTATAATTATTTAATTTTATATAAATTTTTGTATCACTCTGTAATTTTTTTTAAATAATTAATAATATAAAAAATTATTTTTTTTGAGTGTTAGATATCTAGTATTACTCATTTAAAGATATTTTTCACATAAAATGTTTACATATATGTAGTAGCCCTTGATTTAAAAATAAATAAATAGATTACTTGAAGATTTAGTAATGAGAAATTATATACGTACGAGGAGTAATGTATATATGGGATTAGAGAATATATAGTTATCACAAAAGGCCCCACATCTCTTCTATTTTTCTTGTCCTTAAGGCTACACATCATTTTGGCTTTTGTCCTCCATGCACGTGTATATAAAAAATAAAAAGATAAAATTTGGTATAAGTCTTAAAATATTTATTATTACTTGAATAACTTTTTTAGATTTCTCACTTTCTTATTCATTGAGAAAGTGAGAGTGCAAATATTGTTTACATTTTCATTGATTGTAAATCAATATTTAATCCCAAATTAAATTCTCCATTACACTAAGTACATTTTTGCACGCCAATAGCATCTTCAAATTTGTCCTTGGGTTGCTAAAGGATCCTTTCATACGACCATAGAACAAGAGTTGAGAACTGAATGACAGCATTTTTAGTTTCACACTCATGGGTCGGTTTGTTAGATGGTCGGAACAGAAGAGTTTGAGGTCAAAAATGCCTGTATCTGTATTGTATTGTTGGATCGTTTTGGGGGAAGAGAAATCAACAAAACAAAAAAAAGAAAAAAAAAAGACCATACTATTGTGTGCGCCATATTGACTTGGATTTGAAAGACAACCACATTGAGGAATGAGGCGTATAGTGTGATAACTCCAAACATGTATCAAGTCTAGAATATTTGTAAAATATATCCAAATTTAGTATATGGGTATGAGATTATTTTAAATATTTTGATATTTTTATTAAATTGAAATTTTTATTATATATAGATATGTGATGCATTTTTAAATTAATAAGAATTTAAGATACTTAGAATATTTGACGGTATTTTTTAGGTACACATATTTTTTAGGTACATAGAATGAATTATTAATTTTACTCCCTTTACTATATTTTTTTCTTTTATAAATACTCATTTATGTTTAATAATTTTACCATGTCATTAATTTGAAATATTAAAATATTTTTTAAATTTAAAAAAATATGATTAATGATTGTAATTTTAGGAGAATAGAAAAACTGTTTTATCCTCACTTTATTTATTTTGTCATATATTGCTAGAATTTATAGTGAGCGTTGGTTGAGAGAACTAACCAATCTGCTACAAATTAACAAAATACAAAGGAGAAAAATAAGGGATAACAAATTCAAAAAGATTTCCTATTTGAATCAAATGATTCAGATTTTATTCTAACTATTCTAACAAATCTTATCCTAACAAACTTCAACAATAAATTTTTTTAATTTTTAACGTATTACTGTAATCAAATTATCTTATAATATTTATTGTTAATATATATTACTAAAATTTCATAAAAAAATTTAGTATTACTCTTAATTTTGTAAAGATGTGTGACAAGTGTGATACAGAGGGTTTGATGTGAGGCTCATACCTAAGCATTTAACTGCTATTTAATACATGCTACATAAAATAAATGGATTGAGTTATCTAAATATATTTTATATAGGTTTTATGCGAAATTTATTTGGAAATCACTACATGAAACATCTTAAAGTAGACCCGTTATTATTATTATTATTATTATTATTATTATTATTATTATTATTATTATTATTATTATTATTATAGAAAGAAAGTGACATATTATTTTGAGGATTTGAATACTTTAAAATAAGGAGTGCACTTTATAAAATAAAGTATGAAATAATAACCTTTGATAAAAAAATCAAGAGAATAACTTTTTGTATATACATAGTTTACGATATATATGCTTATATTTTATAAAATTTTAAACATCTTAGCACAATTCTTCAAGTTTACTTTCTGCATTTAATTTTTGTATTTCCCTGTTTTCAGTTCAATTAATTAGTCTTTGTAATTCAGTTTCTACTTGTGCTTTTACACATACGATCACTCCTTTTAGTTCATGTTGACCACTGTCATGCTATTGCTTTGTTGACGTAAGAGTTGGGGAGATTTTCCTTCAAAATAATGCAATTTTCCCCTTCTTCTAAATTGGCCTACAATTGCTTACTCCCAACCGAAAAATGCAATAGATATACTGAAACTTAATTTATCTTCAAATTGCACCATGTCTGAACTCTGGATGGTGTCGTTTCAAGATAGTGTCGTGTGAATATCTACTTAGCTTAGATGCTGGATTTTATGTTTGCTTCTGTAGTGGTGCAGGCAAAGATTGGACAGTTAGGTATAGATAATCCTCTTTTTAATAATTATGTCGATCCTATGAAATGGTCATATCCGACAATGAAAACGGCATTGTCAATCCGTGCATTGAACATGTACTTTATTTTTAAGACAGGATGTTACAAAGTAGTGCCAAAAGAGTTAATTAGGAAAAAGAAAAGGTTTTCTTTTTCTTTTTAATTTGAGGGCATTCTTATTAGAACTGTTAAAACTCGGAGACATTCTCAACAAATGCCTACTATAAGATTTGAACTTGTGTTATTATTTTCATACTAGAACTTAAGAAAAGGTATGGGTGTAAATTAAAGTCAACTTGTTTTCTTAACTTCTTTTTATCTTCCATTTGAGAAAGGGAAAGAAAGCAATGTGGAGGCGGGGCAGGGTTTGTTTTCCAAAACCCTATGAAAATTGAGTAATACTAGTGTTATTACGATAGAAAGGTGGCAGTTAATTGATTGGGCTAAGTGGATCGAATATACACTGAGTAATGATTTTTTTTTCTCTGATAATTTGGGTGAGTAAAAATTTAATTGAAAAGAATTAGGTTCAATTTAGATAAATAGCTTAAATAAGTACTTATTAGAGTAGAGCTTATTTAATAAGCTCTACTGTCATAAGCGCTGTCTAAAATAAGTTAAATAGTATTTGAATAAACACTTTGATAAGCGCTTTTCATAAACTCTTTAGAATAAATATCGAGTATTTGAGGGATATGTTATGAATTGTGTCAATTCCTTAAGGTTAATTTTGTCAAAAATTATTATAAAAACAACTAGTACTAAGGCATTTTTAACTTTCATAAAAGCTTATTTTCATAAGCTTAAAATTTTAGCTTATAAAAATAAGCCAAAAACAGCTCATCAAATAGAATAAAAATATTTCATAAACACTTATTGTAGTAGATAAATCTAAATAAATTGCATATAATCTTATCCAAATGAGGCCTTAGTTCACTAGTAAGAAGATGTGAAATTGAACTTATTTATATAATATTATAAAAGATAATACATTCCTACTTTACTAATTTCACGTGTTGTTCATATGTCAATTTTTTTCTAAATATTTTAATCTTTAATGTAAATTGAAATTAATTAGATAAACTAAAATTGTAAAAACCGATTCCATAAATTGAAATTAATTATGATATTAATTTGAAATAATTATAATTTCAATAATTACCCGTAACATGATAAATTGCCTTTTATAAACATAGAATATTACGATATCAATTAAAGGGATTCAAATTTCAAATCATCTTTTATCAAAAGTCAGACACCATAAATTGAAATTAATTACGATATCAATAATTGAAAATAATAATAATAATAATAATCTGTAATTTCTTATTGTACATAGTTTCTTATTTTTCATTTCATAGTAAAAATTCTCTAATTGTATGTAGTTTCTTATTTTTCAAAGCATAGAGATTATACCAAGGTAGTTTTTCATTCTATTTATTCTTCTCCATCACTTTGAGGATATCTCCACTACTTATTAGCTTCAACAAACACTCTTACGGTGCTTAAAGAGTAATTTTTTGTTCTCTTTCTATTGTGTGGTTTACCAATGAAAAATTGATAATTTGATATTCATTTCAATTATACAATGGCAGCACTGTATGATAGTGTTGATGAGGTGAACGTGAACAATGATCAAAAGATCTGCAAGGCTAAAGTTAAGGTCATAGGTTTGTGGAGAATTCCTAATTTCAAACAATACGATCTTCTTGATTTAATTGAAATGGTTGTCATGAATTAAAAAAATTTATTGTTATCTAGAGTTAATTTATTGCATGTTTCTTTTCTCATGTTGTCATAAATTCATTTTTTCTAACTGTGACTTTTTTTAAACCGATACAGGTTACCATATTCTCACTATTTTTATTGGTAAAGTAGGGTTGGAAAATACAATATACAGTAAAGAGTATTTATGTATAGCGATTTGAAAAGCAATTGTCTAAGGACAAAGTTTATGTCATATCTAATTTTTCTGTTACTCTAAATAAAAATAAGTACACTTCATGAGTTTAGAATTTTTTTCAAGTTGTCTACTAGTATCCGTCTTATAAAAGAATCGATAATTCCTCTATAGGGATGATGGTCTTGAATTACATCCTGAAGCAATTGATGCTTTCAAATAAAAGAGGCTTTTATTTAAGGTCCAATTGAAGATGCAATCTTTCAATTTTTATGAACAAAGTAATATTGAAGTCTCAAAATTGTGTTTTGATGAAGCGTTCATTTCAATTTTTGTTAATAAATATAAAGTTGATGAGGTATTTTGAATTTCAATTCTTCTTTAATTTATTATTATATATGTGAGTTGTTCCCTTTTAATTTTGAGTAATTCATTTTCCTTTTTTTGCAGTGTCCTTTTCTTATAGAAAATTAAGAAGCCTAATGGACAAAAGAAGAAGAATTTTTTTTTCATTAAGGATATTTTTTTTTCATCAAGTAAAATTTATTGGTCACTCCCTAAATAAATTTGTATAGTCCTTTTAAATAATTTGAACATTTTATGTTCTTTTAAATTAAATATTTCTCAATTATGATAAGTCTAATAAATAATAGATGCATTATTAAGAAAGTAATAGTTTTCAATAAGCACATTATCATAAGATTGGATTATTAGTAGTTTTAAAATGTTATGTTATAAAGAAAGAATAAATAACTTATAAAAATTTATTAAATTAATCAATCGTGGGTTATAACTTATAAGCAAATTAAGTTAATGCTTGTGCTCTCCAACAGCCTCCCACCTGATCTAAATATATTATAATTAATGATGATAAATCAATGTCAACATACTATTAATTATTTGAGTAATCCATTACTTCATACTCCTCTAATTCTGAAAAGCAATAAAGCAAATGTTCAATATGGACCCCACAATCGCATTATATAATTTATTCCTACAAACCATATTTATAAAAAACAGACAGGACCGGTGAACGGGCCAAGTAACCGCTTTGAATGACTAGTTGGATCGAGTATGTTTCAGATCGGGTCCGCCCTGATCTGACTCGGCTGGTTTTGGATGAAAATCGATGACTCGGTTGATTGAAGCGGAATCGACCGGTCACTAAATTAAAAAAAAAATTTTAAATTTTGAAAAATCATAAGTTTTGACTCGTTTATCCAATTTAGACTAATTATATATCTATTTCATATAACTTTTTAAGATCTACGCCATGGTAGTCTTAATTTTTTTAAAAAAAATTTATTTTCTGAGTTATGAGCATTTTATTAAATATATTAGGGTTTTTTTTAATGAATTAAGGGTTAAACTCTTTTTTTTCTTATAGGTCATCTTTTTTCTCAAAATAAATATATTTTAGTTATTTATAACAATAAATATCATCATATGTAGTGTGTATATATATGTATATATATTTAAATATTTTATTTAATTTTATGCGGTTCGACCAGTAACTCATTAGTTGAACCAATGACCCATTGATCTAATATCCTAACCGAGTCAACAACCGATCTGATTTTTATAACTATGCTACAAATTATTTTCTCTTTTGAGGAATACGAGTAGGACTTTCTTAAATTCTTATTCTCAATCGGGCCTTCAATTAATTTATTTCAGTATTATTATTATTGTTATTATTACTATTATTATTACTATTACACTTCTATCCTTCTCATATTGGTGCAAGCTACACACCCATTGAAACCTTTATAAAGTATGCAGTTGCTTATGCTATCATTTTTTATTTTCTACCATCTTAAAATGCATGTCTCACTTAAAACAAAAGAGATTTATTTTTCATTTATTTTTAATTTTTTGTGATTTTTTTAACAATAATGTACTATATTTGATTTAAATGTATTTAATTAAAAATAAAAATCTGTAGCGAGATGTGTTATAATTTATAAAATATTTTGAAAAGTCAGGTAATAAACATAAAAAATAAGACACGGAATAGTTATAATAAATAAAACTTTAATTTCATATACAACAGGTGGTGAAGTTTAACATTTTAAGCTGGGATTTTAATATTTACGTAAATGTTTTATTTCTCATACTCTTACTAAAAATATTTTATAATAATTCTACTTATACTAATGTAATTGATATTAGTATGATTAATTTTTTTAAAAGAATCAAACTCAATCAAATTTAATCATAACATTCATAATTTATCTCATGAAATTAGACAATTATATAATTCTATACACTCAAAAATTTGTACCCTCAATGATGGCTTCATATAAATGATTAATTAATTTAGATATGCTTATAATATAATTGTTGCAATAATTGAATACTCAATTATAAGTTTAAGCCATTTGTATAGTCAATTTGTTTTTGACCACTAGTGTATGAAATGAAAACTCATAAATAAGTATTTTTCATTCTCAAATTGACTATCACCATTTTTTCAATTTTATTCTAAACTAATCGTCATGTTAATTTTATAACTATAAGTTCTATTCAATGTATTCTTTACTGCGAAACGTGGTAAAATGCTAAGCTGGTATGGCGAAAATGTGATGTTAATGTTATATATTTTATCTTAGTTAAGGTAATTAAAATGGGTGAGAATTTTATTATCTGTCTTGCCTTTAAGTAGTAACAACTTGTTTATGTGTGTGTGTGTGTATACATAAATAATATTGTTCATTTATTGGATAGCATGCAATATATGTGGTGTTAAATGCTTCCAATTGCACAGCACTGGACCATTTAGGCTCGAATAAATTCGCATGACCCACAAATTGCACCGTACAAACCATTCATACCTGTTGAAGTTGTGACCAACAAATCAATTGCATGACCCACCGCTCTTAATTTGGACTGACAAGATTTTTCTGATGCAATACACATGTAAATGTAAACATTCCTTCAAAGTTTCTTTGGATTTCAAATTCTTCTCTTAAAAATTTACAGGGTCATCGTAGACAAATTTTATATGCATTCAATGTAAACATTTAAATTAACTTTAAAGTAAAATTGAAATTATTGAACAGAATTGTACATGGTTTGAGTAATATACTAAGTTCCATATCATTTTCTTATCTAATTATCATGGATCGTTCAAGTATATAAATTGATTAAAAATAGGTGAAGGACAAACTTGGAAATAGAATAGTGTAAGGAAAAAGAAGTGATTTCCCCCAAAATATGTTGTCCGACCAAACCAATGGGAAAATAGATACTAGTCCGTCCAAAAAAAAAGGCAAATATTGAGAGAAAAATGTGGGTCTAAAAGGTTCAACCGAGGACCCTTTTAAAATGTTCAAACCTGCTACTTGGTCATCACAGTCAAAAGCCACGCATTCTCCTACCCCATATCTTCTATAAATACCCCATTTTGCACTTTGCTTTTCCATAACCAACACATAGAAATTGAGCTATTAGCTGAAGTTCTGAAATCAAAAGAGAAATAACCAGAGAGAGAGAGAGAGAGATGGAGTTTTTAGTGCTACCTGGGGCTCTTGCCTTCATGGCAATGTTAGCTCTCTTCTTGCTCTTGAAACTAACGTTTTCCTGGTGGGTTTCACCTATCCAAACACATCAAAAGCTTAAGAGATGTGGGTTTGGAGGGCCACCCCCGAGTTTTCCTCTTGGAAACATTCAAGAGATGAAAAAGAAGAATATCATTAATTCTTTACTTGGGTCCTCAAAGCTCACCCATGATATACACTCCACGGTGTTTCCCTACTTTTCTCAGTGGCAGAATTCTCATGGTAAGCTTTCCATTACATATATAACTAATATGTTATGTAAATTTACTTTTTTTATGTACGAACCCAAGTTGGACTGCTTCATGATAAAAAGAAAATGAATACATGAGTTGAATCTGTTCTGCAGGGAAGGTGTTCATCTACTGGCTGGGCACAGAACCATTTTTGTACATTGCAGACCCAGATTTCTTGAAGAAAATGTCCACAGAGGTGATGGCCAAGAGATGGGGAAAACCCAATGTGTTTAGAAATGACAGAGACTCCATGTTTGGAAATGGTTTGGTTATGGCTGAAGGCAACGAATGGGTTCGTCACCGGCATGTTATAGCCCCAGCATTTTCTCCCCTTAACTTGAAGGTTTCTGCTTCTCTCTCTCTCTCTAGCTAGGCATGAATTATAGGCCCGTTTGTATTATTTTTTTAAGAATAAAAGTACTTTTTTAAAATAATAAAAGTATTTTTTTTAAAAGTAAAAGAATTCAAGTTTTTAAAAAAAGTACTTCATGTGCTTTTTTGTTACACATGAAATATTTTTTTTAAAGGCTTGAACTCTTTAATTTTTAAAAAATCACTTTTATTATTTCAAAAACTCACTTTTTTCTAAAAATATTAATACAAACGGGCCATATATACTGAGCTAGAGAAAAGATTTCATCATATGAAGTCATAATTTCAACTTGCAATTGTTGCCCCGCATTAATTTCAACCATCAATTTGGACTAACGTGTCTTCCTATAGCAAAAATGTCTATTCAGAGCATCATGGTCAATTTTGAAAAGTACGCATACATTTGTAAATAATGGTTGTGGTTGATATGATCTTCATGGTTTAGAATCCAAATATGGAAATACAAAATAATTGAACGTTCAACTTGCTGCACTCCTTTACATCAAAATTGAATAAACAACTACCTATGTAATAGCACATTGTTGGAAGCTACTACGACATGGCCCACCAAACAAAATCCATTGGAGTTTTGAATACAAAGATTCCTTCTTTAATTAAATATTCTAAGGACAAATTTCTTTCCTTGATGCTATCATGAGTGACGCCAATCGTCAAGTCTCTAGCAAGATTAAAGTTATGTTTTTTATTCTTCTACGTTTTACCATAAGCATACATACTAGGAAACTTCTAACATACAATTATCTTGTGTAATATGATAGGCAATGGCAAGCATGATGATGGAGTCCACAAAGCAAATGATAGACAGGTGGGATACCCAAATTAACTCCGGCAAACCCGAAATCGATGTGGAGAGCGAGATTATAGCAACAGCAGGAGACATCATAGCAAGAACAAGCTTTGGCATGAAGGACGAAAATGCAAGGAAAGTGTTTGAAAAACTACGAGCCCTACAAATGACTCTTTTTAAGACCACCGGATACGTGGGGGTTCCATTTGGCAAATGTTTCAGCGTCAAGAAAACCCTAGAGTCCAAGAAACTTGGGAAGGAGATCGATAGACTCTTGTTGTCCGTCATAACAGCTCGCAAGAATTCAATCAAAAGACAAGCAAATCAAGATTTATTAGGGTTGTTGCTGCAAGAAAATCATCAAGTTGATGGCAGGTTAGGGAAGACATTAACCACACGAGAATTGGTCGATGAGTGCAAGACCTTCTTCTTTGGTGGCCATGAGACAACAGCATTGGCTATCTCATGGACTTTGTTGCTTCTCGCTATGCATGAAGATTGGCAAATCCAGTTAAGAGATGAGATAAGAGAAGTGGTGGGTGATAAAGAGCTTGATATCAACGTTCTTGCTGGGCTGAAAAAGGTAACATAAACCTACTCTCACTCACTATATATAGATCATGCACGTTATGTTGATATTGGGAAGTATTCGTGCGTTTGGTTTAAATTTGTCTAGGGTATCAAAACATTTCTTGGCAAAACACATATCTATATGATATTTGGCCAACAAAATTTTACTATTATGCCATTGGTTTATAAGTTTATTAGACTATGATTAAGTTCTAAGTTGACATGACCAATGAATACATGCATCTCGTGTTCGAGAACGTGAGAAAGGGTCTAATGACTTAATTGATAGGGCTTCACACATTGAATATATATTGTTTTTGACCATAAATACTCGAGAATAGGTTTAACATTACAATTTACAACTCATACAACTGCTTGGACTTAGTTCAAAACATTAAAGGTATAGTGGAGTTTAGATTGAAATTAGAGGTTCAATTGGTGTAAACTAATAAAATCAGTAATTAAATTCATGCAAAGAAAAGAAAAAAAATTATGCCATTCTACCCACAAAAAAAATAATGATATAATTTCATGTTACTCTGCATAAAATGATAATCAAATAGTAGTTTGAAAAGAATTTGAACTTGAGTTTTACGGTTACGTTTAGTACGTGTTTGGTCGTTGAACCACATTACCTGGTCAAAGTTCATACCTGAGATTCTTGGGTGGTATTGGTCTGTAATCCACGACAAACTAATTATTCAAATAATGAATTGAAAAGTTTGATGGCCCACAAGGCAAATTAAAGCTCGTGTGAAGCTGCAACATCTGAGTCCTGTTGTCCATGCTGTGCTGGCGAGACACTAAACCAGTGCAGTACGGATAAGTATGTAGTAGAAAACAAAAGTATCCCTTTGACACTTGACAATTGGTCATGGATTGACTTTGAATATTCTCCATTTCTTTATATATATATATATATATATATACCTTTCATTTGTAATGGAGATATAGAGAAACCAAATGACTAATAAACTTTTGTTAGCCGACTAAATATGGACACGAGGAAAATCAGAAAAGAGAAGCATGAAGAAGATATTGGAATTTCACTATAATTAATTGAAAATTAGGAAGAATCGTTGAAGATTGATCTTGCTAAGTAAAGTTTAATTACTTCTATATTCAAAATTAATGATACATGAGCTTGTGTCCCTACATTAATTAAGATATCTTGCATGTAAATGTGTTGACCATACATGCAGATGAAGTTGGTGATGAATGAAGTTCTAAGACTCTACCCACCAGCACCAAATGTGCAAAGGCAAGCAAGAGAAGACATTCAAGTTGATAATTTAACAGTGCCTAATGGGACCAACATGTGGATCGACGTTGTAGCTATGCATCATGACCCGACATTGTGGGGAAAGGATGTGAATGAGTTTAGACCAGAGAGGTTCATGGATGACGTCAATGGTGGATGCAACCACAAGATGGGTTACTTGCCTTTTGGGTTTGGAGGAAGGATGTGTGTTGGTAGGAACTTGACCTTTATGGAGTATAAGATTGTGTTAACCCTACTTCTCTCTAGGTTTAGTTTTAAACTTTCCCCTGGTTATCACCATTCACCTTCTATCATGCTCTCCCTGAGGCCCACTTATGGACTTCCTCTCATAGTTCAGCCCCTTTAAACCGTTAGTGCCTTCTTCTCATAAAAACACTGATTTAGTTGTACAAGTAGTTTACATGACCTAGTCTCTTTTGTTCTTCGATAATAATATATGTATGATTCTATATATTGGTCCAAACATGTATTTTTTGGCTTCTCAATATATCTCCGTACGCGACTGTCCATATTATTTAGAATGCTAACTATGTATTTGTCTATGACCTTTTCGACTTTCTTTATTTCACACACATGGGTTGTCTGAATGTCATATATATAATCAAAATCTAGCTACTTTCTAATGCAATATTTTGGATTTGACAATCTGCTTAACCAAAATGAGAAGCTAGCTAGTGATTCGTGAAACTTGAAGCCAAATAAGCAGTTTTCTTTGGCTGTCTTTGTAACATTTTGTCAAGAACTAACTAAAAAGGACGTAGACTTCCCATTCAGTACGAAGATAGCACTGTGTAATTCACCTATTGCTAGTCATAATTCACATGATGGATAACTTTGCCTCACCAATACCGTGATATTGACATTGTTGCACTACCTTCGACACCATCAAAGTGTCTATTGCCAGTAGTGGCACCCCTAGAATTAGATCTATTCATTTTCAATGTCTTTATTATTACGAAGATGCTTTTGCAGTTTTATATAATTTATGAGGATGTGGATTTGATTTAGTCAAAATAAAATAAAAATAAATTCAATAATTTTAACAATCAATGATTACAAAAGGAGATCATAAAATAATTACTGAATAAAATAAGATAGTAGAGATCTCTCTAAAGTGGTCGTAGACAACAGGGTAACTACCTCGCATTATACTGCACCAGCCCATCAGGCACTACTCTACCAAAAAGGGTTGAGGCCCATTGGCACAGACAATCCTATATGGCCTGTAACATGAACAGGATCCATAGAAGCAAAAGAGAAATAAGTAGGGTATATATGATTTAGTCTAAACACTTATTTTGGTCTTTTAAAAATATAAGTGTTATTAGTTTAGTTTTTTAATAATAAATATATCAAAATTATCCTTTAATGTTAATTTTTAACATCAAATTGGTCTTTTTAAAAAATCAATTTGATGTCAAAAAATAATATTAAATGACCAATTTAATGTCAAAATTTGATATTAAAAGATTATTTGATATATTTATTATTTGAGGACTAAAATGATGATACTTACATATTTAGACCAGTAAAATAAGTGTTTATTCTATGTTTTATTAGGTTTAGACAAAGACATGCACTATGAGCCCAAGAGCTGCAGCTCAAGTGGCAAGTTACTTTGAAGATTGCTTGATCCCAAAATTAAATCTCACCTAAACTACTTTGCCTAAACTATAGTTTACCCTCCCCCTTCCCAAACCAAGTCTTAAACCTCCTTTGTATCCCAAAATAAAAATCATGCACTATGAAACACAAATAAGGAATATGATACGGATACATATATGAAAATACCAACATACTACACTAATATTTTCTAATATTTTAACGTTAAGTATTATACCAGTATCGTATTGAATACGGATATGATACTAGTATGTCCACCATTTTGAAGTTTATATTCTTACTTCTTAATTAAGTGGTGCAATTAGGCAAGTTACTTAGGTGGTGCATCATATCCCCAAGGGCCAAGGCTAGGGCACACATGGTTTTGTTGCCTCCTTAAACCTAATCCGTTGCCTATTGAAATAAGGCTTGATTGTTATCATTGTTGTTGTAAAGAAACCTAATCCTAAGTATGAACATCTCCATTACCTGTCGATATTGACCTGATGCCTTTGATCTCGCCCTTTATCAGCACAAATTTACCTATCGCCCTATTTGTCCAGCTGCTTTCCTTTCCTTTCCTTTCCTTTAATTTCCTTTATAATTTTCTTTGAACTCCACAAAAAAATGTTCATTCGGTCTTAATACAAAGCATGATGAGGGTACAATCCAGGTTTGTAGCTTTCGGGCTACCAATCAATTTTAAAGTATGATAGTCATGCATTTGGGCGTTCAAAGCTCCCACTTTATATCATGGATATTGCTATGCGGTGCTGGTAAAGCTGAGGTTCTAGCATTCCATTGAGTTGTTGGTCCAATCCACGATAATTAGATGTATTTAATTCAAAAATTGAATGCTATAGTCCATGCGTGGAAGTGCAGAGATGCAACTAGCTAGAGCGTACATTCTATGCGATGTTAAAGTTTTTCTTTTCTTTGTTTCATATTAACCCGATGAGAGTTGCTTGGGTACTCAAATTTTTTTCTTGAATATCAATACTCTCATTAATTGTCAAACATTTTATTATTTGTTGATTCTTATAATGTATAAGTCCACCAAGTATAACCAATGACCAATAAAATTTTGGTAAAATTATATTTTTTGTCTCTTAATTTTACTCTAAATTTTATTTTTGTCTCAAATCTTTTTAAAATTTACCAAAATTTTTTTAACTGCTAATATTATTAAAAATGTTAATAGAATTTGTTACTATGACATTTTATGTAGGCACAAGTGCTCAGTTAGCATTATCTAATTAAGATTTTTTTTAAATAGTAGTTGAGGACAAATTTGTTGAGTTTTAAAAAGATTTGGAACAAAAATAAAATATAAAGTTAAGTTAAGGAACGAAAAGTAAAAAAATTTCTATAATGAATTTTATGCATAATTTTCTTTTTAAACTTTTATATTTGTATATTAAAAAGAAATATGATTTTCATATGTATTGATTGCTAAAAATTACATTAACTTAATATATAACAAATAATTTGAATTTGACATTGATATTTGAGTTGACTTACATTCAAAGTTATAAAAATTGAATTTAGTATTGACTCAGAATATGTACTAGGTGAATGAGTCATCAATCGAACCACATAAAATGAAATGAATATATAAGTATTTAATAAAAATAAAAAAAAATAAGGAAAATTTTCCAAACTAATAAATTTCATAATAAATATAATTAATTTCTATAATACATTTATTTTCAAGAAGTCCCAATTTGTATAAAATTGGTAAGTCAATAACCACGCCGAGGACATAAGAACTTGGCAATTCAACCAAGTTCATACTTAAATAACATAATCGATTTGATGATTGGCTAAAAACAACTAGGAGATGATCAATTCATCAATATGATCATCGACCAATTGATCAAGTTGAGTCTGAAAACATTGCTTCAAATAGAGTAAGGTTTTCCTCTCAATAATCCAATGGTTGAGCAAGATAGGATTTTGACAATGATACTTCTAATATGTTAATGAAGAGAGATATGATGAAGTTTTAGTTAAGTTGATTATGTGAAAATATTTTCGTAATTTAATGTGATTTTTAGTAATGAATTTATATAAAAAGCATAATTCTTTTTAATGAACAAATATAGAAGTTATAAAATAAAATTGTACATAAAATTCATTATAGGAAAATTTTCATTTTTTATCTCTTAACTTTATTATAATTTCATTTTCTTCTAAAATCTTCTCAAAACTCATTAAATTCATCCTCCAACGACTAATTCAAAAAAATCCTAACTGAATAATGCCAACTGTGCATTTGTATCTACATAAGATGTTATATCAGTAAATTCTGTTAACATTTTTAACTGTGTTAATGGCTAGAACGAATTTATTGAGTGTTAAAAAGATTTAGGACATACATAATATATATATATAGTTGTGAGATGAAAATAAAATCTAAAATAAAGTTAAGGGATGAAGAATATATTTTTGCCTAATAATTTTGACAATTAATCAAGGTAGTACTCAGGGGAAAAAAAAATTGCGTATACCAGATTAATCCCCCCATGCCATTTGTAGCAACATATAAAGTCGTCTTAAAGTAAGGCCGTAAATAGGGAAAAACAAGAGAAATTGAAAACTCACCAGTTTCAAAACTTCGTTAATTGTATTTCAAAGGCGTGATGCACATACAAAGACATGGAAGATGTTGAAATTTCGAAATGATTAATTTTACTTTTTGGCCTGTGAAATGAATCATTGAAATTTGAAACCTAAAGAAAAATTGGATAACGGCGTTTCATATAAATATTACTTTTTATTACTATGCAAGTGTAAAAGATTGCCGTAGAATAATTCCTGTTGTATCTTACTAAATACACTTTTGCCAAAATTATAGTCAAGTTGAATGCTGAAATTTACAGAGTAGTTATTACTTTTTAAAATGCAAAAGATTTACTTATGAATAGTGCTGGAAAAAGTTATTTTATTTGATAAAGGGAAAGAGGGCATGCTGGATGCAAATAATTTGATCCACAAGGCCTATAATTAAATATTTATGTTATATGATGGTTATTTAAAATTCAATTGTGCTAAGAAAGAATAATTCTATGCTATGCTGTCTGTACTTGTGTCTTAATGCCACTATTGTACTATAATTTTTATTATGATCTTTCAAGACATAAAACATAAGACATGTAGCAATATTAGTTAATTTATTTCAAATGGCTCTATTCTTGTCTCTTTAACACTTTTATCGTTTTGTAATTATTATTTTTTACTTATAAGTGTAGATTATAATAGAAAGTAGCATTATTCCTATTTTATCTCTTCTTGATAAAGACGTGATTCCACTATAACATATTGTGCCCAAAGTAAAAAATAATGTAAAAAATAATATAAAAAATAATCGAGTAAACTAACACTTTCGTTTCATGGCCAATTTTATGAGTAGTACATGAGTTAGAAAAATAAATTTATACCCATGATGTACTTTATCAATAAGAAGTAATATATTTGGCTTCCCTCTTAATTATTCGGAGTATTGATAGAGTTTGGGAATAGATCTCATCAAACGAGAAAGGATTTAGATCCGAGAATTATAATTGAATTATAATTGTTTTTAAGTTTATATCTCATGTCAGAGTATTTTATCAAGCAAATTGCTTAATATATGAAATTTAAATTTAATTCACTATTAATGTAAAATTTTATATAATGACGTAACTCTTCAGGAGCTGCCTCCAAAAAATTTCAATTTTTTTTACACTATATATGCAACCCTATTAAATATAAAGATGCATACATTCATAATAATATTATTAATTTTAATGGTTAGTTTTTGTTTAGTTGTCTTCTTTTTTTTCACATTGTTTTAAACATATACAATAGTTTTGGTATTTCATTGATGTTAAAAAAGGGGGCATGAACTTTTGTATAATATAGCATAATAACAATACTATCATTGATTCTTGCTTTTTTCCAATTGAAAAAAAAAATGTCTTCTTTACAGCCTTTTGAGAAAATTCACAGATAATAGAATTTTAATTAAAAAGTCAATTTTGTTGGCTATATAACTCTATCATCTTCTACTTTTATTATGACTACTGCAAATTTTGAGAGAATAATTTTTGTGAGTCTCTATACTTGAGAAAATTGATGGCTAGACCGCTAAGGGATTTTTTTACGATAATCTTATTTGCTTTCATGTAACTAATGATTTAAATTATGGCTAACTATATGATTAGAATGAAAGTATTATCAAATTATAAAGGTAAATCATATGGGCCACATTATAAGTTGTAAAGTTATAAGTTAAATATGTTAGAATTTTTCCTATTATTGGGCTTTCATGGATTGATTATTTTGTTTATCAAAATTGGTTGAATGGATAACCTGATATTCCCTGGAGCCTATATTTTGTATGTGATCTATTGGGTTGGGAATCACCTGTACGTTGGGTTGGACCCAATATTTAGTGTGCTGGATTAAGTGTAGGGCCTGGTAGCTTTGGTCTATGATGGGTGGAACCAAAGACTATTGTCTTTTTATGTAAGGTCAATATCTCCTTTCCTATCCATCATATCTTTTCTGTGTGTGCTTTCCATTAAGTCACACAGTTACAGAGATGGAGCAAGCAGGGGAAGGTCTTGTACTTGGAGTACATACATCTGAGTGCGCTTTCTTTTCAAGGCTTCTTGGTTCATCAGTCAGAGCTTCTTGAAGATAGTCAATTATTAAAAGTCTACAAGAGGTATGTAACTCCAAATTGCTTACAAGGTGTTCTAAATTCAAGTATAGACATATAGGGTATGTGTTTTTGCTTACATGTGGTACAAAAGCATGTTATACTAAGTTTAGGACTCTTGAATTTAAACCCAAAAACAGATTAGGGAAAATCAATTTGGGATTTTTTATTCTAGGGTTTCTACATCAAAATTGATTAATAATTTTGGAGATTTTCGGTTAGAAAATTTTAGGGGGTTTATTCCTCTTCTGAATATGGATTAAATCTATATGATTGTCTTTGTCTGAAACCCTCTGTTTGATGAGTTCCAAAATTTCTTTTCTTGGTTACTTGAAAATTATTTTTTAAAAAAATATTAATTTTATTGGTACAATCTATGTTAGGAAATTGAAGAATAAATGAGAAAATGAATTTTTGGACAATTGCTTATCCATGTTTGGGGACTCTGTTAATGAAGTGAGTGTATGTCATCACAGTGGCTCATTCACAAAATTGATAGTATTTCTTGTTAAACAAATTTATTTGAAGGATTTAGTGTTACTTAAGTTGATTTATTTAATAGGAAACACTATCAATTTTGTGAATGAGCCACTGTGGTAACATACACTCACTCTATTAACAGAGTCCCCAAACAAGGATAATCAATTGTCCAAAAATTCATTTTCTCATTTATTTGGGTCTAAGTCCTTTAGTTAGAGGGTCAACAACCATCACTTCAGTATGAATATGCTCAACAAGAATCTCTCCATTCTCAACCATTTCTCTGACTACCAAGAACTTAATCCTTATATGTTTAGAAGCAGAAGTAGTTTTATTGTTCTTGGTGTAGAAAACAGCAAAATTGCTATCACAATAAATTCTCAAAGGTTTAGAAATGGATTCCACAATTTCAAGAGCAGAAACAAAAGTTTCTCAACCACAGCATGTGATGCAGCTCCATAACATGCAACAAACTCAGCCTGCATGGTAGAAGAGGTTGTCAGAGTTTGTTTCACACTTTTCCAAGATAGAACTCCTCCTTCTGAAAGATGTTCTTCTAAAAGATGGAGATAAACAAAAACAAAATATGAAAGCAAGTAAAGCAAATCAAACGAAAAGAAACGCAATAAAGAACATAAAATCAAATTGCAGAAATGAAAGTAACGTTTAAACTTGAGTAATCTATTTATCCTTTCAGTGCCACAGGGACTTTAGGATCTATAGAATGTTTTAAGTCGCAACTTCTTTTATATTGTTCTAAGTGACATTTATAGAAAAACTTCCTACAACTAACTCCATATGAACCTTCCATTTGTTGGACAGATAGCTTACATGCAACTAATACGTGCAAAACTAATAGCCTAAAACTACCAGCAACAACTATCCATGAGTCAACATCAGCAGTGTTAGCGTCAAAATCACTTGATACTTCTCATTTGATTAACTTTTCTCGACATTTGCCAAAACTGAAAGGACTATTTTGCCGACATAAAAGCATTTTTCGACAACTTCACATTTTGTCGAAAACTTGATTTTTATATCACTAACAAATGTCAAGTCACTATGAGTCATCTTCCCCCAAAAATTCACCAAGTTTTAGTGTTGACTCGAGTTACCTTCTGACCATGTTTTGGACAAAACCTGAATTTAATACCAAGTAACGTCGAACAAGTATTTTGTCAATGTTGAACACATTATTGACAATCACTATCATTGTGACCAAAATTACATACTTCATGCCTCCAACACATTTAATTTTTGTCACACACATTTTTCACATTCTTCATCTCGACTTTCCTTTGAATGTCAAAGGTCTCCAAATCTTATTAAAAACTCACGTCAAAACCATGATTAAATCATGATGGCAATTATCAAAATGGCCTTTTGAATTATATTAATCTTTTCCTTTTTTATGAACGCCTTTTTATAACGTTCCTTATCAAATAATAACTACTCTATTGAAAGATTTTAGTTTGAAACCAATACCTACGCAACCTTACACATGTTTAATTTCAAATGAAGTATTTATAATAAATAGTGTCTATTTAAAAATTCATCCTACTCTGGTCTGAAAGCAAGTACAGTAGCATAAACACTCTCTTAAGTTTCCTTTTAGACATATGCTAAAGAGTATTCATAAGGTATTAGTTAAAAAATTAAAATAAAAAGTATTAAATATAAAAATAGAGTATTTAATATTTTAAAAAATTTTAAAAATTATTTAATATTTTCTTGTTCTTAAATTGTACCGTTAGTAACCCTTACTTTTAAGGTATTTATGTGACTTTAGAGCTTTTTTATATTTAATTTTAATTTATTGTTAATATAAATTTTGTTCAAATTGTTATTTAATTATGTATTAATATATTGTTAAAATAATTTAAAAAATTTTAAAAATTATTATAATAATTAAATTTTTTTAATAATACGTAATTAAATAATATATAATTAAATAGATGAAAATTAAACTTTTTTTTAACGCAGCTTTGGTACGATACATGTATAACATTTTCTACATTATATTTTTCTTTTAGCTGGCAGTATTTATCTCATCAGTCATCACGAGTCCACTGTACAAAAAAATGACCCGAATTGAATAATAGAAAGGACATTATTCTAAAAGCACCGAGTTGCATACATATCGGCACACAAAATTCAAACGAAAAAGCTGCACGTAAGTACTTCAGCCAATGAAGGAAGTATTGTCAACGTTGACTGACACGTGTCCAAACATTGTGAGCAACTCGTGGTGCGATTGTATCGATCTCGTGAAACAGAACTCAGAAATTAAGAGAAAATGATTCTTTCCCACCGGCGTTAGAACTTCGAAGCGTTACGGTACTGCCATCACAATTTTCCTTCTCATCTCTTCCGTTATAAATCAAGAAATTATGTTTACTTTTGAGGGATTAGTCCGACTTATTTTTTTTTAAAGTATTGATATTTAATATTAAATTTATTAAAGTACTATAACAACTTCTCTACTTTCAATAAACAAAGATTTAAAAGATTTATGATTTTATAATAAAGGTATCCTTGTGCTAAGTTTTCCATAAATTGAGATTAAGTAACAATTTTAAGGGTATACTTCCTCTATAGAAGATATTTTTAAGAATAATATATTACTTTAATAAAAACATAACACATAATATAATAATACATGCCATTAGATTAAATATAAAATATTTTATAATAAAATTTAAATAATTTTTGGACCATTAAGAGTATTAATTTAAAAATGTTTAAGAATTTCTTTACATATTGCCCTTGTACTTTTAGGAGAATCAAATTTTTTAAAGAGGGGTTTGGATCAAACTTTAAAAAAATATTCTCAGGAATAACATTCTAAAGAATGATATTTTCAAGAATAGTACTCTCAGAAATGATGATTACTATGTTTGGTTGACCAAAAATATTTACAAGAATGACTCCAACCGCCGCTGGGCCAATGGTAGCCCAAGTCAGTGACTATCAATTGCTGGCGGTGGCGGATGGCCAGATTCCGATGGCTGACGACGGGCCGAAGCCGATGGCCATTGTCTAGCATGGATAGCCATATTCCTGTGACTAGTTGTCAACTACAAGCAATGGCATAAGTGGTCAAATTCTAATGACTTATGTGATGGTCGAGGTCACCGTCAAACCGCTAGCAGGAATAAGGGTGACCAGATTCCGGAGACTAGTGCAGTGGCCGAAGTCGCCGGCACCGTCAACTACCGGCGAAGACGGGGGTGGCCGAATTTTAGTGATTAGCCGCCGTAAACGGTAATCGATGATAGTGAATGGCGGTCGCTGACAATAAAGTTGAGGTGGTTGGTTGATAACATAATGATAGAAGATTAAGTATCTTGGACATTTCACATGACAAAAATATTCTCATACCATGATAATGTTGCAAACTCACCTCCCTCCATGGGAATAAAAGTGTGAGAATGTTAAGCAAAAATCATTCCCAGAAATCATTCTTGGATGGGAATGTTTATTAAAAACTTATACCAAACATGAGAATCAAACATTCCTATATAAATGTTCTCATAAATAAATAAAAAATCCACAAACCAAATAGCCCGTAAGTATTAGCCAAATGTTTGAACATGAATAGTTAAAGCAATGAGTATATGTGCTTTGTTAGCTACTAGATCAAACATTTGAGTTAAAAAATTTATTTTGACTTTTTAATATAATAATCTAATCATATATTATCATTTTATTAAAATATGCAATTTTGATGTATAATTTTTTTTATATTATTATTCAATTATTATTTTGTACTGCCATTTCATTGAAGTAACCAAAGATTACTTTTAACAGTTTTTTAAACAATTAGTTGGTGTAAAACTCTTTACGCTGTGAGTGAATCATTTTTTTCTTGTCATAGTAGATTAAAATTAAATATATAATTAATTAAGAAGTAATGTTATATCTTCTTAACAAATTCGAACATGTTTGAGAAAAATTAATTCTTTTTTAAATAATTTTTTAATTAAAATTTATTTTATTTAAAATTTATCTTATTTATTTAAAATGTGTAAAATTGATTATAAGTTAAGATTATTTTTTCATTAACTAAAAATAGTTTTCTTTAGAAAATATTTTATTTTGAACTTTAAATTATTTAATTTCAAATTATTTCAAAAGCTTTGGGAGAGAAATACCTATTTGCTCTCAATCAAATAACTTTTTCAATCATTTCATATATTTTTAAGTAATTTAATACATAAAAGTGATTCTTTTTATACAATCCAAACAAAACTCTTTATTTTAAAATTGATTATGAACTACCATATCTAAACATAAATTAATTTTCTGATAATTAATTTTTAACATAATCTTTTTTTACAATTAATCAAAACACATATCTTTCTAATTATTTAAAACAAAAAATATTTATTGAAAAAGGTAAAAATATTTAATACCTTGTGAATCCAAAAAATATTTAATGCTTTCTTATTTGACTAATTAAGAAAATTATTAGGAAGATTCATCATGATGATACAATTATTCTCATTTAATACTTTCTTATATGAATCATTAGGAGGATTATCTTCTTAATAATCCTCTTAATTATTCAAAGAATTATGTATTAAATGTTTTTTTATTCCCAATGTATTGAATAATTTTACTTTTTATTTAATATATATTTTCAGTTTTAAGATATTAGGAGAACTTATTAAGAGGATATAACATTACTTTTTAAGTAGTTATAAATTGAATAATGTTATATCCTCTTAATAAATCTTCCTAACATCCTCTAATTACTTTAAACAAAAAGTATTAAATGAAAAAGATAAACAAATTCATTTGGTAGATATAAAATTATTCTTATTGGTTTAATTTTAACCATGATAACAACTATTTAAAAAGTCAAATACCTTTAATACTCAATATGTTTCTTTTTAACGGCCATGTAAGGTAGTAGTTACACAAAGATTATCAAAATTAATAAACAGCCTTAATTATAGGAAAATATAATTACATTTTATTAAATTACCCTTTACTTACAAGTAGTTGGTCGGAATGATAAACGACTTATGATCCTAAGAAAATGCCAAATGTTCAAATTTTAAGAGACTCCATTGCGAAGATGGATAATAATCGTAATCGTTTAACAGCTCGGAGGGATTAGTCTCACACCCAAAGGGTCTTTAAGTGTGGACATACCTCTAGCATACACAATTTTTTCCTTTTGATTAAAATTCTCAAAATATTATAATTTCATTAATGTTCACTCTCATTCCATACAAAATTTTAAAAAAAAAATTTCTAAAATGACGGATAAAAAAATGGAAAGAATACATGATAAATATGTGATTAAATGATAATATAAATGAGTTTTATACTATATCAAAATTATTTTTTTTATAATAATACAAAAAAATTATACTATCAATAAATTAAAATTAAACAAAAATAATGAAAAGCAAATTTTGTTAGATTCACAGCTAGCTAGTGCTAAATTGGCTGCATCATCATAACTCTTTACAAAAACTGATCTAACAAAGTCACAAATTTTTTATACTAAAATATAGAATTGCAAATAAAACTTCATACAAGGAAATTATTATATTGAATGGTTATTTATTCTTTTAAATAAGAATTTAATTGTAATATATTGTCAAAGTAAAACTTTTTACATTATCATCCACTAGTCACGTATTGCTACATAATTAAAAATATTTGACTATAATAATACTTACTTGAAAATTCATGTGTTAATAATGTGGTTGTACATAAATGAATGATAATGTAAAATAATTTTATATGTAAAGTGAATCAAAATTAAACTTGTTAAATCAATATTAAAAACCAAATAATAAAGTTGAACCAAAACAGCTAAAGATTCAAACACAATGAGAGGGGCAAAAAGGTTCAACAAGTTTGTAACTTAAATTTACCCCAATTTTTAAGAGGGTCACTCTATCGTACCCTGACGTGGTGAATCTATCTTCATGTATAAAAGTAAGTTTTGTATTAAAAAAATCGATTAAAAGAATATTGAAAATAAATAGTTTTATTTTATTATAAATTTACTTGAGAATAAGAATACAACATGAGGTTATAAATAATATTATTTTATTATAAATTTACTTAGCTTGAGAATAGAAATACAGCATGAGGGGCAGCTTAGACTACTCCCGAATCAATCTATCCTACAGTAAGTAATAAATCTACCCCACAGTAAGTAATAAATCTACCCCATATATAAAAGTACATTTTTTATTAAAATAATTTAAAAATATTGAAAAAATAAATAATATTGCCCGCCCCCTTTAAGATTGAGTCCAGGTGAATATGTATAAAATAAATAAATTCAAAGCCACCTACAAGTTGTTTTCTTCATATTCAAAATCCACACATTCTTGATTCTTCAACCCAATCAATATCTTCTATATAAATACCTGAATTTGCACTTTGCTTTTCACAACAACCAACAACTATATTGAAGCAGCTTAAGAGACAGAGACAGATAGAGAGAGATGGAATTTCTAGGGCTGTCAGGGGCTCTTTCTGCCTTCATGGCAATAATCTTAGCTTTCTGTCTCTGCTTGCTGTTGACACTAACATTTTCTTGGTGGGTTTCACCTAATCTAACACTACAGAAGCTTAAGAGATGTGGGTTTGGAGGGCCAACCCCAAGTTTTCCTCTTGGAAACATCAAAGAAATGAAAAGGAAGAATAACGTTAGCTCTTCTTCTTCATTCGGGTCCCCAAATCTAACCCATGACATACACTCTACCGTTTCTCCTTACTTTTCTTCCTGGCAGAAATCTTATGGTAAGCCTATAGAACCCACTTTCGCAAATGTAATAATTCAATTGGTGAAGTGAAGATATGGACTACTTTGGGTACCATGCTAAGAAAATGCATTTTGCTTTTATTGAACAGGGAAGGTGTTCGTCTACTGGCTGGGCACAGAGCCATTTTTGTACGTTGCAGATCCAGAATTCTTGAAGAAAATGTCCACAGATGTCTTGGCCAAGACATGGGGAAAACCCAGTGTGTTTAGAAATGACAGGGACCCCATGTTTGGAAATGGTTTGGTTATGGCTGAAGGCAACGATTGGGTTCGTCACCGGCATGTTATAGCCCCGGCATTTTCTCCTATTAATTTGAAGGTTTCTGTATCTCTCTCTCTCTCTCTATGACAAAGAACACATGAATTTCAACCTTATATTTTGGAGCATTATTGCTTCCTAGTAAAAGATATCTACATTAATTGATTTTTTTTTTTGGTTATTGTTTCTAGGAAATAGATGTTGTGGTAATTGATACGTTTTCATGGTTTAGATGACATAAAATGGAAACTGAAATGGCTTGAACAATTAACTTTCGACACATTGATTACAGCTAGAAATAAAACTAAGTAATGATACGTTATTCTACAGGAAACTAGTACGAAATGGCCCACCATACTACAACCTATTGTTCTTGTTGTTCAACGTGTAGATTTCTCTTTTCCCCATAAGCATACATTCTAATTAGTTTTGCATTATCTTGTGTGATGTGATAGGCAATGTCAAGCATGATGGTTGAATCCACAAGGAAAATGATAGACAGGTGGGTTACTCAAGTAAACTCCGGCAACCCTGAAATTGATGTGGAGAGGGAGATTATAACAACTGCTGGAGAGATCATAGCAAGAGCAAGTTTTGGCATAACAGATGAGATTGGTAAGGAAGTGTTTGAAAAACTAAAAACCCTGCAAATGACCCTCTTTAAGACCAACCGATATGTGGGGGTTCCCTTTGGCAAGTATATCAGTGTCAAGAAAACCCTAGAGGCCAAGAAGCTTGGGAAAGATGTTGACAAGCTCTTGTTGTCCATCATAATAGCTCGGGAGAATTCATATGAAAGACATTCTCAACAAGATTTGCTGGGTATGTTGTTACAAGAAAATCATCAGGTTGATGGCCAGTTAGGGAAGACATTCACGATGCGACAATTGGTTGATGAGTGCAAGACCTTTTTCTTTGGTGGCTATGAGACCACAGCACTTTCTATCATATGGACTTTGCTTCTTCTAGCTATGCATGAAGATTGGCAAAACCAGTTGAGAAATGAGATAAAAGAAGTGGTGGGCAATGATGAGCCTGATATCAATATGCTTGCTGGTTTAAAGAAGGTAAGAAGATGCCATATAAAAATTTGGTGGATTTGAATCAAAATACAACCACGTATCTTAATTTATTTTGGGTTATAATTAACAATTATCTTTTCAATACGTTGAGATATGGTGAATGTACCATCTCTGTTCAAGTATCTTCCAACACCAACCACTTAAAACGTTTTCTACTTAGTAAAATTATATGCTTGCTTGAGAAGATTTTGAATTATATATTAAGTTTTACTGTTATTACGTTTTAGGGTCTTGAACGATACTGCAACATTTTTGTGTTCATGATAGTTTAAATATGAGATTCTTTCACGTAAGTTACGAGGATTGGTCTGCAGTCTCAGGGAGCTGAAGCATGTGATTTCTCATTTCTGTGTTGAGATTATATATATATATATATATATATATTAGATGCATTAGGTGTTATAATTAAGGAGGAGATGAGTTAGTGTGTAAAGGACCATATTGAGGTACTGACACTGGGCCACTTTATATTTTTATAGAAAATATAGACTGTACGAAACAAAGTGTGACTTTATTTTTGAGGATTGACTTTGAATGATTGGGTCTTCGGTTTCTCTCTTTGTTTTTCTTTAATATATTAGTATAGACTAAATATAAACACGCCGAAATTGATGTTGAAAGTGTAGATCATATGTTTGAATATGACTAGATATCAATTGAAAATAAAAAAAATGGAAAATATTTTGCTAATTTAAGTTTGTTATTTTATGTTGAAAATTATTTTTATATGATATTGTGTCCCTACATCAAGATTTTACATGCAAATTTGTTGACCATGCATGCAGATGAAGTTGGTGATGAATGAAGTTCTGAGACTCTACCCACCATCACCAAATGTGCAAAGGCAGGTAAGAGAAGACATTCAGGTTGATAATTTAACAGTGCCTAAAGGGACCAACATGTGGATCGACGTTGTAGCGATGCACCACGACCTGACATTGTGGGGAAACGATGCGAATGAGTTCAGACCAGAGAGGTTCATGGATGATGTCAATGGCGGATGCAATCATAAGATGGGGTACTTGCCTTTTGGTTTTGGAGGAAGGATGTGTGTTGGTAGGAACTTGACCTTTATGGAGTATAAGGTTGTGTTAACTCTACTCCTCTCTAGGTTCAGTTTTAAACTTTCCCCAGGTTATTATCATTCTCCTGCTATCATGCTTTCCTTGAGGCCTGCTTATGGAATTCCTCTCATAGTTCAGCCCCTGTAGAAATGTTCAACTCAATGAATTGTATTACAAGAACATTCCCTTCTCTGTTTTTTAGGTTCTTATAATAGGAACGTAATACTTTGGGGATGCCTTTGCTTTCTTGGTTCAAATCATTGTAGTGGATGATGGAATTAGAGGATAAATTATTCTCAATGTACAAATAAATTTTTTATATTGAAACTTATCAGATCAGATTTCTCACTTTATAATTTTCCTCACATGAGTGTGGTATTTAAAACTATAACCTGTCTATTTTTATTAGTGTCACCTTGTATACATTTGGAGATATTCTTATGTATATTTTGTTCTACATAATAATAGTAGTGTCTAGATTAAGTAAAATAAAAATTGACATATGATTATTGTTTATTAAATATAAAAAATTCCACAATTTTTTGTGTGTGATGTGTTTTTATTTATTGGCTAATTCTATACCACTTATATAGAATAAGTGTTTAAAAGAATTTCTTTGATTCATTTGGATATAATCTTTTTCAATGTTATTGCCATTGAGACAAAGCCATGATGTTATATATGCCAAATGCCAAGAATATCATGAACACTAGATATTCGTTATTTTCAATTTAAAATTTTCTAGATCAGTAGATTTTCTTCTTTAGTTTTCACTTATCATAACTGTCTAAATTAAAACCATCCGACTTTTCAGTTTTCAATTAACATCAACATTTAAAAAATGGTAATTACTATGAATTAATTATGTGAGTTCATAATCTCTCATAAAAATTGATTTAATTCGTATGTATTCTCAGAAGTCAGAATAATAAATTCAACGATCAAACTTTTTTTTATTAAATTTTATAATTTAATTTGATGGTACAGATTTAATGTCGGTATCACATGTTATATTTTTTTATTAGATAAGCGTATGACTGTGATAGTACATAGCAGTTTCTCTTTCGCTCAAAATTGAGAGTAGCGTATCCTTCTGATTGGATATACTGATTGGCTTAACCTACTTTTAGGTCCTAAATAATTGATTCCTGCCACTAATTACCTATCATTTATTAAAACCCTATTATAACAAATTTTATTTAGATCCTTGGTTGGTATTTTTGTGTGTAGTTTGATGATTTTAGAAAACGAATTAAGCTCATGAATATATATATATATATATATATATATATGTATAAGTGGGGGTCTATTTACTAGAGGAATAAGTCTTGTAAACTTATGCAATTGAATAGCTTTTCGTAGAATTATAATTTTACCAATCTAACTGTTTAATTATGTAATATTATCATGAAAATCATACATGTTAAATTTAACATAAATTTGACATTTATAGATATTTAATCTTATAACTGATATTTACTTCTATTATTATATGTTAAAATAAAGTAGTTAAATTATGTATGAATTAATTTTTAAATTCTTTGAAACTTTATGTGCTTGATTTACTTAATGAAAACTTTTAATCCAATAATTGAATTGATGAAATTTGAAATTTATAAAAAATTATTTAATGAAGTAAGTATGTTAAGACTTACTCTTAAATAAATTCTCACCTCATATATATGTGTGTGCGCGCGCACGCGCGTGTATGAGTGTGTAGGGTTGTGATAGAATGAGAATCTTTCATACGCCCAGTATCTTATACCTAACATGCCTATGAGTTTATAGTTAATAGCATTTGATTTCTTTAGAAAGCAATTGATCCTGATTTTGATTCGTGAGTTTCAATACTTACATATATATTACCTTTCTCCATCTTCTCATCGAGTCTTCGGACATTCTTTTAACAAAAAAATTGTTATATTCAACATTTTAGATTTCACTGTAAAGTTAATTCAATAGTTTTAATTTAATTACTCTATCACAAGTAACAATCGAAATGACTTAGTATATTACACCGAGAATATATAAGAATTTTCCATAATATAGCACAATTTGGTTTGATATAAATTAAGCTGAGTTCTCAATACAATTCAAGTATGAAAAAGTATTCTAAATCAACAAACTAGAGGATGGGCTACCCTATTTTCAACCAAGGAAAATGTACCGGGCGAAGTGAAATCCATAAACTCTAGCAATCCATCATGGGGAATTCGAAATATGAACCCTCTTTCCTATGTGTTTCTCAATATTGCATATGCGATTCAACTATGAGTATGAAAAAATTCATAAAGCTTCAATTTCAAGGAACATTCGTCATGTTGAACAGACAATGTTAAATGCACTACTACAAGACTTAGCATTTCACACAAACATTTATGATCACAACTCTCCCTCTACTATATATATTTCACTTTCTAGAAAGAAAAAAAAAGTAATAGAATTAGGAAGCAACCCTACATATAAACGTCAAGCATATATTAGTATACAATATATAGTACACAAGCTAATTTTTAAATGAAGATCTAGTGAAACTAATCATGAATAAATATGTAGAGAGCTATAGAATGATAGATATGTGTCTAGTTTTGTATTAAACAAGAAAATTAATAAATTAAGGTGACACTGTCTTTCAAACAATAAACCTAAATTATATTCATCATCACAAAAGTTAATATGAAAAGTTGTTCTAAAAGAAGGGGTCGGGTGTACTTTTAGTTCCATTTGATTCAAGATGTTGATTTAATTTACTCAAAAATATAAACTTGAAGTTAAAATCAATGAGTTATTTTACATATTAAAACATAAAATAAAATACCAAACGGAAAAGGAAAATAAAATAAAAATAAATTCTCAAAATTTTAAACAAGAAATACGCATGTACAATTTTATTTTATTTCATAATGTTCAAATGGTCAAGGATTTCCATGTTATTTTTTCTTCTTTTTTTTGGTCTTCGCATTTCCGTGTTCAAAATCTCGTATCATGTAAATAATGTTCTTACGTTATGCCGGTCAACCTCAGATTCGTACGTGGGATTAGCCCAATCCACAAGAAATGGATATAAAATTGATTCAAATAATCAAATGCTTTTGTAATTGTCAGTGTACGTTTATATAGCCCTGAAAATTTTTGAAGGAAAAGATATAACAGGTAGGGCCAAGTGATCCACCATGTTTTGATATAGAGAAACGCTATATATATTTACATCAGCACTTTCTTATTAGTGATCGAGATGATAAATTTTTAACCATTAAATGTTATGTAGATCATCAAGATAAAAAATTAATTATTTAAAATTTACAAGATGACTTAAAAAAATCATGTGACTCTATATTTTTTTTATAAAACCATTAGATGTCCTCCTATTCTTTGGGTTGTAGGACTAATTCCGCTTAAGCATTAACTTGACTATGATTACAAAGTATTTCCAATAAGATTTAAACCTCTACTCTGCAAATAAAATTCATGTATATAGATATGACTTTTTTTTTGTGTAAACCAGGATATCTTCATGCCCAGAAGGCAATAGACTAATCTCATAGGGTACGGTTAGGCTCGTGAAGTGGAGACTCCTCCCAACTACATTTTCTCCATATACATTATCCCAAAAATCAAACATGAGACAAGATGCTTAAGGTGACCGAGTCCTTTCCAGTCGAACCAATGCAAGTTTATTACATAGATATGACTTTATATTTTATTATTAACTAAACATGCATAATTTAATAGTTAAGAGTTTGCCGGTGTTTCTCTCATTATGAGTGGAAATACGTTAGGCGGCCTAACATGGGCATATGACTTAACCTATTTTCGGCCTATTTTGACCTAGCCTATTTATCAAACAAGTCAGACTTAAGTTTTTTAAAAAACCTATATAGTTAAATAGGCCAAGACCTAAGCATTTAAAAAAGTTTATTTGTCCTAATATGCCGGTCTATTTATTTATTATGTATAAATATAATTAAAATCCTATAATACTTATATAACTTATTTATTTTATGCACAATATAATATTTTTGTAAGGATAAATATATTTGAAATTTATAAAGTTTGAGCCTATTAGCCTACTTAAAGGCCTTTATGTGATTTAGGCATTTAAATAAGCTTTTAGGTCAGGGCACACTTTTATATTTTCACAAAAAGGGCTAGGTCAAGCTAAAACAATTAAAAAGCATATGATAAGTAATAATAGGGGTACTCATAGGCCAGTTTGAATTGACCTCGGCCTGGATCGAAGTTTTGATGGAGTCAATTTTCATGACTTAGGCATGATCATATTGGGGTTCGGGTTGGGCCGGGACCAGATCAACCTAATTTAAATATACAAAATATATTTTTTATGTAATGTTTTGATTATTTTTTCTCTACTTGTATAAAATTTACTTGTATCTACTACTTTTTGCTCATGTTAAAATTCAATCTAATTGACAATTATATAATAAGTAAAAGACATAATAGTTAAAATTATGGAGAGTCACAATACTTGATCAAAGTCTAACATTTAGAAAAATATCACAACAATATGTACGGGAAGAATATTGGGGAAAAAATTATGCAATAATGGGTCAGGTCGGGTTGAATCATACATCAGGTATAAAAGAAAGACTCGGTCCCAACCTAAAATTTCAGGCCAAGGTAAGGTTTTCGAGTTAAGCCGGGTCATAAACATCCTTAGGTAATAGGCCAGATTAAAGTTAAAGTTTTGCAAAACAAGCTAGATCTATTTAAGAAAAAGTCTAGTCTAACATAACCTTTATTTTCACCCATAATTCTCAAAAATGGAAACTCGGCCGACTTTTTTTTTTTTTTCTAAAAAGGGCCCAGTAAATGGGAACCCGTGAGTGCTAAGATTTCGTGAAAACCATGTTTTGAAGATCTTCTGCACGCGCTAAAAGGAACATGCAAGAGAATGAGTGTTTGTCAAACTTTGAGAATGAAGTGCAGCAGAAGAGAGGAAAACATAAAAATTGAATTCCACAACTTTTAAATTTGTTAGGTACAGCGCTGTTACTAAAGTGGCACCATATTCTTTTGGAAAAATGACTTAATAATGTAGTTTGTGGAAAATATTTTTTATTTAATTCGTTTTAAAAATTAATTAACTATTTAATTATATTAACTAATTATTTATATATAATTAATTACGTATTAAGTATCAAAATAAAGATAAATTATTTGTTAATTATATATAAATTATTAATTAATGTAATTGAATACTTAATTAATTTTCAAAACGAATCAAATTAGTATTATCTTTCACAAAAAGACCTAAAAAGTCATTTCCCCTATTTTTTTGTGATTGCTTGATTGTAAGGTCGGCTCAGAACCTTTGTTTACACCTTAACTTACCTTGCTTATCATTTCCTTTCTCTTACTAAATCTTCTTCACCTTCTTTGTAACTAAAAAAATTTATAAGACTTATTTATTCTCTCTCCCTTAGTAGTTCATAGGTACATGCCAATTATGCCAATTAAGCTACAGTCCCTCTTTTTTTTTTTGTACGACAATGGTATCTTGGAATCAATTTTCATGTCAATTGAGATTTGAGACTAAATTTTTTTTGAAGAGGTTTCAAGAGCTTGTCTTTCTAACTGAATTTTATGTAAAAGTAAACTTTAATTATAATGCCAGAGTTGAATCTTGCTAACAAGATTTTGTAATTAGAACAAAGTCAATATCCAAACAGAGATTAATCTCATACTAATCTTGTCTAAAAAAAAAAAGAGCGTACAGTTCACATAATATTTAAGAAAAGACCGAGGTTTGAATTTAAGTAATTAAAGTAAAGAATATACTATTTTTTGTGTTGCATACTCCATGTACGACAATACGGGCCCGTAGTGCACGAGATAATACATTTATAGTCCTCTTTCTCAATTTTATTTATTTTTTTTTTGTCTTCCACTTCAACGACAATATCCTTACAGTTTTGAATCTTGTTACTATTCCTTTAATTTAATACAATGCTTATAGTTCCGTTTGGACTTTGGACTTATTTGACTAAGGTGCACATTATAACTGTTCCAAAATCGTCGGAGAAAGTCAGCTACTGCTGCGTATGAGTACGACCATTCGGTCACACACCATGGTCTTTTCTGCATGAGAATATCAAGTGAGATCAATGGTTTGTATAAGAATGAGAATAGTAAATTTTGACTAAATTTATTTTGATTGGTTTTTATAGCCACTTTCTTTATGTCTCGCTCACGTTTCAAAGCATTCGATGTAAACATATGTAGATTTCTAATTTTACTTTCATTTTTGACAGACAATTTTACTTTCATGAGAAAGAGAAAAAGAAAAAAAAAGAATTTAATTTTAATATAATATTGTTAGTATAAAATATTTTACACTATTAATATTTAATTATGAATTTATTATTTATTAATAAAAGAACTGTCTCTAATGTCACATGACAGTCCCTGATTACAATTGATTAAAAAAAATTTCCACTCATTTTAACTTATTCCCGTCCTAATTCTATTTTTACCTTTGCTGCCTCTCTGCGTGCTCTTACTATTCTTGCTTGAATGTTTTGCATATTTCATTCTTATTAGCTGGTGGATTACTCGAGATGTGAGATGTTTTGGTTTTGACTTTTGTACAACGCAATTTATCTTTGCCACGTGGCTTTTATGCTGACTTGCTTCATTCTTCTCTTTCTTGAAAATTTTGTTTTTCTAATTAGCAACATCCAGTTTTTTATTTGTTTTCAATTGCTCCATCACGCGTAAGCCTCTTCTTTTATTTCTAATTCAAAATACAAAGTTGTTTTATGCTAAGTTTTGAGAAATTAAAATCTAAATATTACTATGAACAAGATCAACATACTGTACAAATGTAAATGATATAACTATAACTATTATTTAATATTTGATGTCATTTTCTTAAAAATTTCACATTCATTCTTCTAAATTAATTAATATATCTATCTAATATAGGATATTAAATTATTCGGGATATATAAAGTTACACGAAAAAATTCTAATTGCTATATAAAAATAATTTTATGTTGTTTATTTTATTATTCTTTTAAAGAATGATTTTGTGTTAAAATTAAAATTGTAATAAAAAAATTATCTAAGATATAAAATAAATATAAAATATTTAGTTAAAATTATATGGATTAAATTTTAATCAACTAAGTGTAAATTTTTTTTATACTATCACTTAATTATATATTGCTTCTTAATTTATTAAAAAAATTTGACTATAACAACAACTATTTAAAGAGTCACATTTTTTTTAATGATTTGTCAACATATTATTGAACAATAGTATAGTGTTAAAAACTTTATAGTGGTTCAAAATTAAACTTAAACTATATTATTAAAAGATAATTTTAATACATTGTTAGTGTAAAGCCTTTTTACACTATATCAATGATATGTTATCACATCAAGTTAAATTATGACAATAACTATTTTAAAAGTAAATTATTTTTAATAATATATCAATACATAATTTTCTGAAAATATAAAAAATTTACAATGAGTGTTAATCTAATTAAACTCATTATTAAAAGTGTAAAAAATAATGAAAAAAACACAAAACAAAAAATAAAAAAATATTTCATAAAATTTACAAAGGTATATATTAGAACTAAATATGCATAAAATATCAAATTAAAATTATCTTATTTAAAATATGAAGCATCCATAAAAAAAAATACAGCAAAAAAGTTATACTAAATATTTAAGAAATAGAGAGCCATAAATTTCATGAAATTCACGAAGGATAGACTAGTTGATATATAATTTAAAGAATTTGACATCTTAAGTAGTTGTATCATAACTAATCAACTCTTTTAATAAATGTATTAATGTATAAATTAAATAACAGTATAAAAATATTATATTCCCAATAAATCAAAATTAAATCTAAAACAAAATAAAGTCAAAAACACAATGGAAAAACATAAGAAAAGAAATCCATATAAGTAACAGTTAAAATTTCACGCACCCTAGAGGAGCGTACATGAGCCAAATTTGATTTGAACTGGCCCAAGCCCATAGTAGACCCAAAACTTTAGAAGACCTGGTCATACTAGAGTCTAAGTTGAGCTGGGCAGCGCAAAGTAAATCTTAATCAATAATTAAAAGCATTTTTAAAACTGATGCAAGAATGTCAACTGTAAGTGCATTTATTTATGAAATTTGTATATAAGATAATGTTATATTAACTATATTCAAGGTTCAAAAGTGACAGAAATTATATAGAATTATTTTGAAAAAGAGATAAGTAGTGTTATTGAATTATATGAAAATGTATAGATTTTATTTTAAATGTAGTATTATATAGATAAGAGGTAAATCTAATGATACTAAAGTAATTATATATTTTTATAGATATAAAACATTATTCTGGTATGCATAAGAAGCTATCCATGTGGAAACATTATGCGATTTTTCTCACCCGTCTTTGTATTACTCATCAAGTTCTAAATGTCAATATGAAAGAAATCCTAGTAAATTGTAAAGAAAAAGATAGAAGTCTTCTCATCATATTTGTAAGAATTAAACTGGCCGTTGACCCATCAAAGAACCAGGTCACTGAATTACTTGTCCATCGATCTGACCAGAATAACATCAAACTTTTTTAGCTATTTTGTCAGAATTGGATTAGATTAGATAAGTTTATTTGGTCTAACCATTAACCAAACACTTAAAAAGTTATAGTTAAGTCTCATAATCGAATTTACGGTTACACTACTTTTTTAGGATCAAAATCAGTTAAAATCAGATTAAATTGCCATGATTTATCTAGTTGAACTAACTTATTATTAAATTTATTTTTTTTAAAAATTATATTTTTTGCATTTCATAAATATTTTTATATTTTATATTATTATGTATGAATTATCATCTGATTCAACGAACCAATTTAATTAAACGGTTGAATTTGAATTAAATTTTTTACTAATTTACTCTCTCATCCGATTTCGACAATATTAATTTTTTAAGCTATTTGTCACTCTCTTGATCAATAGACTAGATGCTTTTATCATAACATATCTGTGAGTTTGAATTTCGGTGGCCTCAAGGCAAAAGTCCAAGAATTGAGAAAAAAGATGAGACAAGCCTTCTGAATATTATATTGAGAAAAGAAAGGGAAAAAAAAAGAAAGAATTTGACGAGATCCTTACGTAAAGGCTAAAGCTGCTACAATGTGATTTTTATCTATCAATTTAAGTATTGCAGCAATAAAATACGCTTATAATATTAATTATTAGTCCAACCATTAAAAATAAAAGTTAAAACAAAGCAAAGTAAAATATGTAAAATAGTGAGAGATTGCTGCCTCTATCTTTCATCCGAACTGGTCAGATAACTGGGTCACCACCGGGTCTAATTTTTACAACTATGCTTCCCATTCAGTAATTAAGTTGATATGTATATGATGATGGATGAATGAAATAACAATGTAACTAAGCAAGTCAGCTGCTTCAAATTATACTGTTGTTGTCAGGATTTGGCATGAAATCCCACTAGTCTTTTCCCTGTGTTTAAGTTTAGTTTGAGTAATTAAATTGAAATATTAAAGATTTACTAAAGGTCATAAATTATTACTCATTGTACCAAGACGAAATATATTTAGACTTGACAGATTTATTTCCCACTTGATTACTTACCTATTTCTGGTGTTACATCCTCCAATTCACAAATGATGATATCACCTCTCCGATTAGATGATGTTGACAACCATCAATGTTTCTATTGTTATTAGTGGCACCCTAGAGTAAGAACTATACATTTTCAAAGTCATATCATTACAATGCCAAGAATCTCAAGGACATTTTTTTCCTCAATATTAAAAGTAAAAAATCTCTAAGAAGATAATTTTCTCTTATATATTTATCCATTTAAATATACTTTTATAAGAATTCCCTTACACAGCGCAGGCCATGCACCGGATACTCACAAATGGGATTAGTCCACCCACCTCCACCTTTATGCTATTTGGTACAGAGCCCGAGCTGTGCAGATTTTCCCCTTTAATAATCACTCTATTAGATGCTCTTCTGAACTTTTTAAAAATAATATTGAGAAGTTGCTAGTGCAATTTGATTTTAGGGCTTTTTATTAATTTTTACCCATCTTAACCATGAAGATAAATATTTAAGTTCATCTTTTGGTTATCAAAGTTGAGAGTTGTGTCCCATTCTAATTGGATCTACATTATTAATTATTAGAAGATTGGCTGCAAGACAGGTGTAACCAGAAAATGTTTTCTAGGTCCTAAATTATTGATAACAGCTCCTTACCCTTATTAAAACCACTATAACTTCCGTACATCCTCCAAGTAAGCGTCCGAGAGAATTGTGTCCTAAGATAATTCCAATTTCTTAACATTGAATTGTTATTTGTGTTGATTTGTTGGTATTACTGACCACTGGAATGTAATATATCGGTCTGGTACTGTCAAACTTTCAGTATATGTCACCCTCATTTTCAATTTGACAAAATAGAAGTTTCTTTTAATTAACAAATCTCCTTCGAGTATATAGTTGCATCTTAATTTAACTCTGATAAAGTTGCTAGACTATGAACTAGTCTAGATGCCTGTGGGCTAAAAATAGTAGGTCGTGACAATGTTCATTGCCTCCTTAGAGGCTTTTTGAGATATTGTGCAGATCATACCTGATCATCAGATAATAGTGCAGTTCATGTGGTTCAGTTATAGTAATCCAAACAAAGAATGGAACATCAAAGTACACACATTCAACAATTCTCAGAACCACCCTAGAGACACTGAATTCTAAATTTAAAAATAATTACTGGGAACAACTATGAAGAGAAAAAGACAAAGTGAAAACTATATTTATTCTGTAATTATCAAATTAATGTAAAGAGGATTGGCAACCCCTTGATGTGGAAGCCACACCTAAGTATTAGAAGTGCACCTGAATGGCAAAGTTCCCGCACCATGTCCGATGGCCAGGCCAAGAAATGTACAAAAAAGATAAGGATAGTTCATGCATAAAAAGGTCTAATGTTGCATAAATTAAAACAATAAATTATTGAGGAAAAGGACATGGCTCCTAACATTGCTATTCAACATACTCCCTATGGGGAGGCCCTAGAAAAGGGGCAAGCTTGGGGGGAAACGCACAAGCATCCACTGTCTCTCATATGTAGCCAAATGAGTCCATCCAATCTCATCAAGCAAAGAGAGCTTTAGTTCATAAAATTTCTTCTTGGCAGGCTCTGCATCATCTTGAATTATGTCACTCAGTACCTGAATCAAGGGGAGAAAAGGTTCAGATAAGATTAATATTTATCTAAGCAAAGTCCTTTTCCACATCACCTATCATCATTAAAATAAAAAGACACTTGCATAAGAAGAGAGTTGCTTCATAATCAATCTAAATATAATGATCTATCTCACCACAAACTTTATCCATTAATCATACAGGTTACAACTAATTAACAAATAAATCTCACTAGTAAAGCAACAAAGTTACAAAACTATAAGTATACGTACTCATGTAGACACCAGTGTCATATGGTTGGGATACTGTTAGTAATTAGTAAGTTGGTGAATTCTCATCCATGGAAGCAACCAATACAAGACTTTGCAAAAGAAAATACCTTCAACGCTGTCCCAAGCCTTTGAGAACGCCTCTCACGTGTCACTAAGAGGATTCCATATTTAGTGGACTTCACATCAACCCATTTCTTCAGTTCTTTAAAGTTCTCTTCAAACAAGTCTGGATGACTGCCATCATCCGCAGATTGCTCATCAGTCTTGTCCACGTCTTTTTTTGCACCTTCTGTTGCAGCCGAAGCCGAGGATTTATCTCCCTCCTTTGACAATATACACCAAGTCAAGTCTGCCAACTTTTATTTGATAAAAAATAATTAAATGTTACCACTATCATAATGGAAATGTGACTTATTTAAGGAGGGTCACCAACTCCTTTGACATTTTCCTCAGAAGAATAATGCAGATGACTCAATTCAATGTGAAAAGCTGTAGACTTTTATAGCTACATAGTACATGCAGGCAACGAAAGTTAACAATCACGACAATTGTAGTTTTACAAGACCTGATGCTCGAGAAAAAATAAATAAATTTGACCCCAGTTTAAAGGGATATTTCCTATTCTTGGAGCTATTTTTAATAATTTTACAAGATCAAGCACTAATGCTTTAAACAACTACTAGGATAAAACAAGTTCTCTATTAACCTAACATGACAAATGAAACAGGCTTTTGCAGTATCATCTAAATGGTTCTTCACTCTGTTTTGCACATATTCATATTAGAATTGTTGAAAATGTGTAATAATTGCTTTGAAGAAAATAATAAGAAAAAGAATAAAAGTTCTAACCTTTAAAGACTCAATCTCTGCCAGCGCCAACCCCTTTTGGTACAGTGCCTCTGCTAACTGGTCGTGGGTTGACTCCATATTTTTCCTGATTTTCTACAGTGAGATTAAAAGATCATTAATTGCTAACAAATTGCAAACAACCACATATGCATTGTCAAAGTAGCACCAAAATTCATTTTTCCACATAAAGTGAACTTCAATAATAAATTTTGCAAAAAACAATTAACATTTGATACTGTCAGTGTATACAATGTTCACACTATCATCATTTTCACACAACTTTTACATTAAAATCATTTTTAAAATCTATATATATGACAGACAAAACGAGTATGCTAGATGTATTCTTGCTTATAATTTCATAAAACAGAACCAAGCTTTATCCTCACTTAAGTGGGGTCAGCTACATATATCAATGTCTTGCATTTTGCACAAATAGGACTTAATGGTATCCAATTCAGAAGTGGGTGAAGGGGAATAACTAAAAGCATTGAGTACAAGGAAGAGCACCTCTGCTTCCTCATCTTCTGGATCATTTTTTAGTGCAAAAAATCTTGTTAACTCTTCCCTGTTAATACTATCAATAACCTCATTCGCAGCATCAATTACCTGCAAAATGTAATCATGATATCCACAGTTATACACACACCAGTACAAACTTCTATAGGATAAACTTCTCATGCAATCCATAGTTGGATCAGAAGTTCACATCATGTAGATCATGCTCCCATAATTTAATATTAATTAGTTTATACTCTTCTAATATTCCATAAGATGAGATTATATCTTCTTTTTTGGTGAATAGAAGTGGCCTCTAATACTACCAGTCAGGGTTGACCACCAAGCGGGACTACTAACCAAGGGGAGATTGAAACCCCTGCACCTAGGGAGTGCAGAGCCTTATCAGAAATCCTTCAGCCAGTTGAGCAAACCCACATTGGCTAGATTATATCTAAAATATAGGAAATTATTGACTGCATGATTTTCAACTTATTGATAATTAAAAATATTAAATTGAGAATCCAATAGAAATAATGACACCCAAATACTCCAGAGAACAGCTTAATAACATTCCAGTTTTCAAAAAGGTATAAAAATCAAAATATAATGGTGGAAAGGAAGGAAAATCAGAGCGAGAAGAGGGGAGAAGGGGGAGCCAATGATTCATATTAAACATTTGCTTCCAACAAAATGTACCTCTTCATCATGATGGATTTTGTCTTTGATATTACTCCTAGAAAGTAAACCTTCCAAAATCTTTGCAAGCAATGGAGTGTACTTTGGATATTCAGACTGCAAGGAAACATAGGATATTTATGTATTATTTAATCTATAATACACAGAATAGAGAGCTGAATACCTTTATCAGAAAATAGACAGTTAAATACAATTTTGAAAAACATTAAAAATAAAAAAATAATTTTGCAAAAGAAAAGAAATTAAATAGAGTTAAGAGACTAAAGAAATAAATGAAGGAAAAACAACCACCAAATCTACAAGTTCAGATTAAATTTTCTTTACTGACTTTAAGTGAGGCAGATAACTCTATCCATTCCAAGCGCTCTTCATCGGTTTCTTGCTTTAGGCCTCCTAGAACTTTTATTTTTGCATCTCTTACCTGATGGACAAGTCAAGGCAAAATTAAAGTACCATTAAGACAGAAGATAAACAATCTGAAATCTATAGAATCTACATTATGATAACTAAGAAATGTAAGAGAATGTTGACTAAAGAGATTGTGTATATGAAGAGATGAAATAATAATACACAATTATTACCCTACCCAAGTACACAAGATAATCTTACAATAGCTCGTTTCATATACTATACATATATGCTTTTTAACAGATAAAGACACACGTGCACACATCATCCACTCATTACAGCGAGATTTGTCCTCCTTTGATTAAATTATTAAGTATATTAACCAATTTATAATTTTATATTCATGATAATGGAAGATTCTATGAATACAGGTTTTCAATAACAGAATTAACATATCGAAAATGTTCTATAATGCCATTGAGTTAAATCCAGAAACATTATTAACTTCATTGATAGAGAAAATTCAGTATAAGGTCTACTAGCAAAATTTCATCTCTACATCATTAACCATGAGTAGTCCTTGTTGAATTTATTCACAGCTATTTTAACGATATTTCAAGTAATGCAAATTTTGAAGTATATAACATTACAAAACATGGATAACAACGCACTTGCTTTAAGAAAAAATAGATGCAAAAAGAGCACATATTCAGCCACAACTGAATACACACTAGGATAAAAAAACAGAAGGATGCTCTTTTGCTGAAGTATGACTCACATACCTCTTCTTTTAAACGTTCAGAAACAGTCTTCTTGGAAGATAAGGACGAACCTTTACCCTTGTCCTCATCAATCTTTCAACAGAAGACAATACAACAATGTAATTAGACATTAATTTAGAGCATATATCATATGATAGTAGATTCAACTACAGCACAGCTTGGTGCTTGTTCACACTAGCACTTACGTGCATGTGCAATTATAGAGTATACAAAGAGATGATGAGGGAGGTAACTTTATAAGGCAGAGAGTAACCTTATTTGGGGGAATTACATAAGAAACTCGATAAGAATCAGGGAACTTTTCTGGATTTTTACCCTCCCCTTGATCAGCAAATGATAGTTTCCCATATGATATTGGCCCGACCAATACAGATCCTTGTGGAGAATTCTGAGGAAATATTACAAATGCTATTAAATACTATCAGTGGCAATATAAAAAAGGTTCACAAAGGAGAACAATATACCTTGGGAAGCTTATCTTTTGGTGGTGGACCCAAATAAAATCCTTCTTTAATACTACCAATAAGCAAAAGTCAACACCACAACACAAGAAGACATTTAAATCTTAAGTATTTAAGGACTATTAACCCCGTCACATACCCTGGAACTAACGATGAGGACTTAAAGGAACCATTTCCCATCAATGGGCCATCGGGTTGAGAGAAAAAGCATAACCGAATGACATCCTGGAAACAAAGACAAACACAGAAATAATAAATAAATAAATAGAATGATGAATATAATATAAATTTTACTATGTATCTAGAACTTTTAACCTCTACAGGCGTTGCAAGACAGCTGAAGCACTACTGGATGGAGGCATGTCTAACTCAAAATTACAATTCCTTTTTTTGGGTAACAATTACAAATTATATTCAAACACAAGAATAAATTAATGGGAGAATTACAATATTTTCCAATTTATGAAAATCTAACCCATCGGCTTCTTTGGATCCAAATAGCCAACCCCACCTAATTGTAATATGCTAGTAAAACACTATCTAATTGTATTTTCATAAAACTCTCCCCTTGATATGAATTATGGAGACCCAAACTTTATCAACAGCCATATACTCATATAATGCTAATTCATACACCTTGAACTATATTAGAAAAGCTCATTGAGAATTCAGCAGCAATTGACCACTTGTGAAAAACATAAAATTGATATGATAAACTACCTTGTCTTCCAAATTTCGCTCAATGAATAACACCAAATGCCTCATCTTTTTCAAAATCAGCACATTGTCATGCCTGAAAAAAATCAATTATCATGAATGTATAGGACTAAGTCGAATGCACCTGAAGTATAGATCTTTTAAGAACCTAGAAATATTCCACTTGTAATATAAACGCTAGCTTTCTTATTGCAAATATTAATAACTAAATCAAGCTTCCCAAATCCTCAAAGCAATACCAGGTCACTACTAGTGTTCAATCACTACCTGTCAATTCAAAACTTATTTTGAAATATACAAAAGCATAATAACTGTCATCAAGTCAACTGTAAACTCCACTGGGAACAAACAAGTATGTGCACTCATTCAGGACATATGGTAAGAAAGAGTCATGTACCTCAAATATAGCTGTAAATTGTATTCTCCCTTTGGAAGTTTTGTAGAGCTCGGATAGACATCTCCACTCGAATATACACGCTATAATCAGAACAGTGAAAAAGCAGAAGAGAGATAAATATATGAAGCAAATAAGGAGTTACCAACATAGAAAAGATGTGGATCCACTGAAGAAACAGCACCAATATAAGAAAAAGAAGAAAAGTCAACCAATTGAACTGAGTCTTATCTATTGGTGATTAACACGCACACAAGCACCCAATAGGTTATATATCCGGCTACTTGTGGCCACTGACCACCAGGGTAATTACAATTACTCAAAAGGCAATTTGGCATAACAAGCAAATAAAAATCAGTATGTGTAAATATGAGCATAAATTACAGGCAACTTACTATTCATATGACTTTGAAACAGCATCTAAAATGAAAACTATTCCACTCGTCTTTAAAAGAAAAAAGGAAATTAAGTATTAGAATACCTTATTTGAGTCAGAAATCATATAAAATTGAGACTCAAATTTATTGTCATATATCCGGTCATTTAGCAATGGTATCTGAGGTTTTACTTCTGCTCCATCTTCCAATTTGACCTTGTAGCTGCAAAATCAGAATACTGAGAAAAGGCCATCTAAAAGATGCACAGACAAATGACACAGATAGTGGCATTTACAACTACTCACGTCAAGGTCAGTGCCAGTATCTTCTTTCCAGAGGGTAGTTTGTCACGATCTGTTGAAAGTGCACTAATCTTAGAATCTATTGGTCGATATGGGACCCTTATCTGCAAGTTTAATATACATTAGGAGAACAGGTTAACCTCGTTGCTATCCCACATCACCAGCATAATGGAGCACAAAAAGAAAAATTAAGCAAACTTTAAAAAGATAACCTTGTTTAGAATTGCCACAGGTGCAAGTTCCTCAGATGCCAGTAGTGTTTCAGCATCAATTCTGACTGGTGCTTCACTCCCATCAAGTATAACTTCTTGATTGGCTTTTATACCATGAAACACAACCTGGAATTTTATATAGTCAGCAAGATTGTATCTTTAATGAAGAATGATATAACACATCACATCCCCACTTTTTTAATTCTTTTCTTACCAGAGGTCATCCATGCAAAAAACTCCATTCACAGAAGAAAAACCCCAACGTGCTTTCTTTTTCAAAGGGTGCAATCATATGAAAGGACAACTATATAAGTGTTGGGTCATGGAGGACAAAATAATGTGTTTATTCCTTTGTGAAATATGACTACAGCCTTCACTGTTCAATCTTTTCAACATTTGTTATTTAGGTTCCCTGAAGTGTTATATAGATGAAAAAGTTGGCAAACTATCACCAGGGCAATATAGAATCATAATGTGTGTGTATAAACTTATATACATATACTTCCAAATCTAAACACCAATATAGAAACACAATTTCTACAAATATGAATCATTAGACTCATGCATTGTTGCCAATATTTACATATCTGGTCCCAAGCCCGTATAAAAGAGGAGGGTTGTGTTACACAATCAGCAGCCAACATAAAATTTTGTCGAATATTTATGACGTGGATCAACAATACAATTGTACCTTAGTATTGGACGTACTTATTGGACACATCCAAGAGCCAATACCTCAATGTAAGCTTTTTGGAATGATATAGTCCTAGTTGGGCAGTAAAGTGCCAACAAGAGCATAAGTGAAGGATTGCAGAAATGAGAATGTTGTGGTGGATGAGTGGACACACAAAAAAAGATAAGATCAGGAATGAATGTATTCAAGAGAAAGTTGAAGTAGCACCAATTGATGAAAAGATAACTGAATCTCGCCTAAGATGGTTTCATCATGTAAGTAAAAGACCAATAGAAGCCCCACTAAGAAGAGTTGATCATATGGAGGATAACCTGATAAATAAAGGCAGGGGGAAACCAATGAAAATTCTAAGAGAAGCCATTAAGAAAGACCATGACCTAAATGGTCTTTCCGAAAATCTAGTTTTTGATAGAGCACAATGACATCGTTTGATCCACGTAGCCAACCCACCTAGTGGGAAAAGTCTGTTGTTGTTGTTGTTGTATAGTCCTAGTTGATGAGTCGAGAAAAGTAAATTCTAAACTTAGTAGTAGATAAAGGCTTTGGAATCAAAGGTTTTTCGGTTATGTAGGAGTGCGATGGAATATATGGAATGCAAGTGCAACAAAATGCAAGTTACCAATGTTTAGGAGGTGAAAATTGGGGATAATATCATACCATAAGTTGAAAGGTTTAGATATCTTGGATCCATCTAAGAAAGTGATAGGGAGATTGATAGGGCATGTAACACATAAGATTCGTGCTGGGCAGACAAAATGGAGAAATGTTTCAAGTGTAATTAATGAGCGTAAAGTCCCTATCAAACTCAAAGGATAATTCTAACAAACAGTTATAAGACCATAAATGCTCTATGGTTAATGGTAGTGAATTTCTTTTTTTAGATGGTCTAACTCTTTCCCACTGCTAGTGTTTTTTTTTTTTTTTTGATAAAAGAGGAAATTCATTAAGACGAAGAGAAGAAATTGCAATGAACTTGGAGGATAAGGAATCCCCTCAACATAAGAGCAAAACACAAAATAACAAAGAAAAAAGAAAACATCACTAGGGCAAAGCTGCATAATCCCTCGACAAATCTGTTAGATGAGAACCCCCCCTTAAAAAGACGTGTTTTTCACCAAATAGAAGCCAAACACCTAATCTTATACCAAATCAGCTGTTATGCCACAAAAATTTAGCCTATTTTCTACTAAAACCATGAAACCTAAACATAAAAAATTGGTCCAAGGACCTAGGGCACACCCAACATTCACCAAAATGGCCAAATAAAGAATTCCAAAGAGAAACTACAGCAGACAATGTAAGAACATATGATGAACTAATTCTGAGCTAGTGCCACACATAACAAATATAAGGGAAAAGAACTTTATTTGGCCTACAAACCTGCAACATGTCATTAGTATTAATTGATTTAATTTTATTAAGCATTGCAGTCCAAATAAAAGAATTTAGAGGGAGCTTTAGACTTCCAAAGGAGTTTATCAAAATAGAAAGTAGCTTTATTCAACAAATGAGTTAGAAATTGGAAAAAAGATTAGCACAAGAACATCCAAGAGAGGTCAAGAGATCAATTTCTTTTATCCGGAGTAGAATACAAATGAACAGAGTCTAGTTGACCCAAAAGAGACTCCAATTCAGAAAATTCCCTATCATTTAAGTTACAAAGAACGTGAAAATTCCATGAAAAAACAGAATCTTGAACACTACAAATTTTTTGAATAGGAGAGTTATGTAAAGAAGAAAGACAATAAAAACATGGGAAAACATATCTAAAAGAAAAATGTCCTAGTCAATGGTCCTCCCAAAAGTTGACACGAGAACCATTTCTCACCTTCAAGGAAAGCAAAGACTTAAAAGGTAACATAACCTTGAGAAATAAATTTCCATTGACTAAAATGAGAAGCTCGAATTGCTGTATTGGCATCCCACCCATTTTGGTCTAAGCCATACTTTGGATAACTTGATGCCAAAGGGAACGAGGTTCCAAATAAAAACGCAATGATAGTGAATGTTTAGCAGCAAAGTTCAAACAAGAGCCAAAAAAAAACAAAAAACAAGTGTAGCGGTGATAAGAATGTTGAGGTTTATAAGTGAACATACAACAAAAGATAAGATTAGGAACAAATATTTTTGGGAGAAAGTTGAAATAGCACCTATTAAGGGGAATAGGAAGAAACTCGTTTAAGATGATTTGGTCATGTAAAAAGACCAACAGAGGCCAAGTGAAAAAAGTGGATCAAATTGAAGATAGTCCAATTAAAAGCTGTAGAGGAAGACCGAAGAAAACTTTAGGAGAAACCATTAAAAAAGTCATTGCTCTTAATGGATTTATTGAAATTTTAAATTTTTATAAAACCCAATGGCGTCGTTTGATCCATGTGGCCGATGCTACCTAATAGGATAAGGCTTGGTTTTTATTGTATGAATACAAATCAAGTTAGCCTGTATACTTTCTAAGGGCATCTTTTCTTTTCCCCTATGTAAATGGAAATAAACTTGAACTGTAGGCAGAACAAAAAGGGGTAAATATACAGATCCCAAGCACTATTATGGTTAAATGATGAGAAAACATGTTCTGTTTTGAGAGTTGATTGAATTCATGGGCCAATGTAAAAATTTGTTGAATCTTTAAGACATGGATCTTTATTACCTTCAAATAATATTTTCTTTTGTCCGAACTATAAAAGGCTAAAAAATCCCCTCTATAGTAAGTAACACACACATGCAATAAGCTCCTAGAAACCATTATCAAATAAGCAAGCCAAAGCAATATGAAGGAATTGAGATACATCCTCAAGATCACCTAGTGAAAGAATAAGGAACAATCAACACGTGCCTTGGGTAATTCAAAATCTAGAAGGATTTTCAGTTTATTAAAAGAAATTGCAAAATCTATCCAAATATCCAGGAGGGGAAAATAAATTCATCTTACAAATATGAATTCTGTTACCTCAAAATCCACATTGGCGGTCTCATGACTCCCTATGCCACTTGACCAAAACTGAGCAATGACTAGTTCCAATGTCTGACCACTCACTACCCTAAAGGCAAAGCTTTTTGCCGACGGAGAAGGAAAAGTTATCACATTCTCCCATTTCAGAGGTCTTTGCAATGGGCATAGCTGGCCAAAGAAAACATGTCAAAAAAGGACCATACATAATCTGACACAGTTTCAAGCTGCATGTTGTACCTGAACAGCATCCACAAAAAATCTTCGAGCTGTATCAAAACCTGATGTTTTCATTGTTGCTTCAACCCATGATGCACCATATGGCACTTCTATATATCTCCTTTCTATGTGGCCTAATGAAGCAATAAATAGAAGGCAAACAATTGTAGGTGTTAGACTATGTATAGTATATGCACTTGTCTATTTTGGTTAGGATTAGCATATGGGCTGGGATTCTGTGTACAACACTTGTACTTACCCACACACTGTAGTCGGGAGCCTAACTAAATAAGTTAGAGCATCCCTGCCTTTTAGGACTCCTGTTAGGATAAACAGCTTATACAAATACTTGTTTGAAGTGCGGTTTAAAATAAGCTAAATAGCATTTGGATAGATATTTTGATAAGCACTTTTCATGAACCTTATTAAATAGGTATCGTGTATTTGAGATATATGCTATGAATTGTGTCAATTCCTTAAAGTTAATTTTTTCAAAATTCTAATAAAAACTGCAAGCATCTAAGCTGTTTTTAGCTTTCGCAAAGACTTATTTTCATAAACTTGAAATTTTGGATTATGAAAATATGCCCAAAACAGCTTATAGGGTATTCAAAAGCTATTTTAAATTTTTATAAGCTCATCCAAACAGGGTAAAATACTTCGTAAGTGCTTCTTGCAGTAGATAAGCCCAAAAAATCTGGTTATAAGCTCTTCCAAACGTGGCCTAAATACCAGAAACTATACCAGAATTGTGAATGCAATGTGATAAACAATTTAAGACACTGCATTTTCCAAAAACATTAGATGTATTAGGGAAAATAAAAGGCCCTTGGGCAATAGCTCAAATTTTATGGTTGGAATGCATTATATAGAGATCCCCAATCCAAACCTTAGTAGGAAACCAGCAGAAAGAAGCATCCAAATTAACTTAATTGACTAGTGCAAACCTGGCTGGAATAACATCTTTGAAAATGAAACTTGTGGAGGCTGATTAGTTACAGCCTTGGGCTTGGTTATGGTAATTGGAATTCTGAAAAGAGGACCACGCCATGGTGCTTTGCAGTCAATACCATAGACCTCATAATAGTGAAGACCATCACATAGATTGGTAGGATCCACAACTACACTGAAAGTGGAAGAATACAACTTGTAAGTCATTAATAAAACAACTATAAATTAGCATCATTGAACTGAAACTCAGTTGAAATACAAAGAAACATAGACTGTTAACGGAAAAACTACATTTCAGCATAACAGTTTAAGGATGAAAGCCATGGAAAAATGGAGATAATTTCAAAAGTCCAAGATACTAAAATAGAATTATTACCTCTGGGAATGCATGCAGTACTTACAAGTGCATATATAAGCACCACCATCTCCTTTAAGTTAACTTTTTGTAATATAGTACGAATTTGCTAGTACACTAGGTGCTTGAGTTCAGTAAATGAATTCATAGGATGCAAAAATGTAGGCTAATCATATTATCGACCTGTTTGGTGTTTTGTCCACAGATAACCCAACAGCTATACAATTCTATTCCATTTGAAGACATGGATCAAACCAAAAAAAAATTGTAAAAATGGAACAAACAAAAATCAATTATCGTCTAAGTAAGGCATCAGAATTAGTTACTTAGAATTTAGAAAAATTAGATTGCAATGTGTCTACTTCAAATTTCTTGTTAGATAAGTGAAATTCCACCATGAAAAGGTCAGAACCAATATTGATTGTGCAACAGGCCATGAATATAGCAATCATCTTAAGAGATTTCCCATCTTTCCAATGAGGAATTCTGATCTATACAGAAACCTTCTAGATTATGCAGTGATAAATAAATGTATTTATGCCAAAAACAATTAAGGAGAATGCCAATTTAGGAAGTCCTGGTGAACAACTTTCCAATTACGGGGAAAATTATCCACAGTTGAAATTTGATAGACACCAGAACTTGGGCCTAACCCCAATTACTGAAACTGAAAGCCCAGCCCTAGATGAAGGACAGCCATGTCAGTGGCTAGTTTATAGTAGGAGGAAGAAGGGGAAAGCAAAACAGTTGGAGGGGCTGTTAGGAGAATCCTCAGGAGGTAGGAATGTTGAGAAATCTGTTAGCGAGAATTCCAGGAGAAAGGCCATGTACCAAGAGGAAAGGTTGGTTGAGGGTTGATAAATGGGGGAGAGTAGAAGAGTGGGGGTATGAAAAATCCATCATGTAAGTTCTCCAAATTGCGAGGGGCAAGGCTGGTCTTGCCCAGGAGATCTACTCTTGGAAATCTATCCTTTTCTTTCCAATTTGATAGAGTATAGGAACAGAAATATATTTGGAGCCGATATCCTTAAGGAAAGTGTTTACAGACAGGAATGTATTCACTAACAACAGCAGAAAAGAAATGAAATAAAAGGATAGATTTCCAAGAGTAGATCTCCCGTGCAAGACTAGCCTTGCCCCACACAATCTGCAGAGCTTTCTTGATAGATGTTTCATATCCCCACTCTTCTACTCTCCCCCATTTATCAACCCTCAACCAACCTTTCCTCTGGTACGTGGTCTTCCTCCTAGAATTCTCGCTAACAGATTTCTCATCTTTCCTACCTCCTGAGGATTCTCCTAACAGCCCCTCTCCAACTGTTTTGCTTTCCCCTTCTTCCTCCTAATATAAACCAGCCACTGACGTGGCTGTCCTTCATCTAGGGCTGGGCTTTCAGTTTCAGTATTTGGGGTTGGGCCTCCCAAGTTCTGGTGTCTATCAAAATTTATGGTTAATCCAGTTTTGGTTATCCATCAACTATTCTTTGAACATGGTTAACTATTTTTTTCTAATTTGCATATCCAAGTGCTAATATGTGAAATTGTAAGTAGCACATGGACCTTTCTTTTTCTCCCAAAAAATCTGTCTGCCTACCTTGTTTCTACCACTGGAAACAAAAAAGTTTATACGGCCTAATAATAGTTCAAGACCAAAATTATGATAACATGAAACAAGATTGCTTCACAAAATTTCTCCAAAAAGGGATCAGCAATGTAATTGTTTGACTCAAGCAGTATTTGCAATACCCAGGCAGGCACAGATGACAGAACCATTTCCACTCCCCCACACAAGCACATGCATATGGTAAGTATGCCATCATGGATATTTATTTATGCATTAAAACAACTGCTTTTAAATGAATACTAAAGTAACAATATGTGTTAATTTCAATTTAGCACAAAATTTATATAAATATATATATATATAAGGGTAAAAACAATTTTATCAACACTTTTAATGCAAACATATGGCTATATATTCTAAGAACTAAAGGATAAAGGAGAAGAAAAGCAGACTAACTTGAAGGTACGACCATTATGAGTGAGTAGTAGGTAGTCAGGCGCCTTCACAACTGTCTTTTCAGTAGAATGTAACTCAATGCACTCCTCAAATGGAACCAAATCCTCAAACTTGCTGGCATCTTCATGAAATTTTGGATCAACTTGCACTGTCCACTGTCAATAAGTACAACCACAAGTTAGAAAAAAAAAAATTACCAATTGAGCGCACAAAAGATTGCACCAAAATTTACTGTGAAGTGTGAACTGATAAAAAGATTAGAATATGCATAAGTTTGGTCAAATATAAGCAACCCGAGAAGGCACTTAAAAAAAAGGGTGAATCTAATATAAGGGTCATCATTAATTGGTTTTCCCACCTTTAATCCACATGAAATAGTTTTCAAAGATCTGACTCAAAAATGTTGTGATCTATGCACACCAAATTTATGAATCATCTCACCTCAGTAGATTGTCGGCAAGCACTAGCCTCCCTAAGGTAGATGCCCCGTGATGAAGGATCTGCCATTAGCAATAATACAAAAGGATATAATTTTGCCAGTTTCAAATACATGCTCTTAGTTTAATGTAAGATTTTACTATTATCTACCTTTTCCCAAGACAAGTTACATGTAAACTATCTTCATTTAAATTTTATTGTTTTCCTAATTTTAATTATGCATTGAGTCATCAGATTTATCACATTACTTGTACATGGGCAATGCAGCAATTATGCAAAGATGAAAGAAATCTTGACCTACTCAAAAGTCAATGCTAGTAATATTTTAGCCATGCAACATTTTATGAACATGCTTGTTTAAACGTACATAGCAACTTCTTAGGCCATCGTTACCCTATTCCTTGGATTATTTTTTTTCTACTTTTGTTTTATTGCAAGGCTTGAGTTTCCTTTTTCTGATTTCTTCTACTTTTTTCCTCTCTAACCTTGGGCTTCCAATTACCATTAATTTTTTGTTTTTAGATGAAAGAAGAATTCATTAAGAGGACGAGAAGAAATTAGCAGATAAAAGAAGAAATTTTCTAATCTTGGAAAAGGAATCCTCCTCATCAGAAAAGCAAAACACAAAAAAAAAATGAAGAAAGAAGAAAGCATCAACGGATCAAAGCTGCCCAATCCCTAAACATATATGTTAAAGAGATCCCCTTAAAAAGACCATGAGCTTTACACCAAATAGAAGCCAAATGCCTAATCTTATCCCAAATCAGCTACAGTCCCAAAGAAACCTCCTTGAAGATATGAGAATTACGCTCCAATCATATACACCAAAGTGTAGCAAAGATTGCATGTTGCCACAACTATTTAGCCTCTTTTCTCCTACCAAAACCATGAAAGCTAATCATCAAAAATTGATCCAAGGACCTAGGGCACGCCCAACATTCACCAAAAAGGCCAAACAAAGAGTTCCAAAGAGAAACTGTGGCAGAACAATGTAAGAACAAATGATGAACCTGAACTTGTCTTTTCCCAGTAATGATCAAATGAACCTGAACAATCACCATTAATGATCAAATGGGTACTGATCATTAAAATAAAACACCACCCTGAACTTGTCTTTTCCATCTAATTCCAATCCTAAATATTACTCTATCTTATCACCAATAAAATACCTAACCCGTACTATGTTTTCCTAGTTTTTAGGACACCATGTCAACACCAACCCTAGCCATCTAAACTAAAAGTTACAGTAACCGATTTGCCATTGTCACCAACCTTACCAACTCTAATAGTTCATGGAAAATAAGTTTGCCGCTTTCATTGCCAAGAAACCCATGAAAACACAATAGTTTAACATGCTATATAGGGAAATAAAACTCCCAATAAAGAGGATATGCAGACTCAATTCTAGGCAAGACAAAGTTCATTCCCTACTAGCTGCATACAAATTTTTTCACATTCTTATTAGACAAAACCTTCACAATATATAACAGAATGTCCAGCAACCTATTTTCTCCAATTAAAGTAATTATCTATAGTACATAACATACAACACTATTTATACAAGCACGAATATATGCATAAGGGGAAGCCAAAAGACAATTTCTTTCCTTCTTTTTGTTTCAGAAAAGGGGAAGGTGAAATGTCTAGGGTGGAATGTAAACTCACTTGTTTTTCCACATTGCTGAATGTTTATTTGATACCGAACACTTGGAAAATTTTGGGACTGCTGTATATATTCATAAGCCCTGTCATTGAGTGTATGATTCAAGTCAATACAAAATCTAATAAAATTACCATTTACCACAATTTCCATAAAAGTAAAGACTGGGAAAATTATCTAACTTGTCAACTTGCATAAGCCCTTGTCCAGTGGATAATTTATCCTCAGGTAAATCACCTATGGGAACAGATGTATTTTCAAGGGCCTTCCTCACACTATATGGACTCACAGGAATTCCCTCGGCCTGCATGCAGATCACACACATCAGAAAACTATAGATATGTGTGCAAAGTAACACCAACTAAATCAGACAAGCTACAAAAGAACCACATCCTAGAACCTTCATTGCACTTATGAGCAATGCAATTCCTCCACAAGCTGATGGTGATGACATTGAAGTCCCATTCATGAGCATACGCCGTTGAAGAGTCCATGTAGGAACAGGAGCAACAGCTCCACCAGGAGCGCTTACACAGACACCAAGATCTCCATCAGCTGTTGGTCCCCGGCTAGACCTGAAAAATTATTTCCATCAATCATTTAATGATAACGATATAAAACCAGAAGAACAAAATCAAAGATAGCAGATTATAGGAAGTCATCCAATTAGAAAGTTTCCAGAGAAGCAAATATACCAAGTGTATTCAAGCCCCTCAGATGGAGGTTCAACCACACAATGCGCACCAGCTGCCATATCAGGAGAAACATACGCACCAACACCTATGATACTTGAAGATGTACCACCAGGTGCACCAACAGTGCTCAATGCTGGCCCACTATTACCAGCACTGCTGACAAATATTAGACGGTGCTTGTTCACCACCTAGTTGTTGATCAACCAAAACACCCATAACTTAGAGAAAGGAAAATAGCAAAGAAAAGATATATCTGGCCCATTTAAAATGAAAGTCTCAGAAAATACTTCATTCACAAGGTCAACAAAGCGTCCATAGTCTGGCAGTAATGTTGCTTCACCATAACTCATGTTGATAAGATCACATTTATGCTGCAAAAGAAATGTGAAATGGCCATCACTAAAATGTCTTATTTATGCCAAACATTATAAAATCCTAATAAAAACCTAGTTATGTCAAACACACAAATATTAGAGACAAATCATATTTCAAAAGTTGGAATATCCAGGATAATCATATGAAGAGGGAAAAAAATATTTGAAGCACCTCCACAGCAGCTATCAGGGCCCGAATCAAACCAGTTCCAGTTTCCATTGAACCTAAGCGAGAATCCCCAATTTTACAAGAGATTAATTGTGCTCCGGGTGCAACTCCATTCAACAAGGGCTCCTAACAACAATGCCATCTATCAAAAGTTATACTGTTCTTCATAAAATTGCACTATTTGGATAAAATTATACATCGGTACCTTTGGGTGGAATGCAGTAGCTATACCAGCGACATGGGTGGCATGGGGAGAGCAGTCTGTTACAATACTTAAGACGTTCCCATTATTATAGACATTAACAACAAATGTACAAGCATCTAATTTGCTGAAGACACCATACTTCCTCTCAGTCCTGAAAGAATAGGATGTCATAGTTAGCATTGAAATAGTTTACGATTTTAATACCTATTATTACACTCATTAGAATTAAAATGATAATTGCTTCTGTTAGCAACATCTATATTATTAGGATTAAAATGTCCAGATTCAATGTATGTAGTTAGTGATCAATCCCTTTGATTTAGTTTCTAAAATTAGGCCTCCTTGATTATAGCTTGTATTCATTATGCGAATAATATATATTCAGCTCCATGTGTGTATTTAGACACACAGTTTACACAAACTTATGCTCTCCTTTTTCTCTAACTCAACATGGTATCTAGAACCTAAAGAGAGGTAACCCTAAAACCGTGAATACCAGATGGATCCACTGTCCTTTGGTGAATTTTTTTTTTTCGGCCGACCGTGTATCAACTCTAGTCCGCCATTTCTCCCTTGTCGTGTCATCTTTCTAGCACCGTTTTCTCACTCCTCTGCGATTGTGTGCAATGCTTCACCTCTCGTCAATGGGCAAAACCTCCCACCGACCCCACCATCGTGATAGTTGTCCCCATATCAGTCATCACCTGAAGTCGTGCAGCCATGTGCCTCCTAATGCATTCTACAGCAACCAGCTCTCGTCTGCACATAAGGGCATGTGCCACCTCTTTTCTAGCTGCTGCTTCCACTGCCGATCTTGTCGTGCATGATCCGGCCTAGCACAAGCCCCACCTCCCTCAATCGCAGCCATGAGATAGTGTCGCTCCTTACTCAGAGCGTTTCAGTTATAGTGGTTTCAGTTTTTTCTTTCGTGGTCTGACATGGCTACTTCTAATCAAACAAATACTCCGAAGGGGGAGACTGTTGTTTTTACCAACTACAACTCCTCTCCTCTCTCCACTGATAAGTTGGATGGCATTAATTATGCTACCTGGGCCTCTGACATCAAGTTATGGCTTATCAATCAAGGGGACAAAGACCATCTCACCAAGAAGGTTGACTCTATGCTTGCTTCTAACCGTCCCAAGTGGGAGAATATTGATGCCCAGTTGTGTAGTGTGATCAAATCCACGATTCATTCCTCCCTAAAGCAAATTTTTTGTCCTCATCTCACTTGTGAACCTGTTTGGGAGCAGGCCCATGTTCTTTACACTAATGATACTCAGCGACTCTATGAAGTCTGTCATGACCTTAAGAGTGTGATTGCACCGAGAAAGTTTGATGGTCCTATGTCTGCTTATCTAGGTCAAGTTCATGCAACCTCCATGATTTCAATGAATTGTTGCCTCCTACAGCCACAACAAAGAAGGAGCTTGAGCAACATAATACCTTCTTTATGCTACTTGCTCTTTATGGTTTGCCTCTGAATACTCTACCAACCGTGATCAGATTATAAGATCCCCTATTGTTCCAGCTCTTTCCACGGCATGGTCCACCACATCTCTGGTAATAAGACCCTTTTCTCCAAACACTCTACATCTTAGCTAATGATTCCCAAACACAATCCCAAGGGATTGGCACTACCCATCCCATCCCTTCCCTGTCAGTTGATTTTGTACCTTATGTCCTTAGGTGTTCCTTTAATTTGCTTTCCATTAGTCGTTTGACTCATTTTATTGATTGAACGATTACCTTCACTAAAGAATCTATCATTCTACATAACCAGAGTTCAGGACGGAATTGGTGTGGAATGTGAGTCTCGTGGCCTTTACAAGCTCTCTAACCTTTCTCGTGTTTGCTCTACCCCGCATTCCCTTCTCATCATCCATGCTCAGTTGGGTCATTCTAGCCTTGCCAAACTACAGAGAATGGTGTCAAGCCACTCAAAATTGTCGAGTCTTCCTTGTGAGTCTTGTCAACTAGGGAAACACACTCGTAGTCTATATCTCAATAGAGTTTGAGGTCAAGCAACGTCTCCTTTTGCTTCAGTTTACTCAGATGTGTGGGATTTCTGTCTTACTGCTTCTACGTTAAGGTCAAAGTATTTTGTTACCTTCATTGATGATTACACTCAATGTACTTGGTTATTTTTAATATGAAACATGTCTGAGTTGTTTTTAATTTTTCAGAATTTTTATCAGGAAATTAAGACTCAGTTTAGTTTCCCCATTTGTACTATACATAGTGATAATGCCCATGAATACTTATCTCAACAATTTCAAACCTTTATGGCTTCTAATGGCATTCTTCACTAAACGTCTTGTGCCCATACCCCCCCAAAAAAATGGGGTTGCCTAACGCAAATACAGACACCTTATCGAAATAACTCAGACCCTTTTGCTTCATGTTAATGTCCCCTTCAATTTTTGGGGCAATGATGTTCTTACTGCATGCTACCTCATCAACCCCATCCCTGTGTTTGATAACCAGGTACCTCACTCCATTTTATTTCCCCACCACCCTCTTCATTCCCTTCTACCTCGGGTCTTCAAGTCCATTATCGTTGTCCATAATCTCTCTCCTAGTCTTGACAAACTCTCTACTCAATCCATTAAGTGTGTTTTCCTTAGTTACACTTGGCCCTAAAAAGGTTATTGTTGATTTCTCCTGCCCTCCAATGTTACCTCATATCGGCCGATCTCAATTTCTTTGAGTCTACACCTTTTTTCGAGTCTTTTCCCTCAATTCTTGAGCCCATATCTAAGGTCATTCTTGTTCCTTCTTTTCTTGTCTATGTCAAGTCATAAACACCCCAGACCCCACCTGTGGAAGCCCCTACCACTATTGACCGCCCCTTCCATACCTATCACCGTTGACCACATTCACCATTAGAGCCCATACCTACTCCAGATACTATTGCTGAGGTCATTGAGAACTCTTCCCCGGCACAGCTCCTTTACTAGCTGTGGCACTGCCACCAGAGCCTAATCTTCTCGTTGCTCTCTGAAAAGGTATACAATTTACTTGTAACATTTCTCCTCATTATATTACTGAGTTATCACCACCTATCTTCTTTGCATTATGCTTGACTTTGGTCCTTGGCTTTTGTGTCTATACCTAAATCTCTAGTTGATGCGTTATCCCACCCTAGGAGGAGACAAGCAGTGATAGATGAATGAGTGCACTTCAAAGCAGTAGTACTTGGGAATTGGTTCCTCGACCTCCAGAGAAGTCTGTTGTTCGTTGTCAATGGATTTATACAGTCAAGGTTTAAAATTGATCGCCTCAAGGCTCGTATAATAGCCAAGGGATACACATAGATCTTTGACTTTGATTATGGGGACATTTTCTCTCCAGTGGCTAAGATGGACTCTGTTCAGCTCTTTCTTTCCATGGCTACTATTCGCCACTGACTAATCTATTAACTTGACATAAAAAAATGTTTTTCTTCATTGTGATATAGAAGAAGTATACATGGAACAATCACCTGAATTTGTTGCTCAGGGAGAGTCTTATGGCCTAGTTTATAGTCTTCACTAGTCCCCATATGGTCTCAAACAGTCTCCTCAGGCTTGGTTTGGTTAATTCAATACTATAATACAACAATTTGGTATGATTCAAATCGAAGTTGACTTCTCTGACTTAGAACTTGTTTCTCCCAGGGAAGTCAATAGTGGGCATAGCGCGATAGCAGCCAGATCACGGCCAAATAGCATCCATAGAGTCTGTTATTGTGAATAGAGCTTGAAACCACTCTTTTACCCCAACTAAAACATCCTACTTCCATCGTTTGGGATCTTTCTGGTGTTTCACCCACCTATAGCACACTAAGAGCAGGTTTTAAGGTTGACCACCCCTCTTTCACACAATGCTTTCTGTTGCAGTGGTCAACAAAGCTTATCTGTTGCCCACTCATTCGCACGCTGCACTCTGTTCGCACTTGCCCACCCAGTTCGCACCTGCACATCCCTCTCTGTTTCTAGTCTTTGTTGCACATACTACTGTTACCCACCCTATTCCTCCTTGTGTTTCTGGTCTCCCTTTATTTCTAGCCTTTATTTTGCACTTCTGTTAGGCTTATTGTTATTGGTGCTTTTAAGTTTTATTTCTTTCTAATTGACAATAACTAAGATGAATGATGAATGCATCCTTGAGTTGGGTACATTGAGGTTGAGTATTAATTATGTATTTATTACAAATTTATGAGTTTTTTATATTGTATCCGCTATCTTTGGTGTAGCGGCTGCTTAGCAATCCACTATACCAGAATAGCGTTTTTGGGGGTGGCCGCTACGCGCCGCATTCCACCATTGACTACTTTGGTTTCTCCTTAACATCATCTCCCGTCACTATTATGTCATCCACATACACCAAGAGTGTTGTGACTCCCCCTGAAGAAGAAAGTTTAATAAACAGTGTGTGATCCCCTTGGCTTTGTCTATATCCCATAGCCAACATAGCTCTTGCAAATCTTCCAAACCACGACCGTGGTGATTGCTTAAGACCATACAAGACCTTCTTCAATATACACACAGTATTGGCATTCAGACTCTTCCCATAGCTTGGTGGAACCTCCATGTACATTTCTTCCTCTAGATCCCCATGCAATAATGCATTTTTTACATCAAACTGTTGTAAGTCCCAACCATAATTAGCTAGTAATGCCAACAAAACTCTAACTGTGTTCAACTTTAAAACTGGAGTAAAGGTCTCTAGGAAGTTGATTCCATAGGTTTCAGTATACCCTTTGGCTACCAACCGTGCCTTGTATCTTTCTATTGACCTATCCGCTCTATACTTCACTGAATACACCCATGTGCACCCCACAAGTTTCTTTCCTACAGGCATCTACACTAACTCCCAGGTTTTGTTCTTTTCCAATGCCTCCACTTCCACATTCATCGCTTGTTTCCATTTGTCATTGGACAAAGCCTCGAATAGGATGGTAATGGAATTTAGGCTGACTAGAAAGGCCCTATGTGATGGTGAAAATTTCTTGAAGGACATTAAGTGCGCAAGAGGGAATAGTGGTCGTTTAGCGCACTCTCTCGTTCCTTTTCTGACAGCTATGGGCAGGTTTTGGTCATCATTATCCACATGAAGTTCAGTTTCATCTTGCAATGAAGAGTTAGAAATTATTACCTCATTTAAAGGCTTTGAGTTGGACTCTTGGGCCTGCACAAGTTTAGGGATGGCCATCTTCCTTAAGAACACCTTGCCTTTCCCAAAATTTTCAGGAACAGGGTCTGTTTCTGGTCTTTCAAGCACAGTTCAGATGCGGTTTCAGGCACAGAGATGATTTCAGGCACAGGTTCAGATCTAGGTACAGATTCAAGCGAATTTTCAGGGGTATGGCTGGACATAGATGTGCAAGGAGGGTCTTTAGATACTGGCAGCAATGACAAGTCCAAATTCAGTGAACAGTTTTCCTTATCTTCCCTTGAATTCGCCCCCTGAAGATAAGGCTGAGTAAAATAAGGCTCCTGTTCATGGAATGTGACATCCATTGAGACAGAATTTTTTGGATGGAGGATGATAGCACTTATACCCTTTCTAGGTTGTAGAATAACCCATAAAGACACATTTTAGGGCCTTTGGGTCAAGTTTTTCCCCTGTTTTGACTGTGGACATGAACAAATGAAACACATCCAAAAATCCTAGGGACAAGGTTATTTGAAGTGTGGAGGTCAGGGTAGAAAGTTGAGAGTATATCCATCGGGCTTTTGAATCCCAAAACTCGGGTAGGCAAACGATTTATGAGATGGGTGGCTGTGAGGACAGCTTCCCCTCAAACGGACTTGAGGTCACCATTTTTCCTTTCTTCTACCCTGTTTTGTGGTGGGGTGTTGACGCAAGACGATTCATGTACAATTCCCTCTTTCTGAAAAAAGGGAGTTAGGGTTTGATTAAAATAATCCCTTGCATTATCTGATCTAAATCTCTTAACAGTAACCCCAAACTCATTTTTTATCATAGAACAGAAATTTCGAAGGACAGTACTGACATCAGATTTCTGTTTGAGCAAAAAAAATCCAAGTAACATGGGTGCAGTTCAATAAAGGACACAAACCATCTTGCCCCAGAAACATTAGGAATGGTAGATGGACCCCAAATGTCACTGTGAATAAGATAAAAAGGAACAAAACTGCTATTATTACTAATTGGAAAGGGTACATGCAAGCAAGCTCACACACTTCACAACGAAAATTTTCAACACTCAGACCTCTAAACAAGGAAGGGAAAAGCGTTTTAATAATTCTTAAGGATGGATGTCCAAGCCTACTGATACAGATTCTGAACAGAAGGAATGGTGCAATCTGTACTGGCTTGGTGTTTCAAGGTAGTAGAGGCCATCCTATTCCCTAGCATGCCCAATCATCCTCCCCAAATCCTTGTCCAGAAAAACACAATAACTATTGTGAAAAATCACAGTGCATCATACTTCTTGAGTGAGTTTGTGTATAAAGACAAGGTTTGTGGACAGTCTAGGGACATGAAGAACATTTTTCAAGGTCACCAATGGACTGATTTTGACATCCCCTATGCCTGCAACAGAGGTCAAAGACCCATCAGCAGTGGCTATTTTCTTACTGCTTGGACAAGGAGAATAGGTGGAAAAATTATTGGATGTGTGGGTCATATGGTCAGTAGCTCCCGAGCCTACAATCCAGGAATTGATAAAGGTTGTACCCGAGACACTTAGTCCAATTGAAAGAACTCACCTGAATATGCCAAGGAACAAGTTCCTAAAGGCTTCTCAAGGTTGCTAATGAGTGATCTCACCCTCTCAATCTCTTCTTGGTTGAGACTGCCCAATTCTTGTGATGTTGATTCACCTTGTGACATTGCAGCAACGTGGGCCTTGCTGTTGTTCCTTGGCTGGCCTTGCTGTTGTTCCTTGGCTGTTCTCCTCGCTGACCCCATTCTCTACTTGGTGGTTTTCCATTAAGCTTACAGCACCATTCACGAGTATGGCGTGCCTTATTGCAGTAAGTACACCACAAGTTGTCACGGTTTTGGGTCTTTGACTGACCAGGTTTTCCTCCTTCAAAGCCTAGTCCTTTTTCAGCATTTGTGGCTGATTTGCCACTAGCCACCATGGCAGCATTCTCGCTGATTTTTGGTTCATGCATTAGCTCCCTCCTACTCTCTACACTACAAACTATGGACACAACTTCATTAAAATCTGGAACCTTTGACTTACCAAGAATCTGTATCCTCACTTGATCAAACTCTGGGTTGAGTCCAACAAGAAAGTCATAGACTCTATCTTGCTCAATGAAGTCTTTTAACCACAGCTGCATCATCAAGATATTTAGTTTTTATCACCCTATAATGATCCAGTTCCTGCCATAAGGACTTCAGTTGGTTGGCATACTTAGTGACTGCCTTGTTTCCCTGCTTTGCTGCCACTGTTTTCACCTTGACCTCATATACCTGAGCAGCATCCTTGGCCTTGGAATAGGTTAGCGCAATTGCATCCTAGATGTCCTTGGCAGTATTCAAGAACATGCATGTGTCACTGATTTCAGGGACCATATATTCCACAGCCACGCGATAATCATGGAGTCTTCTTCATCCCATGCTTCGAATTTGGGATCTCCTTTCTTTGGTCCGGTACTTGTGAGGTGGCTAATCTTCCCCGTTCCTTTGAGTATGGTGCAAACAAGTTGAGGCCATTTAAGGTAGTTTTTTCCAGTCAGCCTGTATGCAGATTGAATGTTCTGCAACTCTCCAGGCTGCTGAGATCGAATATCCTCACTATCTTTGCTCTCTGACATCTTTTGCACAGAGCACTCTATGGGCAATTAAGGCCCAATTACTTCGAATAGAAATAACCAGTGATGAATGCCGGCAGGTGCGTGATATCGTCGGCAATGAAGGCCAAACGATCAACAGGGTAGAAACGCAAAGGTTTCAGAGTGAAGGAGAAACTGAAGTGGTCCCAAGAAAGAACCGCTTTGATGCCATCTTAGAATTTAGAAAAATAGGGATTTCATTCATATTTTGATAATACATCAATGGGTGAGTTATATACATGAGCACCCAGAGCAGAATAGGAAATCAATTAAAGGTTAAATCCCATGATTTGTGGGATGTCCTACTTGACTAAGGAATACAATTAAATGAGCATAATTCCAGGGATACAGATTGTATCTGTTATAAAAGATTTCCTAAAATAGTTGATTGACTATACACGGTTTTCCACAATTTCACGTTTCCTTTATTTCCTTTTAAGTTACGGTAAACATTTTTACATATCCATCCTTTACAATCCTACTACGTGTTTTGTTAAAGTAGGAATAACACAAGAAAACAAAAGTCATGAATCAACAAGACATCATTGTTTTCACATCAGGGGCATGTATGCAACGACAAACAATGTGAAGGTTCATAATTTGTGATGTGTATAGCACATGAAGACTCGGGGTATGAAATATTTTGTCCAAAACACGAGTATCTGCCAATTTCATGAGACTTCTTTGTACAAAAGCTATCAACTGAGATCAACATTTAGAATAAATATTAACACCAGAAAGCAAATATACCTATAATTAGTTAAGGGCACAAAGTTAGCAAGCTTCCCGCAATCTGGATCATCCTCAAGACTCTGTGTGTCAAGTGCAACCCTCCAGACCTCTCCATCATGCCAGACAACAGCATCTACGACAGGCCCTTTATCATCATAGCTCTAAAACATAAAACAGCATTGCCTTTTCAAAGTAAGAAAATTCAATTGACTAAATTTTGGATGGGAGCAGGGGACAAATAAACAAACATAAGTATCAAAGTTTCTTTTAGTTTGAGAGAGAGAGAAAGAGGGAGAGGGAGAGAAAAAAATGAATTTCATGTTTCTGCAGAAAATAAAGTGCTTCCAAAACTATTTACGATCGCCACCAAATGAGTTGGTGCTACCTTGCCCCTTGGAGGAGCCATGGCCCCCATAACATTAACAAAATTCAAGTTTACTTTTAGTTTATAAGGCTTTTTTTTTGTGAAATACATGTTTACCCCCCCCCCCCCAAAACCTTCTACTTTTCCTTAGACCCTTGATATTTTGTAATTTGACCTCTTCAAAAGTGTATTGCTAGCTCAGCCACCAGCACCAGTACCAATGTCACCATTATTCCAAGATGGCATAATCACTACTGCCGCACACCCAACGAACAAGTCCACCACAGATATCACGAAACAGTGTTAGCTATCATAACCACCACCACAACTACCATCCTGCCAAATTTCAAGCAGACTCCTTTCTTTTTGGCCATAGCAGCAGTTCACTATAACAACCAGTGTTATCAATGGCGGATGGCGGCTCATGGCGGCAAGCCAAAAATCCGCCATGGAAATATGGCGGATGGCGTTGCGGCGGATGGCGTTGCGGCGGATGGCGGAAGCATGGCGGCCTTGTTAAAAAACTATAAAATATACTACAAGACCTGCATACCCTATATAATAATAATATAACACCTTATATTAAGAATAATAAACATAAATAAAACATTTTCTAGAAGGAAAAGAAATCTAAAAACAGAAAACAGAGGCACAAACAGAAGCATTCTCACAAAATAGAGGGTGGGTACCGTGGGTTATAGGGTTAAGGTGTAAAATCTGGTTGGGTAGATTAATGGCTTATTTGGGTGGGTCGGTGGATGGGTTTGTTTGGATGGGTGGGTTAGAAAAAAAAAAGAGAAACAGAGCCTTCACACAAAAAAAAAAAAAAGAGAAACAGAGCCTCTTCGCACAAATCAGAGGCTCAGAGGTCTGCATCTACCTGTGAAGAGAGAGTTGCCGGAGAGTGTCGCCAGAGACAGCAGCAGCGTCGCCGGAGATGTGCAGCAGCGGCGGGCTTTCTCTCACTCTCACTTTTGCAGCTCGGGACTGATTTGTGGGTATTGATGATGACTGTGTCTAATATGGGATTCTGAAATCCCAAAATACCCTCCGAAAAAGCCAAAAACCCATTTTTTTCCGCCATTTCAAGCCATGCACCGCCACACCGCCATGACCATGGCTCCCGCCATGGCGCCTCCATGAACAAGACGCCACGCCATGGCTTTCAAATGGCATTTGGGTGGATTTCCGCCACCGCTTTCCGCCATTTAATAACACTGATAACAAGCCCAAAATTATCATCCCAACTAACTTGGAAACACCATTGCAACACCCACTACATGCCATCATAGCGACCGCAATCACTAAAACACTATCACTTGGATTTTCTTCAATCATCATTATGCAACATTCTTGTTTTGAAAAATAAGAATTTATTAAAAGAGATAGGGAAGTGCATAACAGGAGGATAAGACAAATTCAACCTCCTAAAACAACCTTGTAAACATGAAGGAAACAAAATATAGAACGTTAGCTCAAAAAAGTCCCCAATTCCTCTCCACATCTAGTATAGAAGCTCCACAGAAAAAAAACCATGGGTGTCACCGACACCCACAGACCACAGTGAAGCCCAGAATACAACTGTATCACATACAAAATGCAAGGGCACCATAATACATCATTCACCACCACAATTCTACCATTGTGCCCCCCATGTCATATTTCAAACATCAAAAGTATCAAGAATATCTTGGGAAATAAAGAAATTTTGAATGTCATGTAAATGGAGATTGAAATATATTACTCATTTCCTATTTCAAGGACAGAAAAAGGCAGCAATACCCAAAGAGCAAGTAATGTAACATACTCAGCACCCACCTCAGATTGCCTATTTAGAAGATCAAGCCTATTCTGGAGATCTTCACGAGCCCTTTTAAGTTTTGCATCCTCCACCTTGATGTGTTGCTATAAAATGCATCATATTTTGAGTTATATGGAATAAGATATAACATAATGAAATGCGAGCAACCACATTATATCTAGAGAAGCATTATAGCTATTCATAAAATTAGGAGGAGTATTATCTATAACTTGATCTGGTAATTAAATTTTAAAAAATCAACCAGCAATCAAATACAAGATTTCATCTTTGTACATGAGTAGCCGGAAGGAAATAATTTTGCATCTCACAGTGCTAATTTGTATTCATAGGCTCAATTTAATCTTTTCATTCCATTTTTTCTTCTCTTCTGTTCATAAAGGCATACGAAGCACTACTTCTGACGAGAATTTCCAGGAAGAAACTACAAGTCTATAACAAAAGTAGCATGCTGAAATATGAAAAGAAGAGGAGAATTTCCTTTTCTTCTTCCAGAAACGGTACTAATTATTAACCTTATGCATGCATAGACAAAAGTAATACAAGAGAAAAATTAATAAGAAATCAAATTAACAAAAATTTAACAAAACACGTGAACAGCTGGCCTCCATAATATGTGATGCCTACTAAACAAAATGTTAAGGGTTATGAGTAGATCATATGTAATTTGAGGTTCTAGCATATGTAAGAAGAATCAATCAAATTCTCCAATGAACCTGATCAAAATCATCAAGTTGTTTTACAGCCCTAGCAACTTCCTCCTGGTTTTTCTCGTCCCACTTTTTCTTTCTTTCTTTCTGCCAATGAACATTTCAGGAGAAGAAAGGGGAAATTAGATCTATTAGCCAGAGGTAAGAGAAGAGCAACTTAAATATTTCCATAAAACTATAATGCTACCTTCAAACGAGAAGTCAATTCTTCTGTGAAGAGCTCATAAACCAATTTATAGCCCACGTGCCATTCACCAGAAGGATTTTTCCATGAAGTATTGACAACCAAAGATGCCCCTGTACAACATTTTTCATGAACATCTAAGCACAGACAAGAGCTTAATAATTCAAAGGTTCATTTTCCTTGACTAAAAAGAAGGAAGAAAGAAAAATATAAGGAAGAAACAATCATGAGAAGTTAAGAGATATTTGCATGCTTAAGGAAGCACACACACAAATACCCAGAGAGAGGGAGAAGAAAAGGAGAAAAAAGAAGAAATGCTTCATCAGAATAGTTGGAAGAGGAGAACTTATTTACACAATTTGTCACTCGACTTGGACTAGAAAATAGAAATCACTTCTTCGCTGCACATGCATTCAGAGGTATTAATTTGACTTCAGATTGTCCTACTCGATGTAAATTCTTTATTTTTAGCAATCCTTTTCACATTCTAAAATGAAAAGTGTGAAAAGCAAATAGTCACTTCAGTGACTTCACTGAACACATATCCATTCAAGTAGGAAATTAAGTTTCATAATAACCACAAGGGTGGAGCCTCATTAGTACATGTAGAGGCCATAGCCTCCCAAATGTTTGTAAAAATCCTTTACATTATTTTTTTTATATAAAGAAAAATCCTTCAGATTATATATAGTTTATTGCTTAAATATATGTAATTTATTTTTAACTATGAGTTGGGCTCCAAAAAAATTTCAGTTTGGCGTCCCAAACACCATAAACTGATACACATGTCCATGAAAACATAGAGCCCATGACAAAGAGATAACAAAATTCTCAAAGTCAAAACACGGACAGCACCACTCTCTTAAAGTACAATTCTAAGTTATTCTTCTTTATCTCTTTTGGTTTGTATGGTATATATAAGAGTTTAATTTTGATCCACTGTCAATGTAAAGTTTTTTACACCTTCATCCAATCATGTGTTTACACATCATTAAAAGAATTTTACCTTTTAGGTAGTTGTTGTCATAGTCAAACTCTTTTAGGTTGTGTTTGGAATCAATTAAAAAATGGATTTGATTTGATTTGATTTGATTTGATTTGATTTGAATTGAATTGAATTGATTTAAAAATCAAATTTTATGTTTGGAACTCATTATAAAAACTTGGATTTGAATTGATTTGGAAATCAATTCTTATGTTTGAAACTCATTAAAAATGGAATTGATTTGATTTGATTATTTTACTTTTTTAACCTTATATAATTGTGAATGATATTGTTAAGTTAGTTAGTTAAAATCAAAAAGTTAGTAAAGGTAAAATAGTCAATCTAAATAATTAAATTTAAAATCAAATCAAATCCACTCAAATCCAACCAAATTTGATTGGATTTCTAAATACACACAACTTAAATCAAAAGGATTTCAAAATCAAATCAATTCCTATTTTTTAACATTCCAAACACAAAATTTGATTTGTAAATCAAATCAATTCCCATTTTTTAACATTCCAAACACACTCTTAATAAAATGGAAATACATGATTAGATGATAGGGTAAAAAAAAATTTACACTGACAGTGAATCAAAATTAAACCCTATATATAATATATAATTATTGACTATTTTTTCTTTGATTATTGGGCTAAGTCTATTATAATTTTACTGAAGTGTCCAGCATTCTTTTTCTTTGGCTCCTTCAAAAAAAAATGTCTAGCTCCACCCCTAAATAAGCGACTAGGTCATCACAAGCAGTTCATGTAGTTTTCTTGTATGAATACCTTCTGAGTTACATTCAATTACTACAATATATTGAAGAATGTCTGACCATCATTATTTGCATTTACAGGCTACTTAATATTCGTAGCACTAACCTGATGCCCCACAAATACAACCATCAGCATCAGCCTTCACCAACTTTGAGGTATCAATATCTCCACTCCCAGTGCTGAAGACAGAAAAGGCATCACATATTTCTCGGTAAACCAGTAAGCACAAAAAAGACACATCGGATTAAAATCTTAACATCATCAAGTGGTTTTCTATTTAGTATTTACCAATCAATGACATCAAGAATTTTTGGTTTCCCATCTGAGGTAACCTGTAATCCAGCAGCACCCGGGTCTACACCAGAATCTGTAAACACGCAGATCTAACAATTACAGCATAATACTAACACATATAAGAATACAAGCAATAGATATTAGTCTAAAAATCATTTTAGCAGAAAATTAGATGGGCACTGAGCCAGTGACAGAAGAAGAAGAAGAAGAAGAAAAAGAAAAAGGGCCCAGACTAAGAAAAGAAGAGTAATAATGCAAGCTTAATTCGTGCTTGCATAGCACATGATGTACGCATGTATCTTCATCAATGGAGTTAAACCAAATAAAGATTCAAAGACAACAAAATAATATTACTTTCTTTTTTTTTTTTAACAACTACGAACTCCAATAAGTTTTTCCTACAAAATAATAATTATATATATATATATATATTAAAAAATAAAAAAAAAATAAGAGGAACATAGGTAGTGAAAGGGTAGCGTACCGAAGATGGCGATGAGGGCACCGCGGCCATCGTAGTCGGGGTGAGCGTCGAGGAAGCGATCGACGGCAATCTCTTTCTTGGGCATGAGGGAGGCCAAGAAGGTGGACTCGTTCAGCTTGAAATTGCGAAGAGAGCCACTGTTCTCATCACCAACACCAGGCATTGACCCAATCGCTTCTTCTTCTTCTTCTTCTTCTTCTTCAACTTCTTCTGCTACTCGAAGCTTCCTCGGCGTGCTCCTTGTGGTGCTCTCTCGTTGCTGAGCTTCTTGGATTGGGAGTGATGATGATTGATGTGAGAGAGAGAGAGAGAGAGAGAGAGAAATGGGGAATCTGAATAACATTCATTGCATTGCTGGTTTTTGCGTTGGGTGAGGGGGTGAAATTACATGTTTTGTCCTTGCGTATAGTGTGAATCACAAATAAGTCCTGTTGAGCTGATGATTCGCATCTCATGATTCTTTTTTCTCGAGCATAGCGCTACACTGTAAGGTACTCGTAGCTTGATTACCCCCTCTTGACTATTCTTCAGGAGGCAAATTCTTTCTGTACTTAGAATATTAAAAAATAAGAATTAATTTAATTTATAAATTAAAATTTATGTGTAAAATATTAAAAAATAAAAATTAATTTAATTTTAAAAATTTTAATTTAAGTTATATGTATTTAAAATTTTAATTTAATTTAACTTAATTTGAGTAAATTTAATTTAATTTTAAATTTAATTATTTAAATTGACTATTTTATCATTATTAACTTTTTAATTTTAACTCACTAACTTAATAATATTATTTATAATTCGATGAGGTTAAAAAAGTAAAATAATCAAATCAATTCTGTTTTTAATGAGCTTCAAATATAAGAATTGATTTTCAAATTAATTCAAATTCAATTTTTTATAATAAGTTCCAAACATAAAATTTGATTTTTAAATCAATTCAATTCAAATCAAATCAAATCTATTCTTAATTTATTCCAAACACAACTTAAGGGAAATGGAAAGTTTCTTCACATTGCTTAAGTGATTGTAGATTTGGACTAAGAGAGTATTTGATTTACTCTTAAAAAAGTATGTTAATTATATCTATAATTAATTTTTAAATAACTAATTATGAAAAAATTAATTTATATTTTAATATATTAGTTCACAATTGATTTTAGGACAACATTTTATTTAAATTGTATAAAAATAATTACTTTTATGTATAAAATTATTAAAAAGATATATAAAATGATTGAAAAAATTATTTAGTTAAAAACAAAAATATATTTATCTACCAAAATTTTTAAAATAAGTTAAAATCACTTAATCAAAAGTTCAAAATAAAAGTTTTTTAAGTTAATAAAAAAATAATCTTAATTTATAATCAACTTTACATATTTTAAATAAAGAAGATAAATTTTAGATAAAATAAATTTTAATTAAAAAATAATTTTAAAAAATATTAATATTTCTCAAACATACTCTAATATAATATTATGTCGAGATCATAAGCACCACAAAAATTTTACTAAAATTTGTTGTATTAAACTTTTCAAGCTTTTAAAATATATTTTATAATTGTTTAAAGCCCGCATTGATTATAGAATTAAAATATTAAATATTAAATATAAAAATAAAACATATAATATCTTAAAAATTTTAAAAATATTTAATATTTTCTTTATTTAACAATTTAAATATTTTTTAAATAATGTCATAATACAATATCTTTAGAACACTAATTCTAATTAGCAACACCATTTTTTTAATTATGTCCCTGTAGAGACGGGTGAAGGGGACAAGCGGGGTCTTGGTCACTTTAACTATTGCTTTATTTTCTATTATAGGTATTATGATTTTCATGTAAAGAAATAAATAAAAATGAGCTCATGCAGTCACTATTTTTTTATTGGATTATATTGTACTAAAAATTAAATATTAATTGAGCTAATAAGTATATATTTTATAGTTGCTTCACTAATTTAAAAATAAATTTTTATTCTAAAAATAAGAAACAAACATAGGTAAAAAGATAAAATTTTAAAAAGACGCTGCAACATATTCGCATAAGTGAAAAAAGGGAAATTTTTATAAGCATATTCGTGCCTGAGAGGACTTCGATCATGCGCTTGTAAGTTGAGATTCCTTCTTCTAATTTTATGCAACCTTGTAACTTACTTGAATTGGTGGTTTGGGTCATGCTGTAATCCTCCACTAGGTTGCTAATACTTTAATTATTCTATGCTGAATAGTACTTCTCCTTTTGAAAGATGATAATGCTTTAAATAGATGTAATGCGATTAAAAGGGCATTTAATGAAATGAAAAAGAGATTCTTAGGCTATGTTTTGGTGAAAAGTAGTGATGGTGAATAAGCTAGCTGAGCTTATAATAGATAGCTAACAGTGGATAAGTTAACAAATTAAATATGAAGTGTTTGATAAAATTAGCGATTGAACTAACTGATAAATGTAAAAGGACATAAAAAGATATTTTTAAAAAGAGTTGTAGAAATGCAAGTTACAAAATTATATGACAAAAAACCAAAAGACATAATGAGAATTTGACTTTTGGGAGAAATATTGCATTAATGTTATGCTATTTTTATCTGCATAATTTGTCTATTCCTATCAATATATTACCAAAGTTGCAGCTTTAATACATTTTAAAGGTTACGTAGCAATTGAATAATAAAGTATAAAAGACTGAATCGATGGTATCTTTCACATTTAGATTCTTTAAATTAAAATCTCATATAAATTCATTAGGAAGAAGAAAGCATAACAATCACAGACTCAAAACAAGAATTGATAGATGAGAACGAAAAGAACCTATAAAAGAAAAAAACTGAGAGGTTCATCCAAACACGGGTAGCGGTCGACGAACGGCGAAGGAATAAGGAGCCGCCCACAAACTACAAGAGTCGTCAGACGTAAAAAGCGAGAATGTAGGGATTAATATTTCTTTATTTTATTTAATAGAGGATAGGAATTTAATTAAAATAATGAGGGTAAAAATGAGAAAAAAAAATACGCTATAAGTTATAAACTCAAACGATACTTCAAATAACATATGAAAAAATGTTATAAGCTACTAAAAAAAATATTATAAGTTACTGATTATCAAATAACTCTATTTTTTTAAATTCGTTATCCGTTAGTCAAATATGTTATAAGCCAGTGGATTGAACTTACCAAACAGAGCCTAATAAAAGAAAATAACTACATGAGATATAACACAAAATTCATAATTCACCAATATTATTAATCTTGGATGATAAATTTAATTAGTGCATTTTTTGATTAATTTATATTTCATTTCAAAAAGTTTTTAAGTCAAAAGCTCTTTCTTAAATATTTTGATTATACGTTTTTCTATTAAAAATAAAATAAATTAATTCAAATATACAAATTAAAATTGAACAACAATTAATATAATAAAATATTGGGGCTAAATATCCCACATTCATCTAAAATTTAACGACCATGAAATTCATAATTCACCAATGTTTTTATTTATCTTGTATGATAAATTTAGTGGATGTTTAAATTAATTTATTTTGTGTTTAAAAAAGTTTTTAAATTAAAAGAACGTCTTTCTCTGGATTTATTGTAGAAGGAGGGGGCCAAGACCCAAGAGGGCATGTATCCTTTATTATCTTGAGTTTATTTATTTATTTATTATTTGGGTTAAATTCAGTTTGTCTATTAAATGTGTGACACTGTAATTTTGATTTGGTTACTTTTTTTGTGTAAACTAAGTTATTTCTTTATTCAAAAAGTAAGAAATTAATTTCTCAGGATACAGTAAAACACGTGAAGCGAGAACCCCTTCCAACTGTATTTTTTTCATACACACCGCCCCAATAATCGAACTCAGAACAAAATATTTAAGGTGACCAAGCTCCTTCCACTCTTACCAACACAAGTTGGTGCGATTTGGTTACTTTACTTCCACCCCCATGTGATTGGTTAGTTTTCTTACCATAAATTTCTACTATTATTAGTTTGGCAAGTACAAACCGTTAATTCCATTAATAAAAAATCACAGCACTGTAATTTGTTCCATTAACACCACATTAGAAGAAAACAACAATGGGATAGATAACATAAACTTCATAATTAACTAATGTTATTAATATTGCATGATAAATTTAAAATTTAATAATAATCAGCATATAATCAAATAATTAATAATTTCTTTTGAAAAGTGAATATTAGCATTAATTTTAAGATATATTGGGTAAAAAATCCTTACATTCATCTAAAATAAATTATTTTTTCCTAAACTTAGATTTTCACATGTGATTTACTCCAATACTTATTTTTTTCCCTAGCTAGGTACTATTATTTATTGACATACTGATTGTATTTAAAGAAAAATGCTAATTATTACGAAACAAAGTTGTCACGAACAGTTTGCCACCTCTTTTGTGAAACATTTCATAAATTCTCATTCGTGATATATAATCGTGTTGATATTTAATAGACTTCTAATAATTAATTATAAAATTAATATTTAATAAATAATTAACAATTCATCTTAAGTATCGTACTTATAAGGGTATTATAGTAACTTACTATTTTTATTTATTTTAATTTTTTGTTTTTTAAAAATTACTCAAAATTTAAAGTTATTTAAAAAGTTTACATTGTGACTCACATCAGATTCACAACTAATTTCTATAATCAAATTTTTCCACTAGTTTTAAATTGAAAGGACTTAGGCTATTTAGTGGAAATTGATGTTTAGGGACCATGCTAGATTTCTAGTTCGACTCAAAGCGTCATCACCTGAAGTCTTCCATTTTGAGTCAGTCTTCCGTAAACAATCATCGACCGTGATGGAACAAAGTCATGTTGCATAAAGGCATATTTACATGTTCAAAATATAGTAATTAATATCATATTATGTTATTGTACAAGTCATATTTACACATTTATTCCATGACTTGTAAATATGCCTTTTTAATATCATATTATGTTATTATACAAGTCATATTTACACATTTATTCTATAACGTCGGTGCTCCTCTTAATTACCACATACCCATAAACCGGTTGCGGCATTGACACCACTCTAGCTAAGTGCCACAACACAGTGATATACACAAGGGCAACCAAGATGAGCACATTGATATACACATGGGCAAGCAAGATGAGCAAGAGGGTGACAACTTTATATACATTAATATATATAAAAGAGGGTCAAGTCATGGCTTTAAGCCACAACTTTGATAAAAAAAAATTAAAAAAAAGATTAATCTTAAGTCATGGCCACAAGTCACGACTTGTGGAAAATTTAGTGTAACCCCAAGTTGTGGCCCCAAGTTGTGGTCATGACCACGACTTACTATAAGTCGTGTCCATAAATTATGACTTAATGTTCAAACTATACTAAGTTGAGAATTATTTTTTAATCTGCACTAAATTAGAAATTATACTTTCCATTTACACTGAATGAATAAAAAAGCCTCATATCTCCTGTAAAGACTTCCACTCTATGTAGTTTGTAGTCTTTGATAAACATCCATCTATCGTGATGAAACCAAATTAAGATAAAAAAAATATTAGATAGTCAAAAAAATTATCCGAATGAGTTGACATTGTTATTAACTTTTGGATAGATGAGTGATCCACGTTACTTTGAGTTATCTAATAATACCCTTGAATCATAACAAAATTCTAACTAAATTTTGTTACACTTTTCAGCTTGTGCGTTACTAATTAATATAAAAGTGGAACAAAAACATGCTATCATAGTGAGTTGATTCAAATAATTGAAGGGATTAAAATAAGATTATGGAGATCCCTTGATCTAATCTTTTAGATGAGTTTCTACTTGCCCTTTTAAATCACAAACATACTAGTAACATCTTGACTGATAATATTGGAATAACATGCATATCATCTACTATCATTTTGTTCACTTAAAAAAGAATGACTATTTCATTCCAATCCATTTAATTTAATTCAACAAAATAAAGTTCTACGTGTCATACATGTTCCAAATTTTCATTATCATGACTAGAAAAGGTTGTTATATAGTTCCTGACTTCTTGCTAGCTAATTGAAATCGAGTTTGAATGACAAAAGATTATTTTTTCTACATAAAAAAATAATTAGAGTGGCTCACAAATAAGCGCGGGAGCTTTCTAAATTCTACACCTATGGTCTATCTTACCAACGGACCACAAGTCTTCATTTTTTAAGTCTTCGTCCAAATTATGTCTATTCGCATGGTGGAATTCCAGAACTAAGCCTTAGGTAATAGAAGGCAAGAATAAATATCCAAGTTGTTGAAAACTCTCATTTTGAAGAAGCAGCATTTATGATTTAACGCATATTGTCTTGAAGCAATATCTAAGGAAAACAACTATGGAATACATAACATGAATTTCATAATTCACCAATGTTATTCATCTTGCATTATAAATTTATAATTTAACAACAATCAATAAATAATAAAATAATTAATAATTTCTTTTGAAAAGTGTATATTAAAATGCTCGCGCAAACTTTTAATGACCACTTTTTGTATTACGCAAACTTTTAATCTTCTAATCTATTTTACGAAATGTTCATCATATATGTATAATTAAAGTTATTCATTGTGATTGTACCCAAATAAAAAAAGTTATTCGGTGAGATTGGTTTTAATTTATAAAGTACAATCATAGTAATAACTTTTTACAGAAAAAAAAAGTGTATCTTTAGATTAAAAGTCTACGTTAATTAATTTATAGGTGTTTTGGACCTCTTAAATATATCTTAAAATAAAAGTATAAAATACTTTTCAAACAAATAAGAATAAGGTCAGGATTCTCTTATGTTACTCACTAATATGAGAGGGTCATGTTAGAGAGAGAAAGATATAAAAACAAAATTAATGAACTCTAAACAAATATTGATGGGTTCTACCATGATCATCTCATTTTGTTTTGTGTCTTTCTCTTTTTAATATGACTTCTCATGTTAATGAGTAACATTAGAGGATTCTTATCCATAAAAATATTCATGTACCATTTGATCACATATACTCACAGTTGTTAATATTTGCTTAAATTAAGCCATCAAGATTATAATTATGAATGTGAAAGTTGAATATATGTGAAATATTAAATTAATCTACTAGTGTATTTTAAATTAAAAATATAAAATAATTTTCAAACAAATAAAAATGTACACTTACCATTGGATCATATATACTTACAGTTGTTTAGATTTTCTAAACTTAAGCCTTCAGTATTAACATGATGATTATGTAATGTAAGAGTTGAAAGATTGAAACATCATATTATGTTATTATACAAATCATATTATGTTATATGTTATTATAAAGCTAATATTTATTTATAGTCTCTGAAATAATTTTAAAATAAAAAATTACTAAAATTAAATTCATATTTTCTTAATATATTAACTTTCTTTATATTAAATATTTTAAAATTTTAATTTTTTTTACACATACCAAAACACAGTTGCAAATACTAATTTCAATAATTAGTGAAAATTAATTTTTAATGACTGTCAGACTCACAATCTACATTTCCTAGAGCCGTCCACTTTGTATAAGTTTTTGTGATCATATATACTTTTGTAAATCATGTACCACTGATCATATATGCTTACAGTTGTTAATATTTTGTAAATCAAGCCATCAAGATTATAATTATGTAATGTGAGAGTTTATTATAAATGAAATGTTAATTTAATCTACTAGTGTATTTTAAATTAAAAATAGGAAATACTTTTCAAACAAATAAAAATGTACACTTACCATTTGATCATATATTTGTTTAGATTTTATAAAATCAAGCTTTCAATATTAACATGATGATTATCTAATGCGTGAGTTGAGAAGATCGAAACATCATATTATGTTATATATTATTATAAAGTTAATATTTATTTATAGTCTTGAGTATAATTTTAAAATAATAATTTTTTTTAAAAAAATAAATTCATATTCTCTTGATCTTTCTAAATGTATGAACTTATATATATATATATATATATATTACATATAATAATTTTTTAAAAAAATATTTAAAATATTTAATTTTGTACTCATACTAGGAGGCAATTGCCACTGCTAATTTCAATTATTAGAGGAAATTGATCTTTAGTGACTGTCAAACTCACAATCCACATCTCCTAGTGCCGTCCACTTTGTGTAAGACTTCATGATGGAACACACATATGTTGAATAATGATATATGGACATCAATTATGGAATATTGCTAAGTCTAATTTTGAGATGCCTTTTTCCTATCTCCATTTTGGTTGTTTATTTGTTTTTTCATCAATTTTTTTTTTCTTTTTCAAAAAATAAATTGGCCAGTGTGTATATCTTTGATAAGTGTAATAACGTTTGAGTTTGGATTGATTTGCTTGAGTGGAAAAATTATGCAACCCGAACCAATAAATTTTTTTATAATCGGAATCGACTGATTTGGTTTGATTTTGATTTAAGAACCAAACCAAATTCATTACAATTGGTTTGATTTGGTCCAATTGATTTTTGGACAAACACTTTTTTATTAAAAAAATTCATGCACAACTTTACTTTTTATATCCATGGCCCAATAAATAATAAATTAACCTAAAATTCTTAATAAAAATATCATTAAATAGTTATAAAACTATAAATTGACTTAAAAGTTTTCATAGAAACAACAATAAATTGAAATCTAATTATCTATAGATACGTAAATATATATATATATATAATACATATATAATTGTATAAGTTTAGTTTGATTTGATTTAGTTTCATAAATAAAAATTTGAAATTGAACTGAACCAATTGGTTTTCATAAAAAGAAAATCAAACAAAACTAAAATTAATTAATTTTTTTTTCAATTTTTGATTTTTTGGTTTGGTTTATTTGGCTTATGTTGGTTTGGTTTGCTTATAAATACTCCTAAGATTTAGTAGATTTTAATTAATTGGTTTAGTGCATGTATGAATTAATTGGTTTATTTTACATTTTTAAAAGTTAAAAGCTCTCTTAAATATTTTAATTATGATTTTTTATTAAAATCAAAATTAGCTAATCCAAGCACACAATTTCAAATTGAACAACAATGAATATATGATCAAATAATTAACAATTGATTTTAAAAAATGTATATTGTCAATAATTTTAAGATATATTAGGGCTAAAAATCCATTTATTTAAAATTTAATGACCACGATTTGTGTTATGTAAACTTGTAATATGAAAGTGTATTTTATGCTTTCTATTTTCAATGTTCACAGAAGTAACATTGAATCATGTGTTCAGTAAGAGAGAGTTACAAGAATTTTATGTTTATGTCAAACAACGCCTTTCTTTGAATTTATCGTAGAAATAAAAGACTTAACGTTATAACCCAATGTTATGTTTCTCACCAATATTTTTGAGTGATTTACTTGTTTTAGTGTAATTTTAGAAACTATTTAGGTAAAAAATTTAAATTGTTTTTCAAATTATGTTAGTTTTTGTCATGTATGGCAATTTTTTTTTTCTTTTCACACGTATCATTTGTCTTCTAATAAAATAAGAGTTTCTTCATTCTGAAAATCGAAGTTTTATCCATGGCAGATTGTTGTAGATCAAGGAATTGCATGAGAGTGGGAAATCACAAAATGAGTATGAGCGAGATTCATCATATAATCAAATAATTAGTAATTTCTTTTGATATATGTATATTAACATTAATTTTAAAATTTATTGAGATAAAATCCTTACATTCGTATAAAATTTAATATCCATGATTTGTATTATGCAAACTTTTAATCTAATAATGCATTTTATGATAAGTTTATCATATATATATAAAGTTATTCATTATTGTAAGATTGATTTTGATTTAAAACTTTATATTATTAATATACACATAAAATTTGTATTATCCTTTTACCAAACGGGAACATTTTTCATGAATATCATGTTTTCAGTAGTGATGATGACGAAGATGCAGCTATGGGAGAATATATTAGAGAATCCATATGAAATATTATTTGACGGATGATACAACTTGAATTTATGTTTTTGCACTATATTTGACATTGGAATTTATAATAAATACTTATTTGTTTGTTTTCAATTTATATGATGATAATAATAATATTAAATATGGTAATTTGTTATTATTGTTAAAGTTTTGTTGACTTAGATATACCAAAGAGAAAGAATTGTGCTACTTCTGGTTCATCTTTATTTGAACACGTGCCGTGGATGATTTTTTTTTGGTAAATTAGGATATTTTTCGCGAAAAATTAATTTCACAAGATACGGTTAGACGTATAAAATGAAAATATTTTTTAATTATGTTTTTTTTATACACATCATCCTAAAAATCGAATTTAATATATGATATTTAAGGTGTCTAAATCTCTTCTACTTATACTAATGTAAGTTAGTGCTGTGATGTTTTGATTGATGCATTCTTGCATCAGCTATACTTGTGAAATAAAGTGAATAGAAACTTTTCATCAACCGCATATGAAAACATATTAAAAGAGCTAAGGTCATGACTCAATGATAAACCACTGGATAAGGAAAAGATTAAGAATCGCATAAGGTATATTAAGAGTAAGTTCTCAAGCTGTTGTGATTTATTTAAGATCATGGTCTAATATGTGGTTTTGCTTGGAGTTCATTTACTAATATGTGGAGTGAATAACCTAAAGTTTGGGGGAAATTAATCGAGGTATTATTTGCTTTTAACATAGTTTTCGTTTATATATGAATGTTTTAAACATGAAAAGAAAGCAAACTTAAATTTTTGTTTTATTGGGCTAAACCTGAGGTTGCTAAATAAGTCAATGCCACATTATGATAAATTGGTGGAATTGTATGGATAAGATAAAGCCACGGGAGAAGCAGGTCAAATTACAGGTGAAATAAGAGAACCAAGAATACTTGGGTGCACCAAATTGCAATTATCTAATTAATTCAATAGTTTATAGTAAATAATAAATTTAATTTTGATTCATTATTCATTTAAAAAAATTATTATATTATCATCAAATAATATATTATCACATTCCTAAATGAGTTTAATTATGATAACAACTGTTTAAAAGGTTAAACTTTTTAAATAATGTAACAATATATAATTAGACAATAATATAAAAAGTTTACACTAGTAATGTATCAAAATTAAACTCTAAATATTAATACGTTGATTCACCTAAATTGAGACAGTATAAAATATTTTTTTCTATTTTAGTTGTGTAATTGAACATCTTTTTACGTTAGTAAAATTGAATAATATTGATTCAAAATTTTTTAATTTGATTTTTGTTGGTGATCCTTATTGATAAATCATATGTAAATATCACTGTAAGTCCTCATGATACGTATGGTATACCCTAACCTTAAAACGCAGCAACTTTTCCCTTAAACTTTTGGGAGAAAGACACTTTAGTGTGGCTTAAGAGGAAAATATTTTATTTTTGTTTATGGATTGAATTGATCAAGTATTAAACAACTTTAACTAATAATTTAATTATAGTTAATCACATATTAAATATTAAAATAAAAATAAATTATTAATTAATTATATATAAATTATTAATTAATTTAATTTAATACTTAATTAATTTAATTCATCAATCAAAATAAAATATTTTTTTCTAACCACATGAAAGTGCCTTTATCCCTCAACATTTTAGCAAAAAAACCAAAAACAAAACTTTAATGTGTAGTATTCACTCGCATAGAAGTAAAAATAAGTCATGTACCAAAAAAAAAAAAAAAAGTCAAACAACCTATCAAATCTCTTTATTTGTTTAGCCACTTTATTATTTTAAATAAAGATAATAAAATAAAATAATTAAAATAAATGAATTTAATTTATATACATGCCAAACATAAAAATTAATTTATAAATTAATTCAAATTATATTTTATATAATAAAATACCTAAAAGTTAATTTCTAAATCAAATTAATTCAATTAAAATGCAATCAAATCACTTTTTATTTTTTAATAATTCGAAATTCACTAGAGAAAGCAGGGGCCACTGTAGAAATTCAAATAGTCTCACTTAGCTTAACTTGGTTGCTTCCCCTTGTGTTGTTGTGCAGGTTGCAGAGAGAAAGCAAAGGGGTCTCGGAAGCTCTGCCAAAGTCCAAGGTTGGTCATTCTGCAACCCTAATTTCCCAAATTTCAGTTCTTTTCCCCTTCCAGATCATAGTTCAGTTAATATATGTGGTGGGTTTTGACCAAAATTTGGTAAATTTTACTGACCGATTCATAATTTTCAAGATTTATTTTTTGAGGTGGAAATGAAAATAGAATTACAAGATCATAAAAGGGTTTTTTTTTTCTAAAAAAAAAAAATTCAATACTTGTACTTGATGATGATCCATTTGAGGTTTAGATTTGTGGACACTCTGTGATTTTGGGATCTGTGGCTTTTGCTCTAACTTTTTGAGTTTCTAACATGTGAATGTTTTCTTCAAAAATGCATGAAATTGTATACATGGGCATGTCTAAAAAGAGTGGCTATACATTTCTAGAGGGAATAAGGAATACTATTTTAACCCATCATATTTCATCCTTAAATGCGTTTCTTTGATATTCTCTGAAGCATGAGGAACAACACTTCTTCTGGGAATATCAAAAGTTTCTCCTTTTCTGTGTTTTCTATTTCCACATTTTACATAAGGAAAAAAGTTACTTAGCACTCTGTTCCAATCTTGTATTGATTTTAACTCCTTTTACTAGCCTCCATATTTTCTGAAAAAAAGAAATATAGGCTCACTTTCAAGCTTCCTTTGATGTATGCAGCTTTCATGGTTTTCTCTGCTCTGGTGTTTGTCAAAATAACTATGCAGCTTTGGTTGTAAAGTCGTTGGTGTTAAATTCCGTATCTATGCTTGAAAGCCAAGTCTAAGATAGTAAGATGGAGCCCCTCTGGGAACTTTTATATTTGCTGGAGCCTGCGCCCATCACACTTATCATTACAGCTGTAGCTGTGACATTTGGATCTGCATTTCGAGCTTTAAATTATGGGAAAGAAATGGAACGTAACCGTGATTTTTCGGAAGCAACCATTACATTGGATAGTTCCCAAGCATTAATGATACCAGTAATGAGCTCTTTTAGCCTGCTTTTGATGTTCTACTTGTTCTCATCTGTCTCCCAGCTTCTGACAGCATTCACTGCCATTGCTGCCGTATCATCCCTTTTCTTCTGCTTGTTTCCTTATGTTGCCTATGTGAAGTCACACTATGGTTTAGCTGATCCATTTGTTTCATGCTGTTGCTCAAAATCATTTACGCGAATCCAAGGACTGCTATTGTTAGCGTGCTCTAGCATGGTGGCTGCTTGGCTTGTTTCTGGTCATTGGATACTGAACAATTTATTAGGCATATCTATATGCATTGCATTTGTAAGCCATGTGCGTCTTCCGAACATCAAAATATGTGCTACGCTCCTTCTTTGTCTATTTGTATATGACACTTTCTGGGTTTTCTTCTCTGAAAGATTTTTTGGGGCAAATGTCATGGTATCAGTGGCAATGCAGCAAGCCTCAAACCCTGTGCACACAGTTGCTAATAGTTTAAGTCTTCCTGGGTTGCAACTGATAACAAAGAAATTGGAGTTGCCTGTAAAGATTGTTTTTCCGAGAAATTTGTTGGGTGGAGTTGTTCCTGGAGAGAATGCAGCAGACTTCATGATGCTTGGTTTAGGGGACATGGTATGGCAGTCTTATTCTCTGAATGGTATTACTATATGTCGTTAACTGTTTCTAAATTTTAGAAGGTCCATGCATTTGGTTACTGTCCAAGGAAGTAGTACGTTGTATTGGATTTACTGCATGCAAAACCGTTGGAACTATGGAAGGCTGCATTTTGCTTGATTTAAATTGGTTGTGCCATTGTTAAATACTGTGCACCTGTATCTCTTGTTTTGCTGCTGGACCATGCCTTGTTATGTGTTACATTGGTTGTCATTTATTATGATTTTGATTTCCTTTATAGGGAAATCTTCTACCACTTTTATCAAGCTTGCTTAGAATTGATTATGTTCAATTGAATTTGAGTTTGAAGTGAACTCTAAAAGAAAAAACACATTTTAATACTGTTTGAGCTTGAATTTGGGTACATGAATATTCAGTTTGAAGGCTCACCAGTAGAGTTCGAATATAAAATTTTTATTTATTTGTTTATAAACTTTTATTGTTATTTTATAAAATTATAATCTTACTGTTAGATTATATAGAAGAATAAAATTAGTTGTATATAGCTAAAAGCCACTTCTCCTTTTCCCTTTTTCAGAAGCTAGGGATCATTAACTTCCAAAAAAAGTAGTAACTAGGCTTTTTTTTAACTTCAACTTTTTTGTTTTAAAGGTGCCTCCAAACACTTAAAAACTTGTAGAAGTACGTTAAAAAAATTAGAAAAATAAAAAATTCCTTTTGTTTTAAAAAAGAAAATTGCTTTTTTTTTTTAATAAAAAAAATCCAATCCAAATGCACTAATAATCATATAAGATAAGGTTATATATAATGCTAACATGAATTATGTAGATACTAGTTATATATAATCATATACAAGTTTATCAACTTTGAGAAGTCTTGTTTCTTCAAAATTTGTGTTTGGCTTTCTATATTTTTCTTCTTTTCTTTTTTGCAGGCTATCCCAGCCATGCTCCTGGCTTTAGTCCTCTGCTTTGATCATCGAAAGAGCAGGGATACAATAAATCTCTTTGAGTTACGTTCCTCAAAGGGGCACAAATACATATGGTATGCTCTACCTGGGTATGCAATTGGCCTGGTAACTGCTTTGGCAGCTGGTGTCTTGACTCACTCCCCTCAACCTGCTCTACTTTATCTGGTACTTCTGTTTTCTCTACTTCTTCCTCTCATTATACCGTGCTTATTGCCTTTATTTCTTCACAACTTCTTTTAAATATTTATTCCATAACTTTTATTCTTACTATCATATTTTATTTATATATTGACAAATCTTATTTTGCATAACATATAAATGCATACAATTCATGATGACCGCTTAATCTATATAATTTTAACTTAGTTATTTCTCTTTTCAGTCTAAAAGCACAGTATACCGACTTGAAGAATTACCATTTAGCTATTCAAACTGAACATGCTGACTTTGACTCACTTGAGTATATGGCTAAATAAGTCAATATTTGTTATTTTTGTTGTATTAGGACCGGAGATCTATTCATTCATTGTCCATGTGAAGTGTTCATTGGCCTATTGATGGTTCTTACAAACTTGTTCCTTAGTCTCCCTCCCCTCCCTTTGGTTCATTGGCATATGTAGCTTTCATGTTGATGTCCTTTGGGTATAACTTCTTCTGCTGCTCTTGTAATGCAGGAGCAAAGCTCCTTTCCTTTTTGTTTTATGGGTTATTTTCTTGTTTTTCTTTCTTTTATTTTTTAACTAGTTCTTAATGCATTAAGTAGTCACATGACTAGCATCAGATAGTTCTAAAGGAAATTTTATTATACCAAAAAATTTAAATTACTCTTGCACACGGCATCTTTATGCTCTCATGTATTATGAGGTTTCCAAGACATAACTGTTTCACCTGTGCCTCTAACATTGTTCCCTGTCTTGGCTTATGTAGGTACCTTCTACTTTGGGACCTGTAATTGTGATCTCTTGGATAAAAAAGGAGCTACTGGAGTTGTGGGAAGGAACCATGCCAAATCTCAATGATAAAGCTCACCAAATAGAAGTCTAATCTATTATCTTGGTGGCTAAGCACCTAACTGGTGTTTTATAGCGAAACAGAAGGGAAAGAAGTTTTCATGAACTCCTCATGACTTCCAAGTCCCAAGTGTCACGATTCAAATTAGAGGGTCTGACCGGCGCTTAGGAAGGACTAGCCAACCTAGCAAGCTTAACGGATCACAGACTATAATAAGACAATATGCTAAATCTATCGAAATTTTAACAGAGTAACGCTTAAAAATTTGACATCTCAATTTAATAACAACTCACAACTTGTACAATCACAAGTCTAGATATACATAACTCCAACAAGATCAGACAAAATACAGTGGAAGCTAGATCATGCCTGTAGAATAATGGAGCATATCTAAGATAATTACATATCAAATATGTACAAGAAACTAAATGACAGGAACAAAACAGACATGCCCACACGGACAAGGTGTTGGGCTCACCAAAACAACCAACGTCTAGTTAGTGGAAAAACCCGTACCTGGCTCAGTATTTGTATCTGAAATACATATAAAATAGATGAGTGAGTCATATGACCTAGTGAGAGATAACATAAGCTATAATGAAATGGGGATAAGTTTTTCATTGAAATTGCATTCTTATATTGAAATATATACGTTATTTCAAATAATCATAACAAAACTAATAAGTAAGTAAATCTTGAAATACCAAATTTCATATTTATCAATAATCAAATATCCAATTGCCAAATATCGTATGGGAGGTCTCTAATATAGAATTAAACAGAAATCTCACTGACAAACACATAGTTCGAAGGTTCGACAAATGCCCACCAACAGAGCACAGGGGTCAAATCCACCTGTTAAGTCAAACAGATCCGATCGTGTAGGCCAACACGTCGGGCTAGCAACACCCCTACTAGCTGAGGTTCAGACCAAGGTGCACCAAGGCTAACGTCTACTGCCGTTAGCTATAGTATTCTATCAAAGTTTCCTCCCAACAAAAACATAATGATACAAATCTAGATTTACATACATTCATAGTCCAAAACAATTTATCGAAGTATATTCAAAAATCATGGAAAATGATAAACATTTATACCAAACATCTATCAACATGTCAAATGAAAGGCTTTTCAAATACTTGTCCCAAACTTTCTTATATTCAACAACAAATAAGGTAACTGATTTTGTAAAGTCTTTCAACAAGAAACTTTAAAAATCAATATACAAAACATTTTATAAATCATGTTATCAACTCACTCAAAGGGCGAGACTCATCGAATCCAAAAGCTATGTGTCACGGACTAGTAGGACGATCCTCCAATAAATCTAGGCCATAACAATATAACCAAAACAACCATCAACACTTAAAACTAAGGATTCTATCTCATTTAAGCATTTTATTAAACACCTAATGAGCAATCCTTTCTTCTCAAAGCTAACACAAATTTTTTGTATTCTAACACCCTTCCCATCACTATCATTCATCCACAACAACATTAAAGCTCAACATATAGCTAAAGATACCATAGATTTCTAAAATCCCCAAATCAAACCCTAGGTTCCCATAACCCCACAAATCTTAATTCCTATATCAAAACTTGTATCCAACTACAAATAAAGAAGATATGAGCCTTATGATTACCTTTACAAACTAAGAAGATGAAGAATGAGGAGTGGGTAAGTTGAGATTCTCACCCAACAAGCAGGTCTTCCTCCTTTGGAAATCCACAAGACAAGGAGCAAGTGGTAAGGAGAGGAAAATTCTACTAGAAGCTCTAAACACTCAAGGATGAAGCAAGAACTTGAAGGAAATGAGTGATTTTTGTGGGTGAGAAGAAGAGGAAGAGAGGGAACGAAGAAAGAATGAGAGAAAAATGAGATTGGTTCTGTGAAAATTGTGTCAAACATAAGTTTATTTCGAAGTTACTAATACTGGGCGCTTAATCGCTTACTTTTGGCCGCTTAATCGGTCAATCACAGAGGAAAAACTGAGTTGCTGATATTGGGCGATTAATCGGTAAAAAACTTGGCGCTTAATCGGTGAGGTACCGATGCAAAACATAGTTGGGCGATTAATCGGTGAAAAACTGACGCTTAATCGCTCAATACATTCAGTTCCCTGTCCCACCAATAACCTTAAAACATATCTATACTTTAGGAAATACCACTCACTTATATTCAAATTTCTAACAAAATTCATTATGAATCATTTTGTAACTCATAGAACTAATGGATGATAAAAATGGCTCACATGGTAATCCTAAGTGTTCATGATCACAAATGAATGACTGTATGCAAGACTAGGATATTACACCAAGGCCATGAAGAAGTTGTCTTTTGCAGTTAATGGTTGGGTAACTAGCTTTGCTAAGAGTACTTAGAAAACCCATCAGTGCATAGCTCGGGTTAAATGAAAACCAAAGAGATCCGAAGTAAGAAAGAATTTGTGTTCGCGCAGTTTCCTTTGCTATGTGCTTATTTTGGAAGTTTGCCTGTTCATTTGGGACGTAAAAGCATAGGTGCTGCCTGCTACTCCTAGTTTGGGGGAGCGCGCGTATTGTCATGTATATCTTTCTTAAAATCTATCTTAAAAAGCTTTGGATAATTTATAGCATAATATAATTTATGAAGTAATTTAAGATGCTTTTAAAGGCAGTTTGACTACACTTTGTGGAAATGATCCTTGACCATGGTTGTGCAACGATCATCTGAAATAGGTAGATAAGTAATATTGATCAAGAAAAGTTTTACAATATTCAAGTGAAGGTTAGAGCTTTTCACACGCCAAATGCTTAGGGTCAATAACATGATTCAGTCATACAGTTTCTAATGCAACAAAAACCTACACCTAAAAAACATATAGCCGTGACTATACCTCAAGTTGGAAGAATCGTAGCTCCACTTGAGCAAGAGACTAGAGTTTCCAGCTGCATACCACTCCAAAGAAGATTGCAGAGATAGTGGAGGGGGAGTGAATCAGAAATGTGATCTGCTGCAAAATTGATTCCTTCCAACTAAACTAGTCTTGTATATCATATGTACCTATTGGATCAACTTTAAATAATCATAAAGCAGAGTTTGAAGCCTGGTTGCATTCCTGCGTTCCAAAGAAGAAATTACAATTAGAGTTAGTATTGAGAATTATTGCCAGTGTTAATCTACTTATGTGTCATGGATTGATTCCCCATCAATATTAAGTTTAAACCGATTATGCTGAAGAGGTTCCCATTTGACTTACGAGAAAGTGGTTTGAAGGGGAGAGTGGGGTAGGTAAGAGAGAGAGAGAGAGAGAGAGGGGGGGGGGGTTAAGGGTGGTTTAAGATAATTAGCATATGCATAATGCATTGTATAATACAGCCCCACCTATATTGCAAATTTTGTTCATTCTGGCCTGACAAAGGTAAAACTTTGTACGCATGGTTGTATACGGGATATTGAAATCTTGGCTTCTCTTAATCGTCTTCTAGGATCAACATAATTTACCTTGTTTACTAGGCCTTATGTATAACGGGTTGCTAATGAAAATAAAAAACCAAATCACCAGATAGGGCTGGGAACTTGTATATGGTTGTGTAATTTGACCCTAAAAAAAGAAGAGGGATTGCTGCATTTCTATCACGAGTGTGTTAGTGCTAATATAACTAATGCAATTGTCATGTGAGATTAGTTCACTTGGTAAGAGATATTTAATGTTATTGTCAAGTGTAAGATTTAATCTTTAGCGAACACATCCCTTTCTTCTTTCTTTTCCTCTCTATTGAGACTTCCTTTAAGAGTTGCCCCTAAGTCTTATCCTAGAGGTGGGGCCTCCACTGACCTCAACGGGTCAAGTACTAAAAAGAAAAAGAAAAGATCTAATGCAATTTGCTTGGAATTTCTATCAATTGGTTTTGAGCACTATCACAAATGCTACTAATACTACTATATTTATATACAAATAAAAGACAACTTTCACTGCCACATCAGTTTGCAAAATATAGAATAGAATTCGAGTTTCCTTCAAAAAAAATCAGCTGCCAACAAGTTAAGAAGATGAACTCTGTATTTTGGCAATTTTTCTAATTATGGGGGCAATTTACTGTTATTAAATGACTGTATTGGGATTAAATAGCTCAAAGTTACGTTCTCCTAAATTGCTCAGCCCATTTTCTGTTTACTAAAGAAATATTTCCACTCTTATTTTAATATTACATAAACGAAGAGAATGGGGAAAAATTATAAATTCACTCATTTGTTTTATGGAAATGACACTATATAATTTTTATAATTTAATAGTAGTAGAATTCTTGCTGTTATTTTTTCTTTGCTTTCTCCTCATTTTTAAGAAAGATTTATTTTAGTGACCACTAATAAAAATGTTCTTCTCATCTTACTCTATTTCCATAATGCTTCTAACTTTTCAAAATAGAGTATTGTGACTTATATCTATCTGTTGTCTAATGTTTGTCCTCAAGGATGATTTTGGATGCTTCTCCTACAAACATCCTATCCTAGGTTTGTTCTACGATTTGTACGACAATTGGGTTTGTGGCTTTCTACATTATTGTGTGAAAATGAAATGTCTAACAACTATGTCTATGTGATATTACAGAGCTATATAATACCAATTGTTATAAAACTATTAAGAAATGAGAAATAATAATTGGTAACGAGGATTGCATCACTACATTAATCAATTATATTATATTTGAGAATTCTAGATGCCCAACTATGTACTATGTAAATCTAAAGGTACCATCGTTTGTAATTTTGTACCAATTTACATTGTTTTGCAGTCATATATCATCATTTCAATTAGGTATAAACAATAACATTTAATTTAAACTTATATTTAGGTGTAAAACTATTTTACACGGTCGTTAAATTATTTATTATTATATTATTAAATGAATTTAATTTTAATAATAATTATTTAATATATTAAACTCTAATCTAATAGTATATAATTAAATAATAATATAAAAAATCATGTATTATAATATTATTAAAATAATTTACTTTTTTACATAATTATTGTTATAATCAAACTTTTTTTCATGATATAATAATGTATAATTATATATATATATATATATATATATATATATATAAATTAGGTGGCTTGATTGCCTTGCCTTACTCAAATGGACAAAAGACCATCAATGTTGCTGGTGTCATAACTTCGAGCAACTTCATTAATTAAATGCATTCCGTGGTGTGATTTATGAACAGAACACCAAGATTTGCCAATTTCTTTTGTGCTGAAATGTTCATGCGCGGCTCCCATATACTTTTTGACAATCATGCAACAACAATAGAAGCAGTGCAGTTAGTATCAGATTTATGGTGATCGACCTTAAATCGAAGAAGTTTAGCATTCTATAAATACTAACTGCTTCTAGTCACTTGAAGCAATACTCGAGAAGAACTAATATTTTGTATTAGTTAACATATTTTCTTTGTAAATTTTCTTTGAGTGATGAGTTTATACCCACGGTAAAAAATACAGCAAGATATTTGTTGACTGAAATTTTGGTTTGAGTGAAGTGAGATTTTTTTGTATACATCATATTTTTATAATAAAATTTGGCTGTCGCTTTTGCTTATGGATGTAGAGTATAAGCTGGATCATATAAAAAATTTTTATGTCAATTATTCTTACACGTTATTTATTGTCCTGAGCTCACCATCTTCCAGCAAGTTTTATATTTAAAATGTTTCAGACTTAAATGCTATATAGAATGCTAACCTTTTCACTTATCTTTAGTTTGGACTTTGGAACCAAATTGAGAAAGTGGAAAAAGAAAGTTATATTTGGGAGGTCACTTGTCGGATTGTATTCTTATAGTTTGTCACTTGTGACACTTCTTCTCTGCAGTAACCCACCACATCTTATAGCCATGTAAGTAGATCAATAAGTGTTGGAGTAGTGATAAGTGAATTACACTTATAAAATTAGGATACAAATTTAAATTTTAGAGTATGCACTTGTTAGGAGGGTTTTCTGTATTAAGCAATCACGACAATGTCTAAAGAAAATTAGTTTTTTAATATCATGTGGGGATACATGAAAAATAAAAAATAAAGACAATGTAAGTAGGACAGTGTCACAGTAAATGCCTCTAGCATGCCCCTTTAGTACGTATAGCCGATGTTATAAAAATCGGATCAGACCGGCCAGTGGATTGGTAAACCGGCCAAGTGACTGGTCAGAGTGACTAGTTGGATCGAGTATGTCTCAGAACCGATCCGACTAGGTCCGACCCAACCGGTTTTGAATGAAAACCGGTGACCTGGTTGGTTGAACCGGAACCGGCCGGGTCACTAAATTAAAAAAAAAACTTTTAAACTTTGAAAAATCATAATTTTTGACTCGTTTGTTCGATTTAGACTAATTATATGTCCATTTCATATAACTTTTTGAGATCTACACCATGGTAGTCATATTTTTTTCAAAATAAATATATTTTAGTTATTTATAATGATAAATATCATCATATGTAGTGTGTATTTATATATATATGTATGTATTTACATATTTATTTAGTTTTATGCGGTTCGATCAGTGACTCACTGGTTGAACCAGTGACCCAGTGACCCAGTACCTTGACCGAGTCGACTACCGGTCCGATTTTTATAACTATGCGTATAGCCATGCCACCAACTGCTGCTGCTTTATTTTACAGTCAGGCATGTGCATAAGCTAGCTATGTGCTACAACCGCACCACAAGGGTTCGTTTGGATAAGTTAAAAAAAATAACTCTTTTTATAGACTTTTTTTTTTAAAAAAAAGTTATTTTGCATTTGGATGTATTATTGTAAAATATTTTTAAGTAATAAAATGATTTGTAAGTTTGTTTGGATAAAAAAGACCAAAATAGCTTTTTTATTGTAAAATTACTAAAAATGTAAAATATCTAAAATAATGGAGGTAGGGTTTACAAGAAGAAAAAAAATAAAAGACAAGAGATGTAATTTTTAATAAAAGCAAATGATATTTTTGTCAATAAATTATATTAAAAACCACTTCTTCTTTTTTCAGAAGCTGGAATCACTAACTTCTAAAAAAAAGTGATAATTAAACTTTTTTTTTAACTTTTATTTTTTTTAAAAGTTTCATCTAAACATACATAAAAATTTATAAAAGTACTTTTCTTTAAAAAAAATGTTTTATTTAAAAAAAAAATCTATCCAAATATCCTCAAAGTACATGATAAACATATTTTATATGCATAATTTAGCACCTCTCATTAGTCTATTCTTATGAAATTATTGCATATATGAAGTGAAAATTGCATAATTCCTCATTTATTGATTATGTTGTTACAAATTGAGCAGAACACCCGAAGGACTATTCAAAGCAGTTGTTGAATCAAAATATCATGAACTTGAATGTTGATATCAATATAGCTCAAACAAAAGAGAAATGAAGACCTAAACTCAGTGAATTTTGGGTTACATCAAATTCAGGACAAATCAGAAAATTCTTGCTCAAACCTATACTCGGTTATTTAGTAATTTCTCAAGATCTAACCGTTGGATGTAGCTAAAATTTTGATATGTCATTCATGACATCATTCTCTATAACTTTCCCATAAATGAAGATTTCCAGATTAGCACCGGAAGTGGGTCAAAATTAGGCAACAAGTTGGTGGCTGTCATTATTAATATAATCTGAGTAGTTTCGGCAAAATGGTCAGAACTCAAGATCCAACCGTTAGATCTGGCTGAATTTTTGACATGTTCTTCACGACTGCATGTGCTACAACTTTCATGAAGAGAAGATTTCCAAATTATGACGGGAGTAATGACGAATTTGATAATCTTCGAAGCTGAAATTTCAACCCATGTGCAAAGAGATTTGACAAAATTGTAATTGAATAGTTCTAGCCTTTGCCTATAAAAGGAAGGCATTTGCCACACTTAAGGGCATCCCATTTCTGAATTCTCTCATTGTAGTTTGAGTTAGGGGTGAAACTTTGATAAATTGTGAGATTTATACTTTGATTTCAAGGTTAGATCTTCCAATTTGTTTAAAGGAAATCCCAAAGCTCTTGTAGTTTGTATAATATAATCTTCATCTTATTCAAGTTTCTTCATCTTGATGTCTAGTTAATGTTCTTCCTAGAGTTAGGGGTGAAGCTTTCATAAATTGTGAGATTTATACTTTGATTTCAAGGTTAGATCTTCCAATTTGTTTAAAGTAAATCCCGAAACTCTAGCCCGTTGTGTTCTTGTTAATACCAACAACCACTTTCATTTCTATCATGCTTTTCACTTGTTCTTTTGTTTCCTTTAATATAATGAGTAGCTAAATTTCTATACTAGGATTGCAATTTGAATTCACACGTAATTTGATTCGTTTATCATATCCAAGAGTAGGTTGATTATCTTGAATTGTTTATCTTACTTGTTCTTAATGCTTTTAATTAATTGGCCATTAATTGAATTGAATTGATAAACCTTAAGCAACTTGACAAAGGGATTTTGGTTTTAGATCTAAGTAAGATAACATATGATCTTTGTGCGAAAGCCTTGAGTTCATATAGGATAGGCATATACCTATATGACATATGTAACCATTAATGAAATCGGAACTTAATGAATTCTTGATTATTTGATAGACATAGACATATAGTTTATCATTAATTAAGAATATTTCTATTTGACCATCGAAAGAGGCTTATAGATAAGTTAAGGATTTCTAGTTAACAATTCAGATAATTAATTAATCTTAGATAGAAGTAAAAGAATCAAGTAAAGTGTGAGGAATAATTGCAATCCTAGGCTTTGATAAATTTGATCATTAAATTCTTCTTCTTGTTTACTTTAAATTTTAATCTTTCATAACACTTCCTTTTATTAAGTTGTTTAAATAAGATTGAGTTTTGTAAACTTTTAATAGATAGTTAAATTTAGAATTAATTCCTATGGGTTCGACACTTTCTTACTATTATATTACTTAATTTGCGATAACGTATACTTGCGTTCTAATTTATCACATCAGTACACTTGACACTAATCAACCCCTAATATCTTTGGATTATTATTATCAATATATATATATATATATATCTTTGGATTATTATGAATGATTGAATGCACAATAACTATTTCACAATGATAATGTACATTATCATTAAAGTGGAGCCACGTCGTATAAAAGCAATTTGACTATATTGCTCGTCCCTATCGGCTTACAATATCCTTCGTTGCTTACTTCGTTATTATTTTATTTTTTTTTAGAGTTGTTATAATATCTTAATAATTTTATATTTAAAATAAATTATTAATTATTAATTTTATAATAAATATTAAAAAATTTATTAAATATAAATAATAAATAATAAATACTTAACAACTTACTTTAAATATTAATATTTAAAAATAAATAAATATTAAAATAATCATCCTTCTCTCTTACTAAAAAGATTCAAAAGAAAGTCACACCAACTCTATCTCTCTCATACTGGGATATGAATTTTAGAATATTCAGTATCTAATCAGTAATCATATTTACAGATCCATTAATTTATATCTAGTTGACTTTGACTTCCTGTTGAGATTTTTTTTTTTTATCAATTAATGTTTTTGTTGCTAATTAATTGGTGCACATTTCCATTATCAGAAAACCCGTCTTGCTCAGGGTAGAAAAAAAAATTCTTGTGATGAGGGCAATCGTTTATTTATGAATAAATTGTTTAATTAACTAAATAGTTTATTTGCAAAAGATTTGTATGATCTAGATGTTTATGTCACTAATGACCCATTAAACCATCAAAAAGTATTTTGTCGACGATAATCAAACATACGTTTATATATCTTAATCATCTTCCTCTCTGTTTTCTTTTTTAACCTTTTCTCTTTCTTTGTTCTTTTCACCTTATGAATCTGCAATATATCCATAAAATAATCATTCTCTCGCATCTCACAAGTAAACATTATCCGTCATCAAACAAAAACTACTGACTTATTAGCTATGATTTTTTTTTTCTGTTTTGTTTTTTTATTATAAAAAAGATCTAAGACTTAAGGAGAGAAAAAATAAGCTAAAGTGGAAATAAAGTAGCTTCAGTGAGATTTCCAAGATTAAGTAATTCTCAAGTCTTTTTATTTCTTGGCCAATTTTAATTTTAATTTTTCTGTTAAAAATAATTTGGTATCCCTTAAAAATGAAAAAAAAAAAATTGAAATAAATTTTATATAAAAAATTGTATGAAAAAATTTGAGGGTATACCAAAACTTTTATTAGTATAATTAACTTAATTAGTATCATTATCACCTACTTTAATTGAACATGTATATTTGTGGAGAACCAAAGTCTACAAGGATGGAATGATAATAATTAAGTAACAATTTTACTGTAAAGTAAAAGGTAGATTAACAAAAGGAAATGAATTCTACTTTCTAGTTTTGTCCGACTAAAGGGAAAATTGTAAGATAAAATGTCACAGTTCGATCTGATTCTTTAATTGCATTTAGGTTTTGTTAAAGTAAGATATTGCCTAATAGCCAACAATTCCTCTCCTAATACTTATCTCTGGCAATTTGTGTTTTTTTGAAAATTAAACTTACAGTTTGATCTGACTTTAATCCTACATGAACATTACTAAGGCAAGATGTTGGCCTCCTCCAACCAACAAAAAAATCTCTTACTATTTAATCTAGAATTTAAATTTGATTTATTATATGCTTTAGATTTCAAAATGTTCACTTTCACACAGAAGTTGCAAAAATCCCAATATGTGGCCATCACCACCAACCTAGCTTGAGCCCTGCTCCCTGCACAAAAAACAAAGCATGATTGGCAAAGAAAAGATGAGAAATGAAGTTGCAGAAGAGCACAACACAAACAAATAACTACTTCTAGAGTTACAGCAAAATATCACTATTAACATTTCTTCCAACATCTTGAATAATCTTACATAAATTTTCTTTTCTTATTTTCTCTTTACATGATCATAAGTGAATTTTTTTTACAAATTGAAGTTTATAACATGTGTAAATAGGAATGATAGACAAAGTACAAGTAAAGTGACCTAACCGAAATTTGCTTCAAAATTATACAGTTGTCAAAAGAACTTTGTGTCACTCGAGCAGCCACTCATAATCAACAATAAAGTTGGCCCACCATTTTTATTTATTTTCCTCATATGTTTCCCTATCTATTGGGGTGATATGTTTGGGTGAGGAAACAAATTATCATTTGCAAGGTATAAATAAACTTCTAAGACTTTTTCTTATGTGTGAACAAAATTTCAGTAGAAGAAAAAGACAGATGATACTTGAAAAATGATGCAAATAGTAAAGAAGAAAAAGACAAGTACCTGCCCATCCTTTTGGCATTTAGTGCCAAAATGGAAAATTGTTATTAATTTTTTTCTTTGTATTTTATTTCTCCAATATTTTAATTGTCGCAAGTGGCAGTGCCAACGTAATTTTCTTCGTTACATGAAATGATTGGAAACACATCTCTGTCTTCTTCTGTAATTTTACCCATCATCCTTTATTCTATGCTGCTCTCAACTTGCTCTTCACCATCACCACAAAGTTCCAATCTTTATCACTCTGCACCCACAAATTTTCCCAGAAAATAGCACCCCTGAGAAAATGCCAGAATCCGAGAAAGAAAATCTCAACCTCCCTCCCAAGTCAAAGCCACCAGAGGAACATGGGTTTGCCATGGATTTTGATATTGACTTGGAAAGTTCATGCCCCTTGGATCATATATCTTTTGTCTCCAACCCCATGTCTCCTTTTCTCTTCTCCACCTCCTCTGACCAACCATTTTCTCCTCTCTGGGCTTTTTCTGATATTGAAGATGACAGGCATGTCAGGATTGCAGCTTCAGGTTTCTCTGATTGCCACAGATTCTTCTCTTGTATTGTATGTTTTGGTTTGTTTCAGTTTGATTGTTGACTTGGGTTTTGGAGTTTTTTTCAATCTTTGGACTTGCTTGATACCCAGTTGACTGTAACTTGAATAGCTTCCATTAAACTTGCTTTAATTGATTTGGAAAGAGGGTGGAGAATTATATTTGGGAATTTTCTAATATTAGGAATTTTACTTTGCCTATTTCTTTTTCTTAGCTTAGAGTTTATGTATATTGAAGGAAGTTTAATTTTAATTTAATTTAATTTTTATTGTTTCCCTTATTGTGCTTGCTTGAAGCTCTATTTGATTCCTGAGAATTTTGATTATAAGGCACAAATGAAATATGGATGGAGTTTCTTGGCCCATTAGTTGCAATTTCCTGTGAATTTCCAATTTTATTTTATTTTTTTATGTGTAATTTCCAAAGTTCATAAAGCTTGCTACATGTATCTGCCATCTGGGTTTAAAGATGAAATTTCTCTTATCTCCCTCTTTTAAATTGAATAGCTATACTTCATGGCTCTCATGTTTTCACTCATTTCTTTACACCTTTCATTGGCTTTCAAGCTATCTAGTATTTACAGGCCAGAGTTTTGTCCATAATTCCTTCTTCCTCGGGCTTTTGACCTGTGTATGCAAGATCTATTTATGGCGTTTGGAGTATTTATAAATTTGGAAGTTCTAGATATATTATGATGTTGAGTTCAAAGTTGTTATTACCATAACTGTAAAGTTTTCATAGTCTACTCCAATGTCATCTGGTGCTAAATATGTACTTTGTAGTTTTTCATGGCACCTGAAGTTCTTCTGACTGAAGCTTCTGCTTTCAGGAGATTCAAATACAGTAACTGAAAAACCAGTCGAAAATGATGACAACAAAAAACTTTTGTCACCCCTTGTGGCACTGCCACCAGGAGAAAATCCAGATGGATATTATCTAATCAAGGAAAGAATGACACAAGCACTCCGCTACTTCAAAGAGTTGGCTGAACATAATGTTCTGGCTCAGGTTTGGGCACCTGTGAGGGATGGGAATCGGTATGCACTTACAACTTTAGGTCAACCCTTTGTTATTGATCCACATAGTAATGGACTCCATCAGTATAGAACGGTCTCCCTGATGTATATGTTTGCTGTGGATGGGGAGAATGACGAAATCCTGGGACTTCCTGGTCGGGTTTTTCAGCAGAAATTACCAGAATGGACTCCCAATGTTCAGTATTATTCTAGTAAAGAGTATCCACGCCTAAATCATGCTCAACATTACAATGTTCGTGGATCCTTGGCTCTGCCTGTGTTTGAATCTTCAGGGCAGTCATGTGTTGGTGTACTGGAGTTGATAATGACTTCACAGAAGATTAACTATGCTCCTGAGGTTGATAAAATCTGCAAAGCCCTTGAGGTTGGGTTTCTTTCAACTTTGCTATTTATTTTAAGTTTCATGCTTTGCTCATGTTTGGTGAGTTCCATGTGATGGTTATAATAGTGTTAATATATCATTCAAGATTGATTTTGAAAGTTAACTCCCATGAGAGATATTTAACTCATGTTACTAGCATGTTGGAAAATGTATATGATTATAAACATTTTTTAGATTCCTGAGTCACCTGCTGTCAGTTTCCTTGCAGGCAGTAAATCTGAAGAGTTCAGAAATTTTAGACCATCCATACACTCAGGTGATTTTTAACTATCATACATGATGCATCCCTATGTGGTGTATTTTCTGAAAGCTAGATATTTTTGTTGTTCTATCTTATCCCTCTATTCTCACAGATATAACTTGGCAATTCTTTAAACCAGTTTTGCAATGAAGGGCGCCAGAATGCATTAGCAGAGATTTTGGAGATATTGACAGTAGTGTGCGAAACTCATAATTTACCTCTGGCCCAAACATGGGTTCCCTGTAGGCTTCGGAGTGTTTTGGCCAATGGTGGTGGTTTTCAGAAAAGTTGCTCTAGTTTTGATGGTTGTTGCATGGGGCAAGTTTGCATGTCTGCAACTGACGTAGCATTCTATGTCATCGATGCTCATAAATGGGGTTTCCATGAGGCCTGTGCTGAGCATCACTTACAACAAGGTCAAGGGGTTGCTGGGAGGGCTTTTTTGTCCCACAACTTGTGCTTCTGCGGAAATATTACCCAATTCTGCAAAACTGATTATCCTTTAGTACATTATGCTCTCATGTTTGGGTTGACCAGCTGTTTTGCAATCTGCTTACAAAGCTCTCATACTGGAAATGATGATTATGTATTAGAGTTTTTTCTGCCTTCTAGGATCACAGACTTTTATGAACAAAAGACTTTGTTGGGATCCATATTGGCAACAATGAAACAGCATTTCCAGAGTCTTAAGATTGCTTCTGGTGTTGAACTTGAGGAGGATGGTTCAATTGAAATTATAGAAGCAATAAATGAAAGAGTTCATTTGAGGCTTGAGTCTATTCCAATTACCCAATCTGCTAAATCACCACCTAGACCTGATGCCTCACCAAATATTGGGGAGGTGGTGCCACTAGATCCATCAGAACAGCAAATAATGGCGTACTTTGATGACATGAATGATGGAGGGAGTCTTGATGATAATGTAGGTGGAAGAATTGATCAGATCTCTTGCTTGGAGACTAAAACCAAAAAGAAACCCTCAGAGAGAAAACGTGGAAAAGCTGAGAAATCAATTAGTCTTGAAGTTTTGCAACGTTATTTCACTGGGAGTCTTAAGGATGCTGCAAAGAGCCTTGGCGGTATGTTCATACTCTGATTTAATAGTTATATGCGATACTTTTGTTTATCTCTATGAATGTGCAGTTTGCTCTATTACAATGAAGTGCATATGAAATATAGTTATTAGCAATGTTTCTGCTCTTGTTATCTCTATATCTGCTGCTATCTGAAAACATATAGTTATCAAAGAATATATTAATCATCCAAAACACACAAAATGTTCATTGTTTATTAGTAGTAGCTCTTTTATAGAAAAAGGCAAAAAAGTAGCAGCTCAAACATATTTTTCTTGGATATATTCTTGCCGTACAGTGTGTCCTACTACAATGAAGCGCATCTGTAGGCAGCATGGGATATCCCGTTGGCCGTCCCGAAAGATCAACAAGGTTAACCGTTCCCTGTCCAAGCTCAAGCGTGTTATTGAATCTGTCCAAGGTGCTGAAGGAGCATTTGGTTTGAATTCTCCAAGTTCACTTCCCATTGCTCTTGGTTCCTTTCCTGAGCCTTCTACTTCAAACAAGTTCAACCACCAAGCCTCATTAAGCATTAGACCATCAGAACCTCAGATGAATGAAAATGAATTGGATGCCTCTAGAGTATCAGAAACGAACACACAGCCTGGGATGGAAGATCAATTGCTAGGAGGAAGGACACAGAGTCCTGAGAAAGTGATTAATGACAAAGTTGGGTCCACTCAGGAGGTTGGTAAAGGCCCAAACAGGTCTAGAACTGGGAGTGGTTCAAGTGAAGATAGTGCAAATCCTACTCATGGTTCATGCCATGGTAGTCCCCCAAATGAAAGTTCACCTGCAAAAGATATATTTGTTACATGCAACAATGGGCAATGTGTTGTGTTAAGGGGATCACCAGAGTTGACACTGCAGCCAACTAATACACCGAACTGTGCAACTGTATACCCTATGCCTAGCAGTGTGGCAACAGAACCTCAAGAACCATTTGGAGGAATGCTAATTGAGGATGCTGGTAGTTCTAAAGACTTGAGAAATCTGTGTCCTTCAGCAGATGCCATTTTGGGGGATCAGGTTCCAGAAGCTTGTGGGACTAATCCTCCATGTTCTGATTTGGCTCCTAAGCAATGCATGGATACTCTTAATAACACACTGACACCTTTTGCAGCTCGGAAAGAGATGAAAATTGTGACTATTAAGGCAACATATAGAGAAGATATCATAAGGTTTCGGGTCTCTTTGACCTGTGGCATTGTGGAATTGAAAGAAGAAATTGCCAAAAGATTTAAACTAGAGGTGGGTACGTTTGATATCAAATACCTGGATGACGATCATGAATGGGTTTTGATAGCCTGTGATGCAGACGTGCAGGAGTGCATGGATATTTCAAGATCACCAGGCAGCAACATAATCAGGTTTTTGGTGCATGACATAGTGTCCATTCTTGAAAGCTCCTGTGAGAGCTTGGGGGAGTGAGGAGAGGCTGTATATAGTTCAAGTTTGTACTCACAATTATTTAGATTAGTGTAATCTTAAAAAGATAGTACAAAAAAGATTTTGGCATCAGATCTGCGCAAATTGTAAGAAACTTATCATTAGATTAAATTACCATTTTCTTTAATTATTGTTATCATCCAGAAGTAATTGACCATGAGAAAAAGCTAGGATTCTTTGGCGGTACACATATTATGTGATAATTCAACATAAATTGTTTATGACATTTAAAAACGTCCATATAATATGATGGATGAAGGGAAGGTTATTTTGTTACAAAAGTACATGATTTCTCATTATCAATATTAACAAATTTTGTGGACAAAACGTTTCTGACCGAGAAAAACATTACTCTTTAGCTATGGAAACTTTTTTATTTTGTCATCAGTAGGAAGTCAGAACTCATAATCGAACTCCTTTTAGAATGTTACTACGCTTTAAAATGAAAAACAGCATTATCAAATAACTCATTGAAAGAAAAGCAGTGTAGATTGGTTTAAAAATTTTTTGAGGCAAATGTAATGGTATCTAATAAGACAGCAAGTAACTAACGCAGCTTAATTGAGTTCAATAAGTGCTATTAGACATTGAACAATAAATTATAAACCAAGGTTCCAAAAACAAAAATAAAGAGACCATAAAATTAAAAGGGACAGTTTCGAATTAACTTGATTGCTCTGCTCAATGATATTAACCAAATTATCCAACTCTTATCGCTAGACAGATTCATTTTATGTCTGTCTAATTACGCTTTAGTGTGTAAAAAAACTGCATGTGGAGATAGAGGACAAAAGACACAGCAATGCTCTTTCAGAATCTGAAAATAAGATGAAGCTTACACAAACAAAGAGAGCAAGTTACATTTCCTTTTCTAGAATTATATAAGGAGCAATTATATGAAGAGCAAAGATACTTCAAAACTAAATATTCAGCAAAGTATATCTGACTGCAGAAAAGTTCACATCCCCCAGATGCTCAGATGGTTAATGTAAGTTTGAAATACAAAGACTGAGACCAAGACTTTGCAGTGTGATTTCTTCATTGACAACATAGAAAGCATTTGACAGCTCCTGTGAATCTTCTTGTTAAAGCCCGAATTAACTGAGTTTGCAACAGTCCCAACGCTGCTACTCAGACCTATTTTGTCCTGAATCCTTATAAACCTTGCATTTACCAGAGCAAATTTGTATTGTCTACTTTATCAGAAAAATCGCTCCAGTGTGTGATATATAGCCAAAAATAGGGCAGGGAAGGAAAGACGTTCATGATTAGCCAATGCACACGTCCAACCAAATCTAAAGCAAATAAAACTGAGAATAGAGATATTCACGAATTTTATAGTAATCTTCACACAGGGGACCTTCAATAACAATTTGCTGAGTACCAGAACCAGCACCCTATAAAAAAAAAATTAAAAAAATCATCATAATAGATCAGAATGTTGATCCAAAAACTGGACAATTTCATCAGCAGCAGCACTGTTTGAAAAAGAACAATTTCCTAAGAATGTACAAAATTAACAAATGTTCACAAGAAGCACTTGCCTTCTGACTTGCATCCCCAACCTTGCGCAGAGTTACATATTCACCACAACGCAAAGCCCCACCAGCAAATTCCACCTATAAAGGTTATCATATCATGATCATATCTTTATAAAGTCAATATTCAGCGTTTCGCTAATTTTTTTCATTCAGTCTCAGTTGCAGAACACATGGTAACCAGCATTTTCACCAATTTTTAACAGCCCAAACATGATCAGTTGCCATGAGGAGTACAACTAGCACCATGTCTGCTAGGGAATTAAAGTGGGTATATTACTATCACTCCATGTGCAAACAAACAATCGAAGCATGTAAGAATTGGTGACTATAAGTCTATAACTGAAGAATCACCTGAACACCCTTGCTGGATAGGAACTGCTTGAAATCTGCCAATTTCAAATCGCCAACAAGAACAGATTTATGCGGAGGAGCTGCAGCAGAAACGGGGAGCAGCGAAAGCATGTCATTCTCTGTCTTCCCTACTTCAGCATCAACCCAAGCAATTTCATAATCTCCCAGCTGCAGTTAAATTTATATTCATTATTCAACATGATGAATTCCCCCACCAAGAGTGGTTTGGATAGGCTTTTTTTATTTAAATAAAGCACTTTTTTAAAAAAAAAAAAAACACTTCCATAAGTTTTTATGTATGTTTGGATGAAACTTTTTAAAAAGTAGAAGTAAAAAAAAAAAAACTCAATTATCACTTTTTTAAAAAGGAGGAGAGTGGTTTTTAATAATTTATTGACAAAAATACTTTTTGCCTTTATTAAAAATTACATCTCTTGTCCTCTCTTTTTTTCTCAATGTAAACACTGCCTCCTTTATTTTGGATACCCTACAATTTTAGTAATTTTGCTATAAAAAACTTATATTCTTTTTTATCCAAACAAACTTACAAGTCATTCTATTACTTAAAAGTACTTTACAAACATTGCATCCAAATGCAAAATAACTTTTTCTTTAAAAAAATGCTCTACTAAAAAAAGGTCTATAAAAAAAGTCCTTTTTTTAGAAGCTTATCCAAACGAGCTCCTAGTGGGATACGACTTGGCTGTTGTTGCTGTTGTTATTCAACATGATGAATGAAAGACAAGTATATAAAATGAAACAGCTCAGACATATAAATTATTTACCTTTTTGAAGAGTACATTACTCATTAGCTTCTCAGATAGTTGAACCTATACCCAGAAAAACATGACATTATTAATTTTGACATCTTGTAAAGCTGATTCAGAAAATGTACAAAATTTGACATCATTGTACCTTATAAGCACATAAATCAGAGGTAACATCAATTGTCTCTTCAATTTGGGGAGCATAGACGTGAGGACAAACATGCTTCAGGCAGTGCTGCTTCAGATGCTCTGTAGCTTCAGCCGACCCATGCACCAAAACCTTCCAGAGAAAACATAAGTATTCATCATTGTGTATGACAAAAACGAGAGAGAAAGCAAATGATATTGTCATATTATGATAATATTATAAGTTGGTTCCGCAAACCAAGATCATATATCAGAGTCAGCTGGAACACAATACCTAAATACTGTGAAGCAATACAACAATACATGCACAGATTGCTTATATGATATATATGTCATTGATTTGGCACATCGTGATTTTCAATTTTTTTATACTCAGCCCTTAATAGTTTAGGATAATTCATTTCAGTTCAGTAGGCTGTTAGCATTTTTAATTTCAGTATCACAAATTGTCATTCCAGGGATGTTTAATAATTTCAGGTCAGAGATTATAACTCAACAAAGGTTTAACCTTATCTTGGATCTCATTAGGATATATGTGTATTAACTACCAGTCCTTTATGGGGCGTTTGGTTCAAGTTTTGAAAAAATATTCCCAGGAATAACATTCCCAGGAATGGTATTCCTAGGAATGATTAGTACTATGTTTGGTTAACCCAAAAATTCCTAAGAATGACTCCAACTGCAGGCGGGCTAGTGGTGGTCTAAGTCAGTGACTGTTAATTACCGACGGCGGTGGGTGGCCGGATTCCAGTGGCTGGCGACAGGCCAAAGTTGCCGGCCATCATCCGACAAGGGTAGCCTGATTCCAGTAACTAGTCGTCAACTGCAGGCGGTGGCATAGGTGGTCGGATTCCAGTGTTTGACGCGACGGTTGATGTCACCGTCAATCGCTAGCGGCGACAAGGGTGGCCAAATTTCAATGACCGGTACGGTGGTTGAAGTCACCGGCCGGCGACGAGGGTGGTTGGATTCTGGTAACTGGCCGCCACGGACGGTGGTCGGTGGCGATCACCAACAATGACGTAGAGATAGTTGGTTGATGGCATGATGATAGAAGAGTAGGTATTTTGGACATTTCACATGACAAAATTATTTCCATGCCATGAGAATGTTGCAAACCCACCTCCCCCCATGGGAATGAAAGTGTGGGAATATTGAGCAAAAATCATTCCCGGGAATCATTCTTGGATGGGAATGTTTTTTCAAAACTTGTACCAAACATGGGAATCCAACATTCCCATGTAAAGATTCCCAGGAATGAAAAAATAATCCGTGTACCAAACGCCACGTTAGGGTTTGTAATAGCTAATCTTTAATTAAAGATTAATTTTCTGAAGTCTCTATTTAATCCTTCGTTGTGTAGTTTAAACAAATCCTCAGAAGAGATGCCTAAAATTATGGATGAGAAGCTAGTTATTTCTCTCCTTAAATTTCATATGTGGTTTTCCTCATTTTAAGGCCTTGGAAAGACCTACTGACACTATAAGTCTCAGAAAATTCCCTTTCGAAACCCGAACACATTCTTCTTCAAGCTTGTCTCAAAACTGTTAAAACTTCAAACCATGAAATTACTGTTTACAGATTTTCTTCCCAACATTACAACAGCCTTGGGTTCTTCAGCTTCTCAACCAACACAAACAAATAATATTCCAAGTAAGCCTCCAATTTTCACATTTCCAGCTCCTTGATCCATCCTAACCCTAACCAGGTAAAATCCTAATTCATTGCTGCCACCCAAAATTCCTGTAGCCAGAGGGTCAAATTATTGCTTTGCTTTAAAAATTGTATGTTACTTAAAAAAAGTTACTTCCAAGATCACGTGCCTTTTTAATGGTGGCAAATATGACTAGCCAAGAGAGGCAGTTCCATTCCCTAAATAATAAACTTCCAAATGTAAATAAGTTATAGAAGATTTAACAATGCACTTCAGTTAATTGAAAAGCGCCAAAGAGATCCATACAAGCTTCAGGGGAGCCACATGTGAGAGAATATTTTTAATGGACCGTCCATCTGAACGGCCCTCAAAGTCCATGTAAACCAACGAACACCTGACTTGCACCTGGACAATAACAATGTCAACACCATCATAAGTAGACTTGGCAGATTTAAGATTCATGCAAGTACAGTGATATACATTACAGATATTACAAACATTAGCAATGGATTTGTACATCAATAACTAAAAGAAGCTTCCATGTCCCATAATAATGCTGTCTTCTGTGTTTTGCAGCCAAATTACGAGTGGTGGATCACAAAGAAAGGGATAAAATTAAAAATTCACACAACAAAGTTTTGAATTTTAAGAAACCATGATGTGGTTCCAACTCTGTAACCAGTTACATCTATATTCTTTAAATCCTGTCATATAAAATTTTACGTATAGGAAAAAGAGAAGTCAAAGATGCTTGTGAGATAAACATAGATCAAAAGACCTAAATCCAACTAAAAACATATAACAGGTTTGAAGTAAAATTTAGTCTTAGGAAGCATCTTTTGTGAAATCTCAAGAACAGGAACACATGGTGAAAGTAATAAAATTTAATGACATTAGATGTGTGAATACGGAAAAGACAAAATTTAAAAAGACTCAACTTGGTTCATTCAATCAATTTCTGAATACAACGATAATGAATTAAGACACACTTATATGAATTTACTATTTCTAAGAAGCACAAACATCAAAATATAAGAACGAGATACTGCTGCTTACAGTCCTTTCATCAGATATGACTTTTGATGGCTTTGTATCAAGTATCAAACTTGCAGCACCTTCATCTAGTTTTCCATTTAGATCACCTCCTATCTGATACAAAATAGGAAAAATGATAAACAATGATTATTATTCATAACATAGGGTTGAAGTGCAGATGCAGGCAAAAGTTTCCGCTCACCAATACAAGAACTCTCAATAATTGGATATGAAAAAATAGTTTCAGTTAGATAGAACCAGAACGTATTACATGCCATCTACATGTTAATGAAAAAACAGTAAAAGACATCTAGAAGTAACCAGGAAAAATGGGTCAGCAAGTTATTAAGCTTAAGATTCCTGTATTAAAGCTTTTCCTTTAGGAAGTTTGCTCTTGCCTTGTGATCCATCATTCCATTGATGTCATCAACCTTTACATTTGGCAAGCCTGCCTCAATGTGTTTTCATCTTCTCACTTCTTTTAAGCAGTACAAAATTTCATACTGTGGTTAAAACAATATTTTAGCCAGTACACAAGGTGTTATCCCATTACCATTTTTATTACATGTTTTAGTTCAGATAACCAGTAGAATTTGCGAAATCATGAGATGATAAATTCAGGTGTCATCCTCCAAATCATGTGTAACACAGAACTATCAGCTCTTAAAAAACCATGTACATAGCAATCAAAGCTAAAGCCATCATGTTGCATGCCAAAATACTACATAATTAGGTGACAATTTGAATGTTCCTAACTTCCTGAAAACATTTAAGAGAATAAATTTAAAACTCTGCATTTCACAGACAAGGATACTTCTTTGGGCTTCTTACTTATAAGCTATTGTTCTTTCTTTTCCGTTGTTTTTCTTCTTTGTTAGTTGTTTTAGGAGGATTCCTCATCCTCTTGGTTTGTACACTTCTGGTTATGAGTTCTTCATTTATGAAAGGAAGAAGAAGAGGAGGGTTAGGCAGTTTTTTCTGTAAAAGCACAAATCAAAACAACTTCTAATCTAAGTTGCATGTAGAAGCACAAATGCAGGGAAACATTTGTTGAATAAATTTAACCAATCTCAGTTTATTTTATTACATTATTAGAAATATGTTTCTGCGGACCAGTACTACCAATGAAATTCTCAATGAGTCTTGAATTGTAGTTTTTTAACAAACTACGACAGAAAAATTCAAGTTTCATTTGGACAGTGGTGGATGGCCTGTTGACCTTTCTTAATTTTAAGTCTTCTATATTACATAACTGAATGCCATTTTACTAAAACAAATAAAATGTTTAATTTATTAAAATTATGAACATTAGTAATTAATAATCATTTCAGTGAGGTGAACAAATGAGTGCATCACTAATCTGAAGTTATAATAAAAACTATCATGAACTGGATCATATACTAATGTTAACTATCAAATAAGTAAATTACTTATATTCCATCAAGTGAAACTTCTAAGTTCTAACTCATATGACAAACATGATACAAACTAATATAGATCACATTTAATAATGAAATTGATTATTATATTGAACCTGGAAAGCAATGAGGATTGAGGTAGATATTCTAAAAAGGAAACTTACATGCATTGCTGTCTGGTCCATGTCTTCATCCTTAATTACATAATCATCTGGATTTATGACTTCACCAAAATCATCCCACTCTGATGTATTCTCATAATAGGGAAACATTGGGGCAACACTTGTTGAAGGGGGAACAAACCCGTCAATAAATATGTCCCAGTATCCTCCACCTCGTGGAACAGCCACTGCAAGTGCAAACCAAATTATTTAAGGTAAAAAACTCTAAAAAAATTGAAAAAAAAACTAATAAAACTTAAAAAACTAGTCGACATTTTTTTCAAGAGATGCATATCGAAGGTAAATATGACATGATTATATTAAACACAAATTACATTCTGATATCATATTAGCAAGTTCTAAAATGATGATAAATGTTTCGAAGAGATTGAATCTCACAATCCAATTCAGTTTGTTTAATATGTTGAAATGGTCGTTTTGTAACACAAAACATCAGGTTAAGTTATTTATTCTTTTAACACTCAGAATGCATAGTACTTCTCAAAAACAGTTGAAGACAAACAGATCTCCCTGTTTTTATTCAATTTTATAATTTTAGAAAATTTGCAAATATACATGACTAGAAATAGTCAAAGCAGAAAGGTTATGCTTAGAGGAATCTGAAGTGGATAGTTCTGAATACCTAATTGAATGAATTTAACGGAGAAAATAGCACCAAATTTATGCCATATGTTCTACTAAAATAATTTTTAGGACTCATACCTTCTGCGGATACATGATTATTGCCAGTATCAACGACCATTGGATCACTAGTATTATTATCAGCCCCATGAGATGCTTTCAACTCTTCCTCTTTCATAAGACTAGCTTTTAAAGCTTCTTCTTTCTTTATTCGATTTTGCTCTTCTTCATAGGCAATTAGCTCTTCCCCAACCAAAGGGACCCGCTTGGACACAGTGACTTTAACAGCTTTCGGAGGTGGATCAGCCTGAAGCATACGAGCTAGTGTGGCAAACTATGTATCCAACACATGAGGATTAGTTGAAACATAACATAGCAAAGAACAATTTTAAGTAGTTAAAAGAAAATACATCAAAGATAAAAATAAGGTACATGACCAATGATCCTTTTGGCATTCTCATTGCCCAAATTAAGTAAAAAATCTAAAGCACCATTAGCACCAATATAAAGCATTTTTTATAAAAAGGAATTTGAAACATTACTCTATAAGGCAAGATAGAAGAAAAGATAGTAAATGCTAAAACTTAAAACAGACAATGAAAGATGGGCAATCCGTAGTATTTATATGTGTGTGGCAGAAAAGATTGTGTAAGATGAAGAGAAGAATGTTGTTGGGTAGATCGTTAGGGAGAAGACGAGGATTATTTCACTTTGTTTGCCCCAATATAAAGCTATATCCAAACAGTTACTGAGACAGGGATGTTTTGATCACATGTGTAATACTAGTAACCTAAACAAAGCATTTAAAACAAAAAAGAGAGAGGGAGAGAACCCACGGTATTTTATGTCCATTACAAAAGGGTAAGAGTTAAACCCAAACGCTATCCTAATGGCCAAAGCAAGAAGCTCCATTCCAAAAGTTCAACTTAGCTGGTTTTTGCTGCTAGGAGAAGAACCAAGACCTAATTCTCTTTCACAGCAGATAAATTGATGTTGCTTCCATATAAAAGTGATTTTGGTTAGCACTTCGATTCATAAAAAGTGCTTTTAAGCTGTACGAGAGTACAGCCGAACAGGCACATGTCTTGAGGCTTTCTGGAAAATGGGGTATCAGACCAAATTCTAATGTGATAGATTGTCCTTGTATAATGGCCATAAGAATGAGATAGGCAGACAAGAAGCAACCATTCAACTTCCAACAATTTTTTAAATTAAGGAAGAAATGAAGCTACTCTTGACAATCACATTGTGTCTAATAGAAGAGATGGATATAAAAAAATCTTGTCAAATGGAAGGACAACAATCTCTCAATTGCACTTGGACAATGCCAAAAATGAACATTTTTCACGTCAAGATGCTATTAGAGCTAAAAATAAGAATCATAATTAACACACCCTAAAAGATGAGGCGATAAAGGATTAAAAAAAACATTGTCTCAGGCAGTGGTTTAGAAATAATGGATATATCGCCATTAAATTTATTTACAAACATCAGACCAAGAAGACTTGCTGCCAGCTTATAATTTAGATGTGAAGATGATAGTCCTGGTAGATTTGAAAGGTATAATACACCTTATAAACAACTTTACCTTATATTTACAAGTAAAAGGAGCAGTGTCAAAGTAGATGTTGCATTCATCAGTACGTGCAAAAGAGAATACTAATCTAGAGCACTACTGAAACTAGCAACAGAAAACACAAACACAAACACAATTTTTTTATCTCACTATTTTAATCTTCAGTGCCTCAGAGAAAAAACTATAAAATTCTTAACATTGAAACAAAATGCAACTGTGACATCAAATCTAGGGCGCATCCCTTGATCAATCAGCTGACATGAACTAGAGACACCCTGCTCTAGCTTATAGTGCTCTACATGAACACTGAAACACATCAATGGAGGAGAAATAAAAAGTTCTAAAGATATACCTGGCCTCTTTCAGTAAAAAGCACAAGATTTTTGACATCGTTTGCCCACTCAACGAATATATCATGAGAAAAACCTGCTTCCAAACTTGCCATAGATGCTAGAACAACCTATACAAGATACATGTGTCAAGGCCAGTAAGGAAGTTGGTGTGATGAAAAATAAGCATACAAATTATTCAACCTTTGGACCATCTGGAGCATTGTCAAGCTCACTCTTGTTAATTAGAAGTGTGACATACCTGCAGATACAGGCATTAAAGTCTAGTTTTAGACACAAGATAACATTAGCAATCAAAGCAATTTCTTCTTCATAATGGATGTATATATTATGTACATCACAAGAAGAGATTAACGATTTGTTTGATATACAGGAAAGATCCTTAAAATGTGACAACCTATACATTTCCAAAGCTCATTTTTCACTCTCATGAGTGAACAAAACTTTTTTAAAATATCACAACAAACTCAAAGTAATCATAGGTTTAAATTGCCAAGCAGCAAGAAAGTGTTATAGAATCCCAGAGAATAAAAAATAATTGATATATTCATATTACACCAAAATTAAGTTAAGAAAGAGCCCACTTACTTCAAAAGGAATATATTTTCGCGAGTTTGTTCAAAGGACTTTGCTATGGAATCACTCATCCACTCAAGGAAACTCTTCACATAATCAATTATGCTGGATGCAACATATGTAAGAAAGTATATGGGGTAGCTCAAGTTTTCATCAGCCCAATACTGCAATACCATGATCTGATATCAACTCACATATACATTCAGGTAAAAACAGATAAAGAGAGTAAAAGGACATATCCTGTACTGACCGATTCCAACATCAGCATAAGTTCCAACACTCGTCCAACAGTGTCAACAGGTAGTAATATATTGCCGCCTGCCCTTAGAGTCTTCTTTAAGATATCTAAAAATCAACAAGATATATGATAAGAATAACCAAAGGACATAATTCCTAAACAATTTTCTTCATTTTCATGGCCTAAATTTTTTAGTACATGCTTGCCTCATCTGTCAATGTACCGAGCATGTAAAAATATTTCAGTTTTCTCAACATAAATTTGAGAAAACAAAGAATGAAAAAGCCTATCTTAGTTCTGTCACAGTGCCGCAATTACAAGATTACAAAGTTAGCTACCTCCAAATTCTTTGTCCTTTTGACGTCTGTAAGGCTGATTGTTCAAAGCATTGTAAGCATCAGTTATTAGAACAGCTGGTCGCACAAAAGAACCTAGAACAGTTCCATTCAAATGCCTAATAAAAATTAGATTAATAAGTAGCTTCTTTTTTGTTCTCTAAAGATATATGAGATTAAATTTAACCATGGGCAATTAGAAGAAAGATTTACCTTTCTTTCCGATGATTAAAATCAACAGCATATATGACGTCCTCACCATCCTTTGTAATTCTCCACACAGTACCTCCCAACAGATGTCCAGCAACATGAGGTGCAATCACAATTCCCTCTCCCTTGCCTAGCAATGGTTAAAATGTCATTAAAGGCAAAACACACGCAAAATGAGGGGGAATAGTAAAATATTGTGCAGCATGAAAAATATCAGAGAGATACTCTAAAAAACCAAAACAGCATTGGTCCTGAGGGTTACATGATTATGATTGATTCTGAGCTCCCCTCGCTACCCCAAAATTTCCAAAAATTACTTTTTCATGTTTTTTTTTTAAAAATAAAAATTCTTTAACTTGGCCTCCCCAAACAAAGTGTTTTTCCGTTTGGCCCCCAAGAGAAATACCCTAGCTTCGCCCATGTCCTATTGAGACCTGCTCTCCAAATGAAGGATTTGACTTTGATTTGGGATTTCCAAATGGGTTTTAAGGAGATGTCAGTAGAAGTTGTTAATTAGGAATAATTCTATTTGTGTCCGAGAGGAACACTTAGATACTAAGTAAGGGAATCCTTGATTGGTAATTGAAAGAAACAAACTAGTCTATAGGATTAATTAAATCAATTCAGATTAGAGAAGGGGAAGTAAAACCCTAGTGCCTTGCTTGCTTGAGTGAATTCACCCCTACTTTCCTATTTTGTTAAGTTCTAGTTCTATTTGCTTTCTACTTTCCTAATTAAGAAGGCTCCAACTAAAACCAAAGACTTATGGAAACTGGTAGTTAATAGGTTTCAATCCTTGTGTGAACGATATTCTACTAACCAATGTTTATTACTTGTGACCATGTATGCTTGCACGAAACACGCACGTCAAAAGTAGAGAACTTCATTATAATAAACAGGGGGTTGGATAGGATTAGAGTTTCATAAACTAATATATATATATATATACACACACACATATACAAAATTCAAACCACCACTTCAACACATTACATTCTAAAAAATACAATGAAGGCTGCTAAAAAGCCTCCTCCTATGGCACATCTAGGAATGACCACAAAATTAATCAAATTATACAATTGTTCAAATGCCTACCTGATAGATGATGATTCTGGGAGTATGTTAGCCTCGTTACGCTTTGGAAAGCAGAATCAATATCATCTAGTGTGAACAGATCAAACTCTGATACTTGCTGCAAAAGAATGAGATATCTCAACTTAACCATTTGGCTATACAACATATATATTTTCTAAATTCTAGTTAGTTATTAAACGGAAAAACTTATAGAGGATCACAAAGAAACTACAGATATAATATATGGCATTTGTAAAACCTTTAGGTAATCTGGGAATAGAATTTAGATATGCAACAATTACATTATTCACCTAGTCAGATAGAGAACAATAAGTTTAATCTTTTCATGATTAGTATATAATTAATTTGAAGATGATCTCATAGTTGAATTTAGAAATGGCACGGATATGATCTCTTAATTCTTTCCCACAATAATGAGTAAAAACACAATATAAATTCATCTAGAGATGTTAGTCATAAAAATACATAGTTTAATTTGTTTAGAGAAATGTTCAAATACAAACAATCCCAATATCCAAGTATGTCAGAAATTCACAATAAGTCAATCCTACCCATGCTCATGCAGCATAATATTATCCCACCAATCTTCAAGTCCCCCACAAGAAACGTTTTCTTATGGCATAATACTCAGATCTATCAACCTTTATGCATCTTAAAGATTCATTCAGTAGAACAGAAACATGTTTGGAAGAACCAAAGTATGCATTGCTCTTTCCTCCACAATTACCAAGGTAAAAGTGGGTCTGCTTAACTTCAAACATCACCATCGAGATTCAAAATAAACTGAATCTACTTCCCGTGGTAAAACCTCACAAATTTCCATTATTATGAACCTAATTCACACTTATGTCAACATACCTATCTTATCAACACAATCTAAAGACATTAGAGTTCCAACAGCCTATAATATATATCCAGAGAAACCAAGAAGCAGAAAACATCTTTTTTCTTAGTAAATCCAAATAAACTAGTATGAAATTTCACCTTTCTTGAGAGGAACTGGTCATACATAGTGAGAAGCCCCAATCTGTAGACAGGCTCCGTCGAATAAACCGGGGCAGACAGTCCAAGCTGCTTCATGGCATATGGAAGGGCACCAAGGTGAAGCGTATCCGGATGTGAAAGCAAGACCGCATCTATGGTTGATGCTACCCTACATGCCACACAACCTTATATTAAATCAAAGGTAACAAATACTAACATCATGCTTAAACATCACTTCCATTGTCATTATAACTCAAAACCTTTTTTTTTCTTCTTTCTAGTTCTACTGCCTCAACAAACAAGGAAAGGACCTCATAAACATTGTCTTTCCCATAACAACTCCAGTATGTCACAAACCAATACTTTGGAGCTGACAATCAATGAAGGCGAAAGCAATGATGGGTTTGAAATAAGATACCCACATAAAAAAAATTCCATCTTTTCTTGTTCCCCTACCAGGGAAGGTCCTAAAAATGAAGGGGAAAGCAATGATGGGTTTGAAATAAGATACCCACATAAAAAAATTCCATCTTTTCATGTTCCCCTAACGGGGAAGATCCTAAAAATGCAGTAGGAAAAAAACAACAAAAGGAAAGGATTAGAGAGAGACCTGGAGAGAGGTTGAAGGAGGGAGGGGTCAAAGTGGTCGTTCCAGCCACAGTCAACAAGGAAGTTGAAGCCATCGATGGAGAGCAAGTATGAAAGAGGGTTCTCATTGTAGACTCCACAGAGTGGCGTTACCTGCACCGATGTTCCCATGTTACTCTCTCTGCATATGCTTGCTTACTCCCTCTCTATCTGAAAAGATGGAGAGAAAGCGGGACAAGAGGTTTTCTTTCTTTTTTATTGCTCGACTCAAATAATACAATTTGTTTAAATAAATTATCAAAATATCCCAATTTTTTTATACGTTCGGTTCACGAATTGTTTTTTAATTATTGGGAATTATAAGAATGTTACATTTACGTATAAGATTTCAAAACATATTTTCATTCAAAAATGTTTTTTAAATAATTTTTATCTAACATTCCTACATGTTCATTTCGATAGCAACATTCTCATGTCATTAGAAAAAAAATTGTCATATGAAATATTCAAAATATTTATCCTTCTATCGTCATGTCATTAATCAACTATTGTTACTTTATTGTTGGCGATTGCCATCTCTGGTCGACATTAGAATCCGGTCATCTCACAATAGTTGTTGTTGGTGGTTGACAATGGCCGACAACTTCGGCCACTTTATTGGTTATTGAAATTCGGTTATCTTACAATCCTAGTCAACTTCAGCTACCGTGTCAGTTATCAAAATCTAGCCCTTGCAACCAATAGTAGCAGGTGCCTTTAGCAACTGTCTCGGTCTTTAGAATTCGATCACCTTGCCGTCACTAATGACTTAGTCATCGTGTTAGTTATCGGAATCTAATCACCCCACGTTACCGTTGACAATTGACAAGAGTTGACGACTTTAATCACTGTGTTGGTCATCAAAATCTAACTACTCAACTCACCGTTGGCAGCAACAATTAATAATAGAATTAATAATAGCTGACAACTTCAATCACCATCAATAGTCATAGTTATTCTCAATAATGTTTTTTGTCAACCAAACGCAATGACCATCATTCCTAGAGATACTATTTATGGTATATTATTTCCAAAAATATTTTTTCAAAATTTGAACCAAATGTCTTCTTTAGATATGAGATTAATCCCATTTGAATTCGAGAGTGTAATGGTTATGAACCCTCCTAGTAATAATGACTCCCAGGAATCAAACCTTTAGCCCGATATTGAAATTATAGTCACTTACCACTTCAACCAATCACTTGTTGATATCAAAATATTATAATTTTAAAACATTATAAAAACACTTGCAATGTAGGTATACAAATAAATTTTATCTTATATAATTATATAATCGCATAAAAAATTGAAACTGTTTAATTTAATTAATTACCAATTGTAACTATGACTTTTTACTCAATCAATGTTTTTTAAATAATTCCTAAATCAAAATTGTTAAAATAATATAATAATATCAATTTTTTATCACATGATTTTTTTTAAAAAAATCTTGAATAGTTATAATCCATATGAATTGTATAAGTTATATTAACGTAATTTATGTAAATTGTGTTGACCACATTAACAGTCCATCACCCAACTTGACAAAGTTAGGGTTTATAAAAAGGTGATTCAACCTGCAAGATTAAATGTGGGGCTAAATCACATTGGATGAACTGAATCAAGCTAGTTAAGCTAATTTTCTTTGTTGGATTAGGCCAGCTGGATGAAATAATAAGAAACTACATTTTAAACTTGATTTTAACAACTTAAGAAGTTAAATAGACCAAACCAACAAATTAAGCCTAAATTCATAGTTATATTTATAAGTATATAAAATTATTTATGAGTATATGAAAGCTTTACAAGTTTAAAGCAATCTTATATTCTTTTTAATTTTGGCTAAAAGGCTAATACTTGTATGAGATTTTTAATTAAGTTTGTACTGTGTTTTTATTCAAAATATATTTTGTCATGCTCCTTGCGACGCAATGTGTAACAGCATACTAAAATAAAAGGGAGAACTCTTCGCTTAGTACACTAAACTAGTAACACTTGTTAAGTTGAATTGATGTTCTAAGTGACTAAGAGTTAATGAAAGGTTACTTGTTTTCATACAAGTATGATCAAAGTTAATAAACTACATTAAACCATGCTGCTTAGGAATCCTGGATGATTAATCTGGTTCCTTAGAGGGTTTAACTATGGAGGTTCACAACATTATCTTGTAAGAAAAATTATCACATAAGTGATTCAGACCTACCATATTGTTTTATTAAGAGTTAAATCACCTAGAAGAACCTTAAGTATTAAAGGATTGGATTTCTAAGTAAAGCTTGTTTCCCTTAGCTTAAGAAAAAAAACTTGAAAGAGAGAGTAATGAGATTAAAAACTTGTGGTATGATGGATAGCTCAGTTTTGGTAAATTTCAATCATTAATTTGTTGTCAGTGCCATTAATTGTCAAGTACTTTAACTATGTTGTTTTCAAAATACCTTCTTTTTTTCAAATCATGACGATAGATTTTAAAATATTTAATTTTAATTAATATAAATAAATTTTATATTATTATTTAATTATATGTAGATAAATTAATTAAAGAGTTTAATTATTACAATAACTATTTAAAATTTTTAACTCTTTTAATAATGTGTCAGTACATTATTAGATGACAATATAAAATTTATTTATATTAACAATGGATCAAAATTAAATTTATTTTAAAAACAGATAAATACACAAATACACTTACTAAGATATTTTTCATTCCAATTTTTACATTGGTTAAAATGATATATCATAATAAATTATTAATTAAATTAATTTAATACTTAACTAATAGTAACTAAAAAATCACATATTTAATATCAATTAAAAATGTTTTTTTGACAAGACCCACCAATTATGAAATTAATTTTGTTTGAAATATTAAAATTATAAATACATTTTTACTAGTCCAAACCGAGACATTACAAAAGCTCTAAACCAATTAACCAATTAAGTTAATCTTACTTATCATTTGAATTACTTTTGTGAGTATTATATTATTATTGTTGGCACAAAGAAAAAATTAATGGAAGATATTAAAATTTGAAGACCACACCACTCTAGAAGAACTGAAAGAAGCCACTGTGGTAGAGAGGGAGAGCAAGTAGAGGCAGATAACAATCTGTTTTCTTTTCCTCTAATTCAATACACTACCCAACAAATACACCCTTCTAGTTGTTGTTATAACCTCCATTGCATTTATCCACTATTTCTTCTTCTTCTTCAACCACAGTAAATCTCTCTCTCTCTCTCTTTCTCTCTGTTTCGTAATTCATATATCGCGCATTCATCTTCAGCAAGGAGCAACCTTAATTGAATGGCTTCGATCACGGCCACGTGGTCCCCGACCTCTCTGCAGCTTCGATTGGCCTTCAATGGCGGCAATTGCAGGAAATACCCCATCACTGTGCACTCACCAGTGCGTTACTCGAATCGTCGGGTTCGTCTTCTATGCGTTGCCCAAAACGGGAACCATGGGGGCTCGTGGGTCGGGTCGGATTCTAAGGTTGATGGGTTATCCGGTTGGTCCAATTTCGAAGGCGGGGAAGAACAGCCCACTGCCAGCTCCCAGAAGAAGGAACCTTTTGGAGGTGAGGGCAGTTCTTCATCACTTTGAAGAATTCTCTGTTTTATTTTAAGTTTTGCTAATAAGAATTTATGAAATAATTTGGAAGTGTATACCAATTGTTGTGTTGAGTGCGGAACCTTTTTTTTTTTGTTTTTTTTAACAATTTATTGTTGATTATGGTAGTTATTGCTGAGGAAATTTTGAAACTTGATGTGCTTCTTGCAACACTGAACTTGCTTTTGATTGGGTTCTTGGATTGCATATATTAGTATTAGCAAACATGGTTGGTAATTTGAGATACAGGATGGGAGTTGCTGAATATATATATATATATATATATATATATATATATATTGTGTGTGTGTGTGTTAGTGATGGCAATTCCACACTAGTTAACACTTTTGAAGTAGCTTGCTTTCAGGTGTTGTGGGAGTAGGAGTGGCTGGAGTCCTTCTTCTTTCAGGGCTTACCTTTGCTGCCTTATCTCTCAGCAAACGAATCAGTTCCAGTAAGTAATCCTTATTTGCTTCTCTCATGTTATAACCATAAGGTTTTCTCATGTGGGGAAGTTGGGTATAGCTGGGGTTTACAACTTACTGCATTTGAGTGAAGTAATTTACCTTCTGCATATTTAATCTCTATTGGAATGTGTTTGACTGGATACAGGACCAGAGCAACAAATGAAACCCCTGACTACTCGGCAGGAGGTACTTTTGTCTTCTGATGATCGTAATGATGAAATTACAGCACATGTAAATGGTGGCAACAAGGTGGAGCAAGGAAATGGTAACATGGAAGGTCAGATAGATATATCCCGGGATTATTCATCTCCTGAGTCTGATAAGATTCACAGTGACTATAGAATTGTTGATGATTCTGATATAGGATCCCAGTTGGTATATGATATTGAAAACACCTCCAATGATATTGATGACACTAAACGTATATCCGTTCAAGAAGACTTACAACGTGAGTCAGCTCTTGATGACAAGTTAGTTGTACCCAGTGAAAGCCCAATGCCACGTAACCTTTCTGAATCTGAAAATATTGTCGATTCTTTTAATGCTTATGGATTTAGAGATTTTGATAGCAACCCTGCTGTAGATACAGCAGAATCTACTACTGAACTTAAAGAGAACCCATTCAATGTTGAGCCAGGAAACATGTCCAACTATGATGCTAAGCCACTACACCTTAATACTGAGCAGCAGGATGAAATAATCAGTTCAAGTGGCAGTAGAAATTCCGGTATTTCCAATACTACTTCTAGTTCTGTTGCTGATAATGAGACTGTAATTGGGAATATTATGGTTAATCCTGAATCAAATAACACAACTTCAGATCCTGAGTTTTTTCCTCAAGATGATCAAGAGAATGTTCTATCAGCTGCAACCAAAGAAAACATTGACCTGAACAAAATGCCACAGGTCTCAGCTGAGGGAAATAAGTCATCCTTGGAAGAGCAGAGCTTTTCTGAAAATGACCTGTTTAGAAAATCATCTGTCTCATCATCAACCAATGCATTGGTAGATGAGCAGGTTAGAAATGATAATAATGAGGTTAATAAAAGTAGATCTGAATCTTCAAATTCTGGAGCCTTTTTCTCTGCCCCTGGTATTCCCGCTCCATCAGTAGTTTCTGTAGCTGTACAGGTGGTTCCTGGAAAGGTTTTGGTTCCTGCAGCTGTTGATCAGGCTCAGGGGCAAGCACTAGCTGCATTGCAAGTTTTAAAGGTAATTATTTGTTCTTCTCATTCACATTTTTCAAGGTGACTATAATGCCTGTGTACATCTATAGTTCAATACTAGTATTTTTTTTTTTCTAGTTTTGTTCATTGCTTGTTTTTTAGTCTACAACAACAACAAAAGCCTTTTCCCACTAGGTGGGGTCGGCTATATGGATCAAACGACGCCATTGTGCTCTGTCATAGACCATACTTTCAGATAAACCATTGATTTCAAGATCTTTTTTAATGATATCTTTTAGTGTTGTCAGTGGTCTACCTCTACCTCTCTTTAAGGGACTATCCTCCAACTTATCAATTCTTCTCACCGGAGCTTCTATTGGTCTTCTCCTCACATGACCAAACCATCTTAGGCGAGACTCTGTTATTTTTTCATCAATGGGTGCTACTCCAACTTTCTTTCGAATGCACTCATTCCTAATTTTATCTCTTCTTGTATGTCCACTCATCCAGCACAACATTCTCATCTCTGCAACCCTTAACTTATGCTCATGTTGACATTTTACCGTCCAACATTCGGTACCATAAAGCATTGCCGGTCTTATAGCTGTTCTATAAAATTTTCCCTTTAGCTTGAGAGGTATCTTGCGGTCACAAATAACACCCGAAGCATTTCTCCATTTTGTCCACCCAGCTTGAATCCTATGAGTTACATCTCCTGTAATCTCTTCGTCATTTTGTATAATAGATCCAAGATACTTAAACCGTTCAACTTGTGGAATAATATGATCACTAATTTTCACTTCAAAGTCAGAGTTAGATCGCCTTTTGTTAAACTTACATTCCATATATTCTGTTTTACTCCTACTTAGTCGAAACCCATGTGATTCTAAAGCTTCTCTCCATAGACGTGTTGCATCATTGCGTGGATATGGGTATGCGTACATGTACCGGTACAAGTAAGGGTATATATATATATATTTGTATATATAATCAAAGAATTATAAAATAATTCTAATCCAAATTTTCAATAAAACTTCATTAAGTACAATAGATACCCAAAATTCAAAATCCCCATATTTACCAACCGTATTGGCTTAAACTTGAGCCATACTGGCTCATTGTGATGCGTTACTAAGCCGTAGTCAAACGCATCCGATAGGATTTTTTTTAAAAAAAATGATGTGTACCCAATTTGTACCCGTACCGGATACGTACCCAGTACAGGTACAGCAGCCATATAGGAGTACCCTATATTCTTACAGGCTCAGGTTCTACTTTATGCCCCTATTTGTCTTAGAACCACTTAAATAGAATTGCATGATGTTTTTACGTAGACAATTTTGTGGAGAAAAGCTGTTGTCTACCAACTGGATCTGTGTAATTGTTGGTTTCTGTTTGGAAGGATCTTCTTCAACATTTTTAAGCCTAGTAAACCTGGGATTGTCTTAATACTAGGGGCACATAATCTGTTAAACCCTTTGTATAATGATAAAATTGTCAAGGAGATGGTGGAGGTTATGGAAATTCTAATATTGTCATGAGGTCATCAACTATTCAACAATAACATTGATGGTGGTAAAATGGACATGTTGCCAAGGTGATGGCCATTGGTAATTTTGTAATAGTTGTCATAGGTGTTGTTTGTGATATTGACTGGGTGGAAAAAGCATAGGTGATGCTATTAGTATTAGTGATGGGATAGCTGGTGAGTGGCTGTGTGGGTAATAGTGAAGAAATTGCAGAGGCGATGGTGTGAAAGGACAGGGGATGTGGTGGGTAGCCCTTATTTGGAAGCAGGAGTGAGGTGACGCTGTTGCACATTAATTAACTGATGGTCAATGAATGCATTTTGAAAGAGATATGTCACTGAATATTGTCAGTGATTTATTGTGATTAAATGCTGAACTTTTGAAGCATCATCAGATATGCTAGTATACTGTTGCACATTAATAAACCAATAATCAATTAATGTTTTTGGATGTGTACCAAGACTATTCCATTTCACTAATGAGAAGGCTTATCAACAGGCCAGGTTTTTGGAACATTCTTTACAAAATGCCTCATCCTGTTGCTTCTTGTTTATATCAATTTTTCCTTTGATGGATTCAGTTTTTAGTAAAGTTAGAAGATATCAAGCCAGCTCCATGCATCTCTATGCTTCTTTTCTTTGAACTGTGAGTAGAAACTCTTCATGTTCACTCAAAGTTAGAGATAAGAAGGTTAAGCGTTTGGGTGCAAAGTACATAGTTGAATCCATCTTTTTGAGGCTAGCACAATGATTAAATATATTGGGAGTTAAGAACTCCATATAAGTAGCTAGGATTTTTGCAAACTACTGCTCATTTACAAGAACCTGCCCCGTTTTCTTACCATAAGCAGGTTTCAGCCCTTTTCTCCTCTGATACTTACGATCTTTTTAAAAAAAATTATTTTCCATCAAAGATGCTTTCATACTTCAATATTTCATCAAATAGGAGAAATAATTGTGGCCCATATGCGTTACCTACTTGAATTTAAATTAACATAAAGGTCTTCCCACCAAGTCCTATTTATAACCTGTTATTATTTAAATTTTGTGAATGAACTCCTAGTTAGGAACTGTAAGAGCAGATATGAATTAGCAGTCTCAATTTTCTACTTCAATACATGGTGATGGTGGATGGAGAAAAAAAAAACCATCCTTCTTTAAGGCCTTGGTTGCGTAGAGAAACTGAGTCTGCAAAAACACTAGACTCTATCTTCTTTGATTGCCTAGAGAAACTGAGTTCCTTAAATTGTCATATACATAACTAATTAACTACCTGTTAGGGACAATTGGCAACTGCTCAAATACTTCAACTGAATGAAGGAATAAGTTGAATGTCGAATAAAAGATAAGACATTGTTTTGGGGGGGGGGGGATTTAGAATGATTTTCTGGAAGAAATAATCTATCTTACTGTAGAAAATTTAGAAAGCAACTGAAATTGACAATTCCTTTTAGCTTGATGCTTGCTTTCGTTGAAGGGATAGTTTTGTGAAGCAAGATGCTTGTAATTGAAGAACTATTGAAAGATGCACATGAAAGCATATTCTTCATAAACAAAGCACTGCTTTAGTTTGGACATTTGTTATACTAAAACTATAAATTCATGTTAGTCTGATGACTCTGTTCATCAAGAAAAGTTTGCTGATGTTCACTTAAAACTTGGTACATTCTCAGGTCATTGAGCCTGATGTTCAACCTAGTGATTTATGCACACGTCGTGAGTATGCTCGCTGGTTGGTGTCTGCTAGCAGTGCTCTTTCAAGGTAATAGTTTATTTCTTCTTATGTGACGTGAATAACAAGATGTAAACAAGGGTAACTATTTGTTACGCATATGCCATGTAATATATGGCTTTACATATGCCTTTCTGGTTGTTTTTAGGAGCACAATTTCAAAAGTGTATCCTGCCATGTACATAGACAATGTTACTGAGCTTGCATTTGATGATATCACCCCTGATGACCCTGATTTTTCTTCCATTCAAGGTCAGAATACGACACTATAATCATGTTTTAACAATACAACCTGTCAGTGTATCATGTCTAAAGAATATTGATGTTTCAGGCTTGGCAGAAGCTGGACTTATTGCAAGCAGGCTTTCAAGACGTGATATTCAGTTGTCTGGAGACGAAGACAATAGCCCATTTTACTTCTCCCCTGAAAGGTATGCTTTACTGAATTTGGATGTCTTATTTGGGGGGTTACCTTTTTTCTCTGCCGCAATGTAGTTATTATTCAAGATTATTCCAATTATTCCAATTCTCCCAATTTTTATTATTTTTTCAAAACTAAGACTTGCAATATTTCCTCCTATTTTTTCATATATAGTGCATAGTTGCATTGCCTTCTGTTTGAGATGTGCTTGTAACTTTGTATAGTAGCATAGGCTATAATTGTGATTTCTCTTCTCTCCTATATTCATTTCTGCAGCCCTTTATCACGTCAGGATCTTGTCAGTTGGAAAATGGCCCTAGAGAAAAGACAGCTTCCAGAAGCTGACAGAAAGGTTTCTTAACTCGTTGCTTTGTCTGATATACTTAAGCTATCCTCTTAATTCCAGTTGCATTGAACTGATGTATTTGTATTCATTAAATCAAATGACTGGTGGGCAGATGCTGTACCAACTTTCTGGTTTTATAGACATTGATAAGATACACCCTGATGCATGCCCTGCGCTAGTAGCTGACCTCTCTGCTGGGGAGCAGGGAATAATAGCTCTTGCAGTTGGTAAGTCGTATTCTCTTTTTAAATCTTTTAAAATGTTCAATCATATGCTTGATAGTGATTTTTTTTTTTTATGTTTTTATAAAAAATTCCTTTGCTTGTTATTCCTTCTTTTCTCTCAGTTATTTCTTATCTGCTTTTGGTTTTCAGTTTTCACCCTTTCTTCTTTTTTTTTGGGGCGGGTATTCAAGGTTATACACGATTATTCCAGCCAGATAAACCAGTAACAAAAGCCCAAGCAGCTATTGCCCTTGCTACTGGAGATGCTTCTGACATGGTTAGTGAAGAGCTTGCACGCATTGAAGCAGAATCTATGGCTGAAAATGCTGTTGCTGCACATAGTGCGTTAGTAGCTCAAGTTGAGAAGGATATCAATGCAAGTTTTGAGCAGGAGCTTTTCATAGAGAGGGAAAAAATCAATGCTGTTGAAAGAATGGCTGCAGAGGCAAGACTTGAGTTGGAAAGGTTAAGAGCTGAGAGAGAAGAAGATAATATTGCCTTGATGAAGGAACGTGCTGCTATTGAATCAGAAATGGAGGTTTTTTCAAGGTTAAGGCATGAGGTTGAGGATCAATTACAAGGCCTTATGAATAACAAGGTAGAAATAGCTTATGAAAAAGAGAGGATTAGCAAGCTTCGGGAGCAAGCAGAAGTTGAAAACAAGGAGATTGCCCGTTTACAGTATGAGCTTGAGGTTGAACGAAAAGCCTTGTCCATGGCCAGGTAAAATCATAAAACTTAAGGCAACTAAATTATGTTTAATCAGCTTTTAATTTTGGTTTCATAGAAATGGTAAAAGCAAAGATGAAGTGGGAAGTGTTGTCAACTATAACTTTATTTGGCAATGAGGGTTGACTCAATTGGTAGGATCAAACTAGGTCGACTCGAAGGTCTTGGGTTTGATTATTGTTGGTGATCCTTCATTGGGAGGTCATCTGTAAATACCACTATTGTAAGCCTTCACTTAGGCTTGTGACATGTCGTGACCTTAGAATGAGGCAACCTCCACTTCCCCCTAAGCTTTTTCTACCATATATATATATATATATATATATATATATATATTTATATTTGTAGATGATTTTGGTTTATTTATGACATTGACTCTCTTGCATGTCTTACCACAAAATGGTTCTTAAAATACATTGTTTGTATGTCATTCAGCATTGGTTGCTTAAGCTAGGAATCACATTGGTTGCTTCATGCAATCAAGATAAGAGCATTCTTGCTGCAATAATTCATAAAATTGGTCATTCTTCTAAAATAAAGCATTACAACCATTTAGATATATCTCCTATAACTTATCCTATAAGAATTAGGAGTAGAATCCTAACCCTATAAGGATTGCCTATAAAGGATTGAGATTCCTGTAAGAGAAACCTGGACACTAAAAAGACATAAACCCAAGCCCAATTACAACCCAGTGGCAGGAAATACAAAATTAATAAAATATCCCTAGGGAGGAAAATATAAATTAAAGTAAAAGTATCACGTTTTAATCCCTAATAACCCTGGCAACTAAGATGTAGTAAGTTCTTTAGAATTGTACAATCAAGACCTATAATCATATTCGTGACTAAACCAAAATGAATGGACAATTTGAACTTTAAACTTTGGCTTTCTTGATGCCACTACATCCGACGTCACTTTCATTCAGCATGATTTAAGCCAGGTTAGGAAAGATCGAAAGATTCATTGAGAGATTTAGCCTAAGTTCTGTTGTGGCTATATATGGTAGTAGCATAAATGTATAAGGGTTTTAACAGACAGGCTTAGGGTGTGTGAAGGGTAAAGGGGATGGAAAATGTGTGTCTTGAGACTTAATAACAATCTGGTTTGATTTGGAAGCAAAAGAACTGCAAATAAAGGATTATATATGTCTGGTTGCTGGAAAACAGTGGCTGAAGTAACTTACAGGGTTTGTGTCAACGGAAATAATAGCCATATTATTTTCATTTATTGTGCAGATTTGCTTGCCTTTTTAAGCCAGCATATCCGGCTGATTGTATAGCTGTAAATATATTCTTGATTATGTAATTATTAGCCTAGCTGTAGGATTAGCAGTTTAGCAACTTTTAAGGCTACAAATTAGATTGTATCAATTCTATATAAAGCAGATTTCTCCAAGAGAGAACACAGTTTTTACCCACACAATTTCTGAGTTTCTAAGCTAATTTGAGTCAGAATGAAGTAGGATGCTAGAAATAAAGTTTTAATAAATTTCTGGTGGGCAATATGGATCTGGCTTAATATTTAGAAGTAAAGATACTGCTGAAAATCACATTAGAAAAAGGAGGAAAAGAAGATAATCTAGAATTACCTTGGGATGGGATTGAATTAAACAATTATTTCATACCTCCCCATCAATATGTGGATGAGGTAATATTGAAGGGGCTTGAACTCCAGATAGGAAAAATAATAAAATTAAACTGAAATCTGACAGGTTCTCATATATCATTTCTAAAATATAATAAGATCAAGCCAATGATAGCATAGCTCACATGGCACCGGCCATGGTCTTTACTGTGATATGCTTGATGTCATAGATTCAACCTCTGCCCTTCCCTTTTCGTAGGTCTGCGAGGACTCTTATGTAACAAATATATACATGCATACCTTGGCCCACTACTGCTCATGTCTGAAATAAATAAAGTATGAAAAACTAGAATAAAACCAACCATGCAACTTCCTGCACCAATAATATTTTGATTAGACAAATGATCACCATTATGTGTGTTCCTTTTTGCCATTGCATGTCTTTGTTTGTGCATCCATTATTTTCTATATTAACTGCTCCCAATTGGAAAGTTATTAGTAGTACACATGCTTATCTAGATCTACTTGAATTTGTGACGCTATTGTTGGCATTAAGGATATAGTAAGTCCTACTGTGAGGCTAATTCCTTTTGACATAGTTTGTTATTTTTTATCCCAGCTAAATGAAATAGTTCAGAAAAACTCATTTAATCTCTTGTATTGCCCAGTCATAAAATCATAGTTCTTAGCTTCTTACAACCTGAGTACTTGGTTTCAAATATATGTATGTTAATTCTTGGACTCAGGGCTTGGGCAGAGGATGAGGCCAAACGAGTAAGAGAGCAAGCAAAAGCCTTAGAGGAGGCTAGAGATCGTTGGGAGAGGCATGGAATCAAAGTGGTAGTTGATGATGACCTCCGTGAGGAGGCCTCTGCTGGAGTTACATGGCTCAATGCTGGAGAGCAGTTCTCAGTTCAAGGAACAGTTGACAGGGCTGAGAGCTTATTGGACAAGCTCAAAAAAATGGCAGCTGATATCAGAGGAAAATCTAGAGTTACGATTGACAAGATCATCCACATGATTTCCTTATTCGTATCAAATTTGAAGGAATGGGCATGCAAAACTGGAAAACAGGCTGAAGAATTAAGAGAAGATGCCATCTTAAAGGCAAGTAAGTCAGCCCATCAGTTGCAGCAAAGTGCTCTTGAATTTGGATTTGCTATCAAAGAAGGGTCAAAGCGAGTTGCAGGTGATTGTAGAGAAGGAGTTGAGAAACTCACCCAAAAGTTCAAGACCTGATCTCTCGCTCTTTGCTCCTCCAATAGTTATTCCAGCTCATTGGCCGTTGACTGGCCAGAGTTGTAGTTTACTTTGATTTTCTTTTTTCAGTGCTTCAATAGAGAGGGTGTACCAGACACGGATGCAGGGACATTGACAGTTCTAAGAACTGCCTTACGAAGAACACAACATATTCATGTGAATCATGCAATGTTTGTATAATTGAAACTAGTAGGAATTTTAGTTGAGGAATAACCAGTTGTAGTTCAACATTTTGTCTTTTTGCTCGAAAATTGCTGCAGCTCATCTCGGTTATGTAAATATAAAGAAATTAATCCGAAGGACAAGTTTCAAGATAATCAACTTGAATACTTTTCGTTTGAAGCACGCTGATTACAAGTTGTCATGATCATCACCACTCAAACTCGCACTTTAGTAAGGTGCTTTTTGGTATTATTTCATATTTATTCTTTATTTGATTTGTTGCCCCTAATTTCCTTATAATTTACTGTTGTCAAGGGAAGGTCATCAGCATCATCCCCATTCTGCAGTTACCAATGACTGAAAGGACCCAATGCTGAGCCTATACTGTATTTGATATTGAGTTTAATTTCTATCTACTGTCAGTGTAAAGTTTTTTTTACACTGTCATTTAATTATATCTTGTTAAATCAATATTTGTCAAATCAGAATTTGACAACACATAATTAAATGACAGTGTAAAGAAACTTTACACTAAGAGTGAATAGAAATTAAATCCTTTTATGTTTTGCTGGGAATACACGTAACTTGGTTTGCTTCCAATATGCTACTAAGCCCCTTCTATCTTAAGTGTTATGAAGCTTCCCGTAATCACGAAATTCCAAAATAATTCATTTATAAGCACATTTGTTGAATAAAATTTTGTTAGCATTCCAATTCGATTGACTCAATTCTTTTAATTTTAATTTTTAGTGAATAAAACGGATTATTTGTTAGAAGTGAAAATTCTTAACGGGTTATTTAATAAAAGCATTACGGCAAAAAGTTATTTCTTTGATAATAATAATCATTTATTTATATTTAAAACAGATATAAGAGTAGGTCGCGTTCACCTATTGAAAAATCCATTCCAATTTTTCGTACAAATTAATATAAAACCTGGATTCATTTTTTATGTTTTTGCTATAAACCTCGTTTCATTTTTTAAATATGAATTTAGAGCCTCATGCAACGACCCTTATGTGTAATGATTTTCTTTAATCTTTCCTAACAATCATGATTACTAACATATTACCATGGAATCCTCCGAGAACCATAATCTTTTCTGTATCATATATTCAATATAACATCTGAAAAACACTAGCTAATGCTTCACGAAAATATAACCATCCGAAGCAAAATCAATGTCAATACGCGTGGAAATTAGGGAAGACCACGTCAACATGGATTTTTTTTTCAAAAAACCGTTATAATTTAAAACTTTTCTACGTTGTAAATTAAAAAACGAAAATTAAAGAATTTCTATATTCAACTACATTTCATCAGCTAGGGAACTGTGCTCTTGCATGAAGTATCCCATACAATTTGATATATAAACAGGTAAATATTCGTTTTCATTATGGGTGGAGTAATGCCAGTCACAACCACTTCCCAAAACAAATACCGGTGCAGTGAGGTGTATTTTTTGTGTTGCACTATTATAACATGGACGGGAATGCAAGATGATTAGCACACACAGACAAAACAAAGAAAGCAGATGCAATATTCGCTTGGAAAAGATCTTACCTCAAATTTCTGGTAAAACATAGTAAATAAGCCACGGGTACTTTCCATAACTCAGTCAAAACAAAACGTTTCTAAAAGTAAAAACTTACACTAAAATAATGAACCAAATAAAAATAAGATTGATTGTCCATCAAAACATTGATCAATCCAGTGAAACTGGAATGAAATACATAACACTTACTTCTTCTTATCACCGGCTCCACCAGCCCTGCACACAATTAAAATATAACATAAGCAATAATAACTACTTAGAAGTCTACCTACAAGAAATAATAATCAGATAAATAAATCATATGGTATGCATAAACACAAAAACAATAATATTGACAAAAGAACATTGGACAACCTCATCTTTCGGAGAACGTTGGACATCTCCTCACGCTTCTTCTTTGCGCGTTTGTGAGTTCCGAGCTTTCTCTTGGCAACTTTCAGCGCCCTCTTATCTTTTCCAACCTTCAGTAACTCAGTTATACGTTTCTCATAAGGCGCAAAACCAGCAACCTCGCGTATGAGGTTCCTTACAAAGTGCACCCGCTTGCTTGTTTTCTGATCGAGATAACATACTTTTTAGGACCACATTTAAGATAAGCAAACTCAGAACATTTAAAACAAAATTGTGTCATCACTTTTTCTAAATTAGTTCTACGGGTTTAACCTTAAGCTTGTTTTCTTCTGGCTATAAATGGAAGCAGCACAAATAATTGGGTTTTTGCAATCAAGTTTACAGTTTATGAAGGGTAAAGGAAAGAAAAATGTGTCTCCAGACTTATAATATGTTGGTCTCAATTTGGAAACAAAAGAACTTCGTGTAAGGGTTTAAACTTTAAACATCTGAGTACTAGAAAACAGTGCCAGCAATTTGTAGCTCAGTTTTAAATGTGTTCATGCTGTTCAGCATTGTTCACTAATGCATAGACAAGGTAATTGTAGTATAAATGGACTTGACCTCCTAATATGAAAACTAATAAACCTAAACTGAACTCTACTAGATCCTCATATAAAATTCAAGGAGATTCTTTCGGAACACTTTATTTTTATAAGTTTACTGGTACGTTTAGTAATTAGTGATTAATATTTAATAGAGTTTCAAACATTTATTGTGAAATCAACAATCAATAAATGATTGACAACTCTTCTTGGATACTGTACCCATCAAGGTCCCATAGCAAATACCTAAACTTAAACTGAACGCTACTAGATCCTCATACAAAATTCAAATATATAACTAAGTCCACAAAATACTAAACACACAATAATGAACTCTACTGGTCCAAAAATACTAAACACACAGTCACTACATTGGATGATATAGTGCCATCTAGTTACATCATTTACAATCTAAAACGTGTAAATGCATGACTAAAATTTGTTCCATAAAAGTTCAAAACTTACCCCCTTACGGTCTGAGGGGCGTGGAGCCAATTCCTTCTTGGTTACAACATGACCCTTGTTCAATCCAACAAACAAACCCGTACTAGGCTGTTTAGGAGCCATTTCCCTGAGCCAAAAAACAACACCACCCCCAATTCAAAATCACAAACCATTGATTCTCACAATTGAAACAATAAACTAAGAGCAACAAGCAACATGAAAAGAAAAAAAACACAGATTTCACCAAATCTACCATAGTAATCTGCTAAATCATTCCTACAAAACAAAACCCATAAACAATTTGTACAAAAAGAACAGTAGAACACCTTCATTTGCTATCTCTATCGAATCAAAAAACCTAGAAAGCAAGTGAAATTAAAAAAAAAATTATTCAGATCGTGAATTTTCTTTGATTTTCCCAACGATTCTGAGCAACCAAACACCCAAAGAGTGAGGAGAAGAACGAAAGGAGGAAGCTTTACCTGTGGTAGCTTGTGAAAGCGTAACAACAGAGATTGCAGATTAGGGTTTTGAAGGTATCTGCTTCGCATTTTATTACGGAGAAGAGAAACTGCTTCATGTCGGGTCGGGTTATGGATCCACTATTAGATTGAGGCTAACTAACCGGATCAGGCCCAATAGATTTTTCGGATGGCCCAACCACAGGTTATAATTTCTTGTACCAGCTAGTCTGGCCCAATTAAACAATATTTCTTCACTATTATATTATCACTAGAATTGAAGAAAAATATATGGTTAAATTAATAAGTAGGTCTCTATTCTTTTTGAGAATTTTTTAAAAAATTCTAATGTGGTCCTATCCAACTTACCGTTAGAGTTTTATAGGGATCTAATTAAAAATGTTTTTAAAATTATAGGAACTCATTTATAATTTTTAAACTATATAGACATATTTAAAGTTTTTTTAAAAATATAGAGACATGCAGATTAATTTAACCAGAAACAAAAACAACTACCACAACAATTGATTAGTTATGTTAGGTTCATGTGAGTTTTCAGGAGGCAATCTTGGGATCCCCCTTTCTTTTTCTTCTCTCTTTTTCACACTTTTCTAAGCACATTTGTTGAATAAAATTTTGTTAGCATTCCAACTCAATTCTTGTACTTTTATTTTTTAGTGGATAAAACGGATTATTTATTATATGTTAAAAATTTATCCCGGTTATTTAATAAAATTTTGACCCAAAAATGTTATTTCCTTGATGATCATAGTAATCATTTATTTATATTTAAAACATAAATAAGAGCAACCTCTTTTTTCCTAAACTTTTATTACAATTAAAAAGAAACATAAATTAGAGCGGGAAATGTGTGTAGACATGTTCACCACTTGAAAAACCCATACCATTTTTTCGTGCAAATTTAGGAAGTCTAAATGTCGCCTGAGATTTCTTTTTATAAAAAACCTCGATTCATTTTTTAGATATGAACTTAGATCCTCATATGTGATGACCATCGAGTGCACTAGAATAAGACAACAAATTGTGCAAAATTGTTTGGCTTTGGCTTTAAATGGTAAGCAGCATATTTGGGTTTTAGCAACCAAGTTTGGGGTGCATGGAGTTTTTTTTTTTTGTTTGGTCAATGGGGTGTCTGAAGGGTAAAGGGATTAAAAAATTGAGTGTCCAGATTTAAAATAAGGCTCAATATAGAAACAAAAGAACTGCAAATAAGGGTCTAAATATCTGGGTGATTTAAAACATTAGCATCTGGAAGTAACTCACTGGGTTCAGGTTATTAGGAGCTAATTCAAGCCAGATTGAAGTAGGACGTTGGAATAATATGGATTCAACATTTGAATCCATTAGACGGGTTCAATTCGTGATAAACTTATATCAGCGAATGAGTTAATTTTGCTACATTAGAAAAGAGGATCACTGAGAAATCCTTGGAAATAAAGTGCTTTCTATTGTCACGTGCTGCATAGGTGTCCAAGATCTTCAAGATGCACATGATTAGTTGTGAAGACATGGGATTCATATAGCCTTTAGTGATGGTGAAAAGGGTAAACATTGCCATTCATCACGACTTGCATATTAGTATATTACCATGGAATTCTTCCTGAACTGTAATCTTTCTGGATAAATAGGTAAATGTTCGTTTCCATTATGGATAGCAATCTTATGGCCAATCATTGTGGCTATAATGGAAAGAGTAATCACTGTCACAACCACTTCCCAAAACAAATACCTGAGCACCGGGATGAATATTGTGTTGCACAATTATATAACATGGAAGGGAATGCAAGATGATTTGCAAACACAGACCAAACAAATACAACATATTCTGTTAACTACGCAGATGCAGTGTTCACCCGAAAATTTTTTTACCTCAAATTTCTGGTAAATTACAGAAAATAACCCAAGGGTACAAGGGTACTATCCATAACTCAGCCAAAACAAAACATTTCTAAACTTACACAATTACACTAAAAATACAACTAAGACATCTTGTCTATAAAAATATTGATCCATCCTGTGAAACTGGAAAGTAAATAAGACTTATTTCTTCTTATCACCGGCTCCACCAGCCCTGCACAATTTAAAACAACAAAAGCAATAATTACTACCAACTACCAAGTAGACTACCTTCAAGAAATAATAATCAGGTTATTTATTAATAAATCATAGGGTATGCATAAACACAAATACAAAAATAATGACAAATGAACATAGAAGAACCTCATCTTTCGCAGAACATTGGACATCTCCTCACGCTTCTTCTTTGCACGTTTATGGGTTCCAAGCTTTCTCTTGGCAACTTTCAATGCCCTCTTATCTTTTCCAACCTTCAGTAACTCAGTTATACGTTTTTCATAAGGCGCAAAACCAGCAACCTCACGTATGAGGTTCCTTACAAAGTGCACCCGCTTGCTTGTTTTCTGTTCAAGACAACATAGTTTATGGGACCACATCAAAGGTAAGCAAGGCAAGAACATTACAAACAAAAATTGCATCATCACTCTTTCAAATTAGTTCTACAGTGGTTGACCCCGTCAACTTCAACAATTTCCTCACTTGCAACCAAATTTACACTTTAAGGGTAAAGGAATGAAATGCGTGTCTAGACTTATAATATGATGGTCTCAGTTGGAAACAAAAGGACTTCAAAAAAGGGTGTAAACATCTAAATGCTGGCCAAACAGTGCCTGCAATTGGTAACTCACAGTGCCAAATTTTGGTAAAGCGTTCATGCTGTCGTGCGTTTTTCATTTACAACACAAGAAGGATGTTTGGATGAAGAAAAAATGAAGAGAAAAGTAGGAAAGAAAGAAAACTCAAAAGAAACAAAAAAATCAACATTTTCGTCTTAAATTTTCTCTTCATTCGTAAAATCAAAATTTTCTCCCCTCTATCATTTTCTTTCCTTTCATTCAAACAAAGGGTTAATTGTAGTACAAAGGAACCTCCTAATAAGGAAACTAACAAACTTAAACTAAACTCAACATGAACATATCCTCGTATAAAATTCAAATACGTAACAAAATTCACCAAGAAAACAAAAACAAAAACCAAAAACTCCGCTTCCTCCAACTAGAAAAGAAAACCAGAAACACTTAAATTCACAGTCACTAAATTTGATGATATTAGTGCATTTAATTATACCATTTACAAAAATGCGTGACAAAAATTCGTGCCATAAAATAAAAATTACAACTTTACCCCTTTGCGATCCGAGGGGCGCGATGCCAATTCCTTCTTGGTGACAACGTGACCCTTGTTCAACCCAACAAACAGACCCGTACTAGGCTGTTTAGGAGCCATTTCCCTGAGCAAAAAACAACAACAACAACAACAACCCACAATTCAAAATCACACAATCTTTTTCTACCAAACATGATTTTCACCGCATCTACCACAATAATAATAGCTACATTATACCTAAGACTAGAAGAACACCCACCACGTTTGCTTATCTCTAAGGAATCAGAAAGGGCAAAAAAAAAAACTAGAAAGCACGTGAAATATGGAAAACGACGTCGGATTCGTAAAATTTCTTTGATTTTGGTAAGGGAACAAAAGCGTGAGAAGAAGATTGAAATTTGAAAGGAGAAAGCTTTGGTTACCTGTGGTAGCTTCTGAAAGTGCGGTGCGAGAAACACAAGTAGGGTTTTTGAGTATATCTATCTGCTTCACCTTTTATTACGGAGCGAGAAGCAACCTCTTGTCGGGTCCGGGCATGGATCCACATTTTTTAAGCTAACAAACCCGATCAGGCCCGGAGGATTTTGTTTTCTTTTGCCAAAGCCCACTCTCCCCAGGGTCATAATTTCTTGTCCGAGCTAGACTGGCTCAGTTCATGTTTCGAAAAAAAGAATTATTTTGGTATTTTTATTTTTATTTTTAATATTAGTATTTAGAGTGAATTGTTAAATATTTATTAATTATTAATTATTAATTATATTTAATATAATTTTAAAATTTATTGAAAAATTAACTTTTAATAGATGTTTGACAACTCACATTGAATATCAAATCTATCAGGATATCATAACAACTCCTTTAAAAAAAGAATTTAATTTTAATTCATTGTCAGTGTAAAATTTTTTTACACTGTCATCCAATCATGTGTTGACACATCATTAAAAAGATAGACTTTTTAGGTAGTTGTTGTGATAGTCAAACTCTTTTAATAATTTAACAATACATAATTAGATGACAATATAAAAAAACTTTACACTGACGGTGAATCAAAATTAAACTCTATAAAAAATTGTCCTCTTAATTTAATTACACATTTTTTTTGATAATATATTATATTCTAACTACATGAACAAAAAAAAGTTGAGTTTTGTTTTTTAGTTTATAGGACAAATTTTTATTACACATATATGTATATATATTTTGAATTATTTATAATAAATTCATATGCTGATACATATAGAATTTATTGTAAAAATGAATTCTTCAATGTCTTATATATTATCCTATTATTAAAAGTATTTAAATTTTAAGATAATTATTATTATAATAAAATTATTTTAATAATATGAATATAGATGATTATTATGATATAAAACGTATAAAAATTAAACAAAATAGTATGTAAATATTTTTAGAATTATTAATTTTAATTACCACTAACAATATAAAATTAAAGAAAATGATTAATAATTATTTAAATTTCTGAGTAGTGAATTCATCATTCACTTTTAAATTATTGGGAGTTGTTATGGTATCCTGATAGGTTTGGTACTCAAAGTAAGTTGTCAATTATCTATTGACTGTTAGATTCACAATAAATGCTTGAAAGTCTATTAAATATAAATAATAACTTATGAATGCTTGACAGCTCACCTTAAGTATCAGTACCTTAAAAAAAAGATAAGTATCGAAATAATTCTTAAATGGTATTGTTTGCTCTCACTGGATTTTATATTTTCACATTTTTCCATGTAACGTGTTGATGTTCCAAATGATAAGGAGCACCCTCGCCCAGCTGACAAGCTCCAAACATGGTGATGAGAGTAGTTTCGCACGTTGGACAAGTGAAAGTGAAAGTGAAAGTGACGGAGGCAAAATGATCGCCTAGAATAAATGCCACCAGAACCAGCAATTATGGTCTTAATTTCTTGTATGAGTTAAACTGGCCCAGTTCATGTATCGGAAAGTTGTATTCTTGATTTAACTACACAAATTTAATTTTTATTATACTACTTGTCAATTATTATATTCTAACTTTTTTTTGGGTAATATATTATATTCAAACTACATGAACAAAAAAAAAGTTGAGTTTTTTTACAACGGTTTTGAGTTTATGAGAGTAAATTTTATAATATGTATATATTTGAAATTTTGAATTATTTATAATAAATTAATATGGTGTCACATATAGAATTTTATTTACGGATTCTTCAATGTCTTATATATTATCATATCATTCAAAATATTTGAATTTTAAGATAATTATTTGTATAATTAAATTTTTTTAGTAATATGAATATACATAATATAAAAGGCATAAAAGTTAAACAAAATAGTATGCAATTTTTTTTGAATTATTAGTTTTAATGAACACTAACAATACATAATTAAAAAAACATATCAATAATCATTTTCCTAAACATAAATAACCATTTTAATGGAGAGTTTAATTTTCATCTATTATTAATATAAATTTTTTTTAACAATGTTATCTAATCATATATTATCAAATCATTAAAAGAGTTTGACTATTACAACAATTATCTCAAAAATTTAACTCTTTTAATGATGTGTGAATACATAATTAAATGACAATATAAAAATATTTTATACTAAAAATAAATTAAAATTAAATCCTCTAATTCATCAATTAATTATTCACCTTCCATTAGTCATTTGTGTTGTTGAGGTTGTTAAATAATAATTTCAGAATTTTCCATGTGACGTGTTGGTGTTCCAAAGGATAAGGAGCACCTCGCCCAGCTGACAAGCTTCAAACATGGGAGTAGTTTCGCACGTTGGACAAGTGAAAGTGAAACTGACAGAAACAAAATGATCTCCTAGAATAAATGCCACCAGAACCAGCAATTATTTACGCTAACACCACTGCCTTCTCAAAGGCAATAATTATTGATTATAATAAGAATAATATACTTTTTTTTAAAAAAAAAACTTCATCCAAACTATTAGATAATGTAAAAAAAAATTATAGTGATAACTAGACTTGATTTAATCGCTTGAAAAGGTTTTGTGAAATTTTTTTTTTTTTGTATGTATCATTACTGTTATAATAATGACAGTGTTTGGTTATTCCCAAAATCCAGGGCTCTCTTCTCCAGCATCTTCCCCACCCAAAGCCAACGGTGCTGCAATGCAAAACCCAAACCCAAGCCCAAAAAGGGGCTTTGACTTGCAGTTGTAGTTGTAGCCCCCCCTTTTGGCCTTTGCTTTGAATTGAAAATTCATAATTCTGTAATATATATTTTAGTTTACTACTCAACTTTGTCCTCTTTCATTTCATACATCAGATCAGAAGCTCCTTCGATGATGACAGCCTATGACACTGTCAGATTTTCTGTGTCTCCAGTGAAAGTTTCTTTCTTTAGTGCTTTGGATTTCTGGGTTCTTTGATCAACATTGAAATTCGGTACTGGGTGTCTTTCCTTTTTCCCTTTTCTTCATTGTTGCTTGCTCTTGACTCTTGAGTCTTGTTGCCCAGTGTAAAATTTGTTTTCATCAGTTGCCAAGTTTGAGTTTCTGGGTCTCCCTGGAATGCATCTCTCTTCACAATTTTGATATTTATTGACTCCCTTTGTAAATTTTTGCGAGGTTACTGAGATTCTACAGATTGTATAATTTCTGAAATCCATGTACATCTGTTGTTCGAGTGGAATATACTGTTATAGGCTATAGCAAGGAAGCTACGATTGTTGTTTGTTGCCTGTAGTTTCTTTGCTGATCACTGGTGTTGTAGCAGAATTTTCTGTTATTGAGTCGTATACCTGCAGCCATCTATCCAGTTGTTGACCTTTCACCCCATATTGGTTTTCATTTCAGCCTACTTAGCATGCCTAGGCTGTAGCCTGTAGGCACCATGTCAATCCTATGTTGCATGCCCCTTGTTGAGTGTGTTTACTGTCTGGCTTGTGCTCGTTGGGCTTGGAAAAGATGTCTTCATACTGCAGGTCATGACAGTGAGACTTGGGGCTTTGCCACAGCAGAAGAATTTGAGCCTATCCCTCGCCTTTGTCGCTATCTTTTAGCTGTGTATGAAGATGATCTTCGTCACCCTCTTTGGGCGCCTCCTGGTGGCTATGGAATTAACCCTGATTGGTTAATACACAAAAAGACATATGAAGATACCCATGGGCGGGCTCCACCCTATATACTGTATCTTGATCATGATCATGCTGATATAGTTCTTGCCATTAGGGGTCTAAATTTGGCAAAGGAGAGTGACTATGCAGTTCTGTTGGACAATAGATTGGGGAAGAGAAAGTTTGATGGGGGGTATGTGCACAATGGGCTGTTGAAGGCTGCTGGATGGGTTTTGGATGCTGAATGTGAAGTTTTGAGGGAATTGGTAGAGAAGCATCCAAATTACACTCTGACTTTTGCTGGACATTCCCTTGGATCAGGAGTAGCAGCAATGTTGAGCATGGTGGTGGTGCAGAATCGAGATAGACTCGGAAATATTGAGAGGAAGAGGGTCAGGTGCTATGCTTTTGCCCCTGCTAGGTGTATGTCACTGAATTTGGCAGTCAGATATGCGGATGTCATCAACTCTGTTGTGCTGCAGGCAAGTTGTCAGAATCTTATTTGTTTTATTTGTTTGGTTGAAGAATCCTGGTAAGTTCTTGATTAATTCCTTACTAAATCTATAACACCTAAAGCATGTGTGCAATAACTGGGTATTAATCAATTATTGGACTACACATCAATCCTGCTCTATAAACCAAAATCCAGTCAATGGCAGCCCAATAGACAAAAGTCTAACATTGTGGACATCCTTTTGATTAAAGCACTTGTTGGTAATAGAGTGTAGTTTGCTTTAAATTGCCTTCTGTCAATGTTTGTTTATACGAAGTTCTTACCTTCTGTATGGAGCAAAATTTTGAATGCTGTGGATTTCATACTCATACAAAATATTGAATGGCTCCAGTTTTACTTATACTTACCACAGGGAAAGGAATGAAAAATTATGAATATAAAGTCCCAATCCCATAACCTCAAAATACGATCTATAACTTACATTTATTTTGCTTTTTAGGAGAACTTGTTGTCAGAGGTACAGATTGCTGTACATTAAAATTTCTGTTTACTGAACAGTAACTTCCCCCTTGGGCTTTCATTAAGTGTAACTATTCAGCTTGCTTCACCTGTGGGGATAGTTGTGTGGTAATTGGTATGTCTATATTTTAAAAACCATTATATCCATAGCGGTAGCTTTCAGTGGGAGATATGAATGGACTCTTTCATGTGTTTAAGAGAGAAACAATTTATGGAGGGCTTGCATTACTATTAGTCTGTTCAACACGGGACAAATATTTGCGCAAAGTCTGTTTTATATGGAACATAATGAACTAGTAGATGATCTATTCTTATGAATAATATATTGCTTAAACTTACTATATATATGCTTAAGATAATATAAGCTGTTGAGCATAAGCAGCATCACAAACTGTTTCTTTCCTCATGCTTCCTTATACTTGATGCACACTGAATCTGCTACTTTGAAGTTAACTGCTCATTACCTTGATCAGGATGACTTCTTACCGAGGACAGCCACACCATTGGAAGATATATTCAAGTATCTTTTCTGGTATGTCTTAAGGACCCAGTATAATAGTGGCTCTCTTATTATCAATACAAGGCTGGAGAATATTGTAGCATGCTAAAGTCTGTGCTGCGTGTTCAATCCCTTCCCCAGCCCCACTTTAAGTTTCAACATGACCCAGTATGAGCCACTAATATAACCCTGATTTCTGTGAGGCTATCTTTTTAAAAGGTTTATGCTTATTTCATGGAAGTTTACTGTTTTTCACTAGTAGGATAGTTAGTAAAACCGTATACTAGTATAGGAAAGACTTCATTAATAAATGACACTCATACAGTGATGCCAGCAGTTAGTGAAAGTCATTGTTAATTAGTGTAATTTTACTGTTTTTCACGGTAAGATAATTGTGTTGATAAAAAGTTGTTTTCTTTGGCTGGCAGTTTGCCATGCCTATTGTGCTTGAGGTGCATGAGGGATACATGTATACCAGAGGCGAAGATGCTCAAAGATCCTAGGAGACTTTATGCACCTGGTCGCCTTTATCACATTGTTGAGAGAAAGCCTTTTAGGTATGGTTAAGGACATCTCCAAGAAGAGATTATACTGAATTCTAACTGTATTTTTGGAAGTTACCTGCAGTTTAGGCACAACTGCATTCGTTTTAATTGTCTGGCATATGTTTATTCTCTGGTCTCTTCCATGATAAAATATGTTGTAACATGGTCATGTTAAAAAAGATGTTTATACATCCTTTTCTTTTGGCTTCACCTGAACATCTTTTATATGCAGAATGGGAAGGTTTCCCCCAGTTGTGAGGACAGCAGTGCCAGTAGATGGAAGGTTTGAGCATATAGTACTTTCTTGTAATGCTACATCTGATCATGCCATCATTTGGATAGAGAAAGAAGCCCAGAGGGCTCTGGATGTAAGTCTGCCACTGCCAGCCTTGTATTACTGTGTTTATTGGGAGAAGTGAAGTTTTAGTCTGTGTGTGTGTGTTTGTGTGTGTGTGTTATAGCCATAATTAACTAGGGCTATGGATGCAATTTGCTCTTTTTACTCCCGTTTATCCAATGTCCTTAAGCAATAACAATTTGTATTCTTCTACTGTCTCCCTCATATGGAGTAGCAAGAATTAGCAAGGAGCTTTTAACTTTTTCCTCCTCCTGTCCTTCAAGATATGCATATAGATTTCCATAAATCTACAAATGTAAGGAATGAGGTTCCACTAATTTGGCATGCTATTTAATGAACAAGAGTCAACCTTTGCCCTTATGTTTCTGCCAACTGCAGTTGATACTGGAGAAAGATCATACCATGGAAATCCCTGCAAAGCAAACGATGGAGCGGCAGGAAACATTAACTAGACACAGTGAAGAATATAAAGCAGCATTACAAAGGGCTAAAACATTAGATGTTCCACATGCTTATACACCACCGTCACAATATGGCACTTTTGATGAGGGAGAGGAGAGCTCAAGAAGATCACAGGGCGAGTCTTCTTTTGGTTCTACTAATAAAAGTACAGTGGATGAAAGCTGGGACGAATTAATTGAGCGTCTTTTTGATAAGGATGAGCATGGCCACATGGTGCTGAAGAAATGATGATCAATTATGTAATTTTAGCTGATATAAGAACATAAATCATGAAAAACAAAATTCATTCATTCTTTTGTGATTTTTTCTGTGTTCAATTGTATTTCAAAGATAGAGCAACATGAAATGAAGATTGATGACTTTGTTAGAAGTTGTTTGGAATCAGGTTCTCTTCTTAAGCTTCAATATGTAAGATACAAGAAGAGGGAAAAGGGAAGAGAAAACTCTTTTTGTTCTCACTAAATGAAAAAAAAGTAAAAAACACGAGTAAATTTCATAGGCAAGTTCTAAGAAACAATATGAAAGATTGTACCTATACCATATTGCGTTTTTTAAGTTTGTAACAAATCATATATAAATAACTAAATTTGAGTGGAATTTTATTATTTATAATAAAAGATTAATACAGAATAGAAATAGTTAACTAAGTTAATTAATTTATAGTTGTAAAATTATTTCATTAATCAGTTATCAATTCAATTAATATTTGGTTAATTAAAGTAGAATAATATTTTTTTGATAATAAGTAGAATAATATTTTAACACAAAAAATTAAAATTTGGTTAATTAAATTGTTAAACATAAATATTAAAACATGCTGCCAATAATATCTTTAAAGCCGTCAATTTCATAACCGCTCTCTCAAATTTGCTAGAGAGTTATTGCAAATTAAATCTCATATATTTTGTGATGATTATTTTTCATTGCTGCTGTTGACAAATACTCCTGTTTTATGGAAAATCAGAGCCTTGGTTTAATTTGTTTGCTACATTTTCATTTTGTTCTTTGAAGTGCACAGTAATTGTGGAAATCAATTACTAGAACTTTTACGAACATGTAGTTATTAAATTATAATCTACGGGTTCATAAAAACCAATTTCATGTACAATATTAACGGTTTTTTAAAGATTAAAATGGCTTTTTTTTTCAGTTTAACTCCACTTGAAAAATTATATATCAAAATACGTTAATTTTTTTTCATATTGAAAAGTAAGTTTGGCTTAAGCTGTTTTTTCAACATTTTTTTAATAAAAAAATATGTGTTGAAAAGTAAAATGTGATATTATTTTTAAGAAAAAGTCATGTTTAGAAGTTGATATCAAAATGTATTTCTCAAAATTGACTTCTTAATATAAAAAAATTAACGTATTTTGATACATAACTTTTTTAAATAAAGTAAATAATTTTTTTTAAACCATTTTAACATACAAAAGCTCCATATTAACGCCCAACTAAAAGTTTTTAAAAAAAAGCTATGTGGCATATTCTATATTCATGAGATAGCAGTAAATCAATATGGATAATAAGAATTTGTTTTTCTTACATAAAATAATTTATTAACATTTTTTAGGTATTTTATTTTCTTATATTGAACACAAATTGTTCTATGTTCAAGAAAATACGTTTTCGTTTATTTTTTTAAATTTTAAAACATTATTTTCCAATTTATAACGATTTATTAACTATCATAATTTTCTTTAACTAAACCTAGCCAAATCAAGAGAAAAAAAGAAATCAACAAAGAAAAAACAGCAAGCACCGAAGAGAAGCAAGAATGGCATCACATCACATCACTGGATGTGAATGGATCAACAGATTACAGATTATAGGTAGAGAAGTTGCATTTGCAGCAGTTTTGTTGTGTTGATCTCCGATTCCATTCCAATTCTTCTTCTTCCCTTTCAACTTCAACAATCAATGGCGTCCCTTTCCCTTCTTACTCTGTTTCTGCTTTCGGTTCTTGCATGCTCTCTCTGGACCTCTTTTTCTGACAGGTAGAATATAAAAATGGCAACCCATGTCTCTCTTTTGCACCATTTTTGTTAAAGTTTCCTCCTTTTGTAATTGTATAATAAATCTACAGATTTGAAATTTCATGTGGAAAAAGTGAATGGGATAATAGTTAGTAACTTAGTAATATGAAATCAAATGGTTAACATTTGCTGTTACAATTCAGAATGTTATATTGTTGTCAATGTTTGCCTTAGCAGCAGGAAAGAATTAAGGAACAAGGAGTTGAACAAGGAAAGTGCATTACAATTAGACCACTCAATTGATCCCAACAGAATTGACCCATCACATGTTGTCCAAATCTCTTGGCAGCCAAGGTCAGGTACTTTTTAGAACTTTACCTTAAATCATTATCTTGTGATAGATAATCTCTTTGTGGAATGACTATGCTGCTGTTTAAGATATTCAAATATTCTATATGGTTTCATTTGTTTGCTTATTTATTTACTTGCTGTATTTCTTGCTTTTGAACTCTGATGTTGCCCCTGGTACCTACAGGCTCTTCCTATACAAAGATTTTTTGTCAGACAAGGAGTGTGACTACCTTATTTCTTTGGTATGATTCTGTTTCATTGCTTTTCATATTTGTTCAAAATACTTGAGGCTAGTCTTTGAATTTAACTTTTTCTTTTTTTGCTCAGGCACACACTGTGAAAGAAAAATCCTCAGGGAATGATCACCATCCAGAGGATGTTGCTGCAAACGGGAGGCTTACATCTGAAACTTCATTGGATATAGAAGTGAGTCTGAACTTTTTCCACACCTAGTTGGATGACCTAGGCTCTAGCTGTCTAAAGACTTGTAAAATATTTGTTGTCATAGTTTGGATTGTGCTTCTGTGTCTTCAAAGATGTTTCCATGTAAAGGACTTGTTTTGATTGATTCTCATATTGTTCATTGTTTTCATTGACGGTGAAATGTTGTGTGGTTTTTTTTTTTTTTTAAGTAAGACACTGAGTTAAAATGGATTTGCCTGTTGTGAAAATCTTGTCTACCGGATATTCCTCATCCAGGCCACTGTAAGAATAATTTAAACTAAGCCAATGTGTAGGGTTTCTGAACGTTAAATATTTTCTTTTCACTTTGTTAGAGATATAAACCATTCTTGGGTTTGCACCTAAAGCTTTAGCTTGCCCTTTATATGTTAGAGATTTATTCTTGAGCCTCTTCTTAATAGCTTAAGTCTTGGGTTGATTTAGTTCTTAATTGAATACCAAAGCCTTTTTGACCAAGTGGTCAGGAGTCCGTGTTAGAGATATTCATCATGATACTTGTTCTTGTCATATTTTCCTTTAATACTCAATCAGTCATAACTTATAAGCCATATTAAGTAATGGTTTTGCAACAATATTTTTTTTTGTTTTCTTTTTCCTTTTTATCTGCCAGGCTACAGCATGGGGTTTTAGCAAAAATCCTGTACAGTCTTCACCTAGAGGAGTTTAATCCAAAATTGGGCAAAAGTAAAACAGGCCTTATAGAGTGCATCTATTCATATATACTTCTAACTGCTTGCAGTTCTGCTGGCCGTAACTATAAGCTTAAAAGCTTATAAATATCCATATTATGATATTTTAAGAATTTTGATCCTTTATATCAATGTTTCTGTTATACTGAACTTGAAAGCTTGAAGTCATTTTTAAAATCGTTTTTCATTATGATGAGATTGCTACAGCCAATGTGCAATTGCTTGTTGTTTAAGCTTGCTGCTTGACTACCAACAGTTAATTATTAATTTACTATAATAGGCATGAGGTGGACATTGTTATGATAATGTTCTGCATTGATATAGGATGATATTGTTGCAAGGATTGAAGAAAGAATTTCAGTTTGGACTTTCCTTCCTAAAGGTATCTATTGTGTCAGTCCAGGCCAGTATTTGTCTGCCTGTGTTCTGTGATTCGTAGTCTAATACATTGATTGTCTTGGATTTTTATAATCATTTCCACTAGAGAACAGCAAGCCTTTGCAGGTCATGCGTTATGGGCTTGAAGAGGATGGGCAGAACTTAAATTATTTTACTAACAAATCCAAATTGGAATTAAGTGGACCTTTAATGGCAACAGTTGTTTTATATCTCTCAAATGCCACTCAAGGGGGTCAAATTCTCTTCCCTGAATCCGAGGTGAGTGTGACCATTCCTGAGTTTTTCTTCTATGTGCTATTGATTTTTTATCTGGTTCTGGACCGGCCTTTACTATTTAATCATGTTGAATGTATTCACAGCCCAAGACTAGAAGCTGGTCTGATTGTAGAAAAAGTAGTAAGATTCTCCAACCAGTTAAAGGGAATGCAATTCTGTTTTTCTCTCTTCTCCCAAGTGCATCTCCTGACAAGAGTAGCCTCCATGCTAGATGCCCTGTCCTTAAGGGGGAAATGTGGTCTGCAATTAAATTCTTCTATGCAAGATCAATTAGTGGGGGAAAGGTCTCAACCACATCAGATGGTGGTGAATGTACTGATGAGGATGACAATTGTCCCACATGGGCAGCCATGGGAGAATGTCAACGAAATCCTGTGTACATGATTGGCTCCCCCGATTATTATGGTACATGTAGGAAAAGTTGTAAAGCATGCTGATCAGAAGTTGATTATCCACTTTCTGTTCATAAATTTTTCCCGTTATGTTCTAGAGTTCCTGCAAACCCACCCCAAGCTTCTGAGCTGCACATCAAAAGGTGCTCAATATTGTACTAGAATTGACACAATTGATTAATGATGTGATGTATGAAAGTCAGTTTACGTTCTGATAAGTTTGACTGATAAATGATGATACTTTGAGCTTATTTTTGGATGTGTTAGATAACATATTGATATAAACAACTGTAAATTTTCATAATTTTTGATACATGTATCTATGCTTTTAATAACTTGTTTTGGAATATGAAGATATGTATGCTTAGAACTATACAAATGTTTTCTTTGGGAGGAAACTTTGACAGAATACTGTAGCGAATGATAGTAGACGTTAGCCTTGATGCACCTTGGTTCCAATCTCTGCTAGCAGGGGTGTTGCTAGCCTGGCATGTTTGGCCCACACGGGCAGATCTGTTTGACTTTGTAAGTGGATTTGACCCCTGTGCCCCAGTAGGTGGGTATTTGTCGAGCCTTTGAACTATGCATTCTTTGGTGAGATTTCTACTTAATTCTGGATTAGAAACCTCTCATCTGATAATTGATGTATGGTTACAATTAATTTGGTATTTCATACTTATGTATTTAATAGAGTTTATCTCTTGATTATTTAAACTAATGATATTTATATCATCTGATACTTTTGCATATGTTTTGAAACACATATTTTTAATGAAAAACTCATAACTACGCTTGTCCCAATTCCATTATGGATTATGTTATCTCTCATTGGGTCTTGTGACTCACTCTATGTTTTTCATATACTAGTGCTGAGCGGGGCCCATGCTCCTCAAATAGTTAGCGTAAGTTGTTCGTATCGATGAGCCCAACACTTTGTTTGTGTGGGCATCTTCATTTTGTTGTCAGTCATTTGGTTACTTATATATTTGGACATATATTTGACTTTAGATGTGCTCCATTATTCACAGGTAGGATCTAACTTTTGTTGTAATTTTGTTAAGTTATATATATATCTTGTACACCCTTTGAATATTTTGCTGTTAAAATTCTATTTGGGTAAGTTTCTAATTGAGCAAGTTATGGTTTATTAATTTGGGATGTCCAACATTTAGGGATTATTTTGTTGAATTTTCGATAAATCTAACATGTTGTCTTAACATGTTCATTGGTCTTGTTAGGCTTGTTAAGTTGGCTAATCCTTCCTATGCACTTGTTATGGTCCTCCAATTTTGGGCCATGACATGATTATAACTATTATTTTTATCCAATAATAATTTTTACTTAAGCTTCATGAAAGCCTTTTGTTTGCATCTTCAATTATTTTTTTGGCCATGGTTTGATTTGGATTATTTTAATTTATGTAATTTTTATCTCTGTCTATTCTTCCTTTTGTTGCTTACCATTAGCATTCTTATCTTATTTTCACTTATTAGATGGTGTATATATTCTTTAGTCAAATAGATGTGTTAATTATGTTTTCTTAATTCTCGTGAATAATTTCTAAATAAATAAATTCAAGAAGCTTTTAATGATCTAATGATTAACACATGTTAGTGGTTTTGAGAGTCAAATTTCCCCTTCGCTAAATTTAGGGATTTCTTTGTTACCTCATGTCATGTTTAATTATACTTAGGACTCGCTTAAAATAAAATAAAATAAAATAAACTCTCCTTTTCAAAATAATAATAATAATTATATATGTAATGGTTAGCAAGATTATTGTATAGTCTTTCAGTATCGTTTGAGTTCATAAGGATTTCTTATATGATCTTATATCATCTTGGATCCTATGCAAAGTAAATTTATAATAATGTTTCCACACAATGATTGACAAGATTGATTACATGGCCATATGTTGTCAGGGTCCTTTGAGTCTATTAGGATTTATTGTACGACCTTGCACTATCTTCAATCCCTCCCAAGAGTAGAATTAATAATCTAAAAACCATCAATTAATCATTTTTAATGAATTTGCAATCCTTTTAAATAAATTAATGTTTTATAACATCAATCAATCCACCGCTACTTTTTAAAGAATTAGGTACTTTTAAATTCAACATTGCACACAGTGAATATGTAGGCACTTAGATAAGGTAAACTTATAAAAAAATTGATTTAGTTTTGTTTTATATTTCAATTTGTAAATATTTGTAAATTGGTCGTTTTTTTTATTATCACTAAATTTGTAAATATTTTCATTTATGCTATTGTTTGATTTTATTTCTATTTAAAAGGTAAATCAAATATTGTTTAAGTTATTAAATTTGCACAACAACCTTAAAATAATCGTCTTATAACAGATGTATCAAAAGTACTATAAAAAAAAACTTTGCCATTTTGTTACAATTATAGTCGTAACATTGACACATTCGTGAAGTTGTCTTCGTGTACAGCTATGGAGGAATAGGAAAGACTTTTCATTACAAGACAATTATTGTAAAAATAAGGGCCAAAAAAGAATTGTTGTTGTTCTTGTTTCATCAGGTAAATCCCAATAATTCAAACATTTTTAAAATGAAACACATTAAATATATCAATTGCTTTGATTGACGAATTAAAATAAATAAATTGAAAAAAGTACCAGATACAATGAACTTATATAGAAAAGTATAGGCACTGACACTTAATTACGTTAAATGTTAATTTTTTAATTTATGACTTATTAGATAATAACTTGAAATTAATTGCAATATTTTTGGTAACATTCAATATTTAATACATGACTCACATAGTATCTATAACTAATTATTTCTCTTAATTTAAGTAATGTTCTTACATTCTCGCATTAATATATAAATTTCATGCATCTCCACAAATACCATAGTGATATGGATATATTTATCGCATATTTGTTTAGTTAAACTTATTTATTGGCAATGCTATAGTATTTTTAAAAATCGGTACATATTATATTGCAAAGAAGAATTGAAAAATAAAAAACAATAGTTACTATGTTTCGAATCTCATTATTCATTTTCTACTCCTATATATAATTTTCCCCACTTCATCAACATCAGCTAATGTTTAGTTCCCTTTTTTCAACATAGGAATTGCATCACTACTACTGTAGGAGGTCCAGCTTGCACAATTAATAATGCAAGCAAATCTCATTATTTGGGATTAGGCACCATTGACAAAGAGATTCACTTTTGAGGCCCTTGATAGATCACTCAAGGACATTATTGGGTATAAATATTCAAACGCAGCATATTGAATTGAAAGTGATTTCAGGCAAATATTACCTGTCACGACCCAAACTAGAGGGCCCTGACCGGCGCATAGGAAGGACTAGCCAACCTAGCAAGCCTAACGGGCCAAAGACCATAATAAGACAATATACTAAATCTACCAAAATTTTAGCAGAGTAACCTCTAAAAGTTAGACATCCCAATTTAACAATTCACAACCTGTTCACTTACAAGCATCACTAAACATAATCTCACTAACAGTATATCATAAGACCAGACAAAGATACAGTGGAAGCTAGATCCTGCATGTGAATAATGGAGCATATCTAAGATTATTACATATCCAAATGTACAAGAAAACCAAAGGACGGAAAACAAAATGAACATGCCCACACGAACAAAATGTTGGGCTCACCAAAAAGAACCACTTCTAGCTATTTGAAGAACCTGGACCCGGTTCAGTATTTGTATCTGTAATACATAATATAAAGGAGTGAGTCATAAGACCCAGTGAGAGATAACATAATCTATAATGAAACTGGGACAAGCAGATGCATCAGTTTTTTTTTTTACGGAAAGTACATTCACATATCGAAACATATGCGTTAGTTTAAATAATCATAAAATGAAAACTAATAAGTAAGTCAATCATGAATTACCAATTCAACTATAACATATATCAATAGTCAAATATCAAATATCATATGGGAGGTTCCTATTCCAGAATTAATCAGAAATCTCACCAACGAACACATAGTTCGAAGGTTTGACAAACGCCTACCAACAGGGCACAGGGGTCAAATCCACATGTCAAGTCAAACAGATCCGATCGTGTGGGCCAACGCGTCGGGCTAGCAACACCCCTACTAGCTGAGGTTTGGACCAAGGTGCACCAAGGCTAACGTCTACTGTCGTTAGCTACAGTATTCTGTCAAAGTTTCCTCCCAACAAAACATAGTTGTATAAATCTAGATATACATATATTCATAATCCAAAACAAAGTATCATAAACACAACGATAGATATTTAGAATCATGAAAAAATGTTTGTCCCAAGCTTTCTTATAATTTAACCACGAAGAAAAATAAATAACTTTGTGAAATCCTTCAATAAAGAACATTTTAAGAAAATGTATAAAAACATATTATAGATCATGTCATCAACTCACACAAAGGACAAAACTCTACGATTCCAAAAGCTATGTTGTCACGGACCAATAAGACGATCCTCCAATGAATCTAGGATTACAACAACATAACCAAAACAACAATCAACATTTAAAACTAAGGATTCATCCACTTGTGGAAGAAAGAGTTCTTGAAGAATCTAGAAAACATTCAAGTTAATTTAGAAATATGACATTTGTTTTGACATAAATTTTGTACTGATTCAGAGGCTAATAAATTGCAAATAATATATGGAATTAAAGCCCTATGTATCTAGTTTCTAACGCAACTGGAATCACCTCAATACGATCTCCCAATCAAGAGTTATGATCAAATTACTACACATTGTCTAGTTTACACAGGAATACACTTTTTATCCCATCTAAGCATTTTATCAAACACTTAATGAGCAATCCTTTCTTTCTAAAGCTAGCACGAAAATTCTATGTTCTAACATCCTTCCTATTAGTATCACTTCTCCATAACAACATTAAAACTAATCCAATTCATTCCATACACTATCAATTTTCAAGAACTCCAAAATTCCCAAATCAAACCCTAGGTTCAATACCCATTATGCATCTTACAATTCAATCTACAATTCACCATAATCCAACCACTAACAACATATTTGAGCTAAGAGATTACCTAAATGAGTCAATGATGGAAGGATAAAGTGGGTGACTTGGTTGCTCCACCAAACCGTGCAACCCAACCCTTGGAAGATGAAGGAATTAAGTTCCAGTAGGTTTCCAGTAGCTTGAAACGACCAAGAATGGAGGAATCCGGTGGATGAAAGAAGATAACGGAGTAGAGAAGAATTGAGATGAAGTAGAGAATGAGAGAGAGCAGAGACAGAGACAGAGAAATGTGCTCTCTGCCACTGCACTGCTCGAACGGAATTATCAGGGGTGAGGAGAGGGAGTGTTTGGTAGTAAGGATATGGGTGTTTGGGAGTGAGGATAGAGTATGCTATCCTACTTTGGTGCAATTGATAATGTCCTCTTTAATTTTACTCTCCATTAACTTTAAAACATAAATGTAAATAAGGGAATACCCCCCATTTGGATTCAATAAAAATATCAAAAAAAATTAAAATCCTTATAAATAAAAAGTCAACTCTTGAGTTTTAGTTCAAATTCCTGAAATCCGAAACTTTCAAAGATGTTTCCTTTCAAAACGAGTGAGTTAAAGGTTTCTAAAAATTCATTAAAAATCATTTTGTAGCTCTTTGATATCCAATTATCAATTACCGCCAATTTTGATTTCAAGAAAATACATATTTACTATAGCCCTCCATATAGGTGCCACTTTCCAGACTTAGCCAAATTTCAGGACCCGTATTAACAAGTAGTTATCTAATACACTCAAAATGGCTTTAAATAACTTTTATAAGGTAAGTTTAATTCTAAGAATCCCACTAACGAAGTAAAGTAACTCAAAAGGTTAATCATTTGAACTCAAATTCATAAGAAAAAGACTATACATAATACGACTATCATACGTAAAAATTTCGGGTCATCACACTACCTGTAATACTAAAAGGCAAAATGCAAGACATGATTCAAGCATGTATAGACTGGTTTTATTTATGAGATGATTGCAGACATTTCTTGTTCTCAATAAGCACAAGATTTAGTGACACTTCACTTACGGGAGAAGTAAATTCATTAGCACATAAATTTAACAAATGGTTCCTACAAGTTGAAGAGGGAAAAGTTCCATTAATCAATAAAGAAGGTGAAGAGGTTTCTACATGGACAAAAATACCACAACAATATCTAATTCATAAAATTGGTGATCTTGTAAAGCAAATAATTGAAAGCACATACCATAATTTCCAACATTGTGGGATGATAATATCTTAGAGAGAGGACAATATTCACTCCATTGAACAAGATCAATAATTATATATTGTACAAAAGCTAAAATGAAATAAATGAAGCAGCTAAGAAAGTAATTGAACAAGAAATTATATATCATGTTGAATTCCTCAATACCCTAAAGTGTACAAGATTTCCAACCATTTCTTGCAACTAAAAGAAGGAATGACAGTTATGCTACTTAGGAACATCAATCTTACGTTAGGGATGTGTAATGGAACAAGACTCCTTATTACAAATATGGGAGATTCGATCATAGAAGCAAAAATAGTTACAGGACCAACATTGGAGCCAAAGTGCTTATATCATGAATAGTTTTGACTCCAAGTGGCCTTTTGTTTTGAAAAGAAAGCAATTTCCGATAAGGGTATGCTAGGCAATGACAATAAATGAAAGTCAATGCCAATCATTGAATCATGTTAGATTATATTCCAAAACTTGTATTTTCTCTTGGACAAGTATATGTTGCATTGTCATAAGTGACCTCATCAAATGCGTTGAGAATTCTAATTATGCAAGAGGAAGATAAAAATATACAACTTACACTAAAAATATTGTATACAATGAAGTATTTATTGAACTCTCCTAATAAAATTATCTTTAATTTCTTTGATTATATTGTGTAGTTAAATATAGAAACAATTCAAATTCTCAATATGTTTTTTTAAAGATATATACAGTTTATTCGTAAGTATGTTTCCTTTGCAATTGCTTTTAATCTACATTAAACAATATAGATGTAAACAAACCCGTGGGCAAGATATCTAGTCACATAATAATTCATGATTGAATAATAGTTTCATTTTTTTACAATTAAATTCTTTTTAATATACAAAAGCAAATGGCTAGACCATTTCCGTGTTTTTAGTTTTTATGAAGTATACATTTTAAAAGTCAATTTGATCATGTATCCTTAAAAATTTAAAGATAAATTTTATATGAAAAAGTCATTTGATTTTTTTTATCTCAATTTCGAAGAGGTACCAAACTGATTACAGAAATATACCATTAAATTATACAAAGAAAATATACCATTAATACATTGCCTTGTCTATTAAGAATCAATTAATTATAATAAAAATTTATTTTACTTTCCACACCATTCAGCAAAACTGCAAACAAATACGTGTGGATGATACTCATTTTATTCTAAATTCTAATTAATACCCAAGATGAAACAAAATTTTATCATTTTTTATAACTAACTTTTTTTTATCTTCATTTTGAACGAAAAATCATGAAGGCTGTCCAGGGTCACATTCATGTGACTTTGAAGAAGTTATCTCACACATCTTCCATGAATTAAAATTATACATAATGTTACGGTTTTTTAATTCATTATAGTTCTTTACTTCTTATAATATAATATGAGATAGTCAGATAGAGTTTAGATATTTTATATTTAGAAAATAATATTCACCCCTACTACTTTTGTTTTCATTTGAGATAGTGGAGGATACTAAATTTACTAAAGTTAAGGTAACTAAAATGATCAAATTTTATGAGTTATTTAAGTGGTAAGAAAGTTTGAATGCAACGGTTGAAGGGCTTTAACAATGTCAAGAGCTTGAGCCCACAGAGAAGTACTTGTGGGAGGGGTAGTCACTGTGTCTAGAACGTGATTAGTCTCACACTTAAAATGTGTGGAGATACCTGACAAGGACTTAAAAGAGTAAGATTAAATTAGAGTAAGACTAAATTATTGAAAGAGTCAAAAGAATACCAAGTCAAATGTAGAATCCTAGATTTTGGGGCTTATGATAAGACGAATGTAAATGTTGATAAGATAAGGTAGTTTGCTAATTTTTGGGGATGTATATAGCTAAACCCTTGATTCTCATCCTACCTCTTCTATAAGAAAGGACTTTGTATCCTGTTTTTATTATTTTTCATAATATCAATATTATTTTTTAATTACAAGTTGGTATCAAAGTTGGGCACTAAAAGCCCTAGTTCTACTCTCAAACAATGTCTTACATTAACTTAGGATCAACTCTCTTTGAGGCTAACTCAAGTTCAGCTCATCTCGCACCAATAAACCAAAAGGATAAACCTAAATCAAAAGTATACTCAAATATTATCACAAATAAAATAAAATAAAATTGAGTCATATAATTATTAAATTTTAAATATAAGTCTCTTTATTACATTTTATAAGAAGTATGTTTGAATTAATTTGTTTTATATTTAAAAAAATCAAACAAAAAAACTCTTTGAAATATTTTGATTATAAGTTTTTTTAAAAAGGAAAACAAAAGTAATTAGTAGTTATAAATATGATATTAAAAAAAAAAGTGCAAACACGTCTATTTCATATTGAAGAGGCTAGCAGTGATTTATTCCCAAAACTAGCTCATAACTCTTTCGTGAAAAATATAACTAAAGTTATTGAACCACTTGTAAACAAATACAAATATCTACCTTACAATTGATGCAAACATTCAATAAGAGTTGACTCAACTAATAAGATCAAACTGCATCAATTAAAAGGTCTTGTAATTGATTCTTTTTAGTGATTTTTTTTATTAGTGCACTATGAAAAAAATGTGTATATTACAACAATTTTTTCTACAAAAAACAGTGGTTTTGAACCGTCATTATTTTATGAAACTGTTGTTATTACGTTCACCATTAGGAATAATACGGCAATTTTCAATAAACCATCATAATGTTTAAGGTGTATATTATGACGTTTTTAAACCGTTGTAATTCTCATGATTATGTATTGTTAGTGATATATATTATGACAGTTTCGAATCACTATAATTGGTGTGTATATTATGGCGATTTTGAATTGTCATTATTCTCACTTATATTATAGTAATTATGAATCGTCATAATTTGCGTGTATATTATGGAGGTTTAAAACCGCCATAATTATCATAATTCAGATTGAAAAATGATGCACCATTAGAAGTAATATGGTATATATTATGACTACTTTGAACTGTCATAATTTATTAAATATTTGTTATTATACAATGTGTATGACAATCACTCATGCAAGGTACATTGTATGAATTAACACTCATGAACATAATTTTCATCTTCTTTTATAAAATAACAAAAAATAGATGAAAATAAAAAATAGCAACATAATTTAAAGACCAAGCAATATAAGTACGTTGAGTTTTATTGGAAAGAAAATTGAAAATAGTAAACAACTCATTTGTTTCGTGTCGAGAATATCAATGCCAACAAAGCTTGAATAAGAAGTGATTTATTTTTATCCTTTTTTTTTAAATTAAAAAACTTGAACAACCGCATACAACTAAGCTGAACTAAATTGCATCATGTTCAGTTTAACGTGAAGTTGAATTAAAAAAAAAACTCCTAAATCATACTAATATGACAAGTCTGAAACTGGCAAATGGACAATAAGTGGTTATATTATGCTCAAACTTTCTCCATTTTTTTGTACTTTAAAAAGTCTTTTTCAAACGTTTAAACTTGACAGTTGAGAAGAATTAGATGAACAGATGATAGCAGCATACATGGATTTAAATTGCAGAATTAGATGAACAGATGATAGCAGCATACATGGATTTAAATTGCAGTGTAGGTATTGCGATGCGGCACTTGAATATATTTAGTGGTTACTATATTTTATCATGAGTAATGATATTTGCACACTAAAATAGTTACATAATTTTTTACATTGGTTAATGATAAGTAAATTTTTGGTTAATACAATATATCATTTGGTTAATGAGTTTTGGTAACCAATCACTTACAAGCCAGTAATCTATTAACCAAACGATATACTGAATTAACCAAAAATTTGTTCATTGTTACTATTAGAGTGTAGTTATGTTCAGCTGCTTGAGTTAGTTTCATGACAGCTAATCAAGTTGTTATGATTCAGTTTGTGCCAGCTAATATAGGGGTATAGGATTAGATTGTGAGTGCAGGTTAATCAACGTATATAAGACTGATTAAGCCTTTCGATACAGCAAGAATCAAAAACGGATACGATTTAAGCAATAACAGAATTCTTTTTTCTGTTTTCTCTCTTTCGGTTTCTCTATGTTCTTCTACATTTCTATTATGGTATCAAAGAGCTAGTTGAATCCATGGCTGACGAAAATTCTCCTCCGCCTCCGCCACCGCCACCTCCTTCTCCATCCCTGTTGCAGTGTTCTTTAACATCTGCGTCGTTCAATCTCAAAATCTCAGAAAAACTTACTGAGAAGAATTTCTTGATTTGGCGACAACAAGTTGAACCCTATGTTACTGCGAATGGCTTCCATGAATTTCTTGTTTGTCCTTCGATTCCGCCACAATACCTCACTGAGGAAGATCGACTCAATGCAACGCTCAATCCTGCATATCAAATCTGGTTGAAGAAGGATCGATGTCGCAATCGTGGTTGCAATCGACACTTCAGTGAAATCCTCTCGCGTATTCTTGGATCCGTTCACGCTTATCAAAGTCCTGGGATCGATTGCATGCATATTTTGTAAACAAACGCGTGCGAAGGCTAGGCAACTCCGACCGAACTTAGCTACTACATTAAATGATCGAACGCTCGAGTACATCTGCGTATAAAATCACTCATCGATTCTCTCGCTTCCATTGGAGATCCAATTCCAATATATCAGCATGTTGATGTAATCCTTGAAGGATTACCTCAGGACTTTGTTCTTGTTGTTTCGGTTATTGAGAGCAAATTCGAGGCAATGGACATTGAAGAAGTTGAAGCACTTCTTCTTGCTCATGAACTTCGCCTTGACAAGTACAAACAGAGAGCTGTCACTGAGTCTGTTAGTGTCAATCTTACTCATGCTTCGAAACCTACTGTTGATGAACAAGCTTCTGCTCAAGCAAACTTCACTCATGATCCTAATGCTGAGATTCATTCCTCTGGTTCTGGTGGCAACATGTCAGCACGTGGTCGTGGTGGCCGTCGCGTGGTCGTAGTGCCGTAGTGGTTCTCTAATGTTCAATGCCAAGTTTGCTTCAAATTTGGACACTTAGCTGCCACTTGCTGGCATAGATTCAACCAAAGCTTTCAGCCATCAATTCCATCCAACTTTCAAGGTTTTCAGAATGAAAATTTTGGTGTTCATAATTCTCCTATGCCAAATGCTTATGGTCCCACTGGCTCCTCTAGTTTTCCAATGCCATCTACTATGTTTCCGCAATAGTTTGCTGCTAATCCCTGGGCTAGGCCTCAATCTCAACCAAGGCCTGTTGGTTTTCCTTCACAACCTAGTGCAATGGTGACCAATGTGGCTCCTAGCTCTGCAAGTTCTTGGTTCCCTGACTTCGGTGCATCCTTTCATGTAACTGGAGATCACAAAAATATTCAGCAGCTTGTTCCATTCCTCGGTCCCATTCAGATTTTTATAGGGAATGGGCAAGGTTTGGCTATTCATTCTTCTGGTTCTAGTGTGTTTAAATCTCCCATTAATCCTAAATGTCTCTATACTTACATAATCTGCTTTTGGTTCCTTCTATTACAAAAAATCTTGTTAGTGTAAGTAAGTTTGCCAAAGATAATCTAGTTTTCTTTGAGTTTCATGCTAATCAATGCCTTGTCAAATCTCAGGAAACCAATGAAGTGTTGCTTCAAGGTTCTGTTGGTCCTGATGGATTGTATGAGTTTCCTAATATGCTTCCTTCTCCTTCCAAGACATCCACCTCCATCCGTTCCAGTGCCAATACTGTCACTGCAGACTCTCATCCTGCTTTTGCTTCTCCTATTAACGTTGTATCTACATCTGCTTCGGGTTCTATACCCCTTACTTCTAATCACATGTGGCATCTAAGGCTAGGCCATCCAAACTCTCATTCTATGAAACTTGTAATGGATCATTGTAATATCCCTTGTCCTAATAAATATGCTTCTTCCTTTTGTACTGCTTGTTCTATGGGAAAAGCTCATCGACTTTATTCACCACCCTCACACACCACTTACACTATGCCACTTCAGCTTGTTTTTAGTGATTTGTAGGGTCCCTCACCCACAACTTCTTCCCTTGGTTTTAAATACTATATAACCTTTGTTGATGCCTATTCTAGATATACTTGGATTTATCTTCTAAAATCTAAGTCTAAAGCTTTTGATATCTTCAAACAATTTAAAACTATGGTGGAATTACAACTCAGTTCAAAACTTAAGTCTCTCCAAACCGATTGGGGAGGGGAGTTTAGACCCTTTACCAAATACCTAACTGATCTTGGCATCACACATAGGCTCATTTGCCCCCACACACATCACCAAAATGGTGTTGTGGAGAGGAAGCACAGACACATTATGGAACTTGGTCTATCCCTTTTAAGTCATGCTTCCTTACCCCTTACTTTTTGGGATCATGCCTTTTTGACTGCAGTCTATTTGATAAACAGATTGCCAGCTGCTTCTCTTAATTTCCAAGTACCCTACATCATTCTCCATAAGTCCAATCCACATTACAAGTTTCAAGGTGTTTGGATGTGCACATTTTCCTCTCCTTAGGCCTTACAACACTCACAAACTGAATTTTAGATCACATGAGTGTTTGTTTTTAGGTTACTCCTCCTCACATAAAGGTTATAAATGTCTCTCTCCTTCTAGAGGGATGTTTATCTCCAAAGATGTCCTCTTTCATGAGTCTAAATTTCCTTATAGTGATTTGTTCACCAAACAGCATGTTACTCATACTTCTACACCTTCCCATGTGTCTTTGTCACCCATTCCTTTTATTTTACCAGATATTACTCAGTCCAATTTATACTCTCCTTCCTCCTCCAATTCTATTCCAGCTTCTGTGTCTAGTTCTTCTCATAGTACCTCTCCCAGTCCCTCACCCAGCTCCTCTTTACCTTTCGCGAACCCGATTCGGTTGTTGTCCCAACAGAATCTGTCCAACCTGTTCCAACAGCTTCCACTAATACTCATTCAATGCACACCAGATCAAAATCTGGTATTGCTCCTAGAATTCCCCCTAGACTTCTTCTAACACACACTGAACCTAAGAATGTCAAGCAAGCCTTGAACAATCCTGATTGGCATGATGCAATGCAAGCTGAATTTGATGCTTTGCAAAGGAATAAAACCTGGACTTTGGTACCTCTTCCATCTAATAGGAGTGCTATTGGATGCAAATGGGTTTTTAGAGTGAAGGAGAATCCTGATGGGTCAGTTCATAAGCTCAAAGCTAGGTTGGTTGCCAAAGGTTTCCATCAACTTCAAGGCTTTGACTTCCAAGAAACATTCTCACCAGTCATAAAGCCTATAACAGTGAGGATCATTCTGACACTTGCTCTTACTCATAACTGGCCTTTAAAGCAACTTGATATTAACAATGCATTTTTGCATGGAATACTTGAAGAAGAGGTTTACATGCACCAACCTCAGGGCTTTGAACAAGGGGATTCATCTCTTGTCTGTAAACTTAATAAAGCTCTATATGGGCTCAAACAAGCCCCTAGGCAATGGTTTGAAAGATTAAAGCTTACTCTCACCAACCTTGGTTTTCATGGTAGTAAGTGTGATCCTTCCCTCTTTGTCTACAATCACAAGGGCCATGTTGTGTACCTACTGGTCTATGTTGATGATATTATCATCACAGGGAGCTCTTCTTCTATGATTTCCACACTGGTTCAGCAACTACATTCTACCTTTGCTCTAAAAGATTTGGGAGACTTGGACTATTTTTTGGGCATAGAAGTAAAAAGGAAAGCTGATGGTTCCTTATTACTCACACAAAGTAAATACGTTAGGGACTTACTTACTAAAGCGATATGTCTTTGAAGCTGGCCCGATGCCCTCTCCTATGGTAGCTCATTTGAAGTCATGTCAAAAACTGGATGTATTGCATTTTCGGACCCTTCTTTTTCTGAGATCTGTGGTTGATCCCTACGAGTATGCAATCGTAACTGCATCCGAGATTAGTTTTTGTTTGTGAATAAAGTTTGTCAATTTATGGCAAATCCTCAAGATTCTCACCGGTTTCTTGTGAAGAGAATTCTAAGGTACCTAAAAGGTTCTATACATTGTGGTTTGCAATGTTTTTCCGGCTCCCGCAGTCACCCTTTCACCCTTAAGGCCTTTTGTGATGCGATTGGGCATCGGATCCTCGATGACAGGAGGTCAACATCCTCGCAATTTATTTTGGTCCTAATTTGGTCTCTTGGTGGTCAAGAAAACAGCATGTAGTGGCTAGATCCCAGGCCAATATCTAATATGGAACTGTTACTCGCATCTTCTTTGATCCAAACTCTTTTGATCGACGCATCTCACACACGATTACTGTGATCTTCCTCGTGATAACCAATCTGCAGTCCTTCTTGCCCACAATCCTATTCTTCATGCAAGAACAAAACACATTGAAATTGATCTTTGTTTTGTAAGAGAAAAGGTGACTCGCCAAACAAATGACTATTCTCAAGACATCTCGGCACAGATCAGTGGGCTGATCTGCTCACAAAGCCTTTATCTCCTTCAAAGTTTCTTATAATGAGGACCAAGCTCAATGTAATTGATCCCTCTCAGACGGCTCAACCCCATTAAGCTTGAGGGGGGTATTAGAGTGTAGTTATGTTCAGCTGCTTGAGTTAGTTTCATGACAGCTAATCAAGCTGTTATGATTCGATTTGTGCCAGCTAATATAGGGGTGTAGGATTAGATTGTGAGTGCAGGTTAATCAACGTATATAAGACTGATTAAGCCTTTCATTCTGTAAGAATCAAACAGATACAGTTTAAGCAATAACAGAATTCTTTTTTCTGTTTTCTCTCTTTGGGTTTCTCTATGTTCTTCTACATTTCTATTAGTTACCAAGTTTGTAAGCAATCGCTTACGAAAACCTATTAACCAAACAATATACTGTATTAATAAAAAATTTACTCATTGTTAATCAGTATACAAATGGTGTAAAGAAAAAGAGGTGCAACAAACATTTTCCATTTGACCATATATAATATAAGAGGGTAAACTTTAAAACCCTTAACATAAAATTTCAGACATTGTCATTAAGATGTTGTAATCTCGATAGGAAAGAAATACAAATTTAATTTGAATGAGTTTAATTTGATTCATTGTAAATATAATTTTTTTATACTATTAATTAATCACATATTATCATATTATTAAATGAGTTTGACTTCATAAGAAGTTATTATAATAGTCAAACACTCCTAATAATGTAGTAACAGATAAGTGAATGATAGTGTAAAATAAACCAAAATTAAATCCAAATTGTAAGATTACAAGCTATCTATCTATATGTATTAGTAAAACTATATTGAGAAAAAATTAATGATACTATTAACAATTAATTTTATAGATAAATAACATTTTTTGTTAACAATAATCTGAATTCATTACTAATAAAATTGTAAAAGAAAAAATAAATGAAAAAAATTATATAGATTTTCTGTCATAAAAAAGAAACATAAAATGTCAATATAAATTAAATTAATTTTTTAAAAGAAATTTACTACTTTATTTACACAACTTACATGTAAATATTAAATTATGTATATAAACATAAATACAAGTGTATCCAAATATTACCACAAACAAAACAATATCAATTCATATAATTATTAAATTTTAAATATTAGTCTCCCAATTATACTTTATAAGAAGTATGCTTGAATTAATTTATTTTACACTTAATAAAAATTATGTAGGTTTTCTACAATTCTATGTCATAAAAAGACACTTAACATGACAACTTAAATCAAAATCACTTTTCTTTATTTCATTTTTACTCTATTTGTACAACTTATATGTAAGTATTAAATTGTGTATACAAACTTAAATGAAAAGTATACCCAAATATTCCACAAACAAAATAAAATAAAATTGAGTCATATAATTATTAAACTTTAAATATAAGTCTCTCTATTAGGCTTTATAAGAAGTAGTTTGAGTTAATTTATTTTACATTTTAAAAAAATTCAGACAAAAGTACTCATTGAAATATTTTGATTATGTTTTTTTAAAAGTAAAACAAAACTAATTAATAGTTATAAATATGAGATATTTTTTTTGAAAAAAATATGTGCAAACATGTCGGTTTCATGGAAATTACACTGATATCTATCTTTTTTTCAGCGTACCGGTACCCAAAGTGAATTGTCTAGCATTCTTTAGTTGTTATTTATATCTAATATACTTTTTAACATTTACTGTAAAATCAACAGTTAATAAATAATTGACAACTAAACTTAAAGTACTCATTGAAATAGTTTGATTATGTTTTTTTTAAAAGTAAAACAAAACTAATTAATAGTTATAAATATGAGATATTTTTTTTAAAAAAAATCTGTGCAAACATGTCGGTTTCATAAGAAATATTCTGATACTCATCTTTTTTTTCAGTGTACTGGTATTCAAGGTGAGTTGTCTAACATTCATTAGTTGTTATTTATATCTAATATACTTTTTAACATTTATTGTGAAATCAACAATTAATAAATAATTGACAACTAAATTTAGGTACCAAACCTATCAAAATACCATAACAATTCTCCTATTTCATATTGAAGAGGCTGGCAACGATTTATCCCCTTGAAACTAGCTCATAAATCTTGAGTGAAAAATATAACTGAAGTTATTCAATTAGTTGTAAACAAATACAAATATATACCTTAAAACTGATGTACAAATATATACCTTAAAACTGATGCAGAGATGCAATGAGACTTAATTAAACTGATAGGATCAAACTATATCAACTAAAAGGTTTGGGGATTAGTTCTTTCTAGTAATTTCTCATTAATAGATCATATATAAGTATTATTATAAATTCTTACTGAGGCATATGACATACTCTGACACAACCTCTCTTCTTCTTAACTTCTTTTTTAGCAAAAAAAAAAAAAAAACTGATGCACACTAAAATCTAAGTGCTTCTCTAAAACTCAATATTGACTGATATGCAGCAAAATACAGAGTAAAAGAGTATTCAGACAGCTATGGAAATTACATAGCAGCACCAGCTTTCCAATAATTTAAATGGTTTGAATCCCATTTGAAGAGGCTAGACAAAGTAGTACTTACATGTCAGAATAATAAGCAATAATCGCTCGGCCTCTAGTTAGGCTTGCCAATGAATCAGGTAGGGGCAAAATTTTCCCAACCCCGATCTCACCTCACACCTGGAATAAAAACCTGAACCTATTCTGGAAAAAAAATATTAAAGCCTACACCTTATTTACTCTGTCCGCACTTATGAATATTTTAAATATAATTTATGAAGATTTTTTTGGTATTTTTTTTATAACTGTACTGATATTTTTAATGATTAGTATAGTTAATATAAATAAAATATTTAACTTGAAATATAAAAAAAATTATATTTTAATTAAATAAGACTCAAGACTAAATATTAACTACTAATTATAAAAAAATATCGATATCTTCACAAAAAGAAGTACCCAAAAAACCTCTTAAATTTATACAATAATCAATTACAATTTTTAAATTAATCTGTCATCTCATATAAATTAAAAGACATGTTTAGGATAAATGTTAAATTAGTGAAGATCAGTTACGATTTATAAAAAAAATAAAAAATTACTTAATATGAATAAACATGCAGATTGAATATATTATAAACTATATACCAAATGAAATAAAATTTATCTATTTCCAACATAACACTTGTATTATCTTCTTCTCTTTCTTTTCTTTTTTTAATTATTGTCAGGCAATCTTTATTACTATTGCAACATAGTATATATTAATTAGATTAGGCTAGGCATAATCATATTTATTTAAATAAGAGCATGTTTGGAAATGATATAATCTTTCCCAAAATAACTTTTTTTAATAAAAATTTATTTTATTTAAAATCTATCTTGTTTGTTTAAAGTGTGTAAAATTGATTATAAGTTAAAATTATTTTTCTATAACTAAAAACAACTTTTTAAAAAAATTCTTGTTTGGAGCTTTTAATTATGTGATTATAGATTAATTCAAAAGTTTTGATAGATAAATACTCTTTTGTCCTCAATTAAATAAAATTTTCAATCATTCTATATCTCTTTTAGTAATTTAATACATAAAAGTGATTCTTTTTATACAATCCAAATAAAAAAATTTATCTTAAAATTTATTATGAATTAACACATCCAAACATAAATTAATTTTCTCATAATCAATTTTTATTGATTACACATATAATCGATTTTTAACATAATCTTTTTTCATAGCTAATTCAAAACACTAAGAGTAAATTTTCAATTTAGTCCTCCAAAGATACACGAGACATAAGTTTAGTCATTTAATTATTTTTTACATCAAATTGATCATTTTTTATCCTTGTTTATGGGCTAATTTGATATCAAAAATAACTTTCAAAGACTAATTTAATGTAAAAAGTGATATTAAAATATTATTTTAATATAAAAAATAATTAAAAGACCAAACTAATATCCTATGTATAAAATTAATTTAAATATTAACTCAATAAATAAAAAATAAAAAATGAGACAAAACAGATTGACCGAAAACTTACAGCTAACCGGCCCCCACATAACTCACTCGTGCGGGGTGGAGCAGGTTAAATACATGGATATTAAAGTGAGATTGCCTCTAGTTATGATACAAGCAAGACACAACCACGGTCTCAAGTGGCGCCACAAGGTCTCTTATGTCATTTTAGCTTGGTTAATAGGTCTTTTTCAATAATTATCTTTAATATATTATTTTAGATTACCAATTTACCATAATTTATAATAAAATAATAATACGTAAAAATTTGTCTATCATGTATTAAGAGTGGTTATTTCATCACCAAAGTAATTCCGCTTGTAATTCTTTTGTTATAATATATGTTTGTTAAGGGAGTGATCTTTAATAATTTTCGATTTTTCACTAACATTAAGTTTGTAAAAAAATAAAAAATCTTCATAACATAACCATTGTGTTTTTAGTGTAATTATTTTTTTTGTAAAATATAATTCTTTTAAAAAAAGAATTTGAGGAAAAAAAGTCAACTAACACTCGAAGCATCCAACTGGATACAATATGTATGACAATCACTCATGCAAGATACATTGTATGGATTAACACTCAGGAACATAATTTTCATTTTCTTTTATAAAATAAGAAAAAATAGATGAAAATAAAAAATAGCAACATAATTTAAAACCAAGCAATATAAGCAAACTGAGTTTTATTGGAAAGAAAATTGAAAATAGTAAACAACCTATTTAGTTTTAATTTATTTCCTTTTACACCATTTTTTTTATAACTCAGCCATCAAAACGCACAGCTTAATGGCTTACAATATAGAGCGTATAAAAGAAGGGTCCCAAAAGATAAGGAGCGCGAGAGAGAGATTTTGAAATCCCCAGTGTTCTAACGGCTACTTCTTATTCTTCTTCTTCTTCTCTCTCTTCTTTCTCTCTCTTCTTTCTCAACGCTCACAGAGAATAATCTCCTTCGTCTTTCTCTCAGATTTCTTGTTTTCTTGGTGAATTCAGATCCAAATTGAAGCCTTCGTTTCGATGGCTTCGAACCAGCCGAACCAATTCGATCGCACCAAGCCCCACGCGGGCTCGAACCCGGGTCGGAAGGTTCGGGTAGTGGCCAAAGTCCGGGGATTTTCTGGTCCTGAGTCCGATTTCGGAAGTGGGTCATCGAGAACGGTGGAGTGGGTTTCGGTGAACAAGCCACAAGGTGACAAGTCTGAGGGTGTAACGATCTCCTTCGGAGAACAATCTTCTAGGTACGGTCAATTTTCTGGGTTTTGCAGTTTTAGCTTTGTGGATTTTGTCGAAGAATTGAAACCCCTTTTTTTGGGGCATGTTTGGGTGCTGGGAAATTGGTGGAATTGAAATGGAAATGAAATTCAAGATTTTTAGTTTTGGGGTTTTGTCTTTTTTTTAATTGTGCAACTTGTGAGAATTGGAATCTTTTTTACTTTTTTTAAAAATAAATGAATGGGTCACGACTTATAGCTGAATTCATCACCTAAAACTTAATTTTAGGACAAAAGAAATTGTTACAAACAAAATGGAGGATTAAGGTGTTATGAGTTCTTCATTTTGAAATTTCAGCTCTTTTGGGTCTTGAAATCTTCTAGAAGTTTCTTTTTTTTTTTTTTGAATTATTATCACAAGGAGTCTCTATTTGATGAAAGCCATCAATTTGTCAGTGTTATAATGATTCTTTATTCACATCCCTTGGACTCTTGTTTTGTACCCTTTCAAAGGGTCATGGCACTTACACGAGTTAGTCTTTGTGGTGCAGTCGTAAAGATTCTTATTTGGTAGACTATTGCTATGAGGAATATGAAGAGAATGAAATGATCTATTCGAGAGATGTGAAGCCTCTTATTTCAGCAGTTTTTGAAGGTCATAACAGCACTGTTATTGCATATGGAGCAAGAGGCAGTGGAAAGACCCACGTAATTCAGGTTTGACTCAGTTAGTCATCCTAGATTTTGTTTTGTTCACGAACAACCTTGATTGTTACTTGTTAGTTTCTATGGAATTCTGTATGTATGTTAACAATTCCTTTGATCTTCAAGGGTTCTGCTGAGAGACCAGGTTTGGCAGTGCTTGCTACCTCTGAGTTTCTTTCAATTGCTGAGCAAAATGGGAAATCTATAGCTATTTCTTTCTATGAGGTTGATCATCAGGAGCATGCTGTTGATTTATTAAATCCAGAACAACCACCAATTTTGGTTTTTGAAGATCGAGGCAGAATTCAGTTTAAAGGACTTTCTCAGGTAAAATTCTATTGTACTTCTCAGTTTATCAGACTAGAGAAAAAGAAAAATTCATAGTTGGACGGTAGACAAGTCGTAATATGGGACTATATGTTACATTTATGCTTGCAGATTCCTGTGAAATCCATTGCAGAGTTTCAGAACTTGTACTTAATTGCATGTTCTGCACGAAAGGCAGCTCCAAAAAAAGGCAATGAACGTGCTCGTAGAAGCCATATGGGAATAATAGTGCATGTCTTTTCCCAGAATGAAAGCATAGAAACTGGTTGTGCGAGCAAAATGAATTTTGTTGATTTGGCAGGTTATAATATTTACTCAAGTGAGAGATGTCCAATAATCTTTTTAGTTTCTGGCTCATGGTGACATATTTAAAATTTGACCGACTGTTTTATACTTTTATCATCAGGTTATGAAGATTCGAGAAGGAAAAGTAATGATGGCTCTTGCGTTGCTGAGACTAACAAAATTAACAAGTCTGTTTATGCCTTAATGAATGTTTGTCATGCTTTGAGCACCAATGAAAGTCGTGTTCCCTACCGGGAAAGCAAACTTACACGCATGTTGCAGGATTCCTTAAGAGGGACTAGCAGAATTTTGATGGTTGCCTGCTTGGTAATCATGACTGTTCCCTTTAGTTCAAATTTTCTTTTCTCATTCTTAGTTTTCTGTATTCTTTCCATCAGTAATTTATTTGATTTTGGTCCTTTGTTTTCCTATATTGCGAATTTAGAACCCATCTTTTTGCCAAGACACTATTTACATGGTAAGCTTAGCATCACGGTCTTGTCAATGGATTCATCGGGCATCCTTAGATTCCACAAAGAAAAGTGGAAGTTCAGCAAGACAGATGGTGATTACTTCTCATAAAAGCCAGATACTCAAGAGTGTTTCGACAACTGCAAAGAAATTACCTGGTTCTAAATCGCATATATATGAAAAGAAAGCTACTGGTGTTATAAAATCTGCAGTAAAAGGAAGGTTTGTAGTGAAATTTTATATATATTAGGTTAAAATCTAAATTGTTTACTTGTATTTTTATCTATTTATGGATACTGATTTTTTTCCTTTTACTCGAAGGAAATTATTTGATGATGCAAGTCATTCTGCTAAAGCTGAGGAGGTATCGGTTTCTTTTTTTTCCCCTAAATATTTAATACTATTTTTTTTCCTTTATGTTTCAAAGAGGACACACATGGAACAAACCTCCAAAGCACTGCATATATAGTGTCATCTCCTATTGTTTGTCTCAAAGGAGGGATGGTAAAAAAAGTATATAGCCAAAGGTTATGGGCATACCTGTGGCTCAAAACAAAAAAAAAGTATATAGCCAAGAGGATAAATACTAGTCTGGCTCAGTGTTGGTCCAGCCGAAAGAAAGGAAAATGATTTCAACAATTAGGCACCGTTTTTGACAAAGTTGCCAAAGGCAACTTGTGGTGCACAATGAAGCTCACATCATTTTTTTTCAACATCTGCCTAACAAATTTTCGGTGCTCTCACTTCTTTGCTTCTATAAATAGAAGCAATTGAGAGGAAGGAGATGCATCAATTCCTCAAAATCAAGAGGAAGAGAGTGAGAGAAAAATAGAGAGATCCTTAGAGAGTATTTTCTAAGAGAGAAAAATAGTGAGCCAATTTGTGAGTGTTATCCACAAATTGAAGATACATTATTATTGTATTTTGTATTCCCATTATTTTATAGTGGAGGTTTAAGTGGCATACGGTTCCCGTGGTTTTTCCCTTACTCACATTGAGAAGGTTTTCCACGCTAAAATTTATAGTGTTGTTATTACACTTATTTTATGCTTCCGCATATTTCCTATTTTTGAATTCACAGATGAGGGAAATTATGGTGGCATTTCCCAATAGTGGTATCAGAGCTATCAGGGCTCTCGGATACTAGGTGCTAGATTCATAAGAAAATTCTTAGTATGCTCTGTGGTTGCAGCATTGTCTAATCTTTCACATCAGAAAAGAATTATTCTTGTTGTTGGGAATAACGTGTGGTGGTGTGAAAGTGTTGTCTAGGAAAGACTTGGTATTTAAGTGTGTCCATTAGTGACCCACCTCTCTTTCCTGGGAACTTACTTGGTGCACTTTTTGCATACTACAGTTATTATTTCACATATACAGTACTATTCACCTGTACGATACTATTCATATATATGGTACTATTCACATATACGGTATTGGCCTGTGTAACTCAAGATGGAGAGAGCTGTACTCATGATGGAAATATATTCAAGTTAACTGCAGATAACTACTCCTATTGGAAGCTGATGATGGAAGACCACTTATACTCCAAAGATTTGCATAAGCCAATCACTGAGAAAGATAAATTGGAGGGAAAGATCGACAAAGAATGGGAGCTCTAGAACAGGAAAGTAGTAGCCATGATCCGAAAATATATTGACAGAAGTTTGTTCCAGCATGTATTAACTTATACCAACGCGTATGAGTTGTGGACGAAACTTGAATCCTTGATTCAAAAGAAAACGCCCCAGAATAAAGCTAATCTTGTTAGACGACTGGTGAAGTTGGAGTACTCGGGAGGTCAGAACATGATCGAACATTTGAATACCTTCAAAGGTATTGTGAATTAACTGACAAAGACAGAAATGAAGCTAGACGATGAGTTGCAAACTCTTCTACTCCTCAGTCTCTACCTGAGAGTTGGGACACTCTAATTTCCACTCTCAGCAATTCTGCTCCACAAGGAAAGCTTAGCATAGATTCTGTTATAGACAGTTTGCTAAATGAAGAGTCAAGACAGAAAGAAAGAGGCTTGAACAACCAGTTTGAAGCCAACGTTGTTGACAATAGAGGAAGCAGTAAAAATCATGAAAAAGGAGGTGGTGGAAAATCACAAGGTAAATCCAAATCTCGCACTAAACTAAATTGTTATTACTATGACAAACCGAGCCACATAAAGTCTAAGTGCAGATTTTTGAAGAGAGACCAACAGGCTGGAACAGTCCATCCTGACCAAATTAACCCAAAGAAGAAGAAGGAAGATGAAACAACTACTGCAGTAGCCTCGACTGATGAGAATATATTTCTTGTCGGAGAAGAAAATTATCTAAACATTGTGATGATTGCATATGGATAATTGATTATGTAGCATCCTTCCATGTCACACCTCATGAAGAATTTTTCTCATCATACCGAAAAGGAGACTTTGGTACGGTGAAGATGGGTAACCATGTCACGAGTAAAATTGTTGGTATTGGTGAAGTAACTTTGATAAGTGAGAATGGAAACAAGCTTGTGCTGAAGGAGGTAAGACATGTTCCAGATATGCGCTTGAACCTTATCTCAACAGGAAAGTTAGATGAATTTTTCTCATCATACCGAAAAGGAGACTTTGGTACGGTGAAGATGGGTAACCATGTCACGTGTAAAATCGTTGGCATTGGTGAAGTAACTTTGATAAGTGAGAATGGAAAGGAGGTAAGACATGTTCCAGATATGCGCTTGAACCTTATCTCAACAGGAAAGTTAGATGAAGCTGGAATGATAAACCAATTTGGTGCCTGCAGATGGCAACTTAGCCGAGGAAGCATGATTATTGCACGTGGCAGAAAGGAAGGCTCTCTGTACATGATGCAGGGAAAGATATGCAAAGGTGAAATGAATGTTGTTCAAGACGCAAGCAAAGAATTGTGGCACAAACGATTAGGCCACATGAGCGAGAAGGGTTTGGAAATCTTAGCAAAAAGATCATCTTCCAAACATAAAGGGGTAGGTAGATACTTGAATCCTGTGAAGATTGCCTAGCAAGCAAACAACACAGAGTATCTTTCAAAAGATCAAATGATGCAAGATGAAGAAAGCAGATTATGGATCTTGTTCACTCAGATGTTTGCTTAACATTTGAAAGGTTCCTTGGCGGTGCCCAATACTTTGTTACCTTCATTGATGATCACTCCACGAAGGTGTGGGTGTATTTATTTAAGACGAAAGATCAAGTTCTTCAAGCTTTCAAGGAGTTTCATGCCTCTGTAGAATGAGAATCTGGAAGAAAGCTGAAATGCTTGAGAATTGACAATGGCGGAGAGTATAGAAATCCATTTGAGGATTATTGCAAGACTCATGGGATAAGACATGAGAAAGTACCCCCAAGACACCTCAGATGAATGGACTAGCTGAAAGAATGAACAGAATGATTACAGAGAAAGTCAGAAGCATGCTTTCTCATGCAAAACTTCCTAAGTCATTCTAGGCTCTGGGGTGAAGCAGTAAAAACTACAGTTGATTTGATCAATTGGTCTCCTTTAAGACCTTTAAATGGAGAGATTCCAGAAGAAGTATGATATGGAAAGAAAGCCTCTTATGGTCACTTGAGAGTCTTTGGGTACAGGGCATTTGTCCATATTCATAAAGATGAAAGAGCAAAGCTTGATGCAAAGATGAAGGAATGCATATACCTTGGTTTACCAAGAGATGAACTTGGCTTCAGATTATGGGATCCTGTAAACAAGAGGATTGTTCCAAGATAGTCAGCAATCTAAGAAGCCAAAGACCATTGTGGTATACAATTCAGGGGAGAGATTCCTCAAATGAATGAGCAACCTGATCAGACAATACAACCTCATCAGATGGAGCAACCTGATCAGACAGAACAAAGTCAGGCAATGCAGGGAGAACAGATGGAGATTGATCAAGTAGAACAAGAACCTCAAGTGAGAAGATCAACGAGAGTCAGACAACCATCAAGAAGGTATTTCTTAGATGATTATGTCACTCTCACTGATGAAGGGGAACCTCAAAGTTTCATGGAAGCCGTTGAGACGAATGATAAAGAGAAATGGATGCAAGCCATGCAAGAACAAATACAGTCCTTGAAAGAAAATCAGACGTATAACCTGATGAGATTATTAGATGGACGAAAGACATTGAAAAATAAGTGGGTGTTCAAGCTCAAGACTGAAGAGAACAACCCAAGCCCCAGGTACAAAGCAAGGATTGTTGTGAAGGGGTATAACCAGAAGAAACACATAGATTTTGAAGAAATCTTCTCACTAGTGGTGAATATGACATCTATTAGAGCAATTCTTGGTCTAGCTGCAAAACTAGACTTGGAGATAGAACAGCTTGATGTTAAAACAACATTCTTACATGGAGACTTAAAGGAAGAAATTTATATGAAGCAATCAGAAGGTTTCGAAGAACCAGGAAAAGAACACCCAGTGTGTCGTTTGAAGAAAAGCCTCTATGGTCTGCAGCAAGCTCCAAGGCTTGTATAAAAAGTTTGATCTTTTCATGACCTAACACAATTTTAAGAAGACCTCCACAGACCATTGTGAGTTTGTGAAGAACTAAGAGAATGGTGAATCCATCATACTATTGTTGTATGTTGATGATATGTTGATTGTTGGGAAAGATAAGACAAAGATAGCTGCTCTCAAGGAGGCATTGAGCAAATCATTTGCCATGAAAGATCTGGGTGCAATGAAGAAGATTCTTGGAATGAAGATCACTAGAGATCGTTTTAGAAGAATGCTGTGAATGTCACAAGAAGCCTACATCAAGAAAGTTCTTGAAAGAACATGCATAATGCCAAAATTGTGCATGTTCCATTACCTGGTCATTTCAAACTAAGTAAGACGCAATGTCCAGGGAATGAAGAAGAAAAAGAAGAAATGAGCAAGGTGCCTTATTCTTCTGCTGTTGGTAGTCTTATGTATGCAATGGTCTGTACAAGACCAGATATTGCTTATGTTGTAGGAGTTGTGAGTAGATTCCTATCAAATCCAGGAAAGGAGCATTGAAATGCTGTGAAATGGATACTAAGGTATCTGAGAGGAACTGCCAAAAAGTGTTTGTGCTTTGGCAATGGAAATCTAATGCTCACTGGGTATTCAGATGCAGATATGGCAGGAGATGTGGATTCAAGAAAGTTTACATCGGGATATCTAATTACTTTTGCAGGGGGAGCTATCTCATGGCAATCACGACTACAAAAGTGCATTGCTTTAAGCACCACAGAAGCTGAATTCATCGCAATCACTAAAGATTGCAAGGAGATCATATGGATGAAGAAGTTCCTACAAGAGTTAGGCCAGAATCAGGAAAGCTATGTTCTCTATTGTGACAGTCAAAGCATAATAATACATCTCAGCAAGGATTCAACATTTCATTCAAGGTCGAAACACATCGTTGTGAGGTATCACGCCAGTGATGTGTTGGAAAGTAAACTGTTGAAGATTGAGAAAATTCACACTAAAGAAAATAGTGCAGATATGATGACAAAAGCGCTACCAAAAGAGAAGTTAGAAGTCTGTAAAGAAGTTATAGGCCTAACATCAAGCCCAAGCTGATTAAATGATATTTCCCATTCGGCTAGAGAGGGAGAATTGTTGGTCCAGCCGAAAGAAAGGAAAATGATTTCAACAATTAGGCACCGTTTTTTACAAAGGCAACTTGCAGTGCACAGTGAAGTGAGCATCATTTTTTTTTCAACATCTGCCTAACAAGTTTTTAGTGCTCTCACTTCCTTGCTTTTATAAATAGAAGCAATTGAGAGGAAGGAAGATGCATCAATTCCTCACAATCAAGAGGAAGAGAGTGAGAGAAAAATAAAGAGATCCTTAGAGAGTATTTTCTAAGAGAGAAAAATAGTAAGCCAATTTGTGAGTGTTATCCACAAATTGAAGATACATTATTATTGTATTTTGTATTTCCATTATTTTATAGCCTACGGGTCCCGTGGTTTTTCCCTTGCTCACATTGAGAAGGTTTTCCATTCTAAAATTTCTGGTATTGTTATTACATTTATTTTATGCTTCCGCATATTGCCTATTTTTGAGTTTACAAAGGAGGGAAATTATGATGGCATTTCCCAACACTCAGTTTATGCTAAAACTTGGAAGCCATGTTTCAGATAGATTAGCACATGTTCTTCGTGGCTATCAATCAATATTATGATTATTATCTATAAATTAATGGATATGAGAGTTTAGGGAAGCAAATATAGTGAATGCCATTGTGTTCTTAGGGATTCTTTATTGACAAGTAATTTAATACTTAAAAAATAGTCAAACTCAGTTTTACTAAGTATTAATGGATTTTAATGTAGGCAAGGTACTTGTCAGTTATGGGTTTAACCTTTGAAACTTCAGTGCAAGAAGAGGAAAAGGTTTTCAAGAATTTTATTTCTTAGTTGATAAATTTGGACCTTTGAGGTGGAGAACAAAGTTGAATGACTATTCATAAGTAGGGGCTATGTGAGGTGTCATTAATGGATAAAATTACTATCTTTTGTGCAGGAAATTTCCATGGCACAAGTTACCAAAGCATCAGCGCCTTTGTTGGTAATACATCTTTTTTATTTTATTTTCTTATGCTATTGATAGCAATCAAATTGGAAAGCTCACCTTCATCAGTTTGTATCTAATGCAGGACAATTCATTATCAGAAGCTGGAAATCATGTTGAACCCAACCCCAGAGTTAAAAAGGTAATGAATAATTTACCTAAAACCTAACTTGTACAAAACCTTGACACGTAAAATGTTCTCATTGTTGATACTGGACATCTTATTTCATTGAGGAAAGTTGACAGAAATGTTTTATGCAGGATAATTCATTTCCAGATGCTAGTAATGATGTGAAACCCAATCCGATTGTTGAAAATGTAATGACCTGATCTCTTAGAATTCAAATTTGATCAGGACCTTCTTGAAACCAAAAATTTTTGCAAAGTTGACACAACATGACATCTGTTCATTCAGCAAACTGATAAATATATGCTCTATGCAGGATGGCTCATCTTCGGATGCTAGGAGTGAAGTGGAACTCTATCCCGTAGTGGAAAAGGTAACTGTATTAATGCTATCAGAAGTTCCATCTCTTCTTCCATTTCTTTTTAATTTGGCCTTTATAAAACCTATCAAGACCTTCTTGCCGCCAAAAATGGTAGCATAGTTGAGATTGGACAAATCTTTTGTTCATTCAATAAAGCTCTCCCTTGGCAATTTCTGTTAGAATGCAAAAGCCATACAGCTTATTTGATGTAACCATTTTATTTGGCTGAAGTACGAAAGACACTGAATACCGTTCTTGGGTGTTTCTGTAGGGTATATTTGTGGATAGAGAGGATCATCAAGAGAAACATACCCCTTATGCCAGCAACGACTCCAAAACATTGTCAATAGTTCAGGAAGGTAGATGTCAGTGAATGAATTTTGAGAGACAAATTGCTTGACTAATCATATAATGCATATCTCAATGGGTGTTTTATGTCATTACAGGTCATAACATGAACAAGGAGAACAACAGTTTAATGGCTAATGAAGATGGATCACCACCCATTAGTTCTCAACTGCGTGATCTTTCTAACAGTCTTAAATGGCTCTACTCGTCAACTCCATTATGCATGCAGATACCAGAGAAGGAATGCATTTCACTTGATGATAAGATGTCTACTGATATTGCAGAACCAAAAACTCCTGTAATTGAACAAAATGTGAGAGTTAATGATAGATGGGATGTAATGAATGCCAAAAGTCCTTGGGAAACATTCAGCATGCATGGTTCTGGAATGAAGGTTTGATCTATTCATAATATTGCCAAATGACTTTTTCAATATGCAGTTTCAGGTTTTTAACCCAGACTTTTTTTAAATTGCAGAATTCTCTTGTTCAAGAATATCTTAGGTTTTTAAACACAGCTAACAAGTAAGTGGACACTTCATGTAAATGCATGCCCAATTTTGAATAAAAAAGTGCATATACTTTTTCTCTGATATATAACTTGCTCATTGAATATTTTATTCAAATTCCCCCCCATAAGAACTTGTTGCATCAGAAATTAAAAGCAAATGATCATATCATGATCACAATATTCATGAGTAATTAATATGGATACCATTTCAAATGGCAGGTGAGTATAGTAATTATCATAAAATATGTTACAGCCTTAAAATGACTCAGCATTTCATACCTAATATGAGAAAACTAACTTGTTCCCCTTTTGTTTTCTTCAATATTTTTTGAATACTGACAGGGAAGAATTAAAAAAATTGAAGGTAAGGAATGATCACCTTTCAAAATTAAGATGATTTTTCCTATTATACCTAATGAACTGATTGAGCCTTTTCTTTATAGGGGATTGGGGAGAAGAGAGCAACCTGCATACTTGAGCTTCGTGAAGAATCTCCAGAGCCTTTCAAGAGTGTATGTCTTAAAAACTCTTCTTAATAGTAAAACTTTACACTACTTTTTTCCCCCTGCCAATAATTACTTGGTGGTGAGATGTGTTTATATATCTGACATAATTTTGGGATTGTTAACAAATTTTTCATTAACAGCTTGATGATTTAAAGGATGTTGGACTTTCGGCAAAGCAGGTATCATTCTTCTCTGATAATATTGTCATTTCTTTTTGAGTTTTCATGGCTGATTGTCCATGACTAACTAACAACGAGAAAAATTCAATAGCTAATGGCATCTAACTGTGGATGTTTTCATTCTTGCACAGATTAAGGGAATAATGAAAAAGGAAGTTGGGGAGCTTTTCAATTAGTTCGAAACGCATTGCTGAATTTATATAATTTTCTTGCATTATCTTGATGTCTGTATCATGTGATGTCTGTATCCGAAGAGATTTGTATTGGCAACCTAAAGTTGCCCTTTACTTGTGACATTGACTTGTGTATTGGTAATTATTTATCCTCGTTTCATTACTATACGAAGTTCAGATATTGGATATACTGGACACAGAAAACAATATGTATGACATGGGAGAAACTTCAGATACTAACATTTGACTTTCTCATGAGTCATAAATCATATATAAAAGGACGATATCAAAATCAAATAATATTATTTATAAGTCAATTGGAATTCGTAAGCTTATTTTTCTCTTACCTAAAATTTGTTTTTTGCCAGAAATAATGTTTTTCATTATTCTAGATTTTTTAAGTCAAGATTTTCTGTTCTGTAGAAAAGGAAGCAAAAAAATAAAAATAAAAAAAGCTAACTGGTTACTCTCAGTTGGAAAGTAAAATCCTAAAATGATAATTTTAACTAGAGCATTGCAATAAGGCCCAAAACAGTCTGCCCAATTTTGTTTTTGCCAAAAAATGTTGCTAATTATTCTAGATTTATTAAATCAAATTTTTGTGAAAAAGGAAGCAAAAAGCTAATTGGTTACACTCAATTAGAAAGTAAAATCCTAAATGATAATTTGAACTAAAACATTGCTATAGGCCCAAATTTTTGTCTGGGCTTACACAATGGTGGCAATTTTTAACTACTTTCATATGAAGTTAATTTTTAACTACTTTCATATGAAGTTCTGGTGAGATTTTCTTAGTCCTTTATGGAAGAAAGAAAGAAAGAAACCCAGCTATGAAACATTTACAAGAATAATAGATGAGTTATTACACAAAAAAGTCAAGTTTGAGATATCAATATCAACTCATTGATCAAGAAAATTATGTTATATACACTTTAATAAATGCATTTCTAGCAGAGCTCAATGAAAAAACTTGTCATGGCTAACATATACGTCTCACTTTATGGTTATTGGAATCTGGTTTCTCTACTTCCTCTAATTGACTGGTGAGTTCCTCAACCCTCTAACGATTTTCAACAACTCTACTATCAGCCAGCTGTAAAGACCTCTCTACTGCTGCTTGTGCAGCAATTGCAGTGCTTGCAAGTTCTTCTTTTAGTCTTAATTTGCCATTTAATATGTCTAAGGCAACCTTAGTTTTATGCAGTTCTTTTTTCAAAGCAGCCACCTTATGGAACATTGGCACAATATCAATAGACAAATATATAGAGTAATTACAAAACTAATTTCGCATTCAAACATGACTAAGAGAGAGAGGAAGACTGTTGAGGCTATAATATCATATTGAGGATCAATCTTCTTGAATGGTAGCATCTATTGGCAATATTTAACTCAGTTCACCTGTATCAGACTAAAAGAAAGATTATATTCTAGACTGGCAACATTCACTACATAATTTACTTCGATTAAGATTTTATTTAGCAAATTTTGTTTTATCAAAGTTTATATCCTGTCTCATGTCAAATGAAGACAGAATTCTCATAAAAATTTTGCTAGTTCATTCTTCATTCTTGATGTTAAAAGGTCCTGCTTGGTGCAGTGTAGGCTCCTAACTTCGGATCATTAGCAAACATGAGTTAGAAAAAAAATAGAGTGGTTAGCAATCAGCAATCTGCAAAAGGCTCATCTTTTTATGGCTCTCTTCTCCATTGTCTCTTTCTCCAACCAAGCAATCCTAAGCAAGTTATTGATATCCCTATTTTCCTCTGTCAAACTGATCAAACTATTCTCCAACTCCCTCTTCTCCTTCTTCCTCAACTCCTTATACTTATCCACCCTTGATTCCACTTTGCAAGTCTTGACACCAACCTTACCTCTTCCAACACCACCCTTGATTCCTCATCAAATTTTGGTTGCACCCAAACCCCATCAACTTCTTTGACACAAGTTTCATCCTTTTCTTCCTCTAACCCTTCTATTACTCTAGACAAGCAATCCTTCATTGAAGTGAGAATGTCAAAACCCTTTAACACTAACCCATTTCTCAATTCCCTCTCACTCTCCAATTTCTGAACTCTTTCCTTGAAATCTTCCACTTCTTTTCCCTTCAAGATCATTTCAAAGTAGCAAACTTTATCCCAAAGGGAGTCTCTCTCCCTAGTTACCAGAGCCATTTCATTGCCTAAAGTTGCATTATGATACACTCACTCATCCATCTAGTGCTGGGAACATGGTTCAAAGAAAGGGTATAGAGTACTGAGGCTATGTGTGGATTGGTGGTAAATGATGGAATTGGATGGAATGGTAAGAGATATCATTATTTGGATGCTTTAAAAAAGTATGAAAATGAATGACATGAGGGGATTTCTATCTCACTCAATACCATTATATCTCCTCATTTTTCTTCTCCAAAATTGGGAGGAATGAGATGGAATCAACTAATATTTATAAAATATAATTTTAAAATTACAAAGTTGCCCTAACTACTGCACCTCCTTTGCAACTCTGGCTACCTACGTGGCATCATTCCATGTCATAAAAATGCAAAAGCAAGGCTAAAATTTTTAGATAAGAACTTATGGAGAGATATATAAAAATTGAATGTTACTTAGAAAATTAAGTTTTATAAAATAAATAATTAAGATTAATATGTATGAAGTAAGGGTAAGATGGTAACTACACATTTATAACTCTTACCATTTCATTTTATTCCATTAGAACTTTCAAATCATGAAATGGTAGATTTCTTTTATTCTATCACTAAACATCCAAACAACGATATGGAAACTTTATTCCATTTCATCACATTTCATTCTATCTCATTTAATTCTATTTCATTCATCATAAAAATTTTCAAACATAGTCGAAGAGTAGTTCAAGAGGGAGGAAGGGTGAACTTGGTGTGCACTGTGCATAGCTTTAAGTTTGGGCGGGTAATGTGAGTTTATTCTTATCAAGTTTGGAAGATGTAAAGGTAGCTTATGAATATGATATTAAAGATAAATTGTCATGCATTGATTTGATGATTAATTTTATAATAAATATTTGAGTTTATCATTGGAGATATTCTTATCAAATTTGGAAGATGTAAAAGGTAGCTTATGAATATGATATTAAGGATAAATTATCCTGCATTGATTTGATGATTAATTTTATAATAAATATTTAAAATTTTATTTAATATAATCATTAATTAATGATACTTAATAATTTATTTTAAATATCGATATCCTAAAAAAATATTGAAATAACCTCCGTAATTTTTTTACGAAGAGTATGTTATATATATATATGTGTATATATATATATATATGTGTATATATATATATATATACACATATATATATATATATATATATATAGGGAGAGAGAGAGAGAAGTTACAAACTTTGTCAAACAAAAGTTTGTTAAGATGCAAAATATAATAATATATTCTTTTAAAAAAGTATAATAGTAACGAAAAAGGTTGCGTTATGATTAAGAAAATATATTCTTTACTTTGATGTTTCATATTTAAACCTTGACACAGGAATATGTAAGGAATGCACCTTAAAGTTATTTGGAGAAGGATTTAGTCTCTTTTACAATAGTTTATATAAAAACAAAAAATTTAACCTTTTTTAAAACCTTTTTTAACAAATGTTATAAGCATTGTTTTAAAAATCGGTCCGATTAGACCGGTTTAACCGGTTAGACCGTGGATCGGAAGCTCCACCGGTTCTGGTTCAACCAAAAAATTGTCCGAGCGGTTAAACCGTAAAAATCATAAAAAAAATCGGTTGAACCGGTAAAAAATCGGAAATAAAAAATCGGTTGAACCGGTTATCAACTTTTAAATTGAATTTTTATTAAAAAAGAAAGAAGAAAATAGTTCTTTTTTTAAAAAAAAAAACTTAGGATTTAGCTCTTTTAAGAGTTGAGTTGAGAGTTTCCATAATTCTAGTAATTCTTTTTCACAAAATAGATGATGATACTACAAAGTGGTTTATGATTTTTGTGATTAGTTATATATATATATATAGTATATAGTATACCGGTTCAATCACCAGTTTAACCGATCAAACCTTGAACCGCTCTCATCTCCGGTTATCCAGTTCAATCGGTTTTTAAAACATTGGTTATAAATCACATTTTTTTTTCAATATGTAAAAAAAAAAACTTTTACTCATACACATCACTTGCTAACTATCTATTAGGGAGGTCATTTTTCTTCGCATTATATATATATATATATATATATATATATATATAGTAGTAAGTAACAACTTTGTTAGTGAAAGAATTTTTATATACTATCGGAGTATTACATATAATAGGTTATATCTTATATGTAATTAATTTGATGATTAAATCTCGGAAAATAACTTTCTTTGGATGGTTAAGGCTCTGTTTAGTAAAAAGTATTAGATAGTGAATAAGTTAATTGATAGTGGATGAGTTTATAGTAGATAATTGATAACAAATAAGCTAGCAAATTGAATTTAAAGTGTTTGGTAAAATTAACGATTGAATTAACTGATATATGTAAAATGACATAAAAGGATATTTTTAATTAATACTTAAATTTCTTCCATCAATATTAAATATGAAAAAATATTTATGAATTATTTATAAAGTAAATTTATGTTAATTAAACTAATTATTAAGATATTTAGAAGTTAAAATTTTGAAATTTATATTTTAATAATCTAATTTATTTATTTATTATCATTAAAATGATTTTTATTAGTTAAAAATATTATTTTAAATTTTCTTTTCATTTAATTTTTCATGATTTATAAAAATATATGTATTATAAAAATATACGTAACAACATAAATGTATATAATTTTTGAAATATACATATATATATACGCACAAAAAATATACTTAACAATATACATAACATAGTTTTTGTAGTGCAGTATAATAATAGAAATATAACAATAAACATATAATAATAGTATTATAATTAAAATAAAAACTAAAGATAATCTTAATTACATTTTATTATATTATTCCAAAATAATAAACAAAATAAATTTATCATCTAGTATCTCACAATAAATTAGCAATATTATTACGAATCTCCTTTATCTTTGTAGATCTCTCCCCCAAGCTTTCACTTCTTGTATCACCATCAATAATATCTAGAATTTCATTACAAGGCGTGTAATTTGAATGTTGCTTGGGGTTAGTAAACATTGCATCATCTTGTGAGTTTTCGCGAATATAATTATGTAATGCAAATGCAGTCATTATAACATCAATTTGGGTCTCTACATTAAACTGCAGCATTCTGATAAGTATATTCCATCTTTTCTAAATGATCTTTCAATACAACTTCAAAGAGATGAATGTGCACGGTTAAAGGCTTCTTGAGCATTGGTTAGGGGCTTGTGTTCAAATTAAGACTGATGATACCTTATCGGTGGTTTCACATATCTCTTTTGCATTTAAGTTATTTGAATTAAAATCTCATATAAATTCATTAGGAAGAAGAAAGCATAATAATCACAGACCAAAAACAAGAATTGATCGATGAGAAAGAAAGGAATCTGTAAAAGAAAAATACTAAGAGGTTCGTGAAAACAAAGGTAGCGATCAACAAACGACGAAGGAATAAGGGGTTACCTACGAATTACAGGAATCGTCATACGTATGAGAGTATAGGGATTAATATTTTTTTATTTAATTTAATAAAGGATATAAGAGGAATTTAATTAAAATAATGAAGATAAAAAGAGAAAAAAATAATACGCTATAGCTATAAGCTCAAACGCTATAAGTTATTGATTACTAAATAACTCTATTTTTTTTAATTTGCTATCCGCTAGTCAAATCTGTTATAAGCTAACGAATTAGACTTACTAAATAGAGTCTAAATCAAACTAGAGCAATTTTAAACTTCGACTTATATCATAATAGAGTTTAGTCCATCATCTTACCTATCTAGTCAAACCAATTTTTTAAAACGCTCCTCAAACCAAATCAATTTATATTAATGCGTTCTGCCATGCACAATAGGAGCCCATCTAATGAAATCTTTATCATAAAGAAATTATTAATTAGCTAATAAATATTGGCTTATACAATAAGATATTATTTGTTAGTATTCTATTTTTAGTAGGAAACTATTAACACTCTTAATTTTCTATCCACAATTGCACTCCATACTTATCACTTTTAATTATAATTTATTAAATTACCTTCATTAAATAATTTTTATTTAAGTATAGCCTCAATTAATTATATTTTATTTATCTATTCACATTTAATTAAGAATACTTTTAAAAAAAATCAATTAAAAATAATTAATATGAAATGTGAATATACAACTGCAAATAGCATCACCCTATTTTTAAATTCAAATGTATTAACCACTAAAAGACTACATGTTAAATTCCTATAAAATTTATCATACCATAACAAAAAAAATTCGTTTAGACCAGCATAAAAAAAATTAAAACAAAACTCAGAAATTTGTTATTGCACTAATGTATTATTTGGATGGAGTTAAGGTGCCCAAAGGAAAGGAAGGTTAAAAGGGAAATGAAAAGGAAAAATAAAAAATGACTCAGACTCTTTAGATAATTTTTATTTTATCTTTAAAGTTCAAAAAGTCTTTTTTTTTTCAAATTAAGAGGTAAAAATGAAAAAGTATTTATTTGTAATTGAATATTCATCAAATTACATACATATCTAATATTTTGGTTATAAAATTGATAATATAAGAACTATATTAAAAACTTAATTTTAAAACATATTCATTTCATTTACTTTAATTTTAATTCTAAAAAACAATGAAAGATTAATTCTTCTTATTTTTTCTACTTTAACATCCAAACAATATAAAAGAATTTCCATTCATCTATTTCCTTCTCTTTTCCTCTCCCATAAAAGAAAGTTTACTTAGTTAATTATTCTTTGATTACTTTTTTTTCTTTCTAAAAAAGTTTAATCAATTAAAATTAATTAATTTAATTTCTGAAGTTCTTCATTTATTGTTAAAAAAAAAATTTACACCTATTACTTCTCTCCTGTTCTCTTCTTGGCCAGCCAAGCTTGGTATTTTTTTTTTGCAACTCACTTGTTATTTTTTTTTCTTCAAATATTTTTATTTGTGTAAATTAGAATATCTTTTTATTTAAAAGGTAAAAAATTAATTTTATTGAGTAGGGTAGACACCTAAAATAAAAACCCCACTCAATTACATTTTTTTTATATACACTACTTTTAAAATCAAATTCAAAACAAGATGGTTCAGTGACCAAACCTTACTCATGTTGGTTCTTTAAACATTTTATATATAAATATATTCGTTTTCACTCTCTCTCTCTCTCCCACGAAGCTCCTTCGCCGATCCCTTTCTCGTCTTTTCTCGCCGATTTTCCTTCCCGCCAAACACTCGCTATTCCCTTCGCCGCCGCTTCTCACTCCTCGGATCCTCCGAGATTCTCCCAGAGATCTCTTCCTCCTCATTTCTCTCCGGTACGTGATCCACTATCACTCTACTCAACTTTCACAGATCACGTGCTTCCAAATCCTCTTTTTTCTTTTCTTTTCTTTTCTTTTCTTTTTTTTTAAATTTTTCAGCGTTTTGATAGTTGAGGATGAAAGTGGAGCTTGAATATGTGAGGTCGCTTTTGTTATTATTATTATTATTATTATTATTTTGGATGTGAAAGATCGTGTTTACTGTTGTCGATGCTTTTGTTTGGCTCAGTGAATCGTAGTTTAATTGATAAATTTAGGTTATGGTTATTTGGTGTTGATCAATGTAGAATAGAAGAATCTGAATTTCCACCGTTTTACATTGACTTCTCTTTTTCTAATGGGGAAACGGAGATTAAAGTGCAGTTTCTATATTGATCTGTTGTTATTTATTTTTGTCACTGACTTAATGTGTTGGGAGATTCAGTGTTCAATTTTTATGTGGCGTGTGGAACTTTTTTCTCCCCCTAATTAAATTTGATGATGCAGAAGTGAATAATACTTGCCCAGTGTGTGCTTTGAACTGGGTAAATGATTAGTTCTTTGATAAGTGACCTTATTATTGTGTTATTGGTTCTGGGGGATGTCAATTTTGGTTAAACTCATTGCATCTAGACTTGTAGTTGTGCAATTGAAGAGATTGTGTTTAAATTATTCCTATCATGGTACATAGAGATAGGAAAATAAGCTCCTGTGTGTTCTTAATTCCTTTCCTTTCCTCATTCTGTATGAGAACCCATAATTGTTGAAATTTTGGTACGTTTGTTTTTTGTCTTCCATAAGATAAGTATTTTAACCAGTTTTGTGTCTTGTAAATAAGCTTGACTTATTCTAAAATGGACATAGCTATCCCACCCAACTTTAATAATTGGGCAGATGTGTTGGACTCGGCCCTATGTTTCTGTGTTCACCCTGCTCAAGTCTCTTTGTATCTTTGTTTTAGTTTGTATGTTCAGTAGTTGTGGTTGATAATAGCTCTGGAATCCCTTTCAAAGTCTTGGAGAGGTAGCTGCATTTGGGTTGACATATTGTGCTACTTGTCTTCAACAATAAACTATTGGTTTCCTTTAATGGGAAATCTATCACTTGATAAAAGTTTACACACGGAGTCATGAACTGCTATGGTCTGCTGGATTGCACTGGCAAGGCATTTTTAATGTTATAATTAAAGTAATTCATGAGCATAATCAATTGTTTAAGTAGAAATGGACTATTTTTCTTGTACTTAGATTGACAACTAGATGTTTATTTTCAATTTATTTTCCTACATTTTGCAAGGCCTAAATTGTTATGAAGGGTGTGATACCTATAATGGATGAATGGAAGAGATTGTGATTTCTTCGTGCATTGCATATTGGCCAGCTGATATGATGCACCGTGATATCTTATATAGTCTGATGTGGGCATTAATTTTTAACTTTTCCAACCAAGGGTTGGGAGAGAAAGAGGAATAGGACAAGAATTGTGCTGCTCCCATGTTTCTGTAAGTTTCTAAGGATACATGTAGGGAGTGCAATTATGTTATTACTCTGGTATTAATCTAGCAATTTGCAGCATCATTCCTTTTCCCCCTCTTTAACTGTGTCTTGACAATTTTTACTTGTTGTTCCCTTGAAATTCAATTTTTTCAAATAAGCAATCTTCCATCTTCTTTCCTCGTGATACTACATTTGGCCCCATTTTTACTTGTATTATTTTATACTTTATGCAGTGGAGTCTTGTAAAATTGCTTGGTAAGCCTTTGTGTCAATAGATGCCAGTTGCAAAACTCAAGGCCTCCGGCACTCCTGATGTCATGAAAACAGAAGATGGAATAGATACCATAATCAGACAAGCAATTGGCAAAGAACCTTTCCTTTCTTTTCCAAGGGCCGGTGACAGCCCTGTACAGTGGATTCAATTACTTCATGCTTTAGATCAGCAAGGTGTTAGCAATTCTTTTACAGGTCCAAATATTTATATTTTTGGAAGGTTAATTTTCAAAAGCATTTAGGTGATATAAATTTGCATGAATTGGATGTTAATTGTATTAAGGCATGTGTTAATCATGTGATATATGTAGCCTTCCTGAAACAGTAAAATAACAAATAATTAAAAAGAAATAAAGCAGCACTTGAAAATCTTTTAGACTACTATTGCCTTTGTGCTGGCCTATTCAAGGCTAACAGAGTTATATGTAAAATGTATCATAAGCAACTCTTGGGCTTGTTGCAGGTGCATTTAAATCTGAAGCCACTTATTCTGATATAACTTTTCATTCATTTGACAGAACTTCCAGGCTGGCCTTTGCTCTCTCCTCTGAAGGTTCAGTTGCAGAAGTGTGAGAAGTGTTCTCGAGAGTTTTGCTCTCCCATTAACTATAGAAGACATATACGTGTACACCACCGGTTGAAAAAGCTTGATAAGGTTTTCTTTAGATCTTATACATATAATCAAGTATCTATCATATTATTGCTCTTAGTTCATGCATTTACCCCTTATGTATTTTCTTCATTATTTACCTAGATAACAGCCTGTTTGTTTCTAGTCATCCTCAATTTTTCCTGATGCTGTTTACACATTGCAGGATTCTACAAAAAATAGGGATCTTTTAGGAGCATATTGGAATAAGGTAATCTTTCATCATTGTGAATTTTACTTATATGAAGTATACAACTTGTTTTGATGTGTTGATTTATTCATAATTTGTGTAGCTTTCTGTAGAAGAGGCAATGGAAGTTGTATCATTCAAAAATGTGATGCTGGAGGTAAAACTTTCTTGCTCCTTACATGAATAATTTATTTCTACATGAAGTTATTTTAATGTGAATCACCTTGCATGTGTACTGGTGATATGTCAAATATTTAGGCTATGATTGGAAGAGATGAAAATGGGTGGAGTGTAGTGAAAGTAAACCTCACATTTTCGAATCACTTCTTCACACGCTCACCTTAATTGAGACAAGCGCTAGGTGGCTTGTCATAGTTTAAGGCTTTGTTGAATTGAAATTCTGTTATAAATATGCTTTTTTCTACATCTCTTTGGCTTTGTACTTGCAGTACTTTCCTGAGATTTTTTTTTTCCACACTTTCCATTTATGCTATAGTTTTGTGAGCTGTATTTAGTTAGAGTTCTTTCTAATTGCAATATTGGCTCAGAAAACTCCCCCCGTGTGTTTGGAAGGTTGTAGGTTCCTTTTCAAATGTGAATGTGAATTTTACAACCTCTTCTCCATCCTTTTGTTTTGTTTAGAAATATTCTTAAGTATATGATTTTTAAATTGAGTTTTTTTTAGAAGAAGAAATTTTATTAGATATAAAAGAGAAAATGTACAAATAGGGAGAGGATAAGAAATCGTTCAAAACCAAGACTAAATACAAACAAGTACAGGAAAAAAAAGACTAAACTAAGAGTCAGCAAGGCTGCCCAATCTCTTTGTGCCGAGATAGTAACACCCTTGAAACAGCCATGAGCAGAACACCAAAGAGAAGCCAAAAAGATAGCTCTATTTCATATCAAAAATGGGGGCAAAGAAACGCCCTTAACGATACGAGTATTCTGTTCCAAGTTCCAACCATACACACCAAAGGACTGCATAAATTGCACACTGCCATAAAATTTTAGTCTCCTTGGTTTCTACCAAAACCTTTGTAACAAACCAACGAAAATTGCTCTAGTAAAGGGACACACAGTGCTCCCCTATAATCCTGAAAAGGTTGTTCCTAGGAGAGTAGCCACCTTCCGGTGCAAGTGGCCTACTGTCTGTGAGCTAGATGTGCACATCACACGCAGATAAGGAGATTGAGTGGTGTGGCATCCACGAATTTGCAGCAAGTTGATTATATTAATCCTGTTATGTACCGCTGTCCAAACAAAGGACTTGACCTTGGAGGGAACTTTGGATTTCCAAATAGTTTTGTGAAGAATGAATCTTTGAAGATTAGGAGTGTGAGTTAGGAACTGAAGAAAGATTTGCAAGAGAAAACACCAGAAGACTCCAAGGTCCAACACTCCTGTCTAAATTGGCTGAAGAGGCCAATATGTGTCCTATGCTAGATATAAGAAATAGAACTGCAGATACAGAGACACAACACATCTCTTTTGGACTTGGTTTCTCTTCTTTTCAGCCCTTAATGTTTTCCACTTTTCCTTTTTACTTCAGTTAATGTAAGTATCTTGTTTTTTCTCATTGACAATGCTTTCTAGGAAGTTCCGGGGTCTTCAATTTTAAAAGCTCTGACAACTCTTATTCGAAAACAAGGATTTTCTTCTCTTCCGCAATATTATCTGAGGGCTGGTGCTGCCCTTTTGGTAAGTAACATTATGGTCTGACTTATCAATTATTTTTTCTTGTTAATTTTTTGTTAAATACATATCTTTGATTTATTAATGCAATATATGTAAATTATTTGCAGGATATTGTTCAATCTAGACCTTCCAGTTTTCCTATATCTTCCCAGGAGTTGTTCAGTATCCTTGACGATGCCAGTGAAAAAACATTTTTGTGTGGGACAGCATTGTCAATGCAAAGATATGTTTTTGATGGAGAGGCTGGAAAGATTGGTCTTGAACCAAAAAACCTAGTTGCTTGCTCAAGTTTCTTGCTAGAACAGAAATTGGTAATTGTTTTCGTAATTTTAAAATCTTTTCCGTTTACATATATCTCCCCCTATCTTGTCATGTGGTGCTTTTTGTATTTGGCTTCAAAAGGCTTGTTGCTTATCCAATGCCTTAGAAGGTTGAAGGTTGACTGGGTGTTCACCCAGATCTATACATGAGATATTGATAAATCTTGCATAATAATTAAATTGTTTCAACATTTTGTTTGCATTTTCTATAGATTGTAGTATTTTACTGTATTTCTTCTTGTTTGGGGTAAGCTTGGGGGTTGGCACTTGGCTCTGATGTCATCTTATGGGTATCCTTAGGTAAGGTTTAATTTTTGTTTGAGTCACTGTTTTGAGATTATATTTTTGAAATAGCAGGCCAATCTTGAATTATGTCAAAACCTTGCCATAAAATTCTCTCTGGTGTATATTAATAACAATTCATGTTTAGTTTGGATCTAGAGTTTGTAAGAGTTCCAGACGTTCTATTGAATAGAAATATAGAATAAATTCATGTTTATGAGATTCAGATATTAGCATTGCAGTTTTTTTTTTTGGGGGGGGGAGGGGGGGCAGTGGTTAATTAGGATTATGTGTGGAAAGGATCCACCGATGAAGTTGGTAAAGACAGGAGAGAAGGAAGGTGCACGTCGACTGTTTATACTTTAACCGTTGTCTATTAGCAAAAACCCTAATTTGTACAAATGTATGATCTATTTATAGCTGAACTTAACAGTTATTTAATAAGATGTTCCTTTCTTGTTTTATTGGTGATGATGGGATAGAGGAACAGAATTCAGAACTCGTAATCACACTCTTCCCTTTGGCTTCTTCATAGGGAAGGTTGTGCCACTAGACCCATTTCATGCTATGCTGCTCCCATAATAATTGTCATAGAAAATATCCAGAAGAGTGGACTAGAACACTCAATAGTCTACACTTCTATCCCTGGTTGAGAGATTACCTATGCATACATATACATAGATATCCTTTTCCACATGTACACAAAGAAGAGAGAGAAGCGAAGAGAAGAGTAGAAAGGGAAAATTAATGTGGAACAATTTTTCAGCATCAAGGGCTGCTGAAAAACCAATTCTATTCAAACGTACTTCCACTTTTTGATAATTGACACATGGATCCAGGACATATCATGTCATATGATTTGATTTTGTAGAAAGAAGAGGTGTGAGTGGAACCAAAGGTCATGGCATAACTTGCACATATTATACAAACATCTATTATGACAGATGCAAAAAACATGGCTTCTCAAATTAGTTGAGTCATAGTCATGATGAAATATGAATTTTCTTTCACTTAGGTAAAGGAATGGCTTGCTGACAAGGATGCTGAAGCATTGAGGTGCCAGAAGCTGCTGGTGGAGGAGGAAGAAGCTGCTCAGAAAAGGTACGTTTAATGTTTTAGCCAGTTTGTCCTTGAATATATCCTGTTGTGTTACTTTTTTCTAATCCTTCCCTTTTTATAGTGCCTGTCATTGATATCAAGTCTTATTGGTCAGCCCTGAGTGAATTTTAATGTTCAGTTGAATTTTTAGGTTCTTGAGGAATGTCAACCCATTTCTTCCCTTTGTTCTTTTTGAGAGAAGGGGGGTTGTCACCGGGTTGAGTTTGAGCAATACAATAAAAGTCTAATCTTGAAAAAAATAATTCTCTTGTGAAGTATGACTTCTCCTTTAGTTATGTATGCTTGATTTTTATCATCTTTTACAGGGAAGACATCGTGATTGAATGAAATTTAGAATTTAGAATCGAGCCTGAACAAAACTTTTTAAATTGGTGAAATAAGGGAGTTCATTTAAACAATGAACCAGTACTAAGAAACCCAAAGCAGAAGAACCTAGTGCTACTTGGGTTGATAGGCCTTGCATCATGAGAGAAATAAATCCCTGATAGGTCAGCAGGAATAAGGGTTCTAAGAAAGCTAAGGACATCATCAAACTACACAAAACTCTCAGGCATAATTTTAGCCAATATGGCCTGTCCATCTGGACAAACAGAATTTCATAATGCAACAATTTAGCTGAGTTTACCTGCTCGCTAGTTTTATGAGTACTTCTAGAACGCACTTAAATTGACATATGATCATACGATGCCTCTGCAATGGTTTTCATTTGAATTTTCTAATGATTTCTGTAACTTCTGATGTACTTTTATAAATAAACCATGTGCTACATTATTTTAAGTATTCCAAACATTTGATAAAATAATCTTTGACCTTTCGTTTAGCAAAAGTTATCAAGAGATGCAGCTGAAAATGTACTCTCTTGAAAACTGGTCATCTATGGATAATAGGACTCCTTATTTGATTATCCACTCTATATTTATAGACAAGCCGAGATTTTGGAGAGGAAACGCCAGAAAAAGCTTAGACAAAAAGGACAGAAGGCAAGGGAACAAAGACACGAGGATGAGGCAGAAATTAAAGGAAACATTCACCGCACAGTAGAGGCTTTATCACCAGCAGAAGCATCTTTGGATACATATGGTTTTGAAGCACATAATCCAGATACAGTGGCAGATAACACTCCTTTACATGTACCTTTCCAATGCCCAGACACTAATGAAGGTGTGGATGGGGATACTCAGTCAGGGTATGATTTTGGCACTGATCAGAATATTGAGCAACGGACAGCACATGGACATAATCATCGGCGCATAGCAGTTGCCAGACGGCAGGGGCTGCCAAAATCACAATGGGCTGTAGCCAATGGTTTGCATGCATGCCAGAATTCTCCAAAGCTTGGAGTCATTCAGAAATATGGAACCCACCGTGATCAAAGGGCTGCTGCTATTTTTAATGGTAGTAAAGTATGGAGTCGAAAGCCTAAACCAGAAATTGACAGGGTGATTTTAAAAGCCATACTAGAGAAAGAACCAGACCAAGTTAAGAATCATGAAGTTTTGATTGGATCTATATCTGTTACTCTTGGCAATTGCAGCCAATCAGAGGGTAATGTGGTTGCATCTCGAGAGGACTGTATGATTGAGAATCTGGCCAAGCAGAATAGTTCTCAGGATAAGCCAATGAAACCTGATTTTGTCCAGAGTGGCAACAATCGGTTAACAGCTAAGCTTTGGAGGCCAGTTAGCCGGCATGGATCTAAAGATCCATTTCCAGTTCAAAATGGTGGGACAGAAGCTGAAGCAGTTTATGGAAATGAAGATGAGCAAAACTTGCCAGGTCCAAGTTGTTTAAGGCTGTGTAATATAGATGATAATGATATTGGTTTGGGGAACAATTTCTCCCATCTAGAGGACAGAGTGGATCCACGAAGCTTACGGTTATCCAGCCATGCTGCAAAAGCCTTTCTTGCACAAAGTAAGTTTTGCTACTTCGTGCATTTGTCATGGTTCTTCTATTTTACTTGCAGTGTGAGTGTGTGACCAAATGCTTGGCTTGGTCTTTAATTTATTCAATCTAATAAAAACAATTCTCATGCAGGATGGAAAGAAGCTATCTCATCAAAGCATGTGAAATTGGTTGTTTCCCCTGACTCTCAACCTCATGGGTGCCAGGAGATACAGGATTTTGAAATAGCAGCATGTCATTCTTCTGATGTTAACAGATGCAACATTCTTGCAAATGCAGAGAACCGGTTGCCTGCAACCTCCGGAGTTACTAAATCCAAACCCAGAATGAAGTTTGAAAAGGGAACCAAGATAAAGTATATTCCCAAACAAAAAACAGCTACCTAGTACGAAGAAGGAAAGAAGAAATTGGGTTATTTAATTATACAGATATGCACAGTTTGACTTGTTGCCAATTAATTTCTTAGCAGAGGTTCCAGTTTTACCAGATGGTCTTCTGTCAAAAAAATGAGGGTAGGTTTTGCCGGAAAGTCTTTATATTCCGTCCTTTTCCGTCAAATGATGTCATCGGGGATTGATTGGATTTGGGTAGTCAGATTCTTTTTTCTTGTGTTATTATTACCAAAAAATTTGTGTAATAATTTTGTTTAGTTACTATAAAGGCCATCCTTTATTAGCGAGGATTTTTCCTTTTCTTCCCCTCTTGGCATAATTGTCTAAATTTCTTTGTAATAATTCTATTGTTTGAGATAATGCAGAGATCCCCAATTTTGCGCCTCACCACTTTATTGTGCAGCGTGTTTTTTCTTTTGTCATAGTGGAATTTGGCCAAATTTGCAGTTCCATATATATGTATTGGGCGAAGTGGTTTGTTGTGATTATGAGAATAACAAATTTTGATTATTGAATTTTATATAAATGATCAAGATTAAAATATATAGTTATAGTTGTATGTCTTTTAAGTAATTTATAATTTTGACTATTTATGTAAGATTGAATAATTAAAATTAACTCTTTACATTTCATAATGAGATAGGGTTCTCATTTCATATACTTAAATATATAAAATGATAGTTGTATGAATAAGGAAAAGATTGTACAAGATTTGAACTGTCAAGAAACTCTTTTCTTTTTTCTTTTGCCCCTAAAGTAGGGTTAAATTGTTATTGAGGGACTTCTAAGAAATGTAAAGATGAGAAGTTTAAAATATGAAGTCTCTTAACGTGGTGGAATATTGTAACAGTAGCAAGCTGCCAGTTTAAGCCAGGATTAGGAACAAGAATGCCTCAACTAGTAAGCCATCTTATATTCATATTGTTTCTCTTTACTATTTTATGTAGGCTTCGTTAGGACTAGCATAGGTATTCCAATACCTTTATACATGAATTTGCGTCATTATATGTGCTTTTCCTAGTTTTATTTTTAGCAAATAATTTCTTTTTATAAAAGTTAGAGTAAAAGTTAGAGTAAGTACATAATTCTTGAAAAATATACACGACATTACATTAATTTTTTTATTTATTAGTAATATCAAATTAGTCATTCAATAATAATTAATATCATGAATTTTTTGTCCTTCAATAATTAATTTAATATTATTTTAAGGGCTAATTTGATAACAAAAATATAATATTGAAGAATCAATTTGATGTTGCATATGATGTATTTATAAATAAAATATCATTGTGATATATCTTTGAAAGACAAAAATGAACATTTTTTGTAAAAGTTAAATGTGAATTTAGAAATTATATGCAAAAGTTAATACAAAAAAATAATAGATAATTACTATATATATTTGAAGATAATTAAAAAATCGTCTTAATTTAAAAAATCAATGTAAGAGTTAATTATTCCTTAGTCATTAAAACGTTTATTATATATTTGCAAGTGCTCTAAGCAAAAGCATTTAAAATGCTCATTAACTTGTCCCTATGTAATTCCGTATTGAAAGTTTACAATAAAAACATTAATTAATCATATTGGCAAATGCCTAAATTGTAAATTATATATATATATATATATGTGTGTGTGTGTGTGTGTATGTGTATAAAATACTTGTATCTTGGGGTAATAACACTACGAATTAACAAGGACAGATGTCGCAACCAGACCTTCCAACATAAACACCATGCCATGGTCAACGTTTACCTCAAGCTCATATGAGCCTACCATTTGTCCACTATTTGCACCACATCATCTTACTCGTCATCCTTCTTCAGTTGTTTTGGGGATTATTCCAGTACTCATCTCTTTTTTTAGGGTACGTGAATTGTTTAGTATTTATTAATTTTTATTTATATTTAATAAACTTTTTAACATTTATTATGAAACCAACAGTTAATAAATGATTGACAATTCACCCTGAATACTAAACTCATCAGTTACCATAACAAGTCCCGTTCTTCTGCCCTTCATTCTCGTACCAATCTCATATTTTTAGTCCCTAAGGTCCCAACTTTCCCCTCTAGAAACCCATCTCACAAATTTTCCCATCTCTTACTATTTTGGATTACCTCACAAAAGGAAACTGCAATCCAAGAAACCCCATCAATTTTCTCAGGTAGAAACTATTCAATATTTTCAATTTCTCTCAATCCCATGATTTTAATCATATTCTCTCATGAGTCCTAGATTCCCATTCTGCCCATAACCAAAGAAAAACAAATTCACCCAATAGTCCTTCCCCCTCAAACACACACACACACACATTTTCTCAACAGTTGCACAAAATGTCAGGTGGGGTTGGTCCAACAGGCTATGATATTAGCCTCCCAAAAAAGAACAAGAAGTTGATTACAAAGAACAGTAAGACCAATTCACTTAAGAATCTCCAGAAGCCCACCAAACCACGCTAAGCTGGTTTCCTCTCTTTCAGTCAGCTGAATTCCCTGGCCGTGGTAATTGTTTTATCTGCCAGTGGCATGGTCAGCCCTGAAGACTTTGCTTTCGTGCTCTTCTCCCTTATTTACATGTACTTCATATCAAAGGTGGCCTTCCCATCTCTTCACCCATCAAGGGAACCCCCAGTTTTCAACCCCCAAAACAAGCTTCTTTGCCTTTACGTGTTCATAGGGGCCACCATTGGACTTTACACCCGAATACCCCATATCTTAGAGGGAATTTTTGAGGGTGATAAGGAAGGGATCAAAGCAGCAGCACCCCGTGTTTTTCTTTTGGCCAGCCAAGTTTTCATGGAAGGAGTGGCATTTTCAGACAGGTTCTCAACGCCAATAAGAGCTTTTGTGCCTGTCTTCTATAACTCAAGGAAGATTTTCACTATTGTGGATTGGCTTAGGAGTGAGATCTACAAGATTAATGAAGAGCACAGTGGGTCTGCTAGGAGGATTTATGTTGGGAGAGCACTTGTAGTAGCTAATATGGCCTTCTGGTGTTTCAATCTATTTGGATTCCCGTTGCCTGTTTATCTTCCAAAAGTTTCTAAGATGTATTACTCTGGGTACAAAGAGAAGGACTGATGAAGGAAGTTATGTATGCTTTTATACACGATGTATGTAACTTTAATTTTATGTACAAGGTCTTGAAACCATAATTTTCCTGTTGGTTGGTCTACTATGTTTACATAGTAAATTTATTTGCCTGTAGATATACTCTCCTCTTACTATCATTCTTTTTTCTTTTTTCCTTTTAAGTTATACGTAAAGATATTTTTAGATTAACATTTACCTCAATTGACTTTAAGTTTTTTCTTGAATAATCTTAAGAGCGCAAGCCGAGCAACCTTCACATTTATATAATTAAGAAAATTAATTTTTATTTTATATTAGACTTTTTTCAATTCAAATGCAGCACTTCTCAAAATAAACTTTCCTAAATGTATTAGGTAGATAGTCTAGAGAAAGACTTAATTTCAAAAGAAGAAGGAAAAAAGGATTTAAATGGAATGAAAATCATGACATTTGATATACAATTATAAAGACTGGTTGATGTTTATTGAATTATCAGCTTAGTAGTGCACCAAAAAATTGTTGTAATGCCTATAATATGTATAAAAAAATGTAGTGTTTTTTCATAGAAGTATATAATTAATTTCTTATATATGAAAATATTTTTTTATATGTAATAGTATAAGTACTAAATCTTTTTTTTTTCCTTTTATATTTTGTATTATCTTATACCGGTTTTTTTATTATAGTAATTTACATACATTTTTTATATTTATAAGATTTATTACAAAAATTTTAAAAATTTAGATTTAATAAATTGGTTAATTGAGTTATTAACTCAAATGTTGTGATCAAATGTAATATGTTTTAGTTCAATTTTATATGTTGAAATAAGGAAAATAATATATCTATTTGCTGCAATTGAATTGAATGTATATTTCAATGACCAATCTTTTAAACTTTCAATTCAACGTATTTTATTTATAAATATCTAAATTGATTTTTTCATAAACAATAATTCACTTTATACTAAATAAAATATAGCTTGCACTTTAAAATATCCTAATACGTAGAACATGTATTTTTGTTTACGCGACTACAGTACTCATCTTAAGTCAGTTCTCTTGAAGAAAAGCAAGGATAAGAATATTCAGTGCTTAGATATTTTGTATAAAAACTAGAAATCGGAAGGAAAGGAGATATACTCTGAAATTTTTATTGGACCACTGGATCTCAAATTTTTTAATTGGTCACGTAGATAGTTAGAACTTACAAATTGGTTGAACTGTGACTTGCATCTTTCCTCATGAGAAGAGATAGGCACGATAAGATACTAATAGGATTGTGCAGCCGTCTGCGCAAATAAACGAGGGCTCCCATTTCGACCTTATGCATGAGCTGATTGACCCATCAAATAATAAGGGGCCAGAAATAGAAATTTTATAAGATATGATGAAGCAGGTCCATGGACATTGACCAATGGGATCATTTTTAATACGTATTCTACCTGTACTAGATGTGTATACCGCTTTGACCAGTCACATAATGGGCCTGATTCACCTTAAAATCTCTCAATTTCCCCTCATTAAAAACAATTATAAAACACAGCAGAGAAAAGGAAAGGGCAGAGAAATGGATAAGATCATAAGAATATAGCTTATTACATGTAAAAAGCCAGAATTGCCTTCAATACGATTTTATCTAAACCAAATTCCAGTCTCTCTCGGTATGAATACTTCTCTTTTATAAAGCACGTACGTAACTAATAATTTTTTTTAAAAAAATAAATGCATCATAAAAGTGCGTATGCACTGGAGTCGAACCCCTAATCTGCAATATAACTTTTATTTTTCTTTCCTTCCTGGGCCACTACGGAAGGAGAGGAGGAAATGCAATGCATAAATACCAGTAGAAATGATAAAGTGGTAAGCAAGCATCGTTCAGTAACATTTTAGAAATGATATTAAGTTTAGTGAAAATGAAATATCAATTTTTTATTTTTTATTTTTGTATAAGGAAGTAAGTGATTAATCCCCTTTCTTGGTATCAACCCCAACATATAACAGCACTTCTCTCTCCCAAGCAATTAGATCACTCAAGGTACAAGACAACTGAACCATAATCATATTTGGTGAAAGTGCCTGGAGAGTTTAATAAGTTAACATCGCCAAACGGTGTCTGAAAGGTATAATATAACTCAACCACCTAAAAGAAAAAGGAAAACAAAATGACAATGAAATAACTTTTAAAAAATCCAGTGACCACAATTATTGACACCCGGAATAAATACAAGAAAACAAGGCCAAGGTAAATGAGCAGATTATGCTCAAATTGCTTTCCAAGAGTTTTTTTTACTCTTTTTTCTCTCACTTCCCCCCCCCCCTCCTCTTATATTTGCCCCTTCCCTTGCTCGCAAACACCTATTTCCAACATTCAAAATGTTCAAAGGAGAAAAAATAAAGCTGCATTTTGGTTATAAGGAACAAACAAATATTACTCACATGGCGTTCACACAAAGACTTGCGCTTCCAAGATTCAGACAACAGCAAACCCTAAGCTGCCATCCTTCCAGATCACTTCAACTTCCCCTCATCTTGAAAATTGAACTATCTGCCAGTGCGCACTATCTCTGATCAAAACCTATATGCCATAAATTACATGTTTAATGACAAAAGCGTTAAGATAATATATGATTAAAACCTTAGTCATGACTCCTCACCCCCACCCCAGCTTTGTTGAAATTCAAAACTTGTCAGAATGTGATATACAGATACATAAAACTATAAACAATAAAGTAGAAAGCGCACACACGATCAAACCAAAGTAGTTAATGGCAGAACGTGGCGTGGAGCGGCCACTCCCAAAAATGCTATAGTGGCATGGCGCATCGCGGAGCGGCCGCTATAGGGAAGAAAGCGGTTAAGTAGGAGATAGGAAGAAAAAACAGGGGACTATCCAAAAAAAGTATGCAAGAGATATAGAGTATAGAATTAGAACCCAAAAAAAATAGACAAGTGCAACAGAACAACAAAGACATATAATGAGTATGCACACAGAGATATAGAGTACATAGGACCACATAGACATTTAAATGTGTTGCTACTGCCAACAAGAGAGAAAACAGAGAACCACATGACGAGTTGCTGTAGACGGTGAGTCAAAGAACAAAGAGGCAGAGAGCCATTCCAGGAGTTGCTACCAACAAAGAGGGAGAGAACAAAGAGCCATGATTTGCTGTCAGCAATGTCATAAGGCTCCAATCCAGTCTAAAAAGAGCCAATAGACATGGTAAAAGGGAGTTTGGGGCATTTTGACTTTTTCTTTTTTAAAAGAAGGAGAATAGCAGCGGCTATTGGGTCTGCTATCGCCCGCAATTGCGGCACCCCAGGCCGCTACACTGAAGTGCTCTGCTATGAGCATTCTGGAGCGGCCAAGCTCCGCTCTGCTATGCCGCAATAGCGGCCACTATTGACAACCCTGGATCAAACCCCATGAACCAACACAAGTCCTTGAAAGTAATTAACATACATTACTGCAATACCATTATCGCTTGTCTAGCCCTCAGTCCTTACTTAACCATATCTTAGAGCTGACAGCAAAATTCTCAAATGCTTCTGATAGAAACCAAAGGCAGCAAGTAGGGATCAAAAACAAAAAAATTAAGAAGCTAGAAAAAAGAACATACTTGTATATAAGCGTGTGGAACCATTGCTATTCATAGAAATTGGTACTAGTCTTCTGTCTTGGCCCAAAGATAAAATTTCCTGCATCCTTTCTGGCCAATCTGAATTTAATCTTCGTGCAAAATCTTCCACTTCCCTACATGAAAAGACACACAGTAGATTAACACAACATAAGATTCTAACCACAGTGCATAAACACTACGAATGTCAGAATATAGCCACCACCATACAACTACAAACCCCACATTCTAAATTAGATATATAAATATATTAATTTTGCTTCATGTTAAATAGCCTATAAATTAGTACCCAAATGCAAATGATTAGCCTGGATGGTCAGGGATTCTCTCCCAAATGAAAGGATCCCCATTTCAATATCCTCATCATAGGTTTTATTTGATATAACCATTCCACTAGTTGTCTCCAATAGAGTAAATGAATGAACAAATACGTAAAACTGCAGCACACACAACACCCAATTCAATTAAGTTAAGCAAGAATCCTCTGAGTAATCTCAATCATCACTAAAAAAAGTGCACTAAACCAGTCAGCAAGATTCTGCAGTCCATAGAATCAACATATTCACTATGGAGAAAGAGAAAAAATATATTCTATTACCAATTGATGCTGGTAGCATGGAGATAAAGAAATCATAGAAATAAAGAAAAGGTTTTTTGTTTTTCGAACATAAAGATTAATTTGAGAATAGGCATATAATGTATATTGACATATATAGTTTTGAATTCATATTCATTCGAAGTAAAAACGGTGAACCTATTCCCCCTCAATTGAAGAACTAGGACACGCATATATCTAACCTGTCAAGCTCCTCCTTCATGGCAGGATCTAAATCATCATCAAGATCACCATCAATAAACTCTAGCTTTGGTGAAAAATTAACAGCAGGAAGATCTTGCATTCTTGAGTGTTTACTTGTAGAGGCCTCCAAGGCATTGTCAAAATTGCCATTGTGACATGCAGTAGAAAGAGGATTCAACTCCTAAGATATAAAAAGATATTCAATGAGACAAATACTCTTTTCCAGAACAAAAAGTGAAGCTGAGATCAACAAGTGGGGGTCATGTAAGCCAAGAGAATAAGGACACACCTCGTGCACATATCCTCAAACAGTGTTTTCAAAAAGAAAAAAGTGACAGAGTCTAACCTTATTATGGTTTTCATTTGCATTTGTTGAAGAAGGATCCTTTGCATGGTCTTTCCTTCTCCTATTCTTCTTTTTATTCTTATTCGCTCTAGTTCCCTTTATATCTGTCAAATCATATGTATTCTTACGTAAAGCAAAAACAAGATAGGGTCCATTAAAATCATTGTACTCTCAAAATGACTTGACTACTAGAAATATGATTAAATAAATGAAGAAAATATCATGAGATAACGAGAAACCAACAGTCACTCTGGCGTCTCTCAGAAACAAGAGTAACTCCAGGCCTCTAAACAATAATAACAACAAAAAATAATCATAGTAGTAGTAGTAATGACTCTAGTCAAGTGTCAAGTTCAAATTGCAGTACAGCAGATGCCTCAAAATTAATCTTGATAAAGTTAGCCTAACTAACGCTAAGCAAACCCCACCCCACCCCCCACCCCAAAAAAAAGGAAACAGAAAAAATGCAGCACGGTAGAAGGATCACAAAGCAATCATGGAATCCTCCAGATGAGTCACCAAAAGACCCCATTTGTTAAGTGAGTTTGAAGCTTATCCTCTCAAAACGAAGTTATCAAATTCAAATCCATGGAAAACCAGAGAGTTCCTCAACGAGAAGGGAAAATAACAAAACACCATGCATTAAAAGCCTCATAGCATCCACCCACATCATTATATTAATTTCAAAAGCATCGTCTAACAACTTTAGAACCCAATAGACCAAAGGCCTTCAGCAGGATACTGACCTCAAGATATATACAAATGGTCATAGTATCACCCACTGACAAAGAATAATCCATGTATTGCAACTGAGCTATGGGATCTGCTTAGTGCCCAATCAGCCAACCCCCACCCCCTCCCAAAAAAAAATGAAAAGGGGAAGAAATACAAATAGGAATGCAATAGCTGCCACTAGCCAGAATATGTGAATGAAGTATTAGAGGCGAATATGCTTATCTAGTACATATCACCATAACCTAATAAAACGATTCCAACTGTTTATACTCATGGCAACTGATGAGAACCCAGTAAATGGCCCAAAGGTTAGCAAGAGTGCAGGGCCCACTAGATTTGCCAAGGTATACGTGAGAAAGCACAAAAAAAAGGAAACACCTGAGGGAAGGCGGGAGGAAGGGAACGGTGTAACGAACTCTGCTGAGTCGAGAGGGAAAGGGGAGAATAAAAGAAATGGAAAGGGGGAGAAAGGAGTTAGGCGGGAATTTGGGACTTGGGACTAGGAGAGCAGTGGCACTCTCGAATTGCCAATAGTGTTCGTACTTTCATTCCTTTGTAATATCCTATTTCAGAACTGGTAGATCATCAGTCTCTGAGCAAATAATACTAAACCATTTTCATCTCATTGTCTTTTTGTTTCTGAGTTGCTAAGTCTTTATCAACGGGTATCAAAGCTCTAGAACCTGAGCTTGAATGGTGGTGACGCGTTCAGTAATGGAAGCTAGGGTGGAGAGTTTGGAGCGCGAGTTCCAGGAGTTGAGAGTGGAGAATCGTGATCGAATGGAGGAGCTTCGGCAACTGTTGACGAGGCAAACCCGGAGGAGACGAGGTCGCTCACGTCGTAGCGACGATGGAAGCCCAGGCAGTTATCGCAGCAGGTCGCATTCGCGACCCCTGTCGCAGTGGAGAGAGGAGAGTCGCAAGCCACGGGGAGGATCTTGGGGCCGGAAATTGATAATTCCGGTATTCAATGGAGATGACGCGTATGGGTGGCTGGTTCGGGTTGAAAGGTACTTTAGAATTTATTCGGTCCAGGCCGAAGAGAGACTCGATGCGGTTGTCATCGCATTGGAAGGGCGAGCTCTGAATTGGTATCAATGGTGGGAAGGGCAAACGACAGATCTGAGCTGGGACGAATTCAAACAAGTTGTGATCAGGAGATTCCAGCCTGGGATTGTCCAGAACCCTATGGGACCTCTACTTAGCCTACGGCAAACCGGTACCGTCACGGAGTACCGAGAACAGTTTGAGCTACTCATAGCCCCTTTGCGACGCGACGAAAGGGGAATGTTGGAGAGTATATTCATCAATGGGTTGCGTGAAGAGATCCAAGCGGAACTGAGACTCCATGAGTCGCGATCGTTGGCGGAAGTGATGGACCGGGCCTTACTAATTGAAGAGAAGAACCTAGCTGCTCAGCAAGGAAGAGGGGCATCGAAGGAGAAGGAAGATGGGGGTGAGAAAACGAGCAAGTGGAAACCGGGTGCAAGTGGTAGTAGTGGAGAAATGGGTCGAAGCAAGACTTATGTGTTCGAGTGTCTGGCCTACTACATGAGCCCAACGGGGCCAAAGACTGCAGAACCCACAACGGTCCCAGGGAGTGGGGATGAGAAAAAAAAGAGCCAAGGAAGGAAGCTTACCCAAGAAGAACTGAGGGAACTCAGTAGGAAGGGATTATGCTTCAAATGTGGGGAAAAATGGGGGCGTGATCATATCTGCAAGCTTAAACACTACAAGCTGACCATAGTGGATGATGAGGAAGGGGAAGAAGGTGTCGCTAGTGAACAAGAAGAGGGAGAGGTGGTAGAATTGGAAGCGAAGGTTCTCCAATTGTCACTCAAAAGTAAAGAAGGTTTAACTTCTAACCGATCTTTCAAGGTCTGGGGGTACATTAACCAACGACCAGTGCTGATATTGGTAGATTCTGGGGCTTCCAGCAACTTCATATCTCACGGGTTAGTAGAGGAATTGCAGCTGAAGTTGGATGACACCCCCGAGTACACTGTAGAGGTGGGCACAGGAGATAAAATGCGTCAAAAAGGAGTTTGCCAAGGGGTGAAATTGCAGGTACAAGGGGTAGATATTGAACAGAATTTTTTCTTGATGGCATTGGGGGGTACAGAGGTAGTTCTGGGGATGGATTGGTTGATAAGCTTGGGGAATATAAAAGCAAATTTTAGGCAACTGATCCTCCAATGGAAGGAAGGTGACAAAAGTTGATGATCAAGGGAGACCCTGCCTTGTGCAGGAACCAAACTTCGTGGAGGACTATGATAAAAACAATTCAGGGAGTAGGAGAAGGGTATATGGTGCAAGATTTCCGAGCTTGGTACATTACTTTGATGACAAACTGAATAAAGAAGAGCTGAAAAGTATTCTGGAAGCATTCCAAGATATTTTTCAAGAACCAGAAGAGCTACCCCCACACAGAGAACAAGACCATGCGATTATCCTCAAGGAAGGAGCCCCAATACCCAACATCAGGCCGTATAGATATCCTCATTACCAAAAGAACGAATTAGAGAAAATTGTATCGGAAATGCTGCAAGCAGGGATTATCAGGCCCAGTGTCAGCCCATTCTCAAGCCCTGTGATCCTGGTAAAGAAGAAGGATGGAGGGTGGAGGTTTTGTGTGGATTACAGAGCACTCAACAGATTCACAGTTCCAGATAAGTTTCCCATTCCCATAATCGATGAATTACTTGATGAATTAGGGGCTGCAGTAATATTTTCTAAGTTGGATTTGAAATCTGGGTATCACCAGATACTTATGAGGAAGAGACATCCCAAAAAACAGCCTTTAGAACTCACGAGGGGCATTATGAATATTTGGTCATGCCCTTTGGGTTAACCAATGCCCCTTCTACATTCCAAGCCTTGATGAACAGAATCCTAAGGCCATATCTAAGGAAATTTGTGTTGGTGTTCTTTGATGATATCCTCATTTACAGTAAGGATATGGAGACCCATAAACAACACCTCCACACCATATTACAAATTTTAAGAGAGCACCATCTGTTTGCCAACAAGAAGAAATGCATGTTTGGCCAGCCACAACTTGAGTACTTGGGGCATTTAATTTCCAAGCATGGGGTGGCAGCCGATCCTAGCAAGATTAGTGCCATGGTTAGTTGGCTAGTTCCCAATGATGTGAAGAGTTTGAGAGGGTTCTTGGGGTTAACAGGCTATTATAGAAGATTCGTGAGGAATTATGGAAAAATTGCTTGGCCACTTACACAACAATTGAAGAAGGACAGTTTCAATTGGAGTAAGGAAGCTCAAGATGCTTTCGAAGCAGCAAACAGCCATGACAACATCACGGTGGCCTGGCTGTACCTGCATTTTGACAAGCCATTTGTCTTTTAGACCGATGCTTCAGGAAGGGGAATAGGGGCAGTGCTTATGCAAGGAGGCAGACCCGTAGCCTATATGAGTCAAACTTTGTCAAGTAGGGCTCAGAACAAATCAGTGTACGAGAGGGAGTTGATGACTATTGTATTGGCTATCCAAAAGTGGCGACATTATCTCTTGGGCGTACTTAATTTTGCTTTACACGGATCGTAAAGTTTGAAATTCATAGGCGACGAGGTTAATGGGGAGGAGCAAAAATGGGTCTCAAGGTTATTGGGATTTGATTTTGACATTAAATACAAGCCAGGGATGAGAACAGGTGGTATGATGCAATCGTCCCGAGTCGAGTATTCAGCCATTTCCAGCTTCAATGTCAGAATGGGAGGACTAGAAGAGGAGGTACAGGCAGATCCGAAGTTGAAGCGAATTGTTCAGGACCTGTTGTGTCAAGCTGATGCGCATGCTGGATATCAGTTGAAACAGGGTAGGCTGTATTACAAAGGCAGAATAGTTATTCCAAGAGAATCACCTCGAATATCAACCATCTTGAAGGAATTCCATGATTCAGCAGTAGGGGGGCATTCGGGGTTCTTTCGAACTTACAAGAGGATTGCTGGAATTGTGTTTTGGGAGGGGATGAAGAGCAGCATTCAGCAATATGTCCAGGGGTGTGACACGTGCCAAAGGAATAAATATCAAGCTTTGAGTCCAGGAGGGTTATTGCAGCCCCTCCCCATTCCAACTCAAGTTTGGAGTGATATCTCTATGGACTTCATAGGAGGTCTACCGAAGGCTAGGGGAGTGGATACCATTCTAGTCGTGGTAGATAGGCTATCTAAATATGCTCATTTCATAGCTCTATCCCATCCATACACGGCTAAGGAAGTGGCTGAGGCATTCTTGAAGGAGGTGGTCAGGTTGCATGGATTTCCCCAGTCAATAGTTTCAGATCGGGACAGGGTGTTCATTAGCTCATTTTGGACAGAACTTTTCAAGTTAGCAGGCACCAAACTGAAGCTTAGTTCAGCCTATCATCCACAAACTGATGGGCAGTCAGAGGTCGTGAATAGGTGCCTGGAAACTTACTTGAGGTGTGTGACAGGATTAAAACCCAAACAATGGCCCAAGTGGTTATGTTGGGCAGAGTTTTGGTACAATACTAACTACCATTCAGCCATTAAAATGACCCCATTTGAGGCACTGTATGGGAGGAAACCACCCGTGGTTATTAGGGGAGATGCGTGTGAAACTGCCGTGGATGAGGTGCAACTCTTGACCAATGAGAGGAATGAGGATCTTGTCTGAACTAAGGAGCGATTAGTGGCGTACTGTAACCAGATGAAATGAAGCCGATAAACATCGAAGGGAGGTGAATTATCGTGTGGGGAGCAGTATATCTCCCAAGATTCAGCCGTATAAACCTGAAGCAATGGCAAAAAGAGTCAACCTGCTTAGCCCCAAGTACTATGGACCTTATGAGGTGCTGAAAAAATAGGTACTGCCGCTTATAAACCAAGTTACCTCAAGACAAAGAGGTACACCCCGTATTTCATACATCACTTCTTAAAAAGCAAGATCTCTGCAGAGGCGACAGTGCAACCTCTACCATCATTTATGGTCAAGATCGGGAATTAGGAGTGCAGTGCGGCCTAGGAAGCAATGGTTTGCATGAATCTAGGTCAATTGGAAGTGCTAGTGAAATGGAAGCAATGGTTACTGGCCAGAGAATTCGTGGGAAATATGGGATGAACTCTAGAGGCATTTCCGGAATTCCACCTTGGGGACAAGGTGAGTTTTGAAGGGGGGGGTGTTGATGAGAACCCAGTAAATGGCCCAAAGGTTAGCAAGAGTGCAGGGCCCACTAGATTTGCCAAGGTATACGTGAGAAAGCACAAAAAAAAGGAAACACCTGAGGGAAGGCGGGAGGAAGGGAACGGTGTAACGAACTCTGCTGAGCTGGCAGAGAGGGAAAGGGGAGAATAAAAGAAATGGAAAGGGGGAGAAAGGAGTTAGGCGGGAATTTGGGACTTGGGACTAGGAGAGCAGTGGCACTCTCGAATTGCCAATAGTGTTCGTACTTTCATTCCTTTGTAATATCCTATTTCAGAACTGGTAGATCATCAGTCTCTGAGCAAATAATACTAAACCATTTTCATCTCATTGTCTTTTTGTTTCTGAGTTGCTAAGTCTTTATCAGCAACTTTCAAAACTAATAATCTTATTCAGCATCAGATTTATAATTTATAATTTATAATTTATGATGTCTAAATATAGTATACAAAATATTTCAAAGTCTATTAGCTCAGCTAAGGAGGCAAAGTCACATGGTATTAGCTTGAAGATATGAATAAAATGCAGTAAAGTGATCTGCTTTTCTTTAAGAATAAAATAAGAAAGCCATCTTTTTATCCCAAAATATAAAAAAGGAAAGAAACCATCTAGAAACATAAATTAATGATAAGTGAAATTAATAGAAGGGGTGAGGGTGGAGGACATGACATACCTTCATCTGCACCATTAATAAATGAAAGAAGATCATCAACTGAGCGTTCATCCTTAGGCTCCTCCTCAACCTCAACATTCTGAAACATATGGAACTTTTTAGTGTGATTGCAACATAGGCTGACAGGAACTTTGATTGAAGAATTACATTATGAACCTTCAATATGCAATTCACATCAATATTAATGGAACAAAATTGGTAGCAAATACCTTCAATTTCTTCCTCTCTTTTAGTTCTTTCCTCTTTCTAGCATATAATCTGTTTAGAAGTCGAATACGTGGATCATCGGTTATGTTTCTAAGAGGCTCCAGCTTCTCCTCCTGTCAAAAGACCAAATATAAATCAAGAAACACGGTCTCAAACTTGAGGGTCACTTCTTACTATCATCACACACCTCAGTGAGGTCATCTGGCAAATGAAAGGTTTCACGTATCTCCTCAGGAGTTTTTCCTTCAATAATGCGAGCAAGTGCTCGGCTGGTCAGGTCAACCAAAGGCTTTAATTGGAGGCTGTCAGCAGCAGATGTCAACTCACATAACTTCTTTGTATCCATCCGAATAAACTTCTCATCAAAAGTTTTGCGCTCCTACAATAGTAGAAATCAAATACAAACATTCATTCATCTATAAATTTTTCCATCTTTCCAGTATTTCAGCTGCTAAAAGCAAAAGCAAAATGATAATAACTTGATAAAGAAACAAGAAGATAGAAAGAGACATGTTACCAAATATGTCCCAAATAGGTTTTCAAGTAGAAGTTTAAATTATGAAATATACTTAACAAGCACCAAATCTTCAAATGTAAATAAGAGAAGGAATCAAATATATAGCCCTAAAAGAACGGTAAAAAGGATCACATGAAAGCTGAAATTATTCCAGACCTTATTAGAGCGGCCTGGTACTTGGTGGAACCGACAGTAATCAAGTATTAAACCCAAGATTGCAGGATTGACACGTTGTGGAAGAGATATAGCATAAGTTTTGGAAGATCCCATGCCTGTCTGAAGTACTTCCTGGCAAATCATGGGGCAAAACATGGCAACTTCTTCCTCTACTTGTTGAATAGAACCATCCACAGTTTGAAGCCAGATGTAGGATTTCATCTAAGCAAGTAAAAACCAAGTAAAAATCAACAAACTAGCTACTTAGCCAACAACAATAGACCTTTGACTTTACCACATACTAAATCTCAAAACAATATAGTAACCTCATCATTATCATCTAGAATTAGAACTCAGTGATGGAGTTTCAGTGGGGACAACTATCCCCACCGACCCTGCAAGAAGTAAAGGGAAGTATGCAAATACACTAATTAGCCTCTGCTGGATTTGAGAATACAAAAACAAGTCAGCATAATACAAGCAAATAGAGGAGCAGCCTAGTCATATTTTAGACAAAGTCAGTGATTAGAAATTATGTATCTCAACCTCTCGTGACTAACTACCAGAAAAATGACAAAATAAAACAAGTGTAAAGTGCAAAGATCAAAAGAACAACGAAAATAAGTGGTTTAGAGAAAACAAAGTTATAAACTTTCAATCCACATATAGGAAGTTCTTTCAGCAGCATGGAAGTATTGCTTTTTACTCCTCCCCTTTTAATTGTCCTTAAGATTGCTTTACTTTTTAAATTAAACTGTTCATTTTAATTTTATCATTGTTGTTGTTAACGGAATTCCTCCCGTGATATTTTGTTGGTATCAGTCAAAATAAACTTCTTTGAACTCAAGAATTTTTTTTCTCCTCTAATTAAAACAGCTATATCTAGAGAAGAAGATAAAATTGTTTCTTCATTTCGAGTTATGTGATGAAATCACATTATTAGGTTGCTCCAACTGAATGAAATTCCTGCATCTGGCCCTGACTAATATTCATTTGTCATTAAAGATCCAACAGAATATCTAATATTAAAAAAAAAAATCAATATCATTAAGGTGACCTTATCTACAAATTCAAAGAATCTATACAAGCAATTTCTTCCCAATATAGCAGTTTCATGATTCATCATCAACTAGCTTTCCTTCCCATGTCCTCGCTTTCCCCCTTCCGAAGATATGCGTGGTTTGTCTAAGAAAATTAATGCCCCATACGTCCTACATATGTGCCTAAAACATAAAAAAGAATAAATAGTCTTTCTAATGGACTAAAAGGAGAAAATCCCTTATGGTCTCCTCTGAAAAACTATCTCCATGAATAGAACAGAAATTCTTAAGTTTTGGAAAGAGAGCAGGGTGAAGCAGAAGGAAGAGGGAATTAGAAATAATAATGGGTGATATCATTGTAAAAATACATTTAATGAAAATCGGACCCACCAAGAGAAGTACTGGATGGATTTTTATTTTTATTTGTTGATAAAAGAAGAAATTCATTAAGACAAAGAGAAGAGATTACAATGAATTTGGACGATAAGGGACACTCCTTAACATAAGAGGAAAACAGAATAAAAAAAAAGAAAAAAAAAATCAATGGAGCAAAGCTGCCCAATCCCTCAACATATCTATTATGGAAACGCCCTTAAAAGAATCTATATCTGAGGAATCTTTTTACATAATTAAGATAATTTAAAATATTATAAACAAATGAAAAGGAAACAAGACTGCTTCAGCATGCATCATAGTTTGTACAAATATTGAAGGACTAGAAGTCAAAAAAATAATGTTACAGGCTCTAATACCAACTCATTAAGGCCTGCTATTATGAGATGAGAATGCAATTTCAAATGCAGTAGTATATAATGCATTGAACCAATACATAATGCCAAAGCAAAATTCGAACTAGGCCATAGCATCAATAAGATAGTTCCAAATGGATAAAAATAAATCAAACATATAATAGCATACCTCAGGTTTTACAACTGCCATAGCAGCTTCAGACATTTGAAAAATGGCGCGGCTTGTAATTACTAGGGCTTTGGCGCCACAAGTTTATAAAGTATCCAGGTTCAGTAACAAGGAAATTACAACACAAAGGAAAGTCTGCACTTCTTCAAAAACTTTGCTTTGCAAGATAAGCATAGACACTTCAAATATTCTCCATGAGTTGGGACAGTTCTGGACTTTATTAACAAGTATAGTGGCATTCTTATCAGAAGAGCTTCCACAAATCTTCTACTAAGAGAAAAAGCAGGAGATGCTATGGCAGTAAACCATGTGATATTCAGCCTAAACATAACCAAAGAAGGTTCCAGCATTAATTAAACATTTGCGAATCCCACATCAGCTCAGTCTCTTCATCATATAATGATAAATTTTGTGCATGCATGAATATTTATGAGACTTCAAGAAACAAAGAGGTGAACAACATAATAATGAGAATTGAGAACCATTTAGAATAGACAGTGTTCATAAATGAACAAATTTTCAATTATCATAATTTCAGAGTGTACCAATTATATCCTTAGGCAAACTGATTGTAAAGTCGACAAAGTAAAGGAATGAAGTTTCATCTCAAATGCTATATGTTTTTACCTAATATGTAGAAGAAACCAGAATTCCTTCATTTAATTTCTTAAGGTAATTTAAGGCAAATATTTTGTTTTGAACTTCCTCATAACTATAAATATTGCGTCCTGCTTTCCATAATAACAAATGAGTGACTAATGAATTTCAACTCAATCTTACATGATGGAAAGAAAATTTTCAACCCTTTTCTAGGTTTCTCTGTTATGGTTAAACTGAAACTCTTGCCTTGGAATCTATCTAGTAAATTTTGTTATTCATCAGGAAAATCTAGAAGAAAAAAAATCCATTGATTTTAATCAGTCCACTAAATTGAAAGTTAATTCTTCATCTAGGAAAAAGTCTCAAAATTTTGAGAAAAATCGAGCATGCTTCTTCTCATAATAGTTTGCTTTATTTACTGTTAAGGTTTATTATATCATGCAATGTCTTCCTCAATTTCATTATCATAAAGACAAAAGATAGTATTGTAAACTCTACCATAAATGCAATAGAAAACAAGGGTAGCAAAAACCCTTAACATCGAAAAGGGGAAAAAATTATTAAATTTTATGACCTCACCACCACATTATATCAATAAAAGAAAATAAAGAACATAGAAAGCTGACTTAGGGTGAACAAACACTAAATTTCAAAATACCATGAGATTCTCAGTTCAACTTCAAATGACCAAACACAAGTAGTCACCTTGTGGTGCTATACTAAACACATTTTCATGCTCATATGAAATAAACTAAAACCATTCATTCCAATGACTCAAGTGACGGTAGCTAAACGAGACAAAAATGGTTCAAATTAGGCGAACTTGTGATGAAATCAAGCTCGAATTACAGTGAGAAACCAACATCGGAAAACTCAACTCCATAACCTCGTCGATAATCGAGAGCACAAGTTCAAATTCAAGAGCGAAACGAATAATGGAAGCTGGAACCGAGAGAGAGAGAGAGAGAGAAAGTATCATACCTTGAAGTTGAAGAAGAGGAGAAAATGGAGGAAGGCATGCACAGAGTGGAAGATAGAAGTAGAAAGGAAATTTGTACAATTAGGTTCAGAGAACAATAGAAGGACAAGGAGAAGCTTGCTAGGGTTTCCGTTTCTTCGCTGATTTTTCACCCCAAATTGCTATACTCCGATTTGTGCGCGGTTGAGTTCAGGCACGTGACTCTATCAAACAAGGAGACCTTGCACGTGCAGGCAGTTATGACCTATGAGTTATACAACATTACAATTTTTTTTTAGTTAACCTAGGGTAGGGAGAGGGTGCTCTCTCCATTGAACACATGATACATCACCAACTTTAATAAGGGTTATAGTGAAATTACATATTACTTAAAGATGTTCATGACCCAACCCTGTCTAAAAACTCAACCTTCGCAAGAAGTGTTTAGGATGGCATTGGGTTTTTTTTTTTGATCTAATGTATTTTTTGGATAGCATCATGTCATTTTGCGTGACTTGATTCGGTGTTGTATAAATTATTATTTTTTAATATTTACTCTTATATATTGTTGTGATATTTTTTTAAATGTTAGATTTTGATCAAGTATTATGACTTAATAATTTTAGTTATTATGTTCTTCATTTATAATTAATTGTCAACTATATTAGATCTTGGCATGAACAAAAAATAGTAAATATAAATAAATTTATACAAGTAGAGAAAAAATAAAAACATTACATAAAAAAGTATTTGTGTATCTAAATCAAGTTGTTGGCCACACCTAAGCCTAATTAGATCTAATATGATTGGACTTGAATTATGAAAATTAACCAAATCAAAACTTTGGGTAGAAATCGAAGTAAAGTTCAATCCTATCAAATTTGACCCATAAACACCCCTAAGATCACCTATCAACCAGAGATTCCTATATTTGATCCAAAGTCATACGGTCGTCATAAACAAAATGTCAACCAGATGAGTCAACCATCATTGGTTTCTTTTAGTTAAAAATTAAAACTATATGTAATATCACATTAATTTTTTATTTATTAGCAATATCAAAATAGTTTTTAAAAAATAATTAATGTGAACAGTTTCATCAAAGACTAATTTAAAGTCATTTTAAAAACAAAATTAATGTCAAGAAATACGACATTAAATAATCACTTTAATATGCTATATATAATTTAATATATTTATAAATCCAAATGTTCATTTACTTTTTTGTTTTATTTATAGATGTGGATCCCCAGTCAATTCCCATCTTCAGGCGGGAGTTTTAGTGTTGAACGTAATCCATGTTTGGCCCATGGGCCCTGATTAAATTACTTCGGTTGTTCCTACCACATTTTTCTTTACAATAATGATATTCATATATCATAAATTTTATATTATTTTTATATTTTGTTAATAATGAGTAAATTTTTTATTAATATAATATATAATTTGATTAATGAGTTTTAATAACTAATCACTTACAAGCTGATAATCTATTAAATAAATGATATACTGAATTAACTACAAATGTGTTCATCATTAATTAAATATGTAAGTAATCAATTAAAAAAATTATTAACCAAATTATATATTTTATTAATTAAAAATTTACTTATTATTAATTAAATATAAAAATAATGTTAAAAAATAATTTGCATGTATTTTTTCTTTAATGAAAAGAGATATGTATGACCAAAAAGTTGTGGGAAAATATATTTTAAGATAAAAATGAAAATTATATGTATATTTGCAAAAATTTTACCGGAATTACGGTGACCGGAGCCTTTGGTTAATCCAATTCATTATACTGACATTTTTCAATTAAATTGAACTGGGTAAAAATTAAAATTGGCCAGTTTAGTAATTTTTTATTTTAAAATATTTTTTACTCAATGATTGTGTCCAATTTGAATCTTAAACTAAAATAAATAATTCCCTTAAATATACAAGGCCAATATAATGGGAGCGCTCTTAAAATTACTAGAAGTGAGACTTAATCTCAATTAAAACAAAACTAGTTTAAAAATATTTTTACCTTGTAATCCAAAAGATGTAATATACTATGATTTAAAATTGAACTAAATTAGTGCAAGTGATTCAATTTAATTTAAAAAATTTAAAAGTCGACAAAATTGATTTGGTTCAAATATAATCTCACTTATGACATACTTGCACCAATAAAAAAAAAAGTTTTGTTGTATTTTTTTTAAGATCCTGAGGTGTCCTCACACCTTTTGAATTATGAGATTCATTGTTTTAGAAATAATTATTAATTTTTAATGTGAATGTTCTATCTCAAAAAAACAAGAAAAAAAGTTTATTGATGCATTCATTGGTAATTTACCAACATGGTGTGATACAAGTGATAGAAATTTGAGCTTCTTAAGTATATAGTCAGAGATTCGATTCCTGACTCATGTGTATAGAAGAACATCTGTTGAGAAAAATTAATCCTTTAAATAAATTTTAATACTTCGAAAGATTAATTCTTACAGTCGCGCGTAGAGAATCCAATAAGAAACCAAAAAAATTCATTGGTAATTTGGTATAACTGTGTCGCGGAAAAGAGAGACAAACCTGATAAATAACTACAGGAACAGACATAAACGAAACAAATAACCAAACCCAAAAAAAATGATGGAACAAAATCCAACAAGAAAACACCAAACACTTAGACCAATCAGATGTGTTAGATCCGTATTGTATTCTTGCTTGCTACCATGTCCGAGTATCCTTCAGCAAAGGACGGGTTGTGTCTCATACAGGATAAGTCTACAGATGTGCACTATCTTAGATCTGAAAAATAGAAAAAGCAGTTATTGAATTTTCTATTGAAAGTTCATATTGGCTTCCTTGTAGCAACCACTTGCAAAATGTATTAATTTTTTTTCCAATTCTGTTATCTAATTAATAATTGCTTATTAAGAAATAAATTTTTTTTTTTATCTCTTAAGGTATTCTTTCACTCGAAAGATGCTATCAGGTATTGTTAGGTGTTAAAAGCGAAAACTCATTCTAATAGCATTTTTTTCATATACATTGTTTTAAGGATTGAACTTAAGATAAGATGTTTAAGGAGTCCGAATCCTTTCTACTCATACCAATACTAATTGGTTAAGAAATAATTTACACCTCTTTTGTAATTGATAATATTTAGAAAAAATAAAGAAATGAAATAGAAGATTTGAATCCTACAAAATGACCTACCAATACTATTATAAAGTTACTAATAATTAACCTACCAATATAGTCAACTATCCCATATAAGATATTGGAATGCGAAATTGAAACCCAGACTTTAAAGCGCGATGAATCGTTTTCTTTAGAGAGTTATTTGCATCCACACAAAATTTGCTAATGGGTTTAAGCAAAAACACTCTTATGATACAATGAAGCCTTATAAATTATGCAATTAGTAATATTGAAGAACTCCTCAACCTCTTATTCTTGTGTTTTGGAATTGTTGATTTTTGATAATGGGGGTATGCTATTTATAGACCATCAAAAGACATCATCAAAAGGCATACTTTCACTAAAATTCATATCTTATTTAAGACACACTTTGATGAAAAGTAATATTTTTATGAAGATACACTTTCGCGTAAAGTCATATCTTTATGAAAATACACTTTTATGAAAATTCATATCTCTACGAAGACACACTTTTATGAAAAAGTCATATCTATATGAAGATATCATTTCATGAAAAGTCATGTATCTATGAACACATCATTTCATAAAAAGTCATGTCTCTATGCAAACACTATTTCATGAAAAGTCATGTTTTAATTGAGACACTCTTTCATTAAAAACTATATTCCAATTAAGATACATTTTTATGAAAAGTTATGTCATAATAAGATACACTTTTGAGTAATTCTTAAATAGACAAAGTTTATCATAGACACTCTATTCAACAGTTGACATGTGTAAGGTCACTCTTTAGAAATAGACATATTTATAACATGAACCATAAAACTTTACACATATTTAATATTAAATAGAGTTCCTATAATACACCGTGATTCAGTTGATTGTTTAAAAACCAGCTGCTTCTAATTTTAAATGATTGACAATCCTAAATCTACTTGTCTGGATAGTGTTAGTGAGTTTGAATTGGTTCATAATTTCTAGTTTCAATTATGGGGAATACCTCTCCCCTATTTTAATATGAAAAAATTACCTCTATTTGTCTATTTTGTTGTTACTGAGGTTATATAAGTCATGGTGATAAAAACTGCAAAATCACGCTAGGTTTATGAAATTATAATATTTAATTTATAATATTTTTAAGACATTAACTATATTCTAATTATTATAATTAACAGTAAAAAATTTAAATTTAAATTTAAATATATAATAGATAAAATTAAAGATAATGATAATTGACATAAGTGATATCATATACATTGAATGATGAAGTGGAAGAGAAGAATACAAGAGTTTATTAGTGCTGTTAGAAAAAGAAAGCCCCAAATCAAAGCTCTTACCCGTCAAGAATTCCACCAAGACCACAGATAATGGAGGGATAAGAAATTGTGTTGGCCGAGTTTGACCAAGAGGATCCTACGACGTGGTTGTTCTGTCACCAGCGAGTCACACTTCACCACTTGGTCTGGATCCATTATTATTATTTTTAATTATTATTATTATAATTAATAACATTTCTATTTTTACTAAGAAAAAGCTTTTTCTGATGTGGTTTGGTTCTTAACCTACATTTTTTTTTTTTTGCATTTTCAAGTATTTTTTAATGCCCTTTGTTAGGATTTTAGTTCCTCCTATCATTTAGGGTTATGACTCTGATATTTCATCTTACGTGACTAACAATTGCCAACTAACATGGCTAACTTCATTCTTAAAGTTGCTTATGTACCTTTTTCTTTTTATATCATGTTACAATCATTGTTACCCAAAATTCTCATTGTTCTCAACCTCTTCTCTTCTTCCTTTGCTTTGTCCTTCTCCTCCTCTCTCCCATGACAACAACCCTCCTCTGCTTGTCAATGAAGAACTTCATTAGTGTGGCAAAACTCAATTTGATGAAATTTTAATCCTCCAAATCATAAAACCCAATTAAAATCCCTAAACAACTTTAGTAACTAAGTCAATCAGGTAAGCATCTACTTAGATAACCTTTAATCAAGTAAGACAAAATCTCACACCGTCATAATCTCAAATAACAGGATCAAAATCCTAACAAAACAAAATTGTAAAGACTCAAATATAAAAAAAAAATGTAAGGCTAACCCAAACCACTACAAATTATAAGGACTAGATATTTAATTTAACCAAAAAAAAAAATTCACAAGTGGATGAGTCAATGTACTAATTTAGCAATGTTAGACTGTTGAATGAATTGAGAAAATAAATATCTTTCCTAATGTTTCCAATGCTGTTGTCCCATTCATTTATCTATCTAACAGTGATAGTAACGTTGAACATTCCTTCCTCACTCTTCCCCCTCCTAATTTTGTTTCCTATATTAAAATTTATTTTAAATATTTTAATTTTAATTTTAATAATGAAAAAATATACAAAAAATACTACAACATTCTAGAATAAAATGTTTTATAGTTAGTCATCATCGCGTTGTTATTATTTCTTTATTTGACTCCTGAATATACTATAAGAAATATTATTAAAAATTAATCTGCGCCATACTTTGACCCCCTTTTCCCTATTATTAGTCTGTGCGCCATACTTGACTCATGATACGACCATGGGAAGTGGGAACCTGAGTAAAGCACCCTCACACCTATTTTTCAAAGGGAAAATGACCAGATTGAAAAAAATATTTTTATTTGGTTAATTTTAAAAATAATTAATATTTAATTAATTTAATCAATAATTTATATATAATTAATTATTTATTTATATTCATTTTAATAATAATTAATCATATATAAATTATTAATTAAGTATTTAATTAATTTTCAAAAACGAATCAAATAAAAAAATATCTTTCTCAAATTTAGCCGCGTCATTTTCCCTTTTCCAAAAGTTTCCAACTCCCAACCGTTACGGCAAAAACAAGTTGTGAAATCTGATGTCAGCAAGTCAGCAACTGATACTTCATAACTTGCAGTCCATTGAAGAGTGTATATGTGAAAGAGAAAACCTGAGTCTGAGTGAGAGACACAACATGTGGCCGTTCAGCCGAAAAGGAGCTTCTGGGTTTTCATCATCTTCCACTGCCGAGGAAGTTACACAAGGGATCGATGGGAGTGGCCTCACTGCCCTTGTCACAGGTCATTTTTTAGTATTTTCCTTTTTTGGAAAACTGGGAATTGTCCCTTCCCTGCTCTTTTGTTCCCATCTTCTTTTGTTCTTTGATTGACAAATGGATTATTTTTTATTTTTGGGAAAGATTTTGAGGGGCCTAACCTCTTTTGCTTAACGTCGATCACTTTTTGTATTTAAGTTCGTAAATTTTTATCAACATCAATCCAATTTTATCCTACTACATAAGCGCGACTATTTGCATCAAACTGTATCATTGAACTTTATAATTTTTAGCCAAGACTATAAGTTGACTTTGTTTGCAGTTTAGTATAGATGTCCTTCCCTTCACTATGTCATTAACCTTCTTTATAACAAAAAATATTCTAAATTTTTTAATAAATTTAATTTTTATTTTCAAAGGATTTCATACTTTAAAAAAATATTATAAAAACTTGCACAAATCATTTGTTATTTAAATTTAGTAAGAGTTGAATATTTAAAAAAAGATGGTAAAATTTTATGCAGAGGGTGAACCTCTATCCTTGCGGGACAAGATTAATACCGCATGGAAGTCTTTCCCTTAATTTTGATGCTCAAATTACTTGTTTTATTGTCAGATATAGAAGATTTTTTTTTTTTAAATTTATCATCAAAAGATAAGAATTTTCAATTAAGATAAGAACTTGTTACAAGGATTAGGTGTGAGTACAATCCAAGCAAAAGAGAAGGGTATTTGAGCAATAGAGAGTGGTTATCAAAAGAACACAACAGTATGTGAGATTATGCAGAAAGTCCTATGGCTATCCAAAATTCTTGCCATTCTTCACTGGCTTTGAAAACAGTTTCAGATGGAGACCATATATTTGCATTGAACAGATGGTCATTTCTATTCAGATATAGAAAAGTTCCTTAGCCTCTAGAGTGATTTTCTTCACCTGCGTATTCATCTTGTTAATGTTATATTGTTATCTTAGTCATGCCTTTTTATTAATACACATTTTGACTTCTATATTGCATGGAGTTAGTGGGAAGTAGTACCCAATAGCCTTGCATCATATATTGATAGGCTTGAGGAGTGAGTTACAAGCGTTTTCCAGGAATTTCGAAATCCAACATTGAACAATCCTTTTGTAGTTGACTCTACGTAGTTTAACCTAAGAAATATTGCTTCCATAGAACTCAGTTATTGCAGCAACAATAGTCAGAAACTTTGGCTGGGCATAACTTGAGCGCCACCACACCTACCACAACCTTATAAAATAGCTAGTGGTAGGAGTAATCTCCAGTGAAACCAGATCAAAATGCTAAAGGTTGCAGACAGTTTGTATATAGGTATTCAGAATTCATTTGTGTGTTTATATTCTGTTTGATTTTATATGCATGCTGCCTTGAATTCTAGCAATTGGCCATGATAAGTAATTCTTGGAATGTGTCATTGTTTTACTGTGGTATGTGCTACATTCTTAGTATCATACGTACGCACCTTAGTTGCATATTTTTGTTGCTGGTGGACATTGTAATAACAGGGGCATCCAGTGGTATTGGTACTGAGACCACACGTGTTCTTGCTTTGCGTGGTGTCCATGTGATTATGGGGGTAAGAAATATGATTGCTGCAAAAGATGTCAAGGAAGCAATACTTAAGGAGATTCCCACAGCTAAAGTTGATGCCATGGAGTTAGATCTTAGTTCATTGGCATCTGTTCGGAAATTTGCATCAGAGTTTAATTCCTCTGGCCTTCCATTGAACATCCTGATGTAAGAAGAGGACATGGGCTACATTGTCATATATTTTTTCATAATTTTTTTTACCCACTCGGTGATGTTTTCAAGGAAACACAGGAGTTGTAATGTTTTCTGGTTTGTTTGTTTGTTATAATTCTAAGAAACAATGCAGGAGTTCTGGCAACCCCTTTCACACTGTCCGAAGACAACATTGAACTACAGTTTGCCACAAATCACATAGGTATGTAGGAAATGTCACTTTTATATTTCTAAGGTTCAATCAGCTGAGTGTTCTTCCGTTTGAAAATTCAATTGATGACTGATATTGCTTCAATTTCTTTTCTTTTTCTTTTTTGGCATCAGTATACTAATCTTTTGTAACATGAAATCTTTTATGAGCTTTCCAGTGTAAAAGGGGAAAGAGAAGAAACACTGACACTGAAAAAAGTTTATAGGGAGTGTTGGAAATGTGAACTATTTTCTTTCTGATTTAGATAATTAATAACTTGGGAATGAAGGTGCTAGTTACCATAGACATGTGAAACTTCTCTCTCTCTCTTGCGGAAGGGGTTATAAATCATTAATACATGAAATCTCTGTATAGTCCTACACTTAATTATGATCTGTCTCAACTTCTTTAATTGGGTGAGATTATATATGTTGAAAATTGATGCACATTCTAGAAGCCAACAAAAGGTTGGCAGTGGAAAAATATCAGCAAGCTTGACAGAAAATAAGCTAGTATATTCTAGCATGTAAAATAAATATAAGCTAGCATGTTCACGGTGAAAGATAGAAAAATCTAGAATAGCAAGCTATAGAATGTCGGTGGAATTATGAGCAAAATACTAGAATGTTGTAGAAATCCTAGTGGCAGTAGAGTAAGTCGGTCTATAACTTCTATAAATACTATGTATAAGCTGTATTGTGTGTGTTGTGGAGGGTGAGAGAAAATAGTACAAAACTACACTCTCTACTCTTCTATCCACCAAAACTATTTCTGCATTATCAATCACAAAACTTTTTCATCTAAATCAATTATCCTCACTCCTCAGTTTCTTCTCCTCCTAAATATCCAACAATATAAAAAATCAAATAACTCTTACTGTTTCTTTAAATGTACTGTTTCTTTACATGCATATACTGAGAAGATGTGAAAGTGATCTTAATCCTTTTGTTTTCATTTAACATAATTCCACAGGTCATTTTCTTTTAACAAATCTTTTATTGGATACTATGAAGAGAACAACACGTGAAAGTAAGAAAGAAGGAAGAATTGTTAATGTCTCCTCAAGGGCTCACCGACTGACATATCGTGAAGGAATCCGTTTTGATAAAATTAATGATCAATCAAGGTAAGATGTAGCCTAAATACAAACTACAATAAATTATGCTGGAATTATTTTTTTTTTTTTTAATGAAAGGGGAATTTATCGAGAGAAAATAACAACCAAGCCTTATCCCGGTAGGAATTTATCAAGAGAAGAAGAATTCTGCTGGAGACTTCAATTTTATTATTATAGGAAATTCTGATATAATATTGTAATCAATCTTAAGTTTGTGATATTCATTTTTTGTGCAAATATGTGGCATAAGATGTCATATTACTAAGTATAGATTTGCTGTCGCTTGTCACTTATAGAAGGAATCAGATTAAAGTCTCTATCTATATAGACAACTTGCTGATAGGATTTTGATGCACATGGATATAGTTATATACTTAAGCACAAATTATCTGGATGCAGAATTAAGCATATAGACATGATTCCTGTAGTATCTGTGGAAAGGAGAAGCGTTGTGTATATTTGATTATGTTTGCTTCCTCGTGTACAGTTACCAAGATTGGCTTGCATATGGGCAATCAAAGCTTGCTAACATTTTACATGCCAATGAACTTGCAAGATGTCTCAAGGTATGCTGCCATTGCTTGTTCAGTGATATGATTTACACATTATTCTGGTGAAAGAGTTAGTTAATAGGATTTTTTTTTACCATAATGCAACATTGTAGCTGGCTATTGATGGCCATTATAAGTTAACATTATTATCTCCCATTTCTTTAAACTTTTGGCTGATTACTATAAAACATATGTCCTATAGTTGCATATGTTCTTTTCATTGTCTTTTGGGCTTTCACAAGTTAATTAAGAAACTGATATTTCTGATAGAATATTGTCAGATTGCAGCATGACCTTTTTTAAAAGTTTATTTAAGGCATATTTCAGCAATGGTTCCAATGTAAACATATCTATCATTGTGACGCAGACTTACATCTGATGAGTAGTGATTTCACTGATTTGCACACAAGTTTATTTGTATGAGTGTTTGATGACAAACCGGACTGGACTGGACCATTCGACCCTGGTGTGGCCCTAGTTCTGGTCCAGTTGATGACACCTAACAGAGAAGGTCAAGAAAAAGTCAAACCCAATGAAAACTAGGTTTTGTATTATCAGGTTGCAGAAGACTATCAGATTTATACTATGCCAACGTTGTTTCTTATATCTCACTCACTATGTTCATTGTGCTCTAAGGAAGTAAAGTATTTTATCACAAACTAGCAGGCTATTTATGGATTTATATAGAACTACTTATTTTTAACAGTATTTATCTTCTGCACACTACACTCTTTCTAATCCCTTTATCTTTGTGGTTATGTAGGATAAGTTGCTTCATTATCTATTAATTGAAACTGACCTTATCTTTGGAGCCGATGATAGTTGACTAGTTCTTACAAAAAAATTGCGATTATCAGTGACCAATTTTTTGTTAGTCCTAAATTTCAGTGGGATTTGTAGTCCTTCTTTCAGGTTTCTGTAAATGCTCAAACTTTGCATCGCTTCTATCAGCTAGTCTCGTAACTCCTAGCAATCAAAATCAAAGATCATTTTGTTTACTTTATCATTCTTTTCTCTTTTTTTTTTTGGTGACTTTCCTTCTCTTTTGTTTGTGAGTAAAGATGGCCCTCTGGTTTTGCCTCATTAGCTGTCTGCGACTATATGTAATGTTACTTGTTGCATCTTGTTCAGGAAGATGGGGTGGATATTACAGCAAATTCTCTTCATCCGGGAGCCGTTGTTACCAATATTTTCCGTCATAACAGCATACTGACTGGTAACTACCACATTGATTCATGTGAATATGGTCTGTCTTGGAATTATGTAAATCGTGGGATTTGGGATACTAAATGAAGTATTCAGCATAATCCACCATTATGTGGATGATATATTTCTTGTTTATTTTCCTTGAGTTCTCTTTTAAAACTCAGTGGATTCACAATGCAATGAGCTCCAGTTTCTCTACATAGTTTTAGGTGTTATAATCATATATCTTGTACATGAAAATTGTAAAAGAAAAAAAATTTATGTTGAATAGGTTGGCCCTTCTGAATATTGAATTCAGACATGCTGAACAGGATAATCTTTTAAGCATTCTTGTGAAACAATTTCCCATGTTCGTTCACCTGGAGTCAGCCTTTGTAATTTATGGCACTTAATTGCGACATCAAATCATGTTTTCTATAGAACTTTTTTCACGGGTATTTTATTATGCAAGGTATTTTTCCATGCAGATAATGACAGTTGCTGAGTTTTAGGGGTGTGTTTCTGTTTGATTTATGCAGGTCTAGCTAATGTGCTCGGGAGATATGTGTTTAAAAATGTCCAGCAGGTAAGCTAAACCAATATGACCTATTAATACAAAATGTCAGAGACATTGTGTTATTATTATTTAATCTAAAAGAGGATCCAAAAACATTCATATTTAACATGTGATTCTTCTGATCTCCCGTGTTCACCTTCTCCAATCTTACTGTAGGGAGCAGCAACGACATGCTATGTAGCATTGCACCCACAAGTTAGGGGAATCAGCGGCGAGTATTTTTCAGATAGTAATCTGACCAAACCAAACTCACAGGGAACTGACACTGATTTGGCGAAGAAACTCTGGGATTTCAGCATGGAAATGATTAAGTAGAATAGCCAGAGGCAATTGTCAATGCAGATGGCATACTTTCTTATTGAATGAATAACATCAATGATATAACGACTGTCACATTGTATTTTCAATGAGATGCCGATCCTTGCATTGCATGGACATGAGTTTCAAGATTACAATTTAATGGCCCCTGTACTGGCATAGAATTTATAATTTTATACTGATTTTGAGTTTTCTCTCATGTGTTTTTCCTTCCCTTTTATATGCTTCTTTTAATATGTTACCTACATTTTCTTAAATATTATAGTGAAAATGGTGGTTGAAAAATCGAAGGTATTATGTGAGATATGTGTATAATCTAAACAATTAGAAAAAACAAATTGTGGTAAGGCTAAAGTGTTATCTAATGTGCAGATTTTGAACCGTTAAGAAAATGTTGCAGCACACTTGGAATATTATCTAGTAGCTAAATATGTGGAGTATATAAGAGTAAGTATGTGTAACTAAAGATCTCTAAAATTGTGGTTTATTTCTGTAAATTCTATCAAACACTACTATTCATAGGACTCAACCATCACGCCCCCGGATGGTGGTGAAATGGGTGGGATGGCCATGGCTTCTTCCTAGTTAAACTGGCAGCGAAGGAAAACTATGATAAGGCTATGTTTGAGGGTAAATGGGCTTATAATAATTATACATACATCCAATATTGATTAATAATATACCTAAATGATTTACTTAGAAATAATAATATTTTTGGGTCAGCTTTTGTGTTAATCGAGACTAACAAGTCTCTTTCAGATAAATTTAAAGTCACACTTTCATATTTATTGGATACGTTTAAAAAATTTAATTTTCCTAAGTCATAGGTCAATGTGTAAAATTAATTGAAAATTATCATTATGCATATTGAGCACAAATATGGCAAGGGGTTAACTTAATTGGTAAGGAATGAAGTACTCCGTTTATAAAACTTAGGTTTAAATTTTGCCATCAGTAATACACTTTTAAAAGGCAATTTGTAAATATCATTGTAAATTATTGTGAGTCTCTCATTTTTCTAAACTTTATCTATTAAAAAATCATATTTGTCATTATAGAAAATTTATAATTAAATAAAAAATGAAAACAAATAGAAAACAATATTAATTTTATAAATCACCCTACCTCTAAATTGTTCATGTCTGTTACAAAGAAAAAATTAACCAAAAATAAAAACTTGGCTACTGTCTTTTGTTGAGGAGAAAATGGTGTTGACTGTTGAGTCAAGTCAACGGAGAAATACCATTATCATTATCTGGAACACAGAAACGTTTATAATTATATATTATTGACCAAGACCGAGGGAAAAGCTGCGAACTTTAGAAAGGGGGGAGGGAGCTTATACTGCTGAGAATAATGAAAGAGAGGAGTAATTTTATATTTATAAATTAAGATAATTATAAAATATTTATAAAAATAAATAAAAGATGATCAGAATTTTATATATCCTTACATAATAATCTCTCATTTTACAAAACTCTCAAAAGGAAAATATTTACTTAAAATAAAAAATTACCTATCTTTTTTCTTCTTTTTAAACTCCTTTGTCTAAACATAATTATAAGAAATTGATGGCAATGACCTCACCGATACATGTTAGGTATCAATGGTAATGGGTTTCATTATATTTGGTTTATTCATCTTTAATTTCCTCATGATGAACTTTAAATATATGGGTATATTTATTTTTAATGTTAAAGTGGTAAAAATTACTCATTTAACTAAGGATCAATAATAATGTTAATTTATTTTAAATATATATATATATATAATATTTTATTACATTTAGTGCCTTTGTGCATGCTTACATTTTAATATTTTAATATGCTCAAAAAGTACACAACTATCAGACTCAAAATATTGAAAGGAATAAGACTATAAAATTTGGTAATTATGTGTGGCGGAAAAAATTATCATATCCTGAATTTCGAAGAAATAGGACCATAAAATAAATAAATAAAAATTGAAAGAAACTGATATGTAGCATTAAGAACAATGGAGATGGAGTAGTATGATTTTTTTTATTTATAAAAAAGACAATGATCCTATTAATTAATAGAATATTCAAACCAAGTGTCTTTCCATTAAATTATAGAGTAATATAAAAATATCTCTCACTTGTAATTTAGTCTCTAAATTTACTTTTATGTGTGAGTTAATTTTTAAATTTATAAAATATGTATCAATTTAATTATTCTATTATCTTTAGTTGAACAAGTTGAATAATAACTAATGACACTACATGTTAAATGTTTGTGTAATGTTAGCACGTTACTCAACAATTTTTCTTAAAATACGACGTTGTTTTAACCTAATAAGTAAATGACTAAATGCTATGTGAATGAAAGGGTTAAAGTTTATTAAACTAAAACGACGTTGTATTTTAAAAAAGATAATTAATGTGTTATGTAGCACTTAACATTATACATAGAGACTTAACATATCAAGTAAGAAGTCACCGTTTAACTTAATTAACCAAATATAATGAAAGGACTAAATTAATACGAATTTTATAAATTTAAGGATTAACTAGTAGACAAGAATAAATGTATGGACTAAACTGCAAATGATGAATATTTTTTAAGATTAAGTTTCTTATTTACTCTTAAATTATAATTAAAACAACTGTTATTTATAACATTATAATAATATCAACTAATTATAATATTGTAAAGAATCATTGTTATACTTATATTTTAAAAAATTCTTAGAAAAATACATATATCCAAGTCAACAATTTTCATAGTTACGAATATCCAATTCAACAGCAAATTAACCTTCATGACTTAAAATAAATTTGTTAGAATATCAAGCATTAATTTATAAAACATTACCTGGTAATTAAAAGAATGGATTTTGCCTGTTGGCGGCTGAAATCAAATAGTGTTTGGTGTATTTTGCAAGTCTAGCAATCCTTCAGAAGATACCCTTTGGAAAAACATTCATCAAATAAGTATTGTATTGCTTATCAGGATATAGTTTATTTTATTTCAGATTTCTTCATTTTGCCGACACAAATTGCTTGAACAGTAGAGACAACATCAAAGTTGTCAAGCAATCCGTCCATAAAAGTTCCTCACAGTCAGATTTGTACCTTACCTGTAGGTATTAGAATGAATCCAACTTTGATAATGCTGTTAAATTGGTAAGACTTCAAAACTAAATCAAAAGCCTAAGTATCCATATAGCCTTATTTAAAATTGTTTATATTAAGAGGTTGGAACTACTTAAATGTTGTAGAGAATTATTTGTATGACACTAATCATCCATTGCGAAAGATATTATGCAAAAGAAACAACACCATCTCTAAGGAAATTACCTAACCACGTTAATGGAATACTGAAAAAATTAAGACATTTTGAAAAATTGCTTTCAAAAAATAAAATGACAACTCTACAATTGAATTAAAGGCTTTAATTTAGGAATAATTAATATAGATATTATTAATACATTTATAAAATACTATTTAAAATTTGAATTTGTTGCGATAACCAGTTAATATAAAAAATATAAAAGTATTAGAATATTGAATTATAATAAAATAAGATACCATTTAACATTTCTTACCACACGTTTTTTTATTGAAAAATTGTAATAGATTAAAAAAATCTCCAATAACAAAACATTGAAAGTCAAGACAGCTGTACGGGTGTAAATGAATTATAATGGTTGGTGTGAGTTAGGGTACATTAATATTGAAGTAAGGAAAATTAAAAAAATATATATAAATAAGATACTAATAAAGATCTAAACATCAAATTTAGGATAAAATTTCTTTTGCCTCCATTATTTATTAATGTAATTGTACTTTCTACTCATAATCTTACATTATTTATTAGAAAATTATTCTGATTAGGAGGCAATAAAAATTTTTATATTTTAAGTTACTTATTATTGATTAGACTCGTAAGAAGTACAAAAGATTTAATAAGTGAAAATAACACTGAACACCACATGACCTAAAAATTAATTAGAGTAATTGACAAACAAAAATATTATTTTACCGTAATTAATACAAATTGTCAAAAATAGCCATTCTCTATCTTTTTCTTCTTCCCCTGCTCCCAATCTCTGCCGCCCCAACATCACATTTAACATATTCCAACTGTCAATACTCTCATTTCCCAAACATTATATTGGGGAACATTAGTTTTCACCGTTATTCCACCTTGTTATCTAACGTTTGTTTGTTTTTTGACATTACCTTGCTATCTAACGTTAATTACAATGTGAATGGTGAATATAAAAATGACAGAATCATCATCAACCAAAAAATGTCATTGACATCTTCAAAGCTCTACTCTCCCCTGTCCTAATTTCATTAATCCACTGACCAAACCAATCATTATCATTCACTTTATGCATTCCTAAACCCAACCTCACTATTTTGTCATACCTCCATGGCTCCATTCTTTTGAAATCATACCGTTTGCCCCATGTGACCTTTTCAAACCTCTTTCTAAGACAAACCAAGAATTGCATTTAGATAATGGGGTGAACTAAGAGTTAATGATTAACGGAACAAGTATTCAATTGATTTTATATTAATAACAAGTGGAGGGGCTATGATATACAGATAGAGCTAAAAGGTAAACAAACTCAGTAATAGATAAGAAATGAATGCATTTCCATATTATTAAGATAAGTGAAATAGATAAAGAGTTCAATTTTGATTACTATTTTATTTTATATTGTTATCTAATTATTTATTGACAAATCATTAAAAGATTTTAACTATCATAATAACTACTTAAAAAGTCTAACTCTTTTATGATGTGCCAGTACATGATTGAATGATAATGTTAAAAATTTTTACACTCAAAGTGAATTAAAATTAAATTAATAGGTAAAACATAATCTGAATTATATTACATCACTTATTTTACTAGATCTTACGGAGCCTGCACAACAGGACATGATCGAGTTAATCATAAAAAATAATTCTCTTTAACCGAATCGGCCACGGCCGGCATATCCTCTGTCGGGGACTTGCATGGTGTTTGGAACAAAGACACATTTAATTGTGAATTTAAATGTTGATATTGATGTCATATATTATATCGATATTGATATTGATGTCGATATATTAATATTGATTCTCTGCCGATGTACTTATGACTCCTGACACGAGGAACACGATACTACTTTTACAAAATTTCCAACTCCTAAAATCTGATATCAGCAACTGATGCTCCATAACTTGCAGTCCACTGAGTGTGTGTGTGAGAAACACAACATGTCGTTGAGCGGAAAAGGAGCTTCTGGGTTTTCATCATCTTCCACTGCCGAGGAAGTTACACAAGGGATCGATGGGAGTGGCCTCACTGCCATTGTCACAGGTCATTTTTTAGTATTTTCCTTTTCAGCAAAACTGGGAATTGTCCCTTCCCTGCTCTTTGCTTCTATTCTTCTTCTACAATAATTGACAATTAGATGTTTCATTTGAAAGAATCAAAATCATTTGATTTGATTTGTAAATTAAATTTTGTGTTTAGAATGTTAAAAAATATGAATTATTTGATTTTGAAATCTTTTATATTTAAGTTGTGTGTATTTAAAAATTTACTTAAATTTAGTTAGATTTGAGTAGATTTGATTTGATTTTAAATTTAATTATTTAGATTGATTATTTTACCCTTATTAACTTTTTGATTTTACTTTACTAATTTAACAATATCATTCACAATGTATAATGTTAAGAAAGTAAAATAATAAAATCAATTCCTTTTTTAATGAGTTCCAAACATAAGAATTGATTTCTAAATCAATTCAAATCTAATTTTTTATAATGAGTTTCAAACATAAAATTTGATTTTTAAATCAAATCAAGTCTATTTTTAATTAATTCCAAACACCCTGGTTGTTATGTTTATATTTTAACTTAATCTTTCTCGAAAAAATAATATAAATTTTTAATATGTTTATTCATAATAACTTTTTAAAGTTTATCTTCAAAATTTATTTTTTTAATTTGGCTAAAATACATTTTACCTCATTCAACTTTACCTCATATGTATTTTACCCCTTTAGATTTAAAAATGTGCAATTCATTCTTACAAAATTTAATGATGGAGCTTAAAACCCCTCTCTCTACCTAACATTGTTCAACGAAACATGAAATTAAGAGCACCTAGAGTTACCTCCACAATGTGTGAGAAACGAAGTTGAAGACAGTTGTTGATCCAAATAAGATTCATGTTCCTGTCGACAAAGCATGTGAGAGATAATGCCGTTAATTATTTAGATAACATTTGAAGAGAATGTATTTTAAGCTCCATCAATAAGGCTTCGTTTGAACAAATAGCTTATATAAGTACTTATTAGAGTAGAGCTTATTTTATAAGTTTTACTGTCATAAGCATTGTTTAAAATAAGCTAAATAACGTTTGGATAAACATTTTGAGAAGCTTTTTTCATAAACCTTTTGGAATAAATATCAAGTATTTGAAGAATATACTATAAATTGTGTTAATCCCTTAAGATTAATTTTGTCAAAAATTATTATAAAAATAACTAATACCTAAGGTATTTTTAACGTTCACAAAAGCTTATTTTCATAAGCTTAAATTTTTAACTTAAGAAAATAAGCCCAAAACAACTTATAAGGGTTTCATAAACTATTTTAATAAGCTCATCTAAATAGAATAATAATACTTCATAAGTACTTATTGTAGTAGATAAGGCCAAATAAATTACATATAAGCTTATCAAAACGGGGCATAAATCTTATAGGGGTACATTGCACCTTTTTAAATCTTAATGGATAAATTACATATGAGATAACTAACTTGCATTGGTCCGAGTGGAAATGGCTCGATCACCTTAAGCATCTTATCCTGAGTTCAATTCTTGAGGCGGTGTATATGGAAAAAATATAATTGGGAGGGGTCCCCGTTTCTAGTGTTTGACAGTATCACGAGGAATTAGTCTTCTACCTTTCGGGTGGGGGAATATCCTAGGAAACTAAAAAAAATACACATGAGATCAAGTTTAGTAGCCTAAAATGTATTTTATCCTTTTCATTTTTATGTTCTTTATAATCAAGCTATCTTTTATTTAATTCACTTTATTACAAGCCTTTGTTCATATTCTCCTCACCAAGCCACCTTAACTTTGGATAATTTTTTATTTTCAAAAGCTTACATACTCTTAAATAAACATATAATAAAAATTGCACATTTTTCAAAATTATTTGTCATTTAAATTTTGTAAAAGTAACACACATTAATTAAGTGGAGGTTTCTTTGGATATTATTTATTTTTATAAAACATTAGCATTCCTAACAATTAGTGGTTAATATTTTACCATGTATCTCACTCGATTAAAACATAAATATAACAACTTGTTTTCTTCATGAATTTTTATTTTTTTAAATTTCACTTGATCAATATTTAATTTTAACTATAAAAAATATCATCCATTATTTTTTAAAAAATAAATATATAAATAAAAAATAATCAAATAAAAAATTATTTCATCCAATATACACACAAAAAATAAATTAAAAAAACTTATTGAATAATTATCTACTATATGATAATTGTTTTTCAAAAATATGATATTTGAAAAATACTAAATATTGAGATTAAGTAATATTATAAAATATAAAAGTTTATGGAGAAAAATAATCTATTGTATTTATATTTTAATTAAATGAGACACGTGGCTAAATATTAGTAACTAATTATTAAGGGTACCAGTATTCTCGTGAAAACAAATGGTACTAAAGAAAATCTTCTAACTTAAATGTAAAAAATGGTAAATTTTATACAGAAGGTAATCCTCTATCCATGCGTGACAAGATAAATCCTGCATGGAAAGATTAATCCCACATGGAAGTCTTTCCCTTCATTTTTTTTATGGTATTTGTTAAGGAGTGCCATTAAAATAGAAAATTTTAAATGTAAAAGTAGAACATTTAATATCTTATAAACCTTAAAAGTAATTAATTTTTCTTCATTAATTAATTTGGAGAATATATTAAAGGATATTATATACATCTTAAAGGGAACTAGTTCAAATTACTTGTTTTATTGTCAGGCAGAAAAGTTCCTTAGCCTATAGAGTATAGAGTGATTTTTTTCACCTACTTACTTATTCATCTTGATAATGTTATCTTAATCATGCCCTTTTATGGAATACATATTTTGACTTTTAGATTGTATGAAGTTATTGGAAAGTAGTACCCAATAAGCCTTGCATCATATATTGATAGCTTTAGGAGTGAGTTACAAGTGTTTTTCAAGAGGCTCCAAAACCAACAATAAACAATCTCTTGTAGTTGACTTTAGCCTAAGAATATTGCTTCCCTTGAACTCAGTTAAAGCAGCAACAATAGTTAGAAACTTTGGCTGGGCATAACTTGAGCATCACCACCTACCACACCCTTACAAAATAGCTGGTAGTAGGAGTGATCTCCAATGAAATCAGAATTCAATGGAAATCCCAAAATGTTAGTAGTTTGTAGATAATTTCTATATATGTATTCAGAATTCATTTGTGTTTATATTCTACTTGGTTTTATACGAATGCTACCTTGAATTCTTGCAATTGGCCATGAATCATGGAATGTGTGATTGTTTGACTGTGGTTTGTGCTACATGCTTTTAGTATCATAAGTGCACCTAAATTGCATATTTTGGTTGCTGGTGGACATTATAATTAATAACAGGGGCATCCAGTGGTATTGGTGCTGACACTACACGTGTTCTTGCTTTGCGTGGTGTCCATGTGATTATGGGGGTGAGAAATATGATTGCTGCAAAAGATGTCAAAGAAGCAATACTTAAGGAGATTCCCACAGCTAAAGTTGATGCCATGGAGTTAGATCTCAGTTCAATGGCATCTGTCCAAAAATTTGTATCAGAGTTTAATTCCTCTGGTCTTCCATTGAACATCCTGATGTAAGAAAAGGACATGGGCTACATTGTCAATGTTTTTACATATTTTCTTTTACCCACACAATGATGTTTTCAATACAGTTGTCAGTGACTTTGTCTCTTTCTCTTTATACACACACATAATATATATATATATATCTTAATTTTGATCATTCAAGGAAACACAGGAGTCGTAATGTTTTTTGGTTTGTTTGTTTGTTTGTTATTCGAAGAAATAATGCAGGAGTTCTGGCAACCCCTTTCATGCTATCCAAAGACAACATTGAACTACAGTTTGCCACAAATCACTTAGGTATGTAGATGTCAATCTCTCGTAACATGAAACCTTTTATGAGCTTTGTAAAAGGGGGAGGAAAAAAAACACTATAACATTGGGAAAAAAAGCTTCTAAGGAGTGTGATATATTTTCTTTCTGATTCAGATAATTAAGAACTTAGGGATTAAAGTGTTAGTTACTATAGCAGCATATACATTTGAAACCTCTCTCTCTCTCTATAGGAAAGGGTTATAAATCCTTGATACATGAAATATATGTATAATCCTTCTACTCTCATGATCTGTCTTAGCTTATATAATTGGATGGTAGTTTATATAAAACATCTTTTGGTCTTATATATGGGAGGCCAACGCATCTCGCTATACGTATGAGCACACATCAAAAGTTTTTGACAAGCCAGCTTGCCAGTGCGCCACATGTGTACTGTGACGCTCCTCAGGCCTACCTGCAGCACATTATAGACGTGAGGCTATGCGCTACTACAATAACGAAATAAAGTTGTGCCTTGACCAAAAGCTATAACTTTTAGTCAAATGCTAAGTGCTTGATCCCAAGTGGTATCAGAATAAGGTTGCAAGTTTGAGTCCAAGGGTGTCGCTGGGGAGGGGGGAGATGGTTGGTCTTATGAGAGACCAACGATCACCCTATGAACTTGATATGCATATGGGCGCACATCAAAGGTGCTTGACAGTCTAGCCTGCTAGTGCGCCATGTGTTTATTGCGAAGCCCTTTATGCTTACCCGTAACACGTTATAGACGTGGGGATATGGGCTACCACAATAACGAAAAATAAAGTTGAGTCCTGACTAATAATTATAGCTTTTGACTTAGTGATAAGCACTTAATCAAACAACATCAAATAACTCTTCTATTGTTTCTTTAAATGCATAGACCAAGAAGATGTAAAAGTGATCTTAATCCTTTTGTTTTTATTTAACATAATTTCACAGGTCATTTTCTTTTAACAAATCTTTTGTTGGATACTATGAAGAAAACAACACGTGAAAGTAAGAAAGAAGGAAGAATTGTTAATGTCTCCTCAGTGGCTCACAGATATACATATCATGAAGGAATCCATTTTGATAAAATTAATGATCAATCAAGGTAAGATGTAGCCAAAATACAAACTACCATAAATTATGTTGGCAATTTCTTTTTAATGAAAGAGAAATTTATCGAGAGACAACAACAATAACTAAGTCTTATTCCTCTAACAATTTATAGTGAGAAGAAGAATTATGCAGACTTCAATCTTATTACCATTAGCAATCCAGCTCTAATATTTGTTTGATTATAAAAAAGATAAATATTATTGTCAATCTAAAGTTTGTGATATTTATTTTTTGTGCCCATATGTCATATAAGATGTTACATTATTATGTATAGATTTGTTGTCGCCTATCACTTATAGAAGGTGTCAGATTAAAGTCTTTATATAGAAAACCTGCTGATACGATTTTGATACACATGGATATAGTTATAGGCTTATACTTATGGAAACCTTAGTTGCAGACATGATTCATGTAGTATATGTGGAAAGGAGAAGTGTAGTGTATATTTCATTATGTTTGCCTCCTTGTGTACAGTTACCAGAAATGGCTTGCATATGGCCAATCAAAGCTTGCTAACATTTTACATGCCAATGAACTTGCAAGACGTCTCAAGGTATGATGGCATCTATTATCCTGTGATATGACTTATTCGTTATTTTGGTGAATAGTTAATTAATAGAGTTTTTTTTTAACATAATGCAACATTGTAGCTGGTTATTGATAGCCATTATAAGTTATCATTATTATCTCTCATTTCTCTAAACTTTTGGCTGATTACTAAAATAGATGTCCTAAAGTTGCATACGTACTTTTCATTGTCTTTTGACTTGCAAATGTTGATTAAGAAATAGATATTTTTGATTGAATATTATTAGACTGTGGCATGACCTGTTTTTACGTTTATCTAATGCATATTTCAGCATTGGTTCCAATTGTAAACAACTCTATCATTTTGACGCCAACTTGCATATGATGAGTAGTAATTTGCATAGAAGTGTTATTTTAAAATCAAACTGAACCGGACCATTTGACCCTGAATCAACGTTGGTTTTGGTCTAGTTGATGACACCAAACAAACAAAAAAAGAAATAAAAACAGTTAAAGTGAACATCGGATTGAGCCGGCATGAATGGATTAAACCTATCAAAATTCAGGTGGAACTAGTCAAAATTTAATTTTGCAAATGTTTTATGTGTATGAATGCTAATTCATAACTTTACACATCTGCTATCTATTTCTTCTTTAACATTAAATTCATGAGTTTTAAAACAAGGTAAATTATGTAATACTACTAGATGTGTTTAATTTACTATCATACTATTATTTGATCATTTATTTTATTGTTTTAACACATATATTTATTTATTTTTAGTTTATCCAGTTCCAATGGTCAATCTGGTTGAAGTGTGAACTGGTAACCTTTCTGGTTTGATGTTTAGATCAGTTTTTGAAACATTAGTTTGTTTGGTAGCCAGTGTATTTTTCAAAAGGATTGTAGTTAGCTTTTGTAATTAGGTTGCAGATATCTGATTTATATTGTACCAACTTGGTTCTTGTATCTAACTTAGTGTGTTCATTGTGCTCTAAGGAATTAATTTATTTTATCATTGTGTTCACTTACTTGTTTTTTTAGAAGCATTTGTCTTTTGCGCACTACTCGTTGTAATCCCTTTATCTTACTGGTTATGTAGGATATTGCTTCATTGTCTATTAATTGAAACTAACATATCTTTAGAACAGATGATTGTTGACTAGTTTTTAAGAAAAGTTTGTGTGATTATTAGTGACTAATTTTTGTTAGTCCTAAATTTTAGCAAGATTTGTAGTCATTCTTTCAGGTTTCTGGAAGTGCTCAAACTTTGTATCCCTTCTGGTAACTAGTCTCAAAACTACTAGCAACCACAATCATAAGATCATTTTGTTTACTTTTCTCATTCTTTTCTCTCTTTTTTTTTATATGACTTTTCTTCTCTTTTGTTTGTGAGTAAAATTGTTAACATGTATTTTACTTCTAACCACAATCATAATAAATGTTTTATTTGCCTCATTAGCTGTCTATGATATATTTAATATTACTTGTTTCATCTTGATTAGGAAGATGGGGTGGATATTACTGTAAATTCTCTTCATCCAGGATTCGTTATCACTAATATATTCCGTCATGACAGTGTACCGCCCACTGGTAACTACCACATTGCACCATTCATGTGAATTTATGATATGTCTAGGAATTATGTAAATTGTGGGACTTGGGATACTAAATGAAGTATTCTGCATAATCCATCATTATATGGAGGATATCTTTTTTGTTTATTTTCCTTGAATTGTCTTTTAAAAGGTTCAGTGGATTCAAAATGCAATAATTGAGCTCCAGTTCCTCTACATAGTTTTAGGTGTTATAAACCCATATTTTGTACATGAATATTGTTTAAGAAAAAACAGCAGTTATGTTGAATCGGTTGGCCCTTTTGAATATTGAATTTAGACATACTGAACAGGATCAATCTTTTAATCATTATAGTGAAACAATTTCTCATGTTCACCAGGAGGCATCCTTTATACTTTATAGCACTTAATTGCAACATCAATTTATGTTATTTAAAGAAATTTTTTCATTGTAATTTTTATGAAATGTATTTTTCCATGCAGATAATGATAGTTGCTGAGTTTTATGGTTATGTTTTTATTTGATTTATACAGATCTAATGAATTTGGTTGGAAAAAGTTTGCTTAAAAATGTCCACCAGGTAAGTTAAACCAATTTGACATATTAGTTATTATTTATTTAATCTAAAAGAGGATCCAAAAACATTCAATGCTTAATATATGATTCTTCTGATCTTCCATGTTCACCTTCTTCAACCTTACTATAGGGAGCAGCAACAACATGCTATGTAGCATTGCACCCACAAGTGAGGGGAATTAGTGGCGAGTATTTTTCAGATAGTAATCTGGCCAAACCAAACTCACAGGGAACAGACACTGATTTGGCAAAGAAACTTTGGGATCTCAGCATGAAAATTATTAAGTAGAATACCCATAAGCAATTGTCAATGCAGATGGCATACTTCTTTAGTGAATGAAAAACATCAGTGATATAATGACTGTCACATTGTATTTTTAATGAGATTCTGATCCTGCATTGCACGGACATGAATTTTAAGCTTTCAAGTTAATGGCCCATCTACTGGAATAGAATTTATACCAATGTTGAGCATTTTTATTTTTATCTTGTTAGTAGGCATTTGATAGCACCAAAAACAGTAGTTCAGCGGGGGGTTTTAGAGGTGGGAATCGAATTCACGCTCTCCACTTTTGGTGGGGGGAGCTCTTACCACATTTGAGCTTTCTCTCTTTTGTTCCCCCCCTTTATATGCTTTTTCAAATGTTACCTACAATTACTTAAATATTATAGTGAAAATGATAGTTGAAATTGAAAATATTATGTGAGATGTGTGTTTATCTAAACAATTAAAAAACAATTTGCAGTGAGGCCAATGTTATCTTATGATTTGGATAAGTATGTGAGACCTAAGACGGGTGGAACTAGAGAATTTTATGTGGGCTGTTAAATACACATTTGCTCATATACGCATTGTAAATTTGTTAAAGAAGGGGCAAATTTCATCTATTTGGAGGGACTTGCTTAAAAAATTTCACATAATAATTAGAGAAATTTGTCCCCCACATATAAGGTAGGTTCGCCCCTACTTAAAGATATCTTTGTGGTAAAAGATAATTGCACATTTGTATATATGCATAATTAAACTGTTTAGAAAATGTAATAACAAACTTAGTATTAGCCTATTTGTATTAGTTTTTTTTAGACACAAATGTTGTTTGCTCAATATTCAAGGTGCATTAAAAAGGAAGTAAAATGATACTTCTTTTATCTCAATGTCTGTTGGCGTTGAGAATAATTTAAAACAAACAAACCTACTAGTGACAGAGGGAGAAATATGTAAGACATATATAAGAGTAAGTATATGTAACTATGATTACGCTAAAATATTGTCCATTTCTTTAAATTCTATTAACTAAGTTACACTACGATTCATAGGGCACAATTGTTAAAGCCCCGAATGGTGGAAGAAAGAGTGGGATGCCGTTTGTTGAAACTAGAGGGCTTCCTAGTTAAAATGGAAATGCATTAAAACTATGATAAGGCATGTTTAAGGGTCTATGGTGTTAGGAATTTAAGTATGAACAAAGAAGTTCTATATCAAAAAGGAATGAACCAAGTACTATACAAGTAGAATAACCTATAAATATAATATTTTAAGGTTTTGAATCAAAATATGGTATCAGGTACATAGTATGATTTCTCAGTAAACCTTTGAAAAAATTTATTCTTAGTATTTTAGATTTCCTCAGCCGTAACACATGGTCATCCTAGATGGCTATCTAATTATGCCAACCATGGTCACTAGAATTTTATCTATGAAAATTCTTCTATCCTTTTAATGTTCCCAAGCTCATTCTTTTCTTTTATAAACAAAAATGATAGTAAAGACATATTATTCCAAGAGTCAAGATACTCATGACATGTCTAGGATTCCAAAGGAATATGTAGAGACTCACCTAGAAGATTACCTTAAAAAAAATTCCTAAAAAGAAAACTAGCCCATTAGCACTTACAAAAATATATTAAACTTGCAAACCATATAGCTAGTCTAAAAATATTTCTATATTATTAATACACATAATAAAAATATATGACTTTATATACCACATCATGCTAATAATAATTATACATATATCCAATATCAAATTGATGTATTTAACATAATGGCAATTGAATGATACACAAATGCATAATTGTATAACTTTTCTTTTTTCTGGTAAGATCACAAGGTGTTTTTATGTCTTTTATGTGTGAGGTTATTTTCTGCTTGATTGTTAGCTTAGTTCTATCTACAAAGTGTTTTTAGTGAATTTCGAACACTTACACTACAAGTAAAGTCAGTCTACATGAAATTGTAATTATAACTATATAACTTATGGAGAGCATATTACACACAAATGATTTCATAGACACATTTTTAATCTTAATTAGTCAAAAGTCTGCATGATTCATGTAACATGTAACATGTTGAAAAACATTAAAATATAATCGTGCGTAATTTAATGTAATATATGTAGCACATATATGTGTCAAGACTTTATAATTAAATAAAAATAAAACAAATACAAACCAATATTAACTTTATAAATCACCCAACCCCTTAATTGTCCATGTGTGCAAAAATTAATTAAAAATCTCTTAAAAAAGGTTAACTAAAAGAAAATAAAACTTGGCCACCATCTTTTGTGGAGGAGAAAATGGTGTTGACTGCTGAATGAAGTCAACGGAGGAGCACCATTATCTGGAACAGAGAGGTTTATATATTGACTATCGAGGAGATTGTAGGAAAAGGTATGAACTTTGGTAAAGAGGAAAGGAAAAATGTGGTGGTTCAGCAGAAAAGGACCTTCTGGGTTCTCAGCTTCTTCTACTGCTGAGGAAGTCACTGAAGGAATTGATGGCACTGGCCTCACCGCCATAGTTACAGGTTAGGTGTGGATGGTAATGGGTTTCCTTTATTTGTTTTGTTCTTCTTTAATTTACTCATCATGGGTTTCTCCTTCTTATGATTTTAAACGTGATGGGTAATTGCCCTTCATGTAAAAATCTGAACTTTAAAATCATAAGAAGGAGAAACCCATTCATGTAAAAATCTGAACTTTAAATATATGGGTATATTTATTTCAAAAAAGTTTTCAAATTTCAACCTTTGTTTCCAAACTCTTTTAAAAAAAATTATGCCATAGGTAGGAGTGAAAATAAAGAGGAGGAAGATGAATTCTCCAAATAAAAGAACTGTTTTCTGATTTCTTCACACCATTTTTACTTCTTGTATATTTTTTTTTTTGGCTGATTACGGTACAAGACCTCATTATTTTTATTTCCATTCTCAAGATAGGCAAGCCATTCAAAAATGATTGGAATTTTTTTTTTTTTTTTTAGGGCCTCCTTCATATTATAATCCAATACCAGTCCTTCTACATGCGTGCATGTGTTGTGCTTTATTTAATGAGTGCTAATGCTATGCTATTATGTCCTACAAAGATGAAAAGTTAGTGTATTTCTATCAACTGCTATAGATGTGGTTGCTGTAAAAACAGGTAAAACAAAGAATTGCAGAATACAGATCAACAACTTGCAGAGAATGGAAATATGAACTGAATCTTCCTATTGATTAGATGAAGAAATAATAAAGTGCAGATATATACAGTAGCACTCTGATAGTTCTAGAAGGCGTAGGAAACAAGCAGCTAACAAGAAGCTAACTAAAAGAATTAACCAACTAACTAATTGCTAACAGTATAAACTAAATAGATGATAGCATTAGTAGATAAGTTATCCTTCATCGAGGTTGGGTTGCTGCACATCAGAATTGGGCTGCTGCTTAATGGGCTTGTCTGCTGATTGAGGTCCAGGTAACACCCCCCCACAAGCTGGACTGCATATGTCAAGCAGGCAAAGCTTGGACTTGAGATAATTGAAAGGACCAGCAGCCAAAGCTTTAGTAAAGATGTCTGCCAACTGAGATTTTGATGAAATAGGGAGAAGATGTATCAAGCCAGCATTGATCTTGTCTCGAACTATATGACAGTCCATCTCTATGTGTTTCGTTCTTTCATGAAATACAGGGTTGTTAGCAATGTGCAAAGCTGATTGGTTATCACAGTATATCACAACAGGTTGAGGAGCGTTTATACCAAAGTCTTGAAGCAAGTATATGAGCCATTGGGCTTCACAAGTAGCTGCGGCCAATGCTCTATATTCTGCTTCAGAGGAAGAGCGAGAAACAGTGGTTTGTTTCTTGCTTTTCCATGAAATCAAAGCTGATCCAATGAAGAAGCAATACCCTGTAATTGATCTTCGAGTGTCGATACAAGCACCCCAATCTGAGTCACTGAAACCCTTAAGTTTAAGATCAGACTTAGCAGGAAAAAATAAACCTTGAGCTGGAGAACCTTTGATGTATTTAAGTATTCAAAGAGCTGCTTGATAATGCTCTTTCATTGGATTACTCAGAAACTGGCTGAGCTGTTGCACAGCAAAAGAAAGATCTGGGCGAGTGGTGGTCAAATACAACAACTTCCCAATGAGCCTCCTATAAGCTGCAATGTCATCAAATGGAAAACCAGTGTCTTTGTGCACCTTTAGAGAGCTGTCCATTGGAGTAGAAACAGGCTTAGACCCAAGTAACCCTGCATCTTGAAGCAATTCAAGTGCATATTTTCTTTGATATAGAGCAAGACCATGTTGAGACCTTGCAACCTCCATACCAAGAAAAAATTTGAGATCACCAAGGTCTTTGATGCTAAACCTGTCATCCAAAAGCTTTTTCATGGCACTAATTTCTTGGATATCATTCCCAGCCAAAATTAAGTCATCCACATAAACAAGGATGGCTGTGAAGTGGTCGGCTGTTCTCTTAGTGAAGAGAGAATAATCTGCCTTTGACTGAGAAAATCCAGATTGCATAAGGGTGGCTGTGAGCTTGGAATTCCATTGGCGGCTGGCTTGTTTAAGGCCATATAATGACCTCTGTAACTTGCATACTTGATGTGTTTTAGCATTAGTCAAACCTGGAGGAGGGGTCATGTACACCTCTTCATGGAGATCTCCATGCAAGAAGGCGGTATTAACATCCAGTTGCTGCAAGTGCCAGTGTTGGGCTGCTGCAATGGCAAGCAAAATCCTCACTGTGGTCATCTTGACTACAGGACTGAATGTATCAAGATAATCCAAGCCCTCGGTTTGAGTGTAGCCTTTGGCCACAAGGCGAGCTTTATGTCTTTCTATGGTGCCATCTGCCTTATGCTTTATTTTGAACACCCATTTGCATCCTATAGCTTTCTTACCAGGAGGTAAGTCAGTCAAAACCCAAGTTTTATTTGCCTCAAGAGCATCAAGTTCAGCCTTGATAGCATTTTTCCAACAATCAGAGGTAATAGCATCTTTATATGAGTTAGGTTCAATGGAAGATGATAAGGCTAGAGAAAAATGTTGGTGTTTAGGTGAGAAATGCACATAACTGACATATTGTGAAAGAGGGTATTTATTACCTGTTGAAGATTGGCATTTGAGAGCAGAGGAGGCCAAATTGCAGTGGTAGTCCTGCAAGTAAGATGGTGTCTTTCGCACTCTAGTGGAAGTTTTGATAGGAGCACGAGATTCAACATTGGAAGATGATATGAGAGGTGTATCAACAGTGTGATTATCAGTGATAGAGTGTGATGTGATGCTGTGATCTGAGGATGTAGGTATAATAGGTTGTGTGACAAATTGTGTGGATATAGATGAATCAAATATGTCGAAAAAATCTGAACTTGTAGATTCGAAATGTGAGTTGGACAACTCATCCTTAGTGGCAGTATAAGGATCTAAAGTATAAGGATCTAAATCAGATGAGTGATAAGGGAAGACATTTTCATAATGGATCACATTTCTAGATATCAAAATTTCTCTAGATCTCAAGTCAAAAAGAATACTACCTTTAGTTCCAGTTTTGTACCCCAAGAAAACACATTTTCTGGACCTAGGGTCCAATTTTTTTCGATTTGTAGTAAGAGTGGAGGCAAAACAAAGAGTTCCAAAAACTTTAAGGTCAACAATATCAGGATTTTGATCATAGAGAACCTGATAAGGACTCTGATCGGAAAGAAAAGGAGTAGGAATACGGTTTATTAAAAAAACAGCATGAGCAATTGCAAAATTCCAAAAACATTTGGGTATGTTGGATTGAAAAATTAAGGCTCTTGCAACATTAAGTATGTGTTGATGTTTTCTCTCAACAACTCCATTTTGTTGAGGAGTTTCAACACAACTCGTTTGATGTACAATGCCTCTGTTGGCATAAAATTTCTCCATTTGGAATTCAGGTCCATTGTCAGACCTGATTACCTTTACCCTTTTTTCAAACTGAGTTTCTACTAAATTAACAAAAGATTGTAATTGTGTAGAAGCTTCAGATTTGAGTTTAAGAAAATATGTCCAAGTGTGTCTAGATTTGTCATCCATTATAGTTAGAAAATATTTGTAACCAAACAAGGAAGTGGTAGCTATAGGACCCCATATATCTACATGTATTAAATAAAAAATACAAGAAGATTTAGAAACACTGATGGAAAAGGGTAATTTCTTTTGTTTAGCAACATGACAAACCTCACAAAAACTAGAATCTTTATTACATTTGATAAAAGGAAAAGATTTATTCAAAGAAACAAGTCTTTCCTTTGAAGGATGCCCTAATCTTACATGCCATATGTCAGAACAAGACTGGTAAAAAGAATTTACAGAATGAGAAAGAAAATGAGGTCTTGCAGGTTGCACCAAAGCATAAAGACCTGATCTTGCCTCAGCTATACCAATCATCTTCGAGGTAAGAATGTCCTGAATTTCACAAGTAGCATCAGAAAATATAAGTTTGCATTTCAAGTTTGTAGCAAGTCTAGAAATGGAAATGAGATTAAATTGGAAAGAAGGTATGAACAAAACATTAGTCAAATAGAAGGTATTGGAAAAGAATACTGTTCCCGAAATATCAGTAATCACATGATTTCCATTTGGGAGTTTAATGGGGATAGGTTTAATTTTCTTGTAAGTTTGAAACATGGACAAAGAGAAACAGACATGGTCTGTTGCTCCTGTGTCAAGTATCCATAACTTCTCATTGGTATAACTTAAAATGCAAGCCATACCTGGTGAAATGGTTTTGGTTTCGTTGGTGATAGTGCTGATTTGGTTAGTGGTGTGTATTGGTTGTGCCATACCAGATTGTTGGATTAATGACAGCAAGGCTTTGTGTTGCTCCGGAGTAAAGATCAACTTGGATTCATCCTGGCTTTCCTTTTGATCAAAGCTATTACACACTTCATCAAAATCATTCTCGTGTGTATCCTCTACACTAATATTATTCACAGTGCTATTTCGAAATTTGTAATTAGGTGGAAAACCATGCTTTTTATAGCATGTATCCACTGTATGGCCACTCTTACCACAGTAACTACATTGCTTGTTGCCATTTCCTCTTCCACTGTATCCCCTTATATTTGCATTATGTAATGATCCCCTAGCTCCTCTTCCTCTGCCTCTGCCTTGGCCTGAATAATTGTTGGTTGAATTCAACAAGATTCTTGACTCTTGGAATTCAGATGACATCTGTCTTTCTTGCTGAGTGAGCAGAGAAAAAACCTTGTTTACATGAGGGAGGGGATCCATTAACATAATTTGCGACCTAACTGTAGCATATTGCTCATTCAACCCCTTTAAAAATCTGATAACATGATCATTCTGCCTATATGCTTTAATTGTTGGAACAAGATCACAATGACAAGCAACTTGACAAGAACATCCAGGTATTGGTCTGAAGTTCTCTAATTCCTCCCAAAGACTCTTCAAATGAGTAAAATAAGCAGTAATGGACATGTCACCTTCCTTGGCAGAATACAACTCCTCTTGGATTTCACAAATTCGAAAAATATCACCTTGATAATACCTCTCCTTGAGGTCCTTCCAGACATCAGCAGCCACATCCATCCATAGTATACTTTGCACAATTTCTTGGCTTAATGAATGTGTAAGCCAAGACAAAACCAGAGTGTTGCACCTCTCCCATGAGGCTCTCAACGGATCACCCACTGCTGGCTTTGGCAAACTACCATCAACGAACTGATACTTGTTCTTAGAAAACATTGCCATCTGCATAGCTCGAGACCAGCTATGATAGTTGCTCCCAACAAGAACACTAGAAACAAGAATCGCACCTGGGTTCTCGTTCGGGTGCATATAAAAGGGACTTGTTGGATCAAGTGCAGGATTTGCTGCAAGATTCACGTTGGCCATACTCAACGATGAATCGTAAACTAAACAAGAAACACAAAACAGAAGCGAAGAAGACGATCGTAGCAGCGGAGAACACGCAGCAGAGCCCCTTTTGAAAGGAGCTCTGATACCATGTAAAAACAGGTAAAACAAAGAATTGCAGAATACAGATCAACAACTTGCAGAGAATGGAAATATAAACTGAATCTTCCTATTGATTAGATGAAGAAATAATAAAGTGCATATATATACAGTAGCACTCTGATAGTTCTAGAAGGCGTAGGAAACAAGCAGCTAACAAGAAGCTAACTAAAAGAATTAACCAACTAACTAATTGCTAACAGTATAAACTAAATAGATGATAGCATTAGTAGATAAGTTATCCTTCATCGAGGTTGGGTTGCTGCACATCAGAATTGGGCTGCTGCTTAATGGGCTTGTCTGCTGATTGAGGTCCAGGTAACAGTTGCTCTTAGCTAGAATATATTTGGGTATGAGTGTCTATGTCAAGTATGTTTTGGTAGATTTGGGATACATGTTGGTGGAATTCACCATGGTTCTCAATGCATTTCTGCTACTGCTTGTTTTTTCTCTGAGCATTTGGTACAAATGACTTCTTCCATGTTGCTGCAGGGGCAACTAGTGGTATTGGTAGTGAAACTGCACGTGTACTTGCATTACGTGGTGTTCATGTAGTTATGGGGATTAGAAATATGGAAGCTGGTGGGGAGATAAAGGAAGCAATATTAAGAGATAACTCCACTGCAAAAATTGACGTGATGGAGCTGGACTTAAGCTCGATGGAATCAGTGAGAAAATTTGCATTACAATTTAATTCTTGTGGTCTTCCTCTGAATATACTTGTGTAAGTTACTGCAAATACTCGGGCCATGGCAATATTTGCTTACTTCTTGCTCATGTAATATGTACTCTATAAATGGGAATTTTGGTATCTCTTGGTGACTTTACCCATTCACGAAATCACTAGAAGAATGTTAGATGGTAAAATTTCAACATATGCAATTGTATACACTGAAAATTATGTGTTTTTCTGCTTTTCTAAGTAATAATGCAGGAATCATGGCAACACCATTCAAGCTTTCCAATGACAATATAGAACTACAATTTGCAACAAACCACATAGGTGAGATTTGCATCTTATAATGTTGATCAATACATACAAACACAATCAGACATATGGACTTTGATACATCATCTATAATCATTTATGGGCTTAGTATTTTTTTACATAGTTCAGAACATAATTTTAAATTATTATTTTGAGGATACTTCCATAACTCCATCAGATACTTTGAAGTGTACGAATTTGTATATTCTATCAATTTCAATTCTTTTTTTTTTCTTTAAACAATAACTGGCCATCATTTATAGTCATTGAGATATATGCAGAAACATTATACTTTATTCCTTTTATAAGGGAATTTGAGATGTAAGGATCTCTCCTTGCAGGTCACTTTCTTTTGACAAACTTGTTGTTGGAAACAATGAAACGAACTGCTATTGGACAGAGGAAAGAGGGAAGGATTGTAAATGTCTCATCAAGACGTCATCAATTAACATATCCTGAAGGGATTCGATTTGATAAAATCAATGATGAATCAGGGTAATAGGTGGCCCAAAATTCCGGAAAGTCCATTATTTTTATATTGCTGTCAACATTTTGTAGCATTATGAGTTCCCCAGCTCTCCCCTTTCTCATTGGTAATTGTATCTGCAATTGATATTGTCAATGCTTTTCACATTGTACAGGTATAACAGTATGTCTGCATATGGGCAGTCAAAGCTTGCTAATGTTTTGCATGCTAATGAGCTTGCAAGACGTCTAAAGGTGACAGACTTATTTTAGGTTATTGATTATGTTATATCTGCTAGCAGTCTGTTTCTGTATATGATATCTCTTCTCTTCAACCTGATATTCTCTCATTGTAGACTCTTTGGAAATGAAACTCAATCATAGCTTATAAATAATCATGGGAAAATGCGTTGTTCTTTTTTTTTCCCCTACAAAATAAAGGAAACTTGACATGAGGGAGGAAGGGGATTGATCCAGCTTATCAAGGAAATGTTTATGGAGGTGGACTACTAACAACAGTTCATGAGATGGGTGATGCTCTTTATCTATCTGTTGTTCTCATGAGGTTTGGTTGTGAAAAAAGATATTAGGAGTGGGCCGAGTGGCTGGGATTCTTTTGGAAAGCATCTTTTAAGTTGGAGATAGTGAGATATTTTCCTGGTGGTGTTTGGTGATTAAGAGTTACCTTTTAAAAATGAAAAGCCTTGCTTCATGATATCACTCTGATTTTTTTCTAATGGCCATAGGTAAGAGTGCAACTTATGTGGAAGGTATAATAATCTCTTTTATGGTGTGCAAGGATCATGGTGATTACAAGAGGATACCATATGGAGATACATATGGTGAGAAGGTTGAGTTTACCTTCAAAAGGTCATTCTGGCATGCTGAAATTCCCTAAGGTGGTGCATTTTTGTTTTGACAGCCTCCCTAAAAATGTACTGTGATATTTAGGGAGATACATGTTCTGGGTCTTGAGCTATGTCTTTGAAAATAACAAGGAAATAGTGAACTATCCTTCTGTTTATGCAACTATATAGGATCTCAAGACCTATTGAAGTGGGTGTCTTGGTTCTGGCTGTAGCATAGTTGCTTGGAGGGTGGCAAGATCTGGTTGGTCTGGACTCTTTGGCTTAACTTTTAAGACTGGTTCATATTTTAGAGCAAATTAAGAGGATTTTCCTGATGCTTCTTATACTAGAAGATCATTCAGCTTTCTTTTGGTTAGGTGACGTTTTTCTTCTAGATATTCTGATTTTAGCCTGACCTTTTTGTAACTTGTCTTAGTATATTCATTTTGTCTTTAGTGGCTTTCTTATTATGGTACATTGGTCAGGTGGGGATTTGAGGGTGAGCCTTGGCATATCGGTAATATTGCTACCTTGTGACCTGGTGGCCACCGGTTTTAATCGCGAAAACAGCCTTTTCGCTCACATGGCAAGGTTGCGTGCATCTAACCCTCCCCAATCCTAACAATGGAGGGAGCCTCGTGCATTGGGCTACCCTTTGTGGCGTGGGGATGGGGCCTAGGTGGCTAAAAATTTATTTCTCTTTACATACTGCGTATCTGATCTTGCTAAGATTTGACTTTTAAAATGAGCTCATGCTATGGGACTGAGGCTCCATTTAGCCCTCGTCTTGTAGTTTATGTATGATTTAACTGCCAGTATGCCCCATGATTTGTTTGTTCCCCGTAACTGTCAGAATAGTATATATGGATGCACCTTTATTACAACCCAAACTAAAATACATATGGAAGTTTTTTGGGAATCTAAAATGATGTACATGCCATATCAGATGATTTGGCTCCTTATGTCAAATCTCTGAGTAAGAAACAGTTATAGATTGGTCAAGATATCATAGACTCAATAAGATGTGACAGTTTGCTCAGGTATCAAATGATACATGTGTGATACGAACTTTGGGAGAACCACACTCCAAAAGCTAGCTATTAAGGTGGGAGAGCCCAAGGCCATATAAACCCCACATCTGAATCCCATACTTCCAATGTGGGACTCAAGTCCCATACCTTGCAATTGGATCCTAACAAGGTGTCTTTATCCTTGAGCTTATTATTTAAGGTAAAACTTGAATCACATCCTTCTATTGCTAGAATTTAGCACATCTATGAGGATTTTCCTACATATTATGAATTGGTGCTGTTTCTGTTCTTTTCAAATGAATCTTCCATTTTCTGAGTATTTTTGCATTGTGAAAAGGATAAAGCAACATACAGCAGTTGTCTTACTATTTGATGTTTACTTGTAACAGGACGAGGGCCTGGAGATAACTGCAAACTCACTTAACCCAGGAGTAATTGCCACTAATCTATTCCGTCATCACAGCTTAATTAACGGTAATTCCTTTTCTTTTCATGTGTGGTTTATTTTCAAAAAAAAAATTGTGTGAAAAACTATAAGAGCAGAATAATAGATTAATCCAAAATATGAAGATTGTTGGGTGTTGAGCTTAACTCTTAATTGATTATTGTTCCGACTTGTTTATGGATTGGCCATACAAGTATTTACTTTTGGCTGAGCTCAACTATAAAATCGTTTTACAAATTTTTACGTTTAAGATTTCTAGATGAGTTTTAACCTAGTATCATTATCAAAACATATTACATAAACATAAAACAACAGTTTCTCTTAACTTTTTGATAATATGAAGATTGTAATCATAATGCGTTTCCTTGTGAAGATCTGTTTCTTCCATTTATTACCCCTTAAGCTGTGTATTATATCTGTGGCAAATAATGAACATTATCTGTTACCATTAGCATAGAAACCTTGTGGGGTCTGTGCACGTGTGTGAGGATGTCGGTTCTGTTTAGAGAATTCTGAGACCTTATGCTTTAGCCTTGTGTGCTTCTGTTGCTGCCAAATTTAATCATCATGAGATAGAGCCTTTGTTTCTTTTGATGATGCCCCCACGGGCCTTGACACTACCCAATAAGTTAGATTTCTTGATCATCCCTCTGTATTATATATCAGATATGATAGTGTTTCCTGTTTTTCTTCTTTGGATCTGAAGATATGATAGTAATTGATTAGCTTGCTATATTGACAGTTTGGTCCTATTTTTTTATGCAGGCCTTGTTGGTCTACTTGGTAAATATGTGATTAAAAATATACAGCAGGTAACTGATATTTATGTGAAACAAGAGAGAAAAAAGGTGTTTGTTGGTGGTGGGGGGTGGGGGGAGAGAAATATATCACATGTTATTTCCAAAGAAAAAGATTCACGAGCTGCATTTCTTTATCCCAAAACTGTCAACATTATAGAATTTACACCTGAAAGATCTTATCATGAGAAGTTTGTCTAGTTCTTTCTTGGCAGATTACCATTTAATCTAGGACTTACTGGTAAATAAGTTCAAGGAAAGCACTTACCTTTTGCACCTGACTATTTACTTTTGCCTCTTGTCTAATTCCTGTCAACATAGGGGGCAGCAACAACATGCTATGCCGCATTGCATCCACAAGTTAGAGGGTTGACTGGCTGCTATTTCGCAGACTCTAACATAGCTGAAGCAAGCTCACAAGCAGCTGATCCAGAGCTGGCAAGGAAACTCTGGGAATATAGCTCTAATTTGGTTAAAACTTGATTTTATGTTTCCTAAGGACTAGGGACTAATATCTAGTGATACTTTCAGCCATATGAAAAATCCATTAAACATTCACTGGCCCTCCCCCTTGTACAGTTGTACCTCATATTTCAGTGGGATATGCTTAATCATCTCTTGCTAAATGTAACGTCACAAGTTGTGAGATGTTTGTCACGACCGGAAAAATCGCGACGGGAAGCGGCGAGAGAAAATTTTAAATAAAACAAATGGAGCCGCCACCAATCTTTTATTGGGTAGGGAAAATGACTGGCAAAACCCTTTTAAAATGGATTTAAAATAAAACAAAAGAAAAAGGTCTGCGAAAAACCAGGTTGGGTTCGGGAGTCGATTATGCACAGGGAAGGGTGGAAACTTAATCCCACTGCACCCCTAATACATCCGTCCTAAGACGGTTACCTTAAACTAGTTGTACAAATTTTAATAATCTAATTGATATCTATTTTACCCCTTAAATAAAAATGAAATAAACTAAATAATTAAATTACAAATATTCACAAATTCAAATAGAAACTAAATTGCACAATTTACAAATTTGAAAGAAAATAAACACGCAAAAAAAAAAAAACTAAATTAAATATTTGCAAGTTTGTTGTTAGAACTAAGAAAAATAATTAAACTATAAATATTCACATAATTAAATAAAAACTAAACTAAACAATTTACAAATTTGAAGGAAAAAATAAATAAATAAATAAATTGAATATTTACAGGTTTGGTGGAAAATAAATAAAAATAAATTAGAATATTTACAGGTAAGGGAAGGAAAGAAAGATAAAAATTAAATTAGACTATTTATACATTTGGCTTACCGTGAGTGCCTACGTATCCCCTAAGTGCAATAGGGAATTCAAAGCCACGTAGTTCTTAAAAAAATAATTGTGTGTTGATTAATCTTTAATTTTAAATTTATGCAAGGAAAACGATTAGCGTATCCTAGGCGAAATGGAACACAGTACTAAGCCCACAGAACCATCCCAAGAAAAATGGCGAGAGGGTACTTGCTCCCTCAACACCAACTAACGAAATATATATTTTGTTTGGCTAAGCGCGTCTTGAATGAGATAGAACATGGTATTGAGCCCACAGAACTAACTCTAGAAAAATAATGATCGGAGGGTACTTGACCCCTCAACACCATTTAACGTAATTAATATTGGCATTGGAGCACCTAAAACCATGTAGTTCTTTTGAAAGTGATTGCTTATTGGCCAGCTTTAATTAAGAAAATAATTGATTTGAATTTATTAATTAAAAGAAAATTGAATTGTCTTGATAAAAAAAAATTAGTAAAATTGATTAGCGCATCCTAAATGAAATGGAACATGATACTTGCAAATAGAACCATCTCACGAAAAATTGGTCAGAGGATACTCGATCCCTCAACACCAACTAACAAAATTATTATCGCATTGAACCATATGGTTGATTATTATTCCATCTCTTTCTTTTTTTTTCTTTTTTTTTTTTTGCATAATACAAGTATAAGTAATTGATACCAAATATTCAAATCAAGATGAATATACTTAAACACGATAACATTAAATAATTAAACAAATAAGTAAAAATAAACAAACAAGATGAAACAAAAATAAACAAGAGCAAATAAAATAAAATAAAATAATGACAATAAAATTTGTATCCCAATGAAAAAAAAAATTAATCATAAATTATTTTTATTTCTCATTATTCCTATTTGACCTATTCAATTAGTCTCATTTTTTTATTTTTAATTTTTTTAGCTTATGTTTTTTTATTTTCCATTTGCCAAAAGAATAAAGTCCTAACAAAAAAATTTAAACTCAAAATTAAACCAAATCTGGTCCAAATAAAATTTGTGTAAATTAGGATCTTATCATAAAAAAAAATAAATAAATAAAAAGCCCACTAACTATATCAGATAAAAACAAACATAGCCCACTACTCATTTGGATCACTAATCCTAGAGGCCTACTACTAAATCAGATAAAATAAATCCTACAAAGTGAAACCCATCTAAGAAATAAAATAAATCTTAACCCACTAAAATCATCTGAATCCAATAAATCCTAAACTAAATGAAAATAACAAAAACAGAAGCCAACGGGAGAGAGAGCCAGAGACCACGGCATATGGGTTCCTGAGATTTGGATGGCAACGTGGGGAAGCTGCGAGTATGGCTGGGTATGGGCTCTGATGGATGGTGGCAGTTTAGGGTGGAGATGCAAGCGATTTGGGTTCGTTGGATGGTGGCAGTTTCATGGAGGGTAGCTGATTTGGGTGTGGAGGCGGCGGCTCACGGTGGCTATGGGTTTATTTTGGGTGGAGGTGAACTTGGTTTCTTTTGGTGAAGGTGCGCAGAGGCTATACGGTGGTGCTGCTGTTGTGGATGGCGGGGCATTTTTGGTTTGGATCTGTTTTGAGCTTTGCACGGTGGTGTGGCGGTTTTGGGTGGTTTGGCGTATGTTTTGAAGGTTGATTTCATAGGGGTTTGGCCAGGTATGGTGGTTCGTGGTGAGGCTAGGTTGCGGTGTTGCTGTTTATTGCGATTTTGAAGATGGGTTTCTAGGAGTTCTCGGATGGAGGTAATAAAGGTTAGAGAAGATGATGAAATAAAACGAAAATAAAATGGCAGAAAACACAAACAACAACAAATCAGAAATTAATTCAGCATTGAGTGTTTTACCTTTCCTCTGCAAATTTGAACGGAATCCCCCTTTGATCCAAAACTAAAACTCTGCCCCCTCTTTCTCTTGTTCTTCCCCCTTTTAAACTTCAGAAACCACGTTAAAGTTTTGGGCTCCCCCTTGTGCCAGCCTAGTGTAGTATGGGTGTAGGGTGTGTGTGATCATTGTAGTGTGCTGGTGAGATGGGGTGTAGTATGGGTGTAGGGTGTGTGTGATCATTGTAGTGTGCTGGAGGGATGGGGTGTGGTTGTGTGTGATGATTGTGTATTTTTCATTTTTTTTTTTATTTTTTTTTCATTAAATTTAAATTTTTTTTAAAAATCCAAACAAAATTAAGTGTTCACAGTTGCCCCTCTTTACTTGTTTCTTGCTAAAGAAAATACGAATAACATTAGTTTTCGTATTATCATTGTAAGGAACGAGTAAAGATATGAACTCTTAATTTGTCTGGGAATGCAAAAAGAAACTAGCAAGATTTTGTTTTTGTTTTTTTGTTTTTTTGTTTTTGTTTTTTTTTTTTTAAGACATGGATATCATACAGGAGTAATCTAAAGAGACAACAATTACAGATAAACAGCATAAAAACAAAACAAAGCAAACACACAGACTAAATGCAATGCCAATGCAGCCTGAAAATGAATAACAGAAATTAAATGCAAAGAGCCGATGTACCCAAAAATAAGTGACTAGAATTTTAACATGCGTAAAATAAATGCAATGAATGATGCACCTGAAAAGTAAATGACCAGAAATTTAAAATGAAAACAATTAAATACAGCGGGCCGAAGCACCCAAAAATAAATGATAATGGGTCTTAAGTCTGTAAACTGGATATGTACGAGACTCTGGACCAAAGAAAAAAAAATGACAGCGAACAAATGCACCTGAAAAGTGAAAAGTAGTAGGTCGAGCCTGTAAACTGGATATGTGCAGGGCTGTGGACCGAAAAAAAAAAAATAAAATGACAATAGTCGAGCTTGCAAACTGGATATGTGCAAGGCTATGAACCTAAAAAATTAAATGACAGTGGTCGAGCCTGCAAACTGGATATGTGCAAGGCTATGGACCTAAAAAATTTAATGACAGTGGTTGAGTCTGCAAACTGGATATGTACGAGACTGCGGACTTGAAAAAAGTAAATGACAGTGGGCTGATGTACCCGAAAAGTAAATTGCATTAGGTCGAGCCCGCAAACTGGATATGTACGAGGCTATGGACCAGAAAAATAAATGACAGTGGGCCGATGCACCAGAACAATAAATTGCAATAGGTCGAGCCTGTAAACTGGATATGTACTGGCTCTGGACTAAAAATAAATGAATGACAGTAGGTCGAGCCTGTAAACTGGATATGTACTAGGCTCTAGACCTGGAAAATAAATGACATTGGGCCGATGCACCCTAAAAGTAAATGACAAAGAATTTGAAACACATACATGAAATGCAGCGGGTCGACAAACCCGAACACAAATGGCAGGGATTTATGTTTTTTTTTTTTTGTGCAGAAAATGAAATATAGCGGGTCGACGCACCCTAACACAAATGACAGTGATGTTTTTTTTTTTTTTTTAAATGCAAAAATGAAATACAGCGGGTCGGCGCACCCGAACACAAATGACAGAGATTTTTTTTTTTTTAAATGCAGAAATGAAATAGAGCGGGTCAACGCACCCGAACACAAATGACAATGATTTTTTTTTTTTTTAATGCAGAAATGAAATGACCACCCAAAAATAAATGTCAAAAAATTTAAAAGGTAGTGTACGAACATTATGAGTTTTTTTTTTGTGTTTTTTTGTTTTTTTTAACGGACTTGCAATCAAACGACGCCCAGAAAAGGGGAACCAATCAAACCCTTGCTCACTTTGATCAGAAACTGTTGAGAAAACATTTCCAAACCATCTGGATTATTCTTCTTGCACTTCGCTGTTGTGATACGAAGGTTTCTTACCTCTTCGACTTACACATCGAGTAGCGGGAGTTAGCTTATCCATGCCCCTATTTCTGTCTATTGTTTGGGCCTGATGAACTCCTTTTGATTTGAACCAACTATTGAGAAATTGCCGTCAAAATTATCTATTTATATTATTGAACTTGAATTTACTTTAATTGAATTTTCATTTAATACATGAGCATGAATTCGAGAATGTGATAGAATGAAATTTGTTGGATGAACAAACCTCTTTATTGATTTAGAAATTTTGGGTATACATGAAAAACTTGAAAACTATTAAAGCAGAATTAGGAAGCAAGAGTGCTACAAACAAAAGAAATTATCAAAATGACAATTTGCCCTAGTATTGATTCCTTGTTCCTCTTTTGATTGATCCCCATGTGACAGCTTGACGAAAAAATGTCCTTTTTGTGATTTTTGACGAATTGGCCCCGGTATAACTAGTTGAACGAAATTTCCCCACCGTAGCCAACCAAACAAAATTGCCCCAGTGTAAGTATGTCTACTCATGCCTTCCCTTCAACTTAACTTGCACATTAAAGTTTCCAACCCTACCGTTGATCCTTTGGCTTTTTTTTTTGTGTTTGCTTTTGTATGTTTTTTTTTTATTTTGCCCTAATTTTTGCTTAGGTCGCCCTTTCGAGTTTTCAACCTAACGGGCATTTTTTTTTTTAGGCATAGAATCTTTTGACGGCATCAGTATTTATTGGCCTAGGCAATTCTTGTCCATCCATGTCTTGCAGAACTAACGCTCCCCCTGAAAATGCGTGCTTGACAATATAAGGTCCTTCATAGCTAGGTGCCCATTTTCCCCGAGCATCTTCTTGGTTGGGAAGAATTTTCCTCAAAACCAAATCCCCTGTATGAAAATCTCTGGGACGAACTTTTTTGTTAAAGGCCCTTGCCATCCTGCTTTGATATAGTTGACCATGACAAATGGCTGTAAGTCGCTTCTCTTCGATCAGGTTTAACTGCTCATATCTAGTTCTAGCCCATTCAGATTCTTCTAACTCGGCTTCCATCAAAATCCTCAACGATGGGATCTCAACTTCTATGGGAGATACTGCTTCCATTCCATACACCAAGGAGAATGGTGTTGCCCCAATACTAGATCGAATATTGGTGCGATAAGCGTGCAAGGCATAGGGTAGCATCTCGTGCCAGTCCTTATAGCTGACGACCATCTTTGCTACAATCTTCTTGATGTTTTTATTCGCAGCTTCCACTGCGCCATTCATCTGGGGTCTGTATGGGACTGAATTATGATGCTGGATTTTGAAATCTTCGCACAGCTTTTGGACCTCTCTGCTATTGAGATTGGGTGCGTTATCAGTGATTATCTTCTCCGGGAGCCCGTATCGACAGATGATGTCTCTTTTAATAAACCTGATGAACACCTTTTGAGTTATCTTGGCATAGGAAGCTGCTTCCACCCATTTGGTGAAGTAGTCAATTGCCACTAAAATGAAACGGTGTCCATTGGAAGCCTTGGGATTAATTGGTCCAATAACATCCAGCCCCCACATCGAAAATGGCCATGGAGATACCAAGTTATGTAGAGGGAACGGAGGAGCGTTGATCCGATCGGCATATATTTGGCACTTATGACATTTTCGGACATAGTCGATGCAATCTGTTTCCATGGTAGACCAATAATATCCATTCCTCAGGATTTGGCGTGCTAACATATGACCATTTGCGTGAGTCCCACAAATTCCTCCGTGAATCTCTGCCATGATAGTACTAGCTTCTTTAGCATCCACGCACCTTAGGAGAGTTCCATCATATCCTCTTTTATATAGAACCTCTCCACTTAAAAAGAAAGCCATCGAGAGCCGACGAATGGTCTTCTTGATTGCTTCACTTGCCTCGACAGGGTATTCTCGGTGCTGGATGTACTGCTTGATATCATGAAACCAAGGTTTTCCATCTGGTTCTCCTTCAATATTAGAGCAATATGCTGGCTCCTCTTGTACCTCTACTTGGATGGGTTTAACGTTAATACTGACGTCCAACTTAGTCATGGCAGCTAAAGTTGCTAAGGCATCTGCAAACTGATTCTTGTCTCGAGTTAAGTGCGCAAAGCTGATTTCTTCAAACTTCGCAACTAACTGAGTCAAGTATTTTTGATATGGTATCAACTTTGGGTCTTTGGTCTGCCATTCGCCGATTATTTGGTAAATAATGAGAGCTGAATCCCCAAACACTCTTAATTGTTTCACCCCTAAGTCAATGGCTACTCGGAGCCCACTCGCACATGCCTCATACTCTGCGATGTTATTAGTACAGTCAAAATCCAACTTGATGGCAATCGGATGCTGCATTCCATTTGGCGATACGACCACTGCTCCTATACCACTTCCATACATATTGACCGCTCCGTCAAAGTACATCTTCCAAACTTCCTCCTCTAACTCCTCTTCATCAATGGCTAATGTTTCTTCTTCAGGGAACTCAGTTACCATTTGTTGTCCATCATCGAGAGGGTTTTCAGCCAAATGATCTGCGATCGCACTTCCTTTGATAGATTTTCTAGTCACGTACTCGATGTCGAATTCTGACAATATCATTTGCCATTTCGAGACTCTTAAAGAAATGTGAGGGCTCTCAAATATGTACTTCAAGGGATCGATTCGAGAAATCAAACAAGTGGTATAACACAACATGTACTGTCTCAATCTCTTTGAGGTCCACACCAAGGCGCAACAAGTCTTTTCAATTATCATGTAACGAGCTTCACACTCGTTAAATTTTTTGCTCAGATAGTAAATCGCCTGCTCTCTCTTCCCAGTCTCATCATGTTGTCCCAGCATTGCTCCCATTGAAGTATTCAACACGGTTAGATACAGTATGAGAGGACGACCAGGTATTGGTGGAACCAAAACTGGAGGATTCAGGAGATAATCCTTTATCTTATCAAACGCTTTTTGACACCCTTCGTCCCAACCTCCGGATTTATGCTTCCGGAGCAACTTGAATATGGGCTCACAAGTGCTAGTCAAATTGGCGATAAACCTTGCAATATAGTTCAACCTCCCAAGGAAACTTCTGACTTCTCGTTCCGTTTTAGGTGCAGGCATCTCTCGTATTGCTTTCACTTTATCAGGATCCACCCTTATTCCATCTCTACTGACAATGAAACCCAGCAACTTGCCGGTTGATGCTCCAAAAACACATTTGTTTGGATTCAACCTTAATTTATACCGCCTGAGTCTTTCGAACAACTTTTGTAAGACTGTCACATGACTCTCTCCTTCTTTGGATTTGGCTACCATGTCGTCTACATACACCTCGATCTCTTTATGCATCATATCATGGAGCAGAGTAACCATAGCACGTTGATAAGTAGCCCCGGCATTCTTCAACCCGAATGGCATGACCGTATAACAGAAGGTCCCCCACGGGGTGATAAAAGTTGTCTTTTCTCTGTCTTCAACGTCCATAGGGATCTGGTTATATCCGGAATATCCGTCCATGAATGAGAATCTATGATTCCTCGCTGTACTGTCAACCAAAACATCGATGTGAGGGAGCGGAAAATCATCCTTCGGGCTAGCTTTGTTCAAATCCCTATAATCCACGCACATTCTGACTTTTCCATCTTTCTTAGGGACTGGTACAACATTTGCTACCCATTCAGGGTGTCTTGACACTTCCAAAAATCCCGCCTCCAACTGCTTGGTCACCTCTTCCTTGATCTTCAAAGACATCTCTGGGTGCATTCTTCTCAATTTTTGCTTCTTCACTTTAGCATCTGGGTACAATGGGATCTTATGGGATGCTATTCTCGGGTCTAAACCAGGCATATCCTTATAAGACCAGGCAAAGACGTCGAAATATTCCTTGAAGAGTGCAATCATTTCCTCACGTTCTGGATTATCCACCATCTTCAATTCTTTTTTTTCTTCCTCGGTTCCCATGTTAATCACCTCTACCACTTCGTTATTCAAATTGACCTTCCTTTCTGATAATTCTAACAGTTTAGCAAATTCATCAACAACTTCCTTATCTTCCTCAGATTCGTTGTCACTTTCATCGAACACCGCATGGGAATCAATCAATGAATTTTCCAAGGTTTCTCCATAAGGCAAATTCCCTGTGGTGTTTAGGTCCCTGGAAAACAATTTACATAAATTTGAAAAGAATACAACAACAGAAATAGTGATGATCGAAAGGAAGAAAAATGGAGGATAGTAAAAAGATAAAAGGGAGAGACTAAAACAAGTGAAGAAAGGAAAATGAATATAAAAAGGCATCAAGAAATGATTGAATTCATGCAAATTTATTTAATTCAAATTTCAAAATAAAGTAAGTTCAAGTTCAAGGTCCAAATGACCTAAGCATTGGTCAAATGAACAACTTAATACAAACAGATAATTACTTTATGGCAACTACATCCATAACTGGTTCAGACTTCCAGTTACTAAGAACTTCATCTTCTCGAACAAAACGGACAACACCACCCTTCTTTGGTCCTTCTTCCAAAGCATTGATGACAAGGCGATACTGGGGGCCTGCAATCTCTCCCGACACCATCATCTCAGTTGGTGCAAGAAATGTCTCTCGGAGATGGGGAATCAATATTTTCTTATCCTTCATTCCTCTCTTCTTGCTAAGAACCATACTTTCCATTTTTTCCTCGACTGTGGCTTCATACCCCAACCCAAATTGGTCTTGTTTCTCAGGAAACGAAACAGGCGACTGGATCCCTTGCAACTGAACTCCGAGACCTTTGCCCTTCTGATATCCATTTTTAAGCATGATGCGAGCAGCTATACAATCGACATCTTGCACAGACGATTCGATTTTCTCTTGCACCTGCTCTATCACTTCAAAGCTATGCAGCGAGTTGTCTTCATCCTCCTCCACATTCTCCACATAAGGCATTGACACTGGCTTCGAAAGGATGAATTCCTCTTCCCCGTGGATGGTGATTATAGACCCCTTCTCAATATATTTCAAGCATTGATGGACTGTTGAGGGTACTGCTCCGGCCTCATGAATCCAAGGCCTCCCCAATAACATTGAATAAGTGGACTTTATGTCCATCACTTGGAATAACACTTGGAAACAGCTTGGACCAATCTCCAATGGCAGAGTCACTTCTCCCAAAATTCCTCTTCTGGTTCCATCAAATGCACGGACCGTCATTTGTTGGGGCTGCAGGTCGTTCAAACTCATGCCCATTTCTTCTAACAAAGTAAACGGAACTACATTCAAAGCCGACCCTCCATCTATCAATACACCTGCAATGACATATCCTTGACATTTCAGGGTGATGTGTAAAGCTTTTGGGACCTTTATGGGACAAGGTACTATCTCTTCCTCGGAAAAGGTGATCAAATTGCTGTGCTTAATCGGATCCACCATGTTCACCACCCCTTCAGGAGTGACATCAGGCTTTACATAAGCCTCATTTAGCACCTTTTGGATCGCCTTGCGATGTGGCTCTGATGACAGGATAAGTGATAGGAGAGATATCCGTGCTGGTGTCTTCTTTAATTGTTCGATTACATCGAACTCACTTTGCTTCATGATCTTAAGGAATTCGGTCTCCTCTTCTTCCTCCTCCTTGTTGTCAGGTTCTACAACTTCTTCGGAGACTCCCCCTTTATTCTTGACTGTTTTATTAGTGTTTTCCGGGCCATAACACCTGCCACTCCTTGTAATACCTCCCACTTTAATTATGTTGGACACAGTATCCATTGTTTGATTCCGAGAGGTGCCTTGGACTGTTGCTGCCTCCTGGTTTGCATCTTTCATCTCGACTGCAGTCTCATACTTCCAGGGAATTGCATGGGTGTCATTATGGGCAAAAGGACTTGGCTTATTCAACGTTAAGACCACATTACTCTGTGACGGAGCCAAGGATGGAACTCGGAGGACGAAGGGTTCTACCACATTGACCACTTCAGATGAATCTGACTTCCTTGCGGCAACAATTATACCCCTGGTAAGTAGCCCTTGAACTTGGGCTTTGAAATCCCAACAATTTTCAATGTCGTGCCCTTTCTTCCCACAATGGTAGACACAACTACAGTCTTGATCATGTTGCTCACTCTCTATAATGGAAGCGGCCGGAGCTATTACCTGATAACCTGCCTTCTCCAACCCTCTGAATATTTCAATCATTGGGGTGTGGACGCTCATGACTTTCTGAATCAGGGTCTCGTCTGAAGTGAGCGCATTTATCTGATCCCTTCCTCCATGGTTCGGTAACGGATTGGTTGCTATACTCGGCCCTGCTTCTTCCTGTATATCTAAACGGCCACAGGCGAGGAGCTTTCTTACCATGGTTTTGAAAGCCTCACAGTCCTCAATGGAGTGCCCTGGTACCCCCATGTGATACTTGCAAGTGAGGTTTGGGTTGTACCATGCAGGAAAAGGAGGAGCAAGGGGTCGAACTGGTGCTTCTACGATTAGGCGAGCGTCAGACAAACGCTGAAAAAGGTCGGCATTAGAGATGGACAACCTAGGGAAAGGTGGTAGGTTTTGGGGAGGACGAAAACGACTTTGATTTGTAGGGTTCTGTGGATTGCGGAATGATGTTTGTTGTTGACCAACATAGACAGGACGATTCGGGACATATGGGCGGTGAGGTGGGATGTTATTGACTTGGTGGTTGGGAAACTGAGTGACGTTGAAGGGGATAGGGTTACTGTATGGCGATGTGGATTGGCGGGGTGCAGGATATGAGGCTTGAGGGTAAGGTGGTTGTGGAGCTTGGTAGGCTGGATAGACTATTGGGTTTCTGGGTAGGGGATAGGATGGGTGTTGGTAGTTGATATGGTTTATTTCTCCCTCTTTCTTTTTGAAAGGCAATACCTTCTTACTTCCTGGAATATTGGAATCTGCGTAACTAGAAGGTAACTTGCCAGCCCTCGCCAACATCTCTATCCTTTCTCCGGCAGTTATCAGCTCAGCAAAATCTTTATATGCAGCGCCAGCCATTGTCCCAATGAAAGGCGCGCCTAAAGTTCCCAAGAAGTAGGAACACATCTCTGCCATCGTTATTGGTGGCTGCACCTGCGCAGCTAAGGTCCTCCATCTTTGGGCATATTGTTTGAATGTCTCCTCACTCTTTTTCTCCATTGCCCCCAGTTGCTCTCTGGTTGGGGCCGTATCCAAGTTAAACCTATATTGGGCGAGGAAGGAGTCTGCCAGATCCTTCCAGCAGGTGATCCTGGAGCGGTCCAATTGGATGTACCACTCTAGAGCCGGACCACTTAGACTTTCGTGGAAGAAGCTGACAAGAAAATTCTCTTCCCGTGACCAGATGGCCATTTTGGTGCAATAAGTTTTCAGATGAAGTAGTGGGTTAGTGCTTCCGTCATACTTGCAGAAATCTGGAGTCTTGAAATCTCTTGGAATAATCACGTCAGCCGCGGGGCACAACTCACTGATTTCCACCGGCCCATACAGACTAGGGCCTTGGATCGCCTTAACTTGCTCCTGCAGTCTCCTAATCAATTCATCCCTTGTCTTTTCCCTCTCGACGCTGTTCTCCGGGTTGGCTGGGATCCCTGTGGGTTGTCCTTGAGTGGATACTCTAACTTGTTCCCGGGCAGATTGGCATATATGAAAGTTCCAAAGATGCCCACTTTCTACGGCTTGATATCCTTCTCCGACGGGTATCGTTGTGTGTGGAGGTGCCGCTTGGAAAACTAAACCTTGGTGGCCAATGGTTTCTTCTTCATTACTAGCATGTGCCCCTTGGGGGAAACCGACACCGGCATTGAGTTGTAATGGAGTCATTGTCTACAACAGAGACCGGGGCACTTGTGCATTCCCCTCGTAAATTATATGTCCTCCTGTTGTCCTCAAGCGTGACTCACGCATTTCCAAAGAACATTTCTTCTATTACATTACGAGTCTCGGCCATCGCGATCAACCTTCCCCTTACCTCATATACTTCCACTGTGAGATTCCTTCCTTCTAATTGGTTCTCCGCTTCCATTCTAAGCAGTCTGGCTCTAGCTCTTGTATAGTGAATGCGGGTTTGATTGGTACCGTCTTTCCTGGGTCGCGCAATGATTACGACGTTTCCTGTTAATTTTATTAATCAAAGAATCGATAAATAAACAAATAAATAAACGTGCACAAAAAGTTTTGGTGAACCAATTTGATAATTGTGGTAAGGTTATCTTGAGTATTTAGCACATCCCAACATTCGGTACTAGAAGTATATCCCTCTTAGGCCGAAGTGTGGTTGACGTCGCATCCAAGGGAAAATCTTCTCCTCAATAGATCGTGTCTCAGCTGACTGTTTCACTAGCAATGCAGTCATTTATTGTTTAGCCACTGTTTATATCTCCACGCAAATTATATACTATTCGAGGATGGAAATGCGGTTTAACGCTTTATTCAAGAGAGTATCCACTCATCAATGGACAAACGTTTTTGTTACGTTCAACACTTTTGTTAATCACGAGAAGTAGTAAATAACAGAATCTCATTAGAATAAACTGAGTTGAAGTACAAATATCCATTCTCGAATCTTATCACGATTACATTATAAGGAAATCACATCAAAAGCTTGTTTTTCCTTTTCCTTAAACTTTTGGTCAATCTTCCACAAAGTTCCATAAACTCGCTTAACTCAGGTGGGAGATTAAGTCTGGGATCTACTTGAACACGACAATCTGCCTTTTCAAAGCGATTGATAAACTCAGGGACATGAAAGCTCAATTCATTCATGATATCTTCATAGTGATCCTTCCATTTCTCTTTCTCACACTCTTCTTTTGCCGCTTGCTCTTTCCATGCGTCTTCATTATTGAAAGATTCACTGAGGCGATCATGGAGTTGTTGCATTGTCAACCATCCTTGTGCATTGTCATCTTCGGATCTCGTTAAATTGGCTTGTAAGTCCCTAATCCTTCCTTCCAATGTTTTCTCCAAATTCTTAAATCTGGTGGCGTTTAATTCAAGCATTTTCTTTTCTTTGTGGATCTTGACTAACAACTCATCTTGAGTGCGGACCTTCATTTCCAGCTCATGTACCCTTACCAGCACTGTATCTGTTTCTTTTTCTTTACCTCTTCTCATCTTCTTCCCTCGAGTAGATGCTTCAGCCAAATCAGCATTTTCATCCTTTAAGTATTCAATCTCTTTACTCAACTTCAAGCATTTATTCTCAAGGGTAAGGATTTCACACTCGGCTGCTTGCCTCTTTTGATTCATAACCTCCATCTGTGCTTTCAGTTGCTCCACATGTGCCATCATCTGAGCCTGAGCTTGTGTCTCGTTAGAATTTTCATTTCTCTTTACAGTACTTGGTATAGGATGATGTGCTCTTCTGGTTTCCCTCCAAGCTTGATAACTGTCAGTATGAGCTACTATTCGTTTTCCCAGGTCTTTCTTTCCTTGGACACTGATATTACTCCAAGCATTTTTGACTTCTGTAACCCATTTTATGGAGGTCACATCCTTTTGATATACGGAGCATAGGCCTCCCAGAAAGTGTTCAGGTGGAACATCCTGAGTATAGCACAGCTGTCTAAGTACAACGAAAGGTGTATATGTTATACATCCTCTCGGGCCCATTAACGGAACACTGGAGAAACTCCCACAACTGATAATCACTTCCTCTTCATTATACCAAGGGCATACCCATTTGAAAGCGTCGGGCTTGATCATACCCAATTCGTTTCCCCATTCGTAAATCTCCATTTTTTTTATCGGTATGAGGTAAAAGCTCCTCAAAGGGCTGGCACTTGGCTTAAGGTGGGAGCCAGCATACACATGTGTCATTATCCACACGTACAACAAATGAGAACAACATCTAAGCTTTCCTCCTTTCTTTTGATGGCAAACTTCAAATGACAAAAAGGTTTCTGCCAAGATTGCTGGGACTGGGTTTGCCTTTCGGGTCTCATACCAATAGAAAACATCCATGGCAGCCTGGTCTACCATATTAGGCACAAAAGGAAAAAGCACCAATCCGTATATAGTTAAGGCCAAAACCCTACTAAAAACTTCCCATCTTCCTTGCAGAGCGAGAGCTTGTAAGTAGGACTCCAAGAAAGACCTTTTCAGTCCATGTGTTGATCCTCTGATTTCCCGACTCAAGTTCTGAGCTTGAATTTCCATTAAGGGAGCGAGCTTATCTTCCGATACATAATGTCCATGATACAAATAGACACTGGAGTTCCCATACACTGGCAAATCTAACATCCGGGCATACTCCTCAATAGTTGGGGTAACATCCAAGTGTGGTAGCTCGAAACATCTTAGAGAAGTATTCCAGAATTGCCCCAAAGCACTTAAGGCCTGAGTATCAACAGTGATGAGCAAAAGGTCGAGTATCTTTCCGTACTTTCTTGAAAACTTAACTCTAGCCTCGGGCGTCAATAGCTGACTAATCTCCTTGATTCTTCCCATATCATTGATGTTTACAACAAGTTTAATATTCCTCTTGACGCTGATGTGATGCTTCCATTTTGGCTATACTCAAGTTAACCTTTTCACAATATCAAATAAATTCACCTGTATGAGAAAGGATGAAAAAAAAAATAAAATAAAATAAAATAAAATAAAAATGAACATAGGAAAAAGAAAAGTGCAAACTTAAATCTACCATGTCATCTTTCTTTTCTTTTTTTTTTGAATGCAAAAAAAAATGTTAACACACCAATTTTTTATTTTTATTTTTATTTATTTTTTTTATTTGTTTGTGCAAAAAATATGCTAAGATGTTATGAAAATATTTCTTTTTCTAAGATGCAAAAACTAATGCTAAGATGCATATGGACACAATTTTTTTCTCTTTTTTTTTTTAGGAACAAACAAAAAAATGTTTGTAATTGAACATACAATTTATGAATGCTACTTGGATTGATAAATTATTGGTTCACTAATAATGATTGCATTTTCTTTTCAAATCATTTTCTTGTTAAATGAAGATTTCTAATGTAGCATGTCATATTAGTAGACTGAACAATTTTATCAAACCCATGTATTTTAATAATGTGTGATATGCAAAGTTGAATGTTTGGGAAAGAAAGAAAAATATTACTCCTTTTGTGTCCTAGATGGTGTAGCCTAAGGTTGGATGTTCCTAATGTCAGAATTCTAACTTGGGTAGCAACTAGGCTCCATTTATCAGTGCAGGGTTTTCAGGACAGTTCTAGACTCCTAATAAAAGGTCCCCAGATTGTTCCTATCCAAAAGGACAAGGATCCAACCTCTAGAAATTAGCCATCAGTAGGGATATACCCTCTCAATATGGTAATTTCAAGATGTTGGGTACAATCTGAGCGGAGAATCAACGAATGTCAAGAAGGCAAATAGCCCATCAATGACTAAGTCAACTCTCCAACTAGCCCTAAAGGTCGTATGAGCTCGGGTATAGAGCACAAAAGTGTGTGAGGTAGGTGAAAAGTAAGGTGTGTGCTAGGAGAAAGCAAGCCTCTACAATCATAATAAAAATAAACTATCTACATCCTGCAAACAAAACAAAGCATATATACAACAAAACCAACAGTCATCTATCCTAAAGTAAAAACAGCCAACAGTGGGATACAATATTCAAAATCAACATATATATGATGACAAATAAATGTAGAATGAAAATATTAACAAAAGAAACAAATGTAATAAAACAAGGCTAACAATAAGTATTTACAAACAAGACGTACAATTATTAAGATTATGATATTTAATAAACAAATAAATAAAACCAAATAAATTGGGGTAAAAATAGACATTTAAAGATTATAAAATTTACACAACTAACTAGAACATGCTTGACTCTCCAACCAAGTCCCCAGTGGAGTCGCCATCTGTCACGACCGGAAAAATCGCGACGGGAAGCGGCGAGAGAAAATTTTAAATAAAACAAATGGAGCCGCCACCAATCTTTTATTGGGTAGGGAAAATGACTGGCAAAACCCTTTTAAAATGGATTTAAAATAAAACAAAAGAAAAAGGTCTGCGAAAAACCAGGTTGGGTTCGGGAGTCGATTATGCACAGGGAAGGGTGGAAACTTAATCCCACTGCACCCCTAATACATCCGTCCTAAGACGGTTACCTTAAACTAGTTGTACAAATTTTAATAATCTAATTGATATCTATTTTACCCCTTAAATAAAAATGAAATAAACTAAATAATTAAATTACAAATATTCACAAATTCAAATAGAAACTAAATTGCACAATTTACAAATTTGAAAGAAAATAAACACGCAAAAAAAAAAAACTAAATTAAATATTTGCAAGTTTGTTGTTAGAACTAAGAAAAATAATTAAACTATAAATATTCACATAATTAAATAAAAACTAAACTAAACAATTTACAAATTTGAAGGAAAAAATAAATAAATAAATAAATTGAATATTTACAGGTTTGGTGGAAAATAAATAAAAATAAATTAGAATATTTACAGGTAAGGGAAGGAAAGAAAGATAAAAATTAAATTAGACTATTTATACATTTGGCTTACCGTGAGTGCCTACGTATCCCCTAAGTGCAATAGGGAATTCAAAGCCACGTAGTTCTTAAAAAAATAATTGTGTGTTGATTAATCTTTAATTTTAAATTTATGCAAGGAAAACGATTAGCGTATCCTAGGCGAAATGGAACACAGTACTAAGCCCACAGAACCATCCCAAGAAAAATGGCGAGAGGGTACTTGCTCCCTCAACACCAACTAACGAAATATATATTTTGTTTGGCTAAGCGCGTCTTGAATGAGATAGAACATGGTATTGAGCCCACAGTACTAACTCTAGAAAAATAATGATCGGAGGGTACTTGACCCCTCAACACCATTTAACGTAATTAATATTGGCATTGGAGCACCTAAAACCATGTAGTTCTTTTGAAAGTGATTGCTTATTGGCCAGCTTTAATTAAGAAAATAATTGATTTGAATTTATTAATTAAAAGAAAATTGAATTGTCTTGATAAAAAAAAATTAGTAAAATTGATTAGCGCATCCTAAATGAAATGGAACATGATACTTGCAAATAGAACCATCTCACGAAAAATTGGTCAGAGGATACTCGATCCCTCAACACCAACTAACAAAATTATTATCGCATTGAACCATATGGTTGATTATTATTCCATCTCTTTCTTTTTCTTTTTTTTTCTTTTTTTTTTGCATAATACAAGTATAAGTAATTGATACCAAATATTCAAATCAAGATGAATATACTTAAACACGATAACATTAAATAATTAAACAAATAAGTAAAAATAAACAAACAAGATGAAACAAAAATAAACAAGAGCAAATAAAATAAAATAAAATAATGACAATAAAATTTGTATCCCAATGAAAAAAAAAATTAATCATAAATTATTTTTATTTCTCATTATTCCTATTTGACCTATTCAATTAGTCTCATTTTTTTATTTTTAATTTTTTTAGCTTATGTTTTTTTATTTTCCATTTGCCAAAAGAATAAAGTCCTAACAAAAAAATTTAAACTCAAAATTAAACCAAATCTGGTCCAAATAAAATTTGTGTAAATTAGGATCTTATCATAAAAAAAAATAAATAAATAAAAAGCCCACTAACTATATCAGATAAAAACAAACATAGCCCACTACTCATTTGGATCACTAATCCTAGAGGCCTACTACTAAATCAGATAAAATAAATCCTACAAAGTGAAACCCATCTAAGAAATAAAATAAATCTTAACCCACTAAAATCATCTGAATCCAATAAATCCTAAACTAAATGAAAATAACAAAAACAGAAGCCAACGGGAGAGAGAGCCAGAGACCACGGCATATGGGTTCCTGAGATTTGGATGGCAACGTGGGGAAGCTGCGAGTATGGCTGGGTATGGGCTCTGATGGATGGTGGCAGTTTAGGGTGGAGATGCAAGCGATTTGGGTTCGTTGGATGGTGGCAGTTTCATGGAGGGTAGCTGATTTGGGTGTGGAGGCGGCGGCTCACGGTGGCTATGGGTTTATTTTGGGTGGAGGTGAACTTGGTTTCTTTTGGTGAAGGTGCGCAGAGGCTATACGGTGGTGCTGCTGTTGTGGATGGCGGGGCATTTTTGGTTTGGATCTGTTTTGAGCTTTGCACGGTGGTGTGGCGGTTTTGGGTGGTTTGGCGTATGTTTTGAAGGTTGATTTCATAGGGGTTTGGCCAGGTATGGTGGTTCGTGGTGAGGCTAGGTTGCGGTGTTGCTGTTTATTGCGATTTTGAAGATGGGTTTCTAGGAGTTCTCGGATGGAGGTAATAAAGGTTAGAGAAGATGATGAAATAAAACGAAAATAAAATGGCAGAAAACACAAACAACAACAAATCAGAAATTAATTCAGCATTGAGTGTTTTACCTTTCCTCTGCAAATTTGAACGGAATCCCCCTTTGATCCAAAACTAAAACTCTGCCCCCTCTTTCTCTTGTTCTTCCCCCTTTTAAACTTCAGAAACCACGTTAAAGTTTTGGGCTCCCCCTTGTGCCAGCCTAGTGTAGTATGGGTGTAGGGTGTGTGTGATCATTGTAGTGTGCTGGTGAGATGGGGTGTAGTATGGGTGTAGGGTGTGTGTGATCATTGTAGTGTGCTGGAGGGATGGGGTGTGGTTGTGTGTGATGATTGTGTATTTTTCATTTTTTTTTTTATTTTATTTTCATTAAATTTAAATTTTTTTTAAAAATCCAAACAAAATTAAGTGTTCACAATGTTTGTAAACCTGATTTGATCTAGTAAATAATGTGCACGTCTTAATAGATGATCTAAGGTAGATATTTGCTTCTGTCTCTTGTAAGGGCAATTTATTTTCTGTAATTCAGACAAAACTCTCTTCAAGTCTAGTAGGATTTGAATGGTCTCATGACATGACAGTCAAGAGAGAGAAAATCATGAAACTAGATTGTAAAAAGACAAATAAACTTCCGACTAATTTGACTTTCTACTGATATTTGTGTCACGCTCAATCGCAATTGGCATAGGATAACTACTATGCTGATTCACGTGGCTTAAAAGTAACTCTTGTTGTCTTGGTAGTTTAGTCTTTGGTGGTTAAATAAATAATCTAATCTCTTGCATATCCAATGTGGGATTTGACTGTTTCACATTAATGCTGGATGCATTCTATTACCCTATGAGTAACATTTTTTGTTTTGCTTAAATTTTATATGAAAACAGTTTTTTAACTAAAAATTATCTCTACATCGTTTTGATTATGAGTTGTAATAAATATAAAATAAATTAATCCAAACACAATGAACCAAGGATCTTCACGTCGTTCTATTTGGAAAGACTAAATGCTTTGTTATAGAGAAAGTTTTTTGGCACCTAGATTTGTTTAATGACTGCATTTTACATACGTGTGAAGGAGGGTGGTTGGACGTCAGAAGTCATTGGCAAGGGAAATTCTATACATTGCTTTTTTGCATGGTTTGTAAGAGGGATGGCTTCTTGAAGCAAATATATCATGAAGATGTATGCAATTGTGCAGTGGATAGATGATAAGAAATTCCTTGATATGATAGTGATGATTCATAAAGGAAACTGTTAAGAAATTTGGTGAACCAGTTTCCTAGGGCAGGGATGATCCGAGGAGCATGCCTTCATATTGTAATGGTTTTTGCTAGACAAACAATTAAGCTACCATGCAACTGGTCAGATCCTAATATGGTGCTGAAAGAAATTCTGGAGATGAGCCTACAACAGCAAACAGCCCTCAAGTCCCTACTAACTATCCAGGAAGTTGCCAGATGCTTAATTTTGTTTTATAAAATGATCATTTAATCAGTATTGTTAAATCCTGATGGGACGAGATTGTCTGACAGTAAACCAAATACTTAAATGATTATAATTTAATTTTATAACAGAATTCATATCAAACTACTTTGTATCGATAATAACTAATCAAAACCAATCAAAATCTAATTAAATTACTCAATTCATCTGGTTGAATTGACATACCATTAATTATTTTTTTAAAACATCATTTTTTTCACATTTGATAAATATTTTCATATATTCCATATTGTTATATGTAAATCATCTAATTTGACCATCCAATTTAATAATTAAACTGATTAAACTTAAATTAAAAGTCTCAGCAATTTACTGTCTAATCCGATTTTAACAATATTACATTTAATAATATCTAAAGCTTATCCCACCAGATAATAAACCAGGTGAGAGGATCATAAGATCAGATTTCTTCGATTTTACTTTAAATAACAATGTACAAAACAGACCCAGTAGTAGAGTATACAATGACAGTAATACATCTGAGGCCACAATTAAACGAGATGTATGGGCTCTTCAAATCCTTGGCTTCCCTTCACAACAATAAATGCAGAATCACAAAAGTCTCCCATCTTCTGTACAGCAATATCTGACCTCCCAAAAAACAGTCTAGAAGCTAAAATCTTGTACCAATTTAACTTTTTTTTTTGGCATCTATATGATGTTCTAAAAGATACAGTTGTCATTGCATGAATTCTTTAACTGAAGGAACTGCATACATATGATTAGCAAAACTCACATTCCTTGAGCTAATATTAATATTAAACCTGTCATTTCTCACACCTTAGGCGCCCAGGGAAACATCCAACCTCCCCACTTCTCATGCATTGATGCTGCATCTTAAATATTCTACATACAACTACAAGCTCCTCTTTGCCTACAAGTGAGCATTTGCGTAAGTTGATATGGACAAATCAAATGTCAGAAAAATTCATGCTGTGGCTTAGTTTGGCAATTCAACTGTAAGGATCTTAACTCCACAAGCCTGAGCCTGAAGCTATGCAAAATGGAATTATGTGCCCCCAGCTCACCTATTCTCAGATCCAAATTTATTACATTGATTCTCTTATGCTTTGGCTCCTTATTGTACACTTACTTCCTCAGCAAATAGAACAATGAATAGATCTACGTAACCAAAAGGTATTCTGACACACTTTGAAGACTTGCTCAGATAAGTGGGCTCAGGAAAAATGCCTGATGTCATAAACCATTTGCCCGGCTCAGCAAAGAGGAGTTGGGACTTAGATCAAGGGATGGGTTAATGTTAGCATGATCCCCCAGCAGCTGCCGGCAAACACGATCAGCCAAGACTGATTGAACATCATATTTCTCATCATGAGGAGGCCTTTCACTGGGACCCAGTTCTGATGTAATGTGAGATGTCATTTGCATTCCTCGAAAAATGTCAACATTTGAGTCATGATGAGCAGGGCCATTAATGTAGACACCATTTGAGGACTTCGGCACGCTTCCAAGACCCTCTTGACAGTAAACTGACTGTTTCAAGTGATTACTAAATGGAATGGCGCCACTACCACCATTGAGAGGCGTGGATGCACCAGAAGCAGTCCGAGGGCTAGATATAGGAGAGGGAGACATTCTCCCATTCATGTGCTGTGGTGATCTTGATCTCAAAAGTGGGCTTCCAATGGGAGAGACAGGGCAAGATATATTCCTTGGAATTTGGATTTCACTGGAGATTAATGAAATAATTTCAGACCACTATTGGCAATGTCAGCAGCCTTGTATGTGTAGTGTGTGTGTGTGTGTGTGTGTGAGAGAGAGAGAGAGAGAGAGAGAGACCTTGCATGAGGATTAGTTTTCAAAAACCTAGAAGAATGTACAGAAAGTCTATCTGAATCCAAGGTAGAAAGATTCCTTCCTTGTCCAATGCCCTGAAAATTTACCAAAGATGTATGAAATTACTATAATAATAACAATAGGATACAGGAGAAACCAAAAAGGAAAAAAAAAATTCAAAGATAATTCCATTGACTCAAGCAAAATTTTCCAGGATCTTACATTTGGAAGCTAGTTCAAGTGAATACCTAACCCAGATACACTTAGGAGCCTCCACATGGAGATGTACATACTAAACAAAATTTATTTTGCTGATAAAATAATCACCCCCACAATTCTTATGATGACAACAGCCCCTTAGCTTTGTTTTCCCCCCTCTGAACTCCACGTGTGTACTTTACTCCAAGGTAATGGAAAACTAATCCAATTTCTACCTTATGATTTCTACTAAGTAGTTGCCTTTATATAGTTTCTCTAGCTGTGTCTGTGTCTAGCTCTGTCTTTGTCCTTTAATGAACCATAATTCCAAGGAAATTGATGACAGCATGAACCATTAATAAAATCTTATCCATTTCAACAAGAATAAGAACCCTTTTCTACAAATATGGGTGCAAAAATGTCTTAGTGTTTAGCATGTCATAAATCCAAAATATAAATTCATCAGATTAAGGTTCACCCTATATTTAAACTGAAAAAACCCCTTATGAGGCAATAGCCGCAATACTATGACAGGATATTAAAAAGGTCTGTTTAACGTATTCTTCTCTTATCAAAACAAAGAAACAAAGAGGGGTCAATTAAAATGATGCTTTGATTTTTGAATATTTTATTAATTTTTGGATTTTATTCGCTTATTTTAGATAATTTGAAGGTAACTATGACAGTAAAATTAGAGTCCTATTCTGATACAATATCACTAGGAAAGTCCTAGAAGAGCCAATCAAGTTTATTATGCCTATATAAGCTCCTGCTATGTATAAAAATATTTACAATTTAGAAATTATATTTTTCATTCATAAATATTACTCAAGGATTTTCCATGTGATCTGGTAGATTCCAGATCTGCGAGCTTTCTAACCCTAGAACCTTTATTCTGTTCCAACTTTGATCCCACTATCCCTCAACACTAATTCTGTCTCAACTACTGTCCCTGCTTTCCCTTCTGCACCATCCATGCTGCCTTAGAAAACTATGTAAAAACAAATTCTATGGAAACACATATGAAAAGGGAATAAGAATAAAGATCATGCATTTACCCCAATATTCTGGTCTCTGATAGATTCAAAAAATGAATTGTCTATGCACTATACATGCCCATAAAACTGATTCATCAATCATGAGGAATCTGAAAGCATGAAGTGCAGGAAATTCCATATGACATATTTTCATGGAGCAGAGCAGATGGCTTGCTATTTTATTCCTATAATGTGTAGGGGGAATAACGGGATGAGCCAATTTGATACAAACACATGACATGCAATGAAAGACAAACAAGCTACCCAAAACTTCATAATGAGAATATGGAAATGCGAAACAAATAAACTTTTGGAAATAGCTTCTGTACCAGAGCTTTTGCTCCTTGGTCTGAAGCTTCAGGACCCAGAATAGGTCTTTCCAAAGGTGCAGCACATTTTACAAAAGGGTGCTCCAATAATTCATTGGCTGGAGGGCGATTGTGCGGATTACGTTGTAGACATTTCCTAACAAAATCCTTCCCTTCATTCGAGAGATGATCTGGGATTGTTGGGAGTTCCTTGCTATTACCAATCTTGAACATGGCAGCAACCTGTTATGGTAATACATCAAGCCATACGAAAGAATAATTTATAAGGATGTTAAGTTTACAATACAAGAATTATCATCGGTGCTTTATAAATATAAAATAATAGGAAAAAAGAAATAACTAAAAGTTCCAATGTATTGACATAAATTACTAACCCCTTCATACTGACTCCAAGGAGGCTTAGTCGTAGCCATTTCCAAAACTGTGCATCCAAGACTCCATATATCCACAGCAAGATTGCAACCATTAGAGTTCTTTATAACCTGAATAATCAGAAAGCAAAGATATTGAGTCACAAAACCAAGATGCAATTGAACCTATAACTAACTGAACCTAATAGAGAAAATATTACTACCTCAGGAGCCATCCAATAAGGGCTTCCCTTGAATGACAATGGACATGATTGCCCTGCTATCTGCAAATTATGCAAGTCATAAGTTGGGCAAACAGGATAAATCATGCAACCTTGTGATTATTTAAAGCATTAAGAATCAGAAAATCAATAAACCAGATGCAGGAAAGCAAAATTTTGTGAACTCAAAAAAACCCGAAGAACCCAATGTCTTTGTTGATGTTTTTTGGATTATGACACATACACAGTCTGATCTTTTTTGAAGATGAAGTTGCACATGTTAAACTGATAGGAGTTGGGCTAATTGAAAGTTCTTATATGGAATGTGGTCACTGGTCTACATGTTTAATAATACATCGCCATCACAGAAGGCTGATAGTTCCAAGCAGGATATTCAGAGGAGGTTCTTGGAAAACTTATCTCTTGAGTTCTACCTTGATTCTGGTTTCTTCAATATGCTTTTTTCTAGATTACATGATTTTTTTTCTGTTCCCTATTTTCACTTCTTATGGTTTCCCTTTGAATACTTGTAAAAATGAAGTTCCCTGTTTGCATCTTCTTAATTTCTTATAACATTTTCACTTTCCATGTTACCCCCACCAAGAAGCCAGAATCATTAATATTATCAGAATGAATTAGTGATTTTTTTATCGTAAAAAAAAAAATTATTAGAGAGAAAGGAGGAAACTACAGCTTGGGGGAGGATAAGAAATCCTCCAAAAAAGAAAAAAACTAGAAAGGAACATGAAAAACCCAAGAAGTAGTGAATGTAAAATAGCAACTTCCTTGAATTAGTGAATTAGCTACAAGCTTACATGCTTTGCCATGCCAAAGTCTGCCAACTTGACCCGGCCATTTGGATCTACCAGTATATTTGCTCCTTTGATGTCCCTTTACAAGAAAATGCAATTTTAGCAATAGACATATCAGAAGTTCAGAAAAATAATCATTATGCGGCAGCAGCAAAAATTTAAACTTTAAATCAATAGGTGACTTAGCTCACCTGTGGACAGTATTTTTAGCATGTAAATAAGCAAGCCCTGACAAAATTTGTTGAGTATAACTACGAATAGCTAGTTCACCAAATTGACCGTATTCTTGAAGAAGTTTATATATGGAGCCTCCAGATACATACTCCAGGTATATGTAGAGCTTGTCACCTACCTGTTCAAGTGATGATTCAGCAGTGTCTATCAGTAGACTACAAAAACAAATACTGCAAACAAGTTTCTACTACTATGCGATTAAGTAAACCAGCAGCAACTGATAATCTTGTAACTAGATAATCATGCATACACTAGAAATGGACAATCTGCAGACAAATCCCAAAATAAATCATGATCGCTCGCAAGAAGCTAACATAGACATCAGAATGTGAATGAAACAGGAAATGAAGAAGTAAACTTACTGTTTCAGAACCGTAATACTGCACAATATTTGGATGCCGTAAACGGCTTAATAAAGTAATTTCCTGCCAGAAATAAGGGACTTAGATTTTCAAAACTACATTAAATTTGAAACAGAACTAGAAACTAGAACATTGCACATAGAGAATAAGGATTATTTGCCCACATGTAGTTTTCCTAGGTGTAAAAGGAAATCAATTTACCTGCATTAATTGCTTAGCACTTTCCTTAGACTTAGCATCGTCTGAAAACAGAGTTACCTCTTTCATTGCACACATTTCACCACTTTCACTAAAAGAGACAAACATTTTAATCAATATTTATTATGATTCGTACATGAATGGATTAAAAAAAGATTCAGTTCATAATGAAATTAAGAACTTTTGGTCCAAAGTACATACCTATTGAAGCCAACATAGACATGTCCAAATGTGCCTCTGCCAAGCAGCTTTCCTTTCTTCCAACGTGAGCCAGGGCTCAAGGGATTATCTGCTCTTCCTGGACTTCTTGGCATAGATGGAGATGTTGCTGCAGAATTGGAATGAGAGAAAGGTGAGGAATTGGTAACTGCTAAAGGAGGAAGGGGCAAACGATGACTCTGTTGTTTCCCATCATCAACCCATCCTGTCTGTGATTCAGTGGGTGTTCCCCCAGCTCTGGGATGAATAGGTGTGACAGCTCCACTCTGAATTCTAGAGCTTGGACCAGGGCTAGTCATTCTGGGACTAGGTACAGGAGAGTACTCAGGGCTACCCCTGCTTGGTTGCCAAAACAACTGTCCTGACATGTCCCCTCCCATTGAATTATGCCCAGAATTGTGACCGGAACCTGGACTGGAGCAGTGCCCAGATCCAACTAAATTGACCTCTGAATATGGCTTTCCAGCCCAAAAAGCAGAGTTCAACACCTGTTCTGTGCCAAATGCTCTCAACGGGCTTCTTGACGGACTTGACATGGAACTGTCAGGAGCACTAAAGAAGGCACCATGAGGAGGAATCTGCAGATTTGGAACATGGTTGCTTAAAGGCCTCCGTTTTGGTGAAGTAGAAGACATATGATTACCCAGAATGATTGCTGGCTTTTTGGCTTCTCTGGAATTTACTTGGGAAACAGTAGATGATTGATCCTTGAGCATCGAGCTTCAGAAACAGGCCAACATACGGAATGAGTAAAGTAAAAAATTATTTCTAATGCAACTATGCAAGTAATCATAAATAACCTAGGCATACATATGTAACAAAATATGCAATCTGGAAGCTCATTATCGTGAATGTTTGAGGAGGATACCTGGAAGGACTGCCTGCAGCAGTTCTAGTCCCAGTCTCAGAGTCAGTTGCCAGAGGACTACGGTTTTGTGAGTCTGCTGGTTCATCACTATCAGCAGAGCTCTCACTCGAGACAGAAGCGGTGACCAGATCTCCATCCAAATCTGCACAGTTCAGCCTACCACGCATACATCCAGGTTTAGGAAGTGGCAGAAACAATGATGGCTTGGAGCCCTTTTCCAGTCTTGATTTTGATGATATGCTAATTACAGAATCTGCTCGACTTATACTTGATGGGTGCAGGCCAGGGAGTGGTAGTGGCTGAGCATGAGGCCTTTCAGCAAAACTTTGACACCTTCCCACTTTGGAAGGTGAAGGAGATCTTGATTCAGCAGGAGACCGAGCCCCCTTCTCTGAAATTGAGTCATTGCAATGTCGACGAGATCCTCCAGATCTACTGCTTAGTTTACCTTCAGATGGGATTTTAAATTTTCGGTGTAATGTGTCGATAAAACTTTCCTTACTTGCTTTCTTCTTGGTTTCTTTTGATGACGATTTCCCCCACCATGAAGGCATATTTGTATTTTATATATTGCAATGAGGCAAGCAAGTTTCTTAAAAGGATCCCATTAATAGTTTGAATAATCTATCATTTCACATTAGTGGATGGAGTAATAAATGTTATGATCCAGCCATAAACCTTACCAAAATAGAGGATTCACAAATTCCAAAAGCAGTACTTTAGAGTGAGAGACAGAAAGTAGTGATTGAAAATGGTTGCAAAAAACCTGCAACATAGAAAAACATGTATTTTCAATCACTAAAACAATGCATATACCGTGTTTGTCGTTAATGAATATATTGTATCCAAATTCATCTACACATGTACGTATATCTAGTCTTAATCAGTAAGCCTATGACAAGACTGTCTAAAGTGATAAATTGCACAAATTTGTGATAATAGCTGAAGTTAACAATTCATTGATTCCTTAGTTTACACATCAACTAGTAATCCACTTTTTCAATAAGTTGGTCAACCTGTAGTGTGAAATGAGAAACACCATACACCTGATCTGAGGTGACAATGGATTAACTAAGCCTTCTAACAATCAACAACTCCATCAACCTCTAAACTTCCTAATCAATATAAATTAATGCAGCATGACATCCACTACTATACACGTCTTGGATGTAGATTCTAAAATTTCCAAAACTTGAAGAATTATTAAGACATGCACATTCACTACTGTACATCAGCTCAAATTCATTATTTTCCAACTTAAAACAAAAGTTTAGTATCCTAATTCCAAGGTTCTAACCCAAAGAAGAAGAAAAGAGGAAACTAAATGAAAATATTTTTACCATCAAAATTTGTACCCAGATCGTCAAAACAATAGAAACCCATCTCCCAATCAAACTAGTCTGCACATATGGATTACTTTTTGCGAGTGTTCCAATACCCAGATTCCCAGAAACCAAAAAGAAAAGAGAGAGAGAGAGAGAGAGAGAGAATAAAATAAAAATTCAAACTTTCAAATTCACTCCCTTTAACTTCACCAAAATTTCCCAGAATCCCAAGTGAAACTACAACCCCAATTGTTAAAAATAATCACCTCAAAACTCAAAACACAGATCCACTAACATATATTGTTGAGCAAATGAAAACAGTTAAATCAACTAACTCGTTGATCATTCACTGAAATTATAGAAGAGACGAACCCAAAATGTAAGAAAGGAGGAAACTTACTTCAAATTACTCAACGCTATGAATCTGAACTCAACCACACTGCATGATATTCAGCTCAAATCTGAGTAAGAAAATTTTCTGAACCTTTCAGAACAAAACGAGAGAGCCCAAAAACACAAGACCCAGAAAACCCAAAATGCAAGAAATGGAGAAGGATTTTGCAGTGATGTATGGTGAAGAATTCCGATTTGAAAGCCAGTGAAAGAGATCGCGTACAGAAGGGGGGAGAGAGAGAGAGAGAGAGTGTGTGTGTGTTTTTCTCTGCGCTAAGACATGAAGAAGAGGGTCTCTGAGCGTTGATTCTTAATAATTAATTAATTAAAAAATTATAAAATCTAATTATTACATTTTCCCCATTCTAAATTATTACAAGGCACTTCAAAACATTTATTTTATTGGAGATTATTCCGGGAGAGATTTTTAGGGGTTGGCATATAGTATCTTTGTTTTTTTTATACATTTTCTAACGAATGCCCGTTTGCAGTAGCACTTTTTTTTTTTGTCACTGTAGTATTTTTATATTTCTTTTTAAATGTAAGATTAATTTAGCTTAGTTTAAATCTTTAACATTGTAAAAATTATTTAACTGGTGAGCTCAAATTTATTTATTATTCTTAAGTTATTTCTTATGAATAGTACCCTTTTCTTTATACCGATTTTTTGATAAGTTATTAAAATATTTAAAGTTTATTAAGTATAATTAATAATTAATAAATATCTAACAATTATTCAAGGTGTCAGTATCGTAAAAGAAATAATTAATACTTTTTTTTAATAATAAGAAAGATTAGTAGTCTAATTTATTAAGAAGATTTATAATTTTCGTTGGACAATTCTCTTCTACTATCATTACAGCGTTTGCATGAGCTTTTATTTTAAGCAACTATTTTTTTTTATTTTTCTCAAACCCTAGGTGACATTGGACAAAAAAATAAAACAAACAGACCCTATATCATTAAGTCTGTGTCATATGAAATATTTTTAATGCTAATTATTGATAGTATATAAATAATGAAAGACAATAATAATAACACAGGCGTGGCACACTATAAGAAAATTGTGAATGTATATGAGAATCTCTCCTAATCGGAAACTCATTTCATTTAACAGTATTTAAAGAGTTGTGAAATATTTATTGATTATTAAGTATGTTTAAAAGAAAAACTGATTAACTTAACAATTTCTTTATTTTATAACTATTTTGGGTAGTGAATTTTTTTTTCTATTTTTTATTTTTGAGAGAAATCAAATTATGTAACGTAACATTACACCTTTCATGAATTCGCATTTGGATTTTGGATTTGATTCCTTCAAACCATCATATACTTTAAAGGGTATTTAGGTAATGGGGATTAATCCATTTTTCTTTTTTTAAGTACCAGTATTGAAAGTAAATTATTAAATATTTTTTAGTTAATAGTTTTATAATAAATATTTAAAAATTTATTAAATATTAACAATCAATAAAATATTTGACAACCCATTAAATATATTAGAAGGTGATGCCCTAAGTAAATTAGAAGGTGATAATTGGCATATTTTTGTTTTGTAAGATATGAGGTATCATTACATCCTTTAGACGTAGAATTAATTCTCGCTCAGACTTTGACTTTATCTTAATTACAAAATACTTCTAATAAAATTTGATCCATTGCACTATAAATAAAGCCTCATATTTTAATTTATTAACTAAGTCATATACAGTAATTTAATAGTTGGCATAGTTGATAATATTAAAAATGGTGCTTTTCTGATTTGATTTGCTTTCAAGGAATATAAAATTGAAAAGTGTTGTCCTAACAATAAGTGTAAAACGATTTTCTTTGAATATTATGCTAAAAGTAAGATTTGGTTCTTACATATTTGATACTTTGAAATAATTTTATACTTAGTAGTTAGTACTATACAATACTTTGAGGTAGAATTGAAGATAAACATGTAATATTATAAGTTCATCTAAACACTACAAGAACTATTAAAATATTATTTAAATTAAATAAACAAATAAGAACAATTCCTGCCGTTAGTTCTAATTCTAAATTTATCAAAAATTGTTTAACATAGTGGCACGTATCTAGTCTGAAAAGACTTAAGAACTATGCAGACTTGCAGAGATCTAAGTTCAAAATATGGTAATTTAATTTGTACTTGTTATTGTTGATTTATTTTGATTTGTATTACTATATATATATTTCCTATAAGGAATATTTTGTAAATACGCTTAAAATTATAATGTAAATATTATTATCTATTAAAAAAAACAAGTTCTAGAGTTAAGGTTTAACTGTTAGTATATATAAATAGTTGAGTTATTATTTATGATCTAATAATATATATAACTAGTAATGTCAATACTCATTTGTGATGTGAGTGCTTGGATAAGAGTAGAACTAGTTTTAGCAGTAATAATAACCTGATAGATATTTAATGTTTATTAATATAGGAGACCATACAGAATGTTCTCTTTATATAATACTCAGTGATGTACACCTGCATTTGTGACTGTGAGTAAAAATTAAATTTTGTTTAAATAGTTTTAAGGTTACAATAATTTTAAAAAAATAATAGTAAGATGTAGGTAGACTTTATATAGTTAATATATACAGAGAGAGCGAGTAAATGTGAGATCTAATTCTAGTGGAATTATTTTTACAATTAAGTGAGAGATAATAAGAAGTGTTGGCTTTATAAATAGTATAAATTAACAGCGTCACGATCGCGACGCAGGTGTAATAAAAATTTATAAATTTTTATTTTTAATAGTAATTATAAATTTTTTACATTCTTTTTAAAAAATAGGAGAAACTAAAGTAATTGCGTTCCCTTGTAGTATTGATAATAATGATGATAAAAAAAATAACAACTAGCAATCGCACCCATGATATGATTGTAATAAAAATATATATAATTTATTTTAATACAAGATAGTATGATATTTTATATTTTAAAATTTTAAATTAGAATAAAAAATGGCTTAGTAATAATTATTTTTTGAGTAAACTAGCAACTTAGTCCCTGAAAGTGGCTTACACTTGCAATTTAGTCCCTGAATTTATTTTTACATATAAGTTAATCCTTAAAATTTTAAAACACACAGCAAGTTAGTCTTTTTGTTATCTTTCCTTCTCAAATTAAACGGTAATATGTTATCTTTCCTTCCTAAATTAAATGGTAATATGTGATGTGACATGTTAAGTGCTTACATGTATTATTAAATGCCACATATCTGGTAATAACTGATCGGTTAAGTGTAAGTTCGGTCAGTTGAGTTGATGAAAAAACTGTTAAGGGGATCGGTTGGTTAGTGAACTGAGCGGTAATGAGTTAGGAGCAAAGTCTGCTCGGTCGGTTAAGAGATCCTGAAGGAGTCAAGTTTCATATTTCTCACCTAAATGACGTAGTTGAAAGGGTTAGACATGTGGAGTAACCTACTATGTGACATTTAATTGTACACATAAGCACTTAACACGCCACATCACGTGTTACCGTTTAATTTTGGAAGGAGAAATAACATAAGGACTAAGTTGCTATGTGTTTTAAAATTTTAAGGACTAACTTATATATAAAAATAAATTCAGGGACTAAATTATAATTACAAGTTATTTTTAGGGACCAAATTGCTAGTTTACTCATTATTTTTTATTAAAAAAACCTGCATAGATAGTAAAAATTAACTTTTCTCAGTGTATGAATGTAAATATATCAGAAACGACATATATATATATATATATATATATTAGATTAATTTTTAACGTAAAATAAAATGGAAAATCGTCATCAATTCTTTTAATTGCTTTTTTTTTTATTAGATAAAAGCTACTTTTCTATGCTTCAAACTTTGTAATTTATTCCATGTCTAAGAAAATATTTTATTTTTTCAATACATATTTCTTACCTTTCTTTTCTATGTTATTTTTTTTTCTTTATATTCTCTTGAACCCCTTAAACGTTTATATGTAAACCTTAGGAGTTTCAAATCCATCTTGCCTGCGAATGAGATAAATTTAAAATGCCAATCATATTTATCCAAATTTATATTCATATAATATTTATATATTTTTTTATATAAATTATTAAATAATAATTTAATCTTAGTATAATTTTTAAATAATTATGCACATATCTTAGAATAATTTATGCAAATATTATTTTTCAAATTTAAACGATAAAGTAGCTGATTTGATATTAAAAAAGACTTATAGTGTAAAGAATCATCATTAGTAGGGCTCGCACCAGCTCGTGAATTTATTCGTGGTTTGATTCGTTAATAACTTAATAAGTTGATAATTTTGGATCGTTTGTTAAATAAACCGAGCTTGAGCTTTCATATGTTCAGCTTATTATCTTGTGAGCTGGCTCGATATATGTATATAGTCATTTTTTATAAATAATAACAATAATGCTTTAATTTAATGTATATTAATATTTTATTTTTTTTTTGATTTGAATAAATTATTTTTTAAATAAATATGTGTAAAAAATAGAAATTTTATTGAGATATAAATTCGAACATAACTCATTGAGTAGTATAAGCTTAATTAATATAAGGCTCATTAAACTCAAATAGTTTATGAGCTTAAAGTGAATCGAGTTTTGAATCAAAAAAAATGAGCTTAATTTTTAATAAATTGAACTTGAGTTAAGCGTGACTTAACTCAACTCAACTTATTGCTTACCCACTAAAAAGTAAAAAGTAGAAAGTAGAAAGGAGAAAGTAGAAAGTAGAAAGAACATCTTACCCACTAGATGCTGAAGTCATTTGAGGCATCCCTCTCCGTACCATGATAGATGGTCACGGTACCATACTGCTAAGTTATAACGGAAGGTTTACTATTGAGTCTGCTTATTATGTGGAATTCTAATATAGATTATTGGATTTAAATTAATTATAAAAAAAAGATTATGTAAAAAATTAATTATGTGTATAATTAATTTTTAAGAAAATTAATTATAAAAAAATAATTTATATTTAGATATGTTAATTTATAATTGATTTTATGATAAAGAGTTTTGTTTAGATTGTATAAAAAAATTATTTTTATGTATTAAATTACTAAAAGATATATAAAATGATTAAAAAAATTATTTGATTGAGGGTAAATAAGTATTTATCTCTAAATTTTTTTAAAATAATCTGAAATCAAATAATTAAAAGTTTAAAATAATAATTTTTTTTAAAAACTTATTTTTAGTTATAGAAAAATAATCTTAACCTATAATCAATTTTTTACACTTTAAACAAACAAGATAAATTTTAAATAAAATAATTTTTTATTAAAAAAATTATTTTTAAAAAAATTAATATTTTCCAAATATACACTTAATCTTCGTAAGGTGAGTTCTTCAAATGGACAATTTGAGGATTTGGAGGGCTTCAAGGATTTGTGAAAGTTTCTAACGAAGCTGCCTATTCCAAGTGAGTTCAGGGTGTTTGCTTTATCCTTCCCAAGTCCAACTATACAAGCTCTCTCGAAGAATCCCTCAAAAAGAAAAAAGCTCTCTCGAAGAGAGGTGTGGAATGCAATGAACACTAGCCTTCTTCTGCCACGTACATAATGAATAATCAATTTTTCATGTCTACTATTGTGAAACTAATTTGATTTATATATGAAATAATTTATTTGAAAAGTTATAAAATAGAAATTAATTTAATTTTGAAATAAAATATTTTATTTAAGAAATTATGAAATATGAATTGATTTGATTTTAGAATTAAATTCATTGTTTTGAAAGTTATAAAATAAGAACTATCTAGCTATTCAACCTGTTACTAGATGCTTACTTATTAATATTTTTAGTTAATATTTTGTAAATTGAATTATTTAATTTTACTATTATGACATGTTAGGTAATAAAGTGATATTAAAGACAACATCTTATAATATTTATACTTTGATGAAATAGATTTTTAAAATTATATACATGTTAATATTTTGCCTTAATTGTGTGTCTTAAATTTGAACTACAATTGTGTTTATTTTGAATTGTAATTATAATTGATAGATAGATGACATAAATTCATAAACATATTTTAAATATTTAGAATTGAAACGCCAATAGTCAAGAATTATTGCATTCATTGGAGTTGAAAGATCAGCGATCATAAAAATTGTTGATTATATGTTTGGAATAATTTATGTCAACACATTTGCAATATCCACATTAGCATTTAAGTGATGCACATCAAAATTGTTTGTAGAAGTCCATATCAGCACCTACGAGTATATGACATGATATGGTTGTAGAAGCCTAATTTAATTAAATGTCACGAGTTATTGCATTCATAGGAGCTAAAAGGTCATCAATCATTAAAAATAGATGTAGACCCACGCTTTGCGTGGGCACCTAAATGAAAAAAAATATTTAATTTGTTTAGTAAGTGACTCTCACATAAATATATGCATCATATAAGCTTTATATTAATATAATTAAGAAATATATTTCAAGCATAAAGATCAACCAAATGGTCAAACATTTACCAACAAAAATAAGAATCCAACAAAAAAGATAGTCATATTATAAGTATAACTAAGCTGAAAATGTCAACTAATATATTGAAAGTGAATGAACTTTTTTGGGTTGGGATGACAATAAGAGCCACTGGCATTGATCGAACTATACCAAACTAGATTAGATCGAATGAGCCCATAGTATACTAGACTCGACCAGACCAGATCAAATTGAACTGGATCAGACCAGATCAAATCAGGCGGAACCAAATTTGACTAGACCAGATCAGATCGAACTAAACCGGACTTGACTAATGTAAACTAATACAATGAAAATGAAAGGATTTTTCTATTTATCACCTATGGTTTGAAAAAATTGTGATGACAATATTGCAATTCTAGTGCTTAGGATGACAATTAGAGCCACTAATCATACTGTTGTCCTTGGTCCTGAAATCGCCATGACCATGTTATGATATGGAGGATTCCAATCCAACTTAATAGGACGACCAACTGTAAAAATACAAATGCTAGATTGTGACGAGAGAGATGGGGTGGAAGTTGCATGTGCTTAACTGACATGTTTACAAGGCAAAGTAATTATAAATAAGGATTAAATTGCTGGTGTTTATTCATCTTAGTAATTAATGTGAATTCAAAGGAATAGAACTCATTCATCTGAATAATTAAGGAGGCAATAACTAATGATGATTCAAAGGTTAGAATTCTTTCATTTGAGTTACTCTTTGGCTTGTGTAAGCAAAACTATAACGAAGCGAGTGAAAGAACTTTCAACTGTGAAGAGAAGATAAAGTGAAGTTGATGATGTGATTGTTTAGAGGTGAAGGAGTTAAAGCAGAAATTGAAGGCCTATGACGAGGTGACTTAAGGAAAAAACTTAAAACAAACTGATGTGACATTGTGCGAGAACCCAACATAATTGATGTGACATCTTAATAGCATGTGAGCCAAGATTTATATATTATAAATAGATTGTTGATTATATGTTTGGAAGAGTCTATGTCAACAAATTTGCATGATCCACTTCAGAATTATTTGTAAAAGTCCACATAAGTACCTAAAAGTATATGTCATGATATGATTGCATTAAATCTACTTTATTTATTTAATAAATCTTCTTTTAATTGTCTACATATAAAAATTCGCTCAAGTGAATTTATTTTTTAAATCAAATTAAATTAATTGTACTTAATTAAATTAATTGTACTTTTTAATATTTCAAACACTGGTAGTTAAGAATGTGCTCCGGGTATATAGCCTAGTGCTTTATCAGACAACTCCCTATTTGGAATGTTTGGATGAATGTCGAAAGGAATGGAGTAAGGAGAAATTTTACACTTTTTATTTAGCCATCTATTTTGTGGAACCAAATGAAGTTAAAAGTATATCAAGCTTGGCAAGAATACTCAATCTTAGGCTATGATTTCTGACTATGTTTCCAAGCTGTGGTAGGAACTTCAGGAGCTCCATAGCAAACCAGAAAGTGGGCAACCTTTTTGTTGTGTCAGGTTTTGCAACCAACACAAGGTTATCCATTCAAGGTTAATATTGATGGTGCTTAATGTGCTAAAGCTGAGGTGTTGTGGGTGTTATTGTATGTCATGTTGGAGGGAGCTATAGCCAAAATAGTAGAGCATGGAACATTGTTTTAAGTTGCGATTGTGGTTGAATTGCAATTATAAAAATTGTGGACAATTGCAAAAAAATACGGCCGCAATTGCGGCTGCAGAGGCCTCCAAAATTGTAATATTGCAACTGCAAGTTGCGAACTACAATTTAAAACCCTGACATGGAATTTCAAATATTGATATCTTGGACGTTGAGTTTAAGGGAGGGTATTGTTTTTTCAAGTGAACTAGGCTTTAGAGATTTTATACTTGAAAGGGATGCACAAGCAATCTCCCATGCTCTTGTACGTGATGATTCAAACCAATCTCCAACATGCTTAGAGTGTGTTTTTGAATGTTAAAAAAATGAATTTGGTTTGATTTGTAAATCAAATATTACATTTAAAATTTTGAAAAATAAGAAATGATTTAACTTTTAAAATCTCATCGATTTTAATGGTTTATATTTAGAAATCTTATCAAATATGGTAGGAGTTATTAGAATTTGATTTGATTTTAAATTTAATTATTTAGATTGATTATTTTATCCTTACTAAATTTTTTAATTTTTTACAATATCATTCATAACAATATAAGGGTAAAAAAATAAAAAAAATAAAATGAAAATAAATCAATTTCTTTTTTATATAAAAATTAATTTTTAAATTAATTCAAATTTAATTTTTTATAATGAGTTTCAAACATAAAATTTGATTTTTTAATCAAATCAAATTAAATCAATTTTATTTCGTTTTTAATTGACTCCAAACACAACTTTGGTGTCATTTTGCATCCACAAATTCTTTTGAGCATCAAATGTCAAATCCATTTTTTTATAATAAGTTCTAAATATAAAATTTAATTTTTAAATTAAATCAAACCAAATTAAATTAATTCAATTTAATTTTTAATTAATTTCAAACACAATTTTAGTGTCCCTTTAATCCACGAATTCTTTTGAGGCATCAAATGTGCCTTAAAATTGATGTCAATATGTTAGATAAGTTTGGCACACAATCATGTTAGGTCATCCTAGTGATTTCAAATGCAAAATTGAGACGAAACATTTTGTTGCTTCTTGTACAAAATTGTATTTTATTTTATAGAAAGATCCTTAATTTCTTTACAATTTAAATCAAGTAATCATTTTTTTATATAATTATACATTTGAAAATAATTTTTATCAATATTATTTAAATAATATAAACCACTTCACTATAAACTTATTTCTAAACAAAATTAAATTTGAAAAATTAAATTCTTAAAACCCAATCTAAATACACATTTTAATATTAGAGGATGTGTCCGAAAAACTCTATAACAGGATGTAAAACTTAGTGGGTGAAAGGGGCATAATAAACAAGGATAAGTGCTTGCTCTACTTAATCTTTGATAAGTGATTATGATAGCAAGAATTTTGATGGCGAAAAGGAAAACAAAATAATAGCAAGAATTGAAGATATGCAAATTGAAAAAAAGAACTAAGCAATGAGACAAGGCACAATAGCATCTAATCTGGTTGGTTGCAAACTTGCAAATGTGAAAGGCAAGGGGAGATGTATTGGGCAGTTCAGGGATGGCACGTGGGGTCCTATGACACCCTCGCACGTGCCATGGTCCCACATTTCCTTCCTTATTATCGTGGGGTCGGGCCTACACTTAATCATGCACGTGTCTATTTCTCATGTTCAAATTCAATGCCACTTGCCCAATTTACATTTACGAACAAAAAAACCCTTGCCTTTTTGTTTTTTTTAAATGCTACGGAAAGTTGCAGCTCGTTGGACTTCAATTCACCAACTTTTTATATTAACTTTTTCTTTTTAAGTATAAATATTTTTTTAAGTAATAAAAATATTTTTTTTAAAAGTTAAAGAGTTTATGCTTTTAAAAAAAATATTTTATGTACTTTTTTATTACATATAAAATATTTTTTTAAAAAATTTGAACTCTTTAACTTCTAAAAAAAATACTTTTATTACTTAAAAAAGATACTTCTACTCTTACAAAAACTAATACAAACATGTCTTAAATAAGTAATTATTTTATCTCATTACTTTAACATATTACTTTCTAAGAAGTAAACAGGTCCCACGTAAAGTTGATTTATCACTAATCATGGCTTTAGCGCATAAGTGCTCGGGAACAGCATAGCAAAGCCTTTTTTTTTTGTGTGAAAATAATTAATTTATTTTTCCTGAAAAATGAAACTTACATGCTTTAATACGAAGAATTTAATTTTAATTTATTATTAATATAAATTTTTTATATTATTATTTAATAATATATTAACATATTATTAAAAAATTTAAATTTTTTAATAATTTATCACTACATAATTAAATAATAATATAATATATATTTTTAATTAAAAATAAATTCTTATATAAATTGCCCAAATAAAATAAATATGTATTAGACCCATTAAGTACCATGGATCAGGTCCATGTCCGTTGGGCTTTAACTTGGAAGCAGTCACTTATACAATAGCTTAAAAGGAAGAAAATTATTAATGCAAGACCATAATAATAATAATAAAATTATTGAATCTTTTTTATAGTAAAAGTAAAACTATGGATCTTATATATATATATATATATATATATAAATAGTGACATAGAAATTTAAGATGATCATTTAAACTTCTTATGATTACATGCAAACTAAACTAAATTTACTTTTAGTGTAGAAAATATTTTTCTATATTTGATATAGCAATCAATAACCAATTGTTACAATTACAACTCATTTAAGACCACCATTTTAATTAATTAAAATAGAGTTAATCATGTGGCTAGGTGTCCGTCCAACACAACCAAACTTGACTCAAAGTTTTAGCATGTTTAATGTTCAAGATTTCATATTTAAAAAAAATATTTTAATGTAAAAAATTCCTTAGTTTTTTTTTAATTATTCTTCAATTTAAATTCAGGTTTTTAATTAAAATTCTTTGTAAGTCTAAAAATATTGGAAAAAATAAAATTCAAGCCTATCAATATTCTTAATAGCATATCACCTGTAGCATGAACATCAGGAGAAATTTTTAGATTGGTACATGCCTATATAGACACTCTATTTAATAGTTAATATATGCAAGTGTACTTTTTAGAGATATATGCATTTATAACATAACTTACATAACCTTCCACATATCAACTCTTAAATAGAGTACCTATATAGCCATGTGTCTACCTAAAAAATTTTCTGGACACTAGAACTATTACATATCTTTGTCTTTTCCAGGTTTCTACAATGACGTACCATATTGTAGTTCATGGAATAGAGTCATTTTTGCTTATATCTTAAATATGCTTCAAAGAAAAACATTAGGAAAATGACCCTAAACTTTGGCTCACCAAAAAGTGTTTTATTTCAGTTTATATATTGATTAATTAAGTATCAACTTAATTTAACCAAATGTAGGTAGATTATTAGTTAGAATTTAAATTTGATTCACTTTTAGCGTAAAATTTTTCACACTATCATTTAATGTATTGTCATATCATTAAAGGAGTTAGATTTTTTAAGTAGTTGTTGTAAAAATTAAACTCTTTTAGTGATTTGAAAATAAATGATTAGATGATAGTGTAAACAAATTTAACTAAGAGTGGATGAAAATTAAATCCTATGACTTAACTATGAGTAAATGATTGATTAAATTAAATTGTTACTTGGTTAATCAATATAGGAACTAAAATAGAAAAATAAACATATTCAGTGACTAATTATGTTTGTATTTTAGGTTAAATTATGTTATTATTTGATTAAAAAGGTCATACGAACTGAAATGAAAGAGGCACACCTATGGTTCATTCTCCCATAAACATTCGAAGAAGAAACAAAAATTCTCTAATAAAAGAAGCCAAATTCTATAGTTTAATTTGTTCTCTGAAATTTGCTTTTACCTTTGTCTTCATACTTTAATATGAGCCCTGAGGACAAAAAACAAATTCTGTTAACATGAAGAAAACAGGTCCTAGATACCCATGTTGCACACTTGAAGTCCACTCTAAAATTCCTTTCCAAGGTGTCTGGCACAAAAGGGGACCTTGACTGTTGATGAAAGTACCACAACCACAATGTCAAAAGCAAAATCAGACCAGCACTTTTCCTTTCCCTTTTTACCTGAAATTTCAAAGCATCACTTGGCAACTTTCAGAAACATCACAGTCATTCACTTATTTGACATGAATTATCAAAACAAGGAGCATTCATTTACACCTATATTCTTATATATCCTTAAGTTAAAATAAATTGGCATAAGCTGATGTTTTCTTTGGAGCAAATTTCTACAACAAGACTCCTTGTAGTTCAATAAATTCATTATCATCTGATGAGTGTCAAACCAATAGCAGTCACCATAATAGTGGAAGGAAGGCCAAATTTCAAATGGCTCCAGAAGGTTAATGTGTATGCTAGGTTTGGAGCTCGGCGAGCCTGTTCACACACTATCAAGTTGGCAGCTGATCCCAATAGTGAGAGGTTCCCTGCTACAGTGCTGACCCAAGCCAAGATGAGCCATGCCTTCTTCTCATCTGCATTGGAAATTGCAGCAGCTGAGGCTGCAACCTGTGCTCCAAGCAATAGAACTAGATAATATAAACAGAAGATTGGTCATGGATATGTATAAGATCAAGCTCCCATAAAGATGGATATCAGTTTACTCTAGTTCATCTTGCTGTTATGACAATATCAGGCAGAAAACAGTTTTGACAGGACTAGAAATGAAGATAAACTGAAATTATGACAATGTTCGAATGTATGTGGATTCAACTTAGATATCTTTTGTAAAGTTTTAAATTTTTCAAAGAAATAAAGTGAAATCAAGGTTATCCACAACTGTGCCTTCCTATTAAAAAAGGCCAATAACTACAAATTTGAGGAACATATCTTCCATTTATCTGTTTGTTTTGAAGGTGGAAAACCTTAACTTACTTATAAATTGTGTCAAAACTGGCACTTGTTTTTAATACTTAGTTTATTGTCCATGTTCTGTTGAATTATTATTACAGTGTTGCCAGTGCCCTTATTTCTAAGCTCTGCAACTCTCATTTTCAGAACACAATATTCACAAAATGCTGGTTGTCCTTTTCCTTTCCCTCCCCATTTCATGAGTGAACAAATAAATGAATCCAAAAGGGAGTCAAAGTCAGATTAAAAGATTTGATAAACGAAAAGCTATGTCTTTCCAATCAAAATAAAGTGAGGGGAACAAAGGAGCATGTATAATTGTATATTTGTTCCAGTCACAACAGGGTTTCTTGATTCTTCTTGTGCCAAAACTAATGTATGAATGCATGCTTTGGATGTTTGAGAATGCAGAAGAACCCTTCCAGTCCCCCCATCCTATGGCTGATCTAACCACATATATTCAGGTCTTGGAAAAAAAAAGAAGAAGTATTGAGTAAGGAATTTGCAGAATCCAGGACTGATTTTTCTGGAATGTAGAAGAGGCTTATTCCTCAAAATGATTTGGAGACGAAACTTTAAGGATAATAGTCTGCTTTGTGGGTATGAGTTACTAGGTAAAATCATTTCTTATTTCTTGTTCTTTATAAACAGATGGGGTAAAGATCCTAAATTTCTATTACACTGAATTGCTGAGTTTTAGTATTAAAAATAGAACATCTTAAAAGCTGATGAACATTCAACAACACATCAACTGGTTGTTTTTCAAGTTTTCCATGATTTGCGAGTTGGTGCAAGAACATAGCTGCTGTTTTGGGTTAGAAGTGGATCACAGAATGGATCAGCAGTAAAGGTTTAGCAATTTACTGGATAGTGTTTCTCAAAAACTGTCCAGCTAAAAAACTTATGAATCTTAACTTGTTTTTCCAAGGTAGTGAAGTATTAAGTGCCAAAACCCTTTATGAAGTCAACTTGTTGCAGCTGTAGCGTGCTCAGTCATTTACTTTAAAAACAGAAGCCAACCGTCAGTGGTGCACTCAAATTTCAAATATATAGACTAAAGGCTAGATCATTTCCAATATTGTGCAGACATTTTATTAACAAATTCTGTCCTATTACTGCATCTTCATTGATATATATATATTTTTTGATGATTCTCTTAATACACAATTTTCCACCAATAGTAGGTTGCAACTCATAAATGACAGAAGCTACTATATTGACAATGTCCAAGCCCTCCCTTGACTTTGAAAAACCTTAATGAATTCAAGTGCTTTAATGATTTCATCAAACAACTTATGCAAGTTCCTTACTAGTTCCTGCATTGCTTTGGATTGTTGTGAAAGTTTCAATCAAGAGCATTTTAAGAATCACCTCAGTGAACATGGAGAAAGCAGATTTTACACGTCAGGTTCCTACTCTAACAAGTCGGTGCATTCAATGTTAACAAAATCCATATGACACGGGAGGGAAGAAAAGCAAATAACAATAATAATAAACAAAGAGGAAACAGAAAACAGATGGTGAAATTATTTGGGCAGGAGAATTATCCACTTACCAGTTGGTACATTTGAAGCCAAATTTGATAGGACAAGTATAACTAGGGAAAGTATTGCTATTCCGCTAGCATGATCTACTTGAGAATAGGGCTCCATCCAGTCCCACAGAGCACTTGGAATTCCAGTCTTGTTGAAGCCATCTACGGTGATAAACATTCCACAAAAGAATATCAAAAGTGAATACGAAACCTGTTTCAAGAAGAAAAATCATTCTAAGAGATTGTACAAAGTTCAACTGACAAAGAGTAGCTAATGTTTCAAGGGGAAGAGAGATAAAAAGAGAGAAACAAAAGGTCGTGTTTATAAGTTTTACCTTCTCCAAGGATGGCTTAGCATCTTTGAAATCAAGAACCACCAGAGCAAGTGCAGCTGTAATTGCAGTCCATGACATATTTAAACCTAGAAGCATTGCAATCAACATTCCTAATGTGATAGTGTAAACACAAGATTTCCACAGTAATCTTTTCCATTTCATGATTAAATTTTCCTTTCCTTCTGAAGAGTTCATAACATGTGCATCTCTTGGTTTATCTACAGCAGCAACAGCCTTTGAAGGACTAGTTTCCTCCCTTATCTGAGAAGGCATATCATTTGTCCCCTCCTTTGATGCATTTGAGTTTCTTGTGGAATCCAGTGTGCTGCTAGGAACCCTGTGAATTTCACTTTCACTTGGACTTGATCGGTTTCTTAGAGTCTGAACTTGAGGAGAATCCTGAATATTAATAGATTCCAGACAGGAATTCCATTCTTGAGAATTTAAGGATGTAAAATGAGACATTGTGGCTGGAGAAAACTGATGGGAGTTAACCTCCTCTTCTGCTACACCTTCTGCAACTGCATCCTCAACATCCTTATGAATAGATAATAACCTCCAATACATGGTTAGAAGAATTAAAGCATTCACTACAACTCCCACGAGCATAGCTGGAAGAATTCCAAATAGAAACTTTCCAAATGATATTTTACCCTGAACAGCTATAACCAGATTTTGGGGGTTGCCAATTGGAGTTGCTGAGGACCCAATATTAGCACTTGAAGCCAGGGCAAGAAGGAAAGGTTGGGGTGGGAGGTTATGCTGCCTTGCAATTTTCAATATGAATTCAGTCAAAACAACACAAGAGGTATCGTTGGTGAAAAGAGCACTTGAGACAGCAGAAATCAGACAGATTCGACAAAGTAAGTCCTTTGCTCCTCTACTTTTCCAAGAGAGCAATTTCCCTAAGTATTTAAACATGTCTGCTCTTTCAAGATAAATACTGACAACCATTGTCCCAAAAAGAAGACCAAGAATTGGGAGATCAATTGCAGCATAAGCTTGATCTGGAGTAATAACTCGGAATATTACCATAAGCATGGCACCTAGCAGTGACCCGGCAGTTCTCCCAATGGGTAAAAAAGGCACGGCTGGGAAAACTGCTAATACCCAGAAGATTGCAAAGGCAATAGAACCTAGGACAATTTTTGGAATAGGAGCCAGTGCCATTATTGTGGCTAAACAAGCAACAATCAGTTCCAATCAAAGATTAAAAACTCCACCTCTGGGCTATTAACAATAACAACAAAGAACTTAGCCCGGTAGAATGAAATTTCCTGAATATGAAAAGCCAATTGGTTAGTAAGAATGTATGAAAAGTCAACCTTTGAGACACCATTTCTCATTCAATCTATGAGACTGGAATAGCGCAAATCAATAGTGTCAAGGAAGATTAGTGATCAAGCAGGTGGAGCACATCCACAAAGGCATATGTAAATGTTGTAAGATGGCAGGCATTTCAATTTATTCGTGGCATCTTACAGAGCTTAAACAGTAACAGAAAATCAAAGTCAACGTGGAGTAAAAAACATGCAGTAGATTCTAGCAAAATTGAGCTATAATAATAAATTTTCATAACTCTCAAAAAGGATAGATCTATAAGATTTCCAAGAAAATAACAACAAAAAAACGAATGATTCAATCACTTCTTTCAGAAAATGCAAGTGTCTAAACTCTTCTTAGTGGGACTCTATGCTGAATTAAAGCAACCCAGAAAACCCAGGAATGGAAACAGTTAGAAATAAATCAATAAAAAAATAAAAAAAATAAAAACCTTATCACATTCGATCTCAATAAGATAAATGTTGAATCCCATATCCTTATTGTTTCATTTTATGCTATTATGGTAAAGGTATTCTGCGAATTATCAGCAAAGATATGATCTTATATAACATTTGCTCCGAGAAAACTGGGCAAGAACAACAGCACAAACGTGTACCATACATCTTATCTTACCTATAAAAGAAAATCTTTCATGGGCCGAGGTCCAACTTAGAAGCCCACATCGATTTGCTGTGACAAACATCCCCGGATTGGATTTATGTCATCTGCATGAAAAGCTAGCAACTTTTTGAAAGAGTCCCTTGTTCTGGATTTGATGGCTTAGATTGAGAAATATGTTAATCTGTCAGGAAAGTGGTGGAGAATAACAAAGTGTAAGAGAATTGGAGCATCCTCGGAAAGTAAAACTTTTCAAGACACTGTCATAGTGTCACAGACAGCCCATTTTTAACCTGGGATGCTTCCCTAATCCCGAAGCCTCCTGTAAACCTTAAATATATAATCACATATCATTATTATTCGTGCCACATCTAGCTCGTAACAATTAACCCTCTATCAAACTTGAAACTTAAATTCCACATGCTGGCTTAACTAGTATTTACCAAAAGAAAATCCACAAGGTTCTCATAACCTTTATGTATCCTCCAATATACCTTGTACACGATTGCAGGACTTTATATCAACAATAATTACATGTCCTACCCTAAATGTGTCAAAACAAAAGTGGAGATCTAAGTGCTGGGTCTCGCAGCTTGCTCGTGCTGCACTGAATCTGAAAAGATATCACAACTTCAAGGGTGAATCGAAAAGACCCAGTGAGTCATCAAGAAATCTAAATGTAGCTATACACACGTCCTCAAATAGACAAAGATACCAACAATCGGGATCACTATTTAACATATATCAAACTGAAACCTCTAAAGTATGATATGCTATCCTTTACATATTTAAATATGAAACTAGAACTAGTGGAAAATCGAATACTGTCAATCTTGGGTCTTCACTTCCCAAGCGTAAACTTTTGGGAGAGTTGGTTCTTCATATGGTATCAAAGTCTCATGATTAAATGGTTAGGAATTTGATCTTCGCTACTCCTATTCTTTTAAAATAAAGTTGAATTTCAACAAATGATAGAGTAGGCCTGTGCATTATTCACGCTATAAGCCCAAAGGGTTCTTGACATGCTATTAAAGCCTCGTCATCAAGTGGTTAGGAGTTTGATCTCCTATTTTTCTAAAATAAAGTTGAATTTCAGCTTATGGGAGAGTGAATCTATGCATTATCCAGTTACAAGCTCAAATAGCTATTGCGTAAGGGGACGTGTTAGAAATATAAAATTAATCTTGGACCTTTGCCTAACAGTTTAAACTTTTTGAAGAGTTGGTTCTTGACATGGTATCAGAGTTTCCATAACCAAGTAATCGGGAGTTGAATCTTTATCCCTTCAATTCTTCTAAAATAAAGTTGAATTTCAGCACATGGTAGAATGACCTTGTTAGAGATATAAAACCAATCTTGACCTTCATCTAATAACTTATGTTTATGGGAGAGTTGGTTTTTGACAAGTATGAACTTCACAATATAGAATGTATAAACATAAATAATCTGATTGTTTTAAGAAAATCATAAGCTGACTTGCTGCATATAGAAAATTTTATATTAAACTGAAAGAAACGAATAATATGTAATCAAATTTACAGAAAATTGGATATCAGACAACCAAATCTGAAACTATATCATGTCATGCCCTCCATCTCCATCTCCATCCACCCATCACACCATAAAGTCTCCCCTTATTACTCCACCCAGGGAAACTTCATCCCGGTATATAATTTGAACTGAATTCCGGGGTCGTGCCCACGAATTTTTATCAGGTGGTTGTCCTTAACCCCCTTGATGCACCAAATACATGCTTAACAAAAGATTTTCATGATTAACCATTTACAAATTCCTACTTTTACAAAACAAGATTCCATGCATAACTCAAGTAAGAAAGATTATTAATTTATGCATTCTAAGTACGCTGTCTTATAGTATTTCCAGCATAAAAATAATGTTGAAGAATTTTACAATATTGTTAATACAGAAAACAATTTAATATACATGAAGGCAGTATTAACTTTATTCCAATCTAGTCCCAGTAAATGGCTCATTGGGTCACTAAACAGAATTGAAAACATCTAAAACATAATTATCACTATTCTTGTTTCAGTACATCCTCAAGACACTTACCACCTTGTGTTTATCTCTAAGCCTTAGGTGGGGGTCATGTTCACAATTAAACACTATCAAGTTCTTATTCAAGTAAACTACATCAATTACTCAAAACCAAAACATAATCTCATTCCTACTCTATCTAAACCAGAATTTATATTCTTCCCCAAGTCCAAACAGAATTCTATGTAAAAAAAAATACATTAAGGGGGCAGTAGCTATTTTTTCCTTTAAACTCAAAACAGAGCAAAGATTTACTAATGTCCAGATAGTACCCATACTCACTCATTCGATCGTACAGAATGCTAGCTTAACTCAAAACTTAAAATTGAATCCAACCATCATTGTAACCATTTTTCCTTCAACTGCAATGACATATCTGGTACCAAAACCCAAGCAAAAGTCACACACGTCCTATCCTAGAGTCCATTAGAGAACGAACTAATAACTCCCTAAAGATTACCCTTGGAGAATTCAAGACAGTTTTCAATCCTTATCATGCTTTATAATTTAACGAAACCAAACCACATAAAGCTTATAACATTTCATTGTATCCTAGGTCCTAAAAAAATAGACTAAATTATGCCTCAATCACAAATACTATCATAATAGTCATTCAACTAATTTCTCTTCAAACAACAGTACATTCAGGCCAAAATTTCCTACACTTTTACTAATAAAATTTAACCCTATAAGCCACAAGAAGATTTACTTGTAACTCACCTAACACATGATGAAAAGCCACGGGTTTAGAGCTCATCCAAGACAGCAACCTCTCCTTATCATTTGATGAAACAGAAATAAAATCCATTTAACCCCAATTCCTACCGCAATTCCACCTTACCAACAACCCCAAAGTTCACTACAACAAGAGGGCAAATTAAACTACCTTATGTGATTCACCTAGCTCTCAAATCCCCTTGGATACACGGTTTGATAAACTAGTTCAATCAATCTAAAAATTCTGCATCACACAAAAGCTCACAGTAAAGAGGCAAAAAGGAAAAAAGGAAGCTTCAATTATCAACAAAATTTGGTTTGCATGTATTCCATTGATTATAGTGGCCAAGAGAACTTACCGAGAAGGGAACAGAATTTGAATAAGAAAGGAAGAAGAGTAGCTTGGATTGGAAGAAACAAGGAAACTAATTCCTTTGACACCAATTGGTATTGCAGAAATAAAATGTGGAACATTCTCTACTATGTACCCATCTTGCATGTAGCTCTTGATTGGGTAGATGCAGCACTACCATGAGCCATGCCAAAAAAAAAAAAACTTTCGGATACCACTAGTTTAACATTCGGTGGAGGTATAAATTATGATCATGTGCTTTATTAATTTACTGAGTGGAGGGGGAAGTAAGAGAGAGACTTTGTGCTAAGTCTACCTAATCACATCTCAATAAGACAATTCATTTCAATTTCATTCTATACTTGTCATAATTTAAAATTTCCAGAACATGATGAGTTAGTCTATGAATTAGTATAAAACTTATGGGATTCATGTAACCAATAAACATACATATATATATATATATGTATAAATATAACTAACACTAAACTATTCTTTATAAATTTATTTTCACTTAAATCGGATTTTTATTATTCTAGGTTTTCACACATAGCCACATGGTGAAACGCGACCCTCTATTATACATGTACCCTGGAGGATAAAAGCCATAAACGGCAACTCCAGCAATAACTTCCAAGCAGAATTCTGGGAAACAGTAAAAATTTATTTTCTTTTCTTTTTTCCTTGTGGGTCATCAAATTATAGGCATAAAATAATTCTTTGATACCCATATTTTTTAAACACCTACTTTAGAATTTTCAGAATAATTTACACAACAAACTGTATGAAAGTACAATTGCCATAGGATAAAAGTGTAAAGGGAAGTGGGGCTTACAGATAAAAAATAATGCAAGTCAAAATGAAATCTTGTGAATTCTGTTGAAAAGAACCTTATTATCATTGTGGGCTGTATTGGTTTGAGACAAGTAGTGGTTTTGAAGATGACATGGTCACATGAGTTCTACTTGCAAGAGGTTTTTGAAGGAGATTGAATAAGGGCAAGCAGCTTTCTCTCAGGTGGTGCACATCACAAATCTCAGTGCCTAGTACTGTTAACAATGGAATTAAGAGATAAGAATATATGCAAAGCAATTACTAATCATATCTTTCACCTTCAATAAGAATAACATGTAGTAGATGATTTGTCTTGTAGAGAAAATGAAATTGACAGCAGAGATTTATTACTCAGTGCCAGTTATCTCACACAGGAGCTGCAAGATAAGGTGGGTCTAACGCTGATTCTGATGTCTATACTCTGGTTGGAGGCTTGGAGTCCCCTATCTGTGAACTGTGAAGGCAAAAATAGTCACATAGTCATTGTGATTGAAACAGTTTTATTGTTTGTCTGCTTCTTAATGAAATCTCGTTGCTTCTGGTTAGTTAAAAAAATGTTTGACTTGTAAAGTTAAAAAAGTACTTATTTGTTTATGATTACTGATTAGTGTAAAAAAATGTTGGAAAACGCTTAATTGTTTGACTTCTAGAAGCTTCGATCGGTGCCCATTTCACTTAGGTGGTAAAATAATTAGTAATAAAAAATTTATTTTAAAATTTTAAATTTGTGTATTGTAAAATAAAATTAAAGTATAATTATGGGAACTTGCAAAAGTTAGTAAATTCTCTTTATTATAATAAAATTTATAATATTTATTAAAATATATTTTAAAAAATATTGAACTGCTCCTCTATGTCCTCTTAAAACACAACTTTCAGCTCCAAAAAAAATAAATAAAACACAACTTTCAAATGGAGATGGACCTCTTCATAGGAAAAATGAAAAATAGTGGCTTGCAAAACTTAAAGAAACATGCACTTAATTAAACAATTACCATTAAAAAATTTATTACTAAAAAAAGGAGGTAAACATTTGGTTGGGTTAAGCTAAAAAAGTAAAAAAGCAATTAAAAAAAAAAAAGAAGAACGAAAGCAATTACTTTCACTATAGATGTGAGAAATCTTCAACCCATACCAAATTCAAGATAGACTTCTTGCACTCCAAGTTTGCTAATATTTGAGGACAGAAATGTGTCTCTATACAACGTCAGCCTGTCCAAATCACAAGCTCAAAGAAATGCCTCTCAATGAGACTCAAAGAAAATGTTACACTAATTTTGCTTAATCTCTATAATAGATTAGAAGGAAACGCGTCCAAATGACAATATGGAATAAATGCGTATCAATGAGACTCAAAGATAATATAAGACTAGTTTTTTTTTTTTTTTTTAATCTCTCTAATGGGTTCGAAGGAAACGATAGAAATATGACATCAAACTTTGTCCCTTGTGCTTACTATGATGATCAATCACTCGTTGCTTAGTTTAATTTAAATTCTTACCTACTTTAATTACTTAAATTATATCTAAATGACAAATAATGAGAATAGCTTGACCTTTTCTTTACCTATAACAAACTAAATTAGTCATTAATTTAAAAATATTATCATTTGAGCAAATTACACTAATCGTCATTGAAATTTGTAAAACTTACAATAAAAAAAATTATGTAGTTTATATATTATATTAACTCCTTGATAATATTATTTCATGGTCTTGCACAAAAATTTGTAAAGAGAGTATGTATAAGAATATGAAAAAAAAAATTAAGTAAAAGATATATTTATCTGATAAGAATTTATAAAATTAAATATTATTATTGTCAACAAAGGAAAAACTGAATGATTTTTTGTAGTGTATATATATATATATAAATTAATTTTAATTCACTATCAGTGTAAATTTTTTTTTATACTATCATTTAATCATATCTTGCTAAATCATTAAAAGAATTTGACTATTATAACAATTACTTATGAGACCAAACTCTTTTAATAATGTGTCAATATATCATTGGATGATAGTGTATAAAATTTTACGTATAGTGGATTAAATTTAAACTAATATATATATATATATATATATATTTCTCCCTCCTTTAAGGTATAAGTAATGGAGAAAATCTCTCATAAATACTATACAATACGAAACACATATTAAATACATATATAAAAGGAAATATCCCACACTATGACACAATAGTCTGTTTAACATCACCCCTGAAACTGTGTGGAAAACACTTGAGTTTGGTAGTGCAGTAAATTGTCCAGGTGAGTGCAAAAGTGAAGATGTCTGCAATTTGATCTGTTAAGGATGTAGAGATAAGGACAACATATTATTTTTAAGATGAGTGCGAACAAAGGGACAATAAGTTTCAATGTGCTTGCCGGTTCTAAAAAACATCATTGTGCGCGATCTGAATAACATTATGATCGATTGTCACAAAATAAAGTGGTACGTAGCATCATTCTAAAGAATAAGAAAATTAGAGAGTAACCAGCTAGCGCACAAGAGTTCAAATGTTAGATCAACAGAGCGAGATACTTTCCTTCAATACTACAACGAGATACAACAGTTCGTTTCTTGCTTTGCCAAGAAATAAGAGAATCACCCTAAATGAAGAAATAACCAGTGTGGACCAACTATTAGTAAGATAATAACCAGCGCAATATGCATTAGGATAGGCTTGCAGAGTCAAAGAAGAATAGATGCTGAAATGTAGTCCTGAAAAGATAGTACCATGAACATATCCTATCGTGCGAATAATTGCAGAGAAGTGTGTTTAGTAAGGAGAGCTGTAATTTAGTTTAGCTTATCATTTACAATATAAATAATGAGAAAAAAATAAAATAAAATAAAAAGTGACGGGGAAAAAAGGACAGAATATAGATTAACATTGTATTTTGCGTGTCTATATATTGTTTCTAGCATGCTTCCAAAATAGACATTTTAAGTTTCTTTAAGTAATATACCTTTTGTTTAATTACTCGACATTGCGCTTAGAGCCATAGGGCCACGATTTAGAATAAGCTTAATCATAGATTGACCTTAATATTCAATTAGATTTTCTTTATTAATTTAGAAGAAATAGATACCCATATATCTTAATCTTAGATTTTTTTTGTCCTTTTCTGAAAAATATTATACTTTAATAGGCATATGATGCAATAGCCCATTAAGGATTGAAACTTGACAATCTCCATCGCTGTAACTGTATATTTTATATGCAAAGAAAGTTTGATGAAGAAAACTGTTTCAAGGATGCTTTTGAAGCTTGCATGTGCACCGTATGAAAATGTCTATATAAATGCATCCAAATCTGAACATATACAAGTTGTCGTTTTCGTATCATAGAGTTTGTTTAAAATAATAATATTAGAAGATTGTTCTGGATCAGAGAAGTATTGCAGGTTTCACTGTGTCCATGTTAAGCCTTGTCATTTTTCTGGGCGGTGTAACCCTACTCAATTATTGGAGACTTCGAGTAAAAAAAGTTTATAGTACTTTTTGAGTGGAGTCTCCGTCTAATTAGAGGAAATTTTAATTATTGCTGTTTGAATCATCGGTAAAAGACAAGATATGAAGAGAAAGAAATTTTTCTCAGGAAAACATCTTAAATTTTATTTATCTTCATATTAAGAAAATAAAAATAACCTTTCATAGTGTTCCATTTGATCTTGTCCCTATATATGCTTCTAGTAACTATGGTATTGAAAACTCTAATTTTTTTTCTGGAACAAACTGAGAAAAGGAATGAAAAATACAAGAAATAAAAAAGAAAAACTAGTCGAGGTATGTGTAACTAGATCAACTTAATTTATTCTCCCAATCTGTCCAAACAAAATAATATTACCTTTATTCTCTTTCTTATTTTCATCTTCAACTTTTATCTCTCTCACCCTTCCCAAACACATTCTCTTGCTTAGAATAATACTATTTACATGTATTTTATACTTATAATTTGAGTGCAACTGTCCATTAAGGATTAAGGACTGATAATTAGGATGCATTATTTTCCTACCCCCTTCTCCCCCCTCCACTCTCATCCATGAAGTTTTGAACAATATCATCCCACCCCAAAAACAAAGAGCACAACGGTATAAAGTTATAAATGGTTTGTTTGAGTTTAATTGCAAAAATGAATAAGAGTACCTAACTTGAATGCGAGCCACCTACAAGATTGTCCGAAAGTTGAAAAATAGAAGTTAAGCATTTTTTTTTTGGGGGGGGTACTTTGAGTGAGGTGCCAAGACCCCATACAACGAAGAAACAGCGTCCCAAAAAAGTGAAAAACAAACACATGCAGCATCATCTCTAACTCTAAACAAACACCTACACTGTAGGCATACTGCATATGATCTATAGGTTGTTTTTAACTGCCACTGCGGGTTTATCAATGCATAGCTTCTTTATAGGTTTACTGCTTATCCTCATCATACAAAAGGGTATTCACAAGCTTTTGCCTTTTTAGATAAGGTCAAGAGAAAAGTTTAATCCTGCAGGTGGTTGAACGAAACAGGCACCCACCTCTCTCATTAAAGCCTTGGACATGAAAGCGAAACATTTTGTCCAAGGGGGAACTTATTGGAGGACTTAGAGAGACAAGAAGACAAGAAGAAACAACTCAGACAAACCCAACATAGTGCATAGCACTATAAGGGTCCCCTCATGACAAGCATACGCTCCTGCCATCTCATAAAATCAATCTTTTTCATTTTCCTTTTCTTTGGGTTGAAAAGAGATATCAAATTGAAACAACCAGCAAATGATGAGCCAGAACAACTTCGTTGCAGCCTTTCAGCAGCACATTCATACATCGGGACCATGAATCAGTTAGTGGCAGATGGGTATCAGATTGTGCTAGCTGAAGTGTTGCTCCCCCATTGCTGCATTAATTGAAGGGTACAAATATTGGTAAACATGTAGAAACAGAGCTGTATGGGGAACCCACCTACAAGCACCACCTGTATTTCCGAAAGTACCCCACCAATGCAACAATTGCAGGCATGCAAATAGAGACTCCATATATTCAGGTTCTCCATAAACCAAGTGCAGAAAAAAAAAAAAGATACTTTTTTTAATTATTGCACATGAAATGATACAATAATACACAACACGAAATACCTTTACTTTGCTATTTCTGTATACTTGAACCGGTGCAATGCCAAAAGTATGCTCTATCAGAATTTAGAATCCACTCTACTGGTCCCTACCAACTATGCTGCCATTGAATTCTATCTTGGGTCCTAAGGGACTATAACAACGGTTGTCTCGTGTGTCTCACTCACCCATCCATTTACCACCATTTCCTCAAAGGCGTGACGAAGTGCATTCAAAACAGTGTCTTCAGATATGCATTTAGTACGCTAAAGGTCCTGCAGTGATAATCCTTTTGCCTCAACCATACAGGTTAAGTCATGTTGCAATAAACTAAATCCTCATCTGATTTCTGGCTGTAACATTGGGAAGAAGGCCCAACTGTTGCCTGATCTACCTTCCTTCCCAACAACCTTCTTGTTAACCCACCATTCAGAGCCATTGGCAGGATTACCAGAATCACCCCCTTTTCTGTTGTCAAAATTGAATTCTTTAGAGGAATTAACAGTGTGATGATTCTGACAGCACTGCTCTCCTTCTCCGGGAGGATTGTGAAGCTTATCATTTGAAGTTTTCCCTGAACACACATCACAACAACTGTTGGTGTCTTTTTGTATCCTTTCTTTGTCAATAAGGTCTTTGGCCAGTATACCCTGCGAAGACCTTGACATGTTTCGAAGCAATGCCCCTGATTTATTTGCAAGACATCGTGCAACATCTTCCCCAGTTAATTCAAATGAAACCCTGTGATCGACTAAAGTTGCATTATTTTGACATCCATTCTCTGAGTTTGCAAGAGATGCTACCTCAGAATTCTGTTTTTGCACATAGATGCTGTCTTGAGTGGTTGGCCCAGCACTATCAGGTGTCATAGAGCCAGAACCCAACCTTGAATCCTGCCCCAGACCATCAGGGGTCACACACCCAGAACCTAGTCGTGAAGCTAGCCCAACACCATCAGGTGTCACAGATCCCGAACCTAGTCTTGAACCTTGCCCTGCACCATCTGGGGTCAAGGATCCAGATCCAAGCCTTGAATTCCATTTTCTAGTGGAGAAGTGTTCAAAGCCCAAGATCTTTGGTGCTTCCCCTTTGCGGAATTCAAGAGTTGGGCGTCTATCAGGGAAAGGGGTAGAGGTGCCAGAAGTTGAAATGGCTGATCCAGGTGATATGAGTTGGGCACCTGGGCTTCCAGGATATTGTTGATAAGGCTGAAATTCATAATTGTATAATGCAAATTTCTGTGTCCCATTATTTTTACGAGCCCGGTCCAGTGAAGATGCCAACAATTGAGCAAATGGAACATCAGGGGATGATGGTGTTGTCAGCTGCACAGATTCAGGTGGGGGAGTAAAAGGTGCAGTTGATGGTTCAGTTGTGAAGTTGGAAAATACAGGTGGTGAAACTAACTGGGTCTCATAGGCATAAGGACCTATGGCAAAAATGGATGCAGGTCCACCAGAAGTGTAAGCATTGACAGAGAGAGAAGTGAGGGAGAGTAATCCAGCCGGTGAATGAGTAGCAGATGGAGGATCAGATTGGAGAAAAGATGCAGGAGAAGAGGGAGGGGCAATGAATGGTATTACAATGGCAGTTGAAGGATTTGGTGCGGGCCGTGCGGCAGTAGAAGCTGAGCCTGTTGGTGCAACAGGTTCAGGAACAAGGACAGCATGGCCAATCCGCTTGCTGCTTTTATGAGATCCAAAACACCAATATAGGCTCCAGCAGCTTCCCCAGCGTTTTTTCTGCAGTTGATGAAGAAACAATTCTAAATCAGAAGTTGGAACAGAATCAAAACATGACTCATCTGCATTCTAAATTTTTACAGAGAAAGAAAAACTCTAAAATATACTTTTTTTCCCTTAAATATTATTTTGCCCCCAAAATTGTTTTAGTTTCCCTTTCATCCTTAAACTTCCAATTTTGATACTTATTTCATTCCAAGTTAAATATCCTCACATGAGTGACATGTGAAGGCCATGTATCGAGAATCAGATGAAAACAGTCAGGTTGCTTATTCTACCAAAATAGTGCAGAATTCCTCTAAATTAAGCATCAAATGTTTTGATCTATTACTCTATTATTTTGGTAATTTTATTACACGTTATCTAATGCTCAATTTTAAGTAATACTGGCCCAATATTTCAGGAAAAAAGAGTAGTTTAGCCAAAAGGAAAGATATTACACAGATATGGAATATTCATTAGAATTTTAGCGTCCAGAGTAAGCACATGTAATTTTGTGATAGCTAATCAACATACATGTACACTGACTTAGTCTAAAACTTCTCTTGTACTTCTGGAATTTCCTATTGTGACTAACGGGAAAGGGGTGTCACTAAAGTTTAGATTCATCAGCCTACTCTTTGTAAAGGAAAGCATAAGAATTCTGTTTCCTATGCCTGTCAATTGTGATATATTAGCTAATTACATCAAAGGTATGAAAAATATATACCAGCGTTTAAGTCAGTAAACAAAGGATCAATAAGCATCTCAAATCCAAATGTATGCACTACTTTTTTGACAGTCTATGGAGGAACAACATCAGTAGACATAAGTGAAAAGAAAATGAATAGCACCAAGAAAAGCATGGCTTGAAGCCTTGAACAGAAAAGAACCATCCCCGTATCAGCCAAAGGCCATAGTGCAATCTATTTTCAAACTCATTCCATTCTGCAATGATGAACAATGTGAATTAAACTCCATTGTCAGCAGGACTAGGAAGTTTTACGGTGCCAATTTCAGACACTGACCCAATTCTCCTACCCTTACTAAATGATATGTTTTCCAAATGTAAATTCAGACACTGAACAGAGCATATTCAAAGCGTATCAAAGGTCTGCAACATGGATAGATTGCAGTTTGTTGGATTGGGGGGCAGAGGAGGATATAAGAAAGGTCAGTCCCTGGTGATTACTAATCACCAGTGTTAATTCGCAATAGAACTATGTCAGGAATCAGGACACAATCCTCTAAATTAAATCCAAAATCGTCATCAAGGGCAAGAAAAGAAAGTCTATGGAAGCATCATATCAAGTTGTTAACTCAAAATTTTCTCCCAAAGGATCGTTTCTTACTCTAACTATGTACTCTCAAGACAAGAGGATATGACTTGAATTGCAGCACACCCACATGCTGATTAACAAGTCCAAGCGTCAAATCCCCCAGTTCAAGTAGCAAGAGAGAGAAAGCGTAGAAGTTATACCATGTACTAATATCAACCACAGTACACAGAGTGCAGAAAACATGAAAAAAAAATTCAGGGTCGCTTACAATCCTAGTATTTGATTATGCAATATAGGAACAGAACAGAAACAGAAACAGAGTTACAATTACTTAAGATACATGTGCCCAACTAGAATGAAGTCCTCCTCGTACTTATTCAGCAACTCAGATGCTAAACGATCAGCTTCAAAGTGAAATCATCAAAACTACCAGATTCATAATTAGATTAGCCAAAAAAAAAAGGGCACATCCAAGATCCAAACTCCAATTTCCCTTCTTTTCCCACTTTTTAACACCCACAAAGGATTGAAGGAACAGTAATAAACGTTAAAAAAACCATAAAAGGAAAAAAAAAAACCGAAAAGTGATTAAAAATTTCAACGCACAAAGACTAAGACCCTCATCACTATGAAAAGTTAAAAAAAGAAAAAAGGAAACACAAAACACAAAACCCAAGATCCCATGTTCTCTCCTTCTCACGCTGTTACTTTGTCACCAAACAGAACATCGAAAACCGAAACGAACCCAAGCAACAGGCACAGACACAGACACAGACACAGACAACATGAATATTTGCACAGACACAGACAACATGAATATTAAGAGAGAGAGAGAGAGAGAGAGGGACCGGCACGGTGGTGGGTTGGACTCTGGATTCGGCGGTGACGATGGCGGTGGCTGCGGCGTTCACGGTGTCGACACTGTTGTTGTTGACGCTGCCCATGCCGGATTCGGACGCAGGAAGCGGCGGCTGCGGCGGAGAATGGTGTTTTCCGGTCACCGGAGGTTGAGTTGCGACGTCGGAGTGTTAATTTTCCGGCGAGATGCAATCATGAAGTTAGAATTCGATCTGAGAGAAAGAAAGAGAATAGAAAGTGTGGGGTATCTCTCTCTCTGTGATCTCTCTATACATGGAATGGAGTATTAAATTATATATATGTCTTATAGTTATAGTCATAGACTTATAGCTCTCTCTCTCTCTCTGTTATGTGTCAATGTGTGTCTTGGTTCACTTCCCCTGCAGTGTATATCCTCCAGTTACCTCCATTTTTGCGTCAAACTATTGCCACGTCATCTGACATGATATTGGGACCCACTTTATCGTTGTTATTCAATAATTATTGTATTTAATGATTATTTCAGCTATTAGTTTTTTATGGTTGAAAAAAATGTTTTTTTTTATTGTTTTGATATGTTCAAATAAGTTTGTAAAAATGTTTGATTTTAATTAGATTAAATATTTATTTTAATTTTTTAAAGATATATGATATTATATTAATTTTTTATTTATTAGTAATGTTAGCTTAATTTTTTAATAATAATTAATATTAATAATTTTGTCTTATAAAAATTAATTTAATATTATTTTAAAGATTAATTTATTAATAAAAATATAATATTTAAAAATTAATTTGATATCGTATATTTTTTTTAATTAATTAAATATATTTATAAATATAAAAATAATATAATATTACTTAACAAAATAAATGTTTACTCTATTGTGATTATTACTTGGTAAATATAAATTTTATATATGAATTATAAATTGAGACTGTAGTAATTTTTTTTTTCAATATCATTGCGGTTATTGTTGTTGTTGTGAATAATATCATTATTTATTAAGGTGAGATATCCATGCGCGTGACTAATTATCTTCATGTCATGTCTTTGAAAAGATAGCTTTAATTAAAAGCAACTATATGTAGATAACCATATAGATTTTAATGGCTTATCTTTTTTTTTTTTTGAAGTATGAAAGAAATGAGATGAAAATATTGCAAGGAAAAAGAAAAAATTAAGAGCCTGTTTGATTGTTTGTTTTTATTTTTAATTAGATATATTGTTATTATAATTATAAAAAAGTTACTTAATTTTAATTTTTTTTTTATTTTTAAAATTTTTTATGAAAATAATAATAAAAACAAACTAAAAATAAAAATAATAAACAAATCAAAAGCGTTTTAATATGTTTTATGATTTTAGATTTTTTTAAAGAATATGGTGTACTTTTAAAAAGTAAAGTTCATAGTTGATAATTATTAATAAAAACAATTAATTATTTAACTTTTTCATAAATATAAACACTTTGATAATAAATTATGAATATGTAAAATTCTACTTTTTAAAAAAATTTCAGTAACAATATCGTCTTGCAATCTTTCATTTTAAAATATCTAAATCAATTTTTTTTATCCATCATACATTTTCTTTTTAAAAATTGATTCCTCAAGTTACAAGTTTTTTTTATTAAATTTTTGTTTGTTTTAATTTGAATTCGGTCTATCATGATGGAGACACTCGGATTGATGAAGCAAATTCTTCTTAAAAAATGACTAGAATAAAATAATATATAGATTTAGTTGGAAATAACAAAAGCATAAGAGTCAAACTGGAAAACAAAATTGTATCTTTCAAAAACAAAATTTTCTTCATAAGTCACAAGACAATGCGTTAATTTTAGTGAATTTAAATAAATTTATTTAATTTTCTCAAGGTATAAGTGAATTTTTCTAAAAAATTCACTTGAAATTTGTGATAACAACACTACTAACACAATTGAAAAGAGAATTTAAAAAATGAGTGTTTAAATATATATATTATAAAGATTGATAACTACAGAAAAATTCCTCTTTTTTCATTTTAAGCCACTTGCAGTTTACATCTTCACGTGGTTTCGATATTATATTAAGTAAATTAAATTAGATCTTAGTTGTCAGTTGCAAGTGGAAGTTGAAATGAAATGCGATTTAACAAAAAGGTTGCTGTACTAGATATTAATAATTATATGTTTCATGCAACAAAGATTTCTTAATAATCAAGATCTATCAAAGTTAAGGATAAAATAATGATGACAGCGCAGCTTGTTAATGTTGTTTTGAATTGACACAATTGCCCCCTTCCATCGACTCGAAATTACCCTTTGTGCCACGCAGTTAAAAAAGGTGTGAAATGATGCTGTGGCCATTTATGTTGGTGTGAGATACTCGTGATTCGTTGGATCGGTTTGCTGTTGTTGTTTAATGTTGCTTTTTTCTGAGCGTTCACGTGACTCTCGTGACGGTAATTGTGTGGCCAGGACCACCTGATACTGGTAGAATTCTTGATTAGGCAAATCATGACCGTACAATGAGTAGACTTGTCTGATCAATTGACCACACCTCAGTCGTTGATCTAATAATGACTGCCGCACTTAGAAATTATCTGAGAAAACTTTTACAACTAATTAGTGTGTGTTTATATTAATTGTAAAAAAAAAAATATGTGAAATATTAATTATGTGTGTAATTAATTTTTAAGAAAATTAATTATGAGAAAAATATTTTATGTTTAGATATATTAATTCATAATCGATTTTATAATAAAGAATTTTGTATAGATTATATAAAAAAATCACTTTTATGTATTAAATTACTAAATAATGTATGAAATGATCGAAAAAGTTATTTAATTAAGGATAAATAAGTATTTTTCTCTCAAAACTTTTAAAATAATTTGAAATCAAATAATTAAAAACTTAAAATAATAATTTTTTTTAAAAAATTAAATTATGAAAAAATAATCTTAATTTATAATTAATTTTACACACTTTAAATAAATAAAATAAATTTAAAATAAAATAATTTTTTATTAAAAAAATTAATTATTCTATAAATTTAAACAAATCCAAACATACTCTTAATGTCCGTATGTCATCACTTTGATGAATAGAGATACTTGAATAAAGATAAATTTTAGAATGATTAACAAAATCTTAATATGGTTACGAAAAATGTTAGATAGACTTAAATTTATACGCAAAAGTGCTATTACTGTACATATTAGAGAACAATTTATTTATTTATTTTTTGGTTCGCATTTAGAGAACAATTTAATTGCGTGCATCTATGAAACCGTAATGTTTTAAAAATCCAACTGATCATTAAATCAATGAAATGAAAATTTTAAAATTTTAAGGTCCAATCGAAGTTGAATCTAACTTTTATACATACATATATATTATATAAATATATTATAATATGTAAAATACATATATGAAGTTTATAAATAAAATTATTGAGAAAAACATTAAAATATATCTCTAACATGAATAAATTAATTTATCAAATACAATAAGTATTAAATTAAAAAATATTATAGTAGCATTTTTTTTTAACCTATACTAGTTCCACATTGAATAAGAAAAAAAGAGTAATAAAGCTTCTCATTCTATACTAGTCCTACATTAAATAAATAAATAAATAAGAAATAAAACTTCTTATAAATTAGAGTCAAACTAATATTGCATTATATACTCCTATTTGTCATATATCGCACAAGTTGGTTTGATTAAAATATTAAATTACTTCAACCAATCAAACTGGTAGATTTGTGAACTAATATTTCAGTTTTTACATTGATTTTTAAAAATGTAATCTTGGGGGTAAGATCTAAGTCATCAAGGGACATATTCCAATCTGACGGACCAGTTTGGTTTAATTTTAAAAAGCATGAAAGAATCAAAATCTAAACTTCATTCATGATTGCCTTTTTTTCCTCGGCAATGCTTTTGTGAAAGAAATAATTTTAGGTAAACAATGTTTAGCATTTTATATTTTCTTACATATATCAACTATTAAATAAAGTAAGTAGGCATACTCTACACGCCTAAGAACGTGTCCTTGTAAAAGCAAGCTACTACTACCAACATGCCCATTTGTCACGATAATTTTTACGAGTGGGATCTAACATTTTAATTGCCAAGTCACATTTTTTTCTTGGGTGAACTTGCTTCTTTTACATGTATTTTAATAAGTAAAATATACTCCCTTATAATATATAATATTTTTAACTTACTTTTTAAATTTTTTTTTGTTATTAAATCCCTCCAGAGTATGATTTTAAATGAAAATTAACATTTTCAGTTAAATCAAATGATGATGACATGTGCATAGCACATAACCTGGTATTATATGATTGGATAAAATACATATTACTCTTTTGTAGTATATAGTATTCTCAATTTACTTCCTCAAATTATTTTTTTTTGTCACTAAACCCCCCTAAAGTATGGTTTTAAATGACATTACCGTTTAATTTAACTGAAAATATTAGTTTTCATTTACAATCATACTTTAGGATAGTTTAGTGACAAAAAAATAGTTTAAGAAAGTAAGTTAAGAATGTCATATATTACAGGGGAGTAATGTGTATTTTACCTTATTTTAATTAGGCTCAACAGGTGGGCTTATTTAGCCTGTTAATTTTTTTAGAATACTTTAATTTTGATTCACTGTTAGTATAAATTTTCTTTACACTATTATTCAATTATATATTGCTATATCACTAAAGAAATTTGACTATTATAGCAACGACTTAGGAAGTCAAACTCTTTAATGATGTGTTAAAACATGATTAAATAATAATATAAAATAACTTTACAATATTAATATATCAAAATTAAATCCTTTCTAAAATAGACCTAATTTCTTCAATTACATCGTTTTGTCAGACTCAACAAAACAACGAGGCCCTAATGGGCAGCTTGTACATGTCAGTAAGTGTATTATATTATAATTTGTTAGATTTATATCGTATCCTCCAATGTTAAATATTTATATAATTTTACATCCAAATTCATTCAACATTTACTTAATGGTTAATGATATTACCAATTGGATATAGATAACAAACTTTTGACAATACCATCCATTTTCCTACAATTTGTAAATTTTGTATTCATAAAAGTACAAATATTAAGTCATTAATATGCACAATAATAAAAGATATACATCATATTTAGTATATAAGAAATTACACAAATATGTCTCCTTTTAAGATTATGGTGGATTAATTTTCGCTTGGATGCCGGATTAGTTATAACCACAAGATGTTTTTAATAAAAGTTAAACTCTTATATTACAAGTAAAATATGCTTATATAAAGCTTAATTTATCAATTGAATTATAACTTGTGGTTAGATATGTTTTGAAATATTGCTTTATAGGTTTTCTCTCCTGATTAGATGGAAATACATACATATATATATATATATATATATATATATATATATATCAATGTGTGCATAAAATGAGGAGTTAGAGAAAGAATGGAGTGAGAGAGAAAAGTAGTCAAATTTTGAGTGAAAAAAAATGAGATAAGTGAAGAGAGAAGATAATGTAGTTGTTAAATGATTAGTATGTTGTCATAGAACGAAATAATTTATGTATTTATAACAATTTTTGTGAATTTTAAATATAATTTAATTAAAATACTAATAAAATTATAACATATCATTAATTATGAGGTTTAGCTTAGTTAACAAATTAAATTTTATATAAACGGACTATATAGACGAACTTTACTTATAGTGTATGATTCAAATCACATCAAAAGCACATTGTGACTAGGAAAAACTAATGTTTGAACGGAGATTAGTCTTTATGTGTGGGAACACCTTGTAGTCTTATTAAAAATTTATAATATATCATCAACCTAATTTAAATTAATATATGATAAGTACATATAAATAAATTATTTAAATTATAATTATTAAGATACAAATTTTAATTAGAAAACATTAAAGATACAAATAAAAATTTGAATTTGAATCCACTAAGGTATAGGCTGTATTTTAGAGAGTAAAATTCATACTTATAATATTTGATGAAAAAATCAAAAGTTTAAGATTTTATGAAATACTAATACATGCATAACAGATCATGAATATGTAATAATTTACTCTTTTAATTTTTTCATTAATAATTATTATTTCACACTTTACTCTTTAAATTACAGTCTCACTTTATAAAATTCAAAATTTAAAATTTTTACTATGATAATTAATACTTTTCTTGATGTGGTACACATAATTTTCTTCCTACCAATAAGAACTGTGACACTTGTCATCTTTTAGTTGATTGAGACTCCTAAAATTATGAATTTAAATTTATTTGATCAGTTATTATTTTAAGACTTTCACATTATCAATAAAAAAAATATATTATGATTTATTAATAGTGTAAAACTATTTACACAATTATTGAATTAAATTCAAATATATAGCATATATATATATATATATTTATGTCTCTATTTTTAATTTTATTTAGTAAATATATGAATAAAATAAGTATTCATTTTTAGGTTTTATAGAAACAATAAAGATGAAAAAAAATTATTTTAATAGTGACTTAAGATTCATTCTTACATATAAAATTAGTTCAATAATTAAAATCAGAATCAAGTGGCCAAAATAGATCCCTTAAGTACCACAAAATTCCCAATAATTATAGTGATCTTGGCTTGTTTCCTCCCCCCCCCCCCCCTTTCCCAAACAGTAAAAATAGCGTAGAGAAGGTCCTTCGTATTATTTTCTTGGGAGCCGACTTCATGGGGAAACTTGTGCACGTGTGCGGATGCACTTGCATTTTGGTGACATAAGTGAATGGGTTTTCGTGCTGATCCCTCGTGTGTGAGAGAGATAGTGACAGTCCCCTAAAGCATCCCTCAATTTTAAACTTGCACGGTTGGTTCACTTCACTCATTCTTCATTATCCTTTCCACACTGATATTGATATTCCAACACCCCTTTTTCTTTGGCCCTCTCAAACGTTCCCTAAAAGCAACTTTTATTAACTTAACACCACTTTTTAACCTTGTTTGCAACATCAAAAGGTTGTAGACTATAATTGAACTTACAAATTATTCATATATGTGGGGCTTAACCCAAAGTTATATTAGGTAACCATTAATAAACGAGAATTACTCTAGCAGTTCTATTCTCTTAGGATAATTAATTTCAAAGATAACTAATAAAAAATATTTAACCTTAAAGGATATAAAATTTTTAAATTATTATAAATGATCATTTAAAACTTATTTAGAGAGGAAGATCATTAGATTTTATTTAATTGATAAAAATACCTTTATGAAATTTGTGAATGATTATTGTTTGTTATTGAGTGATTAATTATTCTTACAGAGTAACTAATAATTATAAATAAATTTCTAATTATAAAGATACAAGAAGCTTGGAAGAAACTCACAAATGACTATTACTTGTTAATGAGTGACTAATTGTTCCAATAAAGTAACTAACAATAATAAATAAAGTTCTAAATGTAAAAATATAAGAAATTTGAAAGAAATTTCCAAATGATTATTGCTTGTCATTGAGTGGCTAATTATTTTCACAGAGTGATTAACAGTTATAAATAAAGTTTTAATTGTAAAGAAACAAGAAGTTTGGAAGAAATTTACGAAAGACTATTATTTGTTAATGAGTGGCTAATTTTTTCATAGAGTAGTTAACAATGATAAATAAAATTCTAAATGTAAAGATATAAGAAATTTAAAAGAAATTAGCAAATGATTATTGTGTGTTATTAAGCGGCTAATTGTTACAAGAGAGTGAGTAACAATTATAAATAAAATTTTAAATGTAAAAATACAAGAAGTATAAAAGAAAATTGTGAATAACTATTACTTATTAATAAGTGACTAATTATCTTAATGAGTAGCTAACAATTATAAATAAAATTCTAAATATAAAGATACATGAAGTTTAAAAGAAATTTATGAATAATTATTACTTATTATTAAGTGATTAATTATTCTCATAAAATATATAACAATTGAAAATAAAGTTCTAAATGTAAAACATAACGAGTTGTGCTGGGTGCATGGTTGTTATTGAGTGAATTTGAACTATGAGAAGATGATTTTTGCAATGGAGATAAAAAAGACAAAGAAACTTGAAAATAAAAGAAAATAGGGCAAAAGAAACCTAATGGACAAAAAGAAGAATTTTTTTATTAAGAGTATTTTTGTACATCAAGTAAATTTTATTAATCTTTTTACGTAATTCTTTTTAATAATTTTTTTATCTCTTAATATTAAATATTTTTTTATAGTTCTTTTTAAATTAATTATTCTTATATTTTTTTAGATTTAAATAACTAGATATTAATGAATTTTTAAATATTTATTAATTATTAGTTATATTTTATAAATTCTAAATATTTATTATAAAACTCAACGATGAAAAAAATAAATTAAGTATCATAACAACTTGTCTAACCAAATAAAAAAGATATTAAAAAAAAAAACGAAAGTGTTCTTTTCACATCAAAGTTAGTGTATTTTTTTTACTCTTTAAAACTACTTTATCTATGAATCATAAGAGCAGTTTTTTGCACACCAATTGATGTGAAGAAAATTAAGCGGTAACAATTTTTTTATTCCCCTCTTTTATCCATCAGACTATCATGGACTAATGATCTAAAATCACATTCCCTTTTCTCCATCAAAAGTTACTTTCCAAACCTTTTAAACATTTTTTTTCGCATTCCTATTAATAACTTTCTATCCTTACAAATCTTTTTTCACCTCAAGATGGGCCATTACAAGTTCTAAATTATTTGTTTGACTTTATAGATTCCCTTTTCAAATGATATGAATCGAAGGAAAGAAAAAGAAAAGAAAAAGACTATCTTTATTCACGTAGCTAATTCATTGATTGGTGGGTCCATTAGGAGGTGGAACTACGCGATATTTGACAAGATGACCCTCATATGGGATGGCTTTGTGTGGTTATGGTCCTACCAGTCAAAAGCTAAGCCAGCATACCACATGTTCCAATTTAACAAGTAGGTGGTGGTTCATCTACACATTTTAATATTCCAAAGAAAAAACATTTGGCCATGGAGATGTGCTTCAAGAAAGATTCTCCTTTATGTAGGCTCTTTTTGCTGTCCTTTAAGGATAAAATGTACCACTCATATTAGCTTGAAAACAGCTTATCTTCAAAGCTATATCAACAAGCCTTTTTAATGAAGGGTCCAAAACTAGTTAGTGGTATCTGGCAATTCTGTCACAAAAATGTTGACAGATTTTTTTCTTGTTTTTTCTTTTTTAATTATGTGATGCTCTTAGATCCAACAAGTTGAATTCATAGAAAACAATATCATACGCATATAAATAAATAAATAAATAAAATTAATGATAATAATACATTGTGTCTATAGTTATGAATATATCAATTTAATTTATTTAATTAAAATTTGAAACTTCAATTTCGTACATATCAGAATATTGCTTCTTTAAAATTCTATATTGTTTCTCACGATTATTCCTATTTGTTCTTATATTAACTTCATTTCTCATTATTTAGAATATCCACAAGACATTTGGTACTCAAGTTTCATAGAGATAATAGAAAATAAAAACTATTATTTTAAATTATAAATATGCTTAATTGGGTGGACTTTTGCATTATAAATATATGTTTGGGTGATTTATAAAATGTTTTTTTTTTAAATTTCAAACTTTAAAGCAAAAGAAATCTAATTATATATTTTCATATGAGTGTGTGTATGTATACAAATTTGTTTTTAATATAATTATAGTGCATTTCTATTAGACTGTAGGTCTAATTGGTTGAATCATTCTATCTTTGATGTGCGTATGTATGTATGTATGTATAAAGTCAGTACTGAGGATGGTTAAAAAACACGAGAGTATATGATATATAAGAAAATTGAGAAATATAGAGAAATTTATTGATTTAAAACAAAATATGTTTGTATCCGATTTTCAGCTTCATGAATTAGCTGAGTGCGCCAAAGCTGGTCACACTTTGATTCCCTGTCTTTGACTTGGAGTGAAATCGCATCCAAAGAGTTCTTGACAACAACCAGCAGATTTAACGTATGCTTGAAAAATAATTGACAGTTGAATCCAGATAAGACTCTGGTTGTTGTGATTAGAATGAATAATTGCGCGAAACATACAATGAACAAAATGAAAAAGATCAACTTAAAAGAAAGCAAAAGAAAAAAAAAATCAGTTGGCCTATAAGCCACAACTGAAATAAAGCAAGCACATAAGTGCTAAAAGGGACATTTTGGTCGATGTATAGCAATGCAAGTTTGGTTACTTGAAATGGCATTTGATTTGAGAGGTTCTTTCTGGATTTGTTGTTTTCTAAAACTTGGTTGATTGGGGGGAATAACGGTCCTCATTTCTCTATTGTTTCCCATATCATGATAACAACTACATAAAAGAAATTCTTCACAAAATATTTTCTACTTTATTGAATTTTTTTTTCATGGTCTGGCTAGTTTTTTTTTTTTTTTCGGTTTGATCATGTAATGATCTTGAATATATCTTTGTTTTCCGGGTCTTGCATTACTTTTGGTTTAGAAGTTTGGACTATAATGGCAAGTATGCTGGGCTTTCAAAGCTAACTTGCAAATCCAATCCACAGCAAAATAAAAAACACAACGTAAAAAGAATAAAGGGCCGAAGACCCAAATTCTGATACATTTACTATCCGTGTTTGATTTCGATTCTTTGTTTGTGCGCCCATGAATCAACGACCAAACCCGTGTCTGGAAAAAGGTAACTGTCTTCAAGAAAAAATTGTTAGGCAGCAGTGGCTATTATAAATACTTAATTCAGTAAGATTTACTTATATTTTTAAGAGTACCATGTAAAATGTTAAATTTAGTGCGTTCTCATGTCTTCAATCAAATGATACCAACCTTAGCAAAGGCTGCAATGTCTACTTCCACAGTGTTATGCTCATCATCCACCAGCCAGCTCAAAACTGTCGATATGTGCAGAGCATCCTCTTCTATAATTTCACAGCCTAAAGTCTACCATTTTCATCTCTCTTCATGGTTATCTCCACTGGGTCGAGGCCTTTTCTCACATTGTAATGGTTTAAAGCATCTGCGTGTCTCAAGTCGGCTAAACCTCTTCATATAGGTACTATTATTATGTCTCATATGGTGTTCCGGTCTCCTCCAACAAGTATCTGAACTTTGATGTTCTGATCACGAATTGGGGAGATAGGTACCTGCAAAGACACTTTGATGTCTAAGTCAGTCTCTGTAAGAATTGTATCTTGTAAAGAGGGAGAAAAGAAACTTACTTCTTAGGGGAGTCTCCCTTTGTATATATGTGTCAGTAAAGCTACAAAGTGGGATAGGGTTCTGCGCCACTCACGCAACCTTGAGCAGTGTGCTGATTTGGTGCTTGCTTTTGTTGTTTTGATGGGATGGGTTTCTGAATAGCTCGCATCTAGTACAAGTCCCACCAGCTCGGTAGTCAGCAAGCTGTATAATATTGTAACTTTTTCAAAGCTTTCAAATAACATGCAAGCACACGAGTTGTACGTAAGTACAATATGGTAAGTGCGAGGTTGATCTCGCAAAGACTTAGAATAAAATTTTAGATTTTGATAATTTTTCCTAATCTATTTGCATAATTGTAGAGTTGAATATGCAAGCAATAACTAAAAATCAAAATAAATATTAAATCAAATTAAAGCAAGCAAATAAACTAGGTTCAAATCAAATTCAAATGGACTAAGGTTCATAATCCACTTAGATTAATTTTAACACTAACTATGTCAAATTATTTATTCCCAGGTAATTTATCTTGTAGAAATCTAACAACAAAACATGTAATCACGGAATATCTATTACTTAAACTCTAAAAATAATTAATCAATTGTATGCTTTATTTTCCTAATTAACTATGACTTCTCAAATCATAAACTGTATCTCGAATTAGAAATCACAATTTATATCCAATAGCCACAGCAACATACATATAAAAAAAGTAAACTTAAAGCATAAGAAAAACATGATTGAACTCATCTAAATATTTATTTAAAATAAATGATAGGAAAATAAAGACAATAGACATTTAATCTCTTAAATCGGGCAATAAAAATCTAACATAGTCAATGCAAAAACAATCAAGGTTTTATCTTCCTCTTAGTATAAGGGTTTAACAACATATAATAGAATCAAAAGACAACAAAAATATCTCACTACTAAATGCCATCAAGATGTTTCTTTGTGCTGCTCACAACTTTCTTCTTTCTCCTCCTATGCAGCTTCTGTGCAGCTTCTTCTATGTTGCCACCTCTATGTTCCTTCGTTCTTGTGGTCGTCACTCCTCTTATTTATAATAATTTTATTTGGCCAATAACTCTCACAGGTTTTTCTTCTAGGTTTCCTATTTGTATACAAACTCATTTAATGTGCAACTCCTAGGTAACAAGGAAAATAAATTTCTTTCCCTCTTCAAATATTCCTAATTAATGTGAGATAAAAGAGAAAGTCTTCCAAAAATTATAAATTGATTCAAAATAGGAAACTTCCACAGTTGGGTTGATGATTCTTCGTGAAATCTTGTCAAAATCTTTCATAATAGGGTTGCTGATATCATTGTAGGATCTTGTCAAAATCCTATAATTATCATAATTATTTAATAATTAGTCACTCTTAACAAATAATCATTAATATTTGAAAATGGGAAAAATTAACTTATATCATGGTGTAATAAAAGACTATTTTTTGTATGAAAAATTTGTAATATTAGGCTATTATCATATAAGCTATGGCAGACCCTCACCTAGGTTTACTGAGTGGTTAGACTACTTAAATTTGGGCAGAATAAGTAGGGTTGACCCTGACTTAGTGGCGTAAAACACTTTAGATTAAATTTGTTGTACTGATGCCACTTGATAGATGCTTCTTGCTTACCATTTTTGCTCCTCCCTCTTTAGGATGTTTCAAGGGAATTTAAGACTACACATGAAAGGGAGATTGGTCTTGATCACATTTCAAGTCTAATAAAGAACACATACAACTCCAATGCACCCAACACCACTTCAACTCCATCATCCACTTCTAGTACCTATAATTCTCATATTGTTGTTGAACCCAGTGAATGATCTAGTATGTTTTTTTATTTTAGGTATTTGCAAAGCAATTTAGAAGTATAAAATTTGGTCAGGTTATTTATCATTATACAAAGTATGCTTGGTTTAGAATGGTTGTGGTTCAACTTGCACTTACATCCAAAATAGAACAATTAACATAAACCATGCTACTAACAATTACAAATAAAGATTTCATATTACTATGCTTCCTTGAAAGCTTTCAGCAACTTGACTGTAGACTCTACTCTTAATCTTTTTTAGCACTTAGGTTCCCCCCACCTTATTCATTAGATCATGTGAAGAGGACTTTTGACTTGATGGGTTCCTATCAAACCTGAAGTTAAAGTAGGTGTTTCGGACATATTTGTGTGTGATAGGCCTGTAATTGTCTAATTTGGTTAGAGATTGTATCCTTTTCTATGTTCTCAATAACTTTATTTGCTTGAGCAACAACTAAAGTATTTTTGAGGTAGCAAGAAGATAAAATAACTTCTATTTGATATTAATGTTGGTCAATATAGACAAAGAAGCAGAGCATGTTTTTGTAATTTTTGTTATAGTCTGTTGGTACCTATTTTTGGATTGTCAGGTCATGTTTTTTTACTAACTTTTGGCATCACTAACAAGTAGTTCAACACTAAGATCAAAAAATGATGACACAAATATACACCCTTCTTAGGTGCAAATGTGCAATATTATCATATATTAGTTCTATAATGATAGTTTCAAGGAAGGGAATCATCACTCGGTGTAATAGCACAACTCCCTTGGTGTTTAGTAAATAGCTCATAAGTTCCTTATTTCTAAGAAAAAAAATTGCATAGTGTATATTTTAATAATCAAATACAATACAGATTTATATAAGTTTTACCTTTTGTTTTTCTTGGTGCTTCCTATACCCAAATGAAACATAAATACAAAGAGTGCCCCATTTTTTGTTCTGTTTGAAGATAAGTGCTTTTGTGTATCATGGTTATTAATTTAACACTGCATCTTTTAACTATATCACCTGTATGTCTAATCAATGATTATTCTTTCTTCCTCTGTAGGCGTTCTATCTTGTGCTTGCTTTCATGATCATGCCAAATTTCCAATATACATGCTTAATGTCAAATTCCATAGTATAATCAGATCACTGACAATATAGATGGTCATATCCAAATAGAGTATACAACTCTGAGGAGTTCCTTAAGATTATAGAAGAGCAAACACACCGTTCTAAAGAAGGCCAATTTGAACCTCTTATCCACTTTCATGGTAAGTCTCTTTTATAACAGTTTTATCTGTTCTTCTCTCCCTCTTTCCTCATTCTTTTTTTGATGTAAACCAGGGTATCCCCTTGCTTGGAAGAGACTAATATCACAGGGTATGGTTAGGCGTGTGAAGTAAGGACCCATCCCAACTACATTTTCTCCATATACATCATCCCAAGGATCAAATACGGGACAAGATGCTTAAGGTGACTTATCCCCTTCCACTCGAACCAACGCAAGTTGGTCTTTCCATCCTTTTTTATCTTCACCTTGCTTACCCCTTACATGATTGGCTTAATCTTAATATCAACAGCTAAGGAAACAGATATTATTGCACCACCACCTCAGAAGCCCGAAAGTGAGACATAACCTCTTAATTGATAATAGAGTAAAAAAAATCACTTATGCAATTATCAGTTCAGTACCCTGAAAGTGGGCACTACTTCTGGCGTAAGTGATGGGAAAACAAATAATAGGGTCACGCAATTTTGTTACATTAACATGCAATGTGTTTTTGTATTTCTTGTAGTGTTGACTTGCCAATGTATAGATTATCCTCACCCACTCCGTCCCAATATATTAAAGAAAAAAGAACCCATAAAGAAAAAGAAAAATGTTGATGAATTTATCATATAAAGTTTATTCTTAAATATTTTACAATTGTTTCTATAGTGACACTAAACTAAATATTACGGAAAATATTACTTTGAATTTATCATATGTGTTGGTAAATTTTAATTACGGAAAATATTACTTTGAATTAGTTGATTATAAGAAATGACTTGATTTTTAAAAGAAAATGATTTGATTGAAAAAAAAGGAATTTTATTAACGCACCCTAAACGGGATGGAAAGCGGTATTGAACCCACTGATCCACTCTAAGCAAACATCTAGTGGGTACTTGACCCCTGAAGATGACTAACGTAAATTGTGGCGTTGAACCGCCTAAAAAAACTTTATTAATTCATTACTAAGCAGGGTGAAAGGTGACACTAAGCTCACTGATTTAACCCAAAACATTGGCCTAGTGGGTACTTGACCCCTGAAGGTGAATAACGTGATTTGTGGCGTTGGACCACCTAGCGAAAAATGACCTATTGATTTGTCTTAGGGGGGGTGAAAGGCGATACTAAGCTCATTGATTCACCCCAAAAGAAATGCTTAGGGGGTACTTGACCCCTGAAGGCGACTAACGTGATCGATTATGGCATTGGACCATTTTATTAAAAATGACTTATATTAGTTTGTCTTATGTAGGGTGAAAGGTGATACTATGCTCACTGATTCACCACAAAATAAATCGCCTAGTGGGTACTTGACCCCTGAAGGCAACTAATGTAATTTGTGGCGTTGGACCACTTTATTTGGTTATTATTAAATCATATTTGTTCTTATATAATGTGGGCACAAATAAATAATATCTAAAATCTGAATTAGAATTAAAGTATTTAATTAAGTAATTAAGCAACAGATAAAGTAAACAAAACCAAATGAATAAAGTAAATGAGCGAGCAGAATAACCAGCGAAAGAGAATAATAACAAAACTAGTACCCACCAAAACCAATTTTTATTTTATTTTATTTTATCTTTTCATTTATTCCTATTTGGCCTATTCAATTAATCATGTTCACTCCTTAGACTTCTCTCCCTCTTTTTTATTTCTTGTTTATCCTAAAAAAAGTCCTAACAACATTGAACCTAGTCTAAACAAGACCTGTGCAAATTAGGGTCCTACCCAAAAAGAAAAAAAAAACCCATTAACAAACCGAGCCCACTATTCAATTGAATCACTAATTTTAAAGACGTAGTACTAAATCAGATAAGACAAGCCCTACAAAGCTAAACCCAACATCCATTTTCATCTTTGAAAGCCGAAGGAATTGATACCCAGACATCAACTCAAATGAACATGTAGTTCAAATATTACTATCAAACGACTTGTTCTCAATTAGCTAACATACTCAATATGCCACATTAGCATGAATGAAACAGTACAAATTATAGGACCCGTTATTGACTCACCCATGACCATTCCAGATCAACAAACAAAAGGCTTTTCACTCAATAGGCATGACAGACACCCTACCACAGTGACAGTAGAAAAAAAAAGGGTAAACATCCATAGGTAGCTAGTTATTGTCAAAGATTCACATCAAGAAAACGCTAGCTCATTTGGATACACTCAAACATTTAGATTTAAGTAGACAATAACCTAACCTCAGAACTTCATTATCCGAGAATCTTCAGTCATATCACTGAGAAAACAAATCTGAATACCAGACTCATTCATACCTAAGTGACTTTACTAAGATGTGTGAAAGAACCAGGGAAACCAGGGGAATGCAGAACCATCAGGAAACACAGATTATCATACCTAACTCTCTTCAGGACAAATACATTAAGACTTATTGCAACAACCGTGATGGTTAGGCACAAGTTATACAGCTCCTTTTGCATGCATAAGTCACCACTTATTTCATCAACACAAACAGAGAACCACATCTTTGTCATTTCAGTATTCTAATTTACGAGATCATTACATCAAATAAAAGGAACTCTTATTTCAGCAAACCCTACATTCATTTTATCAAAAAGAGAAGAAAAAAAAAACCAGGCCACCAACAAAGATTACTAAAGTCTATCCCATAAATCTCCACCTCAAAAATCAAACAAAGGACAGACATAGTCCTTATTCAAGTTGCTAACTACGAAAAAAATCCCTCATTCAACATGCCAATATATAAATACCATAAAATAAAATACAATACAAATGATCTAGTATATGTAAAGCTTAACAAATCGATTAACAGTAGAACATTCAATAAACAGTTTAGTGAATTCAAGGCGGAGGCAGAGGAACTCGAAGTTACCCTTTTCTGGTTGGGAGCTAACTTGTTCTCAGGCTCAAGTTCCCTCTCTTACTCTAAAAAAAACAACAAGAATTCGAAATCCTCCCACCAAAAAAAAAAAACAAAACCCCCCTAAACAGAATCCTAGCCATCTATTTATACAAAACTCAGAATAATAAAATACATAAAGGAAGTGAAATAATAAAATAAAATAAACCTAGCTTCTCTGGACACGATCCTACAGGGGGCTGCTGCTCTTGATCTGCGAGGAAGGGTGAAGGTGGCTGGTGGGGTAGTGTAATGGCAGAGGAAAGGAAGGGAAAAGGGCAAGTGAGCTGGGTGTACGGGATGGTGGGTGCGGCTGGAGTAGTCATGGGGCTTGGCAGGGTAAGGTGCGGTATGGGGACAGGTGGGTCTGGTGCAGAGGGGAGCAAGGGAAGGAGAGGAAAGAAAAAGAAAAGAAGAAGAAAGAAAAAAAAAAGGAAGGGGGAAGGGGGAAAGGTGTGGGGCGTGTGGCAGAGAAAGAATGGGGGGAAAGAAGAAAGGGGAAAAAGAAAGGGGGAAGGGGCGGTGGCTGTGAGGGAAGTGAAGAAAAGAAAAGAAAAAAGAAAAGGAAAGGGGGAGAAAGATATGGGGCGTAGCAGAGAAGGAAAAGGAGAGAGAGAGAAAAAAAAAAAAGAAAAGGAGAAAGGGGGAAAGGTGTGGGGCGGCTAGGGGGAAGGAGGAGGGGAAAATTGAGCTTTTTTTCTTTTTCTTTTCTTTTTCAATTTTGATTTTTCATCCTTTTTCTTTTTTTTCATTTTTTGATTTTTTATAATTAAATAAATAAATTTGATTTCTTTTCTCTTTTTTTCATTTTCAATTTTTTCATCATTCATTTTTTTTAACTAATTAACAAAAGGAAAAAAAGGATAAACTTTCTTATTCATTTTTTTTCATTTGTTTCATTTTTTTGGATTTGTGTAATTAACTAAATTAATTTTATTTTATTTTTTGAATTTTTTTATTTTAAAATTTTTTTATTTGATTTGATTTGATTTTTTTTAGGGGGTCCGGACAAATTTGAGTATTCACAATAGCATATGAATATTTTGTACGTTCCAATATAAGGCCAAATTTAAAATAAAATTATGCCACCTATACAGCGCAATGCTCCTTTGAAATTTGTAACTTAAAAGATTGAAATGTCACTACTACTAGTACACCATCATGCACTATTATTGACTTGGGAAGAACATGAGTTGAAAGTTGAAACTATTCTCTCAAAACAATTGGTAGGAATATTGTTGAAATGATACAAGAAATGGAAATGACTTTATAATAATCCAACACTTGTTTATTCCCCCTAATTAAATAATGTAATCATTAGTGCCATCAAAAGAATGCATAGGCAACAGGTAAATAATTTTCTTCCCATTTATATTAGTGGGGAAAATAAATGTACCATACATCTTGCAACTATTATCATGAGTGTCATGCTACAACATATTCCTATATCTATATGAGTCAAAATATAGATAACTTGCATTTGCTGGTCCATTAAACCCATACATATCAAAAACTTTATCATCTGAAAGCATTTCAGCACCTCCATGTCCCTTAAAGACCTCCAAAGGTGAAGCCCAAGGAGCTGGGGTAGAAGGGTTTGAGCTAGCTGCATCTTGGCTAACACCAAGTGCAATTAGATTCTACGATGAATTTCCAGCAAGCCTTTTATTTGAGGAATTAGTTGTCATTAAAGAAATGGACACTGACTGTTGCTACTACAGTTGTTATCGGTTCTTCATTGGTGACTTGGGTCTAAGAGCCTCTATATCAAGAGTAGTCACCACCAGATGAGGTGCCTCTAGACGTAGATTTCTTCCCCTACCTCCTTGCCAAACTTTCCTATCTTTGTCAGCAAAACTCTTGACATATGCCTGAATTGATCCAAATCCAACTAGTATGATTAATCAGTCAAGGGAACACAGACAATCAGCATCAAATAATAGATATAATAAGAACATACTCTGTTGGTTCCTACAAATTGCACATGTGAACAAAGATAGAACAAAATCTTATGGTTGGTGGAAATGAAGTCAAGATAACAGAAGTACTATTATTCAAAACCTATTATTAGACCTTGGGGTTCAACTGATATTAAATAAACCAAAGTTTACTAGCTATTCAGCTAAGTTATTTTTGTTGTTATATGTAATACATTATATTAAACCTAAGGGTTTTGGTGGGAGAGGCTAGTGTTGGGTTTTGGGATATGAAACAGAAAAGCATATGCAGCGAAATAACAAGGAAAATTTTTTCCAAAACCTTAACAATTATCCATGCAAAATCCATAAATAGTGTTAGGGAGTTACCTCTATGAAGGATTCAATGTCTCCACAATTTGTCAATCACAAGCACAGCAGGGTTACTGTGCCTCTACGGTATCTACATAAATAGAGCAAAATTAGGTTATCCTCCTTGTTGAGGTGCTAGTAGTTGGGGGTGTTCCTCTCACTCTCACTCTTAATGACTGACGATTAAAGTTTCTGAAACTATTTCAGATCTCTTTCTTGTTTGTTGTTGCATTTGTTGTGCAAGTATATATCATATATATAAATATATGTATGGCAATCGTCATCAATAAGCGTTAGGAGCATTGATGTCCCTACTTATAATTTGACTTAGGTCAGAATTATATGAAGGCCTATGTATTCAATTGGCCCATCTAATCTAACTATATGTCCAATCAATTACTTAAAAACTCAAGTCATAATTGAATTTCCAACTAAATTCATCTTATGAATTTAAATCCTAATTTTGATTCATTTAAAGTGTGTGACCTAGTCCTTTGCTTTTTCTCTCCCCAGGATCATGTGTGGCAGATCCACTCCTCTCCCTAGAATGCTTATAATCAAAAGCCTTACCACTTTTGAAATCACCTTTCTCAAAATAACTATCTTCTGTTTTCCTCACAATATCCGCTTCATCCTATTTCCTTCTTGAACTTTTTACCTGCTAAAAAGACCTATGACCCTTCTCGCGGTCGCTTTCCCTCTTATCCATTTTTTTCAGTCTCCCCATCATGTGATCTATCCTCTTTACTCCTACTTATGCTTATAGAACTATCACGCTCCACGTGCTTTGACAACATTTTCCTCCTCCCACTCTCATTAGCCTGACCGTGTCCTTTACTCCCCATCTAATTATCTCCACAATCTTGCTTATTATCCTTATCCAACTCCCTATCCTCATACCAACTGCTCAACTTTTCCAACGTGCTTTCTTCTTGTTTTTTCTTCATCTGCTTAGAACGTAATTCTTTCCTCGAATCATAGTCATTGTCATCACTATCAACTTTGCTAGACCTACTAGTGTTGGTGTATGCCCCAGATATTAGTTATATATTGACTTTATGGTTGATAAACATATTTTATATGCATAATTTAGCACCTCTCATTGGTCTATTTTTATGAAATTATTGCATATATGAAGTGAAAATTGCATAATTCCTCATATATTGGTTATGTTGTTACAAATTGAGCAGAACACCCGAAGGACTATTCAAAGCAGTTGTTGAACCAAAATATCATGAACTTGAATGTTGATATCAGTATAGCTCAAACAGAAGAGAAATGAAGACCTAAACTCAGTGAATTTTGGGTTACATCAAATTCAGGACAAATCAGAAAATTCCTGCTCAAACCTATACTCGGTTATTTGGTGATTTCTCAAGATCTAACCGTTGGATGTAGCTAAAATTTTGATATGTCATGCATGACATAATTATCTATGACTTTCCTAGAAATGAAGATTTCAAGATTAGCACCGGAAGGGGGTCAAAATTAGGCAACAAGTTGGTGGCTGTCATTTTTGATATAATCTGAGTAGTTTCGGAAAAATGGTCAGATCTCAAGATCCAACCGTTAGATCTGGCTGAATTTTTGACATGTTCTTCACGACTGCATGTGCTACAACTTTCATGAAGAGAAGATTTCCAAATTATGACGGGAGCAATGACGAATTTGATAATATTCGGAGCTGAAATTTCAACCCATGTGCAAAGAGATTTGACAAAATTGTAATTGAATAGTTCTAGCCTTTGCCTATAAAAGGAAGGCATTTGCCACACTTAAGGGCATCCCATTTCAGAATTCTCTCATTGTAGTTTGAGTTAGGGGTGATACTTTGATAAATTGTGAGATTTATACTTTGATTTCAAGGTTAGATCTTCCAATTTGTTTAAAGGAAATCCCAAAGCTCTTGTAGTTTGTATAATATAATCTTCATCTTATTCAAGTTTCTTCATCTTGATGTCTAGTTAAGGTTCTTCCTAGAGTTAGGGGTGAAGCTTTCATAAATTGTGAGATTTATACTTTGATTTCAAGGTTAGATCTTCCAATTTGTTTAAAGTAAATCCCGAAACTCTAGCCCGTTGTGTTCTTGTTAATACCAACAACCTCTTTCATTTCTATCATGCTTTTCACTTGTTCTTTTGTTTCCTTTAATATAATGAGTAGCTAAATTTCTATACTAGGATTGCAATTTGAACTCACACGTAATTTGATTCGTTTATCATATCCAAGAATAGGTTGATTATCTTGAATTGTTTATCTTACTTGTTCTTAATGCTTTTAATTAATTGGCAATTAATTAAATTGAATTGATAAACCTTAAGCAACTTGACAAAGGGATTTTGGTTTTAGATCTAAGTAAGATAACATATGATCTTTGTGCGAAAGCCTTGAGTTTATATAGGATAGACATATACCTATATAACATATGTAACCATTAATGAAATCGGAACTTAATGAATTCTTGATTATTTGATAGACATAGACATATAGTTTATCATTAATTAAGGATATTTCTATTTGACCATCGAAAGAGGCTTATAGATAAATTAAGAATTTCTAGTTAACAATTCAGATAATTAATTGATCTTGGATGGAAGTAAGAGAATCAAGTAAAGTGTGAGGGATAATTGCAATCCTAGGCTTGGTTAATTTGATCATTAACTTTATCTTCTTGTTTACTTTAATCTTTAGTCTTTCATAAATTATCTCTTATTAAGTTGTTTAAATAAGATTGAGTTTTGCAAACTTTTAGTAGATAGTCAAATTTAGAATTAATCCTTGTGGGTTCGACACTTTCTTACTACTATATTACTTGATTTGCGATAACGTATACTTGCGTTCTGATTTACCACATCAATGGTAATAGGATCCTACAGGGTTATACACATAGAATTAATTAGAATTGAGTTAAATGAGGTTAGTTGGACAGATGGGCAAACCCAATTGAATAAGTCCACACATGAGTCTGACCTAGGTCAGATATGTGTAAGGGGCCTATATATACTTCTCTTAGTCTCTTGTGCCGCAAGACTACACACGCACAACTCAAATTCATAAATAGTTTCCGAATAGAGTGAGAGTTAAAGAGGACTCACATATAGAGTCTGCCCCCCTTCATGGCTAGCACCCTGCCGAAAAGGGAGACCATTACTTTCATTCGTGTGGATACCGTAGAGACGTCATCACCACGTTCGTGGGTTGGAGCGTTCGTGATTTGCTGTCCATCACGACATTAAGTTCGTCATTCAGGTAATCATCTTAACACGGATTATGACCATCACTTGGATCCTTGGAGGGTTTCGATTTTGTTTTGTTTTTATGCTGCCTTTTTTCTGGTATCGAAACCCAACAATTAGACCTCTTACTGGTCTCACTTTTATCCCTGGAACCTTGTCTTCTTTCACTGCCATTCGACACTTCAGCCTTTTTCTCATTCATGAATTTCCTAGACCTACTGAACATGTGTTTCTTCCTATCACCACCCTCCCACTTCTCATCCTCCATTACTCTGTTCTCACTCTTCACATCCGAGCCATCTACTTCCTATTTCACAAGTGAATCCATCACAAAAAAACCTAATGTATTCCTTTTTCCTCATACTTCGGCCACAACCCTTTTATTGAGTAATATGAAAAACAACACAAATAAAAAATTTCCCCCCATAAAAAGCAAAATAATCAAGCCCCAAGATGAATTTACTGAACTTTCTCACTTCATGGGTTTGCATATATAAATAACTCATATTATAAGGAGAAAACAATCTAAACAATCTATTGTTTCACCAAAAATTTCACTTCGTGCAAAGGTATATAAGAAGAGCATAAACTTGAATTGCGTGGGTGTGCTTGCCTTGCGTGAAGTGTGAACTCAGCGGAAGAGCTAAAAAGAAGCAAAATTACGAAATGGGCATGGCGTGGATCTTTTGTAAGTGAAGTGGAAGCGAATTGAGCGGGAAAATGGGGATGAACTGAAAGGACCAATGGAGTTGATGTTGTCACTGACTCACTGGTGCTTGTGGCAGAAGAAGAAGAAAGGGTTGTTTAGGGCAACGCGAGAGAAGGAAGAGGGGCTTCTTCGCAACGATGCCATTGCGCACTATGTAGCCTCACACTTTAGGCGCAGTGTGCAGGAATCTGAAAATTTGCTAAAAGGTTTGGGTCAAGCTTTACTCTTTGTTGGCTCGGGCCTTAGGTAGTGCCATTTGCCCATCTTGATTAATCAATGGCAAGGTGAAAATCAGACCGGGCACGTTTGGCTTGCCTGTTTGGTCCAGAAAACTTATCAGCCTGAGCCAATTCCTAACAACATTAAAATTCTTTCTCATCTCTGTTGTTCACCTTCAAAAGAGTCAAAATAGATTTGGAATCCTCTCCTCACCCATAAAATATTTATTAGAAACTCCAATATGAGGCTTAGCAAAGAATAATGGAATATCAAACAAGAATTGGAAGTGATGATCTACATCAATAAAGCAATAACAAAGGCGAGGCCTAGAATGAAATGGAATTTTTAAGGTGAGAAATATACTTTAAGGAGTAAAGTCTATAAAGTGCAAGTAGTAATAGCTAATAAGAAAATTAAGGAAGTGGATTCTTACGTACTCATAATTTGTTATCCAGATGCTTCTATTTTATAAAATTTTAAATCATTAACAAATATTCATTTTGTACTTACCCTTCACTTTAGAAGACTTGGTCCGAAATGAAATTATCGACAACTTTTCACACGAAACATTGAATTGGTTGAGTTTTTTTTATATCATTGGATGAAGCTTTAAAATGGTTATTCAAGCTGGAGATTCAATATTAATATCACATAATCTGCCAAGGATGGTGATACTCATGATCCTTTTGTTTTTTTTTAAAGAAAGGTCCTATTGGACTTGAGGGAAGAATGAGAAATGATGATGTGGGGAGGGGATTGAACTTTTATTACATAACCACGGTCCTTTAATAAAGACCAAAAGAAGTATCTGTTGAGTTACGTTCCACCAGTGATACTCATGATCCTTTGTTATTATGGATAGATGCTTTTATATAATTAGTCACAAACTTATTTGGTTATCAAAATCGGTCAAAAAAATATTTTTACTAGTGATGTTAAAACAATTAAAATAGGTCATAAATTTATCAGGAAAAAAATTATGAACGATTTTGTAATCCGATTTAAGCAGTAAAGCTTATACAAAAAATAGCATATTAATATAATATCAGGACTTATTGCATAAAGTAGGCAAATTATTGTGTTTAATTTCACACATTGTCAGTATTAGAATCCCGTTTGAGAGCACAAAGGGGGTTTTCTATAATAAATATTCCTGTTTGGATGAACCTTTTGTGTTGAGAAGAATTGATTTTAAACTCTTAAATAAATTCTTTTGGAAGCAAGGAATTCTTATTTTTAGTTCACTAAAACCAATCCTATTATGAACCTATTACATTACTCCTACTGATTTGACATAACACCATTATTTCTAACGATGCGTAAACAAATTTAAAAGTATTTATTTACATAATTCTAAATTTGATAATAATTTTACTTTATAACATTTAAACAAAGTCAATTTTTAGAATCAATTCTTTTACCATTAATTTTGTTACAATCAATTTGTTAAAATTAAAGTTTTAACATGGATTCGAATTCTTTTGAAATCTAATTCTTTTTTTTTTCTTTTTTGTTTTTTTGGTAGGCGTTTGTAATCTTTTTTTTTTATTTTTTTGGTAATCGTTTGTAATTTAATTCTAACCACCTTAAAAGATTATAAAAGTACATTACAACTATCCATATATACCTGCATCAATCACTATGTTGTCGACTTACCTGCACCCTATCTATCATTTTGTGTCTCATTGCCTGCTAGGTTTTACAAAATATTGTCTCCGTATCACATTTAATCCACCCTTTCTTTCTCTCATTTAAAACGTTATTTTCAAACAATTGAGTATTAATTGAAATTTGTACACGTTTTTGACATGTTCCATTGTTCCTTTCAATGTCCTGAAATTAACGAGACCTCATTTGCTTCCTTTCTCTTTGACAAAACAATTAGCTTTTCTTTTTATATAGATTGTACGTATAGCATTACCTATTGTTTAACTTTATTTAATGAGGACCATAAATTTTCTCTTTAATCAAATTAGTTGCTGCCATAAAGCTCAAAATATTCCCTTCGCATGTCTTTATTCTTCTCACAGACCATACATAGTTGAACAACACTAGTCGGTTGAAAATCAATCAAGCATAAGACCACACAATATAAAATCCTGGCTAATAAACACCACAGCCTTAAATTAAATAGCATCCAATCCAAGAATCGCATCTGAGTAGTATAGTACTTCCAAATCCCCTCACCCCAACATGATTTTTTTCCTCTTCTTTTTCCCCCCTGCATATAGTCCAGCAGTTTTAAACCTCCATAAGAAACTCTTTGTCTTGCTCCAACCTCCCCATAGCCTCAGGCTCCAAGGTTAGCTCCACATCAATGCTCCTCCCTCCACTCTTCCCTGGATACAAATAAATCATCCCATCAAACTTGTTATTAGTCCCACTCCTCACATTCTCTGGCTTCCCCCATCCGAAATCAATGTCATAAACCTTAAATCTTGGTGAGCTCCCCACAGCCACGCAATTCACCCCAGCATCTTTGAACTGAAAGATCTTGGGTGCACTCTCCCACTCTTTGTTACGTTCATCAATGGCTTTGGCATTGTGCGCTTCAATGGCTTTCTGGATCAAGGAAGCACCAAATTGCGGCGGGTGGGCCGACAATAACCCGGCCGCCGTGACGGTGAATATCGCTTGGATTAGGTTTCCGAAGTAAGTCTCCGGCATCGGTGGGTCGACCCGTTTCCGGCAATCTACGAAGACAGTAAATACAGTGTAGTCTTCAGGTTTTAGGTTACGTGCATGGCTTACATGGCGCCAAATATGAACGGAGAGAGCTTGGAATGTTGAGAATGGTTTTGAGCCATCAGATGAAGGATTTTCGTTGACCGTTGACTTGATCTTGTCTATGGCTGATTCAGAGAACCTGAAGATCTTCTCCCTGAGCAGTGGCTCTGGCTTCGCATCACCGTTAGATGTAATGGGTGGGCCCTCGGGAAGGGAAAGGTCAAGCTTCACGCGCGTGTTTCGGGCCTTGGTCCGTTCGAGGAAGGGTAGGGCTGACGTGGAGGTAGCACCACTACAAATCTCAGCCCATGAGTTCATAAAATGCCATGTGGAAGTTCCATCAAGGATCGCGTGGTTGAACGCACACCCCATTGCAAATCCGTCTTTGACCTTGGTTAACTGTGCAAGGAACAGATCACAATTAGGTGACAATGAAATAAAGAAAACCCAACATAAAAATAAATTAATAATAATAATAACAATAAAATAGAGAAAGTTATTGTGATAGGCGTTCAGTGGGGTGCACGGGAATGTAGTGGTCCTTTCCAACAACTTTGTTTAGCAATTTAAAACTAACGTACATCAAATAAATTGACAACCAACCACACTTGTGTCCTTATAATTAAACAAAATCTTTTAAAAAAATTAGTTTGTTTCACAGTTAAATTTTTTGATTTATTTAAAATTATCTTAAGTGTTTTCTTAAGTAAATGCTATTGATTTTTTTTTAATTTTATAAAATTACAATGACATTCACTTTAATATAAAAATTTAAAATCACTTATTTTTACATGTATTTATCACCTATACAGAATTGTATAGAAAGACTGTTCCAAGAAATGTATGTGCTCAAAAGTGTATGTCACTGTAATTTTATCATCTCAAGAAATAATTTAATATTTTTATATAAATTTACGTATAATTCAACAATATTACACATTAAATTTACTTGTCTTAAAAGTAATATAAAATTAATATAAAAGTAATCTGTAAAATTTGCAACACAATTTTTCAGTATACCTTTTTCTTTTCACGAAATCTGAAACTTCCTATTAGATTGCCTACATCTTATCTTTATCTTAAATGCTACATTTTTTTTTCTGTTTTCCTTTACAAAGAAAAGTCAGAGATATAATGAGAGGAGGAGGAAGGGTGGGCGTAGGAATTGAGACCCTTTATGAAGAGGAATTGTGACTTGAGTCTTGAGAGTTGAGACATGGATTTAAACTTGTATTTCAGGTGGGTTGGGGGGGGGGGGGGATACAAGAAAATATATCTTGTAACTAAGTGTATAAATATTAGTATAACTTACTAGGAAATAATATCACATAGAGAGTTTGCATAAACTTCAAATTTATTTTATTATTTTTATCATTTGAGCCACACCCAAATGAATATAATTATAGTTAAATATGCATTTATCAATTATCATTGATAAAATGAGACATATTTGAAGTAGTGATGTTTATCTATATATTTTGCTCGAAGTACATATGTGATCTCTAAGTGTATAACTCATTTATGAATTACAACTTATAAACCTCAAATGCAAGTCATCTACATGTGGTGGCGGGGCCAAGTTGTCCTGGATCTGATAAAGAATGGAGGAGAATGAGACTCAATGCCTTGGATCAATTTCTTCGTTAGTATGTGTCAACAATTCGATACAGATAGATGCTGTGAACAAAATAGAAGATAAAGGAGAAAAATAAATGATATTTTGATGACTTCATCTCATTAGTTCCATATGATAATCTTCTTCTCTTATTGCCAAATAGGGGGAAATAACAAAAACAGGGCAAAAGAAAACAGAGCAACCCGTTATAAGTTTTTGGAAGCTGTGGAAAATGGGGTGCATTATGAAGCTATCCAAAACCTCTTTTAAATTAGATTTCATGCTGATTAGCACAATTCTCCCTCTACTTTCTGTTTTCTCTGACACCCCTTTTATGATTTACTATTAGTTTTCTTTCTGCATTCATATGAACATAAGGAAAAGTTGAAGCTTAAAGTTGACACCCTTTTGGATATTACTTCCAATTTCTTGAAGTATAATGAAGAACATAAACGAAATGAACATACAAGCACATTTAAACTAATTAAATTACCTGAACTGCCAACAAGGGCCTGTGCATCCCTTCCAAATTCAAGATCCCACTGTAAGGTATTAACTCCTTCAAAATGCTGGTACTCTCTGCCACAGTTAGATCTGCTACAACAATCTCATCAGCAACTGCCTCTGTGACTTCCACTCCAGGCATGTCATCATCATATTCCACTCTGAACACGCCCTCCTCATCTTTCCCTATCTTACCAGCTAGTTGATGGAATTCCTCTAGGACTACACTGAGCCCATCTTTCAGTTTCTTAACCATTCCCTCAAAGTCATCCCCTTTGTAAAACAGTAACTTCTGGTTGTAGTAGAAAGCTAGATAGGGAAGATCAAAAGTGACCAGCTGATACTCTTTCCTCCCAATTTTCTTTTCAGGCTTCACATGGCTTTTACCAGTGATTTTCAGATTCAGAGATTCTTCCTTCTTCACCACCTCAGCTGCCATTATTGAAGAAAATATTGAAAGAAAAAGTAGCGAAGAACAAATGTCAAAGAAAAACTGAGTGGGTTTGATGTGTAGGAGTTGAAATGATTCTTATAGACAATTGCATTTGAATGTTGTTGGGCAGCATTTATGGGATTCATGGAGGCGGTTGTGACCAATTAATAATCTTTACTGTGTTAGTTCTGGTAGGAGGTGCTTAAAGATATGTATATATTCATTTTTGACCCAACAATTTTATTTATTTTTAAATGATACATTTTCAGAGCTGACTATAATGGCAAGAGTAAATGTCAAAATAAATCACCTAAAAATTTGTGTAGGTCTCTTAACACATCAAATGTACTTTGGAAGCATGCAGTGGGTCCTCGGTGGGTTATCGCACTTGACCGTCCTTCCTCTTTAGTTTGTTATTGATATATTATAAATTATTTCTCAGGCTTCACAGCTTAAGTTATTAAAAATGTTGATTTTTAACCTAAAATTAAACTTGTTATGACTGAGTGGTGAAAAATTTAATCTTTATCGCTTTTGAATTTTAAAAATTAAATTAAATTTCAGCATAAAATAAAATAAACTTGTATATTGTTCACATTTTTAACCAAAATGACTCTTACATAAGAGAATACTATAATATTGTTCACAAACTTTCAACTAACAATTTAAACTATTAGAGAAATTGGCCCTTAACATAGTTTTTAACATACTTATTAAAAGGTGTGGATTAATTCAACTGATGTTAGGGAAATTTGTTGTAGTAAATAAATGGATCTTGGATTGAATTCATCTTTAAAGTAGGAAAATTTACTAAATTTCTTATAAGTAAATAGGAGGTCAGTGTAATTTGACTAAATTTAAAAAAGAATTAACATAATTTATACTATTTAATTTTAATTCTAAAATGTCATTAAAAAGAGAACAAGAAGATTCACAAATATAGGGCCTAGCCTAATGTGAATTAAACCCTCAAAACTTAATTTTATAGATAGTTCAGCTTAAGACCCAAAATTTTTATTTTGTCTTCCTCTAAATATTATTCATAGAAGCTCTTCATTACTGATATAGGCTTAGAGAGTTAAGAACTACTTTCCTTAATCTGTTGCTACGTTGAGATTTAATTATAATTTGGTGCTTACGTACGAGCAAAAAGTACCAAGACATAAAATGCCATCCTTTTTAATCATATTTTAAATTGCAGTTCACAATTTTTTTTACATTAAGGCTCTACTTGTTTAAGAAAGTCAAAAATTGTAAAAATAAATTGAGATAAAAATATTTCTTATTTTCAAGAATTATGGTTCGATAAAGAGTAGAAAGTCACTTTTATGTAGATAAAAATTTGTAAGACGGAGTATAAATGAGTTAACTCAATTTTCAGATGTCTAACATTTTTATAATATCAAACAACTATGAAATATTTTATGTTTTAAATATTTTACCTCTTCAAATAAATACATCTTAAAATTGAACAGAAGTGAAGGCATAAATAGTAGTATTTATAAATTGTCTATCAAAAAAGAATTATTCGCAATGGAAATTGAACTTAAACCTAATAAATGAAGTGTTTTTTATTTTTACGAGCTGAACTTCCGTTTGTAACTTTCTCTCACTTAAATCAACTGAGTTGAGCTTAAATTTAATTCTTCGAGTTCACATTGTGATTAGAAAAATAAACAGAAAAACTCCTAATCGTGACTGTTTCAACTGAGGGACTTTAATTAATTGTGGCTATATAGTCAAAACTCAAAATAAGTAAATATACAGTTTATGGGTTGGTGGGAACTTGCTAAATATAGAAATTTTTAAGTAGGTAATTAACAATAAACAAGTGTAAAGGTACTTTTTAAAAATATGTGATATTTATAACATGACTGACACAACTTTATAACTGTTTAATGTTAAATGAAATATTTATAATAAGCACCCTATGTAAGGCCATGTTTGGTAGGTTGTATAAGGCATGATAGTATAGGATAAGTTTAAACATACAATGTTTGGACCATTAAATTGATTATATAGCTTATACAATAGTATTATCTTATACATCATATGTTGTATAAGGCTATACATACTTAAAGGGGAGGATAAGCCTATATAAGATAAGTTTATCCTATAGAAAATAAAAACTCTTTCTCTAAAAATTCTTTCTCTCTCTCTCTAGAAATTATATCTCTCTTTATAAATTGTCTCACTCTCTCAAAAATCTCTCTCATTTTAGACACTCTCTTTAGAAATTTTCTCTCCCTCTACAAAATTTCTCTCTCTACAAACTATATTTCTCTCTAAAAATTGTCTCACTCTTTAGAAAATCTGTCTCTCTCTAGAACTTCTCTTTATAAAATCTATCATTCTAGAAAAGTACTTTCTAGAAAATTTCACTCTCTAGAAAATATCTCACTCTTCAGAAAACTTCTCTTTCTTGAAACTCTCTAAAAAATCTCACCCTCTCTAAAAACTCTCTCTCGTTAGGAAATATCTTTTTCTTTATCTCTTTCAAAATTCTCTCTCTATAAAATATCTCTCTCTTTAAAAAATTTCACTCTCTATAAACTTTCTCTCTCTAAAAGTTATCTATCTCTAAAAAAATTTCTTCCTATAATATCTTTCTCTTTAGAAACTTTTTCTCTAGAATATCTCTCTCCTTCTCTAAAATCTCTCTCTTTAGAAAATCTCTTTCTAGAAACTTTCTAAAAAATCACTCACTCTCTTTCTCTAAAAACATTCTATAGAAAGTTGTTCTTTCCAAGGAATTCCGACTCTTTATATTAAATCTCTCTCTAAAAATTATGTCTCTTAAGAAATTCTCTTTTTGGAGAATCTTTTTGTAAAAACTCTCTTTATACATTTACACATTCTCACTATAAACTCTGTCTCTCTCAATAAATTGTATAAAAAAATCTATCTTTCTCTAGAAAATCACTTTCTCAAAAAACTCTTTCTCTCTCTAAAAATTATTTCTCTAAAAACTCACATACTCTCTCTAAAAAGACTCTCTAAACACTCCCTATAGAATTTATTGCTTTTTAATATATATATATATATATATGAGTATATTTGTCTAATTAAATATTTTATTATCTTATATTGACTTATACATTGTAATAACAAATACATGATGGTATAAAATTATACAATATCATATCTTATATATTGACATATCAAACACTTTATAGTACAAAACCTTATACGATAAATAGTTTATTTTATAGTAAACATTCATTTTAATCCCTAAGATATAAGTGACATTAGTTTAGTCCTCTAATAATTATGTGATATCAAATTGGTTTTTTTAAAAAATAATTTTATGTCACTAAAAAACCAATTTAATATCAAAAAATACATTAAATGACTAATTTGATGTCAAAAATTAACATTAAATGATCAATTTGATGTCACCAATTATTGAAGGACTAAACTGATGTCACTTATACATTTAGAAAATGTTTACTCTTTATTTTATATTATCCAATAATTATTATCTTATCCTGCTTTATCCTATACTACATGACAAACAAGAATTTTTATGCAAGATATAATGCAGTTGAATTGAACTATTGTGTTCCTACTTCCATTCCAGCTTAAGCTGAAATGATACTGCAACATAAAGCTGAAATGATACTGCAACATAAAACATCGCTTTTCAAATGCCAATTAAACCTTTGTCATCACGCCGTCCGTTCTGTTACGTATGTGCTTTTTGCCGTCCAATTCCAATAGTCTTAATGACAGTATGCCGATAATTTCGGTTCCCAATACTCTCACTAACACTGATGAGGTTTTTAATAGAAAATATTGTTTTGTGAGTGAAAATTTTTTTTGTCCCTCAAACCTCACACACACAACCATTATTGATGATTTAACAACACAGATGCATACATAACGCAATCTATAATTAATCTTGATATCATTTTAACTCAAACTCAATTTATTTATTCAATAAGAAATATAACACAACTTGTGCAAAATAATGTAATAATTTAAATCCACATTACAAACAACATCATCAATTAATTTTTATAAAAATACAATTAAAATCATGAAAAGAAAGAATATAAAATAAATTCTTTATTTTTAATTATTACTGATTATCATTTTAATTTATTTTCTTAATTTTATGATTTTTCAATTTTAATTAATAATTTGAGACATTTCACATTACTCTTTGTATGACCTGTTCAATAATTTGGCCTATTATATGACATGGAATTATTATTATTATTATTATTATTATATTATATTATTATTATTATTATTATTATTATTATAAGAGGTCCTAATAAAGATCTGAGAGGAAGAGACGTTGAACCTACGACATTAAGAACATCCTTATTAGCTATGTGACATGGAAGCTAATCTAAACTAATTAATGGATCTATTTGACTATTTGAGTCAATCTAGCTTTTTCTTTCTTATCTATTATATGTTTATATTCGTTATAATTAATAACTAATTTGGTTATAATTAACAATCAATTTGGTTATAATTAATAATTAATTTGTTATAATTAATTGTTTGTTATGCTCATTAATCAAATAAAACATATCATTTATCAACATGGTGTGGCACAAGTGGTATATATTTAGGCTCCTTAAATATGTGGTCAGGAGTTCGATTCTTGACCCATGTGTATGAAAAAATATCTGTTAGGAGAGGCCAACCCCTTAAATAAATCTCAGTACTTCGAGAAATTAGTCGCCGTAGTTATGCTCAAGGATACCCTAGGAAACCAAAAAATAAAACATATCATTTCTATATTAACAACTAATCAAAGAATTTTTCACCAAAAAAAAAAAGGACTTCACCTAAACAACTAAAAGAATTTCATTATATCCTTTTTTAAGATCGTTCTATTTCTTTGGTATGTCGTAGGGATAAACGATGGGAGGATATAATAGGGAATTCCCTTTATTTTTTACACTTAACCTGGTATCTGGTGCCTTTTTCTTTTCTTTGGGATGATCAAAAGTTATGTTACTCTAAGTCCCTTAGTGTGAAATTCGATTCATGTAAAAGTAGACCATTTTTTTTAATGCAAACAACAAAACGAGAAAAGGAAAAGTAGGCGATTGAATATATGTTAAAGGGATTAGTTGTACATAGATGAATCGGTGATTTATCAGGCTTGGTTAGTATGTATAATTGGTCGCCATAGTCATTGAGGATGCCAGTTTTGCATATTAAAAGCTGTGTCCTTCAACAATAATTTAAAAAAAAAATTACACACGCATACAACTCTCTCTCAGGTTGTTATATTATAAAGATATATAAAAGACACATGTTTTGATGAAATACTAACCTTCTGTACCATTACATTTGACTTCTCTTTAATTTACTTTTTAGTAATCTATATATAAATCCTTAAATATATCACGTTTGATTTATTAGAATAAAAACGAAGAAAATTAGAATAGGTTAAATTTAAGTTTGGTTTTCATTATAAAAAATGAATGACTATTCTCTAAGAAACCCAGAAAAATAATGGAATCCTAATTTTATTTTATGCATTATTATCTAAATTACTATCTTTTTATATTAAATTGAAATAATAAAAATATTTTCTATCAGTGCATTCTTACCATTGTCTTGACCACCATTGCCACTTCGATCACTGTTATCAGCATCACCATCGCATTTTATTTGTTGTTTTTTTTTTTGTATTATGGGAAAATGAAAAATATGTCTTTTTGACAATTAAAAGAGTTTGATTTTTATTTTATTTTATAAAGGAGGTGATATGATAAATAAATAAAAAAGGAGGATAGGTTAAAGTTTGAATCTATTATTGGATTGACCAGCTATTAAAAGTTTTCTACTCCATTTCCATAAAATCCAAGCGCTTACGAAAAAAAATGTCTATTTAGCTCATCAGACTGACCTAAACTTGTCATACATGTTAACCTATTGCTTAAAATCCCAGGTGTAGAAAAGGACACACTCAAGTTTTAGCTATGCATCCCAAACTCACGTGGCTCTGTGACAGTCCCTAAGGACTAAGGACGTGGATTATGGATTCAACCTCAGAGATATAGATTGCATAACTGGCATCATTTCCTTGCGATTTGCTTCTTCCAGCATTAGTCAATAAACCTTTATGAATAACATGCCACATAGAGATCCATATACGAAGTGGCAGGGGCGAATCTTCATGGGATTGGGGGAGCCATAGCTATTCCAAATTTTTAGAAAACACCATAAAAGTACTAAAGAGAATTACATATACCTCCCTTTAAATATGATCAAAACATCACACGGCCACTTCAAAAAATTTGTTCAAGATCCGCCACTTCGATCTGGTCCATCCTAAGGTTCTCTAGTTTATTGCCATTCTCATTATTATAACTCAAGAATATACCTATATGCACTCTTCACTAAATGGATGATGGCCCTGACGGGCTTGGGCTAAGATCCGAGTAACCGTGGGCTGATATGGATGGCCAAGCGATGCTCCACAATGTTGCATGCCATTGCCATCATCACCAATAGAAATAGGAGAATTGGTGTGATAGGTGGTTTGTTAATACAACATTTATTCTTAACAAAGTTCAATTAGCTTTAAATTTAATAGTTTCTATAAAAAAAATTATAAATATCAATTATATTTAATTTTTATTTATGGATTAACATATATAATGGATCAACGATCAGTAACTATTTGTCATTAAAGTTTAGGAATTTATCTCATCTAAAAAAGATAAAAATTAGTGTGTTCAATTTTGATGTTTAACTATTTTAAATATTTTATTAATTATATTAATATAAAATATTTTTTTTATTACACTGGAGGTGCAGAGCATGTTTAGAAAAGATTAATTCTTTCATAAAATAGCTCTTTTTCAATTAAAATTTATTTTATCTAAAATTTATCTTGTATGTTTAAAGTGTGTAAATGTAATTATAAGTTAAGATTATTTTTTCATTAAATAAAAAAAAATTTAGAAAAACTTTTATTTTGAGCTTTTGATTAAGTAATTTTAGCTTATTTCGAAAGTTTTGATAAATAAATACTCTTTTTTTTCTTAACTAAATAACTTTTTCAACCATTTCATATATTTTTAGATAATTTAATACAAGAAAGTAATTCTTTTTATACAATTCAAACAAAAAATTATTTTAAAATTGATTGTGAACTAACATATCCAAACATAAATTAATTTTCTTATAATTGATTTTCTTGAAAATCAATTATACATATAATCGATTTTTAACATAATCTTTTTTCCCCAACTAATATTCCAAATACACTCCTAGATAGGGGTAGGGAATAAGTAGCCTTTGTGGAAGATAAAATCTTAGACATCAATATCACATCCAAGTCTGGTGTTAATTAATTAAGCTACAAACTGGTTGGCATTAATGTAAAATATTTACTTTTTATAAAGATTATAGATATGATTATATAATTGAATTATCAAACTTCAGCAATATGTATGTCTGTGAGTGTGTTGGATATATATCAATTAATTTTCTTTCAATGCAGTTATTGTTAGTTAGGGATAGGTGCTTCGTATATTTAATTTGCTTGCCAATGCCAGTTCAATTTGAAAAGCAGGGTTAGAGATTTTTTTGGGTATGCGCAAGGTTAGAGATTAATTACACTATTCTTAAGTAAATCCAAATGAAGAAAATATAAGTTCAAATGATTTATGTTGTGACAACACATGCATGCATCCTTATTAAGGAGCATTTTATTGTCAAGGTTAGAGATTAATTACACTATTCTTAAGTAAATCCAAATGAAGCAAATATAAGTTCAAATGAGTTTATGTTGTGACAACACATGCATGCATCCTTATTAAGGTGCATTTTATTGTCTTCTTCTTCTTCTTCTTCTTCTTTCTTTCTTTCTTTCTTTCTTTCCTGTTTTGATGGAACATAATCAGGACACGTCTCACTATAGTAAGAGTAAAATCATCCATGGTGAATTGGTTTGAAGAAGAAAAAAAGAAAGTTCCAAAGGGAGCAATCAAAGTAAAGAAGGCTCTTTATGTAGCCTTGTTTCCCACATGCAAACTGTTGATATTTCACGTGCTCTAAGCCCACCAAAACCAACTCTAATTAACTCTTCATTAATATGTGCTCTTTGTACAACCACTAGCTTGGGGATGGACAACAATATTCGGTACTAAGGCAGGGACGGATCCATGGGGGCAAGCAGCGGCCCCGGTCCCCTCCCCACCTTAGAATTTTTTTTTTTTTGGGGTATAATTTACCCCACAAATTTTACTTTCTTATTATATGTAATAAGATTTTTATATTAAACTATGTATAAGTCCTTATATTAATTTATAATTAGCTTCTGTTATACTTAAAAAATTAAAATAGTCATTATTATAAGTTAATAAGTATGTATATTATATAAATTGTTTAGTCAACTAACTCAATAAACAAGCAAATAAAATAAATTTTTATCAAAATAAACACACAAATTAAGAATATCGTACTCAATTTTAATAAAATTATGATATATTTAATTTTTAAATTATAAAATTTTTATTTAATATCTTAAATTTTATAATTGATCCTCTCAACAAATAATTTTTAGATCCTTCCCTGTACTAAAATATATAGGCAAGAACCTTATGCTCATTTTTTAGGTACAATTTATCAAATTTTGAGATATCAGTGTACTGGCAAACAATTATTCTCATATATTAGCCACGTTTTCTGGTGAAACCAATGTATTCTCTTCTAATTGGATTTATCTTGTAAAAGAATAGGTATATACTTCAGCTTTTTATCTTTATAGGCTCAAACTCCTGCAATGTTCACAATGGCTTTTTTTCAAAGCAAGAAATTTTTTTTCTCAATCATTTTATCATATTTTGGATTGTAAATCACGCTTATCATTTTTAATATATATATATATATATATATATATATATATATATATATATATCTTTAGTCCAAACCTATCTCACACATCTATTTGAAGTGATGACTCCATAGCCCAAACAACACACCATCCTTGACTGTCAACAGATCTGTTGTTAGAAGGGACAACAAAAATGATTCGTATAAAATAAGGCATGGGCCTCGCCTATCGTTATCTCCTTGTATCACTGTATGGCTGTTTGATGCACGGATTATTTTTTTATTTTTAAAATTTTTTATATGGAAATATTGAATTCCTATGTTTGGTACAAATTTTGAAAAAATATTTCTATCCAAAAATAATTTTTAGGAATGATTTTTAACCAACATTCCCACATTTTCATTTCCAGGGGAGGTAAGTTTGCAACATTCCCATGACATGAGAATATTTTTTCCATTAGAAATGTCCTAAATATCTCCTATTCTATTGTCATGTTATTAACTAAAAATTGTCACGTCATTATTGGTAACCGCAATCGACCACTACTGACTATCGTCCGCGACGGCCAATCACTAGAATTTGGCTACTCCCATCACTGCCGGAGTTGATGGTGGCCGGCAACTTCGGCCACCGCGTCAATCACTGAAATTTGACCACCTCTGTCGTCGCCGGTTACTTCAACCACCGCGCTAGTCACCGCAAGCCAGCGGTGACGGCTGACAATGACTGATGACTTTAGCAACCACACTGGTCACTGAAATTCAACGACTTCAACCACAGCCCTAATCACAAGAATCTAGTCACCCTTGCCGCCGCCAGATATTAACAGTTGCAGGCGACTTCGGTTACTGTTGCCGGCGGTTGCAGTCATTCTCAAAAAAGTTTTTAATTAACCAAACGTAGTAATTATCATTATTGGGAATATCACTATTAGGCATGTTATTCTTAAAAATATTTTTTCAAACCTTGAACTAAACGCTACTTATGTGTGTAAACTACTTTGAGCTGTACTAATCATCCTTAGCTCGAATAATGTTACAAAGAAAAAAATTAATCAAAATTTAGTTAAACTTAAAGATGTTGTTCGATAAAATAAAATAATATAAATTATTCATTCATTTAAAAATCAATAATTATGTTAACTTATTTACAACAAAACTATGACCTAAATAATTTATAAGCTAAAAGCCTAAATGTCACGTCTGACCTAAATAATTTATAATATTTCCAATAAGAAAAAATTGTAATTGCATAAACAATATTTTCACTTTTACACTATGACCCTTCAAATTAAAAATAAAACCAAAACTATTACTTCGCTAACAAATCATTAACAAATAAATATCAACTTACAATTTCACAAATTAAACAAACTTTAAATTTCACAAAAATATAAAATATACAGACTGGTATTGCGGAGAACACGATGTTCTTTAGTAAAAGGCGAAATTAAGAATAGTTCGCTCTGTCCTCACCACACGGCTCTATATCTCGTTCCATCAGAAGCAGTTCTATTTTATAGTTACAGCACTTTGCTTCTGCTAAGTTGTCTACTCAGATGTGGGCTTTGGTTAACACACTTCCCATCGACTCACACTGTCACACCTCAGCTTCTGTCCTGTGGTGCTACCAGAGTCAAAAGTCTCAATTTTGTCTCAGTCCTCCCTGATCCGAGCATTATGAATGGTTGATATTTGATCTCATTTTCATATCCTTTGGACCGCGGACTTTTGAGTTGTTAATAACTCAAAGCAAAGTGAAGTTACGTAGGAGCAAGAAACTTGGCTTACAAAGCTTGCTTCTTTACAAAAACATGACCAAGACCTGTGCTTAGTTTACATAGGTATATAGGCAAGAACCTTATGCTCATTTTTTAGGTACAATATATCAATTTTTTAGGTATCAGTAACGTTGGAAACAATGTACTAAAAATTAAAGATGTACCTAACTGTAATGGCCAAATAATGATTATCAATATATTAGCCATTTTTTCTGGTGAAACGAATGTGGACTATTTTCATCTCTTCTAAATGGATTTCTCTTGTAAAAAATAGGTCTATATATACTTCAGCCTTTTATCTTTATTGGCTCAAACCCCTTCCATTTGTTCACAATGGCTTTTGTTTGAAATCAAGATTTTTTCTCTCAATCATTTTATCATATTTTGGATTGTAAGTCACGCGTAGCATTTTCAATCTATGCGTAGTCAAAATCCTCTCTCACACACACCGAAAAACGATGGCCCTATGTAGTAGATTTTGCCAATTTGGAGTGAGACTCCATAGCCCAAACAACACACATAAAATGAGGCATGGGGTATACAAAAGCCCATCGCTATCTCCTAGTACCACTAGGTATTAAAGTGTTCTTCTGGGCTACGCTAATCATCCCAAGCCCAGAGAGGTATTTATGTTTTATAAATCAACATTCTAATTTATTTACATATTATTCTCTAACTAAAAATATTAAATTAAACTATTTTTACTTTTGAGAAAATTATATTTTATGCCCCTTAACTTTACTTTATATTTTATTTTCATTGTAATTTTTTTTAAAACCCATGATATCTTATGCCAACATAAGTGTATAATTGACAAGTCTTGTCAAAGAATTTTTTTGAATTAATAATTGAAAGGAATTTGGTGAGTTCTTTTTTTTTAAATAGAACAAAAATAAGACAATAAAATTCTAGATGAAAATAAAATCAAAAATAAAGTTAAAAGATAAAAAGTACTATTATTTCTATAATGAATTTTACATCACTTTCTTTTTTAACTTCTATATTTGTGCATTAGAGAACATAACAAATGCAACAATACATCGTAAGTAAGAACCACAGAGAACAGGACTAACCTAAAGTGAGGCAGAATACTCCTCACTTTAGTACGAGTAAGATCTTAATAATAATAATAATAATAATAATAAAAAGCAAAGTTCCTAAGGGAGCAATCAAAGTACAGAAGGCTGGGCTCCTAGCCTCGTTTCCCACATCGATCTAATTATAGGACTAAATCAGTAAATCGTTGCCATCAGGTTTAAATAGCACAAATATTATAATTAGCTATTTTTCATTAACAAATTAGTATAACGTAGAGGACTCCACCAAAAATACATTGTGAATGAATTTATTAAAATAAAAATTTGTATAAAAAACTTATCCTTACATTTTTAACGGCGTACCAAACTGACTATTATAGTCACAGCACTTTGCTTCTGCTCAAAGGCTATTCGACGTGGACTTTGGTCAGTAACTCGTACACAGTTCCCACCTACTCACACCCCAGTCCTCACCTTCTGTTCTGTGGTGCCTCTAGAACCAGAGTCAAGAGTCTCCCGCCATGTTTGGGTTGGCTTTTCAAATATTTTAAATTATGATTTGGATAAGAATTTATTTCTTATTTTTTTTGTCCAAATCATAATGAATGTATTTGGATAAAAAAAATTTAAATAAATTACTTTTTTGAAAAAAATATATTTATTTATGTGTAGATAAAAAAATTTAAAAAGTAAAATTTAAAAAAAGTTCAATTATTACTTTTTTTATAAATTAATGATCTCAACTTTAAAAAAAAAAAAGAAAGAAATGTGATTTTTAATGTAATTTATTGATAAAAATATTCTTTACCTTTATTAAAAGTTATATCTCTTGTCTTTTTTTATTTATTGTAAACTCTACTTTTTTATTTTGAATATTCTACACTTTTAATAATTTTATTATAAAAATTATTTTTTGTTATTTTTTATTTAAACAAACTTATAAATCATTTTCCTACTTATAAGTATTTCATAAACATTATATCTAAATATAAAATAATTTTTTCTTTAAAAAAAACTTGTAATAAGAGAAATCTACAAAAGAATCATTTTTAAAAAACTTATCCAAACTTAATTTTAAAATTCTAAAAATTAAACTAAACACATTCAATTTGTCTTAGTTTGTTACTCCTTTGGAACACGGCCTTTTGAGATGTTAATAGCTCAAAGTCTCAAACGGAAGCGAGAAGTAGCAAGAAATTTCACTCATTAAGCTTGCTTCTTTAGAAAAACACGACCAAGACCTGCGTTTGGTGTACGAAGGACTATATCCCCGCGAAGTCAATGCTTCAGACATTGCTGTCGTTACCTCGAATACATCACCTTGGATTCTTCCTGAAGCAGCCAATCACATCATATTCCAGGAACAATACGTTCTGGTATGGTGGATCAGGAAGCTTCTTTCAAGTTGATCGTTGGAAAAAAAAAATTTAAAAAGAGGAAAGGATTACAATCATAGAAAATTACAACCTATCATGCTTGCCATTATTTATTCTAGATCGAAAAACCTTATCTCTTGTAAATAGAGCTTAAATTCTTTATCTTTAATATAAAAAGGCGAAAGAATATATAGAATTTTGAATTTTTTTTTGGGTGAATATATAGAATTATGATTTGTTACTTGACATCTATAACTATATTTATATAAGAAAGTGCATTCGAGCTTTAGTAATGTCAGTATCATTGATATAACAAGTTTTTTCTTTTTATAACTTTTAATTCCTCATGCAAATATTAATTATAAATGAGCGTTTTTTCTCTCATATATTTAATTTATTTCTACTTTGCATGTCAATTCTTTTTAGAAATTGAATTTCAAAGATTTTTCTATTTATAATTATGAATTATGAATAATAATTTTAAATTCAAATTTTAATTTTAATTATAGTTGATTTTATTTTATTTTATTTTACAATAGTATATTAGTTTCTCAATCAAATAACTATTAAAATGAATATAATTACATGTAAAAATTTGTAGCTCCTTGATTTTTGAAAATATAAGCATGTTAATTAAATATTTATTATCAAATGACTATAGCTTTCTGATATTTGTGCTAAATACCTTATTTTCTTGAAAGAAAACTTTACATTCCTCAACCTTAGATGGTGTTTTTTCCACTTTTTAATTGATTTTCATCTTGCCTTCTTAGCACCTGGGTTTATTTTATTATTGATGATTTTTTGTTGCTTTCTTATGTTAAACCTAGGTTAAGTTCAAAAACTTTGGAAGGACAAACACCATTTTGGGACTGAAGTAAAGTGGCTCAATTAAGGTTAGCGCCTGGCGCCAAAACCAACGCCCTAGGCGCCCAGCGAGCTGAATTTGGAGGTTTATTTCTTGTCGACGCCACGCCGCGCCAGGATACAATGCTGGCGGCTCAAAAGGTTGCTCTCTGCCATCTCGGCGCCTGGCGCCAACGCTAGTGCCTGGCGCCCAGAAGTCAAATTTCAAGTGCTTTTCATCATACCAGCGCCTAGGCGCCCATTTTCAACGCTAGGCGCGCGTGATTGCTACTGTTTTGACACTTTAAATAGAAAAAGTTAGGGTTTTTTAAAAAACTTTTAGCTGGAGAAGAGGCTGGGGAGAAGTTTTGAAGCAAAGGACATGGGAGAACCGGAAAGAAGCAATAGGGATTGAAGATTTCTCCATTCCCAATTGATTTATCCATGAAGTTTGCTCTTTCCTCTGTTTTAGTTTTCTTTTTCTCTATGAGTTTCTAAACTCTTTCTAGTTAGGGTGAAGATGTAGCTTGAATTAAAGACTTGTTTGGATTCTTTTAAGCTTAATCTAAGTTTCTTTCATGGATTTGAAGTGTTTATCACTATGCTTAATGCTTTTATGGATTGGCCACTCATAAATTGAATAGTTGTTCATGCATAGGATTGGGAAATTCATGTATGATTTTGCTTCTTGTGGTAAACTCCTTAATTAATAAAGTCTAGGAATAGAGAATGTTAATTATGTGGTTTTATTTGGGAATCAATTTTTCTTTCATGCCTTCTTCAACTTAGGGCCAAGTTAAGGAATTAATTGGTTTTATTTTGTTGAAGTGAATCGATAAACCAAGGAATTGGGTATTGATTAATTATAGGATTCCTACCATCAATCCGTGAATTGGGCTTAGTTAAGTTAGAATCCAAACACTAGTTGGAAAATTCAAGTGAAATCGGAACCCTAACATTTCAATCATTGATCTTACTTCCTTATTTCTTTTGCTTTTGAATTTCTTAATTGTTAATTGCAAAGTGTTAGTTTCTTTAGGGTTTCTTTCTAAAGAACTCTCTTCAATCAAGCCGTCGTTCTAATAGTGTCTAAGTTGGTGAATTGGTGTTTGATAGCACAATCTCGAGGGAGCGATACTCACTTATCACTTTATTACTTTTTGCGATTTGGTACACTTGCCAATAGAGCAACAAGTTTTGGCGCCGTTCTTAGGGATTGTGATTTTGTCAACATCACTTAGCTAATAGGATACTAATTTGAACATTTTTTTTATTTATTTATTTCTTTGATCTTTGTTTTTCATCTCTATTTGAGTTCTTGTTATTTTATGCACGACACAGGTGAACAAGAACTACTTTTTGATCCAGAAATTGAGAGAGCCTGCAGAGCAAATAGGAGAGTGACTAGAGAAAGACGACAAGCTGCTTTGAATACCATGGGTGACAGAGATGAAGCTCCTAGACGTCGAACAATGGGTGAATATGGAACACCTACTGTTGATAGATGCTCGGCTAGTATAGTGCGACCCCCTATTCAAGCCAACAATTTTGAGATCAAGCCGGCTCTATTACAACTGGTTCAACAAAGGCAGTTTGGGGGAAGTGCCTTGGAGGATCCAAATTCTCATATCACCAACTTTCTTCAAATTTGTGATACTATCAAGATGAATGGAGTGAGTGATGATGCAATCAGTTGCGACTTTTCCCTTTCTCCTTGGTGATAAAGCACAATGTTGGCTTCAAGCTCAACCTCAAGGAAGCATCACTACTTGGGAAGACTTGGCTGGAAAATTTCTAGCTAGATATTTCCCCCCTTCAAAGTATGTGAAAATGAGGAATGAAATCACTTGTTTCTCACAAATGGACATGGAGTCATTGTATGAAGCGTGGGAGAGGTTTAAAGAACTCTTGAGAAGATGTCCACATCATGCTTTCGAGAATTGGCGTGAGCAGATTTTTATAGTGGTCTTAACTCATATACAAGAGCAATGGTTAATGCTTGACCAGTGGATCATTGAACACAAAACGCTCGTGAAGCATACCAGATTGCTTGAGACCATGGTGCAAATGAATACCAAATGCCTAGTGGGAGGTCGGTGGGTGAAAAGAGGAGTAATGGGTGGATGCTTTTGATACCATTACGGCTCAAAACAAAATCCTCTCTCAACAAATAGCTAACCTTACCAAGCAACTTGACAACATGAAGGTAAATGCTATGAATTCCAATTCTTAGATATTAAGTTGTGACTTTTGTGGTGGTAGTCATGGTAATGGAGAATGTGCGATTAGCCTATGGGGCATGCAAATCAAGAGCAAGTCAACTACATGGGAAATTCTTCAAGACCCCAAAATAACCCTTACTCCAACACATATAATCCCAGGGGTGGAAGAATCACCCCCAACTTCTTATGGAGTAATCAAGGTGCACAAAAACGTCCTAACTTATCAAGTCTCACCATTGCCTCATGTTCAACCTAGTCAAGGTAAACCATCTCCTTTGGAAATTGCTTTGGAAAGACTTTTACAATCAACAACTAGTTTTGTACTGAAGACTTTGACTTCATGCAGAAACAAGAGCAAATTTCAAGAACCAAGAAGCTTCAATCGAAATTTGGAGAACCAAGTTGGGTGATTTCCGGGCAATTAAATTTGAAAACCAAAAGGATCGTTTCCTAGTAACATGGAGTCGAATGTCATGGAACATTGCAAGGCTATAGCTTTAAGGAGTGGCAAAACACTTGAAGTTCAACCCCGGAGAAAGTAAGGCAAAAGAAGTCATGAATCCTCAAAGTCAAAACACATTAGAGGAGGTACTTCTTCAACTCAGATTCCTTGTCTTGCACAAGAGGAAGATCAAAAGAAAGATGAATCTCCAAGGAGAAGAGGCAAGAAGAAAGAGTTAGATTGGGACAAGCCCTTTGAGTCATCACCTTATGCAAGAATTCCTTTCCCTCAAAGGCTCAAGAAAGAAAATAAAGAGAATCAATTTTCTCGATTTTTAGATATATTCAAGAAGCTCCAAATCAATATCCCATTTGCAGAAATTTTAGAGCAAATGCCCTTGTATGCCAAGTTTATGAAGGAGTTGCTTTCAAAGAAGAGGAAATTGAAGGGGGATGAAACAGTTATGTTGGTAGAGAATGCGAGTGCTATTATTCAAAATAAATTGCCTCCGAAATTGAAAGATCGTGAGTTTTTCATATTCCTTGCACTATTGGAAATTTGACAATTGGGAAAGCTTTATGTGACCTTGGGGCAAGCATCAATATGATGCCACTTTCCATTCTTCACAAGCTGGGAATTAAAGAAGTGAAGCCAACAATGATCTCTCTTCAATTGGCGGATGCGTTCAATTAAGCATCCATATGGGATAGTTGAAGGCGTGTTAGTTAAGGTGGATAAGTTCATCTTTCCGGTGACTTTGTTGTGCTTGATATAGAGGAGGATGCCTGATATCCCTCTCATCCTTGGAAGACCATTTTTGGCCAGGAAGAGCTTTAATTGATGTCCAAAAGGAGAATTAATCTTTGAGAGCTCATGATGAAAAAGTAACCTTCAATGTATTTGAAGCAATGGAGCATCAATGGAAAAAGAACAATGTCTTGAATTGGATGCTATTGACTCCTTAGTGCCAAGTACTTTTAAACAAAATTCTCTAACTCTTCCACTTGAAGCAACTTCAGTACACTCCGAAAGTTTGGAAGATGAAGAATTGGATGATCTAGAGTTAATGAAGTGTTTCAACCTTTTAGAAGTGCTGTTATCCATGGCTCATATTAAGCAAATAAATTATGAAGAACTAAAAGAGAAAGGAGTTGTGAAAGAAGAAGTTCATAAGCGTGAGTTGAAACCCGATTGAAATTGGACCACGTCAAGCTAGTGACGTTAAACAAGCGCTTCTTGGGAGGCAACCCAAGCCTGGTTTATTCCTTTCCCATTTTATTTTGTTTTGTTAGTTTCTTAGTTGTTTGAATTTCATTTGATTTGCTGATTTATCACTTGCTAGATGAATTTATTTTTCTTTAAGTTTGGCTATTCTAGGATGGAGGAGGGCCTTGTGGGGCCCATGAGGATGAAAATGATGCCGAGTGATGTGTTTTGTTGCAGCTAACTCTGAATTATGATTTGTAACCATGCAAAGGAAAGATCCAACACTACATTTCATTATTTGGATTGGACGGCAATTCAAGGATACATTGCACTGGCATAAACATGGGGAGCTTTCTGACCTTTCTTCTTAATTAAAGCATTTTCCCCATTCATTTTTGGTTTTTGTTATCCTCTCTGCGTGTGTATAAAATGTCAAATCTCAACATTTGGTTATCTCTATTTCTTCAAGGAATCTTGTGTATAATATTGATCTTAGCTCTTGTGCCTTACTTGTTAATTGAGTGGTGACCCTGATGTTGTAGTGAGCCTACTTTAGTGGTTTGGTAATTTTGGGTAGGGTGTGCATTTCATCAATTCATGCAAGAAAATCATGTAGTTTAATTTAATGTGTTGCTATAGCTTAATCTGTGCAAGTTTCAAGGACCTATTTCTTTTTCCACCACCATTAAGTTTCTTAAAAAATAAAATGAAAAAAAAATGGAGTGTCATTATCATAACTGCTTGTTCTGGAGTTGAAGCGGTGATGTGTGGATAAGGCGCACGGTCACCACTTTGGTTCGTGACCAAGTCTAGTTTAATCTTCAAAAAGCTTGGTGCCAAATTATGGGAGTGATGTGTGGATAAGGCGCACTGTCACTACCTTAATTTTAAACCAAGCCACTAAGAAAATTAACATTGTTGAGCAAGGGATTGAAGGGGTGATGTGTGGATAAGGCGCACGGTCACTATTTTCTTTACCTTGTTTTTTTTCTGTTGTTAAAAAACACTCCCGTCGTTGTATTCTTTTCGTTCATGGTGGTTAAGATTGACATATTTCCTTGTTAGCTTGCTTGATTTTGCTATAGTTTGCACACTTAAGTTACTTGATTTTTTCCTTCCCGATTGTTGTTTGCACAACTACAGGATTACCCTCTCCACTTTGGTATGCTCACTGCATTACGTGTTTATCCATTCAATCTTTGGGATAATGAGCTTGATTGATATTTTACATTAGTTTCTCTTGGGGATATCGGAGATAACCACTTTCTTTGCTTGAGGACAAGCAATATCTTAGGTTTGGGGGAGTGATATTTGTGCTAAATACCTTATTTTCTTGAAAGAAAACTTTACATTCCTCAACCTTAGATGGTGTTTTTTCCACTTTTTAATTGATTTTCATCTTGCCTTCTTAGCACCTGGGTTTATTTTATTATTGATGATTTTTGTTGCTTTCTTATGTTAAACCTAGGTTAAGTTCAAAAACTTTGGAAGGACAAACACCATTTTGGGGCCCGAAGTAAAGTGGCTCAATTCTGGAGTTCTAGCGCCCTGGCGCCAAAACCAACGCCCTAGGCGCCCAAGCGAGTAATTTGGAGGTTTATTTCTTGGCCTTCAGCGCCTAGGCGCCCGAGGATACAATGCCTAGGCGCTCAAAGGTTGCTCTGCACTGCCCAGCGCCTAGGCGCCCAACGCTAGTGCCTAGGCGCCCCAGAAGTCAAATTTCGAAGTGCTTTTCTGTCATACCAGCGCCTAGGCGCCCATTTTCAACGCCTAGGCGCCAGCGTCGCAGCCCAACTCTGTTTTGACACTTTAAATAGAAAAAGTTAGGGTTTTTTAAAAAACTTTTAGCTGGAGAAGAGGCTGGGGAGAAGTTTTGAAGCAAAGGACATGGGAGAACCGGAAAGAAGCAATAGGGATTGAAGATTTCTCCATTCCCAATTGATTTATCCATGAAGTTTGCTCTTTCCTCTGTTTTAGTTTTCTTTTTCTCTATGAGTTTCTAAACTCTTTCTAGTTAGGGTGAAGATGTAGCTTGAATTAAAGACTTGTTTGGATTCTTTTAAGCTTAATCTAAGTTTCTTTTCATGGATTTGAAGTGTTTATCACTATGCTTAATGCTTTTATGGATTGGCCACTCATAAATTGAATAGTTGTTCATGCATAGGATTGGGAAATTCATGTATGATTTTGCTTCTTGTGGTAAACTCCTTAATTAATAAAGTCTAGGAATAGAGAATGTTAATTATGTGGTTTTATTTGGGAATCAATTTTTCTTTCATGCCTTCTTCAACTTAGGGCCAAGTTAAGGAATTAATTGGTTTTATTTTGTTGAAGTGAATCGGTAAACCAAGGAATTGGGTATTGATTAATTATAGGATTCCTACCATCAATCCGTGAATTGGGCTTAGTTAAGTTAGAATCCAAACACTAGTTGGAAAATTCAAGTGAAATCGGAACCCTAACATTTCAATCATTGATCTTACTTCCTTATTTCTTTTGCTTTTGAATTTCTTAATTGTTAATTGCAAAGTGTTAGTTTCTTTAGGGTTTCTTTCTAAAGAACTCTCTTCAATCCAAACCGATCGTTCTAATAGTGTCTAAGTTGGTGAATTGGTGTTTGATAGCACAATCTCTGAGGGAACGATACTCACTTATCACTTTATTACTTTTTGCGATTTGGTACACTTGCCAATAGAGCAACACTTTCTGAATTTTAAATTTTTGTTTGAATGACTCTTTTTTATTAATTTGCTCATAAAATTTTTATTAAATGAAATCACATTACCCCTCATGTAGATGCTAATGATTAACGAATCTTTTTTCATGTATTTAATTTCTTTTCACTTTGCATGTTAACTCATTTTTAATGGCTCCCAAAATTATTATTGAAAATTAAATTTCATTGGTTTTTAATTATAATTATGAATAATAATTATAAATTCAAATCAAATTTTCAATTATAGTAGATTTATTTTTTTTACAATAGTATATTAATTTCTCAACCAAATATAATGACTTGTGAGAATAGATGTTGTTATTAGCATATTTCATGATTATATGTCCCTCTCACCAAAATTTAAAGGTTTGGCATATTTTCTTTGTATATTTACCCATTCAAATTTTTAATTTGCTTAAGTGCTTAATGTTCTTATGATAAACTTTTCTTATTCTAATTTTTTGTTGGCTTGCTCTTCTAAGAAATAGCTTTTTATGGTGTTGTCTTAACAAAAGAAACGTTTTGTTATTTTGGAATCTAATATAGCATTTAGAGAATTTTTTTATCTTTAAAAGTAATTGTGACTGTATTAGTTGTTTGAAGAAATTTCTTTTAAAAATGTTTCAATTTTAATATATTTATATTGATAATAAGTAAAATACAACAAATTTATTATGTGATCATTTAATTTTATATATGCTTTTGAAGCAATTTATATAAGATTTTAAATTAGATCCACTATTAGTATAAAATGTTTACACCGTCATCTAATGATGTGTTAACATGTCATTAAAAGAATTAAATTTTTTATGTAGTTATTGTTATAATCATTTTCTTTTATGATTTGTCAATACATAATCAAATAATAGTATAAAATTTCTTTACACTAATAGTAAATCAAAATTAAATTATTTCTATAATCATTTAACAAACCTACTCAATAAAACTAGTTATTTGATAAACAAAACTACTTTGTTTATAAACCCGATTTTCATTTCTAGTTCAGCAAAAATCAATAATTGGTTACTAATGAAAAAGATTGCTTTACCAGAACTCAAGACACAGTAAATCATCTGAAACATGATTATTCTTCACTATGAATTTCTTAGCACCGAAGTGAACAAAGACAAGGGCAGTGTCCATAGCTTTCAAGATTAAAAAATTTGTCTATATTCTATAACCAATTGTTACTATTGTTGAATGAAAATATGACAACTAATATTACTTACACCTGTCATAATATCAACATTATATTTTCAATGCATTTAATCGCAAGTCCATCTTATGAACATAAAGCATTTGTCGATAAACAAAACTACATTGTTGGTCAGAGTAAAATTGGGCATCATCACTAGTTTTGTGTTTCCAATATGGGTCATCACTTTTCTAAGCGTAATTATTGAAACAAAACTTATCCCAACGCGCGTTATTACTTCTTTTTTTTTCAATTTATAACTACAAAAACGATAGAATAGCCAAAGACAATAAGAATTAATAAGAAAACTCAGAAAAATAACATTCCAGCATAAGAAGGAACACAAAGAAAGAAAAAAGAAGAAGCGTAATTAAGATGCATTTTTTTTCATGGGTTTGGTTCAACACTGAACCCCAAGTAATCATTCTCATTTCTCAGTAATCATCTCCATCATAACCCAGATCATCCTCAACCCTCTCTGCCACGTCATCAGCAATCTTGTCCTCCACGTACTCAGCACCCTCAACCAGTGCGATTCCACCAAGTACACCAGCCACTGCGCCCACAGCTAATCCCGTCCCCATCCCACCAAACTTACTCTTCTTCTTCTTCTCCTCGGGCAGCGCGTACCCATAACTCCCCCCACCGTACGACGCCGTTTGCGGCGTCGCATTGTACCCACTGTACGGGTACCCAGAAGGCGGAGCCGCAGAATAGTACGAATCCCGCGTCGTCGGAGGCGGCGCGCCGTATGAGTACCCATACGACGGCGGCGCAGCAGGGTAATCCCGCGACGCATGTGGATGTGGCGGCACACCATAAGGAGGAGCGTAGTGCGAACTCTGCGCACGATAGCCAGGTTCTCTGACAACAACCTTAACGTCAACCTTACCATGTGGTCTTCCCGACGGTCGCTTCAGCGTGAGCGTGCGGCTGGCGCGTTCGCCGATTCCGACATCGTCAAGAACATCGGCGAGCTTGAGCCGAGCCGAGCCGATGAGCGGCTTGGTGTCTTCCTCGGAGCCGGCGTGGACGACGTCGACGCAGAGAGCGAGGTCTTCGATGGGTGCCGGCGGCAAGGGGATAACGAGGGTCTCGTCCCAGTTGGCTTCGGTGTCGCCGGCTTCGTCGACCCTTGTGGAGCACTTGTTCTTGGGGTCCACCCAAACGACGGCGTATGGCCTGTTGGAGCCGTGGCGCCAGTTCACGTTCTTGAGCCCCCGAGCCGATGCGAGCTTGACTTCGACTTCGTAGCGTGAAGCCATTGATGAGTTAGAGTGGAGTGAGTTGAGTTTGAGAATTTGTCGATGACGACACGTTGTTGCTGCTACGGGTTTTATAGGTAAATGGGATAAAGATTCATTTCTTTTCTCCCTCGCTTTTATGGGATTATAGTATTATACCAACATTGCCACGGTAAATTTTGCAGGACTTTTTCTTGTGCTAATTCCCTAAACCACCCCCTTGTTCGTGGTTGCTGATTTGGTTGAAGAATTTTTATTTTTTAATCAAGAATATCTTTATACCCTCTGATACGTCTTTTTCGAGTGTGACTGTGTGATGGTTAATGAGCCATCTTAATGACAATTTTAAAAATTAAAAATTTAATCCAACAGTTATCATTCTAGGTCACAACTTATCCGTGGGTTCAAGAATTCTAATGAAAGGAAAATGAGAATCTTGGGTGGGGGGAGAAACATGTAAAGTGCCAAACTCGTAGTTTGGAAGTAAAGTATATTTTATATATAAAATTCATTTGAATTGTTTATGCTTTATTTTTCGAAAGAGAATGATTCAAATCCCAAATTTTATATTCCATCATCACATGGGGCCATGGGCTACTTTTTGAGTTTTTATTTTATTTGTATATTTATATTTTATATCTCTTATATTTAAGAATCGTGATAATATTAATGACTAAAAAAACAATTTAGTTCTATTTGATGGCATGGGCGAATTAGTTAGTTAATATAGCTTAAGTAGTTATCCAAATAGTTACTTAATTAGGATAAACATATTTACATAAATAAAAATTAGAGAAGTAATTATATCATTAGGAGATTGTATTGCACGAGGTTTTCTAAATTAGTAATTTCTTCCATTGAGTTCGTATCAGTTACCTCACAATAATACCTTGTTTTTTACATGAACCTTGAGTACAGGGTAATTTTCAAGGGGAAATTATTGACAAGAATTAGTTAGTTACTATGTATTATGTAGTTGGCCAAATAATTACTTAGTTAGAATTAGGATAAACCCACTTATATAAATAGTAATTAGGGAACCAATTATATCATGAAAAGATTGTATTGAAAATAAGATTAAGAATTTTATGTGGTTAGAGAGCAAGGTTATCTAAATTGGTCATTTCTTCCATTGATATTAAACCCAACTAGGTTATATTCAGTGTCTACAACTTTTGAATTATATTTAAATTTATATAAAAAAATATATTGTCGTAGTCATATATAAAGTTAAAAACAAATTATCTTTTAATTATTGTATGTATAATATTATTTGTTATTTCATTTTATACTTTTAGTGTACGATAACGTGTTTAAAAAAAAAATTCCAGTTTGGTCTAAAAGACTAAGAAAACTTTGAAAATCTAGTGCTCTTTCTATATATGCTACTGAACTGGCTAATTCTTTTTTCTTCAAATTTTTCTATACAAAAAAAAAAAAGCCAGTTGACTCTTTGATCAACATGGGAGCTACTCAAACTGATTCTTGCTGTGAGTGAACGCATCCTTCACCCAGCATGCATGCTTCCCTTGTCCTAGCTGATAGAATGGAGATTGTTTATGTTAGATAAGTATTTTATTTTATTTTTTCTTTTCTTCTTTCTCATTTTCACCTTAACAAAAAGAAAACTAATTCATATATGCCAATATTATTCATATATGGGGAGGGGAACTATCTCATTTTAAGGCTAGAACATGCCATAAGATTGAAAGAAGCTTAAGTTATATTTATGGATTTCTTATCAAGAAAGATTGGTGACATCGAAAATTGAACATAGACCATATACCTTCCAAGCAAAGTAGTTTAATGAACCAACCCCTGGTGACCATATATATTAATATTATATCATGACAATTATTCCCGTATTCATTTTTTTTAAAGATATTGATAATTTAATTAGTTATTAAATATTTATTAATTATTAATTATATCTAATGAGCTTTAAATATTTAGTCAAAATTATGAGTACTAAAAAAAAAAATCTTAAGGTATCGTAATTATAACATCATGTGTCGTTATTAGAAGTAGCTACTAGCTAATACGCAAATTTTCGAATTTTCTTAACAAAGTACAAAAAATATACAACTTGCAAATAGGTTAAAATTGGATATTTTCAAGTGGTCCTAAACTGCAACGGAACACAGTATGAACGCAGTTTGTGATTTTTTTTATATAAAAAATTTCTAGACTCAGATTGATTTGGGATCTTTTGGGAATAACACCTATTGTTTGACCGCTATTTTATCTTTATTATCTTTTTTAAATTTCTGAAGCTTCTTTAAAATACAAAACCTGTTCAACCAGATACCATGTTTTATTTTAATTCAATAATGTTAGGTATATAATATTTTATATAGAAATTTAATTTCCACTTAAATGTATATATATTCACGTCAATATCTTTTGTATTAGTTCATATGGGATTAATTAATTTATATCGTGTCCTAAATCTGAGCAAATTAAGCTTATAAATTTTACTTGCAGTGTCAAATTTAAATATCATTAGGAACACTTTGTAAAAAGGACCAAACAGATACTTGAAAAGAAATTAGTGACACATCAAGATACGAGGACATCTCGTAATAAAAATATTCGATTTAGATATGGAAAGCTAAACCAATTATCTCCAAAAACATTTTGCCTCATGACAGTAACTAACAGACATTATTCGTGGTTTCAATGTCATATTTGCACAAGGGGGCAAGAAAGATCGTGAATTAGACATTCGGATTTATTAGAACAGCTCTTGTAGGAACAACATATCAACACACGGTTTCTCATTCTCCATTTGGATTGCTACTTCTCCTGCCCTTCCCTTCGCATTTTTTCATTTCCTTTATATATATATATATATATATAAAACTTTTACTGTTATAAAACTTTCGATTGTTACTAAAGAAATTTTCTGCTATATATCTTTTTTACGATATATAAAAGATAAAATTGTTATTATTATATATTTTGTCTAATGCGAACATTGATTTTTTTTCCTATTATATAACTTTATCAATGCTATATAAAATACAAAATTATTTTATTATATATCTTGTCTAATGCGAACATTGAATTTTTTCTTTTTACTCTTATATCTAAGACATGTTTGTCATTGTTAAATAACAGAAATTTAATTTATTTTTTTTATAGAGGTTTTATTAGGCTTAAAAGATAATAAAAAAATAAGAATGTGGAGAATCAAACTTTCATTACATAACTACAATTCCCTAATAAAAATAAAAAATGATACCTTTTGAGTGATAATTTTATATATTTTATTGTTATTAAAAATATATATGATTTGTATGATCAAGAAATAAAAATCACTAAAATTAAAAAAGATGTATGATTTATGACCGCAAAATCAATAAATAAAAAAGTGACAGGTATCTCGTCCTAGTTGGAAGCTAAATTGGTTAGGACAGTTTTGTCAAATGAAAAAGCTAATCCGGCTGGGTGTGAACGGGCGAAATGGCGTCTTAGTTGGGGGAATAAACCAATAAATAAACAAGGTCAGTGGTAGCATGGTGGGGAGTATAATTGTCAGAATCGGAACGGATCAAACGGTACGGTATTATTTCTTAAGGTGAATGAAATATTTAGACGGTTATAATTTTATTTTATAATTAAATTTATAGTTAAGTTACTTAAAATTAGTTAAAATTAATTAAAATTTAGTTTAATGATTCAGTTTATTTAATAAAATTGACTGATCATTTAATTTTTCTTATAAAAATATAATATTTTTTATATTTTATAAATATTTTATATATTTTATATTTTGACCATGTTATTTGATTTTATTTTTATGATATTATTTAATTTTATCAATCAATTTAAATAATTAAACCTAAACTTGAAATCTTGCTGTATAGTTCAATTTTAGCAATATTAGTTGAGTATCAAGGAAAGAGCACCTTGAGTTGGACCTCATTATTTTTTTTCAAAGAACACAATGTATTTTACTATTTTACACATATTTTCTAATATCTCATTATGTCATAAATTTAAGCACTTAACTCACTATTTGAAAAATAATTTACTTGTTCAAACATAAATAAAAAAGAAATTTCACTCTTTTTTTATATATAAAAAAGATCTATATATTTGATTCTTGGGGAGAGTAAGCTAAAGTTTGGACAAAATAATAAGTAGGATTGAACTCTAAAATCAAATAAAAATCTAAGAGGATCTAGTGTCACTTGAATTAGAACTGAACAACTCACTTTTTTTTAATAGTATAGTAAAATTTAAATTTTACATTTGTTATATTAAATTCATTGGAATCGTTTATGTTTTATTTTTCAAAAGAGAATGCTTCAGATCCCAAATTTTTGTATTCCATCACATGGGCAAGTGGGCAACCTATATTTTTACAATTATTTATTTATTTTATTATTTATATATCCCATATATTTAAGAATCATGATAATATTACATGCATTTTTTACTTCACACTTTATTAGCTTCTTTTTTTTTTTTGTTAAGTATATAATATAATATAATTAGAAATTTTGGTATCTTCTAGTGGTTGGTCCTAAACTCTAATGTGAATACAGTTTGTGATACGTCTTTTTTTTTTTTTTTTTTTTATCTAGAACCGGATTGACTTGGGAATCTTTTGGGAATAACAACAATTATTTGACCGGTATGGGCTATTCTATCTTTATTCTCCTTTCAAATTTCTGAAGTTTTTATAAAATTCAAAACATGTTCGACCAAGTACGATGTTTTATTTTTAATTCAATAATTTGATCACCATCATATCTTTATTCTTTTTTAAAATTTATGAAGTTTACAAAACCTGTTCAACCAAGTACGATGTTTAATTTTTTTTTTAGTACATACGATGTTTAAATTTTAATTCAATAATTTGGCAGCCATTTTATCTTTATTTTCTTCTAAAATTTCTGAAGTTTACAAAACCTGTTCGATCAAGTACGATGTTTTAAATTTTAATTCAAAAATTTGACCGCCATTCTATCTTTATTCTCTTTTTAAATTTCGAATTTACAAAATATGTTCGACGAAGTGCGATGTTTTATTTTTAATTAAATAATTTTTTTGGTCTACTAGGAGTAAAAATAGATTAAATTTTATTTTAAATAGATTTAGCATGTTTTATAAAACTTGAGTTTTAGCTTAATTTATTATTTATTATTGACTTTTTTTTTAGTTTGACTTGACCTTTTTGTGAAATCATAAAAGTTTGACCTGATTTAAAAATTTATTTAAAGGTTCACATTATATAAAGGTCTTTAAATAAGCCAATAGGTTCAAACTTAATAAGTTTTAAATGTATTTAGTATTTAACAAAATTATTGTATTGTGTATAAAATAAATAAATTACATTAATATATAATTAATAAATTATATTAGTATTATAAATTTTTAATTATATGTATATATAATAAATAAATAATTCGACTTGTTATACCAAATAAATTTTTTTAAATACCAAGGCCTTGTCCTATTTAACTAAATATGTTTTTCTTAAAAACTTGAGTCTGACTTGTTTTGATAAATAAACTAGGTTAAATTAGGTCAAAACTAGGCTAGGTCGTTTGGCTTATTTCCACACCTAGTCTTCATACTCTTTGTGTATAAGACTAATCCCCTTCTTATTAGGAAACATTAAGGTAAAGTCTTCCCAACAGTGATGATTCCTAGGATTTGAACCTTTGGCTTTTTCCTTATATCTAAGTCGCTTACATCTTCGATCAATTGCTTGTTAGTTAATTTAATAATGTTAAAGACATAATACTTTATATAGAATAATGTTTTGTCAATGAGTGTTGGTTCACTTGGTCAGACCTTCCATTTATACTAGTTATGACTTTGGTTCAAATTTTTATATGCCCGTTGGTAGGCGATTAGTAATCCTATCATAAATTCTTATTGAGGTTGATGGTTTGCCTTGACCTTAAACTGAGAATAGCCTTCCCCTCATCTAAATTTTTTTTTGTACCAATATATATATATATATATTCTCATTTATATTTGAATGAACACTCATTTTTGTCATTCAAAAATACAAATGTCATCAGTTAAGTTCTCTAATGATAAAACATCAAAATAATTATTCAATGTTAATTTTTTATATTAGTTAGGTTCTCCAATGTCATCAGTTAGGTTCTTCCCCTCACTTAAACTTTTTCTGTACCAATATATATATAGAAAATTTTCATTTATATTTGAATAAACACTCATTTTTGTCATTTTAAGATACAAATGTCATCAGGTAGGTTCTTCAATGATAAATATTCAAAATGATTCTTTAATACCAATTTTTGACATGAAATTGATCCTTCAATGTCATTTTTTTAATATTAAAATAGTCATTCAAAAGGACCAATTTGATGTAAAAAATTATTAGATAATCAAATTGATGACATTTGTATCTTTAAATGATCAAAATGAGTGTTTATTATTTATATTTATATCAAGTGAAGTCATTTCTTTTAATTAAATCACTCATGTCTTCGTAGTTTTACCCCAAATTCAATTTAATCCATATAACTCAAAATCGTTTAAAACAATTGTTATACATTTCAAGTATTACAAAATGATTTCTATTAACTAGATTTATTCTTTATTTAGTTTGAAATTATAGGACCTAATATGAACCATTTGTAAACAATAAGTTTATTTATGCACGAACAATTAACATAAATACATTAATCTCATGAAAGCAAGTATTTGTCATTAAAGCTAAGGAATTTCTCTCATCTAAAAAAGATAAATTGTCGTGTTCAATTTTAAAATTTGATGTTTGACTATTTTAAATATGTTATTAATTATATTAAGAGTAAACACTCAAATTAATCATTTAAAGATATAAATAATATCAATTTAGTCTTCTAATAATTTTTTATATTAAAATAGTTCTTGAATGTCAATTTTTTTACATCAAATTAGTCATCTAAAGTTATTTTTTGACATCAAATTGGTCCCCCAAAAGGATCAATTTGATGTAAAAAATAAATGAAAGACTAAACTAATGTCACATGTATCTTTAAAGGATCAAATTAAATATTTACTCTTATATTAATGTAAATTTTTGTTTTAATTATATCAAAAGTGTAGGCACCTGAAAAGGTGGAGGGAGGGGGGACCTCCAAATGCCATGGTCCCCCAAGATTAGGTACAAGTGATAATTCTTATATAAGCTTTATAACTAAATTTTAATTTTCTTTTATCATTTTATGTTAGATATAATTTGTCTTGGTCCCCCACAATCTTGGTCCCCCACAATCTTAGTTTTTAGCTTTGCCTTGGACAAGGAAAGAGAATAAGTGACCTTGTAGAATATCAAATCTTAGAAATTAATATTACACCCAAGTCAAATATCCATTGAGCTACGAATTCGTTGACATTAAAGTAAAATATTTATTTTTTTATAAAGATTGTAGATATGATTATATAATTGAATTATTAAACTTCGGCAATATGTATGTCTGCGAGTGTGTTGGATATCAATTAATTGTCTCCCAATGCAGTTATTGGTAGGTAGGGATGGGTGCTTCATTTAATTTGCTTGCCAATGCCAGTTCAATTTGAAAAACAGGGGCAGAGATTTTTTTGGTATCCGCAGGGTTAGGGATGAATTACACTATTCTTAAGTAAATCCAAATAAAGCGAATAGAAGTTCAAATGAGTTTATGTTGTGACAACAGATGCTTGCATCCATATTAAGGTGCATTTTATTGTTTTCTTTTCTTTCTTTTTTTCATTTTAGGAATATTGGAACATAATCAGGACACATGGCTACCAAATCAAAACCATATACAGAGCCGTACAATACATCAAAAGCTGCTACCATGAGAACATGACTAATTAAGCCAAACTGAGGCAGCCTCACAATAGTAAGAGTAAAATTATTCAGGGTGAATTGGTTTGAAGAAGAGAAAAAAGCGAAAGTTCCAAAGGGAGCAATTAAAGTACAGAAGGCTCTTTACATAGCCTTGTTTCCCACATGCAAACTGTGTTGATCTTTCACGTGCCCTAAGCCCACCAAAACCAACTCTAATTAACTCTTTATTAATATCTGCTCTTTGTGCAATCACTGGCTTGGGGGATGGAAAACAATATTCGGTACAAAGGTATATTGGATAGAACCTTAATTATGCTCATATTTTGTGGTACAATTTATCAATTTTTGAAGTATCAGTAAGGTTGTAAACAATGTACTTTAAAGTAAAGATGTACCTAACTGTAATCGCAAATAATGATTATCGTATATCAGCCACTTTTTCTGGTGAAACAAATGTAAATTATTTTCATCTCTTCCAATTTGGTTTCTCTTGTAAAAAATAGGTATATACTTCGGCTTTTTATCTTTATAGGCTGAAACTCCTTGCAATGTTCACAATGGCTTTTGCTTGAAAGCAAGATTTTTTTCCTCAATCATTTTGTCATATTTTTCCCTCAATCATTTCATCATATTTTGGATTTTAAATCACGCCTAACAGTTTTTTATCTATCCTTAGTCAAAACCTCCCTCATACACCAATTTGAAGTGATGACTCCATATAGCCCAAACAAACCATCCTCGACCCTCAGCAGATCTGTTGTAAGAAGGGACAACAAAAATGACTTCTATAAAATAAGGTATGGGCCTCCATAAGCCCATCATTATCTCCTTGTACCACTATGTGTTAAATTGTTATGGGCAATAATAATCCCAAGCCCAGAGAGATATTTATATTTATAAATTAACATTCTAAATTATTTATTTATTTTAGCTAATCATAATTATAATTAAAATTCTCTAAAATATTTTTTATTTGATATTTTTTAATACACTCTTCAATGTAAGTTAACATTTAACTATGACCTAAATAATTTATAATATTTTCAATAAGAAAAATCATAATTCTATAAACTATATTTTCACCTTTACACTAAGGTAATTAGATTGGGATCCACTTACTTTAAGGGTAAGTCTTTGTATACTTATACTGTTGAATAATTTTGTATAAAATATGAATTTAAATAATTCAATCTAAAAATCATGCAATATATCTTTATGATCATGCATAAAGGTATACAAGACTTGTTTGACTAAAGTTGCTTGGGCCGGGTTAGACATAATTTTAATAGAAAAATAAAATTGGGATTGAGTTAAGTGATTTTGGCCTGATGTATTTTTCAAGATGAGATTTTTTCAAGATGAGATTGGACTACTTGCCTAACCAGAGATATATAAATTTATACATCCTGATAAATTGAAGACACAAAGAAGAGTTATTTAAAAATTAGAAAAAAATAGTTATTTCATTGCTATTGTAAGGAGATGACAAATAAATTTTGAAGCATATCTTCATAAGACATTTATCTATATTTCAAAAAAAATACCTGCACATTGGCTTTTTATATTAAAATGACTAATTTTTTTTTTTTGTTTTACTCCAGTTAAAAAATTGTATTTCAAAATATGTTGATTATTTTTTATGTTGGAGATTTGAGAAGTCAAATTTACAATGTTGCTTTTTATTTTATTAAAAGAAAAGAGATATTACAAAGTCGGTTTTATCCATAATATATATATATATATTGTTACATAATTTTTTAACTGAGATAAAATGGATTTTTTAAAATCTATTTTAATATACAAAATACCTAAAAATTCAATCCTACTCACTTACAAATTATTAACTTAAAATTTCATATTACCATATACAAGCTTCTAATTTTACAAAGACATAAAACATTCTAACTCATATTGTGGAGTCCTCTAAAAGATAGACTCCTCCAAAAATAAGGGTATGCCGCTTTAAGTGGAGAACACACGGTATTCTTTAGTAAAAGGCGAAAGAATAGTTCGCTCTGTGCTCACCACACAGCTCCGTGCATTGTCTAATCATAAGCACTTTCTTTTTATAGTCATAGCACTTTCCTTCTGTACACTGGTCCAACTGGTGTGGGCTTTGAACCCTCACACACTTCTCACCAACTCACACAGTCACACCTCACCTTCTGTTCTGTGGTGCCTCCAAACTCCAAAGTGATAAGTCTCAGTTTTGTCTCAATCCCTACTGATCCAAGCATTATGAATGGTTGGTATTTGATCAGATGACCTCACTTTCATATCCTTTTGTACCACGGACTTTTGAGATGTTAGTAGTTCAAAGCAAAGTGAAGTTACAAAGGAGCAAGAAACTTCGCTTACGAAGCTTGCTTCTTTACAAAAACATGACCAAGACCTGTGCTTAGTTCACAAAGGTATATAGGCAAGAACCTTATGCTCATTTTTTAGGCACAATATATCAATTTTTGAGGTATCAGTAAGGTTGGAAACAATGTACTTTAAATTAAAGATGTACCTAACTGTAATGACCAAATAATGATCATCCTTAGCTTTTATCTTTATAGGCTCAAACACTTGCACTGTTCAGAATGGCTTTTTGTTTGAAAGCAAGAATTTTTTTTCTCAATCATTTTATCATATTTTGGATTGTATGCAGTGTTTTAAAAATCGGTCTAATCGGTTGGATTGTGGACTGGAAGTTTCATTGGTTTTGGTTCAAATAAAGAACCGCTTGAACGGTTAAACCACAAAAATCATAAAAAAAACCGATTGAACCGGTTAAACTGGTAAAAACTAAAAATAAAAAATCAGTTGAACCATTCATTAACTTTTAAGTTGAATTTTTATTAAAAAATAAAGAAGAAAATTGTTCTTTTTTTTAAAAAAAAAAAACTTAGGATTTAGTTCTTTTAGGAGTTGAATTGGGGATTTTCACAGTTCTAATCATTCTTTTTCACAAAATAGGTGGCGACACTACAAAGCGGTTTATAATTTTTGTGATCAGTTTTATATATATATATATATATATATATATAATACCGGTTTAACTACCAATTCAACCGATTAAACCAATCAAACCTTGTACCACTCTCCTCTCCGATTATCTTGTTGAACCAATTTTATTGATTGTAAGTCACGCCTAACATTTTTTTATCTATCCGTAATCAAAATCATCTGTCAGACAGAGAAAAACGATGGCCCAATTTATCAAATTTTGTGGCTAATTATATTACAATGCAAATTTGAAATTTTATGGTCTCCTGGGTTCTTTGCCAATTTGGAGTGATGACTCATAGCCCAAATAACACACCACCCTAGACTCTCAACAAATCTGTTGTGAGAAGGGATAATAAAAGTGATTCGTATAAAATGCGGCACGGGCCTCCATAAGCCCATCACTATCTCCTTGTACCCCAATGTATTGAATAGTTCTGGGCTACACCAATCATCCCATGCCCAGAGAGATATGTGTTATAAATTAACATTCTAAATTATTTATTTATATTATTCTCTAACTGACTCTAAAATACTTCCATTTAATATATTTATACACTTCATTATCAGAAATGTACGCAGGCTAGAATTTTAATATTTCTACTAATTTCACTTAATATCTCAATATCCTAATTTAAAAATTTTTACTCCCAAGATGATAAAGAGTATATAGTACATGAAGAATAACCTAAATAGTTTATAATATTTTAAATTATTTTCTCTTAAATAAGATATACATTTAGCCTAACCGACCACAGCACTTAAAAACACTACATTAATTATTACATCATTAAAACACCAATATCAAATTTTTTCAATTTAAAAATTTAAAAGGCATACTTCTAAAACTAATTTATCCAATGTATCTCTGAAGTTTAGACTTTGTACTATGGAGCCCTCCAAAAGAAGACTCCTCCAAAAATAGGCGTATGCGGCTTCAAGTGAGGAGCACACGGTATTCTTTAGTAAAAGGCGAAAGAATAGTTCGCTATGCGCTCATCACACGGCTCCGTAAGTAAATCTACCAGAAGCAGTTTGATTTTATAGTCACAGCACTTTGCCTCTGCCCAGTAGTCTACTCAATGTGGGCTTTGGTCACTAGCACACTTCACAATTGGACCTCACCTTCTGTTCTGTTGTGCCTCCGGAGTCAACAGTCTCCTCAGTTTGTCTTGGTCCTTGCTCATCCATCCAAGCATGAGCAAATTGTTGATATAATTGGACCACAGAATTTTATGATGTTAATGGCTCAAAGCAAAGTGAAGTTACAAAGGAGCAAGAAACTTCGCTTATGATGCTTTCTCATCTGAAAAAAACCTTAACCAAGACCATACACCTGTACTTGGTTTTCAAAAATGACTAGTATGCCTTCGAAATCAAAGCACTTTGATATTGTTACCTGCCTTGGATTCTTCTTGAAGCTGCCAATCACAGCATATTCCAGGAGCAATACGTTCTGGAAGATGATGTAGCTTCTTTCAAGTTGATTGTTGGAAACATTAAAAGGAAAGGAAAGGAACGCAATCCTAGAAAACTACATCCTATCGTGCTTGCCATTATTTATTCTAGATCCAAAAATCTTATCTCTTGTATATAGAGCTTCAATTCTTTATCTTTAATATGAAAAGGCGAAAGAAATGGGTTTTAATCTGTTATTTGACATTTTATCATAAACAAAACTTTGTTGTTGGACATGGGTAAAATTGGGCCTTCAGATCACATCACTTTATCATTTATTTGTTTGTTTATTTTGTGTTTTCAATAGATCACCGCTTTTATCAGCTTAATTATTAGATACAAGATTAGAATTAAAAAGAAAAAAGAAACTCCTTGAATTTTGACTAATGTGCAATTTGTTCCCCAAGTTTTATAAAGAGCCAAAACATCTCCTTTAATTTTATTAAATGTGCAAAAAGAAATCCTTTAACTTTATTAAATGTACAAAAGAAACACCTTTGTCCATCATAAACTCACTTGAGTAGAAGTGAAATCATTTATTTGCACATTTACTAAAAGTTCAAGATTTTATTTTAATTTTTAACTTTTTAAAACTCACGTGGTAAATATTCGGACAAAGTTAAAGAATTTTTTTTTTTTACATTTTACCCTATAAACAGAAGTTACCCTCATGCTATTACTTGTTATGATAAATTTATAATTTTGTGACTATTGCAAAGTTACTCCTTTATTCGAGAATCTTCTTGTGAATTCCTCTTACTTTGATAAAGAGTTGAATATGTTATCAAGATACTCTAAACTCTCAAGTTGTTTTTCTTTTCAAATTTATAACTACATTAAATATAGAAAAAAAAAAAAACAAAATCAGTAACAGAATTAAAAATAATTACGTTGTAAAAATTAGAGAGTTTTTCAACCAAAAAAAATAAAATTAGAGAGTTTATCTTTAGATCACCATTACTAAAAACTTGACAAAAGTATAACTCCAAAAAAAAAAAAGTAACAAAATGAGAAGGGGAAAAAAAACGTGGAAGATGCCTTTCTTTTTTCTCCATTCTTTTTATTGGTGGGATTGGCTTAACTCTAATCAACAAGCTATCATCCAATTAGAAATCATCTCCATCATAACCCAGATCATCCTCAACCCTCTCTGCCACGTCATCCTCAATCTTGTCCTCCACGTACTCAGCACCCTCCACCAGTGCGATTCCACCAAGAGCCCCCGCCACCGCGCCCACAGCCAATCCTGTCCCCATCCCACCAAACTTGCTCTTCTTCTTCTCCTCCGGCGCCGCGTACCCATAATTCCCCCCACCGTACGACGCCGTTTGAGGTGGCGCACTGTACCCACCGTACGATGCCGTTTGCGGCTGCGCACTATACCCACCGTACGGGTACCCAGACGGCGGCGCCGCAGAATAATACGACCCCTGCGACTGCGGAGGAGCACCATAGGGGTACCCATACGCTGGCGGCGCAGCCGAATAATCCCGCGAAGACGGCGCCGTCACCGGCGGAACACCGTAAGGAGGAGCGTAGTACGAACCCTGCGCACGATAGCCAGATTCTCTGACAACAACCTTAACGTCAACCTTGCCATGTGGTCTTCCCGACGGTCGCTTCAGCGTGAGAGTGCGGCTGGCGCGTTCGCCGATTCCGACATCGTCAAGAACATCGGCAAGTTTGAGCCGAGCCGAGCCGATAAGCGGCTTGGTGTCGTCCTCGGAGCCGGCGTGGACGACGTCAACGCAGAGGGTGAGGTCTTCGATGGGTGCCGGCGGCAAGGGGATGACGAGGGTCTCGTCCCAGTTGGCTTCGGTGTCGCCAGCTTCATCGACCCTTGTGGAGCTCTTGTTCTTGGGGTCCACCCAAACGACGGCGTATGGCCTGGTGGCGCCGTGGCGCCAGTTCACGTTCTTGAGCCCCCGAGCCGATGCGAGCTTGACTTCGACTTCGTAGCGAGAAGCCATTGATGAGTTAGAGAGGAGTGAGTTGAGTTTGAGAGTTTGATTATGAAGACACGTTGCTGCTGCTACGGGTTTTATAGGTAAGTTGGGGATGGGCATCAAGGTGTTTTTCTTTTTGCCTTTGGTTTTTGTTGGATAATACCAAAGTTGCCATGGAGAATTTTGCAGGACTTTTTGTTATGCTAATTGCCGAAACCACCCTTGTTTATTGTTTTTGCTAAAATGGTATACAATACATTATGTTTATATAAAAAAAAATTAACCATAGGAGAGTTTTTGGGTTAATTGAGGAAAAAAGCTTCCATGTGTAATAGTGCACTCTCTTTATTAGTTTTATATATTTAAAGCAATTAATTCATTTAGATGCTGATTTAAGTTTTAAACTCAAATAGTTTAAGTTGATTTAAATAGTTTAATTATTAGACCAGTTTAAAATATGATAATGGGTTGAGAATTGAGAAGGATAATTCAATGAGGGGCAGTTTTGTCAAACTGAAAGTTAATCCGGCAGGGTAGGTTGTAACGGGGAAGAGAACATCTTGGGTGGGGAATAAACAAGGAAAGTGGTAGCTTGGGAGTTAAGTATATAATAATTTGAGTTGGAAGTTTGGAACCTCACTTTTGATTTTAGAAACAATATGTCTTATTTTATAACAGAAAGATTAAAGACCGAATATGTAATAAAAAAGTGAATATTTCTTTCATTTATTTTTGAAGAGCATGTAAGTCTTAAACTTTTAGTATTTAATTCATTTGTATTTTAAGAATAACTTACTTATTAAAACATGAATGAAAGAGAACTTACCTTTTCAGTAGTTCAGTATGATAAATTTTTTCATTTCTTACATACAGATTCATAAATACTGCATAATAACTATTTTTTCCAAGAGGTAAATTTTATTTTATTTTAATTTTTTTTTGTTATTATATATCCTTTTTTAAGAATCATGATAATATTACACTTTTTTCCTACAAACCTTTTAAAGAAAGTTAAATTTTAAAAATAACTTATAGCGTGTTTGATTTAGTTTTTAAAAATTTATAAATCATGATTTCGGTAAAAATTTGTCTTTTAATATTTTTACTAAAACTATAATTTTAAAATTCTAAATAGGATATCTTTCTCATGCTTGATGGCATGGGCTGCGTTACCTGGTCAGACAAAGAATAATTCTAAACATGCCAAAAGGGTTTGGATCAGGCGTTGTCCATCGGTCCCAACTGCCACACGGAGAAAACACGGCTCATGACCTCATGTTGTTTTCTAGGGAAAGCAAAGCATCACTCATAAAGTCTACCTCTATTTTTTTCCACCTTTATTTTACCTCAGGCCGAAACTAGAAAAAACAATCGTACAATAAAATTAAAATTTTAGGTACATAAAATTAAATTTTATGAAAAAATTAAAATCTAAAGAGATGTTTTAAAATTTTTAAAAGTTACCCCCTTACATGGTTCCGTCCCGAAATGTTGCCCTCAACAGTTATTGAGTCGTGTACTGACCTGGTTCAAGAAAAACAAAATTATTTAGACATTTTAAGACTCTCAAGTCTTATCTATTCAACTACACTGAATGAAATGTATTTAAAATTTTAAATTATGCTTTTTTTGACATATTAAGAATTAAAACTATGACTTCAAAATTTTCATGTTGTTTAGATTTTTTTAAAATTAATCTAACTGTCTAAATTTAATTGTTTTATTACATGTTATTATTTGATTAGCTCCGAGTAATACAACAGTGTATAAGAGAATTTCTCAAAAAATTTCTTACTTTCAGATATGCAAGTAACTTCTTATATGGAAACCATTTGTTCACTATATAACATCCCGTCGGATCCAAATATTTCACATCAACGCGAGTAGAGTTTTGGTAAATGATTTCACCAAAGCTAAAATCAATATTAGTTGTAACAACTACGTCACGGCGTCAGGATAGACTAAACAATGAAATGAGAAATTTTTAATAAAATATATGAGAGTAATATATTTAATGACAGAAATTCTTAAATGTTATATGTTTTGAAGAAATAAATATAGACCCTCATCTTTAGAGCTCCCAGCTCCATTAAACTGTTAAGTAAGTAGAAGCATAACTCATTTGGGTATTGAGTTAAAATTGATGTAGAACTGGAAAGCTACACCAATGATCTTCAAAAACATTTTGCCTCTAGACAGTAAATTAAAGACAGTATTCTTGGTTTCAATTTCATTCTTGCACAAGGGACAAGAAAGATCATGGATTGGACATTTGGATTTAGAACAGCTCTTATATAGGAACAACATACCAAAAACGTTTCCAAAGAAATAGTTCTCAGCGTTCATAAACTATTGCACCCAATTTTTTTTTCAATCTGGATTCTGAAAAGGTGCAGAAATATAGATCCACCCATATTGGGCCAAATGAATGGCCACTATTTGAAGGATATATTATTAACAGTTTCTGCATAAATAGATACGCCAAAGTCTTCAAAAATATAAAATTGTAAGATGTGAATTCTAAGGGACTGCACTGCCGATGGGGATGAGATAATTTTTTTTTTAATGGTAAAAGCATTCTCAATTGAGACTAAATCCCATGATATTGGTCTGGTACACTTAAAGAAAATTAATTAATTTTCTTAAATGGAACCCAAAATTTAAGCCCGAATAATAAAGAGTACATAATTTTAACCACTAGATCAATCCTAACAGTTTGGGGGGATTATTGGCTGGACTAAGTTTAAGACTTCAGAGGTGGGTTAATGGATATTCATTGGGTTGTGTGATTTTGTGTTTTGGTTTGGGCCTTTAGGCCGTGGTCTTCCTGGGCTCTAGTCTGACTGGGCTTGTTTGAGTTGTGCAATTTGCGTGGCAGCAAGACCAACATCCAGTCAATATGTGGCAGCCGAGCTAGGCAAGCCTGACTTGCGTCAGCTTACATTCGGGCTAGGATTGCAAAATATTAGCTTAGTTCAATATTTTTTAAGGAAAGAAAAAAGTACAAACTCCTTAAATTTTAACTCATTTGTACACAATTACTTTAAACTTTTAGATTTAATCTTTAAATTAATTTTATTATTTCAATAAATTCTTCCATCCATTATTTATTAATTCACTATCAGGAAAATTATGTGACTAAATCTTAATCGTGCCACAATTTTTACTGTTTATATTAATTTTGTTTAAACTCTTTAAAAGTTCTTTAAAAATTTAAAAATTAAATTAACACGTGGCCTTCTCCTTCTCTCCCTCTTCGGCCACGAAATCCGGAAGCTCTCTATGGACCGAATGATTACATTCAAAAAGTTCAACAACTGAATAAAGCTTTTCTTATATATATATATATATATATATATATATGGGGAGGGATCAACTTACACCGGTGTAAGACTTGATCACTCTTACATCACTCGATAATTTTTTATTGAATAATTTTCTTACAAAATCCACCGTTAGATTGAAAGTTTCTATCATGTAGATCATTCTTATAAAATTTTACATTAATCCGAAATTGTTTTGCGACTCATTGATATACATCAAAATTAACGTAAATATAAACTATTGAAATATATGAAAATATAAACTATTTGATTATATTCTTATTGATATTCAATTTTTTTAAAATTTAACACAAATGATCTACATGATAGAAACTTTCAATCTAACGGTGGATTTTGTAAGAAAATTATTCAATAAAAAGTTATCGAATGGTGTAAGAGTGATCAAGCCTTACACCGGTGTAAGTTGATCTCTCCCCATATATATATATATATATATATATATATATATATATATATATATATATATATATATATATATATATGTCATATGATGACGACGATTGTTTCAGTTGGACTCTGGGTTTAGGTTGTGAATTGTGATTGGTGTTTCGATTTCCATCAATTGTTTTTTTAGATCTAGGATTTGGGTAATGCAAGTGTTGGTGGTGTTGATATGGGTATTTTATTTTATTTTTCCGTTTAATGATTGACACTGTCATAAGTTCATGTCTTTCTAATCTCGTGTGTCAGAAAACAAGAAGAATTGTGTACTCTGATGATTATGCTGTCTACCTTCATAACAAATATTGTCCAATCAGATAACTATGCAGGGGGTGACTAAAAACGGAAGGGTAACTCATTTTATTGTATTTTATTTTTTGTGGGATCTAGTATACTTCATTTTATGCTTCCATTCCTTTCAAGCTTGCTTTCTATTTAAAAGTTTATTCATGTTCTTTATTTATCATATGTGCATAGGTGTGCACATGTGGATTTGTGTGCGTGTTCTTATAGCTTCATGTTTTGCTATCTCCTAGTTTAGCTTTGGTTGGGTAATAATTTGTACTACCTGTGTTTCTAAGACTATACTAAGTCACTAAACGTATTGATCATGGGTGAAAGAAAACTCCTTCGAGTATTGGGGATTTGGACGAGCTAGCTCAGAGCTCAATATTGGAGAGGTCAAAAGCTTAGAGCAGTGACTAGGTGAGGCTGCCATGGGAAATGCTTTCTTTCTCCAGGACGGTACTGTGCCGAGAACTTTAAGGAGAAGATATGGAAAAGAAAGAGCACATGGTCTATTATAAACTTTAATTTTTTTAATTATTATTAATTTAATTTTTAAAATTTTAAAGAATTATTAAAGAGTTTTGAAAAAAAATTAATATAAATAGTAAAGATTGTGATACATGGATGATTAGGATTTAGTCACATAATTTCTACCCTTAGTGAATTAACGAATGATGAGTGGAATAATCTATTAAAATAAAAGAATTAGTTTAAAAACTAAATAAGAAAATTTTAAAAAACAAATATGCCTATTTTATGTTTTAGTTTATCAAATCTATTAGACGTGATCCATTTTAACATTTCTAATCTTTACCAAATATGCCTATTTTATGTTTTTTCTTTGGTATAATAGAAGAACAAATGCACAAGTATTCACTTCACGCTTCAAATGAATTATCGTAACAATGTTGTTGAATTAGAGTCTTATTAAAAATAAAATTGAAAACTTATAAAAATAATAAATGAGATTTATTTTTAAAAAAGGAAAAAGCATTTAAAATTACTTTGTAAATATAATTATGAGCAAAGAGATAGGGTGTAGTCAAGTCGAAAATCCAAATACAAAAATTTATTAGCTCTTTTCCATTTCCCTTTCCACGGATTATATATATAAATACGAAAATAAAAGAACACATCATTCCATCTTCCAATAAAACTCGGCAAATCCAACAACCACCACCAGGGTAAGAATCCTCTAGAAATCATCAAAGCCCAAATCATCTTCGACCTTCTCAGCCGCACGATCAGCAATCTTGTCCTCCAGATAGTCAACGCCTTTACCTAGTGCGAGTGCACCAATCCCACCTGCTAAGGCGCCCACAGCCAATCCCGCCCCCATCCCACCAAACTTGCTCTTCTTCTCCCCGCTCACTCCCTGCCCATAGCTCTGCTGCCCGTACGGTGCCGTTGCACCGTACCCAGTAGCTGGTTGTGCACCGTACCCACCGTACCCAGTACCTGCCGGTGCACTGTACCCAGTAGCTGGCGCTGCACCATACCCGGTAGCTGGCGCTGCACCGTACCCGGTAGCTGGCGCTGCACCGTACCCGGTAGCTGGCGCTGCACCGTACCCGGTAGCTGCCGCTGCACCGTACCCGGTAGCTGCCGCTGCACTGTACCCAGTAGCTGGAGGTGCGCTGTATGGGCTAGGATACCCCGCCGGAGCAGCAGAGAAATCCTGCGGCGGCGGTGGCGGCACACCGTAAGGAGGAGCATCGTAGGCAGCACGGGGACGATAACCGGTGTCTCTGATGGCGACTCTAACGTCAACCGTGCCTTGTGGCCTACCCGAGGGTCGCTTCAGCTTCAAGGTGCGGCTAGAACGCTCGCCTATTCCGACGTCGTTTCGGACGTCGCTGAGTCGAAGCTGAGCGGAGCCGATGAGGGGCTTGGTCTCCGGCTCGGAGCCGGCGTGGACCACGTCGACGAAGAGGGTGAAGTCTTCGATGGGTCCTGGTGGCAAGGCAATGATGAGTGTTTGGTCCCATTCGGCTTTGGTGTCTCCGGCTTGGTCCGCGTTGGTGGAGCATTTTTGACTCGGGTCGACCCAAACGACGGCGTATGGGCGATTTTGGCCGTGGCGCCAGTTCACGTTCTTGAGATTGCTGGCGGAGGAGAGCTTCACTTCAACTTCGTAGCGAGACCCCATTGGCAGGCAGTGAGTGAGTTAGAGTGAGAAAAAGCAATGAAGGGATGAAATATGCGTGTGGAGTTCTCTGGGGTTTTATAGGTGAGAGACAATGGGTTATGACTTGTGAGTTTAGGGGATTATAAAACAAGCAAAAATAAATGTTTGCAAGAGATTATTCCGGTTGGGTATGTTAAAATGAATAAATTATTAAATATTTATAATAAAGTTATATCTGAATAAATATTTCATAACATACCATGTGTATTATATTGATAAGGGTATTATAACAATGCTTATATTTGTAATATAATAATTGTTATAATATTATTATGAGTATAATATATTAGGTGAGTTGTGAAATATTTATTAATGATTGATATTATAATAATTATATAAAAATTTATTAAATATAATTAATAAATAATAAATATTTAATAACTCATCAAATATATATAAAAACAGATGAACACTGAATTCCTCATGAGTTTATAATTGTTGTGATGGGTTATTATTCCTTATTAAATGGCATTTGGTGAGGAATAATGGTTTTTGTAAGGTGGAATTGATCGATGAGGATTTTAATAGAAAGATTCTTATACCTTTTTTACGTGTTGAAGTGTAACATGATTGTCTTATATACTCAGTGTAGTTAAGAAAATCTCTTGCATTAATTAATGTTTAATTTAGAGCTCTAATTAAAGAAATTAAATGTGTAATTTAGGGACAAAATTTAAAATATTAAATGTGTAATCTGAGGATTTATAGTGAGGGGCAATAGTCAATTATGAGTCCATAATTGTCGTGGTGAGTTGAGTTTTACTTATTATGCTTTGTTTGGAGCGGGTAAAAAGATTGTGCTCAACTTAACAATCTCTTTTTCATTAAATGCTTAATATAGGGCCATAATTAAGAACATTAAACACGTAATCTGAGGCCAAAATTAGAAAAACATTAAACGCGTAATCTGGGTACAATTCATCAGAACAAACAAGGGAAGAGCAATCTTAGGGACTAAGAAAATGTTTAAAAATAAAGTTTGAAGATAAAATATGAATTTGTGTAAAAGTATTAATATAATTATGTATAAATTTAAAGATAAATAAAATAAATATTAAGTATAATATAATGTTTTGTTCACAATACTTCATAAAAAATAAAAAGGGAGATTAAAGTAAAGTTTTATAAGTATGATATATTTAATAGAAGATTTTAATTTAAGGGTGAATTTTGTGAGAAAATAATTAAATAAAAACTTAATTCAAATATAATATTGTAAAATTGATTTTAATGATGTAATTATATATATATAATATTAAATTTTTGAGTTTTAATTAAATTATAGGGCCAAAATGAAAACATTAAATGCCTAATTTGCAAGCAATATGTTTATATTTATATACTATTATTTACCAACTTACATTGGTCAGAATTGAAAATACTCGGACAACTTAAGTATATTGTCTTTGATCCTTGAGGCAGTGTGTATAGAGAAAATACAGTTGGGAGGGATCCTCGTTTCATGCGCCTGACAATATCCAGTGAAATTAGTCACTTACTTTCTGGACAAGAGGATACTTTAGTCATAAACAAAAAAAAATATTATATAAAATACAATCCATGCAAATGGAACCAATGATACGAGTCACTCATTCATGAGTTTGTTCCCTCTAAATTTTTGATCTGTTGATACAGCTTTATCATCAATTTAATAATATATCATTTTTGAATTGAAGATTAAATGAGATTTGAAATTATCCTAACATTTCACTATATAGCGTTGTCATCAATTAAACAGTCCTGCATTTGAATATTAAATGATAATATCCTAACAAACATATCATATTTAATTTTTCAAGTTTCTTAAATCATTTGAATTTCTAAACTATAACACTTACTCCCATATTTAGTAAGATTGCATGCAGACAAACTTTTTTGCTATGTGTCACTTATTCGTGAGTTTTTCCCCCTCAGAATCCTTAATCCTTTGATTCAACTTTTCATTTGTCACGACCCAAACTAGAGGGCCCTGACCGGCGCATAGGAAGGACTGGTCAACCTAGCAAGCCTAACGGACCAAAGATCATAATAAGACAATATACTAAATCTACCAAAATTTCAGCAGAGTAATCTCTAAAAGTTAGACATCCCAATTTAACAATTCACAACCTGTTCACTTACAAGCATCACTAAACATAATCCCACTAACAGTATATCATAAGACCAGACAAAGATACAGTGGAAGCTAGATCCTTCCTGTGAATAATGGAGCATATCTAAGATAATTACATATCTAAAAGGTACAAGAAAAACAAAATACAAGAAACACAAGGGACATGCCCACACGAACAAAATGTTGGGCTCACAAAAAAGAACCACTTCTAGCTAATTGAAGAACTTGGACCCAGCTCAATATTTGTATCTGTAATACATATAAGATAAAAGAGTGAGTCATAAGACCCAGTGAGAGATATCATAATCTATAATGAAATTGAGACAAGTATAAGCACAAGATTTTCACTAAAACTACATCCACACATCAAAACATATGTGTTAGTTCAAATAATTATAACAAAAACTAATAAGTAAGTAAATCATGAAATACCAAATCCAATATGTCAATAGTCAAATGTCAAATATCGTATGAGAGGTTTCTAATCCAGAATTAAACAGAAATCTCACCAACAAACACATAGTTCGAAGGTTCGACAAACGCCCACTAACAAGGCACAGGGGTCAAATCCACCTGTCAAGTCAAACAGATCTGATCATGTGGGCCAACACGAAGGGCTAGCAACACCTCTACTAGCTAAGGTTCGGACCAAGGTGCACCAAGGCTAACGTCTACTGCCGTTAACTATAGTATTCTGTCAAAATTTCCTCCCAACAAAACATAGTTGTATAAATCTAAATATAAATATATTCATAATCATGAAAAAGTGTTTGTCCCAAGCTTTCTTATGATTTAACCACGAAGAAAAATAAATGACTTTGTGAAATCCTTCAATAAAGAACATTTTAAAAAAATGTACAAAAACATGTTATAGATCATGTCATCAACTCACTCAAAGGACGAAACTTCACGAGCCCAAAAACTATGTTGTCACAGACCAACCAGACGATTCTCCAAAGAATCTAGGATCACAACAATATAACCAAGATAACAATCAACATTTAAAACTAAAGATTCATCCACTTATGGGATAAGAAGTTTTTGAGGAATCTAGAAAAACATTTAAGTTAGTTTAGAAAAATGACATTTGTTTGACAGAAATTCTGTACTGATTCAGAGGCAAATAAATTGCAAATAATATATAGAATTGAAGCTATATGTGTCTAGTTTCTAACGCAACTGAAATTACCTCAATATGATCTCCCAATCAAGAGTTATGATCAAATTACTACACATTGTTCAGTTTACACGGAAATACAATTTTTATCCCATCTAAGCATTTTATCAAACACTTAATGAGCAATCCTTTCTATCCAAACTTAGCACGAAAATTATATGTTCTAACACCATTCCTATATGTACCACTTCTCCATAACAACATTAAAACTCATCCAATTCATTCCATATACTATCAATTTCTAAGAACTCCAAAATTCCCAAATCAAATCCTAGGTTCAATGCCCATTATGCATCTTACAACCCAATTTGCCATTCACCATAATCCAACCACTAACAACATATGTGAGCTAAGAGATTACCTAAATGAATCATAAGGATGGAAGGATGAAGTGGATGACTTGGTTGCTCCACCAAACCATGCAACCCAACCCTTGGAAGATGAGGGAAATAAGTTCCAGCAGCTTGAAACGACCATGAATGGTGAAATCCGATGGATGGAAGAAGAAGAGAAGGAGGAAGATGACAGAGTAGAGATGAAATGAGAGAAGGCAAAGAAGGAGAGAGAGCAGAGACAGAGAGAAATGAGCTCTCTGCCACTGCTCAAACGGAAATATCAGGGGGTGAGGGGGGAGTGTTTGGTACTGAGGATAAGGGTGCTTAGAAGTGGTGATAAAGTATACTATCCTATTCTGGTGCAATCTTATTTACATTTTTGAATTTTACTCTCCATTAACTTTAAAACATAAATGTAAATAAGGGAATACCCTCCATTTGGATTCAATAAAAATATCAAAAAAATTAAAATCCTTATAAATAAAAAGTCAAATCTTGAGTTTTAGTTCAAATTCCTGAAATTCGAAACTTTCAAAGATGTTTCCTTTCAAAACGAGTGGGTCAAAGGTTTCTAAAAATTCATTAAAAATCATTTTGTAGCTCTTTGATATCCAATTATCAATTACCGCCAATTTTGATTTTAAGAAAATACATATTTACTATAGCCCTCCTTATAGGTGCCACTTCTCAGGCTTAGCCAAATTTCATGACCCGTATTAACAGGTAATCATCTAATACACCCAAAATGACTCTAAATAACTTTTATAAGGTAAGTTTAATTCTAAGAATCCCACTAATGAAGTAAAGTGACTCAAAAAGTTAATCATTTAAACTCAAATTCATAAGAAGAAGACTATACATAATACGACTATCATACGCAAAAATTTCGGATCATCACATCATTAATTTAACACTCGTATTTTTGAATTGAAAATTAAATAAGATTTGAGCTTATCCTGATATTTCAATATGCAGCTTTGTCATTAATTAAACAATCCCATTTTAAATTGAAGATTAAACAAAATTTGAACTTATTTTAACGTTTCAAAATTAAATGATAATATCATAGTACACCGATTATATTTTATTTTCAAATTTTTTGAAAATCCTTTTAACTTTTAAATCATGTCTTACATTTTAAACGAGAGACATTATTAACTATAATACAATACTCTTATATTATATTCATTAAAATTTCATAAATGCCGTTACATTTCTCATTTACTTTATTTTTATTATGCATTTCTTATCATAAAATATAAAGTAAACCCTCTGATCATTAATATTAATTAATTCTTTACGTTTAAGCATGAGTTTGGATTATATGTTAAAAAAGATTATGTGAAAAATTGATTATGTGTATAATCGGTGTATAATCGATTTTCATGAAAATCGATTGTGAGAAAATTAATTTATGTTTGGATATGTTAATTCATAATCAATTTTAAGATAAAGAGTTTTTGTTCGATTCAATAAAAAAATCGGTTTTATGTATTAAATTACCAAAAGATATATGAAATGATTGAAAATTTTATTTGGTTGAGGGCAAATAGGTATTTTCTCTCTAAAAACTTTTGAAATAATCTGAAATCAAATAATTAAAAGCTTAAGTGTGTGTTTCAATTAGCTGTGAAAAAAAGATTATGTTAAAAATCAATTATGAGAAAATTAATTTATGTTTGGATATGTTAATTCATAATCGATTTTATGATAAAGAGTTTTGGTTGGATTGTAGAAAAAAATCACTTTATGTATTAAATTACTAAAAGATATATGAAATGCCTGAAAAAGTTATTTGATTAAGAGCAAATAGGTATTTCTCTCTTAAAGCTTTTGAAATAATCTAAAATTAAATAATTAAAAACTTAAAATAATAGATTTTATAAAAAAGTTGTTTTTAGTTATGAAAAAATAATCTTAACTTATAATCAATTTTATACACTTTAAACAAATAAGATAGATTTTAGATAAAATAAATTTCAATTGAAAAAAAAAGACTATTCTAAAAATTTAAGCAAAACCAAATATGCTCCAAGTGTGTGTTTGGATTAGTTATGAGAAAAATGATTATATTAAAAATCGATTATGAGAAAATTAATTTATGTTTGGATGTGTTAGTTCATAGTCGATTTTAAGATAAATGTTTTTGTTTGGATTGAATAAAAAGAATCACTTTTATGTATTAAATTACTTAAAGAGATATGAAATGATTAAAAATTTTATTTACTTGAGGGAAAAAGAGTATTTATTTACCAAAACTTTTGAAATAATCTATAATCATATAATTAAAAGCTCCAAATACAAGCTTTTTTTAAAAAAATTTGTTTTCAGTTATAGAAAAATAATTTTAACTTATAATCAATTTTACACACTTTAAACAAATAAGATAGATTTTAGAAAAAAAATGAATTTTTATTATAAAAAAAGCTATTTTGGGAAATAAATAATCTTTCCAAAACGTGCTATAAAATAAAAGCTTTTTAAAAAAGCTGTTTTTAATGCGTGTTTGGATTAACTGTGAAAAAAAATTATGTTAAAAATCAATTATGTGTATAATCGATTTTCAAGAAAATTGATTATGAGAAAATTAATTTATATTTGGATATGTTAATTCATAATCGATTATATGATAAAGATTTTTGTTTTAATTGTATGAAAAATCGCTTTGATGTATTAAATTAACAAAAGATATATGAAATGTTTGAAAATGTTATTTGGTTTTGGGCAAATAGTTATTTCTCTCTTAAAGCTTTTGAAATAATCTAAAATCAAATCGTTAAAAGCTTAAAATAACAACTTTTTAAAAAAATTTATTTTTAGTTATGAAAAAATAATCTTAACTCATAATCAATTTCGCACACTTAAAACGAACATGATAGATTTTAAATAAAATAATTTTTAATTGTAAAAAAGCGATTATTCCCCTAAAAAAAGTAAAACTAAACATGTTAATTTTACACACTTTAAACAAAAATGATAAATTTTAGATAAAATAGCTTTTAATTGAAAAAAATAATTATTCCAAAAAATTAAGCAGAAACAAACATGCCCATCGACTAGTGCTAGCATTGACCAAATATGTTTGCAACAATGTTTATAAGTATGTATTTTCTTCTAAATTTAAAAATATTATGTTAAATATCGATTATGTGTATTATCAATTTTTAAGAAAAATTGATTATGAGAAAATTAATTTATTGTTTGGATATGTTAATTCATAATCGATTTTATGATAAACCGTTTTGTTTGGATTGTATAAAAAATTACTTTTATGTATTAAATTAATAAAATATATATGAAATGATTGAAAAAGTTATTTGGTTGAGGGTAAATAAATATTTCTCTCTTAAAGCTTTTGAAATAATATGAAATCAGATAATTAAAAGCTTAAAATAATAAATTTTTTTATAAAGTTATTTTTAGTTATGAAAAAATAATCTTAACTTATAATCAATTTTACATACTTTAAACAAACAAAAGATATTTTAAATAAAAAATCTTTTAATTAAAAAAGCGATTATTCCCCAAAAATAAACAAAACCAAACATGCTCTTAATTTTGATCCAGTTTTAAGATAAAATTTCTTTTACATTATAATATTTTTAAACTATAATAATAATAAATTATTAAAAATTTTAAAATTTTTAATGATATATTATTATATAGTTAAATTAGATAACAGTGTGAAATTATCTCGTTAAAATTAGATAATTATTTCTTTAACCACCGTCATTGGGAGCCAAATCAAGTGATGCACAATGGAAGAAGGATTTAAAATTTAATTGCAAGATATAAATATAAATATGTCTCATAAATTAAAATTAATATTAAAATAAATAAATTTTTTAAAAGATTGAAGAATGGTACAAAATTATATTTTATTATCTCAGATAACTAATATTTTGTTGGATACATAAAAGAAAAGATAAATTACTATATAAAATTTGTATATGGATACGAGATTTTAGGACTGGAGTTTAATTCTAAATAGTTGAAGGATTCACTCTACCTTTATTTAAATTCACCTACTAGCTAGGATTAGAGAGTTGTATGACGAAGCTGTTATTAACCCATTAGAAGAGGTAGACGCATTCTTATTTCTTAACTAGGGTGTTCAATGGGAAGGGGGTGAAGGAAATAATATTTAGATTTTTAGAGATCTATCAGATTATGTGCTTGATTGTGTGCGTGTGAAGAGGAATCTGAGCTTCATATCCTTGTTAAATGTCCTTGTGCTCTTTAGCTTTTACGAAATTCACGTAAGGATTGTCTCTTTTTTTGTTTTTGGGGGGAGGGGCGCAAAATAGGAATAATCTCTTCAACCAATAACCATCGTCATTGGAAGCCAAATCAACTAGTCATGCAAAAGGGAAGGAAGATTTAAAATCATAGTTATTAAATTCGGACCGATAGTCGATTCAATTAGAATATTGAGTCAATAGGTCACTAATCGAATTGTATAAAATTAAATATATATATATATATATATATATATATACACTGCATATAATGATATTTATTATTATAAACAATTAAAATATCTTTATTTTGAGAGAAATGATGAATTTAAGAAGAAAAAAAAAGACTTTAGCCCTTAATTCACAAAAAATCTTAATATTTTCATTAAAATGCTCATAACTTAAAAAATAAGTTTTTTTTTTTTGAAAAATTAGGATTGACATGGTATAGATCTCAAAAAGTTATATAAAATAGACATATAATTAATTTAAATCTGACAAACAAGTCAAAAGTTATGACTTCAAGTTTAAGACTTTTTTTTTAAATTTCATGACCCAGCTAGTTTCCGGTTCAACCGGTCGAGTCATTGATTTTATGCCCAAATTGGCCGAGTGGAACTGGGTCATACTGGGTCTGAAGCATATCCGATCTAAATGGATTCCCGAAGTGGTTATTTGGTCAGTTTATCAGTCCACCGGCCGATTCGATCCAGGTTTAATAACTATGTTTAAAATATCAGTTCAAATTACCAAAAAAAAAAAATTCAGTTCAAGATATAAATATAAAAATGTCATAAATTAAAATTAATATAATTTTAAATAGATTCAAGGATTATATCAGATAATTTATGTTTTGTTGGATACATAAAAAAGATAAACTACTATAAATTGTATGTATAAGGATACGAGATTTTAGGAAAATAGAGTTTAATTCCTAATTGTTTAAGGATTGGCTCTACCTTTATTTATATTCGCCGATTAGGATTATAGAATTGTGACGACGAAGCTCCTGTTTAGAAGCTTAGAGCTCTATCATGGAAAGATTCATAGAAGACATCAACTCATCTAACTCATCTAACTGGGCACTTCTTCCTGACGATCTTTTACACCAGATCACGGACAGGTTAGACAAGCTTTCTGTCTATGTCCAATTTGGTGCAGTCTGCAAAGAGTGGTTCACGTTTTCTCATAAAAGTTACAAGGAGAAGCACCTTCTCCATACCAACCAACAACTTCCTCTGCTGCTGATCCCTACTCAACACCGTCAAGAAAGCCGCGGTTTGTACAGCATCACCAAAGGTATGGTTTATGATCAACTTCAACTACACCTGCCATATAAAAGATGCTGTGGTTCCTCATATGGATGGTTATTTTTTGTGGATAACGAATCCACGTTGGAACTCATTCTACTAAATCCTTTCCTGGCTGAAAGTGAAACTATCAAACTCCCACCAATCCAATTTTGTTGTGACGATGAAGTTAAAGAGATGGATCAATATGGAGTCCAAAAGGCCATTTTGTCAAAGGACCCCTATGTGTCTCCTGATGATTATGAAGTCATAGTATTATATGGAAGCTATGCAAAGTTGGCCCATTACAAGTCTGGTGACAAATTCTGGAGTTATGAAAAACATAACAAATGGGATGTATTTGCGGATGTTATCTTTTACCAGGGTCTTATATACGCTGTGGATAGACATAATTGGGTTGTAAATGTTACTCTTGCAAGAGTTAAAAGAAGAATTCAAAGCACTAATTGCTCTCCTTGGTATCTCAAATTGAACACTGTTAGTAAGAAACTTCCATCAGCGAGACGCTTCTATGCAGGCAATGCTTATCTTGTGGAATCTTCAAAGGGAGCTTTACTAATTGTTCGAAGGTATTACTGGGATGAAGACGAGCTTGAGGCCCGAGAGGCTGCAGAGCGAGAGGTTGCAGACACAGACGAATATGAAGAATTTGACGAAACCAAGAATGATGAGAAAGTATTTGCAGAACCCAACTTGAGTGTCAATTTCCAAGTTTATAGATTATCTTTTCCATCAACAAGAAAAAAGCTGAGAATGAAGAAGTTGAGAATGAAAACGTTGCATGGTGAAGCCTTATTCTTGGGGGACAATCATGCTATCTCTGTTTCAGCTTCAAAATACCCCGGGCTTCGTCCAAATTCAATATATTATACGGACGATTATACTGATATTTATGATCAGAATCTGTTTTTTGGGTCTTGTGACACTGGCGTCTTCAACTTAGAGGATGGAAGTTTTGGTAAACACTTTGTTCCAAGTTTCTCAACAAAAGGCATGCCACCGCCAATTTTCATTGTGCCCCGGTATAGATATAATCCCAAAGGAGTTGTCTAGTGTTGCTATCATGAGTTTATATGGTTTTGCTATGATCCAGTATGAGTTATTTATGTTAATTTTAGAGTTATTTTTGTTATTATTAACAATTTTGGGATTTACCTTATCTTTTAAGAATTTTGTCTTATTTTTAATAATTTATTGTGATATACTATTACAGAATTTCCTGATAATTTTGGATGATCATTGTTTTTTATGTGGAATACTATTACATAATTTCTTGATTATGATCATTGTTTTCAATTATGTAGAATATTGTCACATATTTTCTTGATTATGTAGATACTTTTACATAGTTTTCCCATTAAGCGGAATACTGTTATATTAATTTAATTTTGTTCACCATCTATGGCCAATTTATCAAAATAGATTTGTCTTGTCAAATAAAATAAGTTAAAAACAAAAATGAGAATTGATTTCACAAAAATTGTAAAAAAAAAAAGTCCCATGGTCTCAAGACACTTTTTCTCTTAAATTTACTATTTAATTCATATAATTATATTTTTGAGAATGAATTAAAAATTCGTAATAACTTTAATTAGATTTATATTGAAATTAACAACCATATCATTCTAAATTCTCAAAAAAAATAGACTTATTTGTTTCAAATCAATTTTATATATTTTATTTTCATTGGTTTGCATCATGAAGTAGTCAATCAAGTCATATAATATGAAGGATCTATAAAATAACATAGCTACTTCCTTGATTTATAATAAATACATAAATAAATAATCTATCTCAATCATTGATGTACAATTATACTCTAATCAGTATAAAACCTAATAATGAATTAAAATATAATAATAATCTATATTAGTAAAATTGCTTTGAAAAGTAACTAATGATATTATTAACTATCACATGTAATATTGCCGTGAGAAGTAATTAATTATCCTATTAGTGCCAGCTTGGTGTGTACATAGACCAAGTTCAGTAAAGAAATTCCTAATGGTAAGTTTTGTTACTAAACTTGTATAAATTTAGTTTGTACTCTCTACTATTCTTATTCTTTTTCAGTACTTAGAATAGATTGTTTATATTTCCGGCTGTGAGTGAATGCATGCATCCATCACCCAACATGCTTCCCTTCTCCTAGCTGATAGGATGGGGTTGCTTATGTTAGATAAGTAATTTTTTTTTTAATTTCCTTCTTTTCCATTTACACCATCCAAAAAAATAAAGGCATATACGCTAATAATGTATCATTAAGTAGCTACTGTGCAGAATTTCAAAGTTTCACATTGAAGGACAAAAGTTCAACTTGCAGATATGTGAAAATTTGGGTATTTTCAAGTGATCCTAAGCTCTAGCGGGGCAAAGAGAGAAGGCAGTTTGTGATTTTCCTATTTGTCTAGAATCGGATTAATTTTGGAATCCTTTGGCAGTAACACCTACTATTTGACCCCTATTCTTTAGTTTTTACTCTCTTTTAATTTCTGAAGTTTTTATAAAATAAAAAAAATCTGTTTGACCAACTTCGATGTTTTATTTTTAATTTACTAATGTTTGTTAAGTATATAATGTTTTATATAGAAAATGCTAGCTAAATAAGGTTAGCAGTTATTCAATTATAAACAATATGTTTGCAACCGTTTTAGAGGTATGTATTTTCTTTTGGATTTAATTTCAATACGGTCTCAAGATAAAAAAAATTTACATTATTATTTAATTATGTAATATTACATCATTAAAAAGGTTTGACTATGATAATAATTATTTGAAAAATTAAATTTTTTTAGTGATATATCAATACATCATTAAATTAAATTACATGATATTATAAAATTTTTACGTGAAAAACTTTTTTCTTTTTTCGTCCTTTCTTGAAGAAGGTAGGAGAGCTAACTTGTTATGGGCATAGGCTAACCCATTAGAAGAGGTAGACGCATTCTTAACGAGGGTGTTCAATGAGAAGGGGGCGAAGGAAATAATATTTAGACTTTTGGAGATCTTCTCAATTATGTGCTAGATTGTTTGCACTGCAGTGTCAGTAACAAGAGGAATGAGCTTCATATCCTTGTTAAATGTTCTTATGCTCTTTGGATTTTATGGAAGTCACGTAAGGATTATCTCTACCACCGTTATTGGGAGCCAAATCAAGTGATGCATAAAGGAAGGAGGATTTAAAATATCAGTTCAATTTACCAAAAAAAAATCAGTTGAAGATATAAATATAAAAATGTCTCATAAATTAAAATTAAAATAAATATAATTTTTAAAAGATTGAAGAATGGTTCAAAGTTATATTTTATTATTTCAGATAATTAATATTTTGTTGGATACATTAAAAATATAAACTACTATAAATTGTATATGAATACAAGATTTTAGGAAAATAGAGTTTAATTTCAAACAGTTTGAGGATTCGCTCAACCTTTATTTAAACTAGTCTAAAACCTTTGTGTTGCACGGATCATTAAAAACGAAAAAAAATATTCATAATACTTATATAAAGGAATATTACTTATATACAGGAATATGTTATGTGAAAAATATTTTAAAACTTTGAAACAAATCAATGGAAAATAATAAAAATGAAAGAGATATTCACAAATAGATAATGAAAAATATCATTGTTTATAATTTTATAAAGAGTTTTAAATTTTTATTCAATTTTCCCCCGATGGGTTGTCTAGGTTGTGCGTCAAGTCTTTTATGTCCTATTGCATATGATATGCTGTCATAGTCAATGTGAATTTCTAAATTTTGAGCTTTTATTGAAACCAATTGAGATGCGAAAACAAAATCCCTAAATAAGGAGTTCCCAAAGTTACAGTATTATAGTATAAACTTCTGTATCTCGTGCTTGATTTATTTCCAATAAGGAAGGATTTTTTCTCTTGTTAGTTCCACTTTCATCTTTTTTGGTTGGTATGAGATTGTTTGTGAGGGCTTCTTCTTTTCCCCTTTTCAAGAAGCTGATTTTACAACAATCCATTTGAAAGGAAGATTATCCATTTTGTCACAGAGGCAGTGATCCACTTGGCATGTCACATGGTGTTGGGGGAAAAGAAAATGATTGGAGGGATATTCTATATACACATGCTCTATTTATTCAAGGTTCACTATATTTGTCTTGTGTAATTTTTGTAAATTATTATTATTTTTAAATAATTTTCTCATTTTATTTAATATTTGAAAATTTTTAAATGTTAAAACTAAATTATGATTAGTACTTAAAATTTTAATTTCTTATACATTAACATATTTTTAAGAGCCAATATAAATACCTCTAATAAAATAAAATTGACTCAAATGATTTTAAAATTACCTTGTCGGAATTACGAATCTTAGTTAAGATTTTCCTTACAGTTTGATTCAACAAATCATTCAATATAGAATAAAATGATTGTTCAGAGAGTTAGGTTACTTTTTGAGAACTTGTTTCAATATCGGGGATCTTGGAAAAAAACAATGTATATGGATCAATAGCTTCAAAAGGATAAGATAATACATCTAAGGTTTGGTGAAAAATATTAACTTACCTAGGAGAATTTGGTATTTGTAACAATCATTTTTCCTAATATGTAGTTCAATAAGGTACATGAAATCATTTTAGAAAATATAAATTAAACTTATATAAAAGAGAAGATGAACAATAATACTATAAAAGGGCTTATCATGGAATTCTTTCACTTTTGCAAGTTCAAGAATGACAACATGTGGTCCTACACGTTCTTTGACCATGTAAGAGCATATTTGATCACAAAACTTTCCAAATAGGATACATTAAATATTTTTGTGACTACCATTTTTTATGTTGTTAAATGGTAAAAAATAAATCTACAAAGTTAGATTGAAATATGATTTTTTCTTACCCAAAATCACCTAGTTCAATGACTACCATCTTTCTTGATTTTCCATTACATTCAAATTCCTTCTATCACCAATTCCTGTGAGGACACCAATGACATTTACATAGTTTGCAATGACCAGTTTAAACATGAAATACATGAAATGGACTAAATATGCTTACACATAACACATGATAAAAAGGAGGATTGGCAAAGCTTACACTACTAGAAAACATTGAATTTGGGATGAAAATTTCAAATGGAATAACATTTGTTCGAATCTGAAATCAGTTTTCCGATGGATTAGCGACATATTACAGACAAAACACATGATGAAGTAGGGAAATATATTTCTGCCCGAAATCCGTCTGTATTGAGTCTTAAGTTTTCGTGCCATATTGGCGCCAAAATTTTTTGGAATAATGGGCGACAAATTAGGGGCGGAATTGAGTTTGAAATAATGTATTTTAGTATCCTTATGAAATCCATCTGAAATTTCAAACGCATTTCATATGGATGTCAATGAAATGTAAATATTAATTAAATATAAACTATTCCCTTTGAAAGCCGTCCCAAATATGACGCATTTTACACAAAAGTCAATGAAATATAAATATTAATTAAATATAAACTATTTCTTCTGAAATTCGTCCCAAATTTCAAACGTATTTCACATAGAAGTCAATGAAATATAATTATTTATTAAATATAAACTATTCCATATGAAAATCGTCCCGAATTTCAAGCACATTTCACATAGTAGTCAATGAAATATAAATATTAATTAAATATAAACTTATTTTGACTGAAATTCGTCCCAAAATTTAGATGTATTTCACACAAGTATCAATGAAATATAAATATTAATTAAATACAAACTATTTCGTCTGAAATCTGTTTCAAATTTCAGACGCATTTCACACAGTTGTGAATGAGATAATAAATATTATTTTAATATATTTTAAAATTTTGAAAACTGTCTCAAATTGTAGACGAGACATCAACAAAATATTAATTAAATATAAATTAATTCTTCTGAAATCTGTCTCAAATTTCAGACAATTTCACACAAATGTTAAACTAATAAAAAAATTAATTAAATATAAATTATGTTGTTTAAAATCCATCTCAAAACAAATTTTTAAAATGCAAATATTTCACACAATTCTTTTTACTCACAAAACATATGCTCCTTGTTTTGTTTTAGAGCTACTCTTTTGAAGACCTAAGCTCTCCAAGACCCATGCATGTAAAGTGATTAGTATTGATTAGTCGTGTCTTCCTTGATAGTAGGAAGGTCCACAAATATTATAAGCATAGAGCCCTTAGCATTGACAATTTGACACGTTTAGGGAAAATAGTAAAACTTCCTCAAGCCATAAATTTAGACATGTTTGTCAGATTTGAATGAATTTATATACATTTGGATGAATTGTCCTATAATAAATGGTGCATTGGTATTCTATTAATACTTTTAATAACAATATTAGGCGTTTATATATATATAGTATGTTTTATTATTATATAGTATTAACTTATATGATTTATGTTCAAATTACTTTTTAATTACTGATTTTTAATTTTAATATTGTACACTTTAAATTGTAAGTATTAAAATCAAAAGTATGACTTAAAATAATGCATTTAGTTAAGGGTATTTTAAGTAAATAAAATAATTAGAAGTAAATATTAAATATATTAATAGATTTTGAATATTGTTGATATTCATGAATATTTTTATGTGATATACCTAATGAAATTTTTAAAAAATTATTTTCTTTTATATTTCAAATGCTTGATTGTGTGCTAAATTAAAATTTTATAATAAAATAAATTATCAAATATATAGAATATAAAAAAATATTTAAAATACCAAGTTAAAAAGTATATTGTTAGAAGTGTTAAAAAAATAAAATAAAACACATATGATGAAGCAAAATATAATAAATATAAAAGTATGGAAAATAAAATAACCATTGGAGCATATACTAATTATAAATAAAACAAAAATGTTCATAACTCCACTCTAAAATTTTTTTTTTTAGTATCAAACGACGTCGCAATGCAGTAGCTAATTATTTTTGTAAGCAAAGATATTCACACTTCTTCCTTGCGGTTCATTAAAAGAAAACCCACCCTAACAAAGGAGGACACATGCCCAACATCACTGTCAGAACCTCAATCTTTTTTTTCATCTTCGTTGAATGGTAATTTTCTTGCAAACCTTTACTCGGACTTCTTCTTCTTGTTCTTCTCCATGTGTATTTGTCATTTGCGATTTTGTATCTTCATCTTCATTGTAGTTTTTATTTCTATTTTCTGTTTGAATTGCATTTTGTTGATTTTGGCATTGTTGTGCCATAGCGTCTTAAGCTACTATAATTTAGATTGGCCTCTGATTTACCCAAACAGATATTTTGGCCTTTGATTTTTGTTTTTGGTGAAACCCATTTACCTACTACATTTGATTTATGCAAATGGATTTCTAATTTTGGTCCTATATAGCTACAGATTGTAATGCACCTTGCAGAAGGAAAACACCCATGGTTGATTTAGGTGACACTTGATTGAGGTTAATGCTAGTTCACTAAATTCGTTCATGGTTTTATGGGTTATTTGTTTTATTTCTGGGAACTCTAGGCATTTGGTTCTTATAGCAGAAGATTTGGCTAGCTTGCATGTTTTTTGTTATGTTTCAAAGCTTGTTTATGGTTGTGCCACTGGTGTGTTTGTCTCTTTAATTTAATAGCAAATTGCAAATGCCTTGGCCACATAAATATGATAATATGTTTGCTAAAAGTCACCATGAGAAATAAAATAATATATATAAGAATAAAATGTATGGAGTCCAATTTGAGATGCTTGGTTTGATGACATGTCACAGATTCTCTCTCCAGCTCTAGTAGAGAGTATCTGTGTTTAAGTGTACAAGAGTAGATTAGGACAACTCAGTTTCTTATAGTTGCCCAACATCACAAATTCATAATGTCACCCAAACCAAACATATTAGCTTTTAGCCAATGTGGGTTCCAAACTTTCTGATGTATCCTATGTTAGCAACATACTTATTTGTTACTGATAAGTCAGGATACTAGAGGAAGAGGCAAATCTATATGTTGACATTCTCCATTTCAATACTATATGTAACAATGATATGGGATTACAAGAAAATTTCACAAGCTTTATTGTCTCACAATATGAACAGGAAGTGCAAAGCTCTCACAAATAACTTTGTCAGTTTCACATTTATGAAAAAAAAAATGAAGGATGAAACAACAAAATCTTGAATTTATCAATTGAAAATCATCCATTTTGAATAAGAATAACAGAATACCATGACAATAGATTACACACATTTTAACAATATTCTTAGAAAGGTTATCCCATTGTTGCTTTGTTGTCTCCTTTCTCTCCAATAGACCATCAATCTCATCTCATCTTGCATTCTTATTTTCATTTTATAGTAATCATAATGGGAATTTTCTAAGACTTTTAGTTCCTCCAAGTTCTTCCTTTACATTTCCTCAGTCTTGTGCAAATGGAGTTTGGCAAGCATACTCTTCTTCCATCTGTGCAGTCTTTGTTCTGATCATCCTCTGGAACCCTTTGCCACTCTCCTTGCTTCATCTGCCATGGTTTGGAACATTCTGGATTCTGCCTCCTTTATCCGCACAATGCTCTCATGTCCATCTTTCCTTAATAAAGCCCCTAACTGGAAATCAGACTCATTTTTTAGTTGACTTAAGAGGGATGCTTTGAGGTCTTTCTGATGAAGATCATTTGACAAGGCATTAGAATATGACCTAGAATAGCTCAAGTCATAAGTATATTTTGGTATTAGAGAATCATACTTTGAAAAAGATGGTGTATTCTTTGTAAGGTTAGCTTGAGAGACTGGAAAATCCTTTGAAGATATACTAGGAGCAGGAAAGTTTGACATGCCATCTGCATCTTTTTATCAGAAAAATCTTTCAACAGTTAGATATTAGGTATCATTGTTATTATTTTAATTAAATCAAACACGCATTCATCACAAAAAACTTAGCAAGAACTAAGCCAAAGCAAAAAAAAAGCCTTCTACACATGAGGACATTTGACCTAAAAAGCACAGGGTCACAAGTAGTTTGAATTATTTCATCAAACACATTCATAACAAAATAGATAATAGCAACTGTACATTACAAGCAACTGAGGTTTATATACATCTTTCTAGTTTCCTCAATCACACCTCTCCCAAGTCAGTAAAAAGGATGAAAGTAGTAATAATGATAACTGCAATTCTCAAGGAGTAATAACATTCCAATGCTTCCTATCTCAGTGAAGTACTTCAATTCCAAATGTCAATCCTAAGATGTAAATACTTTATGCTGGGAGGGAAAATATGCAAATAATGTCATACAAAGTCTATAACACCCAAGCTATATGTGAACCATTTGAAGCATGCTTTCAATTAATTTAATCTCTGGACCTATTGATCAATCAATTTGAGACACTTATGTTAGCTTTGTATTAGGCATTATTAGATGTTTATTGTGCCCAATATTAGTATTTTAGATGAGTTTAATGTTGTTGGGCTTCATTGGGTTTTAATGTAAATATTGGATAATTTTTGGATTTTGATGCATTTTGACCTTTCTTCCTTGGTTAGGCCATAACTTGGGACTCGGTGATCCAATTGAGGTGATCTTGGTGTCTGTGGAAAGCTAAGACAATGCTCTACAAGTTTCATGAAGAACTCAAGAGCTGGATCGGACTTATAAGGGCCCAAAATAGCCTTGCAATACAGAGTGAGTTTGCTGTCACGGAACCATCTGGGCAGTATGCACATATTGGACTACATAGTGAGTTATAGGCCTCTTCTTAAGCTGAAACTTGGTCATTTGAAAGATAAGACCCATATCTCCAACTTCACTGAAGACCATTTAGTCAATAGATGTCGTTTTAGGCATGATAATGAAGCTACAAGTTGGTTTGAATTTGGAAACACGTTCTTCCAACCTAACTTGAGGTAGGTGCAGTGTTTTTGGAATTTCTGGAGTTCTAAAAGTCCAAATGACATGATTCAAATTGGAGATTTTTAAGGAGACAACTGGCTACAACTTTCATGAGACATCCAAGCCAAAATACACCGTCTAGGTGATGAATTTGAAGCTAGAAGTCGGATAAGAGTTGTTGACTAAAAGCCACCAACCATACACCAACCCACCTACTATGCACCAACCCACCAACCATGCATCAAGCTTCCATTTTTGACAATTTTCATATTTTTATAGCTTGTATTCAGATTATGTACATGTACAAATTGGCTTCTAGGATTAGTATAAATAGAGCCAATCTCTTTGTATTATGATGGATTCAATTTTAAGTAAGTTTCAAGAAAGTGAGTATTTGTGTTAGTTTTCTTTCTCTTCTTCTCCCTTCTCTTTAGAATTTCATTTTTGTTCTTTATTTTCTGAGTTCTTCCTTCCCATCCATGGAAGGCTAGGCTCTTATAATCAATCCAAGGGATTAGCCATCTTGATGTTTAATTTGGAGATCTTGTTTCGCTTGTTCATATTGCTTAATTGTTATTCAAGTTTCTCTTCTTCCTCTTTTGATTTTTATCTAGATTGAATTGCTTAATTTGATTTGGATGTTTATGTGATAATAGCTTTATTATCATGTGTTCAAGAGGATCACATAGAATAAACAATTTATTAAAGCTTTTTGATAGATTGTTTAGCTTGGTTAAATTATGGATCTTAAGTTAATCTATGTTTGGATGGTGCTTACTTTATCTAACCTTGGTTAATTAAATCCTAGATGCTTATCTAGTAGAGGATTCTTGTATCATGTTAAGGCGTCTTGATATGATCTAAGGCCAAGAACATGGTTAGCGATTAAGTGAATTCCTTGTGATCAATGATGAGTTAAACTCAAGATCGGTAAATTTCCTTGGATTGGTTGTTTCTTTAAATTTGTTAATTACTTTCCTTTAATTCAACTAGTGTATAATCTTTTCCAATCATTAAACCCCCCTTTTAATTATCTTGATCTGATTAAATATTTGTTCTTTTTGGATCATTGAGAGACGATTCGGTTCATGCTCTATACTACAAATTAGTTTGCGAACCGATAATTTTTATTATTTGACGAGGTTTCGACAACCTCTTGTCACCTATAATGGTCAAACAATTTTATCTTGGTCATCTACCAAGTCTGTAACATCCATACCAAATTAGGCATGAATGCTCAATGTAACATATAATTCATTATTCATACAAATCAAGCATCATAAGACCATAATCAATTGTTGTACAAACACTTCAGTGTTAAAAGAACATTCCTATTCCTTTATTTCTCTAATCTGTGATAAACAACTTATTGAACTCGATTGCATTGTGAACTTACTGCACTACTATGAACATGCTGTATTAAGAACATTCCTACTACTATTGGACTGTGAACTTGCTGTATTACTATGAACATGCTGTATTAGACTCGAACCGATGGTCGACTCGGCCAGGGCACAGAGTCAATGTATCACTGGTTCAACCAATGGGGCAAGTGGTCAATATTTATTATTTCATGACAAAAACTCTATTTCCCCCATAAAGCCTCATAACTCACAAAATAAGGGGGTTTTGGGAATTCTGTTGGACCAAATCACCTTCGGTATTTGCGTTGAATTGGCCTAAAAAAGTTATATGAAATTGACATAAAATGCGTCCAAATCGGACAAACGAGTTAAAAATTATGGTTTTTTTAAAGTTTTTACATTTTTTTAATCTATTCAACCGAATTGCACATTAATGGTTCAAAAAAACAGATTAAAAGAGCCTAAGTAATAGTATTATTCTCTTATTAAACCCCAATATGCATCGAGTCATACAAAAAAATGTACTACATGCTTTAATTGTTGCTAGCTAGCTATTGCACATGCTTTTATGTTGCTTTGATTTATAAGCATTGTTTTATTCTATTCTTGAGTTTCTATTCCCTTATTTTTGCCCAATTTCTATTTGTACAACTTTCCCAATGTGGAACCTGATCCTGGTCATAACACTTTTTCTTTTCAAGGAAGGTTTGAAGGCTACTTAGAGAGATCTCGTTGCATTTGTTGTAAGTTTAAGTTCAGCTATAAAGTATTCATTGCCTGTGATTTTGGATTGTACTTGATATTTAATGCAATTTTTCATGACACTTGGATTGTATCTCTCACTTGTGTACTTTCTCTTTTAAGCCACATGTACACTCTCGTCAAACTAGAGTTGGAAGAAATGATGATGGGGGTGAAGATGATTTGATCCAACCAACCTTGTCCATTTTTAATCTACCTGGTCGTCCTGTTGGCAAATGCAAAACTCGTTTTTTAGAGGAAAGAGAATTTAATGCTGCCATGAATCACATATTAATAAATTGCAACGATATTTAATCACATATTGAGTGAGTTTTTTTTTAATAGTTAAATTAGCAATATGACTTTATTAAATAAAAGCTTTAATTAATGAAATTCATGTAACCTATATGATCTTTGTGGAAACATTGCATATGGTTCATTGACAAGAGGTTGTCAAGACCCGTCAAATAAATAAAATTTACCGGTTTGCAAACTAATTTGTAGTATAGAGCATGAACCGAATCGTCTCTCAAGGATCCAAAAAGAACAAATATTTAATCAGATTAAGATAATTAAAATGGGGGTTTAGATGATTTGAAAAGAAAATATACCAGTTGAATTAAAGAAATACAATTAACAAATTAACCAATCCAAGGAAATTTACCGATCTTGAGTTTAACTCTTCATTGATCACAAGGAATTCACTTAATTGCTAACCATGTTCTTGGCCTTAGATCATATCAAGACGCCTCAACATGATCCAAGAATCCTCTACTAGATAAGCATCTAGGATTTAATTAACCAAGGTTAGATAAAGTAAGCACCATCCAAACATAGATTAACTTAAGATCAAGAATTTAACCAAGCTAAACAATCCATCAAAAAGCTTTAATAAATTGTTTATTCTATGTGATCCTTTTGAATACATGATAATAAAGCTATTATCACATAAACATCCAAATCAAATTAAGCAATTCAATCTAGATCAAAATTAAAAGAGGAAGAAGAGAAACTTGAATAACAATTAAGCAATATGAACAAGTAAAACAAGATCTCCAAATTAAACATCAAGATGGCTAATCCCTTGAATTGATTATGAGAGCCTAGCCTTCCATGGATGGGAAGGAAGAACTCAGAAATAAAAGAACAAAAACGAAATTCTAAAGAGAATGGAGAAGAAGAGAAAGAAAACTCTTATCAATACTCAAACTTTCTTCAAACTTACTTAAAATTGAATTATGATAATACAAAGAGATTGGCTCTATTTATACTAATCCTTGAAGCCAATTTGTACATGTACATAATCTGAATACAAGCTATAAAAACATGGAAATTGTCAAATATGGAAGCTTGATGCATGGCTGGTGGGTTGGTGCATGGTAGGTGGGTTGGTGTATGGTAGGTGGCTTTTAGTTAGCAACTCTTATCGGACTTCTGGCTTGATTTTCATGACCTAGACGGTGCATTTTGGCTTGGAGGTCTCATAAAAGTTGTAGCCAGTTGTCTCCTTGAAATTTTGCAATTGGAATCATGCCATTTGGACTTTTAGAACTCCAGATATGCCAAAAACACTGCACCTACCTCAAGTTATGTTGGTAGAACGTGTTTCCAAATTTAAACCAACTTGTAGCTTCATAATCATGCCTAAAACGACATCTATTGACTAAATGGTCTTCAGTGAAGTTGGAGATATGGGTCTTATCTTTCCAATGGCCAAGTTTCAACCCAAGAGGAAGCCTATAGCTCACTATGTAGTCCAATATGTTCACACTGCCCAGATTTTTGTGACAGCAAACCCATTCTGCATTGCAGGGATATTTTGGACTCTTAGAAGTCCGATATAGCTCTTGAGTTCTTCATGAAACTTGTAGATCCTTGTCTTAGCTTTCCAAAGACACCAAGATCACCTCAAATGGATCACCGAGTCCCAAGTTATGGCCTAACCAAGGAAGAAAGGTCAAAATGTATCAAAATCCAAAAATTATTCAATATTTGCATTAAAGCCCAATGAAACCCAACAACATTAAACTCATCTAAAATACTAATATTGGGCACAATAAACATCTAATAAAGCCTAATACAAAGCTAATATAAGTGTCTCGAATTGATTGATCATTCATCCTAATCTAAATGATGAACAAGTTGATAAGATTATTGAAGAGAATTTTGCAGCATGGTTAAAAAATTATGTAAGTTTATAAGTTGAAACACATTGCTATAGGCATTCAAATTTAAAATATTGTTTAATGATATTATGTAGGTGAACAATCATGCAAATAATGTGCTAGATCCCAATATTCGTGCCTTAGCATGGGGTCCTTTAAGAATTGTAAAAACTTGGGCCTATTTACTTTGTAAATGGTTTCAAGTTTCACACAATAGCACACTCAGCTGGGAAGTCCACCATGAATTTTGGCATATGTGTTAAAGGAACATGCTTTAGAGAATATGAAAATGACTTCTATGGCCAATATGAAGAAGTTATTCAAATTGAATATCCTGGGTTACCACTAAAACGAGTCATGTTGTTCAAATGCTAGTGGTTTCATCCTAAAGGAGAATGAACAATATGGAATTGTTCAAATTCGGCATAGTAAGCGCTATGGAAAACATGATCCATTTATTGTTGCATAAAAAGGAATTCAAGTGCATTTTGCACCATATCCAATATATACTAGGGACAAAGCAGACTGATGCTTTGTAATCAAAACCAAAGCAAGATGCATTATTGAGGATGAGCATATTGGTGGCTTTGCATATCAAGAGGATTCTGTGGATCAAAATTGTAGTCATGTCCCGATTGACCATGATCTACCTGTTACTTTACTAGACAATGATGGAAGATTTGATGAAGTTGATGATAGAGACCATGTTGTAGAAAATGAAAATGAAGATGTAGAAAAAGAAGAAGATGATGATGAAGATTAAGATGATAATGATGATGATGATAAGGAGGAGGAAGAACAATAATTTAGCGATTCCAAACATTGTTTACTAATATGTGTTTTCCATTTTAGAAATTGTAACAATGTTGTACTTTTCTCTTAATATTTCACTTAGAATTTTCATTTTGAACTTTAATGTTTTGTACCTTAATATTTCACTTGGTTTTGTATCTTAACAATAAAGATAATGTCATTGTGAACACCGTATTATGTCTGGGTCACAAAAAAATAAAAAAAATTAAATTAATGAAAAAGAAAGAAATTAAAGTTAGCTAATTAATTCCAAAACTAAAAAATTAAAGAAAATAATAAAAATACAAAACCCACCTAACTCAAAACCCACCTAACCCAAAACCCATCTCCTTATCCAACCCAAACCCATTTTCTCACCAAGCCCAACCCAAAACCTTACCCTCTGACCCATTGCTGACCCAACCCAATTCCCCGTCCAGCCTGACCCTTCCCCCAGGCCTAAACCAAAATCGACCCAAAACCCCAGTAGCCACTTCCCCACTTTTCTTTCCCATGAAGCCCTAGCAAAACCCCTTGTGTCGTACCAAGACCCCTCTACCCAGTACCACCTCCATGGCCATACCCCTTGCATCACCCCCCGATCTGACAGCCACCACCATGCTCCACTACTGCGCCCTGTATTATGCCCTTTGCACCACGTCCACTGCACCACCGTCTGCTCTGCTCCTTACTTTGCGAAAGCCAGTGTTTTACGCACCCGTACCACCTATGCTCCCCAAGGCTGCAAAGCACACACAGATGAGAGAGGGTTATGTTTTTTGTGCTTTTCTTCTTTTCTTTTACAAAAAAACCTCCATTTATAAATAAGGGATTCCTGGTCATTTAGGGGGGATCTTTTGGTTTTGAGACGAGAGACGCGAATGAGAAATTCTCTGGTTTTTCTCAAGTTTCGTGCATTTTTGGGAGAATTTGAGAGTGAGTGCGAGCATCAAAGGAAGAAGAAAGGAGGCTTGGCAGACAATTGAGGCACCGAGGGTATCAAGTTCTTCCGACTCTTTTTCTTCTTCTGTAAATTCAGATTTTGGTTTTAGTGTTAATTGTTTGTATTAGATATTGATATGTAAAGAATCAAGTGATAATGGGTAAATTCATGAGTGTTCATAGACATGCACATTTTGACAAATGCAATAGTTTGGATTACTTACATGATGATGTACATTGTTTGATTTGATTCATGAGCAGTATGTGTTTGATTTGAATCTGGTTCATGAACATCATCTTGTCAAAACAGGGCCACCTTTATCCCATTATAAAATGCCATCCATAGACACCAAAGAACCATCAACATCACCACAAAACCCCACTATTTTTCCACCAAACACGTGCCCAATACCCAACCAAACAACCATCAATAGTATGTTGAATCTGTCAGACCAAAAAACAGAGTCTATGTCTGTGTCTAATTGATCACCTACACCCCGGACCATTTTTCGACTGAGCACCTCTTTCCTATAACATTTATGACCAACCAGACCTGAGCCTTAGCCCGTAATACCTCAGCTCACCAACCGACCGAGCAGATCTCATCCTTAGCCATTAACACCTCAGCTCACCAACCAACCAATTTGATCCTAGCCGATCCTCAACTTTCATACCCACAGATCAACCAAATTGACCGGTCAGACCAAACCTTAGCCCATAAGACCCTGCCATATACATTTTCTGACCAACCATCGATCCCTCAACTCACAAACCGACCGAGCCTTATCCCACAACACCAAACCAACCAAGCAGACCGAGCCTTAACCCTTAATACCTTTTCTCACCACCGAACCGATCAAACCTTAGCCTTAATCCCCCAACCAATCTACTTATCGACCCGAACCTTTGCCCTTCACCCCCAGCCAATCTATCGATCTGAGCGGATTTCACCCTTAGTCTTAATCCCTCAACCAATGTACTGACCGAGCAGGCCTTAGCCTTGGCCTTAATCCTTCAGCTCATCAAGCCGACCGATCAGACTCATCCATTGGCCCATGCATCGGCTCACCAACTAAACCCGTCAGACCTGAGCATTAGCCCTTAACACCTAAGCTCACAAACCAACCTACCGCACCGAGTCTTAGCCCATAATACCTTGGCTCACTGACCGAGACGACCAGACCGATCCTTAACCCTTTCACACCTTAGCTCACAAACCAAACTAATTGAGTCAACTGAGCCTTAGCCTATAGGACCTCAGCTCACTAACTCGATCATTGACTTAACCCCTCAGATCGATGACCCGGCCGGGTAGACCATACCCCTAGCCTTAATCCCTTGACCGATCTAACCACTGTTTCTATTTCCATTCCTAACACTTAATTGATCGGTGCCAACCGATCAAACCACTCTCCTTGAGTATTTCTTTTAACTTTGTATACCCACTTCTCTCTAATTGCCTTATGTCTATTTGGAAGAGTTGAACACTCCCACGTATCATTCTTTTCAATTGATTAACTCTATTCATTCATTGCAATCCTCAATTTCTCATTATTTGTTGTTTCTTCATAATGTAAAGGCTAATTGTCGGCAAAAAGAAGAAGTAGAGTTGTATTGTCAACCATCCCTACTTCTTCATAAAGCTCCATAAGACTTCTGGTACCTTTAGGCCCTTGAGATGAGCTACCATGAGGAGATTAATTTGGTTAAGGAGGAGGAGTGACAATGTCTTCTCTTGCTTCTTGGTTGGACTCTTCAAGCAATCGAAATGTGACATCATCTTCCTTTTGTTAACAAATGGTTTCAATAACTCAAGAAGGGGGTGAATTGAGTTTTCAATTTTTTTTTCGTAAATTACTTTCTCAAGGATTTCAATGACACTAATTATATTGAATCAATGAACTTAAGAGTGAAGTGGACTAAGGATAACAAACTCTCAAGACAAAGTTTAGCAATATATGCTCTTCACCATCTCTTCTCTTGCTTTGATCTTCTATCAAATCTTTCTACCTTATTTTGATATAGAGGACAGTCCATTTTCATGTGACCCGATTTGCCACACTCAAATTAAGTAGGTGGAGTGGGAGTTGAGCCTTATCTCTTGTTGAAGTTCTTCTTTGGAGGGAAAGGTGACCTTCTTCCATTATTTTTCTTTTTGAGAAATTTTTGAAACGTCCTCACAAGAAGACTAAAATTCTCTTCATTCATTTCAAGGTCTTCTAAGGAACCTCTATCATTAACTTCATCATCAAAGTGAGATGAGGTGGCCTTGAGAACGATTCATTTCTTCTTCTTGTTAACTCCTTCATGCTCATTAAGTCTTACTAACTTCATTTCATGCCCTTGAAGTTTACCAAAAATTGTTGGAAGAGTCATGGTGGTCAAGTTCCTTGATTCAAAGATTGCTGTTACCTTGGATTGTCATTCCCTATTCAAACATCTCAACACTTCGCTAATTAAATTCTTATTTGGAAATGTCTTTCCCAATGAGGCTAAATGATTGACTATGTGAGTAAATCTCTTTTGCATATCTTGTATGCTTTCATCTTGATTCATTCTAAATAGTTCATATTCATATGTTAGAGTATTGACTCTAGACCTCTTCACCTCACTAGTTCTTTCATAGGTTACTTGAAGTGCATTCCACATTTCTTGTGCAATTTTGCAATTAGAAATGAGAAAGTACACATCATAACCTAAGGTGCTAGTAATGATGTTTTTGGCATTAGCATTAAATTGAACTTTCTTTTTATTATCATTGGTCCATTTAGCTCTTGGTTGTGTGACCTCATGACCTTCTACCATTCTAATGGGAAGAAAAGCATCGTTTTCAACTGTATCCCAAATATCAAGATTTATTGATTCAATAAAAAATTTCATTCTTTCTTTCCAATAGGTATAATTGGTATCATTGAAATCCAAAGGTCTATTAATAGAAGCTCCTTTGGGTAAAACAAATTAAAAAGAAGTCATATCTCCTCTTGAAGCAGTTAAGCTCTTTACACAAGAGTCAAGCTTTGATACCACTTGTTACCAAGTGGCTTCAATAAATCAAGAGCGGGTTGAATTGAGTTTTCAAAAACTTTTCATAAATTACTTTCTCAAGGATTTCGATGACACTAATTACATTGAATCAATGAACTTAAGAGTGAATTAGACTAAGGATAACAAACTCTCAACACAAAGTTTAGCAAATTATGAGTCATCACCGGTGAAGGCATCAATCAAATTAAAAAGACTAATACAATACTTGAAAGGAAAATATAAAGGTTAAGAGAATGTAAACAAAAATTATACTGGTTCAATTACTTTTTGTGATTTACATCCAATCTTCGAGATTATCCACCCGATTTTTACTATTGTTCAAGCTTTTAACTTGAGTGCTTGAGAAAAACCCTTACAAGATATAACACTCTTCACTAGTTTGAGATCTTTCACCCTCTTTGTGTAAGAGCCTCACTCAATACAACAAGAGACTTCTCCTCTTGAATCAATATAAGATAATAAGATGGTTTGAAGTGTTTGAGACTGTCATAAGATCATATGTACAACTTGAAGTTCTAATAAGTATATAATCAAATCATTAAGCAAGCTCAGAAAAATAGAGTGTGATGAACTTAGGAGGAGTTAATGCTCTCAAGAATGATTCAATGATATTTGTTCTTTTTAATAACTCCTTTAGATAAGCAATAAATACCCTCAAAATGAATTAGAGTCATTGGGTAGCATTTAATTCTTAACTAGTTGAAAAACATTTCTTGATGCGTATGTAGTCAACTACATAAAAGGCTGTAGTTGATTACTTGCCTTTTCTGTTTGGTAAATGAGAAAGTTCACAACACATAAGATTTAAATCATCCACAATGTAGTCAACTACACATGACTTGTAGTCAACTACAAGAGTTATTTGGAATTTGGAAGAGGAGCTAGGAAAAACAAATGCAAAAGAGGGAGTTTCAGAAAATGAAGATGTAATTGACTATAATACTCAGGTAGTCGACTACATGTCTCCTCAGGAAAAAATATTAGGAGATTTTTTAGTTTAAAGAGCTTTGCATATGTCATTGTAGTCGATTACGCCCAACTTGTAGTCGACTACATGTTTCCTCTGTATGAAGGTTGAATGTGCATTTTTGTTTGAGAAATAGGTTGTGTAGTTAACTACAAGAGCTTTCTGTTTAGAAATAAGGAGTTGCCATGTTCTTCCAACCAAAGTTACTTTTTCCTTTCCAAAGATCTTGTAGATTTTCATATCTTGCTAGGTGTTTAAAAGATAAGATTAATTTTAAAAGTCATTTGAAAAGAAGGTTTGAGCTTGCAAATAGATTTAATAACACGATACTCTTACAAGTAAATCTAAGCCCTAGATACATTACATGAAGGACTTTGGTTATATTGATCAATCAATTTGAGACACTTATGTTAGCTTTGTATTAGGCTTTATTAGATGTTTATTGTGCCCAATATTAGTATTTTAGATGAGTTTAATGTTGTTGGGCTTCATTGGGCTTTAATGCAAATATTGAATAATTTTTGGATTTTGATACATTTTGACCTTTCTTCCTTGGTTAGGCCATAACTTGGGACTCGGTGATCCATTTGAGGTAATCTTGGTGTCTTTGGAAAGCTAAGACAAGGCTCTACAAGTTTCATGAAGAACTCAAGAGTTGGATCAGACTTCTAAGGGTTCAAAATTTTCCTGCAATGCAGAGTGGGTTTGCTGTCATGAAAATTTGGGCAGTGTGCACATATTGGACTACATAGTGAGCTATAGGCCTCCTCTTGGGCTGAAACTTGGCCATTGGAAAGATAAGACCCATATCTCCAACTTCACTGAAGTCCATTTAGTCAATAGATGTCGTTTTAGGCATGATTATGAAGCTACAAGTTGGTTTGAATTTGGAAACACGTTCTGCCAACCTAACTTGAGGTAGGTGCAGTGTTTTTGGCATATCTGGAGTTCTAAAAGTCCAAATGGCATGCTTCCAATTGAAAACTTTCAAGGAGACAACTGACTACAACTTTCATGAAGACATCCAAGCCAAAATGCACCGTCTAGGTCATGAAAATCAAGCCAGAAGTCGGATAAGAGTTGCTGACTAAAAGCCACCAACCATACACCAACCCACCTACCATGAACCAACCCACCAACCATGCATCAAGCTTCCATATTTGACAATTTTCATGTTTTTACAGCTTGTATTTAGATTATGTACATGTACAAATTGGCTTCTAGGATTAGTATAAATAGAGCCAACCTCTTTGTATTATCATCAATTCAATTTTAAGTAAGTTTGAAGAAAGTTTGAGTATTTGTGAGAGTTTTCTTTCTCTTCTTCTCCATTCTCTTTACAATTTCGTTTTTGTTCTTTTATTTCTGAGTTCTTCCTTCCCATCCATGGAAGGCTAGCCTCTTATAATCAATCCAAGGGATTAGCCATCTTGATGTTTAATTTGGAGATCTAGTTTCGCTTGTTCATATTGCTTAATTGTTATTCAAGTTTCTCTTCTTCCTCTTTTGATTTTTATCTAGATTGAATTGCTTAATTTGATTAAGATGTTGATGTGATAATAGCTTTATCATCATGTAGTCAAAGAGGATCACAAAGATTAAACAATATATTAAAGCTTTTTGATAGATTGTTTAGCTTCGTTAAATTATAGATCTTAAGTTAATCTATGTTGGATGGTGCTTACTTTATCTAACCTTGGTTAATCAAATCCTAGATGCTTATCTAGTAGAGAATTCTTGGATCATGTTGAGGCGTCTTGATGTGATCTAAGGCCAAGAACACGGTTAGCAATTAAGTGAATTCCTTGTGATCAATGATGAGTTAAACTCAAGAGCGGTAAATTTTCTTGGATTGGTTGTTTCTTTAAATTTGTTAATTACTTTCCTTTAATTCAACTAGTGTATTATCTTTATAAATCATCAAAACCCCCCCTTTTATTTATCTTGATCTGATTAAATCTTTGTTTTATTGGATCCTTCAGAGACGATTCGGTTCATGCTATATACTACAAATTATTTTGTGAACCAGTAATTTTATTTATTTGACGGGTCTCGACAACCTCTTGTCAAATTTGGCGCCGTTGCCGGGGATCCAAGGCAACTATTTGATCATTTCAAGACCCCATCTAACTCTAACAAATGTGTTTGTTTTGTTTTTGAAGCTTTTTCAAGTGGAATTCGGCTGAAATTGGGTAAAGGGTATTGTGTCAAAAATTTCGGTTCGTTAAAATATCTCTGATTGACCCGAATTTTGGTACACTAATGGAAAACATTATTATGAGAAAGGCGCACTGTTTACAGTGAGGTCACCCTTATTTTAGCCAAATTCCATCGTTTAGACCACTTTTTCAATTTTTTAAGATTTTTTATTATTTTGCTGGATAGCATTTTTGTGTAGATTTTACCTTGTGGTGGTTCCATAATTTTTAAAATTCATTTGATACTATTTTTATTTTTGTTTAATTTTTTGGAGTATTTGTTTTAGGAATTTTTAGTGTTTTAGTTGTTATTGCTTTTCTAATACCTTTGTATGAACTGCATACTGTATGACTAGGTCTGATCCTGGTACCTTGCATTCATTTGATCCTGAAATTGATAGAACATTTCATACACTTCATACAATTCATAGGACTAGTAGTAGTATTCATAAAGCTAATAGAATTACTTCTGGAATTGGGCTTGAACTTGACATTGCACCTAATCTTGTTAACTCTTTTAATCCCGTTGAGTCTGCTTCTGTTAGTACTTCAGTGTTTGATACTGAATCTGCTGATTTTACTATGTCTGACTATAACAATAGGACCCTTAAGGAATTAGCTGCACCTGATGTGAATTATCAACCTTTATGCATTCAATATCCTGAACTTAATGTTGATTTTGAGTTGAAATCTGGATTGATACACTTGCTGCCCAAGTTTCATGGTCTTGCAGGTGAAGATCCACATAAGCATTTGAAGGAGTTCCATGTTGTCTGCTCCACCATGAAACCTCATGGAATAACTAAAGATCACATCAAGCTAAGGGCCTTTCCTTTCTCCTTGGATGGTGCTGCTAAGGATTGGTTGTATTACTTACAACCTGTTACCATCACTTCTTGGAATGACATGAAAAGACTATTTCTAGAGAAGTTCTTTCCTGCATATGTAATAATGTTAGTTGCCATCTTACTCAATGAATATGGTGATGGAAAAACATAGTATAGATACAGATTTCTTATTACAAATTCACACAATTCCTTAACCCTAAACTGTAACATACACAGATCATACAGAATACCAAGATGATCTAATGATTTTAGTTTCAAGGGTTACCTGGATAGGAAGATGATGAACAGTCCATGATCTCCCTGTAGCAGATCAAAGAGAAACAACACAATCCTTGTTCTTGTTAGTTTTTGGTGTGTGTGTGTGTAGAGAAACTACTCCTCTCTTAGGGAGCTGTTCAGTGTGCAGTCTCAATGGGGCAACTACACTGCAACCCTAGCCAGGAATAGGGGCCTCTCCCCTGTGCATGAAAAATAGGCCTGCTTGCCCATCATAACAGGCCCAATACACAAGCCTACCACATTAAACCTACATAGCAAAATGTGCTCAATAGTAACAGGCCCAACAACCATTAGTAATCACATAATTGGGCCAACGACAATAATAACAATATGCTCTAATAATTTTGACATCTAATTAATCTGAGTTTTAGTAAAATAACATTGATTTATGCAAGTCCAAATTAAAATAATCCAACAATCTCCCACTTGGACAGCATAAGTCAGGTTCTTCGTTTTGATAAAAAAAAAACAATACTCCAGATTAATTTACAATATGTGGCCACAAGAAGATGTCAAAATTGAGCGAGCACCATTAACCATCGGTCCAAAATGAAACTACGAGCATCTTAGTAATATAGAAAATCATGCCCGATAGGGGCACTGACATCATATATACCAAACACTCATATCTCAGTGACCTGATAAATGTGGGATGTGGAATAAGGAAAAGCATATCAAAATTGTGATCAATCATGCAATTCCAAAACAAACGGCCCTCGCATCCGCCCAAGATGCTTGCTAAGATTCAACAAAGTATCTCAGCATAACACAATGAGACTTGGTCCAAAATGTCTCCAAAATATGCCAAAATTATACATGTATAATTATAAACAAAATTGCGCAGAATAATAATACCATACGACATCAACAAAAATAATAATGATAATGGCAACAATTTATTCAAGAGTCTCGAGACATAATAACAAAGTTAATGTCGCTACAAATCACAAGATAAAACTCCCACTAACCCAAGCCATCAAAAGATCTCACAAGACCCATATGGGTTACATGATCTACAAAAGTTTTAACAATTAAACCCTTGGTTAGAGGATCTGCCATCATAAGTTCTGTAGGTATATACTCAATACGAGTCTGAAACTCTTGAACTTTCTCTCTAACAAACATATATTTGGTGTCAAAATGCTTTGAACATTTAGAATTCTTATTGTTCTGAGATAAGCTCACCACAGCAGAGTTATCACAATATATGGTTAGAGGTCTGGAAATGCTCTCCACAACACCAAACTCAGAAATAAAATTCCTCAACCATATTGCCTGACGAGTGGCTTCAAAGCAAGCCACATACTCTTCCTCCATAATCGAAGTAGCAGTAAGTGTCTGTTTGACACTTTTCCATGAAATAGGTCCTCCTGCCAACATAAAAATATAACCTGATGTGGATTTATAGTCATTAGGGCAGCCACCATAATCAGAGTCAGAGTAGCCTATCACCTCAAGATGATCAGACCTTTTAAAAGTGAGCAAATAGTCTTTGGTACCTTGCAGATACCTCATGACTCGTTTAGCAGCTTGCCAATAACCCACACTTGGTTTACTCAAGTATCTTCCAAGTACACTAATAGCAAAGGCTATATCAGGATGTGTACAAACCTGAGCATACATAAGACTGCCTACAGCGGAAGCATATGGGACCTTCTCCATTTCACTTCTTTCTTTATCATTCTGAGGACACTGGGTATTAGAGAGTCTCTCACCCTTTTGAATGGGTGCAGCACACGGATTGCAAGATTTCATGTTGAACCTGCTCAAAACTCTTTCAATGTAGTTTTTCTGAGATAAGCCAAGAACCCCACGAGATCTGTCACGAATAATCTCAATGCCCAAAACAAAGGAAGCATCACCAAGATCCTTCATATCAAAATGGGCTGTCAACAACTGCTTAGTCTCAAACAGAAAATTCAAATCATTACTGGCCAGGAGAATGTCATCAACATACAAGACAAGTATTATAAATCTACTCCCACTATTCTTTAGATAAATGCATTGATCAACTGTATTTTCTCTAAAGCCAAGAGGGCAGATAACCTCATCAAACTTCAGATACCATAGCCTAGAGGCCTGTTTTAATCCATAAATGGATCTCTGCAACTTACATACAAGATGCTCTTTACCCTCTTCCTTGAAACCATCAGGCTGGTCCATGTACACATCTTCATATAAGTCACCATTGAGGAAGGCAGTTTTAACATCCATCTGATGCAGCTCTAAATCAAAATGAGCCACCAAAGCCATCACAACTTGAAAAGAGTCTTTAGTGGAGATCGGAGAAAAAGTCTCCTTGAAATCAATGCCTTCCCTCTGGTTGTAGCCTTTAGCAACAAGTCTGGCCTTATACCTTTCTATTTCACCTCTGGCATCTCTCTTGGTCTTAAAGACCCATTTACACCCAACAGTCTTACCTGCAGCAGGTAACTCCACCAACTCCCAAACATTATTCTTTTTCATAGAAGCCAGTTCATCCTCCATGGCTATCAACCACTGCAAACCATGAGAGCCAGAAATAGCCTCTTGAAAATTAACAGGATCAAAGTCCCCACCTGAATTAAACTCATGCTCCTGCAAGTAAACAAAATAGTCTCTAAATTTGGTGGGTCCAGTAGGCTTGGGAAGCCTCTCTGATCTTCTGGGTGGAGCCAAGTCTACAGCTTGGTTTTGTTCATCATTATCATCCTGTTGCTGAGGAATGTCAACATCATTGACTGGATCAACAATGTCATTATGAGTCACCACTGGTGTCTCCACCTCTTAAAAGGGAATAATGGGTGTAGGAACAACAACACTCTCATCTCTGAAGTCAACAATGCGAGGCTCAAGACACCCACCATGCTCCATCTCATTCTCAAAATAAACAGCTCGATCATATTCAATAACTCTAGTGGTATGTGAAGGACAATAGAACCTGGATCCCCTAGAACTAGTGCAATACCCAATAAAGAAGCCACTAATTGTTTTGGGATCAAGTTTCTTCAACTGTGGATTATAAGGTCTCACTTCTGCTTTACAACCCTAAACACGAAAATGCTTCAAACTGGGTTTTCTACCTGTCATCAGCTCAAAAGGAGTCTTGGGAACAGACATGCTAGGAACATGGTTCAAGATGTATGTAGCTGTTTTTAAAGCATCACCCCATAAGAACTCTGGAAGAGTCGAATGGCTAAGCATACATCTCACCATATCCATAAGGGTGCGATTTCGCCTTTCAGCAACCCCATTTTGTTGAGGAGTGCCAAGCGTAGTATATTGTGCCTCTATACCACTATCCTGCAAGAACCTAGCAAAAGGTCCAGGATTTCTTCCAGTCTCATCATATTTTCCATAGTACTCACCATCCTTGTCAGACCTAACACATTTAATCATCTTGTCAAGTTTCAATTCAATAGCGGCCTTGAACGCCTTAAAGGCATCTAAAGATTCAGACTTCTCACGAAGCAAGTCAATCCATCCATGCCTAGAGAAATCATTAATAAAGGTAATGAAATATCTAAAACCACCCATAGCAGTAGGAGTAATAGGTCCACATATATCTGTGTGAATCAACTGCAGGACTTCTTCGTTCTTGGCAACCCTACTCTTTCTAGTCCCAGCAGTGAGTTTCCCTTTTACACAATTAACACAAACATCGAAATCTGAAAAATCAAGATTATGCAGAATATTCTCTCTGATCAATCTCTCCATTCTCTCCCTAGAAATGTGCCCGAGACGTTTGTGCCACAGCATGGAAGAGTTTTCAGCAATTCTACCACGTTTCTTTCCAACAATAGTGTTGACAACTGAATATTGTTGGTCAATAGGAAAGGATCTAGTATCCAGCAAATACAAACCATCACACAAATTTCCAGAACCAACAACAACAGAATCATAGGACAAAGAAACTTTTTTATTACTGAAGTGAAAGGAGTAGCCACAATCATCCAAAATGGAAACAGAAATCAAATTCCTTCTCATTGAAGGTACAAAAATAGTGTCTTTCAAATTTAAAACATGTCCAGTAGACAACTCTAAGGAAACAACTCCTATGTGCTCCACTTTCACACTAGCTCCATTCCCAACAGTGATCATCAACTTGATCAATCAATTTGAGACACTTATGTTAGCTTTGTATTAGGCTTTATTAGATGTTTATTGTGCCCAATATTAGTACTTTAGATGAGTTTAATGTTGTTGGGCTTCATTGGGCTTTAATGCAAATATTGAATAATTTTCGGATTTTGATGCATTTTGACCTTTCTTCCTTGGATAGGCCATAACTTGGGACTCTTTGATCCATTTGAGGTGATCTTGGTGTCCTTGGAAAGCTAAGACAATGATCTACAAGTTTCATGAAGAACTCAAGAGCTGGATCGGACTTCTAAGGGCCCAAAATATCCTTGCAATATAGAGTGAGTTTGCTGCCACGGAACCATCTGGGCAGTATGCACATATTGGACTATATAGTGGGTTATAGGCCTCCTCTTGGGCTGAAACTTGGTCATTTGAAAGATAAGACCCATATCGCCAACTTCACTGAAGACCATTTTGTCAATAGATGTCGTTTTAGGCATGCTTCTGAAGCTACAAGTTGGTCTGAATTTGGAAACACGTTCTTCCAACCTAACTTGAGGTAGGTGCAGTGTTTTTGGCATTTCTGGAGTTCTAAAAGTCCAAATGACATGATTCCAATTGGAGATTTTCAAGGAGACAACTGGCTACAACTTTCATGAGAGACATCCAAGCCAAAATGCACCGTCTAGGTGATGAATTTGAAGCCAGAAGTCGGATAAGAGTTGTTGACTAAAAGCCACCAACCATACACCAACCCACCTACCATGCACCAACCCACCTACCATGCATCAAGCTTCCATATTTGACAATTTCCTTGTTTTTATAGCTTGTATTCAGATTATGTACATGTACAAATTGGCTTCTAGGATTAGTATAAATAGAGCCAATCTCTTTGTATTATCATAGATTCAATTTTAAGTAAGTTTGAAGAAAGTTTGAGTATTTGTGAGAGTTTTCTTTCTCTTCTTCTCCATTCTCTTTACAATTTTGTTTTTGTTCTTTTATTTATGAGTTCTTCCTTCCCATTCATGGAAGGCTAGGCTCTCATAATCAATCCAAGGGATTAGCCATCTTGATGTTTAATTTGGAGATCTTGTTTCGCTTGTTCATATTACTTAATTGTTATTCAAGTTTCTCTTCTTCCTCCTTTGATTTTTATCTAGATTGAATTGCTTAATTTGATTTAGATGTTGATGTGGTAATAGCTTTATTATCATGTATTCAAAGAGGATCACATAGAATAAACAATTTATTAAAGCTTTTTGATGGATTGTTTAGCTTGGTTAAATTCTGGATCTTAAGTTAATCTATGTTTGGATGGTGCTTACTTTATCTAACCTTGGTTAATTAAATCCTAGATGCTTATCTAGTAGAGGATTCTTGGATCATGTTGAGGCGTCTTGATATGATCTAAGGCCAAGAACATGGTTAGCAATTAAGTGAATTCCTTGTGATCAATGATGGATTAAACTCAAGATCGGTAAATTTCCTTGGATTGGTTGCTTCTTTATATTTGTTTACAACTTTAATTCTTGTACTTTTGTCATTCTTGTTAATCATCATCAAAACCCCCTTTTAATTATCTTGATCTGATTAAATCTTTGTTCTTTTTGGATCCTTGAGAGACGATTCGGTTCATGCTCTATACTACAAATTAGTTTGCGAACCGGTAATTTTTATTATTTGACAGGGTCTCGACAACCTCTTGTCAAATTTGGCGCCGTTGCCGGGGATCCAAAGGCAACTATTTGATCATCCCATCTAACTCTAACAAATGTGTTTGTTTTGTTTTTGAAGTTTTTTCAAGTGGAATTCGGCTGAAATTGGGTAAAGGGCATCCTGTCAAGATTTTGGTTCGGTAACATATCTTTGATTGATCTGAATTTTGGTAGGCTAATGAAAATCGTTATTTTGAGAAAGACTCACTATTTATAGTGAGGTCACCCTTATTTTAACCAAATTCCATCGTTTAGACCATTTTCTCAATTTTTTAAGATTTTTTATTATTCTGTTAGATAGAATTTTTGTGTAGATTTCACTCTGTGGTAGTCCTATAATTTTTAAAAATCTATAGATATATTTTCTGTAATTATTTTGTGTGTATATTTAGGCTTGTTTTTGTGATTTTGTGTTTGATCTCTAATCTAATGGAGCATAAACTTGATGAGCTGGCTTATTTGGTGGGGCAGTGGACAGTGGAACAACATCAGTTACATGTGCAAGAACCTGCAAGATTTTGTAGTGTATGCTGTAGTTCTTATCATCCCACATATGCTTGCACCACACTACAATATGATGGTTCTGTATTTCATAACCATTCTGTTGATGCAACAGGTGTATTTCTTGGTGAACCACAATACCCACAGCTTGGATATGATCCTTATTCTACCACATATAACCATGATTAGGGAGATCATCCTTGGTTCGAACCTTATGTTGAACCAATCAGTCTATACCAGCAACCTATGCAACAGCAGCAAGCCCCAATAAGCATGGAATCTGAGCCTACACTAGAGGATTTGGTGAAACAATTTGCTCAGAACAACATCCAATTCCAGCAGCAGAGAACTTTGTAGTACAAAACGTGAAGACCCAAGTTGGTCAACTTACATCTTCATTGAGTCGGTTGAGCAAGCAACGAGATGCAGAAATCGATTACGCAAAACATGAGATCATTGATGAGAAAAAATCAATTGATGATTTGTGTGCTGAATTTGCTAGTTTGACTGATTTTGATGATTCTGTTTGTTGTACTGGTTGTGATGGTGATATGTTGTGTAATGCATGTGCTGAGATTGCTGCCTTTTTGAGACATGATGAATCTTTCTCAGCAGATTATGCAGTAGTTCAATCTACAGAAGTAGTGAAGCCAACAAAATTGGAGTCCATTGTGGCTAAAAACCTCCTTACTGATGAGGAGGAGAGGTTGCTACCCATTTTGGGGGAGACTTTGAGAGCATGCACACTTGCAGACATTCCAAGCATTAGCCCTTCTATTTGCATGCGTAGGATTTTACTTGAAGATAGAGCTAAACCAGTAAAGCAACCCTGGAAGATACTGAACACTTTGATTTTGGATGTGATGATCCATTACACTGGCTATGGTGTGGCTGCCGGGATTTTGTTGCTTCTGCTATCCATAGGGAGTTTTCTTTCCACACTTTTATTTCATTTTTCTAGTTGTTGTTTTCTTTTTGTTTTTACTGTTTTGCTATTGTTTTTAATATTGTTTCTATTTTTATTTGATTGTTACAATTTACTCTTTTCTGTTGCTGTTGTTTCTGTTGTTTGTGTTGTCTGTTTCTATTTCTGCTTCTGTTTTGCTATACTGCTGAAGTTTGTCTTTTATTACTTTTTGTTTTTGTTTTTATTTTTTGTTTTGTGTGCTGTTTTTTATTTTACGTTTTCTATATGTTGAAAAAAAAAGCCACGTTTAAGGTCAATGGCCAGAAATTGAATCATTATTGGGGAGGACCCATGGATCGTGCAAAATCTTTAATCACGCTGGCTAAAGACATTAAAAGTAGCGCCTCTTGGGTGGCAACCCAAGTTTTCTAACTTTTTCATTTTTTCAAACTTTGACTTATTTGCATTCACAGGAATCAAGACAGAAAATCGGTGCCGAACAAGGAAATCTATCAGAGTTTGATTTTTCTGTCTTAATTTTGTTTGTTTTTCATTGACAGATGATTTTTCACCGGTTAAATGGCGGATAACGGTACTCCGTGAAATTTTTTTTTGGTCCCTTCAGTTACCCACAAACACTGAAATCTGTATATAATTTTACTCAATTCTTTTTTCTTCTCTCTTTCTTCTTTCTTTCGAAATGGATAATCAGCTTTTTAACCTCCGCAAGCAATTCCCTTCTCTCCCTCAAAATGCTTTAACTAACATTTATTGTGCAAGGTTTGAGAGATTAAGGATGCTTATGCACAAAGGCATCCCTGCGGATATACGCTGGTTGATCGAAGCAAAGGTTCGGCTCAAAGGTGAATTTTCTGACGCTCTTGTTTCATATATGCCAGGGCTAGGTAAAAGTTTATATGCCAAGAAAAGAAGAGCAAAAAGGTTAGGGGTCTGCTATAAATGTGCAAGATGGACCTGTAACACAAAATGCAAATCAATTGGAATGACGTCTATAAACCGAGATGATAAAATTAACTTCATAAAGGATGGTATGAATAAGGAGTCTTTAGATAACATTCTATTGACTCTTGAGACGTATCCTAGTGGAGATGTGCAGAGAGTACTTCTCGATTTATGGCCAATATTTCAAGATGAACATGAGCGTTATAGTCTCGGAAATCTGACTCAAAAAGACCCTATTTGCCAATTTTTAAGAAAATTGGATGGGAAGCCGACCATCGGCCCATAGAGAGCATTCAAGCCGTTACTGGACGTAAAACCAGAGGAAAATGTGAGCCACAATCACACCTCCTGTAAGTATTATTATTATTATTTATTTTTTATTTTTTTTCTTCTTGTTTATTAACAAAATAAAAAAAAATCAAAAAAATTTAAAAAAAATGAGAAAAAAAAATCAAATCAAAAGTAGCCGTATTCTTTTGAAATATGCGTTGCATATTTTCAAACTTCTTCTGACACATATAGATTAGTCTTTTATCATTGTCATATAGCTATTATCATTGTTGTGCTTATTTTCAAACTTACCTGACACACAGATCTACCCCTCCTTTATAGGTGTAATTATTACCTTTGAGTTTTGATGCCTTTAAATAATGCACTTTGCTCTCTTCAGATCATTGATAAGGTGAGAGTACAAAAAAACAAAGAGAAAAAAAAATGGAAGTCACTTCAGTTTGTCGGATCAAGAGTGTTTGTGTCTTTTGTGGATCTAATCCTGGTAAAGATAAAGAGTTTGTAAATATTGCACACCATCTTGGTCGAGTGCTAGCTGAGAGAGAAATCCATTTAGTTTACGGAGGAGGTAGTCTTGGGTTAATGGGTTGTGTAGCGACTGCTGCACATTTAGGAGGTGGCAAAGTCCTTGGTGTCATTCCCAGTCCTTTATCTACCAGCAAGCCCATTGGAAAAACATTAGGGGATGAAGTAATGGTATTTTGCATGCACCAACGCATGAACATTATGATAGCAAATGCTGATGCCTTTATTGCCCTACCTGGTGGTTTTGGAACTTTGGAAGAGCTCTTCCAAATTACATCCTGGTCACAACAGAACTTTCACCAAAAACCCATAAGTATATTAAATGTTAATGATTTTTATGACAGTTTGTTTTGTTTTCTTGATTATGCTGTAGAAAAAAGGTTCATCTTACAAGCGACACGTCAAAGTCTTGTAACTGCTGCAACTCCTGAACAATTGCTCGATCAACTAAATGCATTTGTACCACAACGTGATCCAGCAATGGCTCCACTGAATTGGGAACAAGGCAGCAGCAGCAAAAAGCAAAAACTTGATTTGACTTTGTCTTTGTGAATTTTTGTTTTCTCTTATGGTTTTAATTTTTTGTAATTTTTCTTATTTCATGCCCGATTTGCAGTTTTCTGGTAAGACCTTCTACACTCTACCTATCTTTATTTTGACATTGGGGACAATGTCTTTAATTAGTTGGGGGGAGGGATAGTTGACATTACCATGTACATAGTTTAGTTTTAAAAAAAAACTAACAAGCTAATCTTTATTGTTACTAACTTATTAGATGTATGATGGCAGAGTAAGGAGTAGTTTTGCTCTTGAGACGCATCTTAACTTGTATTTCATAATAGGTCTTAAATCATCTTTGTTCTTGTATATATATTATAAAAAAAAAACACACACCCACACAATTTTGATCTTTTCAATTGATTTTGATACAAGCATGTGCTGAATCTGAGCTTAATTGATGATAAAAGTATGCAAAACAGTTTATAGTTGAATCATTTTCATGATATACATGTGTATATGATTGTGGATATTAGGAAGAAGGCATGGTTGAATTGAGTGAATGTTTCATACCTTTGTGAGTTTTGAGCTTTTCCAAGTTTGATACTTACACTTGGTTATTTTCTTTCATGAGTGATGTCAATTATGAATTTATTTTCTAGAACTTGCACTGAATCGATTTGAGATTACATTGGTCTGTATGTTGCATGAAAATGACAGAGGCATTTTTTTTTCTTGACTTAGCTGCTTTGGCCAAATAAACCTACCTTGCATTTATCCAAATATTAACTCCCTCTGAACCTATTTTCCTATTCTTGTTCTTAGCTCATTACAAGCTTTGAGTGAAAAACCATGTTTTACCTTACCTCAGGGAATGGGAAAGCATTGATTTTCTTATTGGAGGAGTTCTTTTGCTTGCAATGATTTAAGTGTGGGGGAATTGGTGTGCTGATACGAAATGCTTGGTACAAAAAAAACAAAAAACAAAAAAAAACAAAAGAAAAAAAAACAAATAAAAAGAGAGAAAAAAAAGAAAGAAAAATAAAAGAATAGAAAAAGGAAGGAATGTGTGAAGAGAATGAGCATTTTATGGTTTTGGGTAAAAAAAATTTATTCTTTCTACTTGAGTTACTCCTCAATGCTCTTTTATTCTCTTTGGTTTTAACCTGCTATTATCCATATTGTTCCCTTCCTTCACCTTATAAGTTCCATTACAACCTTTTTGAAAGACCTCTTGATTTTTGCAATTTATTTGATCTAAGTAGTGGAGAATTGATGTATATGCAAGCCTATGGTAAAATACTTTCATAATTTGACTGAGTTGAGCGTAAATAGTTAACCTAAACACCTTGTGTGATTTGAGTGTCACTTGTGAAGAATTTTACTTAATCTGAACATGCCTATTTCTGATTAAAACATGATTATGTTATACTTTATTCTCAATTGATTTGACTCAACTATTCTTTGTTAAGCATACTTGACTTATTAATTATGGTTTATATTTGATACAATGCTTGTATTTAAAAATTAGTTGAATTGATTAAATAAAATATTACATGTTTGTGGGTATCATCCTGGTAAACCCTCACGAGACTATAACTCGTCCACTAGGGACACCTAGGGGTTTCAAGGCTTGTGGCACATGCTAAGTGCCATCATGTGTTTCCTACGAAAGTGGATTAGATTATGTACAATCAGTTTTTATGTTTTTAGTTTAATAATATGATATTTCTTATTTTTCTTTAGTTTTGTTCTTATGTGTTTTGCCCAGGAGTGCAAAAGCTTAAGTGTGGGGGAATTTGATCAATCAATTTGAGACACTTATGTTAGCTTTGAATTAGGCATTATTAGATGTTTATTGTGCCCAATATTAGTACTTTAGATGAGTTTAATGTTGTTGGGCTTCATTGGGCTTTAATGCAAATATTGAATAATTTTCGGATTTTGATGCATTTTGACCTTTCTTCCTTGGATAGGCCATAACTTGGGACTCAGTGATCCATTTGAGGTGATCTTGGTGTCCTTGGAAAGCTAAGACAATGATCTACAATTTTCATGAAGAACTCAAGAGCTGGATCGGACTTCTAAGGGCCCAAAATATCCTTGCAATATAGAGTGAGTTTGCTACCACGGAACCATCTGGGCAGTATACACATATTGGACTATATAGTGGGTTATAGGCCTCCTCTTGGGCTGAAACTTGGTCATTTGAAAGATAAGACCCATATCGCCAACTTCACTGAAGACCATTTTGTCAATAGATGTCGTTTTAGGCACGCTTCTGAAGCTACAAGGTGGTCTGAATTTGGAAACACGTTCTTCCAACCTAACTTGAGGTAGGTGCAGTGTTTTTGGCATTTCTGGAGTTATAAAAGTCCAAATGACATGATTCAAATTGGAGATTTTCAAGGAGACAACTGGCTACAACTTTCATGAAGACATCCAAGCCAAAATGCACCGTCTAGGTGATAAATTTAAAGCCAGAAGTCGGATAAGAGTTGTTGACTAAAAGCCACCAACCATACACCAACTCACCTACCATGCACCAACCCACCTACCAGGCATCAAGCTTCCATATTTGACAATTTCCTTGTTTTTATAGCTTGTATTCAGATTATGTACATGTACAAATTGGCTTCTAGGATTAGTATAAATAGAGTCAATCTCTTTGTATTATCATAGATTTAATTTTAAGTAAGTTTCAAGAAAGTTTGAGTATTTGTGAGAGTTTTCTTTCTCTTCTTCTCCATTCTCTTTACAATTTCGTTTTTGTTCTTTTATTTATGAGTTCTTCCTTCCCATCCATGGAAGGCTAGGCTCTCATAATCAATCCAAGGGATTAGCCATCTTGATGTTTAATTTGGAGATCTTGTTTCGCTTGTTCATATTGCTTAATTGTTATTCAAGTTTCTCTTCTTCCTCCTTTGATTTTTATCTAGATTGAATTGCTTAATTTGATTTAGATGTTGATGTGGTAATAGCTTTATTATCATGTATTCAAAGAGGATCACATAGAATAAACAATTTATTAAAGCTTTTTGATGGATTGTTTAGCTTGGTTAAATTCTGGATCTTAAGTTAATCTATGTTTGGATGGTGCTTACGTTATCTAACCTTGGTTAATTAAATCCTAGATGCTTATCTAGTAGAGGATTCTTGGATCATGTTGAGGCGTCTTGATATGATCTAAGGCCAAGAACATGGTTAGCAATTAAGTGAATTTCTTGTGATCAATGATGGATTAAACTCAAGATCGGTAAATTTCCTTGGATTGGTTGCTTCTTTATATTTGTTTACAACTTTAATTCTTGTACTTTTGTCATTCTTGTTAATCATCATCAAAACCCCCCTTTTAATTATCTTGATCTGATTAAATCTTTGTTCTTTTTGGATCCTTGAGAGACGATTCGGTTCATGTTCTATACTACAAATTAGTTTGCGAACCGGTAATTTTTATTATTTGACAGGGTCTCGACAACCTCTTGTCACAACTCCCCTTCATTTGGCATCCGCCTGCTTCTGAACTCCTGCAAAGAGTTTGTAACATGAATAGTAGCACCAGTATCTAACCACCATGTATGGGAAGGAACATCAACAAGGTTTGATTCAAAACACACTAGAGCCAAGGGGTTACCTTTCTTCTTCTCAAGCCAGTTCTTAAACTTCCAACAATTTGCTTGTTTGTGCCCAATCATGTCACAGAACTTGCACTTTCCATTGAACCGAAATCTAGGCTTTGCAGAATTCTCCCCAGAATGTTGCTCAGATTGCTGACCAGAATATTGCCCAGAATCGCCACTCCCCTTCTTCTTAAACTGAAACTTTCTGCCCTTGTTCTTATGGAACTTCTTCTTGTCTTTACCCTTGTGAGAGGTAAATTGCACACTATGAGACTTGCCCTTCTTCATTGTCTCCTCCTCTTAAGTGAGGATGGATATCAGTTCATCAATACTCCATTCATTTTATTGGGCATTGTAGGAGGTTCTCAGCACATCAAACTGAGAAGGGAGAGACTCAAACACCTGCCATATCAGAAAACTCTCTCCCAACTCCACCTTCATAGACTTCAGCTTATTGTACCAGTTCACAAACTTCATGACATGTTCACGGACACCTCCCACTCCATCATATTTAGTCTTTCCCAATAAGGAAAGGTAATGAGCCTTCTCAGCTTTGTCAAACTTCTTGAACTTCTCACCAACAGCCTGGAGAAATTCCTTGGAATTTTCAATGTCGCGGATACTATCCTTGATTGTCTTGTCCATGGTGGACTTCTTGTCATCAAACACACTTTGTTGGAGTGTGCCCATTTTTCATATTTGGACTTATCAGCCGCAGGAGACACATCTGTAGGCTTAGGAGGCTCATCCTCAGTGAGAGCCAAGTCAACATTGGACACAGATAGAAACAGTTTCAGAGACTCAACCCAGTCCTCAAAATTGGTCCCATTTAGCCTTGTCAAGGCATTCATTTGCATAGGCAATGCTGGATAGGAAGAAACACCAAAAGAAGATTATATATATATATCATCCGCATATCAATATATACATATTAAATTGAATAGAATCAATTGAGCACTCATGCAATTATAATCCCGCCTAAGGGTCCCGAATTATAATACATAAGTAGACTCCCATATACATCAAGATTATGTCCCTAAAGCTAATACCGATAGTGTCATATCCCAACATAGGGAAGAAGGCAATATAGCAGAAAAGAATGACCAGGTATGTTTTATTACAAACAGTTAGTCGATAAAATCCTTAAGGATAGGATTAGGCATTTTGGATTATATATTAGTTAAGGATCTCAAGGAAAATCATAGAGAAGTGTTAGGCTTTAATTTAATGGTACAAGTTTGATTAAGGAATAGTTAGTTTGTCATCTTTCTTTCTATGAAAGTCACGTATGGTTTGGAAGGAAAGAAAACATATTTTTCATGATCTTGTGACTAAAAGTATTGTTACTTTCCATTAGTAGGGATCAAGCCTCTTAAACTAAAATCATGGCTGTGTTTTTATCTAGCTTTGTCATCTTTCTTTCTATGAAAGTCACGTATGGTTTGGAAGAAAAGAAAGCATATTTTGCATGATTTTATGTTACTTTCCATTAGTATTATTTTGCTGTTTTGTCTCATTCTTTCTTATGTTTAATTTTGGTACATATTTGGAAGGAAAAGGACTTTGTTTTCTTAAGATCTTATGACCAAAAGTGTTGTTATTTTCCATTTGAAAAATAAGATGCTGAAACGTTATTTTCTTACATGTTTTAATCATCCTTTTCATATCTTGATGATGACCAAGGACGTGAAGGTCCATGTGAATTGCAACTTGAGATTTTATGATGGAGACATCCTTGAATATTGTGAATTGTTTTGGAGCAAGTTGAACCGTGGATGATGGTACTTGCTTGTGTTGTTTGACTTGAGACTTGAAATGAACTTATTTTCATGCATTGTTTTAGACTCAATTATAAGGATGCTCTTGAATGTGAAACTCATGTTGGGGACAGAGGCAAGGCTCCAAAGATGAGAAGTTTAGAGACTAAGGCAAGGCTCCAAAGATGAGAGGTTTGGGGACCGAGGCAAGGCTCCAAAGCCTAGATGTATAGCATGAAACCATGAGGAATTCTGGGAATTCACCTAGCTAGTGTATGGTTTGGCGGCCATGAGATAAAAGGTCTTGGAGACCTAGAGTACTACCCTTGGGGTCCTTGATGATACTTGAGCATAAATTGTTGATGCATAAATGGTTTGATGCATAGATGGTTTTGATGCATAAATCATGATTTATTTTAAATGATTAACGGTCATGAATTTTCTGTGTACAGCAGCTGGAACCATGAGAGGAAGATTATGTTTCTTGATTTCCTACTAAGATTATTATCTTATGTATTTTGTTATGGTTTCAGATTTCTCGTCATAAGTACAACCGTCATTTGGATAGAAATCAAATGGGCATGGGTTTATTCCGTGGACGACGGAGGACATATTAAAGTCTTACGCAGAATTCTACTTCATATGAAAGAAATGTAAATTAGGAATTTGTAGAGCTTGATTTTGAGAAAGACAAAATATAGGGTTAAAAGCTAGGAACCTCTGGATTGTAGTAGAAAATATACCCTATTATATGTCTGTATCTAAAATAACTTGTCTCACTGTATTTTTCACGGATAGCTAATAAAGGAAGTATGACTTTTATAGCTTAGTCCATCATCTCTTTCTATCCCAAAAGCTGCAAATGTTATAGGAAAGAAATTCAAATGCATTGGCTTCTTCAACTAAAAAAAAGGCAAAGAATGAACTTTTGGAGTTCTTGGACTTGCAAGTCACGAAGGAACAAATTCACCTATGTAATCATATGATGTAATAAAGGAGTTGGTGTACTTCCACATAAAGGTTGAATTGAAATAAAATAAGGAATAAATGATGATGATTTAGGAATGTGACTTGATAACTTGACCATTCTTTAAGCTTTGGACGAATTATGACTAGAATTCTTGAGAAGGTGTACTTTAAACATAACTTGACTTGTCTTGGTTATCTTGATCCGGGAGGAATTTACAACTATACTCTGTGGGATAATAAGAAAGCCTATTGTAGGCTAATGGGGTCACTACAGATAGGATATTGAAAACTCTAAGGCCATAATATTTAATACACTTCACTAAACACCAGGAATCATATCAACAAAGACAAATTGATAGGGTATGTGCATTATTAACACAATTCCTGATGCAAAACAATATGGTATAATATCAAAATGACACTTTGTCATAATTGGTCCCGCGATAGGCGAGCTCACAATCACACAAAATGTCCAAAACAATAATTCTAAAATTATAAAATAATTTCCTAGATTTTATTCTTGCACAAAATTATAAAATATAATAACTCTCAAGTGTTGCACAATACTATAATTACATAATAATTACCCATAAAATTTTACAGTACCCATATAGTGTCACATCTAAGAGTATGAAAAATATAGTATGCCTAATAATGTCAAAATTATACACAAAAAATTTCAGAGGCAATAAAAAATTATCATAAAATTACCAAAATTAATTTCTGGGCGCGTGAAAACCAGAAGGAAAAAAAAAAATTTAATGACATCTCACGCGCCTGCACGCGCCTGTGCTGCGCGTGGGAATGTCACGCGGGTAGGGCCATCATCTGCCCTACCCGTTTTCCTGCAAACCGGGTCGTGCGACCCGGTTCTCAACCCGCTTCTGGGCAGCTGCATGCCCTCACCAATACTCACTCATTTTTCAACCAAAATTGGGGATTTTTATGTCAACAGACTCCTAAATCTACGATCTACAAAACCCATATGCCAATTTCATCAATTTGGCTCTATCTTTTATGTGAAACCGAAACCCTAGAGGATGAAATCCTCCATGGATGATGGCGGCCAAAGCTTGGTTTGACGGTGAAACAGGGTTCTAAGGTTGATTTTATGGTTCCAAGGTTGTTCCATGAGTCATGGAGAGACGAAATCATATTTTTATTTATTTATTTTTCTTAATTAGTGGGATTTCATTAACAAAAAAATGAAATTATATATGACAAACCCTATATATCAGGTTCTAACATTATGCAATTAACAAACACGAACATGCCGGAGGCATTTACTACTTTTTCAAAATCTCAGCAATCAAAGTATGATCTCTTTGATGGCCTACATATCCTTCTGATTTCATAAACAAATGCAAGAGACTGAATTGGTTAGGGCCAAAGAATTCGCCATAAAGGCCAAAAATTGGTTAGAATAAGCTTACCATTTCCTCAAACACTGTTTTATTGCCTGCAATGTCGACGCCGCCATTGTTGTTGCCATAGAGAGAGACTGGGAGGAAGAGCTGCGGAGATGGTGGAAATCACCATTGTTGTCTCCACAGAGAAATTAAGAGATAAGGGCCCTACAGAGAGTTTGAGAATTTGGGAATTTTCGAGATTGAAAATTTGAGAATCTGGAAGAGAATATAATGATAAATCATGTATATCTATAAATCTTTTTTAAGTGAGTGAATATAAACTATATATACCTACGGTATTTTATTAGTTACATAGGTATAGTTCATATATGCCTATAATTTCATGTCCGTCACTAAAAGTATCTGTAGGTATATAGCATTTTTGTTGTAGTGGCTTTTATAAAATAAAAAATATATTCGACCAACAACGATGTTTTATTTTTAATTCACTAATGTTAATTTAAGTATATAACGTTTTACATAAAAAAAAAATGCTAGCTAAGTAAGGTTGGCAGCTAATCAATTATAAAAAGAATATGTATGCAATGGTGTTTAGAGGTATGTATTTTCTTCTGAATTTAATTTTGATTCAGTTTTAAAATAAAATTTCTTTTACATTATTATTTAATCATGTATTGTTACATTATAATTTTTTTAACTATAATAAAAATTATTTAAATTTTTTAATGATATATTATTATATAATTAAATTAGATAACAGTACGTGTAAAATTATCTATTTTAAATTAGATGATTATCTCTTTAACCACCGTCATTGGGAGCCAGATCAAGTGATGAACAATGGAAGAAGGATTTACAATATAATTGCAAGATATAAATATAAATATGTCTTATAAATTAAAATTAATATTAAAATAAATATAATTTTTAAAAGATTAAAGAATGGTACAAAATTATATTTTATTATCTCAGATAATTAATATTTTGTTGGATGCATAAAAAAAAGAAGATAAACTACTATAAATTGTATATGGATACGAGATTTTAGGAATATAGAGTTTAATTCCTAACAGCTGAAGGATTCGCTTTTCCTTTATTTAAATTCACTTACTAGGATTAGAGAGAACTGTATCAACGAAACTGTTACGAACCATTAGAGAGATTGTTAGGTACTGTCAGTAGACGCATTATTATTTCTTAAGAAGGGTGTTCAATGGGAAGTGGGTGAAGGAAATAATATTTAGATTTTTGGAGATCCAACAGATTATGTACTTAAAATTGTGTGCGTGTCAGTAGGAAGAGGAATTTGAGTTTCATATCCTTGATAAATGGCTTTTACGAAATTCACGTAAGGATTATCTTCTTTTTTTCCTTTTTTTTAGGGTAAAATAAGGATTATCTCTTTAACTAATAACCATCGTCGTTGGAAGCCAAATCAAGTCATACACAAGGGAAGGAGGATTTAAATATCCGTTCAAATTACCAAAAAAACAAAAAAATTTCAGTTCAAGATATAAATATAAAAATGTCATAAATTAAAATTGATATAATTTTTAAAAGATTCAAGAATTATATCAGATAATTTATGTTTTGTTGGATACATAAAAAAGATAAACTACTATAAATTGTATATATAAGGATGCGAGATTTTAGGAAAATGGAGTTTAATTCCTAATTGTTTAAGGATTGGCTCTACCTTTATTTATATTCACCGATTAGGATTAGAGAATTGTGACGGCGAAGCTCCTGTTTAGAAACTTAGAGCTCTATCATGGAAAGATTCATAGAAGACATCAACTCATCCAATTGGGCACTTCTTCCTGACGATCTTTTACACCAGATCACGGACAGGTTAGACAAGCTTTCTGACTATGTCCGATTTGGTGCAGTCTGCAAAGTGTGGCTCACGTTTTCTCATAAAAGTTACAAGGAGAAGCACCTTCTCCATACCAACCAACAACTTCCTCTGCTGCTGATCCCTACTGAACACCATCAAGAAAGCCGAGGTTTGTACAGCATCACCAAAGGTATGGTTTATGATAACCTTCAACTACACCTGCCATACAAAAGATGCTGTGGTTCCTTATATGGATGGTTATTTTTTGTGGATAACGAATCCACGTTGGAACTCATTCTACTAAATCCTTTTTTGGTCGAAAGTAAAACAATCAAACTCCCACCAATCCAGTTTTGTTCTGAGGATGAATTAGAAGACATGGATCAATGTGGAGTTCGAAAGGCCATATTGTCAAAGGACCCCTATGTGTCTCCTGATGATTATGAAGTCATAGTATTATATGGAAGCTATGCAAAGTTGGCCCATTACAAGTCTGGTGACAAATTTTGGAGTTATGCAAAACATAACAAATGGGATGTATTTGCGGATGTTATCTTTTACCAGGGTCTTATATACGCGGTGGATAGACATAATTGGATTGTAAATGTTACACTTGAAAGAGTTAAAAGAAGAATTCAAAGCACTAATTGCTCTCCTTGGTATCTCAAATTGAACACTATAAGTAAGAAACTTCCATCAGAGAGACGCTTCTATGCAGGCAATGCTTATCTTGTGGAATCTTCAAAGGGAGCTTTACTACTTGCTCGAAGGTATTACTGGGATGTTGACGAGCTTGAGGCCCGAGAGGCTGCTGAAAGAGAGGCAAGAGAGGCTGCAGAACGAGAGGTTGCAGACATAGAAGAATACGAAGAATTTGACGAAACAAAGAATGATGAGAAAGTATTTGCAGAACCCAACTTGAGTGTAAATTTCAAAGTTTATAAATTATCTTTTCCATCAACAAGAAAAAAGTTGAGAATGAAGAAGTTGAGAATGAAAACGTTGCACGGTGAAGCCTTATTCTTGGGGGACAATCATTCCATCTCAGTTTCAGCTTCAAAATACCCCGGGCTTTGTCCAAATTCAATATATTATACGGATGATTGTACTGATATTTATGAAGTTAATCTGCATTTTGGGTCTTGTGACACTGGCGTCTTCAACATAGAGGATGGAAGTTTTGGTAAACACTTCGTTCCAAGTTTCTCAACAAAAGGCATGCCACCACCAATTTTCATTGTGCCCCGGTATAGATATAATCCCAAAGGAATTGTCTAGTTTTGCTATGATGAAGTTTCTATGGTTTCGCTATGAGAACAAGTTATTTATGTTATTTTTAGAGATAATTTTTTGTATTATTGACAATTTTGGGATTTACCTCAAGAATTTTATCTTATTTTTAATAATTTATTGTTATATATTGTAACAAAATTACTTGATAAATTTGGATGATCGTTGTTTTTTATGTGGAATATGTGTGTATTAAAGAAGGGACCACATCACATAATGCGGCTACAATATCTCAGTAAGAGCAGACCACATCACATAATGCGGCTACAATATTTCAATTGCGGGAGTCGTCCCAATTATGAACCTCCACAATTATTCATCGCATTAGCCGTAACGCGGTTGCAACCAAACTCTAACCACTTTTTAGTAGAATACTATTACATGGTTTTTTAATTATGATCTTTGTTTTCGATCACATAGTTTCATGATTATGTAGATACTTTTACATAATTTTTCCATTAGGCAGGATACTGTTAAAATAATTTAATTTTGTTAAGCGAGATATTGTTATAACAATTAATTTTGTTTACTATCTGTCGTAATCAATTTATTAAAGGATTTAATTTTAATTTATTATCAATGTAAAGTTTATTTATACTGTTATCCAATCATGTACTGACACATTATTAAAAGTGTTAAATTTTTGAAGTACTTATTATAATAGTCAAACTCTTTTAATGAGTTAGAATTACATAATTAGATGACAATATAAAGAAACTTTATACTGACAGTGGATCAAAATTAAACTCTTTATTAAAATAGATTTGTCTTGATAAATAAAATAGGTGAAAAAATTTATGAGAGATAACTTCACAAAAATTGTTAAAAAAAAAGGTCAAACATATACAACGAAAAAAGGCGGCACAATAATTACGTTATAAAATGCTACCATGGTCTGTCTACACTTTTTTTTATCCTAAATTTATTATTTTATTCGTATAATTATATTTTTGAGAATGAATAAAAAATTCATAATAACTTTAATTAGATTTATATTAAAATTTAGAACCATATCAGTCTAAATTCTCAAAATAATTAGACTTGTTTGTTTCCAAATCCAATATATATATATATACATATTATTTTCATCAGTTCGCATCATATAAAATAATCATATATATCAAGTCATATGAACGGTCTATGAAATAACATAATTACTTCCATAATTTATAAAAAATAAATAAATAAATTATCTCAATCATTAATGTTCAGTTATACTGTAATAATTATAAAGCCTAATAATTAATTAAAAGATAATAATAATATATGTTAATATATATTAGTAAAATTGCCTTGAAAAGTAATTAATGATATTATTAACTATCAAATATAATATTACCTTGAGAAGTAATTAATTATCCTATTAGTGATAGCGTGGTGTGTACTTAGAACCAATTCAGTCAAGAAATTCACAATGGTAAGTTTGGGGAGTAGACGTAGACAAATATTTTATTAGTAAACTTATATATATAAATTTAGTTTTGCACTCTTCTATTCTTATTCTTTTTAATTTTCAGTACTTAGAATAGATTGTTTATATTCCCGCGCACTGTGAGTGAATGCATGCATCCATCACCCAACATGCTTCCCTTCTCCTAGCTGATAGGATGGGGATTGATTATGTTAGATAAGTATTTTTTTTCTAATTTCCTTCTTTCCCATTTACACCATCCAAAAAACATTAAGGCATATATGCTAATAATGTATCATTAAGTAGCTACTGTGCAGAATTTCAAAGTTTCACAGCGAAGGACAAAAGTTGAACTTGCATAGATAGGTGAAAATTTGGGTACGTTCGAGTGATCATATGCTCGGCAAAGAGGGAAGGCGGTTTGTGATTTTCCTATTCGTCTAGAATCGGATTAATATGGGAATCTTTTGGCAGTATATAAGACCTATTATTTGACCCCTATTCTTTATTTTTTAATCTCTTTCTTAATTTCTGAAGTTTATATAAAATAAAAAATCTGTTCGACCAGCTGCTACCATGTTTTATTTTTAATTTACTAATGTTAAGTTAAGTATATAATATTTTATATAGAAAATGCTAGCTAACTAAGGTTGGCAGCTATTCAATAATAAACAATATGTTTGCAACCGTTTTAGAGGTATGTATTTTCTTTTGAATTTAATTTTGATACAGTCTTGTGATAGAAAATTTTACATTATTATTCAATCAAGTAATATTACATTACCAAAAAATATTGATTATGATAATAATTATTTGAAAATTTAATTTTTTTTAATGATATATCAATACAAGATTAAATTAAAATAGATGACAGTATAAAAATTTTAGGTGAAAAACTTTTTCCTTTTTTTCATCCTTTCTTGAAGAAGGTTGGAGATCTAACCTGTTATGAGCATGGGTTAACCCATTAGAAGAGGTAGACGCATTCTTAGCAAGGGTGTTCAATGAAAAGTAGGTGAAGGAAATAATATATAGATTTTTGGAGATCTTCTCAGATTATGTGCACTGCAGTGTCAGTAACAAGAGGAATGAGGTTCATATCCTTGTTAAATGTTCTTATGTTCTTTGGATTTATGTAAGTCACGTAAGGATTATATTTTCTTCTTTTTTGTTTTGTTTTGTTTTGCTTTCGGTACGATAAGGATTATCTCTTTTACCACAGTTATTGGGAGCCAAATCAAGTGATGCACAAAGAAAGGAGGATTTAAAATATCAGTTCAATTTACCAAAAAAAAAAAAAATCAGTTCAAGATATAAATATAAAAATGTCTCATAAATTAAAATTAAAATTAAAATTAATATAATTTTAAAAGATTGAAGAATGGTTCAAAGTTATATTTTATTATTTCAGATAATTAATATTCTGTTGGATACATTAAAAAAGTTAAACTACGATAAATTGTATAAGAATACGAGATTTTATATTACCAAAAAAAAAAAAAAGAATACGAGATTTTAGGAAAATAGAGTTAATTTCTAATAGTTTGAGGATTGACTCAACCTTTATATAAATTCACCGACTAGGATTAGAGAATTCAGAATTGTGAAAACCGAGCTTCAGTTTAGAAACTTCCAGCCCTATCATGGAAAGATTCATAGAAGACATCAACTCATCAAACTAGGCACTTCTTCTATTCCTGACGATCTTTTACAGCAAATCACGGACAGGTTAGACAAGTCCTCTATCTGACTATGTCCGATTCGGTGCAGTCTGCAAAGAGTGGCTCTCGTTTGCTCATAACAGTTACAAGCAACCAACAACTTCCTCTGCATGTTGCTGATCCCTACTGAACACCATCAAGAAAGTCGCGGTTTGTACAGCATCACCAGAGGTATGGTTTATGATCAACTTCAACTACGCCAGCCATATAAAAGATGCTGTGGTTCCTCATATGGATGGTTATTTTTGTTGACAACGAATCCACGTTGGAACTCATTCTCCTAAATCCTTTCTTGGCAGAAAGTGAAACCATCAAACTCCCCCCAATTCAAGTTTGTTCTGAAGATGAAGTTGAAGAGATGGATCAAGAGGGAGTCCAAAGGGCCATTTTGTCAAAGGACCCCTATGTGTCTCCTGATGATTACGAAGTCATAGCATTATAGCATTATATGGTAGCTATGCAATGTTGGCCCATTTCAAGTTTGGTGACGAATTCTGGAGTTATGCAAAAAATGGCAAAATGGATGTATTTGTAGATGTTATCTGTTACAAGGGTCTTATATATGATGTGGATAGATATAATTGGATTGTAAATGTTACTCTTGAAAGAGTTAAAAGAAGAATTCAAAGCACTAATTGCTCTCCTTGGTATCTCAAATTGAACACTATTAGTAAGAAACTTCCATTAAAGAGACGCTTCTATGCAGGCACTGCTTATCTTGTGGAAAAGTAAAAGGGAGCTTTACTACTTGCTCGAAGGTATTACTGGGATGAAGACGAGCTTGTGGCCCGAGAGGCTGCTGAAAGAGAGGTTGCAGACATACACGAATACGAAGAATTTAACAAAACCAAAATTGATGAGAAAGTATTTGCACAACCCAGCCGAGCGTAATATAAATCTGAACAGTAAAAATGTAAGATAGAACCGAACCTGGGAAGAAGGCTTCAATTGGAGACGTATGTAAATAGAGCTAATCTGGTGGTGGATGGGGTTGAACGGCAGGGGAATGCGGAAAATACTAACAGCGTTCAAGGCTGCAGAATGGCGGCATGGTTGATTGACAATGTCCGCAAGGCTGAGAAGAATAGAAAATTGAAGAAAAAAAAAAGAAAAAAATATTGAGCACCCTGTTTTCACAATAATTCAGCATTGACAATGAGCACACTGTTTTTTACTTATTTCATGCACGTTATTATATAATATAATATAATATTATATTAGGAACAGAAAAGAACTTAAAACATTGTACTAATTTTATTATGTACCTTTCCATTGATGAAACAACAGATCAAAGTACAATATAAGTTACTAAACACTTCACTCATTATGTTAATATTAAACTCTAGAATCTAAATATAATCTACCTTAATAGCAGACAATGCCCCCAGAACACTATATCTACTATTTTTATTCACATTAAATAACTACTTAAATTATCAGATTAGTAATCTTATTAATTTTTGCTGCTATGTGATCCACGGAAGTCTTGATGATCATAAATAGCTGCCTTGTTTTCAAAAAATCTTCCACAAGAGGAGCATTTGTGATGTTTTTTATCTCGATGAATATGATTTTGGTGCTTAACCACCACTTCTTCATTTGTATACTCATTTTCACACAAATTGCAAAAACCATTAAAGTCTCTCCTGTTTATTTCTATTCTCTTTTTTTATTTTTCTCTTTTTTTATTTTCTTTTCCTCTTCTTTCTTTTTCTTTTTGTTCTTGCTCTTTTCCTTTTTCTCTTCCTCTTCCTCCTCATTTTTCTCTTCCTCTTCCTCCTCCTTCTTATCATCATCATCATCCTCTTTTTCTCCTTTCTCCTCTTTTTCCACCTCCTCCTCTTCCACATCATCGTCATTCTCCATCTCCTCATTCTCTTCCTCTTCTACTTCATCTTCCACTTCCTCCTCTTCCTCATCATCATTATTCTCCACCTCCTCATTCTCTTCCTCTTCCACTTCACCTTCCTCCTCCTCTTCCTTCTCCTCCTCATCCTCAATATCGTACATCTCTTCTCTTTCAAAGTTTACATTAATCTTGCTAAAGCTTTCTACCATTTCTTCACACCAAGCATTTCTCTCCCACTCATACTCCACCTCACTTTCCACATCACTCATTTTCAAACGAATGGAAAGAAAAGTAGAATGTATAATTTCAGTTTTTTTTTTTATCAATAGGTAGAGTGGTAATACAAGATTGTAAATTCACTTCTATATTTATAGATTAAGTAAAAAATATATATTATAATATAGTTTAATTTGCATAAACCTCATTCAACTAACTAGCATCATTTTCATGCTTTTGTCATGAACAATTAAAGTTGGAAATAAGATTATCATTTTTTCTATCATGAGCTATGCTCATGTTTTTTTGTATGTGGACATAAGTTGGTATGTAATTGTTATATCATAATTTGCATGACTATATCATTTTGTTCTTGCCTTTTTTCCCATTTGTCATAGATAACTTTAACATCACATTAATTATATATATTTTTCTTTCATGAGCTATGAATTAAAGTGAGAAATAAGATTATCATTTTTTCTATCATGAGCGCTCATGCTTTCTTTGTATGCGGATATAAGTTGGTATGCAATCATTGTGTTCTTAAATCATAATTTGCATGACTATATCATTTTGCTCGTCTTTTTTTCCCATGTGCCATAGATAAATTTCACATCACATTAATTATGTGAAATACTTACTTCAAAGGCAAGAAAAGAAAATAACAAATGCATGCACCCCAAAGCATAATATACTCGATTTAAAAAATTTTATTATTTAAAATTTATTAGCATGGATAAATTCTGATCTAATAGAAATTGTAACTTTTAATTTTCACATATAACTATGACTTGATTTTATAAACTTCACTCAAACTTAATTGAACCAAACGCAACTGATCTTGATAGAATTTGATAAATTATAAAAAGTTTCAATATATAATATTTATAAAAAAAATATTATTTTACTTATTTAATGATTTATTATTGGTATTAGAGTTTAGTTGCTGAAAATATAGAAAGTGAATATAAAAAATCCCATCCAACACAAATAACCCAAAATTAACGTCTTGCATTGGCCTCGCAGTGGCAATGCATTGGATAATTGCCCTAGATGATTCAAAATATTTTTGGAACATGCAAGGTTATTTATTTCTCTATACTATTCAAAGATGAGGATTTCTCATTTTGCTATGAAATTTTATTTTTCCCAAAATGTCATTGTTATTCATTTAAATACAAATATAAAATGGATAAAATTGTTAAACACTATTTACTCTACAGTTTCAATTATATTTAAACACTTATTAACTTCTTACTTAGCAGTTAAAAAAATTGGAATGAGGGACATATAGTGCCTGTCATACTATTATAAAGAGTATTTCCAAATTTAGTTTCCAATTTTAGTTTTCTCAATATCACATGTCATTATTTTTTTTATTTTAACACAAAAATAAAAAATGATAATTATCTTTGATCTTTCATTTATAACTTCTTACTCTATCATTATAATTGACTTCAAATATTTATTATTATTATTTATTTCCATTTTAATTGAAAATAAAACATACATACGCTAGTATACATAATGTTAACTCAAATTTTGGCAAAAATTATTCAAAATTAATTTAATATTTTAAAAAATAAAGATAAACCGTATTGGAAAAAATTAATAAATGACAAATGTAAGCATATATTGATAAAAATCACGTGAAGTTATAAATTTTAATTTTGGCAGAATTCAGAAACTTAAAGTGAAAAGAAAATTTGTCATGAATTAAATATTTTTCAAATTTATATATTTTTAAAATTATTTTTATATAATATCAATCCATATAAATAATCAAGTGGTCATGAGCTCAATTTTTATCATTTTCATTTATAATTTTAAAATATTGGAAATAATATATACAAATTTATATTTTATTATTTTGGATAATTCATATTTTGTTAGATACATAAAGAAAAATATAAATTACTATAAATTGTTTATGACTAGAAGATTTTATGAAATAAGTTGTCAACTGTGCATGATTTAATGAACTATAAATCATCTGAAATTTATATTAAAAGTTATTCATGCCTCGCATCCTCATATATTTAAAAAAAGAGGAAAAGAAAAATTATTTATTTAGGATTTGGATCCTCTCACTAATATGTGAGAGTCATGTTATGGATAAGTTTTTATGCAACTAAAAAATAACACATGGCACCTTATATCCATATATGTTATTGTATTAAATTAAAAATATTATACAATAAAATTTAAATTAAATCTGACAATGAAAGCATTATGTTCAGAGTACCTAAGTATTTTTTCATGTTATGAGAAATAAAGATATAAATTTAATTATGTTCGGACCCACTAATATTTATATAAGATCTATTAAATTTATTTTTGTGTCATTTTTTTTCATAATATGATCATTTCATGTTATTCTAATTTATTTTCTAGATTTTTTTAAAACAAGAAAATACAAAAATGAATAAAATTGATAAGTAAATAACAAATTAATCCAGAAAGAGAAAGTCGCAAAAGCCCAATTTGTAAAATCCTTCTTAAAGTTTGTGTAAGAGTCCAAGACAAAATGAGTTTAAGTAATTGAGCATAATAAGAAAGAGGAAATTAAATTTTAACATTTTGTTTGTAACTCCTTTAGGAGTTACTGCTATTATTATTATTTTTTAACTTTGTAGTGGTACATAAAAAATAAAATGAGTTTAAGTTGAGCATAATAAGAAAGAGGAAATTAAATTTTAACAATTTGTTTATAACACCTTTAGGAGTTACTGCTATTATTATTATTTTTTAACTTTGTAGTGGTACATAAAAAATAAAAACAAAAACATGTGGTGTTTATGGAAGTCACGTAATGAATGATGATGGTCCCTTTTATCTTGAATCATGCCATTTGGACGTTTAGAACTCCAGATATGCCAAAAACACTGAATCTACCTCATGTTAGGTTGGTAGAACGTGTTTCCAAATTCAAACCAACTTGTAGCTTCATTATCATGCCTAAAACGACATCTATTGACTAAATGGTCTTCAGTGAAGTTGGATATATGGATCTTATCTTTCCAATGGCCAAGTTTCAGCTCAAGAGGAGGCCTATAGCTCACTATGTAGTCCAATATGTGCACTGCCCAGAATTTCCTGACAGCAAACCCACTCTGCATTGCAGGGATATTTTGGACCCTTAGAAGTCCGATCCAGCTCTTGAGTTCTCATGAAACTTGTAGAGCATTGTCTTAGCTTTCCAAAGACACTAAGATCACTTAAAATGGATCACCGAGTCCCAAGTTATGGCCTAACCAAGGAAGAAAGGTCAAAATGCATCAAAATCCGAAAATTATTCAATATTTGCATTAAAGCCCAATGAAGTCCAACAACATTAAACACATCTAAAACACTAATATTGGGCACAATAAACATCTAATAAAGCCTAATACAAAGCTAACATAAGTGTCTCAAATTGATTGATCACACATCAATGCTCCTCTTACTCACTAAAGACGGCAACCCTAACTATATATATGACGTATAGCTGCTGCAACCGCACACAACACAAGTGACAGAAAAGTGAGTGTGAGAGGATCACCCCCTCCCCGCTGCTAGTACCGCGGAGTGGAGGACAACCCGATTTCGGTCTATTCATATGGATACCAGTGTTTTAAAAACTGGTTCAACTGGACCGGTTGGACTGCAGGCCAAACACTCTTCCGGTCTTGGTTCAACCATAAAACCGCTTAAGTTGTTCAACCACTGAGTTTTCATAAAAATCGGTTAAACCAGTTCAAAACCGGTAACCGTGAACCGATTGGTTCAACTTTTTTTCTTTAAACTAAATTTTTTTTTGGTAAACTGAGTTTTAAATTTTTTATTAATATTAAAAAAAACCTAGGTTACTTTCAGTCACTCACGCACGCACCAGTAAGTTGAAGCCTTGAAGCTCTGCGCCTCCTCCACGACCGAAAAGCTCCACCTCCACGCCCCCACAACCGAGTAGTGACAGTAGGGTGCGGTGTGAGCTCACCTCGACGACACAGCAAAGGCGGCGCGGGCGACCTCACCTCCACAACGCAGAGGCAGCGCGGGCGAGCTCCACCTCCACAACAGTGACGGTGGCAAACGGTGAGGCTTTCCTTCTGATTTCGTTTCTTGGCTATATGTTTGTGTAGTTGGCTATGTGTTTCTTGCCAATTTTTTGTCCCCTTTCCCATTATGAATGTAGAAAACCTTAATTTTGGGTAAATGAAAGAAATTGGATTTTTGCTAAGTGTAATGCAATTAGATTTTGGGTAAATGAAAGAAATTCTATTTTTATAGTTTGCTGACATTAGATTTTTCTTTGTTTTATCACATGAGATTGTTGCTGCTATCAGTTCTATGCTTCATCAATCCTTTTTCCTTCTATCAGTTTGTTGTTAAATATGGTGGGCATAATTTCTATATTATTTTTATCTACACACCTAATGATTAATTATTGAGGAAGAAGACAATGAAGATCTTGTGAAGTCATAAAATGCTTGGCCAAAATCTTTCATGGGAAAAAACCCAAGGAATTCATTAGAGGAATGTTTGGGTGAGCTACATTATAGAATTAGAATGTCTTGATTTAATAATTTAAATTCTGATTTTGTTAATTATTGTTTCAAATAGAATTGGTTATTCCATTATTGAATTTGCAATTGGAGATATTAAACATATGAACTCGAATTGTTATATTGTAGATACTATGTCTTCATCTGCAAGTCAATCTACATCTACTGCTGCCTCAAAGTCACAAGGTGTTATGAAAAAGTTAGATCATACATGGGAGCATTGTAATGAACAAGAGATAGATGTAAATGGAATAAAACAAACAGTTATTGCATGTTTGTATTGTGGGCATATATTGAGAGGTAGAGGGATACATAAAATGAAGAAACACCATGCCAGACAAAAAGGTGATTCAAAAAGTTGTCCCAGTGTGCCACTCGATGTTCATTTCTGAATGCAAGAGAACTTAAAGACAATTAATGAAAAGAAACAAGTACAAGATCAATGGGAAGATCCTAATATATATGGGCCTAGTACCACCAATTTGATGGAGATGGACCTTCATTGCAAGAGATAGCTACTCCACAATCTCAAGCCAAAGAATAAGGAAATCAACTACTAGCTTCAACACAAATAGGAAAAAGAATGGCTAGTGCAAGTGGGGCCACTAATTTCTTTGCTCCTAGAACTACTCCTGGTGCTCAACCATCAATTAAAAAGGCATTAGCAGGTAAAGAAGCTGTGTATAGAACTGATTTGGTTGTTGCTAGGTTCTTCTTGGATACTTGCATCCCAATAAATGTCTTGAATTGAATTTACTATCAACCTATGTTAGATGTTGTTGCAGCAATTGGTTCAGGTTATAAAGGGCCAAATTATCATTTTATGAGAACCAAGCTTTTGCATGATATGAAAAAAGAAGTTCAATTGTTAGTTGATGCTTGTAGAAATACTTGGGGAGAAACTGGTTGTACTATTATGGCTGATGGTTGGCAAGACCAAAAGAATAGACAACTCATCAATTTTCTTGTCTATTCTCCAAGAGGGATATCTTTTGTTAGGTCAGTTGATGCTTTTGATATTGTTAAAAATGCTGAAACACTTTGCAATTTATTCCAAGAGTTGGTTGAATTTGTTGGACCCACTAATGTTGTTCATTTGGTAACCGATAATGCGGCTAATTATAAAGTTGCAGGAAGAAAACTTAATGAAAGGTATCCCTCTATCTTTTGATCTCCTTGTGCTGCACATTGTTTGAACTTGATATTAGCAGACATTGGAAAGATGGAACATGTTAGTAGCCTAGCAAAGAAGGCATATTTGGTTACCAAGTTCATCTACAATCATGCATTTTTATTTGCTTGGTTAAGGAAAAGAGAAGGATGGATTGAAATCATATGTCCAGGGCCAACACGTTTTGCAACAACGTTCATTGCATTGAAAAGCTTACTTCATCATAGGTATGACTTGACTACATTGATGACTAGTAAAACATTTACAGACTCTACATACTCTAAGGATCCAAAAGCAAAGGATGTTATGGATGTTGTTATCAATAACAAGTTTTGGAATGATGTTGGCATTATTGTTCGGATTGTATCACTACTTGTTCGCTTGCTTAGAATTGTTGATGCTAATGAGAGGCCTTCAATTGGCTATGTATATGATGGCATGTATAGGGCAAGGAAAGCTATTGAAAACATCTTGATGAATAAAAAATCCTTGTATAAGCCTTATACTAGGATTATCAAGGCAAGGTGGGATAGACAACTCCGTCAAAAGATTCATGTTGCTGCTTATTATTTGAATCCAGCTTTCTATTATGGTAATGAGTTCTCAAATAAGCCAGAGGTTTCAAAGGGATTTCTTGATATTGTGGAGACAAGAGTTACTTCTAATCAAACAAAATTTGCGCAAGAAGCTAGTTTGTATTTGAATAAGCTAGATTTATTTAGTTGTCCAATTGCTATTCAAAATTGCAAAACTATGAAACCTAGTAAGTATTTAAGCTTTTAAGTTTTAACTAAATCAATTTTATGCTTCTTTGCTATATCTATTGCTAACATTTGTAAATGTACTGTGGTGTGTAATAGATGCATGATGGTGGATGTTTGGATATAGTGCTCCAAATGTTCAAAAGTTGGGAATACAACTCGTAAGCCAAACTACATCTTCATCTGGTTGTGAAAGAAATTGGAGTGTCTTTGAAAGAATTCACAAAAGAAAAAAGGAATAGGTTTGAGCACCATAGATTGAATGACCTTGTATTTGTGCATTATAATTTGCGTTTGCAAAATAAGTAAGTGCTCTTAATAATTTTTACTTTAATATATTCTCTTTGAATCTTTGTTAAAAGAATATTTATATGTTTGAATTGTTATTATGTCCCAAAGAGTGATAAACAAGAAGAGATGCTTTGATCCTATTGACTATGAAAGCATAGAGGAAAATGAATTTTGGGTTATGGGAGAAGATGATTCTCCTTTGCTTGATTTGATGAGTTGGAGAATATGCTTTATGATGATCAAGCAATTCCGAATAATGCTGAAAATCTAGATAAAGGTTAGTAATTATTAATTTAATTAGTGTAAACCAACTTTGATTTTGACTTTTGTTACATCATATAAATCGTAAGTTTTTATTTCCTCGCTATTCATTGTTATTTATTTTGATAATATTAAGGTGATGATGTAGAACAAGTTGATGGAAGTGGCCCAAGTGGAGGAGTTGATCTTCAATCATTTGCTATTGAGAATGATAACATTGATGAAAGCTATTTTGATCGCGATGATACGCATGCTTGGTTGAATCAAGTTCCGCCTCAATTTGAGAAGCCATGATTTGTAACTTGGATTGTTAATTTTCTATTATGAAGATCTTATTTGTTGTACTTTACTTTAAAGTTTAACTTTGTAACTTGGATTTGTTGTTATGTTGTGTGCTTGTTTCCTTGCTATTGAACAATTTAAATTTTGAACTTGGTATGAAAAATTGGACTTGTATGAAATTTGACTTGTTGATTGATCTCTTTATTAATGTGTATTTGTGTTTTTTCTTTTATATATATATACTGGTTCAACCACCGATTGAACATTGAACTGCTCTCCTTTCTGATTCTCCGATTCAACCGAGTTTTAAAATATTGGTGGATACCGTAGAGGCACCGCTGGATTGCTGTGCTCGTGATTGATGACCGGTTCTTCATAGAAGTAAATCACTTTTACACGTTTTATAATTTTCGCATGGATTCTCGACTGGGTTTGGGATTTGGTATTATTTTTTCACTGCATTTCCCGATCTCGAAACCCAACAATATGGAGACTTTAAAATGTTTTTTTTTTAGACATGTGAGCCTTTTAGAGGCCGATGGATTTCTCTAGTTTCTTTGAAACATGTTGTTAGAGAAATCGTGCACATTTTCCTTGATGGTACACATGTCGTGCACATAATTAGTAGCTCCTATTGCAATTTTTCAAACTCAGTGTCATTTGAATCAAAATGTCTCTTGATTGACACCATATTGGAGTTTGAGACATGATTTTGGAAGTCAATGTCCTTTGAATCAGAATGCCTTTTGATTAATACCATGTTGGAGTTCTGAGACATGATAGTTCCTTGAGAACTATATAATTTCTCTTGCTTGAAAGCCTATTATGAAGAGAAATTATAAGGACCAACAATGAAAATAAGATTGTTATTATTGGATCACCTTTGTGTGCTATTTTCTTGCTACACTCCACACTAATGACTATTGACAGCAAGGTCAATGATATTTGTGACTATGAATTGGTCTTATGTCAATAAAGGATGTAATGATTACTTTTATCCGATGTCATGTGATCTTGTTTGTCTGAGTCATATTTAAATGTTACATCTTGAACCATATGTTTTTATTAAAATGTGGCCACATTATGAAATGAGTTATTAGGTTAAGAGTCATTTTCAAATTAATGATTTTTAAAAATAAATTAAACAATTGATTTTGCTCAAGTGAGAGAATGTTAGAATAATCTAATAATTCTTGTGGGTTATAATCAATTGTTATTTTGTTTTGTTAAAAGCGAGCTAATATTATGATTCATTTGAAGATGTATTTGTAGTGATCCATTCATAATGGGCTTAGGACACCTAATACTTAGTATGGTTTTAGTAAAAACAATGTAGGCATTAACCTAGCAGGCCTTTGAAGAGAAGGCCTATTAGGTTATCTAATTATGGCTAGGTCCCCTCCTGCACTCCCAAACGTAATGCCAGCAAATTGCAACTCGACGACTTGCCCCATTGAGAACCGATACTAAGAGTGGGAGTTGCAGAGGAATACCTGGTCTTTCAACCATTGCAGGTTCTTGCATTAGCACAAGGATTTTAGGATTGCTCTCTTGCATCAACAATTTCAGAATTGTTCTGACCATGTCTTCAATATAATAGATGAAATCTTTACTCTTACACTTCTTCCTAAGATACGAAATCACAGACAGGTTAGACAAGCTCTCTGACTATGTTCGATTCAGGGTAGCCTGCAAATAGTGGCTCTCGTTTGCTCATAAAAGTTACAAGGAGAATCACCTTTTCTATGCCAACCAACAACTTCCTTTGCTCTTGATCCCTACTAAACACCATCAAGAAAGTCGCGGTCTATATAGCATTGATCCATACTGAACACCATCAAGAAAGTCGCAGTTTGTACATCACCAAAGGTATGGTTTATGATCAACTTCAACTACACCTCACTATAACAAAATTGAAATTTAATAAGGGACAAAATCCATAGGTTAAAATCTAAAATTTGTCACTATAACCTAATTTAGGCTACTTCTTTTCAAAGGTGTAAGTATGTCTTTAGTGACGAAAGACATCTGTAAGTATACGTTTTAGTGACAATCTTGTTATTCCGTAGGTATAGACTTATGATCTATAATGACAATTTATCAATAGCTATATGTAATCCCGGTTACTATAATTTATTAGGAAATTCCCAGAAAAGTAGTCCATAGGTAAAAAAATTTGTTCTCATGCTTTCCATTTTCTATACAATATCATCATCTATTAGTTATTAAAATTCATAATATAATAAAATCATAAAAGATGACAAATAATCATTAATGGACATCCATATATTAGTTATTAAAAGCTAAAAAGTATCATTAATAGATACTCAACAGTATACCCAAATATAAAAATGGGAAGGTAAAACTTGCATTGAATATAGAAATGTAATAAGAGATTCATTCTTGGCAAAAAAAAAAAAACACTGCCAAGATATAAAAATATGGATATTGCTTCAATGGCAATACAAGCAACAATTTCAGTGGACCTTCTGGAATTCACAAAAATACATCAGCTTAACAACTTACTGTTCTGTTTTTTTTTTTTTGGTCTCCTCATAAAGTTAAGTGAGTGTACTTGATCAAGAGGATTATCCTCTAAAAGGAAGCCTTATCCGCCTCTTCCTAGGATCCTTTTTCTTCAAGTAACATTGCCTCCAGCCTCCCGGTAATTTGTCCACAAAGAATAAGCCACCACAAATCATTTTATTCTAGAGGGAACAAAGACATGCATATGCCCAAACAAACTTATATGGCCAACTGACATGATGTATACTTAGCAGCCCTCTTGGAAGGATGAAACGAATATTATCCTTGTTAACCTGCCAATCTAAAAGTTTGCTCTAAGAAAATCAGAACTAGGCATCAACAATCAGGGCAAGGCATGCAATTGTATGTGTTTTGGACAAGAAAACATTACAGTTAGTGTTTGGACAATTATCATATAATTCCAGCAATAACAAATGGATAGGGGGTTAGGAAAAATAAAAATAGGCTGCCAGATCAATCATTGCAATGTCAAAAGAAATATATTCCTAGCCTACCAGCGACCCATGTCAAAAGCAAATGCTCAATGGTTAATTTTCAACAAGTCACAACTTTCCCCAATAGGCAAGCTTTTGTTCCAACAACTGGCTTGACCATCCAATATCCCTGCATCCATTGAAAAACCATTAGCTGCTCAATGCCATCAAGTATCAAACAGGGCATATAACACTTCATTGAGAAACACACATCTATACTCTCGTATCAGGATGGGCAGAGAGATGCATTGGCCTCATAGACGAATAGTCAGAAAGAAATCATTTCAAAAGAAATCATATTTCTAAAAACGCAAGATCAGGGAGGAGTTGCTCATACTACTGCCAAGGCTAGCACACATACATGCTGAATTTTTTTATTCATGGGTGCAACTGCAAGAAGTGGAAAGCAGGTGATTGAACTAGCTCTTGAAATGTCAGAAGTGGCATATGAAAACTATAACTTACACATAAAATTACAACAGGGGTGAATGGGTGACACTGACGCATAACCTGAATTTGATGAGAAAACCAGCTATGGAACTCATGGTTTTTGCTTGTGTGTGTAGATATAGTTTGTGTGAGCTGCAAATGTTCTTCTCATCAAGCATTCTTCTTCAACAATGCCCTTACAACTTTCCTCCACGTCGACCTTCTCCTCTTCCAAAACCTTCAAGCACATAAGAGCACAAGATTCATAATTGAACAAGAGAAATGTATGTGATGTAGCAGTAATTCTAAAGAGAATATGATATAAATCAATGAAACCAACTCACCCCATGTTGAGTTTTGCTTGAAGTGACAGCGGAAGAAGCAGGGTGGGTCTGCCTGCATACGTGAATGTTAGGAAGAGGAAGAAGAAGGCTGCCATGCAAAGGGTGGTGCTGACCTTAGACGACATTTTCATTCTCTGCCAACTGCAAAAAGTATGGGACACGGAGAATAAGACTCTGTAATCCATTTATATACATAGTGTGTGGAACTAAAAGGGGCATGAATGAATGGAACTTTACTCTTTGGATTCTCAATAGTACACAAGTAATTATACATTACAATTAAATCAATTAACAAAAAAAGTTTATATAGCTGTCAAAAAGAAAAGTAAGGTTATACATACATACATATATATATATATATAAAAGAAATGGAATGTACTTGATTAGACAATGATTGCTCGGTACATTCTTTGAGAAGGTTAGTGTGGACATTTGACCACAAGAGACGTACTATGGAAACAAGTAGTTCCCATTAATTGTACAATATATTTATTTTTAACAAAATACTACAATTAGGATTTAGCAATCCGCGTGTTTCCTCAAAAAACAAAAGAGAAAAAAAAAAGTGGGAATAGGAAATAGGAAGACCATCTCTTATCATAATTTAAGTGAAGCACCAATGATCCACTCCTTTTTTATTTTAGAGAAAAAAAGGCATATTGTCCCTGTCTCAGCAAGTACTCTCAAAATTCCTCTTTTTCCAGTGTTAATCAATATCCTAGATAACTATCCAAATTAAATAAATTCAAGGAAAATTAACATATGATAAATCCATACACTTAAAATATGTAGACAGTTCTAGCACACAGGCAAATATAGATGGCCCTACCTGCACTTGTAAAAGTGATAAAACCAATTCCACGATGCATTTTTTATCCTTGTTCATGTTGGAAATAAATGATAAATTATCTATAATTAAAAAATGTCACATAAATAAACAAGTGTACACCATGCATAAGTCTGCAGTGCAATGGTATAACTACAAATGTGCAGTCAACAGTGTGTATATGGACACATAAATGCACACTAACTACATTTTAACTTTACATGTATGACAATCAAAGGGAAGACTGTACCTTTGGCATGTATAAATCTGGTATATCACCATATCTCTCAAAATGACTGCGAGAAAAAAATGAAATAGTGTCTCGTCATTCGTCATCAATTATAAAGAATCCTGATTATATTAATGAAGATTTCAAACTCATATACCTTCTAAAAGTTGCTCCTGGCCACAAAGATTCTGGTAACATTTTTGGCTGGTGTCCTCATCTCCTCCTTTATAATGAAAGCGTTACAAGAATCAGTAGCACAATCACACTACATCGTTATTATATTTCTTTTAAGTAAACCAGCCATGAACCAGACTAGAACTAAATACACGAGATTTAAATTTTAAACATCACTTTGATTAAAACCTTTGGTGTGGCCACTTTGACTTCCAGCATCCGGTTACAGTCTGCAACCAGGAAGTTGTCTAACTTGAGATATAGCATGTACAAGTTACTACTCTCTCTCTCTCTCTCTGTATATATATATATATATAGAAACATGTGAAAAGCAGTTACCTTAGCATTATCCACTAATGCAAATGTAACACATCCAAATCCACAAGACCGGCCACTTGACCGCTCCTAAAATGCAGATGTAAGTAGATTAAAATGTGCCTCCAGAAAACTTAATAGTATGGGGGGAATCTAGCATGATCAAATAATCACAAATTAACCATGTATACGGAAATTATATTTCACATTCCACCAAAAAAGTCATAAAGCAAGAGACCAAGTGACCAACTTGATCTTATTTGAACTCAAAACTAACAATGAAAGAAGAACATACCTGCAGTAGAAGTGTTAAGAATATAGACAGAAAAACCAGGTTGTGTCAGTGGTTAACAAGCTAAAATGAAATTATTTTCTTAAGAAGACCAATATAGTTTTCTACCCCTGCTCCCGGTGTAATATTAGGGCTCAGTTTTAACTTATCTAATGCTTGATAATCTGCTCTCAAAATAATTCTTCACTTTCTTTGTCCCAAACTCCTATTATCATAGAAAATTTTGATATCTAGAGAATACCCTTGTAGAATCTCAGAAGAAAAATTTTCAAAGAAAGAAAAGTTGAAATATACAGCAAATGCTACTCCATAGCTCAATGTCACCCCTACTGACTGGAATTATTGAATCAAGTTCATGATTCCTCATAGACTCGTCCCAAACTTCTAATTTGGTTGGATAAGATCCTGGATCAAGCAATGGGTGTTTAAAATTACTCACTTTGTTAGCTTCTGTACATGACACCTTGGCAGTTGTCACTTTGTCAATTGCTCTACTAAGAGGACCAATTTGTCGCCCTGTTTTCCAGGGGCGGCACATAATCCATTTTGAGGGGGCCCATCATTTTTTTTTTAAATTTAGTTTTTCTTTTTAATTTTATTTTTAACATGGCCCCTCAAATAAAGGTGTTCTTTGGTGTTCTAGCTCTGCCACTATTATCTTCTAAACTCTAATAGACTGCCACTACAAATCTGGTCCTCAATGAATTCTTTTGTTTTTTTTCCCTCACTGCTATCAGTCCTCAATGAATTAATGACAATAACATATGTGCAAAAAACAATAATCAAATATTAAACGATTAGACAGCTTGGAAACAAATTTCAAATGCATTTTCAAAAACTGTAATTACTCTTAGAAATCAACTCAAAATACCAACTGACACATAACCAAATCCCCTACCAAACCCCAAACCAACTCAGAACAACAATTACATCCATTCAAACCGTGAGGAAGATTTACAACTGTGAGGGGGAAAATGAGGGGGGAAATACCTGTTGAGCTTGAAATTAAGCTAAATTTGCTCACATTACTACTTGTTCTTCTTGATTCGCTACATCACCTGAATGTTTTTGAGAAAATGGAAAATTCCATAGAGATGAAAGAGCAGAGAAGAAGGAATTTCTAGGTCAGGATGACTTGAAAGAGCTCAGATGTTACCTTCAGCAAAGCAGAGAGCACGAGAAAAAGAGAGAAACACAAATAGCACGAGATAGAGATGAGTAGCTTTTGTGTCCTTGTTTAAGCATTAAAAAAAAAAAAAAAAAAAGAGGGAGTAGCGGGTAACTTCTGTCTTGTTTTTCTTTTATTTTTCTCATTTTATTTTATTAATCCCTATAACTACAAAGCATCTGTCACTAAAATTTTCTACCTACAAATCTAAGTAGGAGTAGACATTACTTGGGTTGGTTTGAATTTAGAGATTTTTTTTTTATTTGAACTAATCTGACCCGCTTATATGTGGGTTGAGTTGGATTAAATTCAACGGGTTGAACCCAACCAAAATAAAAATTAGCATGCTAAAATATAAATTAAAATCTATTTTGAATAACATAACATAAATTTTCAAATGGCATAACATAAAACATAAATTTTAAAACATATATAACTCTAGAATTACAATTACAATCAACACAAAGAAACAATAGAGATACATGTAACACAATTAACTAATGATACTATAATCAACGCATCATTTCTTCTTTGATTTCCTACAAGTCAATAACACCATAACATTAACTACAATCAACACAATTGTCAAAATAAAAAAATAAAATAAAACCAATAATGAAATAATAGGTTAAACAGAACAAGAATCCTAACCAGTTGAATGAAAAACATCTAACATGATCAATTATTACGATCCACAACTTTATCTCTAATAACAGACATATCTAACACATAAAGGAATCATAAAGCATTAGCAAGTATTAATGATTAAACTATTAATAATTGACTAAATAAATTAAGCAAATTTTATATAGTATATTATCTGCTTCAATTTTTTCAATTTCATCTATTTGAACCTGTAAATCAATGTGTTTATTAAGATTTTTTTAATTAGTTATGAGCATAAATCAATACCTCAATAATGGTGGGTTACAAAAAACTAAGAAAATAATCCAGAACTCGCCTTCAATACTAAATATAATGTAATTTTAATTTAAAAATTTTCAAGAAATTAATTATATAAAAAATTATTAACTTATATAAGATTCTCAAAATCTAAATAAAAAGTAATTACACATCATAAAATATTATTAAAAAAAGATTTCGGTAGGATGAGTTGGGTTTTGTGAGTTTGGAGAATATCAACCTGCTACCCAATCTATACTTCATGAGTTTGGCTATTTTAAACTCAATTCAACCCACAGACCTAAACCAACCCGTCAATTATGAGTTGAATTGAGTAAAAACGTACAAATTTATTTATCTACCTAACTTGCTGTTTACCCCTAACACTTTCTGTCACTATTTGTGAAGACATTTATCTCTGGAAATTTTTACCAACAAATTCTATGCTGGCACTAAAATTGTCTGCCATTAAATGTCAATTTTATTATAATGACCACCATATAAAAGATGCTGCGATTCCTCATATCAACAGTTATTTTTTGTGGAGAACGAATCCGAAACTCATTCTCCTAAATCCTTTCTTGACTGAAAGTGAAACCATCAAACTCCCACCAATCCAATTTTGTTCTGACATCAACTTGAAGAGATGGATCAATATGAAGTCCAAAAGGCCATTTTGTCAAAGGATTTTGTTTGGATTAAAAGAGAAATAGAATAGAAAAAAATAGAGTAAAAAGAAATAAGGAGAAGAGAAATAGAGTAGAAAATGAATAAATTTTTAAGTTATTTAGATTAAGAGAATTATGAGATAAATAAGAAAAAAAATTAAATTTTGTTATAAATACATATTTGCCTCTATTTATTTATTTCTAAAACAACAAAAAAAAAAGTATATTAATCAAATTTTTACCTCTACTCATTTTTTCTCTATTTCTTCTCACTTTAGGAGAGAAATGAAAAAGTTGTAAGACCTACCATTTTTTTTTTCTATTTTTCCTATAACTAATAAAAAAAAATTTCTATTTCTTTTATATTTCTCTCTTATTTAATTCTCTCTTTTCTATTTTTCTCGTACCAAACAAAGGCAATGTGTCTCGTGATGATTATGAAGGGATAGCATTATACGGTGGCCATCGAAAGTTGGCCCATTATAAGTCTGGCGACAAATTCTGGAGCTATGTAATAACCGAAAAGATACAAGGATTTGTAGATGTTATCTTTTGCAAGGGTCTTATCTATGCTGTCGACAGTTGGAATTGGATTGTGACTCTTACTCTTGAAAGAGTTAAAAGAAGTAGTCGCAGCACTAATTGCTCACCTTAATTGGTATCTCAAACTGAATACTCTTAGCAAGAGAGAAACAAAGGGACGCATATATGCAGGTAATGCTTATCTTGTGGAAACTTCAAAGGGAGCTTTACAACTTGCTCGAAGGTACTACTGGGATGAAGACGACCTTGTGGCTGGAGAGGCGGCGGAAAGAGAGGTTGCACACACAGAAGAATATGACGAATTTGATGAAAACAAGATTGAGGAGAAAGTATATGCAGAACCCAACTTGAGTGTAAATTTCAAAGTTTATAGATTAACTTTTCCATCAACAAGGCAAAAATATGAGAATGAAGAAGTTGAGAATGAAAACGTTACATGATGAAACCTTATTCTTGGGGGACAATCATTCCATCTCTGTTTCCGGGCTTCGTCCAAATTCAATATATTATACGGACGATTATACTGGTATTTATCCACTTAATCTTTGATTTGGGTATTGTGACACTGGCGTCTTCAACATAGAGGATGGAAATTTTGGTAAACACTTTGTTCCAAGTTTCTCATGCCACCACCAATTTTGGGTAATTGACCAAGTGGGTGTCATTTTAAAAATATTTTATTAAATTGTTGTTGTTTTCAAACTATTTACTGATACCGAATTGTTTTTGTCATGACATATATTTTTATTATTTTTATTTTATATATGTGGCACTTACGCTAGTTCATTTGGCGCAAGTGGTGTGATACGTGACACTTGCGCCAAGTGGACTGGGGCAAGTCAACACATGATGTCGTTTAGCCGCAGTTTTAAAACTGCGGCTAAATAACTTTTTTTTTTATTATTTCAATTCCTCTTTCTTTTAAAAGGGACACGGTGACAAATTGAACCCACATATCTTTGGTGGGTGCTAGCTTTACCACTACACCAATTGAGTTTTTTGACTTATGAATGTAAATTATAATATATATATTAATTATTAGTAAATTATATTTGTATTGATGTTACCCCTAAAATTTTCAAATTTACATATAATTTGAGCCGTCAAAATGGTTCAACCTCGTCGGATCTGCCCTTTTACCCGTATAAATTATACGAGTCGAGATTCAAAATTAATGACTCGTAAAAACAGGAATAATTTTAGATCGACCCCGCAAGTTAAACGAGCTAACTCACAAGACTCACAGGCCGCCCGCGTTTTACGGGGGCGGCTTGCGAGTTAGCCCGTTTAACTCGAGTGTTAAATAAGTCGATCCAAAATTATCCCCGTTTTTATGGATCATTAATCTTGAAACCCGACTCGCATAATTTATTCGGGTAAATGGGCCGACTCGACGATGTTGGACCGTTTTGACGGCCAAAATTATATGCAAATTAAAAAATTTTAAGTAATTATTTAAGGTAATATTGATACAAATGTCATTTAAGGATAATTAATATATATATAATAATTTACATTTAAATCTCAAAAAGTCATTGGATGTAGTGATAAAGTTAACATGCACAAAAGATATTTGGGTTCAATTCCTCACCCTCTCACTTTTAAAAGAAAGAGGAAACCAAAAATTTTTTTTAAAAAAATGTCGTTTAGTAACAACACCACTTCCACTAGTTCACTTGGTGCAAGTGTCATGTGTCACATCACTTGCGTTAAATGGACTAGCGTAAGTGTCACATGTGTAAAATAAAAAAAATAAAAAAAATATAACATGGCAAAAATAACCTCATATCAATAAATAGTTTGAAAACAATACCAATTTGGTAAAATATTTTTAAAATAACACCCACTTAGCCAATTACCCCCAATTCTCATTGTGCCCCGGTATAGATATAATTCCAGAAGAATTATCTAGTTTCGCTATATGATGCTCAAGAAGATATAGTTTTTGCATCTATCAATACTATTATAAAGGCATCAAATTTTCTTATTCTCAAAATGTCATTATTACTTATTTAAATATAAATATAAAAAAGATTAAATTATAAATACCCTTACTTCGATGTTATAATTACTTACAAATAATCTTCAACTTCTCACCTTACAAACATTTTTCAATTTTTTATCCAATTTTAAGCACTCCTTATTTAATTTTTTTTGTCTTATTTTAAAAAAAATTAAAAAATATGACTCACCCTTTATCTTATTCAAAAATATATAAAAAATGCAAATTCACTGAGTACTTAGTGCCCGTCAATATGCTATCATATAATAATGTTAGTCGCCATCTTACTCAATGATTATGGTATTTTAACCTGCTGTCTCTCAATGAAATATGATATTTTTGTTTGGGGTGTTTCTTTGTTTGTTTTTTAATTGTGCGAAGTATCAATGCTTTACTTGACATGCAAAAGGTCTGCAAATTTTGTCTAACCATTGCACATTTACAGTAACTTGAGAATTGGCAAATTCTATTTCAGATTGAAATAATAAAAAATTGAAATCAAACCATGAATATGCATACTTACAGAGAGTGTATTTGCCACACTAAATTGGATATATAGACAAAATAATAAAAATAATAATAATAATAATAATAATAAAAATAATAATAATAATAATAAATCATGCATATAACATATATATATATATATATATGCATATTTAGTTTCTTAGCACAGAAGAATACAAAAGAAGCTTAAATTCTACTATTGTACTAACTTCACACTAAATAGAATAAATAAATTCTCCTGAAGCGCATTGAGCTTTCTGACTCTAATATTACAATTTTAATTTAGTTTTATTACTCGTGCGATGCATAAATTTCTTAAATCAGATGTGTATATTGTACAGGATTTTAAAATAATAATATGTTATTTATTGTAATACTTTTTTCATAAGTGCTTTTTCTTTTATAAGATCTAATGTAGAAAATAACTAAATCATTTTCTAATTTAATTATCTAAGAGCAATATCACTTTTTTATATCTATGTGAACAAAAATAATAATTATAACCAAATCTATGTTCTTATATAATTATAAATATGGTTATAATTTGCTTTGATATTGATAGGTTTCTTGCAAGCGCAGACATTATATCATACAATGAAATGTTGAATCTCTGGCTTTTTGTTTTCTACTTTCAAAGTTGATTCTTAATCTAGCTGGAATAAAATCAAAATCAAGGAGATAGTTTATCACTAATCAATGAGGTAAGAGATAAAAAAAAAAAAAAAAGATTCAAAGATATAATCGGAATTTCATGTTTTCTACTTTCAAAGTTGATTCTTAATCTTGCTGGAATAAAATCAAAATCAAAGAGATAGTTTATCACTAATCAACTAGGTAAGAGATAAAAAAAAAGATTCAAATTGGAATTTCAGGTTAATAATAAGATTCAAAGAGATATTTTATCACTAATAAAATAGATAAGATATAAAGAAAAGATACAAAGTTATATTTTGATATTTTATCACTTATCAAAGAGATAAAAGATATTTTATCACTTAAATGAAATCAAATAATTATGACTGAAATTTCAGAACAAAAATCAGATTTGAAATGAAAGAGATAAGATGTATTTATCAATTAAATGAAATCAAATCAGTCATACCTATAATTTCAGGATAAAAGTAAGATTCAGAAAGATATATTTTAATATTTTATCACTTATCAGAAAAATAAGATATATTTTATCACTTAATCAAATTCAACTAAAATATACTCAGGTAATGCTCCCAAAGCTTTATCCTAAATTTTCAATATTTGAATGTGACATAAGAGAAAGGAGATGATTCCTTATCCCTTATCTTTTGGCACTAGCATCATGATCTCTTTTATTATTTTTTTTACTTTTTTTATTGATTCTTTTTAATTTTCTTTTTTCCTTTTAGTTTTATTCTATTCTTTTAGATTTGTCTTATTTATTTATTTGGCCTTTTTTTTTCTTCCACTATTATCTTCTAATTACTTTTTTATTTGGTTTGTCGTGCCCTTTTTTATTATTTTCTTTAATTATTATTTAATTATTTATCTTATCTTATTTGTTAATTTATTTTAGTATTTATCTGTTAAATTTATTTAATAATCCATTTACTTATTTGTTCTATATTTTCTTTTAGTATTATTTTCTATTTTTAATTTGTTATTTGTTATTATTTTTTTTCTTGTTCTCTATTTTCTTTTTGGTATTATCTCTTTCTAGTTTATTTGGTTATTCATTCTATTTTTATCTCTATTTTATTTCTTTATTTTTATTTTCTTATTAATTTTGTAGTTTTCCTTTTAGTATATATTACCCTCTTCTTTGAAATTTATTTATTTAATGTTTTTTCTTTGTTTTCTTATTTTATTTTATTTTGTTAAATTAATTAATTTTTTCATAATTAAAATTAATTAATCAAAAATTATTTTTTAAAGAATTACATGATTTTGAATTTTTCATTATACGTGGGAAGATTCGTAAGCACTTATAATAAGTCAAAGATATAAATATTTTAATTTAATTTTTATTATTACTTTCTCAAACTTTGGTCTTTGGTCTTTACTAGTTTGTAATTTAGCTTTTTGGTCTTTACTTTGCTTTCGCATGAATATCAGGAGTTGAAAATTGAACCGTGAAAGCTGAAGAAATAGAATCGAACAATTCCAGTGCGTAAACTGATCAATGAATTGAGAAGGAAACGAAACAAAAGAACCAAAGAACCAGAGGCAAGGAACAACTGTGTACAATTGCTCCAATTGTCCATGAGAATATAATCCAACCCAATGAACTTGATGGCAGCCTCCGCAACACCTATTGCGTGTCATCGGCAAATCAAATTCTTCTCAGCAAAATGAAAATGGAAAACAAAAGAGATTCTTTATCTTTCCTCCCAAACTTTGCAGGAAAATCAATGGCGCATACACAAATAGTGACGAATATATGAAGAAGTAGAAATTTGAGGACAAAGCAATGTACTTCATGAGAGAGGAAAAGAGAAAAAAATTCAGAATTCCATTAAAATTCAATGCAGAATGAAGGAAATTTCTTCAAAGTGGATATACCATAGAAGTTGTAATACTATGTTGAGAAACATGACTCCAGAAGAATGAAAAAGTATGATGAAGTTATTTATAAAAGTAACTTCTATAGCTCTAAAGACGTAACTAATTATCTCTAATTAATCTACCTACTTATTTTATAGAACCTAATCTTTCCATGGGACACATTATTCGCCTTCCTATCTCACATTGTCTTCCTTCAAGTTGATTTTAGAAATAATTTGAAATATAACAAAATTGTTTAAGATCAATCCATGATTTAATATCTAATAATAGTCTCTAGTGATTTTCTACTGTTTATGGTGACAAACTATATAGGAATGAATTGTCTTTCATTGCTTGACGTGGTAGCTCTAGATGTGACTTCTCTAGACACTACAAGGCTAACTTACTGCAGCATAATTTCCTATGGTCTTCACATTGGCAACAATATTTGCAGCAACACTCAAACATTAAACCCGATAACATAATCCAGCACTCTATCTCCTTTGCAGAAATTCCATGCCTTTGGCAGGATCATAGGAAGACCATATCAGCTTAGAAAACAATAGATAGTTAAGTAAAATACAATTAAAACCAAAAGGAGAGTAACTTATACCATTAAATAATCTCATAAATTAGTTTGAATATACATAAGCTCACATTAAATAGGTGATGCTCAAGTTGAAAAATATGCAATGTTGATAGACACCATTTTGTAAAAGAAATTGTTAGAATAGTCAATAATTAGTCTCTTTTTTTTGTCAAAAATCACATGGAAAGCAAGTTAATTAAATGCCATATATGAATGCTCACGAAGTCAACTCTAATTGTACTGACGTAGTTGTGAAGGTATAAACCATCCTGTTTTACAATAATATATAATAACATTAGGAAGTATTCATCTTTCAACATATTTTTCCAGCTTTATGTCATCCATGCACGACAATAAGTCAAAATAAAATCCATTACTTCTTGCACAATCAGGCAACTTTGCAATATAAATTTTTTATCAATGTAAATTTAAGATTGCAAAAACTATATCACTCAATTTAGGTAAAAAGTTATATGTTTGCTTGCAGAGTCTATTCCTTAAGCATGCTATTTATTTTATTTTATTTTTTTGGGTAAGAAGCATGCTATTTCCCATTAAAAGCTTCAACACTTGAATGGACAATACCTTCTCAATGTAGGAGCGAATCACATTCTCAATGTCTTAACCAATACTCTGGTTTTTGTAGTTTGCAAAACCATCTATTAACATCTCATTACTGAAAATACACAATAAAACTGAAAAATAACGGAGTTGAAAATAAGTTTACACAAGGCAACATGATATGAAAATTCAGAAGCAAGTATACGTTATCGCAAATCAAGTAATATAATAGTAAAAAAGTATCAAATCCACATAGATTAATTCTAAATTTAACTATTTACTAAAAGTTTGTAAAACTCAATCTTATTTAAACAACTTAATAAAAGAAGATTTATGAAAGACTAAAAATTAAAGTAAATAAGAAGTAAATTTTAATGATTTAGATTAATCAAATTAATCAAGCATATGATTGCAATTATCCCTCACTCTTTACTTGATTCTCTCACTTCTATCTAAGATCAATTAATTATTTGAATTGTTAACTAGAAATCTTAACTTATCTATAAGCCTCTTTCGATAGTCAAATAGAATTATCCTTAATTAATGATAAACTATATATCTATGTCTATCAATTAATTAAGAATTCTTTAAGTTCCGATTTCATTAATGGTTACATATGTCATATATGTATATGTCTATCCTATACAAACTCAAGGCTTTGGCACAAATATTATATGTTATCTTACCTAGATCTAAAACCAAAATCTCTTTGTCAAGTTGCTTAAGGCTTATTAATTCAATTTAATTAATGGCCAATTAATTAGAAACATTATGAACAAGTAAGATAAACAATTCAAAATAATCAACCTACTCTTAGAATAGATAATCAAATTACATGTGAGTTCAAATTGCAATCATAGAATAGATGTTTAGCTACTCATTATATTAAATAAAACAAAAAAACAAGTGAAAAGCATGACAAAAATGAAGGTGGTTATTGGTATTAACTCACAATAATACAATGGGTTAGAGTTTCAGGATTTACTTTAGAAAAATTGGAAGATTTAACATTGAAATCAAAGTATAAATCTCACAAGTTATGAAAGTTTCATCCCTAACTCTAACTAAAAGCTCAGCTAAACCTACTTTTATTACAAAGAAAGAAAGGATAGAGAATCAAAATGAGAGAGAACTCAGAATATAAAATCCCCTTTAAGTGTGGCAAATGCCTTCCTTTTATAGACAAATGCTAGAACTATTCAAATACAATTTTGTCAAATTTTGTTGCACATGAACTAAAATTTCACCTCTGAAGATCACCAAATTCGTCATTGATTGCATTGTAATTTGGAAATCCTCATTTCTATGAAAGTTGTAGCACATGCAGTTGTGAAAGACATATCAAAACATCAACTAGATTGAATGGTTGGATCTTGAGATATGACCATTTTGTTGAAACTGCTCAAATTACATCGCTAATGACGACCATCCATTTGTTACCTATTTTTTACCAACTTCCGATACTAATCTGGAAATCTTCATTTGTTTGAAAGTCATAGATGATGATGTCATGAATGACATATCAAAATTTTAGCTTCATCTAACGGTTCTATCTTGAGAAATGACCAAATAACCGAGTATAGGTTTGAGCAGGAATTTTTCGGTTTGTCTTGAATTTGATGTAGCCCAAAACTCACTAACTTTAGGCCTTCATTTCTCTTCCATTTGAACCATATTGATATAAACATTTAAGTTCATGATATTTTAGTTCAACAACTGCTTTGAATAGTCCTTCAAGTATTCTTCTCAATTTGTAACAACATAACCAATGTATGAGGAATTATGCAATTTTCACTTCATATATGCAATAATTTCATAAGAATAGACCAATGAAATGTACTAAATTATGCATATAAAATCTGTTTATTACAACGTAACCCAAGATGAGGATTCAATTAGTTAACTAGTATTCAATGTACTTGAACTCGTTGCTCATTATCTGGCCAACAATTTCCAATAAGGATTTAATTTAATCAACTGTCAGTGTAAAGTTTCTTTATACTGTCATCTAATCATATGCTGACACATCATTAAAAGAGTTAGACTTTCTCAGTAGTTGTTGTGATAGTCAAACTATTTTAATAATTTGGCAATACATGATTGGATGACAGTTTACACTCACAATGGATTAAAATTAAACTCTTCCAATAAATAGACAATGTAGTTCTTTCCCTTGCTAATCTTTAATTGGGTCTGACAAAAGAAAAGAGATCTGTTCACATCATCCAAGACCGAGAAAGGTAATTTATTCTAAAAAAAGAAAGAATGACAATTCATCCTTATTCAGTAGTGCTATTAACTATTGATATTACAAAAGAAGCTAAAGAAGAGGACCAATTTGCCCTCTACTCACCAGTTAAGAAAACCCCAAAGCCCAAATTTGGTTTCACCGCTATTAAAAGCACAAACACCCCACCTTGCTAATATAGTAAAGGCACAAACACAAAATCCAAAATAATGTTGCTCAAATGAAACTAATCAATTCCTCCACCATCTTCACTAAACTATGGGCATTAAGATGAAAGAAACTATTCATAATTACATATTTTCTTTTCCCCTAAATCTTAAGAGCAAATAGAAGCGTTTCATGTTTTTTCTTTAACCATTCACATGTAAGCAAGCATCAAATAGTGCACATTAGAACCAAAGAAGCGAAGCATGATTATGGGTTGTGTTTGTGAATGTGATGGGTGCTAACAAGTTACAAAATGTATGGAGGAGGAGGAGGAGGAGGAGGAGGAAGAGATCCAGTGACTCAGCCTTGCCAATATAAATATTGCCTCTCATCGAAACTTACAGATTGGGCTCCCTGGAGAACAAAAACACTCAGAATGAAGAGGAAAGCAACATTTTGAGAGAGAAACCGAGAGAAGACATAAAGCAATTTGGAGGAATAGAAAAAGTGACCGGAAGAATAAAAGGTGAAAATTAAGAGAACGGGAAATAATGTGAAATGGTGAGGGAATGGGAAGAGTCCACTTCGGGTGGGTTTTGCTTGGTTGCTAATTAATAAGCATTCCAGCCGCAAGTGCTCATCATTTGATAAATCAAAGACCAAGCAAGAGAAGGAAGAGTTGGCGAGGTGTCTATTGAGAGGAAAAGAGAGGGAAAGTTATAAGCAGTAGGTGTAGGCTGAGATGACAGAAAAGAACTATGTAGATAGAAAATCTTACGTGGAAATGTGATAGATCTCAACTTAATTGATTTGACTTTCAACTTAAATTTATATATTATAAAAACAAAGATTTAATGCTTTATTTGACATGCAAAAGATATGTAAATTTTGTTTAACCATTGCAAATTTAATTATTGCACCTTGAGAATTGGAAAATTCCCTTTTAGATCGTAATGATCAAATTCAATCCATCAACAAGGATGCATACTTACTAAGAGTGCTTTAGCCTTTGAATTTATGTATTAAAATAAAGGAAAAATGTACCCACACTTATTAAACTTTGGCTCATTTGTAAATAATTATCATAAACTATAAAATCATCTAATTTAATTCATAAACTATATCAATTATCGCAATAGGTCATTTCATCTACAATCCGTTAAGTTGCTAATGGAATAAAAGTGCATCCAATCTCCTTAAACTTTTCCAATTTGCAAACAGCTACCATAAATTTTAAAATATTTTAACTTAATCCTTAAACTATATCAATTATTGCAATATGTCTTTTTATCCGCTCTTTGTTAAGTTGCTAATAAAAGAGTAACGTGAAATGATCCTTACCCTCCATCTATCTCCAATCAACCATAAATGTTTATTTTTATTCATAATTCTTGTTTAATAATTATCTTTTTATATACCTATTTAATAATTCTTCATAAATTAAAGCAATTAATTTTTAAAAAATTAAATAAAAGAAAGCCCATAACAAATGACATAGTCAGATTAAGGTTTTTCTTTTTTAATTATATTATAGTTTTTTAACTAAAAATTAATTAACTAAGTAAAGAGAAAAATTATAAAATAAAACAAACGGTTATAATTATAACAGATAGGCGGCATAGATTTTGTCATGTAAATAAGTAGTCAATAAGTGAAAATATAAAATTTTATGATTTTATCAGATTGGTGAAAAGGTTATGGTGGCACAAATAATCAAATTCTAAAGAAATTAATTGGATTAAGTGGGTCAATCTTTGCTTATGTAAGTAGTTGGGGTTGGGTTACAAATTAATACAATGATCGGAAGGCTTTTAACTTAGTTTTGCAAGCCAAACACCGTTGCAGCTTTTCCATGATAAATGATTTTATTTTACATTATCATTTAATTATATATTATTATATTATTAAAAAAATTTAATTATGACAATAATTACTTGAGATGTCAAACACTTTTAAATAATGTAAAAACATATAATTAGAAGATTTAGTTATCGACATTCCTATTTGTCTTGAGTTCTTTTTTAATCACTTATAATTTTGATTATTCAAATTTTCAAAATCTCTTTTCTAAGCTAAACTTTTTACGACATATATTTACATATCAGTTGGATGAGTTTTTAAAATAATATCTTTTTTATTTATCTTTTCTTTTTAAATAAAACTTATTTTATGTTTGGATGTAATAGTTGAAAAAATATTAATTACTTACGTAGTTAATTTTTCAATATTTATTTTTTTAGTGTAATTAAATTTTTATTAATATAAAATATAAATGATATTGGTCAAAATATTACCACTTAGCGAATAAAAAAAAGAGGAAATTTTTTGTCTATTCCTCTTTACTTTCTTCATGCTCGTTATTTTTTATTTTGAATTTATTTAAGTAAAGATATTATTTTCTTCATTCTTCACAACAATAAGCATCACAATGATCATAGGTAATCTCATGGCTTGAAATTAGTGTCACGACCCAAAATTTGAAGGTCATAACATGCTCAGTCAGAATTATACCCAAACATAGTTTCTATAGCCAAATATCCAAAGCGTGTTCAACACAAATTTAAATACGCTAGACATCTTATAACTTGACCAAATTATAACGAAAGTTAGATCCTACCTGTAAATAATGGAGCACATCTAAAGTCAAATACATGTCCACTTATACTAAAAATCAAATGATTGACAACAAAGTGAAGATGCTCACATGAACTAAGTGTTGGGCTCACCAATACTAACAACGTCCGCTAACTATTTAAGGAGCCTAGACCTGGCCTAGCACTGGTATCTGAAAAATATAGAATTAAAGGAGTGAGTGACAAGACCAAGTGAGAGATAACATAATCCATAACGAAGTTGAGATAATCGTAGGCATGAGTTTTCATTAAAAACATATGTGCTTCAAAATATGTGCATAATTATCGAATGTTATAACTACCATTAATTCAAATAATCAAGAAATAAAATTTATGAAATACATAAGGTATGAAGTACCAACTTAATTATAACCATGTATCAAATACCCAGTGGGATGTTTCTAATCCAGAATTAAACAAACATCTCACCAACGAACACATTGTTCGAAGGCTCGTCAAATACTCACCTACTGGGGCACAAAGGTCAAATTTACCTGTCAAGTCAAACCAATTCGATCGTGTGGGCCAAACACGTCAAGCTAGCAACACCCCTACTAGCTGGGTTCGAACCAAGGTGCACCAAGACTAATGTCTATTGTCGTTAGCTATAGTGTTCTATCAAAGTTTTCCCCCAAGAAATATTTTTATATAATTCTAATTATACAAATATTCCAAAACTCGTTATCAAAGCATAGATCGTGTCTATCAAAACAAGACAACATCAGACAATTTTCAAAGTAAATTTTCTTTTCATAGATACATGTATTCAAAAATTGTGAAAATTAATAAGCATCAACATCAAAATGTTGGCTAATACATATCCAAAAATAAGCTCAAAATATCATCATTTTATCAGTCAAACATATTAGAATGTAAATTGACTTTCCTTATCAACATTTCAAGAATACCATATTATCATACTAAATGAATGATTTTTAAAAGTGCTTGTCCCAAGCTTTCCTAGGCTCTAACAACAAAGGAAATTAAATATTTTCATGAAATTCTTCAATAAGAAATTTATGAATTTACGAAAACATGCTACAGATTATATCATTAACTCACTCCAAGGGTCAAACCACTCGGGTCCAAAGATTAAGGTGTCACGAAATCAACGGGATGATCCTCCGATGATCCCAAGATCACAAAATTATTACCAAGCAATAATCAACATTTAAAACTAAAGATTCATCCCATTTGTGGGAGAAGGAATTATTGAAGAATCTCCAAAGTTTTAATACAACTCCCCAAACCTTAATACTCATTTGAAATCTACTGTAATTCACAAAATAAATTGAGTTGTGGGCCTTAGAATTACATGTAGAAGACAAGAATATGAACAAGGACGAAGAAGAAAAGAAAGAGAAGAGAAGGAGACAAAGTGAAGAAGGAGAAGAGAAAGAATAAGAAAAGAGAAAGAAGGAAGAAAACGAAAAAGAGAGATGTAGAGAGAAAATCCGTGGAAAGACTTGTAGAAGTCTTGGAGAGGAAATGTTGGTAAGGAAGTCTTGAAAAGAAATTCTTGAAAAGACTTGGAGAAGAAGTCATGGGGAAGACTCATAGAAGTATTAGAGAGGAAGTATTGGGAAAAAAATCTTCCCCCATTTGTGTGTGTGTTTGCATCGTTACAATTAGGAACTGACGAATACTCCTCACTTTAAACTCCCGGATATTTTGGTCATAATGTTAAGATTGACCTCATCAACAAAATTGTATGAGGCTACCATTAGAACACTAAAATAAACATATAATAAAATTCAAAAATAAATGATGAAAAACCATAAAATAAAATAAAAGTATATGGATATTTGGAGGGAATAGAACCAAGCTAAAGGGAGAAAATTTGCAGTAGCAGGAAAAGTGATGAAAAATCTATATACATATCATTTATACTTTAATGCAAGTCGAAGAAGATAGAAGGGTTTAATCAATCAAAAAAACATTTTTTGTTCGGCTATACCAAAAAAAACAATTTTAAAGTAAAAAAGGATGATACAATAAATTAGTTTTGGAGAATGAAAATTTACTTTGGTAAGAAACATACAATTAAGTTTACTAATAAATTAAACGAATTATAATTGAAAATTAAATTAATTTTCAATTTGAAAAGTAAAGAGTATTTAGTCACTATTGTCAAAAGTTAAATATGAAAATTGAATTTGAATTGGATTTTAATTTTATTATTCATAATTAAATATAATATATCAAAAAAGTAAAAATTTAGTGAAAAAAATACTCATATAAATCACGCATGAATTGGTCATGCTTGCATGAATTATACTTTATATAATATGATGAATGAAGTCTGTCTTAGAAATCAGTTACATAATTAGTTGGAGAAATCAATTAGTTAGTTTAGTTGGTTACTGGCCACAACCAATCATAACAGTTATGAAACTGATTTGGTGATCCACTACCCAAATTGTGATTGGTTCCTGCTGTTTATATAAACAGCCTATTATTGCTGCTGCTACGAGAGATATAGAATTAAGTTCATTTGTGTAAATTCAACTTGTGTGAATCAGAGAGAAAAGAAAAACAAGATCAGGGAAATTGTGTGAAAATAAAGTGTGAGACTTGAGTTTATTTCTGTGTAGATCAATATTGAGAAGAAGTAAGGGACCAAGGAAAAGTTTATTGTAAAGTTTGATCTTTGCTGCATAATCATAGTGAATTGCTGCTCTCTCCAGTGGATGTAAGCCATAACCACGCTAAACCTAGTGTCATTTCTTCTTATTTCGTTTAATGTGTGTGTTTATTGCATTGCTGTGATATCTTCTTGCTTTATTCTCTATTTGTTCTTGTTAGAATATCTCAGAATATCTTTAGGGTATTTTAGTATATCTTTAGAATATCTTAGCATATCTTTAGAAGATCTTTATAATATATTGTGAAATCAATTAGTCATCTAATTGAGGGAGCAATCTTAAGAGTTATTTCTTAATTTCATTATGTTTCCTAATTTGTTTCCTTTTTTAATTAGGGCTAGGAATCTTATTGTATTAGTGAGCTTGGGCTTGTACTAGTAGTACTACACTAGTACTTGACATAATTATTAGTATAAATAGAGGTTAGTGCTTTGTATTTTACAACACATCAAATCAATCCAATCTCATATTATTCATTAGTATTTCTTCTCTCTTTTACTTATTCCCTACCTAAAACCATATAATTTCAACATGTATCAGAGCCATGGTATCCTCCTTGAGGAGATTATCTCTTTCTGTTGTGTCGGGTTCATAGAACTCATGTTTGCTGTGTGGCAGATTATGAAGAATTTCTCTTTTCTTGATGACATTGTGCAGAACTTGCCTCCCTTCTTTGAGGTGACTGATGGTTTTTCAGAAACCTTTGTAATGGTTTGCTAGTGGTGATTCAGGCCTGTTAGTGCAGGTGGCAGGTTTTGGGTCAACTGATGTTGGGTCTTGCATTTGTCGCAAGTTTTGCTACTTCTTGTTGACGAATCATATCGGCTTCTCTTGTCGTCGAGGAATCATACCAACGTGACTTTTCTTCCCACTGACAAGTCATATCAGTGGTAATTTATTTTATCTCACCGATGAGTCATACCGGTGATGAAGTTTCTATTGGCTGTGTGTCACTTCAGCCGTCTTGTTAAGTTATTTTTCTAGCCAAAATAGTCAACTCCTTTCGCTAGTCGTCCCGTCATTCGGCCACCGTTCGGCCTGGAACGTCAGCCCTAACTCCAAAAATCGTCGCCAGTCCACGTCACCTCATCGGCACCTCCTCTGTCACTTTTGGGGGTGGTCACTCAAGTCAGTCATCCACTCACCTCGCCCATACAATAGCCTCCACGTTTGAATCTTCCGCTGCAACGTCCAATGCATGTTCTGGTAATTGTCCATAGTGTTCTTACTGTAATTGCATGGGTCATACTAAAGACAAATGTTATTCTCTCATTGGATTCCCTGAGAAATCAGCCCATGCAGACAATGATAGAGATATATAGATTTCTCATGCGGGGACGTGACATAATTCTTTATTTGTAGTGTCAGAATTCTCTAAACCAAGAAGGTAGATAATCATTCAACTATTTGTATTGAAAAACGAAGGCCACTTAAAACCCATTCTTCTATTAGATGTTAAATTCCATCCGCTTTAAACCCATTCTTCTATTTCTGAAATTTTTGTCAACAAAAATAACTTTCAATTTAAAGTTCAGATAACTGTAAACTTTGACGTTTATTAAATCCTGTCCTATTAAAAGTGAAACTCCAATTTCACAAAAACCTCTTATTCTTATACAGTTTATAGTAATTAATATTTTTCTTTTTATATATAAGTATATAAAAAATTATTAATTATCTTAAAATAACAAAATATAAATTACGACAAGCAAGTCCAACTCTGGTCCATTGGGCTTTGATGATCCATTGGGCTTCCGGGTTCAAGGACCCGTCCCGGGTCGCGCCGTAACCATCCAACGCTCGTTGCGCTGAGACTTCAAAATCAAAACCCTAAACCCTAACTTTCAGCTATAAAAGCCTTATATCCGATAAACTTTCTCTTCGTTCCCTTTCACTTTGATAAACCTAGCAACCCTTTCGCCGTTCACTCCCTTCTTTTTCCAAGCTTTTGAAGATGGCTCCTCCTCGAGGTAACCGGAGAAATTTCCTCTCTTTGTTCCAATCTATGATACCCCACTGCTTGATTCCTCAGAAAAATCTGAGTGAAAGAGTAGCTTTTTTCAATTGATGGTGGAACTGGTCAATTTTTCATCGATTTTTTTTTCTCTTTTTCCTTCGTCATATTTCGCAAAATCGAGCAGTGTAAATGGGTTTTTGAAGTAGTTGTCTTATGTGTTAGAGTGCTTATGTGTTCAAATGAAATAGGTTTCAATTTTTTTCGTTAAAGGAATGATTTTTGCTAGTTTTTCATAAGCCTTGTAGAGTGTGATAATTTTATTTTTACGAGTAGAAGAATGTAGTGACATAGCAGTGTTCTTGTTGATAATGGTGTTTGAATTTTGTGCAGGTCGTGGTGGTGCTGGTGGAGGGTTCAGGGGAAGGGGTGACAGAGGTAGAGGGAGAGGTGGTGGTGGAGGAAGAGGAGGAGACAGAGGTACCCCCTTCAAAGCACGAGGTGGGGGACGTGGTGGAGGAGGCAGGGGTGGTCGCGGAGGAGGAGGCAGGGGCGGTCGCGGTGGAGGAAGGGGTGGAATGAAAGGAGGGAGCAGGGTTGTGGTTGAGCCTCACAGACATGAAGGAATTTTCATTGCCAAGGGGAAAGAAGATGCCCTTGTTACTAAGAATCTCGTTCCTGGTGAAGCTGTTTACAATGAGAAAAGGGTTACAGTGCAGGTTATTTTCTATCTCATTTTCAAGCAGTGTGATTTTTATGTGATTTGTGATTTTTTTATTCAATTTTTAAATATGTCAAGGCTGCATGGTATTTAAGTAAGCATGAATGAAGTTAATTAGTAGGAAGCTTGTGTTGTTGGGTTGGGCCAGATGGTGTTTAGCTACTTTTGTAGGTGTATCCTCTTTTTTGGCTGTGTGGAATGACTCCCTTCTGATGTACATATTAGTCCTAGTGGACAACGAACTAATGTTTTCTCTATTGGTATAAATATTCTTTTATACAATGATAATTAAATTGAATTTTGCATATATGTTATGTATTACCTGAGAGATAATGCTTCTTGTTAACATTTCCTTTAATTTCAGTTCCTTCTTAATTTATTTATATGTTTAAATTATGAATGTTCCATATTATGTTGACATCAAAATCGTTACAATCTGCAGAATGAAGAAGGTGCAAAAGATGAGTACAGGATTTGGAACCCTTTTCGCTCCAAGCTGGCTGCTGCCATCCTTGGTGGGGTTGACAACATATGGATTGTAAGTAATTTGATTGTTTGTTAACATGTACTGTGCTTTGAATTTCTGTTTCAAATACTGTAGCTTGACATCTCTATATATGCTCTGCATCACTTTTGTCCAATAAAGAAACCTGGAGCCCGAGTCCTGTACCTAGGAGCTGCTTCTGGAACAACGGTCTCTCATGTGTCTGACATTGTTGGCCCAGTAAGTAATAATTCAAATATGCATCATGCCCTATCTCATTTTTGCATTATGTACTAATTCAAATTTCTATGATGTTTATACACAAAGATGGAAAGAGATGCTTAGATTATACTGTTCTTTGTATGTAGACAGGAGTTGTCTATGCAGTAGAGTTTTCTCATAGAAGTGGGCGTGACTTGGTCAATATGGCAAAGAAGCGTACTAATATAATACCCATTATTGAAGATGCAAGACATCCAGCCAAGTACAGGATGTTGGTTGGCATGGTTGATGTGATATTTTCTGATGTTGCTCAGCCTGATCAGGTGTGGTCTAAGTTTCTTGACTAATATATGTAAAAGGGGTGCTTATACATGATGCTTTTTTAGGATGGTACCAGCCTCCTGTGACTGAAACCCATACGCCAATGTTCAATGACATTGATGTTTTTCTATCTTTAAATTAGTTGTGTTATAGCTATAGCCATATGTTGTTCATTTGATTTTTAATTTATTCAATCTTTCTATGGCTGTCAAATTTCAGGTAATGTATCTTCTCGGGTCACTATTCTGTCATTTTTTTCTCTTCAGCTTTTGCATTGGTCTGTTATGTTTTAAAACCTTACTGTTGCTATTTTTATATATTTTCTTGTGAAGTTATTTGATTTCTGTGATATATTGTTTATAGTCATTATTTTCTTGAGTTATGTTCTAAATGATAATCTCCTTTTTGTTGTCACTCTAGCATTTGTATGATGGGCAGAGCGATTTTTATTTTGTAAATTTATTCTTGTGTATCATTTGATTTGATTTTATAATGTTCTTAAAAGCTTTCATTTTTATCTACAGCTCATCTGCGATGTTGTTTACTTGTTGAAAATTTGTCTGTAATTTATGGATATTCTAGTTTCTCTCTCTTAAATTTATTGTGCTATACAATGCAGTGCTTATTTTTCTAAAGTTTTGTTAGCAAGATATATGTTTTTTTACTTCAATATATTCTTTGTTCAATATTTGATATTCTGTGCATATGATGAGTCACTTGGATTCCCCTTCAAGACATCTTGGATGATGCAGACCCGAGTTTCTGATGCACATAAATATGTTTATGTTTGTTTATTTTCTGTTCTTTTTGCCCTCTTGTTTTGCTTTATTTTATGTTTTCATATTTTAAACAGTGCTAGTGGAATTATTAGTAGCCTGATTAGTTGGTTTGTTTTTGTTTCCCTATATTGTGTCAATAAGTGCTCTTCACTTCATTTTCTTTCGTTCATTTACCATATTTAATATGGCATATGCACTGCTCAATTGTTTATTCTGTGTTAAGTAGTGTGATGCTAATTCATGGACTACTATACTTTCTGCCTATGCTAGACATAAATTCTCTTGGATTGCATGCTTTCTATACACTGCCATCCAACTCAGTAAGTTGACATTGCAGTTATTCTGAGTATCTGAGTTTCATTTACCCTATTTTGGTGACCATTGTAGGCAAGAATTCTAGGGCTGAATGCTTCATATTATCTCAAAGCGGGAGGTCATTTTGTTATTTCAATCAAGGTTTGTTCTGAATTCTAATAATGTATTATTGTATTATGCCTAGAGAATCATATGGACTCATCAGCCATTTTATAGACTTCGTTTTATAACAAGACGTAAGTTAGGAAAACATTCTAAATAAACAGGATTTTTAAACGGGATATTTCTTCCCATAATATCAACTAAAAGGTTGTAAACTGGTAAATTGTCATAAAGATATGAACTTATTGTTGCGTCTTTTTGATATTAGTATGCTTAGTTATCTACTGTCGATTTGGTAAATCAAGCTCACTTAATTTTGTTGTATATGTTTAGGCTAACTGCATAGACTCCACAGTCCCTGCTGAATCAGTGTTTGCCAGTGAAGTCAACAAGCTAAAGGCAGATCAATTTAAACCCTTTGAGCAAGTCACACTTGAACCATTTGAGAGGGACCATGCTTGTGTGGTCGGGGGATACAGATTGCCCAAGAAGAAAAAAGATGCTGAGTAGATTGCTTTTGAGATTGCATGTAGCATATTTAATTTCAGTGTCTTAATATCATTGTGTTTTTGTCTGGAAATCCTGGAATTTTAAAGCATGCGCTTTTTTGTTTGCTACTTGCTATTCGTTAGAAACTTTTTACGAGAATATTTGTTGAAACTTTGTACCTTTACGTAAATTATGTGTCCTCTGAATTTGCCTAGGGTAGTGCTGCAACCATCGAGGATGAGTTTCATCTACAAAGATCGTTATAATCGTAGGATTTATACATACTTTTAATCTTACCAGATTGAGATGATGAAATAAACAGCACCTGCACTATGCAATTGTGAATCTAGTTTATTTCTAGATTGGTTGCTAATGTAGATTGTTAGGATCTTTCAACCTCGTACTACCACTTAAATCATTAATCCAGTCTTACTAGATGACGATGTATCATAATATTAACCTACTCTAGTTAGAATTATATTCATCTTGGTGAATATGAAGCCTGGTTTACTTTGTACCCTGCGCAAAAGTAATAATAGCCAATATTGATTTATGCCACCAGCCTAAAAGGGAAGTAAAATCCCCCGTTGTGGTGGGTTATCCAATCTTCAATCCCAGTGGACGCCAGAAATATAATAACCCACATTGACGAAAGGATAATGGGTATATAACAACCCACCTTATAATGCGCTTTGATTGATACCTAAAATCACTAGATCACTGAACACTGTTAATTAAGAAGCATTGATGGGTCTTTGGCCATACTACATCTTATTTTTAAAGAAATTAGGAAAAAATAATTAATTTAAAACTATTTATCTAAAGGTGGATTCTTCGAAGCCTTTCAATTTGGAAGAGTTTTGAAACCCTGTTAAATTGGACCAACGAGAAAAAGACATGTGATCAACAATTAAAAATGTAAATTATGTTGCACGAAAACTATCTTTTGCTCCAAATAATATTTAAATTTGCAAAATGACTTGCCTTTTAAAACAAAAGGCTACTCCTTTCTATCTTTGCAACTGGAATAGAGGGACAATTTGTTACTTCTGGGTATTTCCCTTAAGATCCGGCGCCTACAGTAGTAAAGTGACACAAGAAACTGTTGGTGAAAAATCATGTTCCAATGAGTAAAGTGATAGGATGGTGATGGAAGGAGGATGACCACGCAGGGATGACGATGACGGCGTTGACATCGCCTTGCTTTCTCGTCGGAAATAGGATATCCAAAAACTCTGGAAGCAAGTCCTTTGTCATCATCACCGTTGTTGTCAGGAAACGTCGTTGAAGGAAACAATCAGAGTAGCTTGTTTGCTCCTCTTTGATGGCAAAATAAAAATCTTCAACTTCTTCATTTGCCAGAATTCTCTACTTCCACTTTCTCCTGGATTTGTTCGAAGGCTAGCTAGAATTATAATCAACTGGGACAGCATAGTTATATCATATGCCTAATTAGTCAGGGTGAATGCACACTTTGCTGTGATAAAACGTGGCCAAAGTTCAACTTGTTTTAAGACATTAAGGGTGGTTTTGTAAAATAAAAGAACATTTGGGGCTGTGTTATGTTTTACACCTCAGCTTGCAACATCAGCTTGCTTTGTTAACATGTCCTTATCTGATTTGTTCACTTCAACAGGGTTTCAAAACCCTTTCAATTTATGGGGCACTACAGACTCCACCTTATCAAAATGTTATTTTTACCACATCAGTGATTTTTATTATTATTTTAATGCCACATAAGTTATTTCTCAAACCAAACACATTCTTACTTTCCCATTTCAAATTTCTTTTCAAGAGCGTTGAAAGCATGGAATTTGATACAACTCGGTCAATTAGGGATCAGTGGACAATATAATGCGCTATAATAACCCACCTTATAAAGCTCTTTGATTCATACCTGAAATCACTGGTTGTATTTGAGTTATCTTTATTTCAATTTCTTAAATTTTAAGAACTCTAATATTTAGCTTCAAGCCAAGACTGCAAGACAATAATGAAAATATTAGGTTATGGAAATTATATGAAAAACATTATTAATTGCTTGATACTTGAAAAATTATACACTTTAGCCGAATGAAAAGAACTGTATAATGTTAGAGTATATAATTTTTGTGACTAGTGCTTTTGCTTCTTTGTGTTTATATTTTTTGTTGGTCTTGTACTTCCATTGGTATCGTACTGGTTTTGGTTTGATTTTAAGGTTGGAGACAGTGGGAGATTGTGCTGCTAGAGGTGCTGATCTTTTTGAAAGCATTGCCGCTAAAATAATCAGTGCCATGATACTTGGGGGAACAATGGCACAAAGCTTTAAAAGCGAAGGCAGGTACCTAGTTACCCTATCATGTCTATTTCTTGTTTACTTTTTGCTTATTAGTGAGTTGTATGCATGCTTATCTAATATGATCTTTTCTCATTTGATTCACATCCATCATGCTTCATCTTGTTTCCTCTTATTGTTCACTCGTTTGATCTGGTAGTTTCATCAGTTGGAGTATTTCTATTAGGTGTACACGTGAATCTGGAGTAATGGCTCCCGCAGAGATCCAATGATAATTCTTATAGAAAGGATATTTTGTTACAATATTTTCAACTGTTCTGGCATTTGGTCTGGTAATAGTTAATCTTCATTTGGAATATTTTAATTTGGCTTTTCTAAGTTGTTTGGATTGTCCAAACATACATTGTTCTTTTTGCTGTAATTCTTTGTCATTCAGAAATATATAATTTGTTTTGGATTGGAACTGCAAAATATCTCCAACATTATCAAATTCTTGTTATACTATCTATTCGACTTACTGTTTGAATTGAATTACTTCGCACTCTGTAGTCTACCCGGTGGTTACTTCATACTGAGCAAGTACCTTTGGCGAGGTTCAATTTTGCTTTGTGTATTATCACAGCTTATGCTTTCGTCGGGATCACAAAGTATTATACTGATTACAAACATGAGCCTGTGTGCACATTAGCCCTTTCTAGCTCCACGGATCATGGGACTAATTTAATTGCTGGAGTTTGTTTGGGTCTGGAATCAACTGCTCTTCCTACACTACAAGAATTCCGCTAATTTGCTACGGAATTTAGCTACAAAAATTTTCCCTCGCTAATCCATAGCTAATTAATTACGGATTAGGTGGGGAAAATTTTCCCGTTGTTAAAATTTGGAAAAAGGAGCAGAGAAATTTTAGCCGGAAAATAGCTACGGATTAGCTACGGATTAGATACGGAATTTTCCGTAGCTAAATAAATTCCGTAGCAAATCCAATTGGCTAGGGATTATTCCCTCACCGAACGAATGTTGAAAGTCATCTTTTTTAGCTAGGGATTTAGCTAGGGATTTCCCTTCCTATTCCCTAGCTAATTCTTTTTAATAAACTTTCTAAACTTGTCCGCTTCATTTGTGCCTTCACCTCAGCCTCTCAACGCCCCACACACCCAACCTCTAGTGTTTGCCGGCCACAGTCAGAGTGTCATCGCAGAAGTGTGACTGGTAAGTGTCGCCGGCAGAGTGCTACAAATTATTAGTTAGGGTTTGGTTTAAATAGACAAGAACACTGTTTTTCTATGATTTTTATTTTTTAGAGAGTGATCGTCGCACTCAAATATCAGAGGAACGAGGATGTGATTCACGCACCCTCAAGTGATTTCACGGTATGCTAAATCTCTCAATCTTAATCTCAACGCTCTCTCAATATGCTAGTTTATTGCTTCGAATTACTTATGCTAATTGATGCTGATTATGGTTGATTTTCAGTGAATGCTAATTTTAATCTCAACGCTTTCAATTTTCTTTGAACTGATTATGTTTGATTTTCTACGAATGCCAATCTTTGGAATCTGTGTTTGATAAATGAACTTGCATAGAAAACAATATGTTAAGAATTCACAACAACCACCGTAATGTTTTTAGGTTAGGAATCTTATGACTATTGGAGTGTGAAACATTTGGAATGTTGAGCATAGGGTTCTGTTTTGGGGGAGATGGTACGGGGCTGTTTTATTATTTGCCCCGGCTCTCCCCTGTTGGATTATCATTAAAAAATTATGGTTAACGTTTTGGAACCGAATTCACTTGAAACTTGATAAGGTAGATGATACTGAACACTTACTTTATTGTTCTTTGTCAATTCCTTCTATCAATCATTCATAGGATCGTTTTATATCTGAACAATTATTAGAATAAAAAACTTTCCCTACAATTAAATGATTGATTTACTTCTGTATGACATACACTCTGTTTGCTTTCTACTTTCCATTCCTTGTCCATATTTTGCGTATTTTGAACAATTGATTACCTCTGCGGAGGGGAAGCATTAGCATGCTGTTACTATAATTTTTGGAGATCATATCAAATTATTGTTTTCAACAACTCTATCTGAATTAAAAGAATAACTTCTAACAGTTTTCCATTGGACTTTAGTTACAATAGTTTATTATTACAGCTATTATGATTAACAATTTAATTAATAAGTTTGATTGATTTCCATTTAAAACTACTCAAGTATTACATTTGAACTTGTATAACAACTGAGTCATTTGACTTTAGGGATACATCTAAGAAGGAGCAAATTTGTTGTCCTGGAATCAATTTGATGGAAAATTTACTTGTTATTTAATAAAATAAAATAAAGAGATTTGCATACCCTATGAGTCCCACCAAGAATATGAATATGCTACGCTTCAAAACCGATCATTTGGGACTCACCTCCCCTTTTTCACCCTTCGTTTTAAGAGGCCACGATACTGGCTTCTCTTCTGAGATATGACACTGTTAAGAGCCAACTTTTTGTCCCTACAAAGCAAGAAGACTATTCAAGTTAAATCCTAGCCAGCTAATCTCTTTGGATGCAATTTATCAATAAGTTTAATTCAGGATAAGGAGAAGCAATTTTTAGCTAACTGAATTCATGTAAAATTATATAAAATCCTAAGATAGAAGAACGTATTTGGAATTTGTAAGAGACACATCATGCAAATTGTTGCCTTGTTTGAAACTAGTAATATTACTTTTTCTTTCTCTTGATTTTTCTTTTCTTCATGTTGTTTTCTCTTTCTGATTAAGCCTCCCCCCAACTTTTTTCCATACAATTTGAACACACCAAACATTGACATTATTTTTTATCCATTGCCTTGTTCATTTTCCATTTGCTAACCTTCGGGTGTTGTTAGTGCCAAAAGGTGTGTAGCCTCTTTATTTTTGCGAAACACTAGATATGCAATACCAGCCAAATATATTGCCACACCTGAAAATCCTAATATCTTGAGAAACACCTTAGCCACAACTTTTATGTGGCTACGAAGAAGCAATTTGACGAAGCTAGTCAATAAATAGTATATATTTATGGCCATGATAAGGGAACCAATGATCCAAGTAACAACTGAAATATGCAATAGAAGAATTTAAGGAAAATCTTATATCAGACAAGATGCAGAACAACAGTCTTTCTGATATATCATAATTAGTAACTTTGGTGCATGAAGCAACAAGAAGTTTTCTAATTCATTTACTTCAAGAATTAAGGTCAATGGAAGTGCAGGGAAAACAAAAAAGGAAACTGAGTGTCTTAGTCAAATTTAAGTAAATAATACACGTGTCTTTGTTGCTTACAGATATTTAGAGCATATGTCAGACTGATTCCAAACATTTTGAAAACATTTGTGAAGTAGGTAATCAATTTACTTTGGCATGCATGTGCTGGTCCTCTGGTTTTTCTAGCTCCTGTTGGAAGTCGTGTAGTCTACTTTCCCCAAGGTCACAGTGAGCAGGTCAGTAGTGCTATTTTTGTCTGTAAGTTGGAATTTTGTGCACTATACTTTTTAGACTCACTACATATTTTAGACAATAGGTAGCATAACATAGACATAGATTGGACATATACCTTTACGACTAGCTTGCTTAAAGGACTTTGCAAGTGGCATGATATTTTTCATGTAGTAAGCAAGTGACACCCAGTAATTAGTCACATATTTTCCCTAACCTCCATGGCATGATATTTTTCATGTAGTAAGCAAGTGACACTCCAGTAATTAGTCACATATTTTTCCTAGCCTCCAAAATAAAAAGAAAAAGAAAAAAGATGGCCAAAATAAGAGATGCTTCTTTCGCATGCTGTCCTAAGCTAGACATAAATAAACATAATGGCTGGTTTCAGTACAAAATTGAAGCCCACTCAACTTCAGCAGTCTCAAAATTCTAACATCTTTGTTTTATTGTCCGAGGTCAGTTTGTATGTAAACCACAGCCTTTGCAGAGCTTATACCAAAGTCATACACTTTTGAATTACCTCTAATTATCTATTTTAGAAAATGCCTAAAATTCCAAATTGAATATGAAAGACATCAAATCAAAATGAATAGGATAAAAACATATGAAGTAATCGGTAAAAAGACATATTCCCTACTTTCCCTCCTACCACTCCTAAAGTACACTCTTGTAATGTGTGGATATCTATCACAAACCAACAGTTTTGCTCTATACTTGCTCTTGTATTGAAGTTTTATTTTTTTCAAAAACAATGTGGCCATAGAACCCTGAAGTGGGATACCCTCCACCAATATAACAATATATATAACATTACAAATCAATCTTTTTTATCACCATCTTGTCATATTTGCATTTTCGAAGGATCTTTGCAAGATTGTTCACTCATAATAGCTCGTATAAAGAACTAAAAAGCCTAAAAAAAATCAATTAAACAGAAATGCAATACTGTATTGAATATTGATTATTAATGGAGCCAAATTGTGATAGATTGTGTGGATATCTCTATGGAGGGACATATTTACTGCGTGAAGTTCACGAAGATAAGAAATTGATAAAAAAAAAGGATAAGTCCTGAACCCATGAAATTTATAAAAATCTTTACATTCATATGCAATCAAATCTATGTATCAAGCAACTCAAACTATATAACAATAACTAAACATCTCAAAAGTCATAATCACAACGTGAAGTTCATGAAGATAAGAAATTGATAAAAAAAAAAGGATAAGTCCTGAACCCATGAAATTTATAAAAATCTTTACATTCATATGCAATCAAATCTGTGTATCAAGCAACTCAAACTATATAACAATAACTAAACATCTCAAAAGTCATAATCAAAACATAAAAGACTTGTTGGATTCTTTATGGACTTGTACTCTTTGTATGCAGTTATATGTCTAGGTAAGTGATATATTTGTGATGAAAATTAAATAAGAAATGTGTGTATAATTATGTGTGTGTGTGTGTATATATATTTTACATGTGGGCATCTAAATGCCTTGTCATTTATCTCAATAGAAGCATATACTTGATACATTTGATAATGTTTGATGTGGATATAAGTTAGGGTTTTATGCAAGGGGTAATTCTTATTGGATTTTGGGGTTCCCGCAAGGGGTAATTCCCGTTAAGTAGGGAAAAAGGGTCATGAATATTGGTGACCCTTTTGGCGTATACCCTATGAATTTGAATTTCAACTACTAAATTTAGTTGAAATTCAAGTAAAAATTTGAGTCAACCCTTAGTATCCCGTTTGAGATTCGATATAGGTGAGCATGCGTACTTTTTCAAGGTACCCCTCATTGTATTGGATCTTGAATTGTCCAAGTGGGACAGTTTGGTAAGACATTTTTTCTTCACTTGATTAGTAGTTATTCCTTAAATCTCATATCATATACTTGATGAAATTTTGTTGTGCTATATTTCCTTATGTTCTCTGGGTACATACTTCATCGTGGTTGATGTCACCACTTTCGAGTTGTGTACTTAGAGACTAATGGGAAATGCTGCCGAAATTTTGTCAAGTATAAGATGTGTGATTTTTGTGAGTGCTACCAACCAAATGTTGAAAAAATGTCTTCTCGAATGGGATAGGGTCATGCCTTGTTAAGAGCGATGAGGATTTTTGTAAATAATTGTCGTAATGTGCTAAATTGATTTCAACTATCATGAGACCTGATAGAAGTTGGATGTTATGAAGAAAGGATCCCACCGGCCGTGTAAGTGAAGAATTCGGGAATGGAGTTAATGATTTCGTTAGGTTTGCTAAAGAACACCCAACAGTTGTTGATTCATTAAGTCGCATTCTTTGTCCATGTGCAAGGTGTAAGAATCGTGTTAGGATAGAGTCATTTTGGGTTGAAAAACATCTGTATGATTATGGATTTACGGAGGGTTACATAAATTGGACTCTTCATAGCGAGGATAATTGGAGGGATATTGGTTCAATGAACATTATCGTTAATGATGAAGTGGAGACTAGGAACCCATATGTGGACATGGTTATGGATGCCGCAGGTGATATATTAAGTTCAGAAGTTGAAGATTTGGAAGAGGATCTGAATCCGTCGGCTTCAAAGTTTTATGACTTGCTAAGAGACGCGGACGAACCTTTATGGGATGGTTGCCAAAAGCACACAAAATTGTCAACTATAACTCAACTCTTGAATCTGAAGTCAGAGTTCAACATGAGTGAGCGTTGTTATGACCGAATGATTATCATAATTAAGAGCATGCTTCTGACTCAGAAAGGTTACCTAAAATTTTTTATAGATTGAAAAGAATGGTTAATGAGTTGGGATTAGGATATGAAAAGATAAATGTGTGTCCTAATCACTGCATGTTGTATTACAAAGAAAATAGTGACAAGACAGTTTGCTCAATATGTGGACACCAGCGATTCAAGCCAAAGACGGGACATTCAACAGATCAGAAGGATGTGCCATATCAGTGCTATGATATTTTCCCATTATTCCGAGACTTCATCGTCTGTTTATGTCAAAGAACACTGCACAATATATGCGTTGGCATGCGGATGGAGTACGTCTAGATGAATCGGTGATCACGCATCCAGTTGATGCTGAGGCTTGGAAACAATTTGACGCCACCCATCCGACATTTGCGCAAGAACCTCGAAATGTTAGGCTTGGCCTTTGCACAGATGGTTTTAATCCATTTGGTGGTTTGGCAACTCCGTACTCATGTTGGCCTGTTTTTGTCACACCGTACAATCTTCCCCCAAGTATGTGTATGAGAAAGGAATATATATTCCTCAGTCTTGTGATTCCTGGACCAAAGTCACAGGGTAAAAGTTTAGATGTCTATCTTAGACCTCTGATTGACGAGCTGAAGATGTTATGGGAAGATGGGGTGAACACTTTTGATGTGTGGAAGAAGCAAAATTTCAAAATGAAAGCAACTTTATTTTGGACAATAAGTGACTTTCCTGCTTATGGAATGTTGTGTGGGTGGAGCACTCACGGTAGACTTGTTTATCCTTATTGTATGGAGCACAGTAAGTCATTTGTATTGAAGCACGGTAGGAAATGTTGCTAGTTTGATTGCCATCGTCAATATCTGCCTCTTGATCATCCATTTCGTCGCAACCGATACTCTTTTAAGAAATCAAAAGTGGAAAGGTCTTTGCCACCAAATCGATTGAGTGGTGTGGATGTCTTGAATAGAGTGACTCAACTTGATGAAGTCATTTTTGGCTTGTCGTCAAGTCACCAAAAACAACATGGCTTTGGCAAAGATCACAATTGGGTGAAGAAGAGCATATTTTGGGAATTGCCTTATTGGTCTACTAATCTGATTTGACATAATTTGGATGTTATGCATGTTGAGAAGAACGTGTTTGACAATATCTTCAACATTGTCATGGACATAAAGGGCAAGACAAAAGATAATGCAAACGCAAGAGAAGATTTGAAGATGATATGCAAACGTCCCACCTTAGAGTTGATAGTTGATAATCACAAGTGTAAGAAACCGAAGGCAACATATGTTCTGAATGCCAACCAAAGGAGGATAGTATGTGAGTGGGTAAAAGGATTGAAATTTCTAGATGGGTATATGTCGAACATTGCTCGTTGCATCAATGTAGATGATGGGAAGATATATGGAATGAAAAATCATGATTGTCATGTTTTTATGCAAAGGTTAATTCCTCTAGCGTTTCGTGATATGTTGCCGAAACCTATATAGGGAGCATTAACTGAACTCAGCTTATTCTTTAAAGAAATTTGTGCAAATGAAATACGTGCTCCCATTATGGAGAATGCTGAACTTTCCATAATTGAAATAATTTGCAAGTTAGGGAAGATTTTTCCGCCAGCATTCTTTGACGTGATGGAACATCTAGTTATGCATCTCCCTTATGAAGCTAAGGTTGGAGGACCTGTACAGTACAGGTGGATGTATCCATTTGAGAGGTGTATGTTGTACTTGAAAAGGAAGGTTAAAAATAAGGCAAGAGTTGAGGGGTCTATTTGTGAAGCATATATTTTAGAAGAAATTTCCAATTTTGCTTCCATGTATTTTGATCCACACCTACAAACAAGGCGCACTCAAGTTCCTAGGAACGACGACGGTGGGGAAGACACTGTTGATGAACGCTTCTCTATTTTTAAACATCCATGTCGCCCCATCGGGAGAAGTCGTAATAGATTCTTGACAGATAAGGAGCTTGAAATTGCTGAGACATATGTGCTTGTAAATTGCAGTGAAGTAGAACCATACCTCCAGTAAGTCTACTCCCTAACTTAACTATTTAGTAATTTTTCAAATATGTTTTGTTCAAAACTAATTACTGTATGAATTAGACAATTTGAGGATTCACTAAGGGAAACAAATCCCAGTATCACTGATGATCAAATATTGGGAGTTCGAGATAAGGAGTTCAGTAGATGGCTAAAACATCTAGTGAGTCCTTCGTCCAAAATTGTATATATCATATATTATTATATTAAATGTTACAATTGTTTATTCTATTTGTAATGATTCACAGGTGAATAGAGGGAGGAGTTGATGATTAAATGATTCAACAAATGAGTTATGGTCCATCAAAGTCTGTCACTTCATACAATGACATAATAGTCAATGGATATAGATTCCATACTAAGGAATACAGACAAAATAAAGCTACCATGAACAGTGGAGTATGTGTTAAATGAAGTATATATGGTGAGAATGACTTAGACTATTATGGCATTCTTGAAGAAATATTGGAATTATCATATCTAGGACATCAGAACAAAGTCTTTCTTTTACGGTGTCATTTGTTTGACCCAATTGATGGAGTAAGGATTGATGAGAGATATGGGTTGATTGACGTTAAGCATAGATCGAGGCTTCACTCAAATGAACCATTCGTATTAGCTAAACAAGCACAACAAGTGTACTATACAAGATACCCACTAAGCGGAGGTAGAGTTAGCGATGAATGGTGGGCAGCTTGCAAGGTTAGAAAAAAACTCTTCGTGGCCGAGACATTGAATGATGAAGGTGATGGATCAAATGAGCTTGCTGTTATTGATTATTACCAAGATGATGGATCCCTAAGAACAAACAATATCACCACAGAAGATGAAGCAATTTCCTTGTTTGATACTCATGCCCTGACGAAAGAAGTGGGCATAAATGAGATACATAATCCGTTGGACATTTCATCTATCGATCAATTTATCGATGACAACGAAGATAGTGAAAGTAACGAGTTCTTAGATGAAGATGATGAACTATATGATTCCGACTCAAGTAGTGACAGTTGAATTTTATTTAATTAATATTCGCAGTATTGACACATAGTTCAATTAATCTCCTACTGAAATATTCTATTTTTCAATGATATGTTTGTATTTGTACAGGTTTTGTGGCCAAACAACAATGATTGTTGCTTGAAATGCAGTTATATGAGTTAGTTCATCATCTTTTGTTGTTCATTTATTAATATTTAAGTTTGTTAGGTGATAAAAATCTAGAACACAAGAGCTACTCAATGGCTCCAGTGAGTTGTGAATTTTTTATCTGGATTGGTTTAAACGTAAATGCATAATAATATTTTTATAAAAACAATACCATGTTTCATTATCCAAATATTCATCATGACAGTCCGAGGTAGAGGCACTGGACGAGGTAGAGGCAGAGGGAGAGGTCGCAATAATCTGTCCCAACCCTCTCTACCGTCCATTGATTCTCCACCACCCCTGCCTTCTCCTCGCTCCCCAAGTATACCCATACTATAATTTTTTAAGTATTATTAACTCTTAATTTATATAAAGGTAATATGTGTATGAGTTCTTTGTATGCTTGTCATTATGCCAGGTGCTACTTCAGCTATAGGCCCATTGACTGGTGGTCCATCAGTTGCTTTATCAGTTGTTAGCCCACCCACTTCTCACCCTTCAGTTGCTGACCCACCCACTACTGGCCCACCAACTGGTGGTCCAACTTCGGTGCCTTCAAGTGGATCTGGTGCAAACATTGATAGGAGGCTAGTTATATCTATGGAGAATGTCCCTGCCCCGTAAGTAATAGTAAATACCATGTTTTATTTCATTTATTTTATTTTTAAATTGTCAACATATTTTATTCCACTTGTAGGAAGCGGTTTGTCCCGCAGACTGTGACACGTGCCATTATGTCCTCTATGCTCACCCGGATGTCCATTCCGGCAGAGAGGTGGAAAAATTATCCCGGCAACGTGAAGAATGCTTTGTTTGTTGATTTCATGGTAAGTAACTACGTTTTTAAAATGATATATTCCATGTTTAAAAAAAGTGAAATTATACTTGCATTTCATTGATATAGGATCAATATCGATTCGCGTCAAATTATGACCGCTCCTTGGCCAGAAATGTGTGGGAAAGAACATGCATGGACAGCTATTCAGACATGTTAAAGAACGCAAGGATTGCGGCCCTTAAAGCCGTGAACTCAACTAACCTTGCTGATACTAAGGGCCATGGCCCGAAGGGGATGAAGAGCGAAGTCTGGGATAGCCTAGTAGACATATGGTTGACACCAGAGTGGCAGAGGAAGTCGGATGCCGGTTGATGCAACAGGGCATCCATGCCTGAATCCATGTTGCACACTGGAGGCTCAATCAACTTCAGTCAGCACAAGAGGAAGATGGTAATAATTAATTTTCTTATATAATTGTACTGCTATTTATTATATATTCTAACAGATGTTGATTACAGGAGGCAAAGTTGAAGCATGAGGTATCATATCGTGATGTGTATGCTTGTACACATAAGAAGAAGTCTGGGGAATATATCTCTAACCACGCGTAGAACTTCATTGTAGGTGTCTTTGAAACTACAATCTCATTATATTTGTTAAGTTATTGATTCTCTTGATAACATATTCTTTATTTGTTGTTTTAGGATACCCTTGACATCGCAATGTCTAAGAAACATGGAGAAGACTCTTCTACTCATCCTATGGTTGACCCAGAGGAGTGGCTAGATGTTGCGGGTCCCAGCAAGAAAGGGCGGGTCCATGGCATGGGTCACAGCTTGGATCTTGGTGTCCATGGACCCATGCATTCATCATCCTCAGAGGCTGCAGGTCCCTCCATCACTCCAGATTACTTAAACACAGTTGTTAACTCAGCTGTTAATCTGGCGATGGTCTCATTTGTTAAGACTCAGCTATTACCAATGTTGGAGCCTATCTTGTCTCGGATCCCTGGCTTTCGAGCCGAACATCTTGGACCGCAGGCACCATCACAAGGCGAAGTAAATGGTGTGGATCATGGGGATGATGATGATGATGGAGCTGACTTAGATATTGATTAGTTGTGCTTTTTCTTTTTCTTTGTATAACTTGTTTGGACTTAGTTATTGACTTAGATATTTTTATACCTACTCACTCTATCTGAATGTTACGTATCTCTCTCAATAGTTGAACGTGGTCTCTTATTTTCTGCTTGCCTATACCATTCTCTTTTATTGCTCTCTCTCTCTGTGCTAGTTATTTGTTTCTCCTTGCTATTTGAATTTGCATTTTGAATCTAGATTTGAAGGGATTTTTCTAGTTCTAGTTCTTTTCCTCTTCAATCGTCCTTGTACCAAGATGAGCCATGCATCCACTGTTCTTGTTCCTCTGCATCTCTGTATCTTCTGTTTATTGGCAGCTAAACTAGTAGAAAGAGTTGCTGAAACTCTAGGTTATTATTTGTAATATTTGTTTGCAATGCTTTATACCATATGGATAGTTGCTTTATACCTTATGGAGAGTTGACTTTGGCGGCCATTGTGCAGGGAGAGGGAACACTTCTTGCAATTGGTTCATATGATGGGCAAGCAAGAATTTAGACCACTAATGGTAGGGCATTTTTATATACCTAACTTCTACAATAGCCTTTAAAGACTTATATGTGAAGAGATGAAAAGAGCTCAAAGATGCCTTGGTCTTAGTTTTTGGTATAATGTTTTTGTTTGCTATTATCTTATTAGGGTGGGAGAGAATTGCTAACTATCTTGGAAGCCTATGGAAGCTTGTAATAACCTAGGCATGGGCCAAGTGACCCAATGAGGTGAACATTGTCTTTTACTTGTTGTTCACAAGTGCCTCTACTCATACAATCCTGATAAGAAAGGAAGAATTAAATTATTATATCTATGACAAGCTATTAGAATTAATATTCATGTGCTTTTTACACTCTGCTGGGAAAATTTTGCTTTGTGTATTTTGCTATATGTTTTACTGCAAGTCAGCAGCTGGTGCTTGGGAGGCTGATATTTATAATTGTTTGAGGGATGTGGATATGATAGAAATAACAAGTGAATTTATGTTTAGGTTGCATTTTCTGTATAAGATTGGTATGAGAGTTAATGATGTAGGCTGATAAAAAAGCCTTGAGAGCTGAGACCTTACATAATTAATTTTGCATATATAATATGCATACTATTTGGATTTTGTGGAATTTATACCTGTCTTGTTCCATAGGAGCTAGTTTATCATGAATCAAGTGCCTTCTTTTCTATTGCTTTTACATGGACTTATTTACTGATTTACATATTATATGGAATATATAATATTGCTCTGATGAACATCCAGGTGAGGAAAATGAAGATAAACTACTTGAAGAACTTCTCACATACTCGGTGAGTTGATATTTTCTTGCATCTTGACTGACAACTTTATGACCTTGTATCTTGGAACTATTATCAAGTTATATCGAATATCTTTTATCCTCACTCTGCTGTAGTTGTTTCACCTCATCTTTCCTAAATTTAAGAAATAGTTCCATGTTATGGAGTCATTGGCATCTATTTGTATCTTTGTGTGTTACCAACAGATATTAAACTACATAATGAAGCTGATTATTACTAGTTTTCTTTGGAAATTGTTAATTTATCTTTTGCCTATTTTGTCCAACCTTTGTCACAGGACTCAGGACTCACCTGAGTTGTAGAGCAGTGAATTACAAATTTGCTCACAATTTTGGACATCTATAGCAGATATGCCATCAATTTCCCTTGACATTTTTAATGAAATTATATCATTTAAAAAATTAAATAGGCATATTGGAGTCATGATGACATTAGCTTTTATAATTTAATGCTTCTAAATGAGTTCATAAATGCACTTTTACTCACATTACATGTTCATCACTTGGGTTGTAACTAGAGAATTTGGATGTTCTTTGCTGTCTTTGTATCACTCGTGGGATGGGACTGTTTTTATGGCTTCTAGTGCTCATCCCATTGTTTTTTTAAGGGAGTTCCCCTTAAAAATATGTAGAGGGATTGGAGAGCTTTATTTTATTAATGAGTTTCTTAGGCATACTATACAGGACACACAAATGCTTGTTATATGAACTATTGTAATGACATTTTTATCAACCTATGCATGTTTCCCCCCATCATATCAGTTAGAAGATCCAAAGAGACTATAACTTCAAGCTCTAAGCCTCTGATTAAGAGTGAAGCAGTTGCCATTTCCTTAAAGACCAATTGCCTATCGCAACGTTTAGATCCTAATGAAAGGTAATTTATTGTCTGTTTGCAGTTCTGTGCTTTCATTTAGTGCTAAGGAAACTTGTATCATTGATTCTCTTCCTGGCGCGATTTCAATTTTCAAAATTGTGATTCTTATACTAGATCCTTACTTGAATGTATGTTTTTCTGAGTGTCATTTGTTTGTTTAAAAAATTAATCATGAAATTCTCTTATTATTTATAAATTGTTTTTTTACAGGTTAAATCTTGATATTCTTTTATTCCAGGTGCCATTTACCAACTCTTTATATTGGAATGGAATGCATGCGGTTCCAAATCAAAATCAATTTCTCTTGTTATGGTGTTTTGTCTAAGGGTTTTTGTGGGTTTTGGGATGGTTTTCTATTGGTATTGGAATTTTTGCGTAGTTTTACAGTAAGTATGGCAGGACAGGGTCACGGGAAGGGTTTGCATGTCCATTTTCTGCATATATCTTTTATTTCTTAAAATGACATAAGAACTTGGAGCCTAAAAGGTCTTTAAAGAAATCATGCTTTTGAAGTTTAAGTTAAACACACACACACACACACTCCTATTGACCACGTTGTAATATAATACAATCTAATTGATTGTAGGCTTTTTCTGGATTATAAAGTTAAATTGGTTTGGTGTTAAACTTATTGAGGATTGCAAGACCATGAGCTCTTTTGGTAGTTGTTTGACGTCTTGTATAAGACAACGATTGTGATTATAAAGTTTTTTGTTTATCATATTAAATTCTATTACATGCTTCCCCTGCTGCAGGAGTACTGGTGATATTCCTTCTTTCTGCAATATTGATGATATAGTAGATCTAGATTCTGGAATGGAGACAAGTTGCCTATCAAATATTAATATTGGTGATATTGTTGTGTTGTACCACGGGGAATATTTCAAATATGGACCAGAGTTTCTGTGGCTATGTGCAACAACCTGCATTTGTGAGTGGATGGATGAATGTGAATGAACATGGACAAATGTGTGGTCCCTATATTCAAGAGCAATTATATGAGGGCCTTACTACTGGTTTCTTGCCATTTGAGCTTCATGTGTATCCTGTGATTAATGGCACATTAATGAGCCTTGTACCAACAAAATACCATAAGCCATTCTAATTTACTTTAGTTTTACGTAGTGAATTCGCCCAAATTCAAATGTAAACCTAATTAACTTGCTTATTTTACATTTAATTTCAATTGTTTTGCTTGCAACAAAAATTGTTAGGGTCACACAAGACCCTTTTGTTTATATATAAAAGTTACAATTATAATTTGTTGGATTTTAAGTTTTGAATGAGTTTTTTACGATGGTTTAATTTGGTAAACCATAAAAAATAAAAACTACTTTTTGGTTCTATTAGATTAGCTAGAGATTAGCTACAAAATGATAAATTAGCTACAAATTAGCTATCAGTTTGCTAAGAATTTGCTAGGGATTAGCTACAAAATGGTAAATTAGCTACAAATTTGCAACCGATTTGCTAAGGATTTGCTAGAGATTAGCTATGAATTGAATAATATTAGCTACTAATTAGCTTTGCATTAATTAGAGTTTAGTTATAAATTAGCTAGGGATTAACTATGGATTAACTTAGGAATGTAAAAATTAGCTAAGGATTAGCTATAGAATTAGCTACGAAAATGTCTTAGCTAATTTGCTAGGGAAATGGACATATTTTTTTTAAAAAAAATAGTTAGGGATTAGCTAGGGAAATTCCGTAGCTATTTTATTTTAGCTTCAAAACAATTTTTGTAGCAAATTAGCTACCCAGATTTAGCTACGGAAAATTCCGTAGCAAATCCATAGCAAATCCGTAGCTACAAATTTTAACTGTAGATTTGCTACGGAATTTTCCGTAGCTAATACCTAAAATTCTTGTAGTGCTATTCTTGTCATCAGTGTGTCAATTGTCTCAGCTTTCTCACCACAGGGAATGCTGAGATATTCTTACCATGGATATGTTTGGCCCAATAGATGATAATGCAAGAGGAATTGTAGAGATTAGTCAATAGGTAGTCCTTGACAAAATAATTTTGTCCATAGTGTTATCTCTGAGATTTCTCACGTTACATATATTGACAATTAACTTACTGCGTATATGCTCTTTTCAGCCTAAAAGTGACAGAGAGATTACTAATGTTCTTGATGTCGTGGGAAATGCAACCAAAGCCACCACCAAAGGATTTGCCATTGGTTCTGCTGCATCTTTCCTTTTGTTTAATGCTTATATGGATGAGTTTTCTACATTTGCTCATGAATTTTTTAAATAGGTGTGCAGAAGTGGCTCCCAACTAATTATTATTGTTACTACTATTACTATTATTGTGTCTAGTTAGATTTCAATCTTTCTTCTAAATTGCAACTTATGATTGAATTACAGGTTGATATTTGAATTCCACAAGGTTTCATTGGTGAGTTGTTGGGTTCCATGCTTATATTTGTCTTTAGTTCTTGGGCCTGTTATGTTGTTGGCTAAACTACACAAGAGGTTGTTAATGAAGTAAGAACGCAGTTCATTGGATGGCCTGGTATAATGGTGAGTTTAGGTTTCTGAAGTAATTTTGTTGTGTAGAATAGTTTAGGTTTTGAACTTCTTTATTTTTTTTTCTCTTCATGCTTACTACAGGATTACAAGGAGAAACCAGAATATGGTCGCTGTGTTGCTATTGTAGCATCCCCGTCATCACCGGCGAAACTTCTTTGGGGCATAGAGGGCAACTGCCCCCTTCCCCCTTTTTGTTTCTTTTTTCTTTTTCAAAACATGTATATAGAGAATGTGTGTTGAATCATATCACTATATTTATGATGTTATTTAGTTGTGATGTTAACATGTTAGGTATTAATTCCCATGAGATATATGCTGTTATAACAAAATAGTCTTTTGTCTAATCTTATGCTTCTTTCATAGGCTTAAATCTAAGCTAGCTTCTAAATAATGCTAAAACCAGAACCTTAGGAAATGATCTCGTACTTTCATACTAGTAGTTTCATTTATAGTGGTTAAAGGTAGATAACACTAATTGTCACGACTGGAAAATTCGCGACGAGAAGCGGCGAGAGAAAAAAAAAGGTTTAAAATAAAAATAATGGATAATGGAGTCGTCACCAATATTTTATTGGGTAGGAAAAATGATTGGAAAAACCCTTTTAAAAAAATAGATTTAAAATAAAAACAAAAACAAAAGGCCTGCAAAAACCAGGTAGGGTTTGGGAGTCGATTATGCACAGGGAATAGTGAAAGCTTAATCCCACAGCACCCCTGATACATCCGTTATAAAACGGTTACCTTAAGTTAGTTGTGTAAATGTTAATAACCTTAACAATATTTGATTTACCCCCTAAATAAAACAAGTCAAATGAATAAAATAAAATTTTACAATTTGCAAATTTTAAGGAAAAGACGTTTACAGGTTTTGGTTGAAAAGTAATAAATAAATAAATAAATTAGAATATTTACAGATTTGGCTTGACTTGCGGGCCTACGTATCCCCTGGTACAATGAGAAACTCAAAGCCACGTAGTTCTTATAAAATAATTGTGTATTGATTAATTTTAAATGCGTAAAATATTGGTTTAATTTAATTAATTAAAAGAGAGAGAATTAATTCGATTAAGAGGATTTAAAAAGGAAAATTTATTAGTGTGTCCTAAGTGGGGTGAAAAGCGGTATGAAACCCACTGATCCACCCTAAGCAAACGTCTAGTGGATACCTGACCCCTGAAGACGACTATCGTAGTTTGTGGCATTGGACCACTTAAAAAAAACTTATACCGATTTGTCGTGAGTGGGGCAAATAGTGATACTAAGCTAAGTGATTCACCCAAAAGAAATTGTCTAGTGGGTACTTGACTCTTGAAAGTAATTAGACGCAAACTGTTATGGCTTTAGACCATTTTATTAAAAAGAAAAGGCTCATTAACGTGTCCTAAATGAGATGAAAGGCGGTACTAGACCCGCTGATTCATCCCGAGGAAGCTGCCTAATGGATACTTGACCCTTGAAGGCAACTAAAGGCAATTTGTGGCATTGGACCACTTATTATAATAATAAAAAATTGCTTAAATTACTCAATTAAAAGAAAAGGGATTGATATGATTGAAAGGGGATGGATTGGTTTGGTTTAAAAGAAACAAACAAATTGGCTAGCAGAAAGAAACTCTGTTAACGCGTATTGAAAAGGATGGAAGGCAGTACTAGACCTACTGATCCACCCTAAGAAAATGTCTAGTGGGTAATTAACCCTTGAAGACAACTAACGCGAATATTATGGCATTGCATGAATTATTTGATCACTATTCTAGCCATTTTTCTTCTTCTATAATACAAGCGCAAATAATTAATACAAAATATTTAAAAGATACTTAAACGCAATAACATTAAATAATTAAACAAACAAATAAAGTAAAAAAAAACATAGTAAATAAAGTAAACAAGAGCAAACAAAATAAAATAGAAAGTGGCAAAACAAAATAATAAAACTTGTACCAACCCAAGCTAAAGAGCTTCAGAAGCTAAGTATTTTTTATTTTTTTATTTTTATTACCCTTTTTTTAGCTTCTTTTTATTTCCTATTTACTTAGAAGGGAAAAGTCCTAGCCCCATAAATAAGTAGAAGAAAAAGAAAAGAAAAGACTCTAAACCCAAGCATTAAAATAAATCTAGCCCAAATAAAACTTGTACAAACTAAGACCTTACAATAACAATAATGGTAATAATAATGGATAAATAAATTAAATGAACAAAAATTTGGCCCACTAACTAAACAGAAATAAAAACTACATTTTACAAAACTAAACCCACTAAGAGATAAGAAAAACAAACCCAGCCCTTTAACCTTGAACCCCACTTGAACTATTGGCCTTGAGTTAAACGAAAATCAAACAAAAAGGAAGAACCCAAACCCCACTTGAACTATTGGCCTTGAGTTAAACGAAAATCAAACAAAAAGGAAGAACCCAAAAGGGGCGGAGGCTACAGGGGCTACTACAGGGTCTCGGTGGAAATGGCATGGCTGGGTTGCGCAGTGCTCTGTTTCAAGAATGAACTCGTGGTGATGGTGCTTGGCCTGGGTTGGTTTCTGGCAAGATGATTTGGGATCTGTTTTGGGCGGAGGTTGGGCGGTTAGGGGAAGGCGTGGTGCTCTGGTTTGGGTGTTGGTGCTAGTGGATGGATGGTGGCCGATTCATTGGTGTGGGTGGTGGATGTGTTACGATGACTTTCGGTTTTGGTGGTTTGATGGGTGGTTGTTTGGTTAATGGTGTGGGTGGTGGATTGGTGATGGGTTGCGGTTTTGATGGGGACCCAGTGGGTGGCTGTTGGGTGGCGGATGGTGATGTTCGCGGTGGCTAAGTATGGGTTCTAGGTTCGTTGGGTCTGGACGGCGGTTTGGTGGCTGGATATGGGTTCTGTTTGGGTGGTGGCGCGGTGTTGGTTTGGGTGGTGGTCATGGGTGATGTCGATGGGGATGTTGCGAAATGGCTATGGGTTGCAGGTGATGTGGTTTAAGTGGGTTCCAATTTGGGGCTCAGTCTGGGGTGATGGCTCAGTGCTGCGGGTGGCTATTGGTTTGTGTTGGTGGTTTGGTCGGTGGTGCCGCTGGGTTATGGAGGCATGGGGTGGCTATTGGTTTGGGTTTGTGGTACCGCTGGGTATGGGCGCTGTTTGGAGATGGCTCGCGGTGTTTTGCTGATGCGCAGTTGTGGTGGATGTTTGGTTCTGTTCGGGTGATGTCTCTCGGCGGCTGCTGGGTTCAGTGGCTGAGCAATTTGGTGGTATTTGGGGCTCGAAAGGTTGAGTATTCATGCTCAAAGGAATCCAAAAAAAAGATAACGAAGCAGTGACTGAATGGGAAGCCAGACAAAACTAATGAACTTAAACATCATACCATAGATTAACAACAACACATAAATGTTGGGAAAACTTACCTCTAACTTGAGAAAAACTTTCTTCCTTTCCTTTGGTGCCAGCCCCAGTCACCTTCTCTCCTCCCCTCCTTTAGGAATTTAAAAGAAAAAAATAGGGTTTCAGGGTGAAAACCATGAGCCATTGTAAAGTTTGGGCCGGTTGAGAATGGGTAGAATAGGTGGAAGATGGGTTAAGGCCCGAATCAAGAGGGCGATGGGCTTGAAACAGATAAAATAAAGGGTTTTTGTGAACAAATTTGTCTCTTCTTTTTCAAGTTTTCTCATTTTATTCTTTTTATTTTCTTTTCATTTTTTTGGATTTTTTACCTTTAAATTTGCTAAAATTAAATGAGAATTTTTTTTTTCTAAAACAAACCGGACAAATTTGGGTGTTCACACTAATCCTAACACCTTATTTATTATTGTCAAAAGATGAATTTTTTTTTCTATTTTTGGAATCTATGTCCCTTTATTACATTTCAAACTTTAAAGGTTTATCAAAATAAGAATGAAGCATATATGTTCTCATTGTTAAATGTCTTAAATTCACCATACATTCTTTTCTAACTATTAGTAATTTTTTTTATTTTAATTCATTTATCCATCCATATTTATCATTTTTCCCTCCTAAAATTTTGTGGCAAGTTCCACCACTATGCATCATTAAAGGAGATGATAAGACAATGTCCTAAGAATTTATTGGCCCAATAGCTGTTGCCAGTTTAGTTATCTGGAAATGTCATGAACAATTAGAGAATTATTGCTATTATAGAGAGAAGACAAAGGGCACCCCAAATTAGTCTTTAATTTTTTTTCATGATTAGGGTTTCCCAAATTAGTGTGTCAGCATGTAAACTCTAGAAATAAAAATCACATTATGATAAAACCAAGATTCTGAAAACTGAATCGGTCATTGAATTGGTCAAAGAACTAATTTAAGGTTTAATGGTATAATCGTAGCTGAATCTGATTATAATTAAATAATTTAAATACATATATATATATTATATTAAATGCATGTTTGTTTTTAATTATTTTACACTCAAAAACAGTTTTTTTTCAAAATCTCTCTCTTGGACATTTTGATTATAAGTTATTTTGAAGCCAAAAAAAGTTAATCCAAACATACTTTAATTAAACAAATAAAAAATTATAAAAAACAACACAAATGATAAAAAAAAATAGTTTACACCATATTTTTTTGAGAATCCAAAGCATTCAGTAACATGATTATAATTATTTTTGTTTAAAAAATTTCTAATTTCAATTCAAAGAGATATATAATCAATCATACATTCAGTATCTAAGCTTTTGTACAATTTAAGTTTAAGTATTTCATATAAAATTCTTTTTAGATTAACTTATATTTAATTTTTAGATCAAAATGACATTATTTGAATTAGTAAGAATTTAAAAAAAATGACCAGTTAAACTTAATTAGACCAGTTTAAATTAATTGATTCACTTATTTTTGATTGATTTACTAATTCTTAATTAATTTTTAAACTAAATAAATTTTTAAAGTTAACTAAACTGATGAGATGACCGGTTCTTGAAATCTGCCGACGTAATCTAATTTTCTTATCATTGCTAATAAGTCACATCCACCACTGAAACGGTTAAGATTTCACACATAGTGGTTGGTAGAACGAGGGGATGAGATGGAGCCACGCTTCTCCTTCAAGGGACCCATCTGTCAGCCTCAGCTATGAATGTGCTAATGTACCATCACTTACTCTATTTGGTAATGTATCACGTCATTACTTAATGTACCATCAATTGCCCCACTGTTTGTGGGACATATAAAGAGAACAAAACAAATAGAACACTGATACTTTTTTATATTATTTTTATATTTGACTAATAAAGAATAATTTTGTTATTAATATAATATATTATTTAATTAATAAATTTTAATAATTAATTAATTAATTATTAATTAATAAAATATATTATTTAATTAATAGATTAACAGTTTTTAAATAAATAGTTATAAAAATTTATTAATTAAATAATATATTATATTAATAAAAAATTATTAATCCCTAATCTGAGTATAAAAATAATATAAAAAATAGAATACATTTATCTTTTTCAAAACAAATATGTCGTCCCGTCATTAATATTGCAAGGGGCTCATGCATGCAAGCACTTGGGAGACTTGACTCAAAATTTTGTAGGACAAATGATAAAATCTTGATGAATAAGTAAAATTAAAAAAATATTAACACTTAAAAGAGAAAATTCGATAAATTTAAGACATTCAACAATATTGACTTGTAAAAGTCATGAGAACATATATTTTTCTTTTAAGCCTTCAAAATAAAAAGAAATTCATCTTTTGGCAACAATATAAACAGATGTCAAGAAGTTGTTAATTTAATGCTACCTATAACTACCATAAAAGAAATACTAGTATGAAAGTAAGACATTTCTTAAGACTCTGACTTTAGCATTATCTAAAAACTAACTTAAATTCAAACTCATGTCTTAAGCATAAAATGTTAGTTTGTTTTGATCAATGTTTTAAAAATCAGTTGAACCGGATAACCGGAGAGAATAGTAGTTCAAAGTTTGATCGGTTTGATCGGTTGAACTAGTAGTTGAACCGGTATACTATACACTATATATATATATATATATATATATAACTAATTACAAAAATCATAAACCACTTTGTAGTGTCGTCACCTATTTTGTGAAAAATAAGGACTAGAATTATGGAAATCCCAACCTAACTCCTAAAAGAGCTAAATCCTAAGTTTTTTTTTAAAAAGAACCATTTTCTTCTTTCTTTTTTAATAAAAATTCAATTTAAAAATTAATAACCGATTCAACTGGTTTTTTATTTTCGGTTTTTTACCGGTTTAACTAGTTCAACTGATTTTTTTTAATGATTTTTATGGCTTAACTGCTCGGGCGGTTCTTTAGTTGAACCAAAATCAATGAAGCTTCCGATCCACGGTCCAACCGGTTGAACTAATTTTTAAAACAATGGTTCTCACAACAACTACTTTTCATGCATAACATTTTCATGCATAACATGATAACATTAAAACCTGAGAGTAACATAAATTTAGACAAATGTGGTGGTTGAAGAGGGGGGGGGTGTTTAAATGGGGGCCCTTATAAAGCGACATGCATGCAAGTGGCATTCATGCAGCATGGGCAGGGGCTAACTATATATATATATTCAAAGTCACCACGTGCATGCACATATATATATATAGTATATTCAAAGTCACCACGTGCATGCACATATATATATATATAGTATATTCAAGTCACCACGTGCTTGCATATATATATATATATTTACTCCGATATTCCACTCAAAGTCACCTCATGCTTGCACATCCTGCAACAGAAATGGGGGTTGGAAATGGAGGTGATAAAGCTCACGTTCTCATAGTGCCATTCCCAGCCTCAGGGCATGACTTAGCCCTCATGGACCTCGCTCACCAAATAATCCTCCGAGGTGTAACCATCACTATACTCGTCACCCCAAAGAACCTTCCCTCCCTCAACCCCATCCTCTCCCTCCACCCCACCATTACCCCCCTCACCCTCCCCTTCCCCTCCGACCCTTCTTCCAAGATCCCCCCAGGCATCGAGCACATGAAGGATCTACCACTGTACGAGTTCATCCAGCCCATGATATCCACCTTGAACAAGCTCTACGACCCACTCCTCCACTGGTTTCAAGCCCACCCTTCACCACCCACTGCCATTATTTCTGATTTCTTCGTGGGCTTATGGACCAACCGTCTCGCCCTTCATCTGGGCATTCCCCGCATCTCGTTCTCGCCGCTCTCGGCCCATTCCATGGCGGCGTGGTGGGCAGCTAGCTACCGTGACGAAGAGAGCTACGTCTCCAGCATTGAGAGCTGGGGAATGATGTTCAACACTTTCCTCGAATTAGACAGTAGCTATTTGGACACCATCAAGAGAGATTACCTCAAGCACGACCGGGCTTGGGCCGTTGGGCCTTTGCCTTCCATCAGGACAGGCCCGTTTGACAAAGGTGGGCCCTGTTCAATACCCGCCAGTGACATCATGGCTTGGCTCGATTCGTGCGACGTGGAGGGATCGGTGGTGTACGTGGCATTTGGAACCCAGGCCATCTTCAACAGAAAGCAAATGGAGGCGATTGCTGGTGGCTTGGAGGAGAGTGGTGTGAGGTTCGTGTGGGTTGTTAAGGAAGCGATAATGAAGGGTAAGGATGGGCTGGAGGCCCATGATCAGAATGTGGTCCCTGCAGGCTTTGAGGATCGGACGGCTGGGAGAGGGCTTGTGATCAGAGGGTGGGCTCCACAGGTGGCGATCCTCCAGCACCGGGCGGTGGGGTGTTACTTTAGCCACTGTGGTTGGAACTCTGTGCTGGAGGGGCTGCAGGGTGGGCTTTCGCTGATTGTGTGGCCCATGGTGGGTGATAACTTTGCCAATGCCAGGCTTCTAGCGGATGAAATGGGGGTGGCAATCAAGGTGTGTGAACATGAAACTGGGGTTCCAGATAAGCAGTACTTGGCTAAGACTCTGGCTGAGTCTGTGAGTGGGAATAGGCCAGAGAGAGTGCGAGCCTTGGAATTGAAAGAGAAAGCTCTGAGTGCTATGAAACCAGGTGGGAGCTCTTACAAGGCCTTGGATGACATTGTGGAAGCATTGTCCAGCTTCAAACTGGGATCAGCAAAAAATTGATTTTAAAGGAAGTCATGAATAAGGAATGTTTGTTGATTTGTTGATTTCACTGTGAAACAATATTATGGGTTGTTTTTTCGAAGAGATGGGTTTGTACTTGATGGAATCCTTTTGCTCCAAGACTTGAGACACTTGTAGTATGCTTACAACCTGATTCTAGTGGATTGATTAATAAACTTGCATGTTCCAATTTAGTTGGTAGTGTTCAAGGGCCACTTTCTGCTCTGGTTTCAGCTTCATCTAGAATGGCCAGGTAGGTCGCTTTCTTCCTTCATTTTTGTTGTTTCTGTTGTGTCTTCTTCGCACCGTATTTCATTTTTGGGTTGAGCCAATAATACTCTACTTCATAATCTCTCCCCTTACTGTCAAATAATAATAATAATAATAATAATCTCTCCCCTTCGCAAACTTGGGTCAGCCGCGGTGCTGTAGGTCCAATCTCTCCACCAGTTCAAACTTGTTTTTCACGTCATAATGAAATCAATTCTTTTTAAACTCACATGTTGCATTCTCGTGACATTTGTTCATTCATTGAATGTTGCTTTCTCATGACATTTTTTATAAAAATTACAATAAAAATATAAACTATTTTTTATTATAAAATTTACCATAAATATGAAATAAGTTATAATATTTTAGATAAAAGTTACAATAAATATGAATAAAGTTATAATATTTTAGATAAAAGTTACAACAAATGTGAAAAAAGTTACATTATTTTTTACAAAAGTTATAATAAATATGAAAAAAAAATACAACATTTTAGAAAAAAATTACAACAAATCTCAATAAAATTACAATATTTTAGATAAATGTTACAACAAATCTGAATCAAGTTACAATATTTTAGAAAAAAAATTATAAAAAATCTAAATAAAAATTATTGTAACTTTTTTCATATCTGTTGTAACTTTTATAAAATATATTATTGTAACTTTACTCAAATTTCTTATAATTTTTATCTAAAATATTATAACTTTATTCAGATTTGTTATAACTTTTTTTTAAAATATTGTACCTTTTTCTATATTTGTTGTAACTTTTATAAAAAAAATATTGTAACTTTATTCATATTTTTATATCTTTTATCTAAAATATGATAATTTTATTCAGATTTATTCTGATTTTATTCTAAAATATTGTAAATTTTTTCATTTTTGTTGCAACTTTTATAAAAAAAATATTACAACTTTATTCATATTTGTTACAAAATTTATAAAAAAATTATTACTTTATTCAAATTTGTTGTAACTTTGTCTAAAATATTGTAACTTTTTTCATATTTATTGAAACTTTTATAAAAAATATTGTAACTTCATTCATATTTTTTTGTAATATTTTGTAATATTGTAAATTTTTCATATTTGTTGTAACTTTTATAAAATAATATTGTAGCTTTATTCAGATTTGTTATAACTTTTATTCAAAATATTGTAATTTTTGTCTAAAATATTGTAACTTTTTTTGTATTTATTGTACCTTTTATAAAAAAAAAATATTGTAACATGTTTCATATTTATTGTAACTTTTATAAAAAATTATAACTTTATGTTGTAACTTTTATATAAAAAAATATTGTAACTTTTTTCATATCTGTTATAATTTTTAGAGTAAACACTTATTTTAGTCCCTCCAAAGATACAAGTGACATCAATTTAGTCCTTTAATAATCGTGTGACATCAAATTAGTCCTTTTAGAAAATCATTTTATATTATTGAAGAGTAATTTGATGTCCAAAAATACATTAAAAGACCAATTTGATGTAAAAAAAATAATATTGAATGACCAATTTAATATGTCACCAATTATTGAAGGATTAAAATAATGTCACTTATATCTTTAGAGGACCAAAATAGGTGTTTATTCTAACTTTTATAAAAGATATTGTACCTTTTTTCACATTATTGTAACTTTTATAAAAAAATATTTTAACTTTATTCAAATTTGTTATAACTTTTGTATAAAATCTTGTAACTCTTTTCATATTTGTCGTAACTTTTTTCTAAAAAAATTGTAACTTTCTTTAGATTTTATTAAGTGATTAGGTGTTCACACAGAGTAAGTAATAATAGTATATAAGGTTTTAAATTTACAATAAGTTTGGAAGACAATATGTGAATGATTATTTTTTTTATTAAGTGGCCAATTATTTCACAAAGTCATTAACAATAGTAAATAAAGTTTTAAATTTACAATAAGTTTGAAAGACTATATGCAAATGTATATTTTTATTTATTGAGTGGTCAAGTGTTCACACAGAGTAACTAACAATAGTAGATAAAGTTCTAAATTTACAATTAGTTTTAAAAGACAATATGTGAATGATTATTTCTTTTTAGAGTAAGCACATATTTTAGTCATCTAAAGATACAAGTGACATTAATTTAGTCCTCTAATAATTTTTGACATCAAATCGGTCTTTTGAAGGTCTAATTTGATGTAAAATAAAATATTAAAAAATTAATTTAATGTCAAAAAATAATATTAAAGTACTAATTTAATTTCAAAAGTTAACATTAAAGAATTATTTTGATGCATTTATTATTGGAAGACCTAACAGATAGCGTTTGTATATTTGAATAACTAAAATATGTATTTACTCTTTTTTTGATTGAGTGATTAAGTATTCTTGTAAAATGACTAATAATAATAAAAAATAAAGTTATAAATTTATATTTAAAATATTTTTGTCTATTAAATAAATTTTAGTTTAATAATATTTTACTTCTATAATTACTTTTCTACAATAACATCTAATATATAAGATTAAATTCAACTCTATTTAAAAAAAATAATTAAAAAAATGACTCACGGTGCGTCAAATTTTCTACGACGCACCGCAGTCAAACTATTGATCAGATAGCTGGTTGTAAAGCATAAATGCACTTAAGACGTGAACAGTGCAGACATAAATGTACTTTGATGATTTTATTCTTCGTTGCCTTTTTCTGTTTCCACGCAATTAGCTTTGTCAACTTCTCTATAAATGGCATAAAACACATGGAGCGCACACGTAGTATTTGAGAGAAAAATAGGCACTGACCGAGTGACTCGGAAAGAGAGAGCATAAGAGAATCAGAAAACAAGAAATTGGAGAAAAAAGGGAAGGCTTGGGAAAAAGAAGACGTCTGAGTTTTATTCTCTATTGGGAAGGGTACCATCCTTTACTTTCAAACTTGTTAGGTGAGATCTCCATGTATTTTTACACTTGTATTCTGCCACCCTTTAACCTGTCCAAGTTGCCAAGACCACCCTGACGTGAATTCTTCTCTCGTAGGACTTTGCTATTATTATTATTATTTTTTATAATAACTTTGCTATTCTAATATAAGGATTGGGGGAAAGAGATGGTACAACTATGTATTGAACAATGAATAAAAAGGTAATGTGTAGCTGTCAATTAATTTCACTTTTGTCAGAGGTCTGGTTCCTTTTCCTTAATTTTCCTTTTCTTCCACTTTAAAGATTTTAGGGGTTTATTTTATCTATTTACTTTTCTATCATAAATTATAAACGTTTAATTAGTTTTGTTTTATTATAACTAGTTGTAAACTCAAATAAAATTGTTTCAAATTTTATTTAGTTAGAAAAGAGTATGACTTTTTAAACGCTATATAGAATTCAGATGATTAATTAAGTAATTATTGGTAAATTTTATATAAGAATGATATAATAAAGGCTATTGCTATAAGTTATGTAACTTAGTTTGATATAGATAATACATGAAAATTGTTTCTCTAATAAAGGAAAATAAAGTATGTGCTAAGAGTTTGACTATCACAACAATTACCTAAAAAGTTTAACTCTTTTAATGATGTGTCAACACATGATTAGATGACAGTGTAAAGAAATTTTACACTGATAGTGGATAGAAATTAAATCCATATGCTAATAGTATGGAAAAAAAAACTGTGATGGTAGGTTTGCATTGTGCTTGGTAACAGTTCTGTGGTTTCTATTGGTGATTTGCAATTTTTAAAAGTATGTTGATAGATGTGTTGATAAAAGGATTTTGCACTTTTTTTTTACGAGAGAAATGCATTTCTCTTTCTACCAATTAGTTGGATCAAGCCATAAAATCACAATGGATGAATGAATTTGTTCGGTACTGTTCCTCCCAGGTTTGGGCCATTTTTGGCTTAGCTCGACTCATTCATGGACAACATTGTGGGGGGAACTTATACTTCCCACTGGTCATGTTGGAGTAAGAAACCTATCCCTGGAGATTGTCACGTCAACAGTGTCAAATCAATGGTGTCTCACCCTTCCTCTTCCAACACTCCTATATAAGTCAAATTCACTTGGTAAGATCATATACATCATTTTTAGCTAAATCACGAGAATCTAACTTGAGCGTCTGAGTGCTTTTGCAGGTACCCCACCCACCGTGGAAATCAACATCAACATTATCAGAGAAAACAACAAACACGTCAGAGCTTGTACAAAACTCGGATCAAACTCGGTCGTGAACATTGGCGCTGTTTGTGGGAAACATGTAATCACACTCTTATTACCACCATGGCTTCCAAGCCAAATACCAGGCAAACTACCCGCGACCAGCCTCAAGAGGATAACAATTTTGCCCCAAGTGCTAGCAACCAACCACCACCTTCGCCGGAATATCATGTTCTCCTTCAGCTGGTCCAGAAACTCCAAACCCAGGTTGAAGAACTCACCAAGGGACAACGAGAGAGGGCGCAGGTGACAACAACGTCGGAACCTCAGAACAACCCTCATTACAACTCACGGCCCACGCTCGTGACGAAACTTGGCGCCCAAGCGTGTTGACCACAAGAAAGGTTTCGTCCCCAGGGGTGGCATATACCTTTGTCACCCATTTTCTGTGTTCATAATGGGTGCAGTGCCCCCTCCCCCCAAGAATTTTCAGAACCCCTCCAACCTCGACTCTTACGGTGGATCCACGGACCCACAAGAACACCTGTACACATTCAGTTCTGCTATGCTATTGACCGAAGCCTTGGATTCGATCGCCTGCCGATCTTTCCCTGGGACCCTAAAACAGGAAGCCCTCCACTGGTTCTCCTTTTTGCCTCCGAGATCTATTACCTATTTCCCCGAGCTCGTGGCAAAGTTTCTAGCTCATTTCACAACCAACAAAACTCAACCAAAGACGGTCGCATGCCTTATCAACATGCGCCAGGAGAGGGATGAATCCCTCAGGGATTTCATGAAACGATTCAATGATGAATTCATCCAGATACGAGAACTCCCCCAACCTGTAGCTCTCCACTCCATCATGGCAGCTATTCGTTCAGGCCCTTTTATGACGTCGTTGGTGAAAAAACCACTCGCTGACTTGCATGACCTGAAAGTTAGATCGAAAAGGTTCATCAACCACGAAGAAATAACAAAAGCCAAGCGCGATGCCGAGAAAGAGGTCAACAAGAGAACAAATGAAATACCCCGGCAAAACGAAGAGTTTAAAAAGGACACTCGCGAGCCATCTCGTGAATTTTGGGGACAAGAGGGTGATCAATCAATTTGAGACACTTATGTTAGCTTTGTATTAAGCTTTATTAAATGTTTATTGTGCCCAATATTAGTATTTTAGATGAGTTTAATGTTGTTGGGCTTCATTGGACTTCAATGCAAATTGTGAATAATTTTCGGATTTTGATGCATTTTGACTTTTCTTCCTTGGATAGGCCATAACTTGGGACTTGGTGATCCATTTGAGGTGATCTTGGTGTCTTTAGAAAACGAAGACAAGGCTCTACAAGTTTTATGAAGAACTCAAGAGCTGAATCGGACTTCTGAGGGTCCAAAATATCCCTGCAATACAGGGTGGGTTTGCTGTCACCGAAATCTGGGCAATGTACACATATTGAACTACATAGTGAGCTATAGGCCTCCTCTTAGGCTGAAACTTGGCCATTGAAAAGATAAGACCCATATCTCCAACTTCACTGAAGACCATTTAGTCAATAGATGTCGTTTTAGGCATCATTATGAAGCTACAAATTGGTTTGAATTTGGAAACACGTTCTGCCAACCTAACTTGAGGTAGGTGCAGTGTTTTTGGCATATCTGGAGTTCTAAAAGTCCAAATGGCATGATTCCAATTGCAAACTTTCAAGGAGACAACTGGCTACAACTTTCATGAAGACCTCTAGGCCAAAATGCACCGTCTAGGTCATGAAAATCAAGCCAAAAGTCGGATAAGAGTTGCTGACTAAAAGCCACCAACCATATACCAACCCACCTACCATGCACCAACCTACCTACCATGCATCAAGCTTCCATATTTGGCAATTTTCATATATTTTACAGCTTGTATTCAGATTATGTACATGTATAAATTGGCTTCTAGGATTAGTATAAATGGAGCCAATCTCTTTGTATTAGGAGGATTCAATTTTTAATTAAGTTTCAAGAAATTTTGAGTATTTGTGAGAGTTTTCTTTCTCTTCTTCTCCATTCTCTTTACAATTTCGTTTTTGTTATTTAATTTCTGAGTTCTTCCTTCTCCATCGCTTGTTCATATTGCTTAATTGTTATTCAAGTTTCTCTTCTTCCTCTTTTGATTTTTATCTAGATTAAATTGCTTAATTTGATTTAGATGTTGATGTGATAATAGCTTTATTATCATGTATTCAAAGAAGATCACAAAGATTAAACAATATATTAAAGCTTTTTGATAGATTGTTTAGCTTGGTTAAATTCTAGATCTTAAGTTAATCTATGTTGGATGTTGCTTACTTTATCTTACCTTGGTTAATCAAATCCTAGATGCTTATCTAGTAGAGAATTCTTAGATCATGTTAAGGCTTCTTGATGTGATCTAAAGCCAAGAACATGGTTAGCAATTAAGTGAATTCCTTGTGATCAATGATGAGTTAAACTCAAGATCGGTAAATTTCCTTGGATTGATTGTTTCTTTAGATTTGTTTACAACTTTAAGTCTCATACTTTTATTAATCTTGGTAATCAACAACAAAACCCCCATTTTCTAATTATCTTGATCTAACTAAATCTTTATTTTTAGATCCTTAAGAGACGATTCGGTTCATTCTCTATACTACAAATTAGTTTGTGAACCGGTTATTTTTATTATTTGATAGGTCTCGACAACCTCTTGTCAGAGGGTCGCTTCCTATATTACACCCCTTTGAGGCTCCCCTGACGAAAAATCCTGGAGGAAGCTTATCACACAGATTTCATGGGAATCTAACCCCCCAGGCCTCTCAACAGGAAGAATTTAGACCAATCCTAACGCTGTGACTATCACAAGTCCTATGGTCGTACCACAGATGAGTGCATCAACCTCAAGGACGACATTGAGGCCTTGGTGCACCAACGTAAACTAAAAAAGTATTGGCAGAACGCGAAGACCGTCAAAGTCAATAGGGAAAGCCATTCCCGAAAAAGGAGCTACAGTCCACGGAGAAAGGTTCGCAACCCATACCGAAGGGACCGCAATCTGAAGTCTTAAGTGCAAAGGGCGAGGAAGGACTCTCCCCCCAGCATGGTAACAACGAACCCCATCGAGGCACCATCGCGATCTGGGGGCAATGTTTGGTACTGTTCCTCCTGGGTTTGGGCCAGTTTTGGCCTAACTCGACCCATTCATGGAGAACATTGTGGGGGGAGGTTTCCTATGTCAGAAGATCAGAGCAGTAACCCATACTTCCAACTGATCACGTTGGAGTAGGAAACCTACCCTTGGAGATGGTCACGTCAAAAGTGTCTCACCCTTCCTCTTCCAACACTCCTATATAAGTAGGAGTCAACCTCACTTGGTAAATCATATCCATCATTCTTAGCTAAATTATCAGAATCTAACTTGAGCATCAAAGTGCCTTTGCAGGTACCCACCCACCGTGGAAATCAATGTCAACATCATTAGAGAAAACAACAAACACGTCGAAGTTTGTACAAAACTCAGATCAAACTTGGTCATGAAGAGAATCCTCCTTGTATCAGTTTGAACAACTGCCACAAAAAGGCAATGTCGCGAAACCAATACTCTACATTCTACCAATAAACTTGTCACAACAATTTTCTTACTTTATTTAACTTTTTATTTTCTCGTTAGCTGCTGCTCGTAGCGTAGATTTCCCAAGTGTGATGATTATCATCGCTCGTATCATTATTCAAAATTTGGATTCAACTTACAGAAGTACAAAACAATAGTGACATCTGTCGCTAGGGTTTATGCAACCTTCCATGGGATTTGCATGTAGGAATTACGATATCCCACATGGAGCAACATCTTTCCACGGGATTCGCATGTAGGAATTCCAATATCCCATGTGGAGCAAATGTTGCTCCACGTGGAATATTGAAATTGATGTGCGCGGTGCCATATGGATGGGTGGCACACTATCAAATGTGGCTGCAAAATGGCATTTATGCTTAAAAAAATAAAATATTAAAGGCCTTGCCAGCGTGAGAAAGTTGCTCCACGTGAAAAATCGCAATTGATGTGAGCGGTGCCATATGGACGGGTGGAGGCTATGAAATGCGACTGCAAAATAGCATTTACGCTTAAAAAATAAGATATTAAAGGCCCTGCCAGCATGGGAAAGATAACATCAAACCAAGAAAATGTTTCAAAACAACACCAATTGAGTAATTAGTTTGTAAAATTACCCCCAACTAGGTCATTTATATAGGTTTATGTCTGATTTCTTGGTGCAAACAATTTTTGTTTTCTTATCCTAAATCAATGCTTTAATTAAACATGCTTAGGCATTCAATTGGACTTATGATATTTGTTATAGTATGAAATCTTGAAGTTTAAGGGTGAAATTTAAGTTTGAATGTGTGATTACAGAACAAGCCCCCCTTATCCTTAGTATGGCTTTCGATCTTTCATGCGTGTGGAAAAATTTTAGTGGCCCTTAAGAATAAATATATATATATATATATGAGAGTTTCTAACCTCCTCCCACCTATTTTCTAAAAGTGGAGGTTAGCAGCTTCCACCTATTACTTTTAGACAAAAAAGAATTTAATTGAATTTTCTTAAAATCACTTAAATTATGTGTATTTTAGTAATGAATTATTTAATATTTTTATTAAAAACAAAACAAAACAAACAAAAACTCACATTTTGGAGGGTGCTTTCTCTAACTTTTTTTTCTCCTCAGACCAATCACTGCTGGAATGTGCAGAAACTATAGAAATAGATTGAACTATCAAAGCAACCATGGAATGTGAGACATTTTTGGGGATTCCTGGTTCAATAAGAGATCTTGCATTTGAAGACCCATCGTGTTGCAGCCCATATTCTCATGCATTCCATAGTGGTTCTATTCAAGTTTACTTGTGACTTGCACAACTAACAATGGCTCATATGTGGCTTCGTAGTTTTTAACTCCATTGAGTGGAAAGAAGGAGCGGACTATGGGAGGATCGTAGTTGGGTCGAAGGTTGTAGCAATAGTAGTGTTCTCTGCCAAGACATGGACAAAAAAGGCACATGCATTGTAGTAGACGATGAAATGGGAGACATTGTTATCTTCGCATTTGATGATGGCGGGTTAGGTCCCATTTCAATTTTTTTTTTTTGTAATTTTGATTTGCATTCTTAATTCTTAGCTTAAAATTTTCCTTTCTCTTATGGTTTTGTGGGATTTCTGTTAAGTTGATTTGATTATGAATGTGTGTGAATGTGATTTGGTTTGGAAGGACGGAGATAGTTAAGATGGAATAGGCATCGATCTTTTTTCCTTCTTTACCCCATAAAGATATTGAATAGAATGAATTATTTATTTTTCCATTGAAATTTTGAAAATTAACGCTTAAATATCCTTAAAAAACAAGTAAATAGATCCGAAACATATAAAATGCGGTTAATCCTGCTGTGGAACAAGTTATTATTGCGAAAATTGGTGAATACAACCAACTCTCATTAAGAATTTGATCTTTGGACCAAAAACAGGCAAAAGGTGGAATACCACAAAGAGAAAGTGTACCCACTAAAAAAGCAGTTTTTGTAATTGGCACATGTTTTGTTAAACCGCTCATAAGATCCATATTTTGACTTTTATCTGGAGAATATCCAACAATAGCTTCTATTGAATGAATAATGGATCCAGATCCTAAAAACAACAATGCTTTTGAATAAGCATGAGTAATCAAATGAAATAAAGCGGCTCGACAAGAGCTCATACCTAGAGCTAACATCATATAACCCAATTGAGACATTGTAGAATAGCCCAAATTTCTCTTAATATCTTTTTGAGCAAGAGCTAAAGTAGCTCCTAATACTATTGTTATTATACCTATCAAAGCTATTCCATTCATTATGGAGGGTATAACTATGAAAAGAGGAAGAAGTCGAGCTATAAGAAAAATGCCCGCCGCTACCATAGTAGCAGCATGTATAAGAGCGGAAATAGGGGTAGGCCCTTCCATAGCATCTGGTAACCATACATGAAGGGGGAATTGGGTAGATTTAGCAACTGAACCGCAAAATAACAAGAGGGCACACAAAGTAACAAATAAAATATAACCTCATTATTATAAAATTCCTAATAATAAACCAAAATCCCCTACGCGATTAGTTACAAACACTTTTTGACAAGCATTTTCCGCAATAGGACGTGTGAACCAAAAACCTATTAATAGATAAGAACACATTCCAACCAATTCCCAAAAAATATAAATTTGTATCAAATTAGAACTAGTAACTAATCCCAACATTGAAGTATTAAAAAAACTCATATAAGCAAAAAATCTCAAATATCCTTGATCATGAGACATATAATTATCACTATAAATAATAACTACCAACAATAGTGATTAATATTGACATAATATAGGTAAGTGAATCGATCAAGTAGCCAAACTCTAAAGAAAGATCATTATTATAGTCCAAGACCATACATATTAATAGATAGAACTATTATTGATTTGATGAATAGACAGATCGACCGAAAAAGTCATAACTATACTTAACAATAAAATACTAGGAAAAGCCCACATATTACGAAGATTTTTTGTTGCCGTGGGAAAAAGTAGAAGTCCCACCCCTATTAACATAGGAACTGGAAGTGGAGTGAAAGGTGTGATCCATGAAGATTGATGTGTATATTCCATACAAAAAAAGAAAATAAAGAATAAAAAAAATTGGATTCTTAATGAGTTTTGTTTCTTATTCGCTGGTTTTATCTCTTTTCAAAGGGTTCAGTTAATAAAAAAAGTGAACATATAAATAGAATTCTCTATTATTAATTATTCTTAATTTTTGCATAATACTTCCAATATTGCAAAGTACTAAAGTAAAAATGGGCCAATAATAAAATTCCTACTTAAAAATAAACTATTTTTAGTAATATTTATTACTATTAATAAATTAATAAATAAAATGACATTTTTTTATACAATTATACAAAAACGGATATCTATAGAGTGAAGATAAATAATTACACGAAAACTAAGAACGTTAGTTTATTTTGATATGAATCATAAAAAACAATCCATATGACATCACCCAATAAAATAATAATTTTTTTAGTTTATTTATTCAGAAACATTAGTTCATTTTTGAACTAATTGATTATTTTCCATTTCAATAAAAAGATATTTATGTTTGGAAAAATTATGAAAAAGGGTTATTATATTCAATGTTTTACTTTAAATAGAAAACATACAAAAAAGTAAGATAGATGAAAAAAATCAAGTATCCTTTAATAGATTAGATTAACGACCAATTAAGCAGGATAAAGGTTGGGTTCTTAGACTTTTTAGATATATTTTATTCCATGTATAAATAGAAATTGAGTACTAGAAAAATAGACAGAGACATAAAGAGATAGTGTTCTTTTTTTGTAAGAATTACATAATTACTAGGAAAAAAAGAAAAAGAATATGTGATTTTTGCATATCCACATTTCTCTTATTGGAAGGGGTATTAATTTATATATATATATACCAATATGGGGGGCGGAAAGGCGGAAAGGTACAAAGAAGGAAGAAGAAAGATCAAAAGGGAGAGTAGGATGCAGACGGACTGCTTACATAATTAAAACATGCAGATGTAAAACAAAGTAAAGAATAAAAAAGAAACAACCGGAGCGGCGGTAATCCGCACAGGACCGGCGAGTAGATGAAGAAGAAGAACGTTTATTAAAAGAAAGAAAGCTTACAAGAGTATCTCAGGGGCAGAGCTCCTCTCTCTAGACTCTCTCTCTAAGTTGGGTAAACAAAAGGATGCCTTCCAACATGGATGGGCAGTTCCTTAAATAGAAATAAAATTTTACTATTACAACAGTACAGGTAACATGACCGGAACTATTCTAATAGTTAAAATGCTACAGTAACTGCTACATGAATTTTTGAACAGTAACTGTCGGCAGGTTTGTCTTTTGTCTGACTCAGCAGTCTTCGTCAAGGTTGATGCCGAAACAGTCATCTTCATTCTGGTAGAAGGTTGATGACCCTGCTGAAGAGGTTGGTGAAGGTGGAAGACTTGATTGCTTCTTTGGAGCTTTAGGCTTTACAGAAGAATCTTGTACTTGCTGTTTGTCTTTATTTTGTCTTATCAATTGGAGGATATCTTGAAGATTTTTCTCAAGACTATCCTGGGAGCTGGATGCAGCAATAGCAGTTGTAATTGCAGCACGATGGTTGAGAAATTGGCAGGTTTCTGGATTTGCAGGAGCAAGCCAATTTTTGTTGTCTTGGAACCAGGCTAAAACTTTGTTTGAGTCGGCTCTTGAAGTGTCAAATTGTGCCCACCATTTAACAAAGGCTTGTTTTTAGAGGACAGGAAGTTGGTGAGTGTTTTCATGAGCTCCATATTTGTATTGCCATGAAAATACCCAAGATAAGGAAAGTTTGCTGAAAAAGTGTAATTCAACTGGAAAAGGATCTTGTACCAGATGAATCCTCTTTTGAAAAGTTTGTAATCCATCTGCAACGAGTGTTGGGAGGATTTGTATGGTTGGTCCGAAGTAATCCCACCATTGGATGAACCACATCGGAAAATTACATTTAACATTATTTTTAAAATAGATAAGCCATGAATGGCGGTTGATTTTATTCTGAAGCCAGAAGACATTGGTCCAGGCTTGTTGATAGTCCCAATAATTAAAACCAATGGGGTTAAAATTCTGAGAAAATTTTGTGATTGTGTTTGGGTCTTTTCCATATTTGAGAGGAGATAAGACCTTTAAAATCTGAATGGTTGAGTGGGTAATGACATTTGGATCTTTTGGATCTTTGTGGTGTTTGATAGAGACGGAATCTGTGTCTATGAGGATGAATTCATAGAATTGTCTGGTTTTGGAATTTGAGATTGGTTTAAAATGGAAACCAGGAGGGAAGATTTTGGAGGGAACTTTATAGGGATTGTTGTCCCAAAATTCAGGTTCCATTTGGATGGTTGGAATAAAACAGTTTTTAGCTTTATAGGTGGTTGGAGGGTTTTGTTTTGATTGGGTGGTAGCAATGGTCAAAGAAGGGGAGGCTACCGTAATCTGTTTGTTTTTTAGATTTTGGATGGTTAAAGCAAGGTTTTGGGTTTCTAATTCCTCTTCAGAGGCTATGTCAGCCCAAGATTTTCGAGGAAGATGGGTAAGTCCTTGGTCTTGAAAGGCTTGGAGAGTTTGGATAGGGATGGCATAGTCTGCCTTTGTTTGTTTGGATTGGGAAGTCGAAGCTTCTGGTTTGGATTTCTGAGTGGATGACTCAGATTTGATTGGTTGATGAGTGAAAGACTCAAGTGGGATGGAAGACCCTGATTGTCGGGTAGTAACCCGGTTTGTTAGTCCAGGAATGACTATTTTATTAGAACTCTTTCCTCCCGAGGAGGATGATTTGGCCGAATGCGGCATCAGATTAATGTCCCTGAAGATATTCACGAGTGAGGTAGTCAGGGAGAGAGTTTGAAGTACCTTTGAGATATTCAATGTCAAAATCAAAAATACTTAATATTGCTTGCCATCGGGCAAAAATTTGTTTGGATGCTAAATTTTTAACATCTTGATATAAAATATTTTTTGCAGAAGCACAATCAACTCTAATCAAAAATTTTTGATTAAGCAAATCAGATTGAAATTTAGAAATGCAGAGCACAATTGCTAAAACTTCTTTTTTAACGGTTGAATAATTTTGTTGTGCAAGATTCCAATGTTTGGAAGTAAATGCAATAATAGTTTCTTTGCCTGCGACACGCTGTTTGAGAATGCCACCATAACCAATGTCAGAGGCATCAGTTTCAACAATTTTGAAAGATTGGGGATTGGGTAGATAAAGACACGGAAGATGCTTTACCTGAGTTTTGACTTGTTTGATAATGTTTGTATGAATGTCTGTCCAAGGAGGAGGACTCTTTTTTAAACGATCATGAAGAGGTTTGATAAGATTACTTAGCTGAGGAAAGAAATCAGCAACATAATTTAAACAACCAAGAAATCGTTGTAATTGGTTTTTATCAAGAATTTGATTTGGAAATTTATCGGCAAATTCGATTGATCGGTTAATGGGAATAATAGTTCCTTGGTGAATATTATGACCAAGAAAACCGAATATTGGTTTGAAATAAAACAATTTTGGATTTAGACACGGCAAGACCATTTTTCTTAATGATACTTACAAAAGTGTGTAAATGTTTGAAATGTTGGTCAATGGATTGGGAAAAAATTAAAACATCATCAATGTAGACAATAGCAAAGTTTGAATATTGGTTGAAAATATTGTTCATAATATTTTGGAATTCAGAAGGAGCATTTTTTAATCCAAAGGGCATTACGTTCCATTCGTACTGCCCAAAAGGGACTGTGAAAGCTGTCTTGTAGCGATCACATTCCTTAATTTGAATTTGCCAAAATCCTGATTTCATGTCAAATTTTGAAAAGATCTTAGCCGAATGTAATCGATTAAGTAAATCTTTTTTGTTTGGAATAGGATACCTAATCCATCGAAGAGCTTGATTAAGTGGTTTGTAATTGATAACTAAACGAGGAGTTCCCCGTTCAATTTCTGCATTTTTGTTAACATAAAAGGCAGAACAAGACCAAGGACTTTTAGATTTTCTAATAAGTCTTTTGTGAAGGAGGTCTTGGATTTCTTGTTGACAAGTTTTAAGAAGTTCATCATTCATTTGGATTGGTCTAGCCTTAGTAGGGATTTGTTTTTCATGAAAATCCTTTTCGTAGGGTAAATTAACTACATGTTTTTTTCTTTCCCAAAAAGCATTAGAGAGATCAGAACAAATAGAAGTTTGAATTTGTTCAAGAAGGGAATTAATTCGGTTTTGAATATTAGGTTGGATTAATTGAGTGTCAATGGTTTTATAGGAAATTTCTTCCTTAAGGTAATTGATTTGTTTTTGTTTAGTTTGGATTATATTAAGACTTCTTATGACAGGTTGTCGGAGAAATCTAAATATAATAGTTTTTCCTAAATGTTGAGTAGAAATTCCTTCATCAGAAATTTTAAGAGGGAAGAGCGACCTAATGAAAGGTGTTCCTAAGATTACCTCGTTTTTAAGATTTTTGACAAGAAGAAAAGGTGTTTCAATACGTAGACCATGGTTGTCAATAGTTGCAGAAGAGAGTTTGAAATTAATTTTTAGTTTAGAGCCGTTTGCAGTACTAAGTTGTTCGGAAGTTTTTTCAAAATATTTTGTTGGAATAAGCCCTTCAAGAATGCAGTTGGAATCTGCACCAGTGTCGAATAAAGCGACAGTTTCAAGGACGAATTCATGGATAATAATTTTAATGTTGATATAGAATTTTTGGATTTTTAACTTGTTAATTAATCCAAGAAAGTCATTATCAGATTTAGGAGATTTGGGAGAATCAATTTTGGGAGTTTCTATATCAATTTCGAAATCAGTTTGGGAGTTTTCTTGTAATTGGGTTAAAACAGATTGATGAAGATCTTGGGTTTCTTTTAGTTGTTTAACTTCAATTTTGAGATTATGAACTTCATGTTGAAGATCTTGAATAGTAACAGGTTTAGAAATATTCTTTTCTAATCGTTTAAGAGTTTCTTTGAGATTAAATTTTTCTATGGGAACATAATTTTTTGAGGAAGAAGGTTCTTCTATAGCTTTTTTAAGTTTGTTAAAGTAATTTTGTCTTTCCTGAGGGTCAGGAAGAGAGTTGATGACTTCGAAAAGAAGATCTTGGTCTTTGGTTAAGACATTTATTTCATTTGGAGAGTGTGAGTCTCCGTCAGAGGTATTATCATCATGTTGGATATGGTTTAAGTCTTCAGAAGACTCATGTTCTGTTTCTTCGTCAGAAGTTTGAATTAATAAATTATTAATTTGTTCTTCAATAGAAGGATCAAGGTTTAGAGTTTTTATTTTATTTTTTAGACGACAATATTTACTAATGTGGCCTGGTTTACCACAAGAATAACAGATTATTGGTTTGTTGGGTATTTTCATATCAATGGGTGGTTTGGACTTAAATTCTTGTTTGAGTCTTCTAGGAGGGACATTGTTCTTATGTTTGTAATATTTGGACTTATGATAATTTTCTGTTCATGATTGGGCTTGGGCTTAGATTTTTTCTTAGCACAAGGTAAACCAAACTGTTCACAGAATGATCCCAAGTCACGTTTGTTTTGGGCCTTTTCTTTGGCAAGTTGATGTTGGATTTTGTCATCTTGACAGATTTTTAAAGCAACTTTTTGGATATAAGCAATTAATTGCCCATAACTTAATTGCTCATAAGGAATTTGACCGTTGGAGGTATGACTTCGGATTTTATCCCTAACTTTGTCTCCTAATGATTTAGGAAGGCCAGCTAAGAATTTTTCTTTCCAAAAGGATTGTTGACTATCTTCTCTAGTGTAAACCCTAGAAAGGAAAGTATCACGATACCACCTAAAATCAGCTAAGGTTCTACATTTGAGGTTTGAAAGGAGTTCTGATCTATCTTTCCATAGCGAAGGGTCACCAATAAAATGTTGGGCTATGGTATAAATAAGTTGGTTGGTTGCGTCAGGAATAGTTTCACCATTATTAAGGATGGGAATTTGGTCATCTGTCATCTTAATGGCAGAAAGAATTTGGTCTTTTTCATCTTCGGTGAGATAATTATCCCACCATCCTTTGAGTTGGCCGGAAAAACCAGCGACAAGAATGTTGGTAATGGTGACTTCGGAACAATCCAAAGTAGTATGATAGGCAGTTGCTGCCATAGTCATGTGTTGGAGAGTATTAAGAATATTATACTCAGTTTGACCATCTATGTTCCATTCATAGATATTATTGGCGCTAAAACTTTTAAAATTTGGATCTCTTTCTTCAAGAAGAAGATCGGGAGCAGTTGCTTTAGGATAGAAAAGTTTGGAAGGATTTCGCCAATTAAGTGTTTGACTAATAACAGGATTGACTTTAATCATGGAATTAGTATCTGTTTCAGAATAGTTGGAAGAGGTAGAAGCTTTTAAAGTATTAATTGTTAATCCTTTGGTTGTGCTACGAGTGGTAGGTTTATCATGAGAAGTTTGAGGTGTATCAGGAACTATAGGTCCTAATTCTTTAAGTTTTTCATTAACTTTTGAGAGAAATTCATCTTGTTTAGATAAAACTTCTTTTTTAATCTGTGTTTGAGGATTGAGCATTTGTAAATCCTTTTTTAATTGTTTAGTTATTTTAAAAGGTTTGAATAAGGGTTTTTCAATTTTCTTGGGTTGAGAAGTTGAAGAGGAAGATTGAGAAGGTTGTTTAGAAGCAAGTTTTTCTCCAATAACTTGAAGATAATTATTTGTATAATTATTTTGTTCCATAAGACTTTTAATATCTTTGGAATTAACGGTTTCTTCAATATTTTTGGTTTTAAATGGCGACGCCATAAGAGGTTGTTGTTTATCATTTTTAAGATCAGGAAGTTGGTAAGAACGAGAAGGAGGAAGTTCAGTTTTGACCATTTCACCATCTTTGAGATGATAGACAGTAATAACATTAGTTGATCTTTCATCAATGATGTTAGTTTGAAAGGGATAATCTATTTGATTTTTGACTGTATAAGCAAGAAACCAGTCAAAGAAAGGAATGTTCATCTTAACGTTGTTAAGAAAATCATAATAAGTTTGTTGAATATCAGATTTGTTTTTACCCTGATAATTTTGAAAGAACCATTCACGTTGAGGAGTCCATTCCTCATAATAGAAATCTTTCCTAAGAGCAATCTTATCAATAATGAATTTATTTATCATCATAAACATCATTAAGAGAAGAATAGGTTGGGGATTGAAGAGTTTGTTGATCGTCTTCTTGTTGGTAAGTTGGGCGAGGAATGCTAGATGAAGTATCCAGACCTTGAAGGTTAATATTTGAAGGAGGAGTTCGAAGGGAAGACATGGATCTCCTAGAGAGGGCAGATCTAAAATCTTCAGATTTGAAGTCTTCACTTTTAGATGAACTAGCAGAACTAAAGGAGTTTCTCCTATCGAATACTAATTCAACAGATCCGGTTGAGAATTGTCTGATTTCTCGGAAATCAGGAGTGATTCTGGGCATGGCAGGTGTTGCCTTATCCAGAGTCCATTTTTCAGGTAAGACAACGTCTTTCCAAAGAATAGTTTTAGGCACAGAAACATTGGCCTTTGTGATATCAGTGAGAAACAAAGTAGTTTCTCCTGTTGTTTTAGTTTTAAGGACATGAGAGTTTGAGGAATTCATTACCTTGTATTGAATCCTATACATTAAGGTTGCAGGAATAGATCCGAGTTTCATATCTAAACCATCAATTTTGAGATTAAGGAATAAAGCATCTCTAATGTTTTTGTCAGCTAAGCTAATAGTTCTATTAGGATAGCAGTTGAAATAGATTGGGCCATGGCTCAGGCTTGTTTCTACAGTTCCTAAGAGTGAATCTTGAAACTTATTGTGGCGGATATCTCTTAAACAAAGAAGAATAGAAGTGTTTAATCCTTCCCTAATAAGAGGTTTAATGGCTATTTGTACACATCCAATGTGCAAAAAATTATATTTTTTGGTTTGATGTTCATTTAAACTTGTTTCAGAAAGAAGATGAAATTCTTCACCAACATCTGGGTCGATGGGAATGTTTTTCTCAACAGTTCTAATAATATAATCAGAACTGTGGTACCATTTACCTTCGGGTTTGTAAAGTTCCTTTTCAGGAATTTTGGGAATTTCCCAGTTGTCTATTTCTTGGTTAATATCTTCAAAATGAATTTCTTCGTTGAAAATATTAGAAGTTTGATTTAAAGTTTGATGTGGAACAAGAGAAGAAGATGAAGGTTGGGATGAGCGTAGAGAAAAGCGAGAAGAGAATGATCGAAGCATATTCATAAGATTTAACTTAATCCATCTCTAAATCTCTAAATTTTTATGGAACTATATGATGGTAATGATATCATTGGGAATTCTTCTTTAACTTAATCCATCTCTAAATCTCTAAATTTTTATGGAACTATATGATGGTAATGATATCATTGGGAATTCTTCTTATGAATATGCTTCGATCATTCTCTTCTCGCTTTTCTCTACGCTCATCCCAACCTTCATCTTCTCCTCTTGTTCCACATCAAACTTTAAATCAAACTTCTAATATTTTCAACGAAGAAATTCATTTTGAAGATATTAACCAAGAAATAGACAACTGGGAAATTCCCAAAATTCCTGAAAAGGAACTTTACAAACCCGAAGGTAAATGGTACCACAGTTCTGATTATATTATTAGAACTGTTGAGAAAAACATTCCCATCGACTCAGATGTTGGTGAAGAATTTCATCTTCTTTCTGAAACAAGTTTAAATGAACACCAAACCAAAAAATATAATTTTTTGCACATTGGATGTGTACAAATAGCCATTAAACCTCTTATTAGGGAAGGATTAAACACTTCTATTCTTCTTTGTTTAAGAGATATCCGCCACAATAAGTTTCAAGATTCACTCTTAGGAACTGTAGAAACAAGCCTGAGCCATGGCCCAATCTATTTCAACTGCTATCCTAATAGAACTATTAGCTTAGCTGACAAAAACATTAGAGATGTTTTATTCCTTAATCTCAAAATTGATGGTTTAGATATGAAACCCGGATCTATTCCTGCAACCTTAATGTATAGGATTCAATACAAGGTAATGAATTCCTCAAACTCTCATATCCTTAAAACTAAAACAACAGGAGAAACTACTTTGTTTCTCACTGATATCACAAAGGCCAATGTTTCTGTGCCTAAAACTATTCTTTGGAAAGACGTTGTCTTACCTGAAAAATGGACTCTGGATAAGGCAACACCTGCCATGCCCAGAATCACTCCTGATTTCCGAGAAATCAGACAATTCTCAACCGGATCTGTTGAATTAGTATTCGATAGGAGAAACTCCTTTAGTTCTGCTAGTTCATCTAAAAGTGAAGACTTCAAATCTGAAGATTTTAGATCTGCCCTCTCTAGGAGATCCATGTCTTCCCTTCGAACTCCTCCTTCAAATATTAACCTTCAAGGTCTGGATACTTCATCTAGCATTCCTCGCCCAACTTACCAACAAGAAGACGATCAACAAACTCTTCAATCCCCAACCTATTCTTCTCTTAATGATGTTTATGATGATAAATAAATTCATTATTGATAAGATTGCTCTTAGGAAAGATTTCTATTATGAGGAATGGACTCCTCAACGTGAATGGTTCTTTCAAAATTATCAGGGTAAAAACAAATCTGATATTCAACAAACTTATTATGATTTTCTTAACAACGTTAAGATGAACATTCCTTTCTTTGACTGGTTTCTTGCTTATACAGTCAAAAAGATTATCCCTTTCAAACTAACATCATTGATGAAAGATCAACTAATGTTATTACTGTTTATCATCTCAAAGATGGTGAAATGGTCAAAACTGAACTTCCTCCTTCTCGTTCCTACCAACTTCCTGATCTTAAAAATGATAAACAACAACCTCTTATGGCGTCGCCATTTAAAACCAAAAATATTGAAGAAACCGTTAATTCCAAAGATATTAAAAGTCTTATGGAACAAAATAATTATACAAATAATTATCTTCAAGTTATTGGAGAAAAACTTGCTTCTAAACAACCTTCTCAATCTTCCTCTTCAACTTCTCAACCCAAGAAAATTGAAAAACCCTTATTCAAACCTTTTAAAATAACTAAACAATTAAAAAAGGATTTACAAATGCTCAATCCTCAAACACAGATTAAAAAAGAAGTTTTATCTAAACAAGATGAATTTCTCTCAAAAGTTAATGAAAAACTTAAAGAATTAGGACCTATAGTTCCTGATACACCTCAAACTTCTCATGATAAACCTACCACTCGTAGCACAACCAAAGGATTAACAATTAATACTTTAAAAGCTTCTACCTCTTCCAACTATTCTCAAATGTATACTAATTCCATGATTAAAGTCAATCCTGTTATTAGTCAAACACTTAATTGGCGAAATCCTTCCAAACTTTTCTATCCTAAAGCAACTGCTCCCGATCTTCTTCTTGAAGAAAGAGATCCAAATTTTAAAAGTTTTAGCGCCAATAATATCTATGAATGGAACATAGATGGTCAAACTGAGTATAATATTCTTAATACTCTCCAACACATGACTATGGCAGCAACTGCCTATCATACTACTTTGGATTGTTCCGAAGTCACCATTACCAACATTCTTGTCGCTGGTTTTTCCGGCCAACTCAAAGGATGGTGGGATAATTATCTCACCGAAGATGAAAAAGACCAAATTCTTTCTGCCATTAAGATGACAGATGACCAAATTCCCATCCTTAATAATGGTGAAACTATTCCTGACGCAACCAACCAACTTATTTATACCATAGCCCAACATTTTATTGGTGACCCTTCGCTATGGAAAGATAGATCTGCTGAACTCCTTTCAAACCTCAAATGTAGAACCTTAGCTGATTTTAGGTGGTATCGTGATACTTTCCTTTCTAGGGTTTACACTAGAGAAGATAGTCAACAATCCTTTTGGAAAGAAAAATTCTTAGCTGGCCTTCCTAAATCATTAGGAGACAAAGTTAGGGATAAAATCCGAAGTCATACCTCCAACGGTCAAATTCCTTATGAGCAATTAAGTTATGGGCAATTAATTGCTTATATCCAAAAGGTTGCTTTAAAAATCTGTCAAGATGACAAAATCCAACATCAACTTGCCAAAGAAAAGGCCCAAAACAAACGTGACTTGGGATCATTCTGTGAACAGTTTGGTTTACCTTGTGCTAAGAAAAAATCTAAGCCCAAGCCCAATCATGAACAGAAAACTTATCATAAGTCCAAATATTACAAACATAAGAACAATGTCCCTCCTAGAAGACTCAAACAAGAATTTAAGTCCAAACCACCCATTGATATGAAAATACCCAACAAACCAATAATCTGTTATTCTTGTGGTAAACCAGGCCACATTAGTAAATATTGTCGTCTAAAAAATAAAATAAAAACTCTAAACCTTGATCCTTCTATTGAAGAACAAATTAATAATTTATTAATTCAAACTTCTGACGAAGAAACAGAACATGAGTCTTCTGAAGACTTAAACCATATCCAACATGATGATAATACCTCTGACGGAGACTCACACTCTCCAAATGAAATAAATGTCTTAACCAAAGACCAAGATCTTCTTTTCGAAGTCATCAACTCTCTTCCTGACCCTCAGGAAAGACAAAATTACTTTAACAAACTTAAAAAAGCTATAGAAGAACCTTCTTCCTCAAAAAATTATGTTCCCATAGAAAAATTTAATCTCAAAGAAACTCTTAAACGATTAGAAAAGAATATTTCTAAACCTGTTACTATTCAAGATCTTCAACATGAAGTTCATAATCTCAAAATTGAAGTTAAACAACTAAAAGAAACCCAAGATCTTCATCAATCTGTTTTAACCCAATTACAAGAAAACTCCCAAACTGATTTCGAAATTGATATAGAAACTCCCAAAATTGATTCTCCCAAATCTCCTAAATCTGATAATGACTTTCTTGGATTAATTAACAAGTTAAAAATCCAAAAATTCTATATCAACATTAAAATTATTATCCATGAATTCGTCCTTGAAACTGTCGCTTTATTCGACATCAAAGTGCATTCAAACTGCATTCTTGAAGGGCTTATTCCAACAAAATATTTTGAAAAAACTTCCGAACAACTTAGTACTGCAAACGGCTCTAAACTAAAAATTAATTTCAAACTCTCTTCTGCAACTATTGACAACCATGGTCTACGTATTGAAATACCTTTTCTTCTTGTCAAAAATCTTAAAAACGAGGTAATCTTAGGAACACCTTTCATTAGGTCGCTCTTCCCTCTTAAAATTTCTGATGAAGGAATTTCTACTCAACATTTAGGAAAAACTATTATATTTAGATTTCTCCGACAACCTGTCATAAGAAGTCTTAATATAATCCAAACTAAACAAAAACAAATCAATTACCTTAAGGAAGAAATTTCCTATAAAACCATTGACACTCAATTAATCCAACCTAATATTCAAAACCGAATTAATTCCCTTCTTGAACAAATTCAAACTTCTATTTGTTCTGATCTCTCTAATGCTTTTTGGGAAAGAAAAAAACATGTAGTTAATTTACCCTACGAAAAGGATTTTCATGAAAAACAAATCCCTACTAAGGCTAGACCAATCCAAATGAATGATGAACTTCTTAAAACTTGTCAACAAGAAATCCAAGACCTCCTTCACAAAAGACTTATTAGAAAATCTAAAAGTCCTTGGTCTTGTTCTGCCTTTTATGTTAACAAAAATGCAGAAATTGAACGGGGAACTCCTCGTTTAGTTATCAATTACAAACCACTTAATCAAGCTCTTCGATGGATTAGGTATCCTATTCCAAACAAAAAAGATTTACTTAATCGATTACATTCGGCTAAGATCTTTTCAAAATTTGACATGAAATCAGGATTTTGGCAAATTCAAATTAAGGAATGTGATCGCTACAAGACAGCTTTCACAGTCCCTTTTGGGCAGTACGAATGGAACGTAATGCCCTTTGGATTAAAAAATGCTCCTTCTGAATTCCAAAATATTATGAACAATATTTTCAACCAATATTCAAACTTTGCTATTGTCTACATTGATGATGTTTTAATTTTTTCCCAATCCATTGACCAACATTTCAAACATTTACACACTTTTGTAAGTATCATTAAGAAAAATGGTCTTGCCGTGTCTAAATCCAAAATTGTTTTATTTCAAACCAATATTCGCTTTCTGGGTCATAATATTCACCAAGGAACTATTATTCCCATTAACCGATCAATCGAATTTGCCGATAAATTTCCAAATCAAATTCTTGATAAAAACCAATTACAACGATTTCTTGGTTGTTTAAATTATGTTGCTGATTTCTTTCCTCAGCTAAGTAATCTTATCAAACCTCTTCATGATCGTTTAAAAAAGAGTCCTCCTCCTTGGACAGACATTCATACAAACATTATCAAACAAGTCAAAACTCAGGTAAAGCATCTTCCGTGTCTTTATCTACCCAATCCCCAATCTTTCAAAATTGTTGAAACTGATGCCTCTGACATTGGTTATGGTGGCATTCTCAAACAAATGTCGCAGTAAAGAAACTATTATTGCATTTACTTCCAAACATTGGAATCTTGCACAACAAAATTATTCAACCGTTAAAAAAGAAGTTTTAGCAATTGTGCTCTGCATTTCTAAATTTCAATCTGATTTGCTTAATCAAAAATTTTTGATTAGAGTTGATTGTGCTTCTGCAAAAAATATTTTATATCAAGATGTTAAAAATTTAGCATCCAAACAAATTTTTGCCCGATGGCAAGCAATATTAAGTATTTTTGATTTTGACATTGAATATCTCAAAGGTACTTCAAACTCTCTCCCTGACTACCTCACTCGTGAATATCTTCAGGGACATTAATCTGATGCCGCATTCGGCCAAATCATCCTCCTCGGGAGGAAAGAGTTCTAATAAAATAGTCATTCCTGGACTAACAAACCGGGTTACTACCCGACAATCAGGGTCTTCCATCCCACTTGAGTCTTTCACTCATCAACCAATCAAATCTGAGTCATCCACTCAGAAATCCAAACCAGAAGCTTCGACTTCCCAATCCAAACAAACAAAGGCGTACTATGCCATCCCTATCCAAACTCTCCAAGCCTTTCAAGACCAAGGACTTACCCATCTTCCTCGAAAATCTTGGGCTGACATAGCCTCTGAAGAGGAATTAGAAACCCAAAACCTTGCTTTAACCATCCAAAATCTAAAAAACAAACAGATTACGGTAGCCTCCCCTTCTTTGACCATTGCTACCACCCAATCAAAACAAAACCCTCCAACCACCTATAAAGCTAAAAACTGTTTTATTCCAACCATCCAAATGGAACCTGAATTTTGGGACAACAATCCCTATAAAGTTCCCTCCAAAATCTTCCCTCCTGGTTTCCATTTTAAACCAATCTCAAATTCCAAAACCGCATAATTCTATGAATTCATCCTCATAGACACGCATTCCGTCTCTATCAAACACCACAAAGATCCAAAAGATCCAAATGTCATTACCCACTCAACCATTCAGATTTTAAAGGTCTTATCTCCTCTCAAATATGGAAAAGACCCAAACACAATCACAAAATTTTCTCAGAATTTTAACCCCATTGGTTTTAATTATTGGGACTATCAACAAGCCTGGACCAATGTCTTCTGGCTTCAGAATAAAATCAACCGCCATTCATGGCTTATCTATTTTAAAAATAATGTTAAATGTAATTTTCCGATGTGGTTCATCCAATGGTGGGATTACTTCGGACCAACCAAACAAATCCTCCCAACACTCGTTGCAGATGGATTACAAACTTTTCAAAAGAGGATTCATCTGGTACAAGATCCTTTTCCAGTTGAATTACACTTTTTCAGCAAACTTTCCTTATCTTGGGTATTTTCATGGCAATACAAATATGGAGCTCATGAAAACACTCACCAACTTCCTGTCCTCCAAAAACAAGCCTTTGTTAAATGGTGGGCACAATTTGACACTTCAAGAGCCGACTCAAACAAAGTTTTAGCCTGGTTCCAAGACAACAAAAATTGGCTTGCTCTTGCAAATCCAGAAACCTGCCAATTTCTCAACCATCGTGCTGCAATTACAACTGCTATTGCTGCATCCAGCTCCCAGGATAGTCTTGAGAAAAATCTTCAAGATATCCTCCAATTGATAAGACAAAATAAAGACAAACAGCAAGTACAAGATTCTTCTGTAAAGCCTAAAGCTCCAAAGAAGCAATCAAGTCTTCCACCTTCACCAACCTCTTCAGCAGGGTCATCAACCTTCTACCAGAATGAAGATGACTGTTTCGGCATCAACCTTGACGAAGATCTGGCCGAGTCGACAAAAGACAAACCTCGCCGACGCCATCGCTCAAAAATTCATGTAGCGAAGCTATCGTAGCATTTTAACTATTAGAATAGTTCCTACTACATGTTACTCCATCGTTGTAATAGTAAAATTTTATTTCTATTTAAGGAACTGCCCATCCATGTTGGAAGGCATCCTTTTGTTTACCCAACTTAGAGAGAGAGTCTAGAGAGAGGAGCTCTGCCCCTGAGATACTCTTGTAAGCTTTCTTTCTTTTAATAAACGTTCTTCTTCTTCATCTACTCGCCGGTCCTGTGCGGATTACCGCCGCTCTGGTTGTTTCTTTTTTATTCTTTACTTTGTTTTACATCTGCATATATATATATATATATATATATATATATATATATATAAGATATATGGCTAATTAAAGAAAATTTTGTTTTTATTTCCAGAATAAATGTCTTTCACATGTAACTATAGCAATGAAAAAACTAGTATAATTTTTGAATGACAGTTCCAAAAAAGTGCACTTTTATATCATAAAAAGGGTTCGGAAAACTTTTTGAAAAAAGAAGGGATATTGGGCAGCATCAAAAACTTTTTCATTTGCGCAATCTATTTCTACAAGAAACTCAAAACGTTTTTTTTGTGCAACAAATTCAAATGTTGGGATAATCTGAATTAGTTGGACTCAAAGAATATTCTATATTATAAAATATTCCATTTTTATACTATAAACAGATATAGAATATTTAATATATAATTGTATATTATTCTTTATTTTTATTTATAATTATTTATTATTTAATATATTATATTTTGAATATATTATTTATATATTTATATAAATGAATTTTGAAATTCATTTAATATATTTTTATATAAATAGTATATTATTTATTTATATTATAATATCATAATATATATATATATATTATATTTGAGAATTTGAGAATTTTTTTATTTCTAATAAAAAAATTAGAATTTATATTTATAATAATATTTATATATTATAATAATTATAATAGAATAATTAAAATTCGTTAATATTTACTAAACAAATATTGCATTTAAATTGACTCTTTCAATCTCGACAATTGACTAAAAATCAATTATTATGATTTCGTGTAAGCCGCTATAGTAAAATTGGTAGACACACTACTCTTAGGAAGCAGTGCTAAAGCATCTAGGTTCGAGTCGTGGAAGAGGGAGAGATGTTTTTGATTTAAAATAATTATATTACTAAAATACCCATAAAATTTAAATTGTTTAAAAAAAGAATGTGATGAGCTTTTTTGTCTAAAAAAAACTGGTGGAGACTGCTAACATCCACTTACATAAAAAGAGCTGGGTGGATGTTAGCAATCCCCTATCTATATATATATATATATATATATATATATATATATATATATATATATATATATATATATAATGCTACAACTTCATGCTTGAACTATGAGGTTGAAAATCATTGATAAATTTTTTAAAAGAAATTATCAAAAGAATCAAGATCATGCTACAACTACAATATTAATCCCAACTTATTTAACACTTAGCCATTAAATATCAATGCTCTAGCTCCTTTTTCCATTTTTTTTTATCAGAGCTCCTTTTTTCCATTTGGTCCCCTAGGAAAATTTCTCCTCCTCCCCTTTGTTTTTTATTTATTTATTTCTCAATTATTTTCTTATAAATTCATAAAAAGTATATCAATATTTATGTAACTAAGATTAAATAATATTAAATTAAATTTTAATTTACTATCAGTGTAAAATTCGTTTATATTATTATCTAATCATGCATTGTTACTTTAATAAATGAGATTAAATATAACCACATTTACAATTGAGAATTTAACCTTTTTTAATAATGTACCAATACATAATTAATTTGAAAATGATGTACAAAAAATTTACAATGACAATTGATCAACATTAAACTTAACAATATTAACATAAGAGTTTAATTTTGATCCTAATAATATCATTTAATCATTTATCTTCACATCATTAAAAGAATTTGATCTCTAAGATAGTTGGATAGGTTCTTAGGTATGCCATGTGTAAAGAAAAATACTTACATACTCCAAGAATAATATTCTTAACTGTTCAAATCTTATAATATGTTTTATTATTAATAATATTATGGATTTAATCTCAACATGCTTTCATTACTTATTGTGCCATGTTTTGTATGCTCATTAGATTGGTGTACTACATCCCAAGAGAAATTTTATATGAGTTGTGTTTCGAATTAATTAAAAATAAAATTAATTTAATTTGATTTAAAAATTAAATTTTATGTTTAAAATTTATTATAAAAAATTGAATTTAAATTAATTTAAAAATTAACTCTCATATTTGGAACTCTTTAACAAATAATTTATTTTATTATTTTAATTTTTTAACTTTATATTATTGTAAATGATCTTATTAAGTTAGTGAAGTAAAATAAAAAAGTTAATAATGATAAAATAATCAATTTAAATAATTAAATTGAAAATTCAATTCAATTCAATTCAATTTAAATAAATTTTTAAATATACATAACTTAAACTTAAAAAATTTTAGAATCAAATACACAAAATTTAATGTACAAATTAAATTAAATTTTATTTTTTAACCTACTAAACACACTAATAAAATCTTTCGTGTTGCCGTACAAGCCTTGAAATTGGGTTTGGTAGAACAGTAGGATGCATGGTGTAGGCTTGACCACGTCACTTAAATTCAACAATCACATGGTAACAATATGAATGCCTACTTCCTTGGTACCGTCCTAGCTACCCGTTTCTTTTCGTTTCGCAAAATTTAGAGTAAACAATCATATTTTACTTATTTGTATTTGTATGGATGGATGACAAAAATATATATTTATTCTAATATTGTAAAATGGCGGGTAGGTGTACCAATTAATGTTGGGGATATTCAAGCTTGAATGTATTTCATCTTAAAATATTTTTAGTTGTACGACTACAATATTTTTAACCAATTTTTATGTTAATTGAGGTTAAATTTTACTTCGAACACTTTTAAGGACACCCTTTATATCACTTGGTGTATTTATTTATTTTTTTAATTATGTTAGGTGTTAGCATAAGATTCAAGCACAAATAATCAGGACAAAAATATACATCTTCAATGGCTATACTAAACTTTGTCTTTAATGAATAACAACTTATAACATGTTTGGTTTATTAGATATTATTTAATTAAATATGTAATTTGTATGTGATTTCAACAATATCCTAATTCTATTTAGACTACATCTCTTATTCAGTTTCTTAAAAAAATATCATTAAGTGATTAAATAATCATTAAGTAAAGGAGTTATACTTAAAGATGACTACTATACCAAATAATGTTAGGTGTTTAAAATAAAGACCAATAAGATAGATGCCTATTGGTATTAGAACTCTTCATTAATGGAAAGAAGATGGACAATTATATATAAATGTACATAATTCTTAGTATAGTAGTTATGAAAAAATCGTACAAATCAATGGTTTGACTATAATAAGCAAGAAGAGGACTGTGAGTAATAAATTAAGTAAAGATAAGCAACTCAAGGTGCTTATGACAATTTAATAGCTATGGTTGAAGGTAAGAATTTATTGAAATCAAATCTCATGTCTTATTTTTTAATCTCTTCCTTGTCTTTCCAATTAAATGTAAACAATTCATCAAGAAAAATTGACAAGTAAGAGATAATTTATTGCTAATTAAAAGAGAAAAAATATTTTTGTTGAGTTATAATCATTTAATTAAAAAGGCAAAGAAAGAGACAAAAATAAAATAAAATAAAGGATTTAAGTCTGTATTCATTATAGTTTCTACCATGGTTAAGAAAAATGGACCGGACTGACCGGTCAAACCAGTTAATCGGGAATCAGTCATCCCACCAGTCTGAATTATTTTAAAAACCTGCCCAGCTTGAAAATCAGTCAAGAATCGGTGAACCGGTTAAAAACTGATGAACTGATCGACCCGAACCAGTGAAATTAGGTTCAACTAGTCCTTTTTTTTAATTTTTTTTTTGCTAATTCAAATTATATCATTTTAATCTAAAAAATGAATGTAAGCCAATCTAAAAAGAATTTTATATGAAAAACTTAAACTTAGATTGTATAGAAGCTTGGAAATTGAATGTATAATTGATTGTATATCTCTTTGAACTAAAATTAAAATTTTTTTAAAATAAAAATAAATTATAATACTATTACTGAATGCTTTGAATTCTCAAAAAATAAGTTGTAAATTATTTTTTCTCATTTGTATTATTTTTTATAATTTATAATTTGTTTAATTAGTATATAATATATATATATATAAATTATTTAATTATACTTTAATTCGATAATAGTTCAACCACGATTAAACCATTAAACCTTAAATCAATCTTCTAACTATTTCAAAATCACCGATTCGATTTAAAAAAGCTTTTTTCCACTGACATATTGATGGTATCTGTATAGGCATTATTTTGGCTAACATGTTTTGGATTTTTATTATTGCCAACGCTGTTTCGGTGCAAACTCCAATTCACTTTTATAAGTTGTTAGATTTTTTACCTTTTTCCAAAACGCGTGTTTGCTTTTAAGGGAATCCAATACAAAGAAGCCTTTTAAACCCATCAAATTTCTACAACATAGCTCACCCACAAGCCCGGAGAACCATTCATCTCATCTCAACTAATCGGAAATCAACTATTAAATTGGGTCAGCTAATTTATTGCATTGAGGCAACAAAGTTAAGTTGTTGCAACAATATAGAACCAGCCAAATAAGGTTTATAATTTTTTTTTAATTCAAAGTTTATAGTTTAGTTTAGTTGAAAGCAATGGTTTAAGAACCACTCTAGAGATTAAATCAGCGATCAAGACCTTTGGATCATGATTTAATTAGTTTAATTGATCAAATCGATAGTCAAACCAAATCACATAATAATTATAATTAGTTATATATAAGTAAATCTAATAACATGAATTATAAAAAAAAATTAACTACATGTAATGATATTTATTATTGTATATAACTAAAATAACCTTATTTTGAGAGTAATAGAGATTTTAAGAAATAAATTAGGGTTTAATCCTTATTTTAAAAATATTATTATTATTTCTTTAAAAATACTCATAATTCTCAAAATAATGGTTTTTTAACATGATGGTGAAAGAAGACTTGTGAAGGGGGATTGAATCAAGTCACATACAAATTCAGTTTTTGCAAAATACACAAACACAAACTTGCGTAGAGATGAGATAGCCCAATAAGCAGGCTTATGTCAGTGGAAATTTATAAACCAGAAACCTAATAGCTTACTTAGGCAATCAAAACTTAACATACAAATCAAATAACCAAGATAATAAAAAAGAGTAGGGTTAAGAGAGATTGCACAAGAAAATTTATAATGGTTCAACCCCAATGTGAAACTGATGTGTGTGAAACAACATCATGTTTGTTCTTGTTTTGCATGCATTTTTAGGCATTTAGGCATTTTAGTTTCATTTTTTTATGTGTTTTTCCTTTAGTTCGGATAACTGCGGCGTTTATGGTATTGTTGTGAATGAGTGATGCTAAATCGATTTAAAATAAATGGAAAGCTAGTATGAATAAAGTTGGAGCTTTAATAATAGCAAAATTGGGACAAAAAGTACATTCCAAAGGCATACATGGCCTGTCCGTGGAATTTCCCATGGCCATGGATCGAGCAGCTATGCAACAGAAGCAAAACGTGCTGGGCAGAGCATTCCACGGCCAGCTCGTGGAATTCCCCATGGCCATGGATTGCGGCCTGACTTAGATTTTAGATTTTATTTTCCTTTCTTTTTATGGGCTTGGACCAGCTTAGACCCCTAAGGTATTTATAGTTGTTCTAAATACAATTTTAGGGTTCACAGTCTATTTTGTTGGAGGCACCTTTGGAGGCTTGGGATCTTGATCTTCTTCTTCTCTTCTCTCCCGAATACGGGCTTGGATGTTCTTTATTGTATTTTTTGGTTTCTTCTTCTTCATGTCTGAGTAGTTTCCTTTCTTTCCAGGATTGAGCAATGCCCTTTGATACATTGATGATGATCAATTGATTTGATTTATCCTTTTATTAATTTTGAATGTTCTATGATTCAGTTCTTATCGCGCTTGTTCATGTGAATTTGTTGGCCACATATTTGCATCTCATAGACACTTAGGGACATATTGAGAGGTGAACCTAATTGTTGGAACCATAAAAATTGAACTTAAGGCCTAAATCACGAGAGTAGGTTTAGCCTTTCAAGGACTTAATGAATTACCACAAAGCGTAAGGGGTTCAATTTGAATTCAATTACCACGAGAGTAGGAATTGGTTTGATTGGGCATGGTTCTTGTCTCTTGAGAAAGAACATTAACTAATTTAGGGTAATTCACCTTCATTTGGACTACAATTTTTAATAAAAGGGATTGTCAATTAGGATTTGTCTTGTATCATTGTGGTTAACCCCAATCCTAGAAGCTTTCTTGATATTTGGAAAACCCTTCTAAAACAGCTTGTTAATTTGTTTTGAATTTTTGCACTTTATATTTCTTAATTCAATCGCTTGGTTACTACGTTCTCTTCACTTCACGAATTTACTTCCTTTGTTTAATTAAATTAATTAATTAATTAATTAATTGATATTCATAGACATAGTCCCTGTGGATTCGATCTTTTTATTACTTGAAGACGAAACCGTACACTTGCAGATTTCACGTACCAAGTTTTTGGCACCATTGCAGGGGGACTATGTTCTTGTTGAATATCAATTTAATTTTTAATTTGGTTATTTTAGACATTTTTTTCTCTTTTTATCATATTCTTACTTTTTTGTTTTCCCATTGACTCTCTGCAGGCAATTTCTCTTGTTTATGCAAAGTACTAGACATTTTAGGATCCTTGTAGAAGCAGACCCCGAAATTGAGAGGACTTTTCATAGAAGGAGAAGACAACAAAGGCAAGGAGCGAGGGAAATACTTGAACCACTACCAATCATGGTTGGACATGAAGATGATAGACCTCTAAAGGAGTATGCAGCCCCTAATGCTCGAGGTTTGCGATCTGGGATTGTTCGGCCAGCCATTGAAGATGGACACTTCACCATACCACCTGTTTTACTCTTTATGATAAGGCAAAACCAATTTGGAGGATTGCCATCAGAGGACTCGAATGATCATGTGGATATGTTCTTAGAATTTTGTGAGACCCTCAGGATCGAAGGCGCCTATGTAGATGCCATCCGTCTCTGTTTATTCCCTTTATCACTAAGGGATAAAGCTAAAGCTTGGTTAAAGTCTGTGCCAGTCGAAACAATCACTACTTGGGATCAATTGGAGCAAGCCTTCTTGGACAAATTCTTTCCACCTTCCAAGCATTCATTAGTTGTTGTTGCAAGAGCCTGTTGTTTCTAGGGACGAAAGTTTTCTTCATCAAGCTTTAGAGATACTGGGTTTGAAAAGGTTTGAAGAACAAAGTTGGGTGGTGGTGGGTGAGATGCATCAGATGTAACAGTGGACTCCATTGGAGCACAAGCTCTGATACCATGTAAGGTATCAGGACCAGGCTAGGAATTGAGAGAAATGAATAACAGAAACTGAATGAACGTGAATTGTATATTGATTGCTTGAGAAATACAAAGAGCAAGTGCTCTATTTATACATAGTAATCAGCAACGGTTGTAACTAACACAGACGAAAAGTGAATTGAAAATACAACTAACTAAAGGTTTATCCCTTATCCTTTACATTGTGATTATAAACTCTTTTGGTTAATAAAAATTTTAAGAGGAAAAAAGGTTATCCAATTTCAAGACTAGTATTTCAATTTTTACTAATTGAACCAATTTGCATTGGCATAAAAACACATATTTAGAATTTACTTGGATGTGTTTTTTAAATAAAAAATAATTTTTTTTGTTAAAAATAATTTTTTATGTTGAGATGATTTTTTTTTAAATTGAAATGCTAAAAAAGTTAAAATTATGCTTTTTTAAAACGAAATTTTTGTATTTATGAAAAAGGACTTTTTTTTAGAAAATTGTTCAAATATAGAAAAGTATTTTTTAAATATATTATTTCTAAATATAAAATATTTTCTATTAAAAATATTTTAATAAAATTTTATATAAAAATATTTTTTTTTACTTAGAAGATTTTTTTTATTTAAAAAAGAACTAATCAAAACTAACTCTTACTGTTTGGAGCCATGCGAGAAATGTTATATTAATGAAAATTTTTAATCATTTATAAAAATATTAAATAAAAAAGTAAAAATATTTATATTTTAAGAATTTAAAATATATGTAATAAAAAAATAATATTTAAAAAATTATTATACTGATTCGATGTAAAGTTTCTTTTATTGAAACACGTTTCGTACCAGCTAGTTATTATACAGATTTACCATTTTGCCTTTTCAAAAGGACAAACGGTTAGGATTTCACACGTACTGGTTGGTAGAACGAAGGGATGAGATGGAGCCATGCCACTCCATCAAGGGACCCATCTGTCAGCCATGAATATAAATGTGCTAACGTACCATCACTTACTATTTGGTAATGTATCATGTCATCACCTCCTTTATTTGGTTATAATGTACCATCAATTGCCCCGCTGTTGACACATAAAGAGAACAAAACAAATATGTCTTCGTCTTGTCATTAATATTGCAAGTGGCTCATGCATGCAAGCACTTGGGAAATGTCTTGATGGTTTTAAATGATAAAATTTTAATGAATAAGTAATTTTTTAAAAAATATTAACAGTTAAAAGGAAAAGTATGGTGAATTTAAGATATTCAACTTAAAAAGTCATGTGAATATATATTTTTTTAAACCTTCAAACTTTGATATATAATTAGGAGATAAAAAATTAAAAAATGGGAATTTTTTTTTCATCTTTTGACAACAATATAAACAAGATATTGAGAAGTTATTAATTTAGTATTACCTATAGCCACCATAAAATAAAATACTAGTATGAAAGTAAAACATTTTTTTAATGCTCTAACTTTGGCCTTTTTTACAAGCTAACTTGGATTTAAATATATGACTTAAGCATAAGATGCTATTTTGTTTTAACAAAAAATACTTCAAAGAAGTCCATGCATAACATGATAACATCAAATCTTGAGAGCAACATAAATTTAGACCAATAATAATATAATTGAGCACACATGGGCGCGTGTATATATATATATATATATATATATATATATATTTATACATGTATATTAAAAAAAAATAAGGGGGGGGGGGGCTTATAAAGCTACGTGCATGCAAGTGGCATGCATGCATGCATGCATGGGCAGCGGCTAACTATATATATATATATCCACTCCGATCCCTCTCAAAGTCACCTCTTGCTTTCACATCCTGCAACAGAAATGGGGAATGGAAATGGAGGTGATCAAGCTCACGTTCTCATAGTTCCATTCCCAGCTTCAGGGCATGACTTAGTCCTCATGGACCTCGCTCACCAACTAATCCTCCGAGGTGTAACCATCACTATACTCGTCACTCCAAAGAACCGTCCCTCCCTCAACCCCATCCTCTCCCTCCACCCCACCATTACCACCCTCACCCTCCCCTTCCCCTCCGACCCTTCTTCCAAGATCCCCCCAGGCATCGAGCACATGAAGGATCTACCACTGTACGAGTTCCTCCAGCCCATGATGTCCACCTTGAACAAGCTCTACGACCCACTCCTCCACTGGTTTCAAGCCCACCCTTCACCACCCACTGCCATTATTTCTGATTTCTTCGTGGGCTTATGGACCAACCGTCTCGCCCTTCATCTGGGCATTCCCCGCATCTCGTTCTCGCCACTGTCGGCTCATTCCATGGCGGCGTGGTGGGCAGCTAGCTACCGTAACGAGGAGAGCTACGTCTCCAGCATTGAGAGCTGGGGAATGATGTTCAACACTTTCCTCGAATTAGACAGTAGCTATTTGGACACCATCAAGAGAGATTACCTCAAGCACAACCGGGCATGGGCCGTTGGGCCTTTGCCTTCTATCAGGACAGGCCCGTTTGACAAAAGTGGGTCCTGTTCAGTACCCGCAAGTGACATCATGGCTTGGCTCGATTCGTGCGACGTGGATGGATCGGTGGTGTACGTGGCATTTGGAACCCAGGCCATCTTCAACAGAAAGCAAATGGAGGCGATTGCGGGTGGCTTGGAGGAGAGTGGTGTGAGGTTCGTGTGGGTTGTTAAGGAAGCGATAATGAAGGGTAAGGATGGGCTTGAGGCCCATGATCAGAATGTGGTGCCTGCAGGCTTTGAAGATCGGACGGCTGGGAGAGGGCTTGTGATCAAAGGGTGGGCTCCACAGGTGGCGATCCTCCAGCACCGGGCCGTTGGGTGTTACTTTAGCCACTGTGGTTGGAACTCTGTGCTGGAGGGGCTGCAGGGTGGGCTTTCGTTGATTGTGTGGCCCATGGTGGGTGATAACTTTGCCAATGCCAGTCTTCTAGCGGATGAAATGGGGGTGGCAATCAAGGTGTGTGAAGATGAAACTGGGGTTCCAGACAAGCAGTACTTGGCTAAGACTCTGGCTGAGTCTGTGAGTGGGAATAGGCCAGAAAGAGTGCGAGCCTTGGAACTGAAAGAGAAAGCTCTGAATGCTATGAAACCATGTGGGAGCTCTTACAAGGCCTTGGATGACATTGTGGAAGCATTGTCCAGCTTCAAACTGGGATCTCCAAAAAATTGACTTTAAAGGAAGTCAGGAATAAGGAATGGTTGTTGGTTTGTTGTTTTCATTTTGTCGTTTTCATTGTGAAACAATATCATGGGTTGTTTTCGAAAGAGATGGGTCTGTACTTGATGGAACCCTTTTGCTCCAAGACTTGAGCCACTTGTACTATGCTTACAACCTGATTCTAGTGGGTTGATTAATAAACTTGCAAGTTGCATGTTTCAATTTAGTTGGTAGTGTTCAAGGGCCACTTTCTGCTCTGGTTTCAGCTTCATCTAGCGTAGGTCTCTTTCTTCCTTCATTTTTGTTGTTTCTGTTGTGTCTTTTTCGCACCGTATTTCATTTTTGGATTGAGCCAATAATACCAATTCATTTCGCATGCTAGGAATGTAGTTTTTGGAATATGCATCCTCTGAGAACTCGGCCACCCACTAATAATCTCTCCCCTTCGCAAACTTGGGGCAGCCGTGGTGCTGTTGGTCCAATCTCTCCGCTACTCCAAATTTGTTTTCGTAATGAAATTAGTTCTTTTCTATCAGAATTGGACGAAGCATATTTTTAACTCACTTGTTGCATTCTCGTGACATTTGTTCATTTATTGCCTGTTGTTTTCTCATGGCATTTTTTCATTTATTGCCTATTGCTTTTCCATTTAATTTGATTATATCATACGTGGGGGGCTGTTCTAAGGGATGTGATAATGACTTTTACCATTTTTATGTATTATTTTATTTTATTTTATACTATTTAACTGATGACTCGTTGTTTAGAATTTAATTTTAATTTATTGTTAGTATAAAAAAATTTTATATTATTATTTAATTATATGTTGACAAATTATTAAAAGAATTTGACTATTATAATAATTATATTTAAAAAATTTAATTATTTTAATGACGTACTAAAGTATTATTAGATAACAGTATAAAATTTTAATATATTAATAGTAAATTAAAATTAAATTCTAAGTTAAACCAGTATAATTCATTAACTCAATATCTCTCTCAATTAAATTTTTTTTTACGTATTTTCAGAAGGGCAATGCTAACAACAACTCGAGCGGTGTTCTTCGTCAATACACAAGCAAGGCGCTGCATTTGAGTGTTGGGTAGCAACATCCTTCTGAGAATAATATTCATTAAAAATTAATATATGGCACAACATTACAATACACGACATTGAATTAAATATAATTATATAATAAAATTTAAATTAAATCTGAAACTTTAATTCTATCTAAATTTCTTCTCTCGAATTGATGACCATTTCTATTTTCATAAAGCTTCTAAATCTTATCTGTCATATTACCTAAAAAAAATTATCTGTCAATCATGTCCTTAACTTTTTGTGAAGTTGAGTTTTGAGGACTTTGAACTTACCTTTTAAAAATCTGAAGTATATCCCTCTCGGCTCTCGCCTAGACTCATTTGTTTCTTGTTAGGTTTTATTTAATTTCTCATTTTTATCATTTACAATTTTGATAAAAAATTTCAATTAAAATATTAATATAAAAATAATGATAAGTTCAAGAAAAAAATTATTATGTAAAAATATTAAATATTATGATTTTAAGTTTATTTTATTAATAATATATTTTGTTTCACTTCTTAATTAGTAAATTAAATTTGATTATAAGAATTAAACTAATGGATTTATTATAATATGTGTTGATACCCAAATTTTATGTTTTCTTTCTTATGGGTCTTGTACTAATTAAATTATGTTAGATGTCCATTTCCAAATCGACTACTCACTTAGCCTAATTTTTATTCTTTCAGCTTATTTTAAAAATTTTAAAAGTTAAACGATTCAAATATATATAATTAGAAAATACAAATTTTATTTTTAGAATATTCTTTGACATTGCAAGCTATGATTTTATATTAAATTTCATAATTTTTAGGAGAATAGTTTTCCATCAAACTATTGATCAGGTAGCTGGTTGTAAAGCATAAATATACCTTACACGTGAACAGTCCACACATAAATGTACTTTGATGATTTTATTCCTCGTTGCCTTTGTCTATTTCCACGTAATTAGCTTTGTCAACTTCTTTATAAATGGCATAAAACACAAGGAGCACACAGATTATTTGAGAGAAAAATAGGCACCGACTGTCTGACACGAAGAGATCAGAGGGAGAGCAGAAGAGAATCAGAAAACATGAAATTGAAGAAAAAAGGAAAGGCTTGGGAAAAGGTCGACGTCTGAGCTTCATTCTCTATTGGGAAGGCTACTGTACTTTCAGACCTGTGACTCTGTGAGGTGAGATCGCCATTTATTTATACACTCGCATTCTGCCACCCTTTAAGCTGTCCAAGCTGCCAAGAACCACCCTTAGGTGCCGGAATACTTTTCTCACTATTCTAATATTATTAGGATGGGGAACAGAGATGGTACTATAATGTATTGAAAAATGAATAAAATAACTATTTAGTTGTTTCTCTTAATTATTTATCATTTTTAATAATATATACGATAAAATGGGACTTGTAAATAAAATTAATAAATTATTTTTTTACAATAAATAATATATAATCAATTTAATTAATTTAGTAAATAACATTAAATTAAATAGATAAACGTTTTTAGAATGGATGATTCTAATACCTTTCTTACTTATAATTAACCTCCAAACCTAAGTTTTAAATCACATACTACTATTTAGGTGTCCAATTACATAATTTTATTTTTTAATAAAAGAATCAGTTTGTTACGATTTCGAAACATGCTTTTAAGCTTTAGTTGTTTTATTCTATTGCACCGCCTATCGAGACAGATGCGAAAATATGTATTGTAAGTTCTATATATATACATATATAGGTATATTTACATATTATAAATACACATACACTACTTATTATAATTATGCTACATATTTATAATTATTGTAAATTACGATGGTAAAAAAAAACTAACTTTAACATGAATAATGAATAATAAAGAATATTATTTAATTCTAGTGATTTATATTTGGTACATTTGATGGGTTTTCTTCAATGCACTGCTGAAATTTCTAGATTAGAAGTGTTGTGACCACTAGATTGAATAATGTCTGTATAGTTAGAGTATCTACTCATCAATTTATTCTGGTTGATGCAATTTCTCTGAAATCATTCTGGTTACTGGCTTGAATTGGCTTTGGGGTTTAGGAGTTGGGAATGCATAATTGTGAGTTGAGATAATGTCTTGACACAATACCTGGCATGCTCAATTTGGTATGAACACTTTCTTATCTAGTTTCTCTTCCGCATCTTGTGATTTGAGAATCTGTGGATTTGGATTTGAGTCAAATCGCGTGTTGCAGTTCTAGTTTTTTTTTTTTTTTTGACACACAGAAAGCTAGGACAAACTGTGGTTTGATTTAAATCTTAAGTAGAACTTGTTTAGACATCGGTGCTGTGATTGATTGACTTATGCTTCTTATGAAAACAGAGAGTTGTTATAGTAACATAATGGGGAAGCATGAAAAACTTAACTGCAACGTATTTTTACTTTCTATTTCTGCCATGCTTTTGGATTACCTTGGCCGACTTGCTCTTTCCTTTGACTTGGAGTTCTTGCACTTATTTCAAAGGGATAAAGCAGCATACCTAGAATAGAAAATACGATGGCTCACTCTTCAAACGGAAGTTGCTTCTGGAGGCTCACTTTTCCTTCCGACTTAATTAATTCAATGTATTATTTGATATAGAAATGAGTCGTGTATATTGTTCACATGGCAGGTGTAATCAGTTACATGGATCATGTGTGGATAATGTCGCAAGCCTATTGTGGTGCTTTATTTCTCAAGCATGCATCCTCCTAATTATTAATATCTATTGTCAATGCGAAATGAATTTAAACTTTTTAAAACGGATCATGTGGACCATGACTGCTCTCTTAATACACTGAGAAATGCGAAGACCTTCATTACTTAGGCATCACATTAGAATTAATCAATTAACAATACATTTAAAATTTATCCAAATTTGTAACTATTTCAATTTAGTCTTCTACCTCATTTGGGAGGTAAATTAAATACATATAAGGTTATTAACGGTTTCCACAATTAATTTTAAGGTAACTGTCATAAATCAACTATTTCGAAAGCTTAAGATGTGAGGTGGAGGCTTATAAATGGTTTTATTAAGTGTTGTTTGGATTAGACTGAACAGGAAGGTCTCACCGGTCCAACCACGAACCACTTTCTTTTCCGGTTATAGTATAATGTTATAACCAGATTTGTGGTTGAGCTGGTTAAAACTAATCAAAATTGAGTATAATTGATAAACCACTACAAGAATTTCGATAAATTGCTATGGAATTTTCCCTAGCTATTCCGTAGCTAATTAGCTACAGATTTGCTAGGAAAATTAATTTCCTAGCTAAAATTTAAAAACAAGAAGGAGGAAAATTTAGCAAGCAATTAGTGACAGATTAGCTACAAAGTATTCTGTAGCTAAGATAAGTAGCTAGGGATTTTTCCCTCACTAAAATAAAATGTTGGAAAGTTACATTTTTAGCTTGGGATTTAGCTAGGAATTTCCCTTGCTATTCCCTAGCAAATTTTGTTTAATAGGCTTTCAGCCTCAGGCTTCATGCCCTTACCTCTCAGTCTCTCAATCCTACGCTCCCAAACTCCCACCCTCTTAAACCTACTCACCCAAATAAACAAGTATGTGATTTTTCACTGGCCACAGTTGGAGTGTTGCCGCCAGCAGAGTGACTGGTAAGTGATATCCGGTGAGTGCTTGTCTGTTTGCAACTGCATCAAATAGGGCTTGGGTTTAAATAGTTAGGTTTGTCTTGGTGAGTGATTGTTTGTGTTTTCTTTTTCTGCAGAGATTCTCAAAGATCAGAGGAACAAAGAGGTTCTTGCATTCTCAGGTGATTTCTCACTCTCAATATGCGAATTTGATGCTTCAAACAAAGGATTGTTGCTATATCTCAATTTTCTTTGAAACCAGTGTTTGATTTTTTGGTGATTAATCTTTAAAATCAGTGTTTAATTTTGTCAACTGTCTTTTGAAATCTGGAAACAATCAATGTTTATGCCTCAGCCTTGTCCTAACAATTCATTCTAATCATATTTTCATATTTACAGTCTCTCAATTCCTAAGGTTCTATTTAGTTCTTAAGAAACACATTCACATTCTCAACAATTTGAATTTACCGCTAAGGTCCTAATCTATCATTTCAATTTGAAACCCAATCTTTAAGTTATAAATCTGAATCTAGTACTTAGATTTTCGTTAATATCTGAATCTTTATGCTCCATAAGCGTGGCGTTGTGTGGTCATCAATTGTTCAATGCAAGTATTTTTTTTTTTTACGTATTAGAGATATATAGTTTGATTTGATTCAATTAATCTCACTCACACCATTAGGTACTCTTTGATTTGTCCTCAATTACCGTGGTTTAGCGTTAGATTTGCCTTCAAAAGCTCAATCTAGTTACTGCTATAAGAAATATGGTAATGTGATATGGTAATGGCGAGCCAAACTAAGGAAAAATTAAGATTGACAAGTTAGAAATATAAAAAGTTAGGTACAGAGCCATTAGATTTATTTGTAGATATTATGTGTAGAAAAATGGTAATGTGATATTGTAATGATTCGGAAATAAATTTGACAGGTGCAAAAAGAATACATAAGTTTTTATACCTTCAACTTTTGTAATTTGTATGTGTAGTATTTCTCCAAGTTAATTGAGGTTTCATTTGATATGAATAGAACCTGCTGGTGTTTGAGTTGATCCTTCCATATATAAATATTTCAAATCCCATTCCCACCCATTTTGGTTTTTAAACGTTCACTCACCGTGTCTGTCAGTCCAACCTCTGCTGTCCTATGATATGCTACCAATCAAAACCCATTTTCCATTATGGAAACCATGAGCTCAAAATTTCAAATGCAGCAATATTAGTTGCTTTGGTTTGTAGATCACTAACATTAAAAGTTAAAACTATGGCTTAATTAGTTTATCTGGAATGCATCCTTTTTCAAAGAGAATATAATTACTAATTAAATAGTATTATGATACATCCATGATATATAATTCCACAATTATTCTCATTAATTATTGTCGCTAATTAATAGCATATACCTACTTTAATCTTCACCAAAAGCATATGCCATAAGTGATTTTGAGAGAGAGAGTCTCATCATTAAGCTTTTGAAGGCAAATCTAGTTACAAGCAAGTCTACATACGCATCACGTGCTTGACTCACAAGGCACCGCTTGAGCTTGTACAATGCTCATCTCCCCAACTGACTGACCCTTTCCTTAGACAAACCAAAGATGTTTCCAATTTCTGCAAAGATTTCTGTTTGCCATCCTCAATACCAAATCTTAGCCGGATTATCCTCCTTTCTTTGGGGCGTAAGATACTTAGGAGGTTGTGCACATGCCGCCTCATAAGCTGTTTTTCAACACTCACATTTGGGATCTCAATTGCAGCGTCTGCAGTAATCTCCTGCAAATAAGAAAATGGTGGCTAATTCTTATGCTTGAAACATTTGTAATATAAAGTTGCCTAAAAATGAACAAGTTTAGTGACTTGAGTCTGACCACAACTCCTGACATATTTTATCATGCCTTTTAGGTAGTATGCTATGCATCTGTGGCTAATCTCCTACTGAAATGTTATGATTTGATCTACCAGCTCCTTCATACCCTTAAAAAACTTTACACTGCTGCTACTGGTTCCTTTTCATCAAACACAACAGAATGCAATGACTATGCAAATTCAAAATTCTTCTTGCAGTCAACTGCATTTGCTAATTTGTTTTACAATTATCAGCACAAGCAAAACCCTCAGAAAAGACATTCACCAAATTAAACTTTTCGACACTCTTCATAAGACCCATGCTTCCCTCCTATAACAGCACCGGAGAAGAAATGTACTAGATCATATAGCTGCTAATCGTAATTGACATTATTGAATTGTTACAGTGTGCAAAAGAAATAATAGAGACCCTTTAAGCAAAGCTCTAGCCAAACATTTATTTAAGGGTTCTTCCATGTTCAGTAATAAAGTAGAACATATACATGGAGAACTAAGTAGTAATGATAACTGTTCAAACTGATCAGGAAATAAAGATTAAAGAAATGTAAACAGCCTTTACTATGGGGTAAGGAAGACCTTCAATTTCTCAAAGGCTAACTGCAATAAGTCCTAAGGGCTGAGGCCACGCCCCTGATAATTTTTAGCAATGTGAACTACTTGTGTTGACCTCACAGTTTTAATCTTTCCAAGTGAAGAGCCAACCAAACTAGTAGCAGCCAGACAGAATGGAAGTTTTTAGGCATTACTCTCCAAATAAATTAACCTATAAAATGGAAAAATAAAGGGAAAATGACTTAATAGTGTAGTTTGTAAGAGATAATTATTCTTTGGTTCGGCTTAGAAAATTAACTAAATATTCAACTACATTAACCAATAATTTACATACTGTTAACCACGTATCAAATATCAAAATAAAGATAATTTATTAGTTAATCGTATGTAAATTATTAGTTAATGTAGTTAAATATTTAGTTAATTTTCAAAACGAACCAAATTGGGATTATATTTTACAAGAAGAATTAAAAAGTCATTCTCTTAAAAATAAATTAAAGATGTCAGAGTCAGCCAAGAAGACAGACCTTTCCTTTCTTCCTTCTTAAGTAAACCAGCCACTGACGTGGCCTTTCTTCAGTAAAGATTGGGCTTCCATCATTGAAAGTTGGGCCCAAGTCATTGTATCTAACACTTACTGCTGAAGTGCACAGTTATAGTCTATTTGGTGATTGTCTAAAAATGTACTTAAGAAGCAAGTTTTGAAGTATACTTAAAAAATTCTACTTGATATTCATAAAAATCAAGTTCTCTTGCAACTGGCAAGACAAAAGTAGTACATATGGCCTTTATAGTTGGGAGTTGCAATCAGATGATATTTTCTGCAGAATCTTTTATAAAAACATACATTGCCTATCTGACACGTGGAGATACTCTATACTCTTAAATTCTTCTTTTGATTGTACTAACCACCTGACATTCTAAAGCTATGGCGCCATAAACATCTAAAAAGTAATAATCATGTCAATACACAAATGATAATTGATACATTTTGTTATTTTGGCTTCCAATGCTCTGCTTTGTAAGAAAATATAGGTGCAGTGGTGCTCACTGCTATATAGTCGCAATCACATTTAAAAATGAACTAACTATATTCTATTTTTAACATCCTAAAACTAATCAATGACTTTGAGTCAAATGGCACATTAGGTGGCAGTTTGAGGTACATTTAATGTTTAAGAGCAATGAATTGAAGTTATTGTTAAGACATTTTTCCTGAACTTTTTTAAAATAAATATAATAAAAAATTTGTTAATTTTTATAATAGAGATGTAAGCATAAAAAGCATAAAATACAAGAGAGATAAGAGTAATTTATTATGGTACTATTAAGCCTCTTTGTTGTGGTGTGATATTTTCAGTCACATAATCTTCCATATTTACATAAATGAGAATGTTTGATGTGGATATAAGTTAGGGGTTTATGCAAGGGGTAATTCTTATTGGATTTTGGGGTTTCCGCAAGGGGTAATTCCCATTAAGTAAGGAAATAAGGTCATGAATATTGGTGACTCTTTTGGTGTATATCCTATGAATTTGAATTTCAACTACTAAATTTATATGAAATTCTAGTTAAAATTTTAGTCAACCTTTAGTATCCCGTTTGAGATTCGATATAAGTGAGCATGCGTACTTTTTCAAGATACCCCTTATTGTATTGGATCTTGAATTGTCCTGAATTGTCCAAGTGGGACAGTTTGGGAAGAGATTTTTTCTTCACTTGATTAGTAGTTATTCCTTAAATCTCATATCATATACTTGATGAAATTTTGTTGTGCTGTATTTCCTTATGTTCTCTGGGTGCATACTTGATCATGGTAGATGTCACCACTTTCGAGTTGTGCATTTAGAGACCAATGGGAAATGCTGTAGAAATTTTGTCAAGTATAAGATGTGTGATTTTTCTGAGTGCTACCAACCAAGTGTTGAAAGAGTGTCTTCTCAAATGGGATAGGGCCATGCCATGTTAAGAGTGAGATGAGAATTTTGTAAATAATTGTAGTAATGTGCTAAATTGATTTCAGTAATCATGATACCTGATAGAAGTTAGATGTTACGAAGAAAGGATCCCACCGGTTGTGTAAGTGAAGAATTCGGGATTGGAGTTAATGATTTCGTTAGGTTTGCTAAAGAACACCCGACCGTTGTTGATTCATTAAGTCACATTCTTTGTCCATGTGCAAGATGTAAGAACCGTGTTAGGATGGAGTCATTTTGGGTTGAAAAACATCTGTACGATTATGGATTTATGGAGGGCTACGTAAATTGGACTCTTCATGGCGAGGATAATTGGAGGGATATTGGTTCAACGAATATTATCGTTGATGATGAAGTGGAGACTAGGAACCCATACGTGGACATGGTTATGGATGTCGCATGTGATATATTAAGTTCATAAGTTGAAGATTTAGAAGAGGATCTGAATCTGTCGGCTTCGAAGTTTGATGACTTGCTAAGAGACGCTAATGAACCTTTATGGGATGGTTGCTAAAAGCACACAAAATTGTCAGCTGTAACTCAATTCTTGAATCTGAAGTCAGAGTTCAACATGAGTGAGTGTTGTTATGACCGAATGATTGTCATAATTAAGAGCATGCTTCTAGGCTCAGAAAGGTTACCTGAAAATTTGTACAGATCAAAGAGAATGGTTAATGAGTTATGATTAGGATATCAAAAGATAGATGCGTGTCCTAATCATTGCATGTTGTATTACAAAGAAAATAGTGACAAGACAGTTTGCTCAGTATGTGGACACCCGTGATTCAAGTCGAAGGCAGGACGTTCAACAAATCAGAAGAATGTGTCATACTCAGTGTTGCGATATTTTTCCATTATTTCCAGGCTTCAGCGTCTGTTTATGTCAAAGAACAATGCACAATATATGCACTGACATGCAGATGGAGTGCATTGAGATAAATCGGTGATCACGCATCCAGCTGATGCTGAAGCTTGGAAACAATTTGACGTCACCCATCCGACATTTGCGCAAGAACCTCAAAATGTTAGGCTTGGCCTTTGAACAGACGGTTTTAATCCATTTGGTGGTTTGAGTACTCCATACTCATGTTGGCCAGTTTTTGTCACACTGTACAATCTTCCCCCAAGTATGTGTATGAGAAGGAATATATATTCCTTAGTCTTCTGATTCCTGATCCAAAGTCACTGGGTAAGAGTTTAGATGTCTGTCTTAGACCTCTGATGGACGAGCTGAAGATGTTGTGGGAAGATGGGGTGAACACTTTTGATGCTTGGAAGAAGTAAAATTTCAAAATGAAAGCAACTTTGTTGTGGATAATAAGTGACTTTCCTGCTTATGGAATGTTGTGTAGGTGGAGCACTCATGGCAAACTTGCTTATCCTTATTGTATGGAGCACAGTAAGTCATTCGTATTGAAGCACGATAGGGAATGTTGTTGGTTTGATTGTCATCATCAATATTTGCCTATTGATCATCCATTTCGTTGTGATTGGTACTCTTTTAAGACATCTATAGTGGAAAAGTCTTTGCCACCAAATTGATTGAGTGGGGCGGATGTATTGAATAGAGTGACTCAACTTGAGGAAATCATTTTTGCCTTAACATCAGGTCACCAAAAACAACATGGCTTCGGTAAAGATCACAATTAGGTGAAGAAAAGCATATTCTAGGAATTGCCTTATTGGTCCACGAATCTGGTACGACATAATTTGGATGTTATGCATGTTGAGAAGAATGCGTTTGACAATATCTTCAACACTATAATGGACATAAAGGGCAAGACGAAAGACAATGTAAACGCAAGAAAAGATTTAAAAATGATATGCAAACGTCCCACCTTAGAGTTGATAATTGAGAATCACGAGTGTAAAAAGCCGAAGGCAACATATGTCTTGAATGCCATTCAAAGAATGACAGTGTGTGAGTGGGTAAAAGGATTGAAATTTCCTGATGGGTATGTGTCGAACATTGCACGTTCCATCAATGTAGGCGACAGGAAGTTATATGGAATGAAAAACCATGACTGTCATGTTTTTATGCAAAGGTTAATTCCTTTGGCGTTTCGTGATATGTTGCCAAAACCTATATAGGGAAGCATTAACAAAACTCAATTTGTTCTTCAAAGAAATTTGTGCGATTGAAATACGTGCTTCCATTATGGAGAATGTAGAGCTTTCCATTATTGAAACAATTTGCAAGTTAGAGAAGATTTTTTCGTCAGTATTCTTTGACGTGATGGAACATCTAGTTGTGCATCTCCCTTATGAAGCTAAGGTTGGAGGACCTGTATAGTACAGATGAATGTATCCATTTGAGAGGTGTATGTTGTACTTGAAAAGGAAAGTTAAAAATAAGGCAAGAGTTTAGGGGTCTATTTGTGAAGCATATATTTTAGAAGAAATTTCCAATTTTGCTTCCATGTATTTTAATCCACACCTACAAACAAGGCGCACTCAAGTTCCTAGGAACGACGATAGTGGGGAAGACACGGTTGATGAACGCTTCTCTATTTTTAAGCATCCATGTCGCCCTATCGGGAGAAGTTGTAATAGATTCTTAACAGATAAGGAGCTTGAAATTGCTGAGACATATGTGCTTGTAAATTGCAGTGAAGTAAAACCATACCTCCAGTAAGTCTACTCCCTAACTTAGCTATTTAGTGATTTTTCAAATATGTTTCGTTGAAAACTAATTATTGTATGAATTAGACAATTTAAGGATTCGCTAAGGGAAACAAATCCCAGTATCACTGATGATCAAATATTGGAAGTTCGAGATAAGGAGTTCAGTAGATGGCTAAAACATCTAGTGAGTTCTTCGTCCAAAATTGTATATATCATATATCATTATACTAAATGTTACAACTGTCTATTGTCTTTGTAATGATTCACAGGTGAATAGGGGAGAAGTTGAGGATCAAATGATTCAACAGATGAGCTATGGCCCATCCAAGTTCGTCACTTCATACAATGGCATAATAGTTAATGGATATAGATTCCATACTAAGGAGTATGGACAAAATAAAGCTACCATGAACAGTGGAGTATGCGTTAAAGGAAGTATATATGGTGAGAATGACTTAGACTATTATTGCATTCTTGAAGAGATATTGGAATTGTTATATCTAGGACATCATAACAAAGTTTTTCTTTTACAGTTGATTAATCAATTTGAGACACTCATGTTAGCTTTGTATTAGGCTTTATTAGATGTTTATTGTGCCCAATATTAGTATTTTATATGAGTTTAATCTTGTTGGGCTTCATTAGGCTTTAATGCAAATTGTGAATAATTTTTTGATTTTGATGCATTTTGACCTTTCTTCCTTGGTTAGGCCATAACTTGGGACTCGGTGATCCATTTGAGGTGATCTCGGTGTCTTTGGAAAGCTAAGACAAGGCTCTACAAGTTTCATGAGAACTCAAGAGCTGAATCGGACTTCTAAGGGTCCAAAATATCCCTGCAATGTAAAGTAGGTTTGCTGTCACGGAAATCTGGGCAGTGTGCACATATTGGACTACATAGTGAGCTATAGGCATCCTCTTAGGCTGAAACTTGGCCATTGGAAAGATAAGACCCATATCTCCAACTTCACTGAGACCATTTAGTCAATAGATGTCGTTTTAGGTATGATTATGAAGCTACAAGTTGGTTTAAATTTGGAAACACGTTCTGCCAACCTAACTTGAGGTAGGTTAAATGTTTTTGGCATATCTAGAGTTATAAACGTCCAAATGGCATGATTCCAATTGCAAAATTTCAAGGAGACAACTGGCTACAACTTTCATGAAGACCTCCAAGCCAAAATGCACCGTATAGATCATGAAAATCAAGCCAGAAGTCGGATAAGAGTTGCTGACTAAAAGCCACCAACCATACACCAACCCACCTACCATGCATCAAGCTTCCATATTTGACAATTTTTATATTTTTACAGCTTGTATTCAGATTATGTACATGTACAAATTGGCTTCTAGGATTAGTATAAATAGAGCAAATCTCTTTGTATTATGAGAATTCAATTTTAAGTAAGTTTGAAGAAAATTTGAGTATTTGTAAGAGTTTTCTTTCTTTTCTTCTCCATTCTCTTTAGAATTTTGTTTTTGTTCTTTTATTTCTGAGTTTTTCCTTCCCATCCATGGAAGGCTAGACTCTCATAATCAATCCAAGGGATTAGCCATCTTGATGTTTAATTTGGAGATCTTGTTTTACTTGTTCATATTGCTTAATTGTTATTCAAGTTTCTCTTCTTCCTCTTTTAATTTTGATCTAGATTGAATTGCTTAATTTGATTTGATTGTTTATGTGATAATAGCTTTATTATCATGTATTCAAGAGGATCACATAGAACAAACAATTTATTAAAGCTTTTTGATGGATTGTTTAGCTTGGTTAAATTCTTGATCTTAAGTTAATCTATGTTTGGATGGTGCTTACTTTATCTAACATTGGTTAATTAAATCCTAGATGCTTATCTAGTAGAGGATTCTTGGATCATGTTGAGGCGTCTTGATATGATCTAAGGTCAAGAACATGGTTAGTAATTAAGTGAATTCCTTGTGATCAATGATGGATTAAATTCAAGATCAGTAAAATTTCCTTGGATTGGTTAATTTGTTAATTACTTTCCTTTAATTCAATTAGTGTATTATCTTTTCAAATCATCAAAACCCCCTTTTAATTATCTTGATCTGATTAAATCTTTGTTCTTTTTGGATCCTTGAGAGACGATTCGGTTCATGCTCTATACTACAAATTATTTTGTGAACCGGTAATTTTATTTATTTGACGGGTCTCGACAACCTCTTGTCAAATTTGGCGCCGTTGCCGGAGATCCAAGGCAACTATTTGATCATTTCAAGACCCCATCTAACTCTAACAATTGTGTTTGTTTTGTTTTTGAAGTTTTTTTTCAAGTGGAATTCGGCTGAAATTGGGTAAAGGGCATCCTGTCAAGATTTTGGTTCGGTAACATATCTCTGATCGATCTGAATTTTGGTAGACTAATGAAAATCGTTATTTTGAGAAAGGCTAACAATTTTTAGTGAGGTCACCCCTATTTTAGCTAAATTCCATCGTTTAGACCACTTTTTCAATTTTTTAATCATTTTTATTATTTTGTTAGATATCATTTTTGTACATATTTCACCTTGTGGTGGTTTTGTATTTTGTAAAAATCTTTAGATATGTTTTCTATAATTGTTTTATCTATTTTTTACATTTGTGTGTATTTTTGTGTTTGGTTACTAATCTAATGGAGCATAGACTTGATGAGTTGGCTTATATGGTAAGGCAACTGGCAGTGGAACAGCATCAGTTACCTGTGCAAGAACCTGCAAGATTTTGTAGTATATGTTGTAGTTCTTTTCATCCCACATATGCATGCCCCACATTGCAAGATGATGGTTCTGTATTTCATGGCTATTCTGTTGATGCAACAGGTGTATTTCTTGGTGAACCACAATATCAATAGCCTAGATATGATCCTTATTCTACCACATATAACCATGATTGGGGAGATCATCCTTGGTTCGAACCTTATGTTGAACCAATCAGTCTATACCAGCAGCCTATGCAGCAGCAGCAAGCCCCAATAGGCATGGAATCTGAGCCTACATTAAAGGATTTGGTGAAACAATTGGCTCAGAACAACATCCAATTCCAGCAGAGAACAGAAGCCATAGTACAGAACTTGGAGACCCAAGTTGGTCAACTTACATCTTCATTGAGTCAGTTGAGCATGCAACAGATGCAGAAATTTGATTCTACAAAACATGAGACCATTGATGTGCAAAAACCAATTGATGATTTGTATGCTAAATTTGTTAGTTTTACTGATTTTGATGATTTTATTTGTTGTACTGGTTGTGATGGTGATATGTTGTGTAATGCATGTGCTGAGATTGCTGCCTTTTTGAGACATGATGAATCTTTTTCAGCAGATTATACAACAATTCAATCTACAGAAGTAGTGAAGCCAACAAAATTGGAGTTCGTTGTGGCTAAAAACCTCCTTACTGATGAGAATGAGAGGTTGCTACCCATTTTGAGGGAGAATATGAGAGCATGCACACTTGCAGACATTCCAAGCATTAGCCCTTCCATTTGCATGCGTAGGATTTTACTTGAAGATGGAGCTAAACCAGTAAAGCAACCCTGGAAGATACTGAACCCTTTGATTTTGGATGTGGTGATCCATTACACTGGCTATTGTGTGGCTGCTGGAACGTTAATTCTTCTGCTATCCATAGGGAGTTTTCTTTCCACACTTTTATTTCATTTTTCTGGTTGTTGTTTTCGTTTTTTTTTATTGTTTTGCTATTGTTTTCAATGTTGATTCTGTTTTTATTTAACTGTCAGTTTACTCTTTTCTGTTGCTGTTGTTTCTGCTGTTTGTGTTGTCTGTTTATGTTTCTATTTCTGTTTTGTTGTACTGTTGATGTTTCTCTTTTATTACTTTTTTTTTCTGTTTCTGTTTTTATTTTTTGTTTTGTCTGCTGTTTTTATTTTCTGTTTTCTATATAAATCTTTGTTGAAAAAAAAAAGTCACGTCTAATGTCAATGGCCAGAAATTGAATCATTATTGGGAGGACCCATCGATCGTGAAAAATTTTCAATCACGCTGGTTGAAGACGTTAAAAGTAGCGCTTTTTGGGCGGCATCCAAAGTTTTCTATCTCTTTCTTTTTTTCAAACTTTGACTTATTTGCTATCACAGGAATCGAGACAGAAAAAAAACGGTGCCAAGTGAGAAAATCTATCAAAGTTTGATTTTTCTGTCTTTATTTTGTTTGTTTTTCTTTGACAGATGATTTTTCACCAGTTAAATGGCGGATAACGATACTCCGTGAAAATCTTTTTTGGTCCCTTCAATTACCCACAAACACTGAAATCTGTATATAATTTTACTTAATTTTTTTCTCTTTTTCTTCTTTCTTTCGAAATGGATAATCAGCCTTTTAACCTCCGCAAGCGATTCCCTTCTCTCCCTCAAAATGCTTTAACTAACATTTATTGTGCAAGGTTTGAGATATTAAGGATGCTTATGCACAAAGGCATCCCTGTGGATATCCGCTGGTTAATCGAAGCAAAGGTCCGACTCAGAGGTGAATTTTCTGACGCTCTTGTTTCATATATGCTAGGGCTAGGTAAAAGTTTATATGCCAAGAAAATAAGAGCAAAAAGGTTATGAGTCTGCTATAGATGTGCAAGATGGACCTGTAACACAAAATGCAAATCAATTGGAATGACGTCTATAAACCGAGATGATAAAATTAACTTCATTAAAGATGGCATGAATAAGGAGTCTTTAGATAGCATTTTATTGACTCTTGAGACGCATCCTAGTGGAGATGAGCAGAGAGTACTTCTCGATTTATGGCCAATATTCCAAGATGAACATGAGCGTTATAGTCTCGGGAATCTGACTCAAAAAGACCCTGTTTGCCAATTTTTAAGAAAATTGGATGGGAAGCCGACCATCGGCCCCTAAAGAGCATTCAAGCCGTTACTAGACGTAAAACCAGAGGAAAATGTGAGCCACAATCACACCTCCTGTTAGTATTATTTTTTTATTTTTTATTTTTCTTTTTTCTTCTTGTTTATTAAAGAAATTCAAAAAAATTCAAAAAAAATTCAAAAGAAAAAAAATTTAGCCGTATTTTTTTTGAAATATGCGTTGCGTATTTTCAAAGTTCTTCTGACACATAGATTAGTCTTTTATCCTTGTCATATAGCTATTATCATTGCTGTGTTTTGTTTTCAAACTTGTCTGACACACGGATCTACCCCTCTTTTATAGGTGTAATTATTACATTTGAGTTTTAATTCCTTTAAATAATGCACTTTGCTCTCTTCAGATCATTGATAAGGTGAGAGTACAAAAAAACAAAGAAAAAAAAAAGAAAATGGAAGTCACTTCAGTTCGTCGGATCAAGAGTATTTGTATCTTTTGTGGATCTAATCCTGGGAAAGATAAAGAGTTTGTAAATATTGCAAACCATCTTGGTCGAGTGCTAGCTGAGAGAGAAATCCATTTAGTTTACGGCGGAGGTAGTCTTGGGTTAATGGGTTGTGTAGCAACTGCTGCACATTTAGGAGGTGGCAAAGTCCTTGGTGTCATTCCCAGTCCTTTATCTATTAGCAAGCCCATTGGAAAAACATTAGGGGATGAAGTAATGGAATTTTGCATGCACTAACGCATGAACATTATGATAGCAAATGCTGATGTCTTTATTGCCCTACCTGGTGGTTTTGGAACTTTGGAAGAGCCCTTCCAAATTACATCCTGGTCACAGCAAAACTTTCACCAAAAACCCATAGGTATATTAAATGTTAATGGTTTTTATGACAGTTTGTTTTGTTTTCTTGATCATGCTGTAGAAAAAAGGTTCATCTCACAAGCGACACGTCAAAGTCTTGTAACTGCTGCAACTCCTAAACAATTGCTCGATCAACTAAACGAATTTGTACCATAACGTGATCCAGCAATGGCTCCACTGAATTGGGAACAAGGCAGCAGCAGCAAAAAGCAAAAACTTGATTTGACTTTGTCTTTGTGAATTTGTGTTTTCTCTTATGGTTTTAGTTTTTTGTAATTTTTCTTATTTCAGGCTTGATTTGCAGTTTTTTGGTAAGATCTTCTCCACTCTCTACCTATCTTTATTTTGACATTGGGGACAATGTCTTAAATTAGTTGGGGGGAGGTATAGTTGACAATACCATGTACATAGTTTAGTTTTAAAAAAAAACTAATCAGCTAATCTTTATTGTTACTAGCTTATTAGATGTATAATGGCAGAGTAAGAAGTAGTTTTGCTCTTGAGACGCATCTTAACTTGCATTTCATAGTATGTCTTAAATTATTTTGTTCTTGCATATTAAAAAAAATTAAAAAAAAAATTCATTTTGATCTTTTCAATTAATTTTGATGCAAGCATGTGCTGAATCTGAGCTTAATTGATAATAAAAGTATGCAAAACAGTTTATAGTTTAATCATTTTCATGATATACATGTGTATATGATTGTGGATATTAGGAAGAAGGCATGGTTGAATTGAGTGAATGTTCCATACCTTTGTGAGTTTTGGGCTTTTCCAAGTTTGATACTTACACTTGGTTTAATTTCTTTCATCAGTGATGTCAATTATGAATTTATTTTCTAGAACTTGCATTGAATCGATTTGAGATTACATTGGTCTGTATGTTGCATGAAAATGACAGAGGCATTTTTTCTTGACTTAGCTGCTTTGGTCAAATAAACCTACCTTGCATTTATCCAATTATTAACTCCCTTTGAGCCTATTTGCCTATTCTTTGTTCTTAGCTCATTACAAGCTTTGAGTGAAAAACCATGTTTTACCTTACCTTAGGGAATGGGAGAGCATTGATTTTCTTATTGGAGGAGTTCTTTTGCTTGCAATGATTTAAGTGTGGGAGAATTGGTGTGCTGATACGAAATGCTTGGTACAAAAAAAAAACAAAAGAAAAAAACAAAAAAAAAGAAGAAAAAAAAAGAAAGGAAAAGAAAAGAATAGAAAAAGGAAGACATGTGTGAAGAGAATGAGCATTTTATGGTTTTGGGTAAAAATTTTATGCTTTTTACTTGAGTTACTCCTCAATGTTCTTTTATTCTCTTTGGTTTTAACCTGCAATTATCCATATTGTTCCCTTCCTTCACCTTATAGTCTCATTAAAACCTTTCTGAAAGACCTCTTGATTTTTGCAATTTATTTGATCTAAGTAGTGGAAAATTGATGTATATGCAAGCCTATGGTAAAATACTTTCATAATTTGATTGAATTGAGCGCAAACAATTAACCTAAGCACCTTGTGTGATTTGAGTGTTACTTGTGAGGAATTTTACTCAATTTGAACATGCATATTTCTAATTGAAGCATGATTATGCTATACTTTATTCTCAATTGGTCTGATTCAACTATTCTTTGTTAAGCATACTTGACTTATTAATTATGGTTTAAATTTGATACAATGCTTGTATTTAAAAATTAGTTGAATTGATTAAATAAAGTATTACATGTTTGTGGGTATCATCCTGGTAAACCCTCACGAGACTATAACTCGTCTACTAGGGACACCTAGGGGTTTAAAGGCTTGCGGCACATGCTAAGTGTCATCGCGTTTTCCTACGAAAGTGGATTAGATTAGGTATAATCTGTTTTTATGTTTTTAGTTTTATAATATGATGTTTCTTGTTTTTCTTTAGTTTTGTTCTTATGTGTTTTGCTCAGAAGTGCAAAAACTTAAGTGTGGGGGAATTTGATCAATTAATTTGAGACACTCATGTTAGCTTTGTATTAGGCTTTATTAGATGTTTATTGTGCCCAATATTAGTATTTTAGATGAGTTTAATGTTGTTGGGCTTCATTGGGCTTTAATGCAAATTGTGAATAATTTTTGGATTTTGATGCATTTTGACATTTCTTCCTTGGTTAGGCCATGACTTGGGACTAGGTGATCTTGGTGTCTTTAGAAAGCTAAGACAAGGTTCTACAAGTTTCATGAAGAACTCAAGAGCTGAATCGGACTTCTAAGGGTCCAAAATATCCCTGCAATGCAGAGTGGGTTTGCTGTCATGGAAATCTAGGCAGTGTGCACATATTGGACTACATAGTGAGCTATAGGCCTCCTCTTGGGCTAAAACTTGGCCATTGAAAAGATAAGACCCATATCTCCAAATTCACTGAAGACCATTTAGTCAATAGATGTCGTTTTAGGCATGATTATGAAGCTACAAGTTGGTTTGAATTTGGAAACACGTTCTGCCAACCTAACTTGAGGTAGGTTCAGTGTTTTTGGCATATCTGGAGTTCTAAACGTCCAAATGGCATGATTCCAATTGCAAAATTTCAAGGAGACAACTGGCTACAACTTTCATGAAGAGCACCAAGCCAAACTGCACTGTCTAGATTATGAAAATTAAGCAAGAAGTCGGATAAGAGTTACTGACTAAAAGCCACCAACCATACACCAACCCACCTACCATGCATCAACCCACCAACCATGCATCAAGCTTCCATATTTGACAATTTTCATATTTTTACAGCTTGTATTCAGATTATGTACATGTACAAATTGGCTTCTAGGATTAGTATAAATAGAGTCAATCCCTTTGTATTATGAGAATTCAATTTTAAGTAAGTTTGAAGAAAGTTTGAGTATTTGTGAGAGTTTTCTTTCTCTTCTTCTCCATTCTCTTTAGAATTTCGTTTTTGTTCTTTTATTTCTGAGTTTTTCCTTCCCATCCATGGAAGGCTAGGCTCTCATAATCAATCCAAGGGATTAGCCATCTTGATGTTTAATTTGAAGATCTTGTTTTACTTGTTCATATTGCTTAATTGTTATTCAAGTTTCTCTTCTTCCTCTTTTAATTTTGATCTAGATTGAATTGCTTAATTTGATTTGGATGTTTATGTGATAATAGCTTTATTATCATGTATTCAAGAGGATCACATAGAATAAACAATTTATTAAAGCTTTTTGATGGATTGTTTAGCTTGGTTAAATTCTTGATCTTAAGTTAATCTATGTTTGGATGGTGCTTACTTTATCTAACATTGGTTAATTAAATCCTAGATGCTTATCTAGTAGAGGATTCTTGGATTATGTTAAGGCGTCTTGATATGATCTAAGGCCAAGAACATGGTTAGCAATTAAGTGAATTCCTTGTGATCAATGATGGATTAAATTCAAGATCGGTAAAATTTCCTTGGATTGATTAATTTGTTAATTACTTTCCTTTAATTCAATTAGTGTATTATCTTTTCAAATCATCAAAACCCCCCTTTTAATTATCTTGATCTGATTTAATCTTTATTCTTTTTGGATCCTTGAGAGACGATTCGGTTCATACTCTATACTACAAATTATTTTGTGAATCGGTAATTTTATTTATTTGACGGGTCTCGACAACCTCTTGTCAACGGTTTTATTGGTTTGACCCAATTGATGGAGTAAAGGTTGTTGAGAGATATGGGTTGATTGACATTAAGCACAGATCGAGGCTTTACTCAAATGAGCCATTCGTATTAGCTAAACAGGCACAACAAGTGTACTATACAAGATACCCACCAAGCGGAGGTAGAGTTAGTGGTGAATGGTGGGTAATCTACAAGGTTAGAAAAAAAACTTTCCGTGGCCAAGACATTGAATGATGAAGGTGATGGATCAAATGAGGTAGCTGTTATCGATTATTACCAAGACGATGGATCCCTAAGAACACACAATATCGTCACGGACGATGAAGCAATTTCCTTGTTCGATGCACATGCCCCGATGGAAGAAGTGGCCATAAATGAGATACATAATCCGTTGGACGTTCCATCTGTCGATCAATTCATCGATGACAATGAAGATAGTGAAAGTAATGAGTTCTTAGATGAAGATGATGAACTATATGATTCTGACTCAGGTAGTGACAGTTGAATTTTGTTGAATTATTTTTTGCAGTATTGACACATAGTTCAATTAATCTCATACTTAAATATTTTATTTTTCAATGATATGTTTGTATTTGTACATGTTCTGTGGCCAAATAGCAATGATGTGTTGCTTGAAATGCAATTACATGAGTTAGTTCATCATCATTTGTTGTTCATTTATTAATGTTTAAATTTGTTAGGTGATAAAAATCTAGAACACGAGCTGCTCAATGGCTCTGGCGAATTGTGAATTTTTTTATCCGGATTGGATTAAACATCAATGCATAATATTTTTTTTATGAAAACAATATCATGTTTCATTATGTAAATATTCATCATGACAGTCAGAGGTAGAGGCAGGGGGAAAGGTCGCAATAATCTATCCCAACCTTCTCTACCATCCATTGATTCTCCACCACCTCTACCTTCTCCTCGCTCTCACTCCCCAGGTATACCCATACTATAATTTTTTAAGTATTGTTAATTTATATAAATGTAATGTGAGTATGAGTTTTTTGTATACCTGTAATTATGCCAAGGTGCTACTTCGGCTATTGGTCCATTAACTGGTGGTCCATCAGTTGCTCCATTAGTTGCTGGCCCACCGACTTCTGGCCCTTCAGCTGCTGACCCACCCATTATCAGCCCTCTAACTGGCGATCCAACTTCGGTGCCTTCGAGTGGATCTGGCGCAAAGATTGATAGGAGGCCAGTTATATCTGTGGAGGTCGTCCTTGCCCCGTAAGTAATAGTGAATACCATGTTTTGTTTCATTTATTTTATTTTTAAATTGTCAACATAAGTTTTTCCACTTGTATGTCCCGCAGACTGTTACATGTGCCATTATGTCCTCTATGCTCATCCGAATGCCCATTACGGCAGAAAGGTGGAAAAATTATCCTGGTGATGTGAAGAGCGCATTGTTTGTTGATTTCATAGTAAGTAATTGTGTTTTTAAAATGATATATTCTATGTATATTATAGAGAAATTATACTTACATTTTACTAATGTAGGATCAATATTGATTCGCGTCAAATTATGATCGTCATTGGCTAGAAATGTTTGGGAAAAGATGCATGGATCGCTATCCATACATGTTAAAGAACACAAGGATTGCGGCTCTTAAAGTGGTGAACTCAACTAACCTGGCTGACACTAAGGGCCATGGACCAAAAGGGATAAAGAGCGAAGTCTGGGATAGCCTAGTAGACATATGGTTAACGCTAGAGTGGTAGAGGAAGTCAGATGTTAGTCAAAGCAACAAGGGATCCATGCCTGAATCTATGTTGCACACTGGAGGATCAATTAGCTTCGGTTAGCACAAGAGGAAGATGGTAATAATTAATTTTCTTATATAATTGTATTGCTATTTATTGTGTATTCTAACATATATTGATTATAGGAGATAGAGTTAAAGCATAAGGTATCCTATCGTGATGTGTACGCTCGTACACATAAGAAAAAGTTCAGGGAATATATCTCTAACCACGCGAAGAATTTCATTGTAGGTGTCTTTGAAACTACAATCTCATTATATTTGTTAAGTTATTGATTCTCTTGATAACATTTTCTTTATTTGTTGTTTTAGGAGACCCTTGACATCGCAATGTCCAAGGTTGACCCAGAGGTGTGGCTAGATGTTGCGGGTCCCAGCAAGAAAGGGCGGGTTCATGGCATGGGTCACAGCTTGGATCTTGGCGTCCATGGACCCATGCATTCATCATCCTTGGAGGCCGTGGGTCCCTCCATCACTCCAGATTACTTAAACACAGTTGTTAACTCAGCTGTTAATGTGGCAATGGTCTCATTTGTTAAGACTCAGCTGGTACCGATGTTAGAACCTATCTTGTCCCAGATCCTTGGCTTTCGAGCCGAACATTTTGCACCGCAGGCACCATTGCAAGGCGAAGTAGATGGTGGGGATGATGGGGATGGTGATGATGATGTAGCTGACTTAGATATTGATTAGTTGTGCTTTTTCTTGTTCTTTGTATAACTTGTTTGCACTTAGATATTTTCATACTTACTTACTCTATCTGAATGTTACGTATCTCTCTCAATTGTTGAACATGGTCTCTTATTTTCTGCCTGCCTATAACCATTCTCTTTTACTGCTCTTTCTCTTTGCTAGTTATTTGTTTCTCCTTGCAATTTGAATTTGCATTTTGAATCTAGATCTAAAGGGATATTTTTAGTTCTAGTCCACTTCCTCTTCAATCTTCCTTGTTATGCCAAGGTGAGCCATGCATCCACTATTTTGGCAATGTTTCCATATAATGATGGTATCAACATGATATATTACTTTTAACGTGCTTTCTTATTGATGTTAAGGTGCTTCTTCTGTTTATTTGCAGCTGAACTAGTAAAAAGAAAGGATATATAGTGATTGAGAAGAAAACCCTAAAGTTCTGTTTGTTTAGAGATTTCAGAAGAATGAGTTTGCGCTCTGATTACCTCCCTAAATTGACTATGTTCTAGGTGAGAAAGACATGGTTTGTTATCTGGTCTAATCATTGAGTTTTTTATATTGTAAGAGTGTAGGAGTTGTGATAATTGTTGTAATATGCTTGATTTATATACTTTTCTTTCTGTTGTCATATATGAATGTTCTTTTGTAAATGAAATCTATGTATGATTACGGTCAGTAAATCAGTAACATGTTGATGAAGCTAATAGAAACTAAGTTAACAAACTGATAAACATCGGGAGATATACCTTAGGGCCTCCCAAGATTTTCTATTCCTAAAGCTTTTGAGCGTGCACAGTCCTTAATTCCAATTGCTTTTCTCATAACTGGTGTGGCTATATTGGTAAGATCTCTTTCTTTGTCTCCCATTTGGTTTTCCTCTTTTGAGTTTAATTAAAATAATAGCTTGGCAACTTGTTCTCCAATTACATAAATTTTCAAACTACAAGAATCAGTGGGAATTGCCAAGGCATTAGCAGCATAGAATGGGTATGAATTGGATTCAAATCAAGAGGTATGTTTCTTTCTAAAATATATTCACAACTCCTTGTTGCTTGCTGTTGTATAGAAGTATCTCAAATCAGGTTATGCACCCCAAAATAGTTTGAAAAATAATACTTGTTTCGATTTCCTTCTATGTTTGTAAATGACTTTTAATGACTGGAGTTTGTCTGAAGCATTAAAAGTCATTTAGTTGCTTTAAATATGTTTATCCCCAAAAGCTAATTACCTTATGACGTGTATCTTTTCTGTCAAAAGCTGCCACTTTCCTCTGTCTGTTTTCTTTGACTAGTACCACTCTTGCCTATTATAGGATATGTTTAAAACCCTCTCTGACTTTAGGGTGTGTTCTATCAAAACTTGGCATCCAGTCTAATAATACTTTAGCGTGTGTTTTATAAAATTGGAATATTTAGCATTGAATTTGTAATGTTTAGCTCTAAAATTGAAAATCATAATGTTTGAAAAATGAAAAAAGAGCTAAAATTGTATTAACAGCAACTAATTGGCAAATATACTAATAAGCTAATGTTGCTCTTAAATACATTCATTAACCTCTCATGTGCTGAATGTTTTCACTACTTTTCACTTAATTTCATTTTTGGCATGTATTAAATAAACACCACTAAATTAAAATTTAGTGTTAAATCTTTTTCATTTCAGCTTTGAATTGAGTTTTTGGACAAGTCCTTAGTTTTCTCTCTTCAACCTTTATGTGGTCCTGTGTTGGCTGTGATTTCTGGTTTTGATTGATAAAAAAGAAAACCACTACCTTTCATAATACTTTGCTTGTTACTAGTTTTTGAATGCATGTTGGAATCAGGTTCTGTACTTGAATGTAAATGACATCGTTATATGTAAGTGAAATGTGTTCTTATAAAGCATCCAATGGTTCTGCAGGCTTTTCAGCAGTTTACAGGTATAAACACAGTCATGTACTACAGCCCAACAATTGTCCAAATGGATGGTTTCCGCTCTAATGAGTTGGCTCTTCTCCTGTCCCTCATAGTTGCTGCCTTGAATGCTGCTAGAACAATTCTTGGCATTTACCTTATCGACTTTGCAAGGAGGAAAAAATTGGCCTTTTCTAGCTTAGGAGTAATTGCATCTCTGATCATCTTGTCCTTGGCATTTTTTAACCAATCATCTTCAAGTGAATTGTATGGATGGATTTCAATTTTAGCTTTAGCCCTTTATATTGGTTTTTTCTCATCGGGAATGCGGCCTGTGTCGTGGACTGTGAACTCGGTGTTGGACATTTTACTTATTTTTGGATAGTTGTTTGGTCTTGGTGTTGCCAATATTCTTGGTTCATTCTTTTCAGCATAAAAAATAATTTTTGGACAGTTTACGTATATATAAAAGTTACAATTATAATTTGTTTGGATTTTATGTTTTGAATGAGTTTTTTACTCTGGTTTAATTTGGTAAACCATAAAAAATAAAAATTACTTTTTAGTTCTATTAAATTAGTTAGGGATTAGCTACAAAATGGTATGTTACCTACAAATTCGCTACCGATTTGCTAGGAATTAGTTACAAATTGAATAGTATTAGCTTTGGATTAATTAGAGTTTAGTTATAAATTAGCTATGGATTAACTTGGGAATGTAAAAATTAGCTAGGGGTTAGCTATAGAATTAGCTACAAAAAAAGTCTTAGTTAATTAGCTACGGAAGTGGATATATTTTTTTAAAAAAATCTTAGCTAGGGATTAACTATGAAAATTCCATAGCTATTTTATTTTAGCTACAGAACAATTTTCATAGCAAATTAGCTACCCAGATTTAGCTACGAAAAATTCTATAGCAAATCCATAGCTAGAAGTTTTAGCTACGGAATTTTCCGTAGCTAATACCTAAAATTCTTGTAGTGTTAACCATTTAGTTTTTGTGTGAATCAGTCATCGCTTGATTAAAAAAAAAACTTTTTTTCCCTCAACTCTAGGAGATAACCATATCTGGAATTCCTCCCAGAACCAGAAACTCTCGAACCCCACACCCACAATTGCATGTCGCTCGCCACTTTCATAGCCACTAATCGCTGCCGTCGTTGCACTTCATTGCCATCGTTTGCTGTCGACTGACACACTCCATCGTTTGTCTTCAATACAGATGGTAAGTCCCTCCACTCGTATCCTTTCAGCTTTCTTTTGAGATTTTAAGCTTTTCTTTGATTGTAAGTTGGTGTTGGTGGGTTTCATAGTTCGCCAAGAATACACACAGAATGGTGATTTGATTTGGTTGTCTTATCTAAACCCAAAGAAGAAAAAAGTTTCATTGGCTCAGATTGACCCGAAAAATCAACCCAACCCAATTAAAATTGTTTAGTTTGGGTTGGGTATCAGGTCCAACCTGATCAAAACCGACCAAGATTGGTTCAGTTCACAAATCTTATATTTTATAACCCGATGACCCAATGAAGTGACCCGAAGAATAATGAAATTTTAGACTTTATTTTCTTGGCACTTGGCTTTTCATTCATTTAAAAAAGTTAAGTTATAATGATATATCTTTAATTTTCATTTTCAAGCCTTAATCATTCAATTATTTTTATTTTGTTTTAGTTGTATATTAGGATAGTAACATTTTAATGATTAGCTTACTTATCTCTGCCACACAATTCTACAACTTAAAGCCTTTTTTGTGAAGTAATATAAAATAAATATATATAACATTCTCTGTTAAACAAGATACATTTAATGTCATACATTCATATAACAAATAAAGCTTATGATGATTTTGAGACGTTAAAATGTTTTTTACCAAACTTAGTTTTACTTTTATCTCAATACTTATATTGTACTGGAAGGCTTGAATGTTTAAAATTCATATGTAATTGTCTAATTGAGTTTGAAGTATTTAACAATGATAGGTGATCAATCAATTTGAGACACTTATGTTAGCTTTGTATTAGGCTTTATTAGATGTTTATTGTGCCCAATATTAGTATTTTAGATGAGTTTAATGTTGTTGGGCTTCATTGGGCTTTAATGCAAATATTGAATAATTTTCGGATTTTGATGCATTTTGACATTTCTTCCTTGGTTAGGTCATAACTTGGGACTCGGTGATCCATTTGAGGTAATCTTGGTGTCTTTGGAAAACTAAGACAATGCTCTACAAGTTTCATGAGAACTCAAGAGCTGGATCGGACTTCTAAGGGTCCAAAATATCCCTGCAATGCAGAGTGGGTTTGCTGTCACGAAAATCTGGGCAGTGTGCATATATTGGACCACATAGTGAGCTATAGGCCTCCTCTTGGGCAGAAACTTGGCTATTGGAAAGATAAGGCCCATATCTCCAACTTCACTGAAGACCATTTAGTCAATAGATGTGGTTTTAGGCATGATAATGAAGCTACTAGTTGGTTTGAATTTGGAAACACGTTCTACCAACCTAACTTGAGGTAGGTTCAGTGTTTTTGGCATTTCTGGAGTTCTAAAAGTCCAAATGGCATGATTCCAATTGCAAAATTTCAAGGAGACAACTGGCTACAACTTTCATGAAGACCTCCAAGCCAAAATGCACCGTCTAGGTGATGAAAATGAAGCCAGAAGTCAGATAAGAGTTGTTGACTAAAAGCCACCAACCATACACCAACCCACCTACCATGCACCAACCCACCAACCATGCATCAAGCTTCCATATTTGACAATTTCCATGTTTTTATAGCTTGTATTCAGATTATGTACATGTACAAATTGGCTTCTAGGATTAGTATAAATAGAGCCAATCTCTTTGTATTAGAGCATTTCAAATTTTAAGTAAGTTTCAAGAAAGTTTGAGTATTTGTAAGAGTTTTCTTTCTCTTCTTCTCCATTCTTTTTAGAATTTCGTTTTTGTTCTTTTATTTCTGAGTTCTTCCTTCCCATCCATGGAAGGCTAGGCTGTCATAATCAATCCAAGGGATTAGCCATCTTGATGTTTAATTTGAAAATCTTGTTTTACTTGTTCATATTGCTTAATTGTTATTCAAGTTTCTCTTCTTCCTCTTTTAATTTTGATCTAGATTGAATTGTTTAATTTGATTTGGATGTTTATGTGATAATAGCTTTATTATCATGTATCCAAGAGGATCACATAGAATAAACAATTTATTAAAGCTTTTTGATGGATTGTTTAGCTTGGTTAAATTCTTGATCTTAAGTTAATCTATGTTTGGATGGTGCTTACTTTATCTAACATTGGTTAATTAAATCCTAGATGCTTATCTAGTAGAGGATTCTTGGATCATGTTGAGGTCTTGATATGATCTAAGGCCAAGAACATGGTTAGCAATTAAGTGAATTCCTTGTGATCAATGATGGATTAAACTCAAGATCGGTAAAATTTCCTTGGATTGGTTAATTTGTTAATTGCATTTCTTTAATTCAATTGGTGTATTATCTTTTCAAATCATCAAAACCCCCTTTTAATTATTTTGATCTGATTAAATATTTGTTTTTTTTGGATCCTTGAGAAACGATTCGGTTCATGCTCTATACTACAAATTAGTTTGCGAACCGGTAATTATTATTATTTGACGGGGTCTCGACAACCTCTTGCTTATGCTCAACTTATGCTCTCTTGCTTAGTTGATGTCATGCTACGACAAGGACAACAAGTTGCCAACAACAACGGTAGCAGTCAGAGAGCGAAGACTGACAATGAAAGTAACAGTTGGAGAGCGATGATTAGCAATGATGATGGCAGCCAGAGAGTGGTGATCAGCAACGATGGTGGCGGTCAGAGAGCAATGATGGCAATTAAAGGCCTTGGTCAGCAACGATGTCGGTGGTCAAAAAGCAGTGGCCATCAACAATGATGGTGGTGGGAGGGTAGTGGTCTTGCCACTGGGATGCAGAGGAAGAGAGATGAAATAAAGGGTAGAAGTAGAATAAATATCATATCAGGAGATGATGGAGATGATAATGTTATATGACTATAGTTAAATAAAAATATTTGACTATATTTGACTATTTTATCAAGTGAATATTCCAAACACCTTCTAATTAAGGCTTGATAGTATATGCTTATACTATCAGGTCTTTCCTATACGATGCATCAAACGCAGCCTTAGTAATTAGTAATATGTTGTGATTTATGTGTTTTATTATTAGTAAAAAATGTATGACTTATTAGAATTTAATTTATGTTTGGATATTTGATAGATGGTATTTTTTATGATATGATTGGCCAATATAATTATGATCCCATTTGGTTCGACCGATCGACTTAATCTATTGAACCGATTAGACTTGCATTCGAAACTTTTTGGGTTCGCTATCTGGTACAATTTTAACAACATTGGTTTCAATTATAACACACTCCCTCATGGAAGAGTCATTTGGACTTGAAGCATGAATAACGCACATGTTTACTCTACCTTGTGAGAAAATTTAACTTTATTTAGAAGAATGGAGGCGGCAAGAATTGACCTCCTTACCACTTGGTCATAGAGACTTTGATACCATGTCATAGACTAACTATCTCAAAAGCTTGAGCTGTTAAATGGAGACTCATAAATGGTTTCATATCTAATAGCAATTATGACAGATGTATTATATGTGTAATGAGATTAGTTTTCACCCTCTCGTATGCATAATCATTTTCCAAACCTAATCTCAATTTGAAGACTATATCTTCTTTTAAAATGGGATTTTCAATTATTTTCCCTATCAAATTTAAATTACTTTGTTTGTCCCTATATTTTTTGAAAAAATTTAAATAGGTCCTTATAGTTTAAAATTTATAAATAAATTCTTATAATTCTTTTTAATTGAGTCCCTATGGCGCTTCAATATTAGGTAGATTTAGGGACCTAATTAAATTCTTTTTTAAATTATAAGGACTCATTTACAATTTTTAAACTATAAGGACCAATTTGAAATTTTTCAAATAGTTCAAAGATCAACAAAGTAATTTAACTAATAAAATTTGATAGCAACTTTTAAATCTTTTATCAGTTGCCTCTCTGCAAGTCGTAACGCTCAGGAACAATTGTGACTCACGGGATTATTGGATTACAAAAAAGTTCAAGGTTGCTTACCCACAAAAAAAAAGGATGAAAGGGACATGGATAACTAATGAAAGCTAATCTGGATAAATCATGAGTAAATACTCAAATTAGTTCTTCAAAGATATATGAAATATTAATTTGGTTTTTCAATAATTTTTTACATTAAAATAACTTTTTAATGTCAATTTTTTTTACATCAAATTGGTCTTTCAAAATTATTTTTTGACATCAAATTAGTCCTCTAAAAAGATTAATTTGATATAAAAAATAATTAGAGGACCAAACTGATATCTCATATATCTTTAAAGTACTAAATTAGATATTTACTCTTAAATCATCTAAATCTTTAACTATGACAATTTATGTGTGTGGTTGGTTGCATAGCAATATAGTGTTCAAGATATTTGCTTAAACTTTAATGAGATATTGTAATATTGTACAGTTTATCAGAAAAAAAAAATTGTAAGAAGATTATAGTGTTATTTAGTGACTTACATAAAAACATGTAAAGAGTTTGTAAATTTGTCATTATTACTTTTAAACATGTTACGTTGATTTATTCTTGTTCAATCTGATCTATCTATCCATACAACAAAAGACCTCCTGAAGAAAGCTAGTAACAGTAACTGAATCAAATGGTATAATAAAACTTTGCTTTGTTGTCATTATTTGCTTTTTCTTTAGAAAAAGGCAAGTCATATCATATAGCATTGGCCATCCCGTTTTTGTTTTTGATGATGTGGGAGCCGCAGATTTGCATACGCCTTGCTGTTTGCTCCACCTGTGATTGCAATATTTCTCAAATTTTATTGAAAATTTTTCAAATACAGATCTGGAGATGGTTTTGAACTTAGTGGAAATTAAAAATCATAACAAAAATCATAAATTTATTGGTTTATTTTATTAGTATTTTTACCCCTTTCTAGTAGCATATTTGACGAAAATAGCTCGGCTTAGTAATAATTTGTTAATAGAAAGAGTGACAGTTTAAACCACAGAACCGAAAAATGCATTAAGTCAAATCACAAGGGTACAAAGTGCAAGCCAAGTAACCTGTCTTACTCTTATCTAATAAAGTGATTAAAAATTGCTTAGGCATGCATTCGGATTAAAATTTGCTACCAAAACAAGCGTAAGACGCAAAGAAGCATATTTTGAGGGGTGAATGATTACCCTGAACTTCGAGGTAATTACACTAAACTCTTAATAATATAGTTAAATATAATAGGAATATTTTTTAAATTTAAATTTTATAATTACTTTCTTCTCATTTTAGTTCATTAAAAATATATGTGACGTTATATTAATATTTTATTTATAAATATATTAAAATTAGTCTTTTAAATAATATTAAATTAATCTTTAATCTTCTAAAAATAATTTTTAGTTTTTAGTCTTTAATCATTTAATGTCACATTTTTTTAATATTAAATTAGTTTTTAAAATGATACTAAATTAGTATTTATAAAATGAAAATAATGATACTAATTAACATTAAAAAAACTAAATTAATGTAACTAAAAAATAAAAAATTAATATAAGATCATATATATATATATATATATATATATATATTATCTGTATTCGAATCTTTTGTCTTTTGCCGTTATCTGGATATAATTGTTTTACTAAAATAATTTATCAACTTAGCGTCAAAATGTCAAATAACTTAAAGTGTCACACTATTATATAATAAAAATTATGGGAGGTTTATCTGTTATCAATACTTCTTCATAATCAATGGTTAATATTTAATTATATGTCTTATTTAATCAAGATATAAATATTATATTTATAGTTTAACTAAACGAGATACATAATTAAATATTAATTACTAATTACTATAAATACTAATATTCTAAAAAAATGGTACTGTAAAAATCTCCATAATTATGCAATAATTTTTTGTAGCATAATTGATCTTACTCAAATATTACATTCATCTAAGTTTTTCAATAAATTAAAAATAATAAAAAAAAGCAACCTTATTATACATTAAGTCTCGTGAAAGATTGTACCTGTAATACAACAATTATATATATAAAGGTAACAAGATTTGATGATAAAATAATTTTTTATAATATAGCAAAAAATATTAGAAAAACTAATTATAATATTTAACTAATATCTCTAATTAACTTAATCATAATAACTCCCTATTTTAAACCACAAAGATCAAGATGTAGTGTGCATTTGAAATAGTTGTGAAAAAAAATTATGTTAAAAATTGATTATGCTTATAATTAATTTTTAAGAAAATTAATTATGATAAAATTATTTTATATTAAAATATGTTAACTCATAAGCGATCGTAAGATAAAGAGTTTTGTTTGGATTGTATAAAAAAAATTATTTTTATGTATTAAATTATCGAAAGATATATAGAATGATTGAAAAAGTTATTTAGTTAAGGACAAATAGGTATTTTTCTCCTTATTTTTTAAAAATAATCTGAAATTAAATAATCAACCTTTAAAATAATACTAAAATTTTAGCATTTAGGAAAAAAAATTATCTTTTCAGTATAAAAAAATAATCAACAATATTTTATAACAAAACCCAAACATGTTACTTTTTTTTTAAAAAAAATAACTTTATAAATATAAAAAATAATTATTCTAAATAATTAAGCAAATTCGAAAACACTCGTAAACCTATTATCACAAAGGTTATTTGATATTAACTCTAAATTCAATTATATTGCTTTTAAACTCACAATACAGTAGTATAATTTCATCGAAATAAGTCGATTTTAATGAATCTACGACTTGGTAGTCGAGAAAAATATGCTTATCAGAAAGGGCATCGTATTCAATTACCTCTTTGGTCCAGTTGGTCTTCCAAATTACCATCAAAAGGAATAAGATCTGAAGGGTGTTGCCACACATTGTGCCTCCCCATAGACCCTACAGATACAGTAATTAGCCAAAACTTTTTTGCTGGAAAAGAAAATCATAATAGATAGGTTAGAGATTAAAACACGGTGCTTTTCCAACTATATTAGAGATACTCTAAGTCCATAACTAATGATTCAATTTATAGTTGATAAATAAAAGAAGCAAAGTTACTAAGAGTGAATTATTAGTAAGAATTTGGATTGTTAATAGGAGGTTTACGTTTGAAATTTAATAAGCCTTTGGTGCAAAAGGAAAGAACCATAAAAGCAGAGTAGGAAATAAAAATTGTTACCTTGAGCCCTAAATTCGCCTTGAAAGCAAGAAGGATTCCAAGAGGGAGTCCAACTATATAATAACAGGCCAAGTTTGTGTAACCTACCATCAATTGCCATCCACTTCCAATGGCAACACCTAAAGAAATGATCCCAAAAGAAAGAATGTTAAAATAACACTAACGTCAGTAGAAAACCTCATGAAGATGAGTATGTGAAGTTCAACAGTATAAATTACTTCTAAAGAAGCCAAAGCGAATTGATACCTGATATCACTTGTGAAACACTATTAATAGCCATAATTAGACCAAGAAGGTATGCTAGATCAGCCACAGCTAGTTGAATATCCTTACTGTTTGTGAAGAGAATAGCAATGTTGTCTTTGCTTAAGAAAACAGTAATCATTAACACAATCCCAAGGAGGAGAGACTGGAACAGAGATACCAAGAAAGAGTATTTAGCTGCCCTAGGATGCTGCATTCCTAGCTTATTGGAGACCCGAACACTGAGAGGGTATACAATTCCAACATCAGTTTTAGAATCAAGGAAATTAGCATGAACAGTATTCAAGCTCTAAACTTTAAGTGTCACTGTAATCAATAACGTAGTCCAACATTGGCATGTTCACTTGGGCAAACGACTTTGACTACCCTTTTGGACAAAATCAAATTTAAACGTGTCCATTTGCTCAAAACTGTTACTCATTACGGATGTATATATGATTAGATCTCTATTCATTTTACCTAACAGCAGCATTTATTCCGAGGAGCAGCATTAGTTGCCAAGCATAAAAATTGAAGCTGAAATATAAATGCAAAATCATGAGTAAAATCAAATAGGCAAGAGGTTGAGAAGTGACAGTAACAAAGAGGGGAAAAGCAGAAACAGATTGGGTGGACCAGGCCCATTCTCAGATTTCGCATGGGTCTCATGTCTGAAAACACTATCGACCGAAAGATCCATGGACCATGCGGTCCACCCAAGAATTTAAGAAATTGTTACATTCCAAATATCATAAAAAAAATAGTGATGGTTGATGATCTTACCAAATAGAACAGGAACCAACAGCAATTACAGGATTGTTAAGTTGACCAGCTAGGAGTACAAGGCAAGGGACATACCATTGCTCTAAGCAAATCATTACAGATGAGGCAAGAGCTAGCCTAGTAAAGGCCCAAATATCCCTAAAAGCCAACCAAGACAACCCAGTCCACCCTTCCTTGCACCAACCTACAGCATAGATAACTTGAGCCACAGCAGATACCCACACTGTAATATTATTAGCCATAGCTGCCCCGGTTGTACCCCAGCAGAATACATAGATGAAAAGGTAAAGCATCCCATTGTGTATAAGTAACGCCATAAATGATGTGCACATGATCACGGTAACCTTACTCTGGACCTGAAGGAATCTCTGGGTAGGAAAATTGATGGCAATGGAAAACATGCTGGGAATGACTTTCATGGAATATTGGCCAGCAAGTTCAGCTATGTCATTTTCTTGGCCAAGGAATTTTAAGAATGGTGTGGCATATATGTAAAGAGGTGTGAGAATTATACAAGTGATAAGCAGAACGATCCATGACCTTTGCATATAAATTCCAAGAGATTGAATTTGCCCTGCTCCATAAGCTTGCCCGCAAAGGGTTCCTAGTGTTGCTGACATGCCAAACTACAATTTTGCAAATAATTTTGATATGAGAAATGAAGCAGTAAAGGCAGCCACATACAGATGACTCTCCATAACTAAGAAAACACTAATATAAGCTTGTGCAAATTGCTTTCTGGGCATAAAGACAGTAAGAGCCATCTGTTATAATAGATCCTAAAAATTTTCAGATGTCTTGGATGTTGAAACTCGAAATCTCTGCTTATTATGACAATTTAAGAATATTTGAGATTTCGAAGTGTGATATGACCATATAGAACACAAAATCTTGAATATTGAATTATTTATTATTTAAAATGTCTTTCGATACCCATCATTTCTAGGTCTCTTGGTTGTACGATGCCCTTGTTCTTATATAGAGCTAAAGATAGATTTGATTCATGATAAGTATCCTACATTCTCAAGCTTAAATAAAATGCTAATACACCAGAGGAAGAAATCATTTGCAAAGCATGCATATACCTATTGACTGAACAAGGCAGATTAACTATTCTGGATATTCAAAAATAAAAAGACGACACCAAATGGATGAAAACGAGCGCTTACGAGCAAGCTATAATAGATGGAAGCCATTACACTACAGTAAACAGAGATAGAAGAGAGCTCAAGGTCTCCTAAATGACCAACAAAGATGATAGTGGAGGAGTTTGTCAAGTATTGAAACAGTGATGTTAATGCCACTGGCCCAGCTATCTTCCATAGCTTCACTGTCTCTCTGCAGAATACAGTCTTGGCCGCCTTGAAGCTCTTCACCTGCAAGTAATCAGGCTCTGAGGCATGGACTTGGGTCACTAAAGGTGTCTCCATTCCTTGAGCTCTTCAACAAAATTGTAGTAAGAATGCAAGTTTTCAAAGATGAAAATTATTATTGATTATCTTAGGATTACATTTGTTGCATTCATACATATAAAGAACAAACATGTACTGTTCTACGCACTATATAGTATGCGCGATGGAAGGTATCAATGAGAAAGATATATTTCTTACTCTAATGGGGACAAATAAATTTGGGAACAAAAGCAAAAATATCTCAGCCAGAAGAAAGAGTATCCTACCAATCCCAATTCAGGATTTTAAATGCTTAGTTGTTAATGGTCATTTGCACTTATCTATTTTGGCTCAGATTTTATGAACATTGCAAAAATAAAGTTTTATTTGTTTTATGTTAAGAAGTTATTAATATAACTTGAACATAGAGATTTTTTTTTTTTAAGTTTCTACTTGTCTCAACTATTTGAGCACAAGTGCATGTGACGAGCGTTACTTTTGGAAATAAATATGATCAATTATAAGGAGATTTGCAAACCAGAGACTATCTGCTACATAGGGATCTACCACTTCATGGTTAGGATGTTTTTGCTGCTTATTTTTAAAGATAGCTAAAGTAGGATTCATCTCCTTTCCTTCGTTTCATTTAGTTTTAAATTGTTCTCTTCACATTTATAAATTAAACTATTATTTTATTTATCTTTTCTCAAATTACCCAACTAATGATGCCTCAAAAACTACTGTTATTTATAAACAAATATTATTTCACTTAATCCTATGCAAATTATATAATTAAATATTGAGTAAATTACACTCCACTATATTAAGATTTGTCAAAATGACAGCAAACATCAAACTTTGTCCTAAATTTCACTTCACCCCATTTTTTTTATCTTTGACTAAATATTGACTTAACATCATTAAGCATTTTAAAAAGAAAAATAGACTAGCTTATCATTAATTATTAGTGAGCTCTATATTACCACAAAACTTTTTAAAACTTAATCTTATGATTTATTCTTTACAAAACCAACTTAACTTTTTAATATAAAAGTAAAATAGATATAATTTAACAAATGTAAAGAAGAAGAGTATAATTTATATATGTATTTATTTTACTCTAATAATTAATTGATATATCATGTATGTCTATTATGTAAAAAACATTGTACTTTCCTATTCTTTTTTTGTTTCTTCTATTGAATTCTTTAACTAAACTACTTCAAAGCAAAGATCATGTTTTTAATTATTACTTTTTGTTGTTTTTAGACCTTTTTCTTAATTTACATAAGATATTTTCTATAATTACAAACCACAACCTTGTTTAAAAGTATTAAATTTCATAATTACACAATTATATATGTCCAAAGTACGTAGAACAACACGAAGTTTTAAAATTCAATAACATTTTTTTAGTAAATTCAAATCTAAATATTCAACTAATAATATATATATATATATATATATGTGTGTGTGTGTGTGTATATATTCAACTAAATATTACATATTTTGTGTTTTTAAATTAATGGTATTTTGTATAGTAAAAATAAGGGTACCCATGGAGATGGTTCCTGTCTATTACACAAAATATTTATGTCATCATTATCAGTTACAACATATTATACTAATTTATATTTTACATAAATAAAATAATTAAAAGCATGACTTTGCCTTAAAGTAGTTAAACTAAAACACTCAGCAAAGGAAACAAAACTATAAAATAATAGTACACACTTTCTTTTTTTACATAATTGGCATGCATAGTATATCAATTACTTGTTAGAGGAAAATACATACATATATAAATTATACTTGTAATGACGTAGAAAGAAACAAAAGGGGGAGGGGGGCATTTTCTTTTAAGGGTAAGTTGGATATTTCACTCTTTAAATTATATAGAAAGAAAGAAAGGGGATCAGATTTGTCCAAACAGCCCCTTCCTCCCCTTCTTATCTCTCTCGCTCGCTCCCTCTTCTCTTCTTCTCTTCTCATTTCTTCAAATTCATCCCTTCTACCCACCCCAATAACTTTAACAACACAATACTATTTAAGGATTTAGTGAGATTTGTCATACCAAACCTTTAACCTCCTCTATCCAACTTCTTTTTGTGAGGATTACCTAAGCTTGGGCTCCAGTTTGAGAGGGGTTTTTACTACCTACACCTCTAACCTTCCTTCTTTAGCTTCTAAGATAATTTCTTGGCCTGAAATATGAATTATTGGATGGTTAAACATGAATTCTGAATCTATCTACTGGATAGAGAAATCAAATGCTGAAATTTAGGGATATTAGCTATGAACCTAAGGATTTTGGTGTAAGAAGGATAATATGTAGATGTACCCACAAATAGTTTTGAAATTTTATGTTGTTAGCTATAGAAAAATTAGTTGAACCATCGGATTCACTACGCAGGTTAAAGGAGATGGATTTATTGAAAATCAATACTAGGTGAATAGATAATTTACTTAGTGATATCTTTACTATTTTTAATTAGGGAAACAAGACCTTCTAAGAGAAATAGAACTTTTCTTTAAATGAAATTTTATTACGAAATGAAAATTAAATTACATTTGCTTTCACTTCTTGCTTGGAAATATCAATTATTGTGATAGGTATGTTTTAGCTACAGTCTTATTGACTTCATGAGCTATTTCAGTTGTCATTTATAAAAAAATGAATTAAAAGTTTACTTGAGTATTTGGAAATGATTTTAGATCTTATTATTGTTGAGAAATACAAAAAATGAGAATTATTAATTTATATGGATTTATTTCAAATTGATTATTATGCTTTCAATATCCATGATGGGTTTCATGTTAGAACACCATAATGCCATTAGTGGTTATATATAATGACCTATGTATACATAATAGATACAACGACATGGGCTGATTTGACGAGGGCAGTTGATTCATTTTAACTATTGGGGTGAGCGGACCCTTAGCTCTTGGTATGGCTATTGAGTGAGCAGACCCTTATCTCATTAGTTGGTTGTAGGGTGAGTGGATCTTAGTCTTGACTTGAGATTTTGCCGAGTCATAAGGTGAGGCCCTTGGCTTGAGGTGATTAAGAGACATGACATGTTGGGTGGAGTTGCTCCCCAACTTGTAGTTTGGTTCTTGCATGTGATACCCATATGGATTACTTTATTGATGACCATAAATTTGTTTATTAACTTATGTCTATTATAATTTTAGAGAAAAGAAAGCATTTGACATAGTAGTTTTATTTACAAGCTTTAGTCATATTGGACTGTATATTTTGAGGTTAGTTTCAAAGATTAGTATTCATGTAATTATTTGTTTCCCCTTCTAGTTCACTTGTTTATTACGCTCTTACTGAGTCTGTGTGACTCACCCCTTATATTTTAACAGACTTATAGGTTACTAATTGGGTTGGCTAGGACTTGGTTTCATCCCAGTCGATATATTGGATATGCCTCCAACTTATTTTGGTGGATACCTATTGTTTCTGATTTCGAAGTCTGCAGCTATAGAGTATGGTTAGGTTATTTATTTGTTTAAAATGATATTGACATAGTTATTGTTAGCCAATGAGTATTTGGTTATATTTTGAATATGTGATAGACAAGTGTTGCATTTGGAAAATTGTTAAAATTTAAAAGGGAACTCTGTCGAATTTTGGTAACTATGTTTTACAAAAATTTGTAGTTTGGAATCTTTCATTGTTGTTAGGCTTGCCATGCTGATTTGAAGTTGATGTTTAGCCTGTATGCCAGTCACGGCTTAGTCTTAGTCATGACAATACTCTTCTTCATAAAGTTTGTAAAATTATATACCTTTCACTTTTATATTGAAAAGCGAACTTGATTTTGTAAAAAAGATAAAATAAATCTTAAGATTAATCTTTAAAAACTTGTGTTATAACATAAAGCTCACTAATAATTAATGATGAATGAGTTTTTTCTTTTCTTTTCTTTTCTTTTTGAAATACTTAATTGTTTTAAGTCAATAATTAGTCAAAGACAAAAAATAGAGTAAAGTTTAATTTTTAAACAAGTTTAGGGATCAGTGTCATTTTAACATTATTGTAGGTAAATGAGTGTAATTTGGTCTTAAATATTTACTTTTTTATTATTAAAAATCATATTCTATCTAAAGTAATAACTTCCTTTTATTGTTGACAATATAATATTTTCTTATAATTCTCTTATATGAAGACTCATTTTTCCGTTCACATGGGGTGAGTGAGAATTTAGATAGAAACTAGAAAGTTGTATGTTGAAGTTGTAATAACCATTTTGCATGTACTAAAAGAAAATCCATTCTTTCACCCAAAATATATTTACATAAACCTGTCACACTTTTTTGTTTAAAAGTAATAGTGTTTTTTACCCAGCTAACGATGTCACAACATCTACTATTATTTGTAAGCAAGAATTATTTTATAATTGAATGCAATATTTAATATTTTTTTTAATCTTTGTATAGCTTCTTTATGTTCTAAAATATGTAACTAAAAAACCACAAATTTAATTTTGTTTTAAAAAATCATCCTAACAAACTAAAATATGAAAATGTATTTTTCTCTTTTAAAAAAAAAATTACAAACAAGCTCTAAGTGTGTGTTTTTATGTTAATGAAAGCTGGTTTAAGTGATAAAAATTGAAGTATTTCGTATGAAAGACTTGTAAGTACTATTGTAACCTTAAATAGTCATGACCCATTTTACAAAAAATTTACCTTAGTTTGACTTATTATTTATAATAGAATTTTTTTTCTGCGTTATATGACTTGACATTTAGGTGTGAGACTAATTTTGTTTGAGATATTGAAGTTGCCCCTCCTCACAAGTGTTTTCCTCTAGTTTTGAACCCCTGACATTGCAGAGGCCCTTAACCGCTGAGCCCAAACTTACTTACCACTTGAACTATTCCTAGTAGGTTATTATTCTTTTATTTTCTAATTTGAAATATCTGAACAATTATCCCTGCAGAGTCATGTTGGTTCAAGACACGTTTAGATTAGAAGATAACAACGTTCTTTATTTCTCCTTTAGGTTTACGTAACATTTCTCTTTCTTCAGAAAATTTTTTGAGAGGAGGCCTTCAAAATTGTTGTCTCGAGGCTTATATAGTGCTTTAGATTAATTGTAGGAGTGAATTGGGGCAATTAATACCTTAAGAATAGGATGATAAGCTCATTTCAAAGTCTGCAAAAATTCATTTTTATGTCTCCCTTTTATGTAAGACAAGTCTATGCTGGAATATGCTTTTAAGGTGATGAATCAGGATTTCATCCAACTGAATCGTTTTGATGGGACGCATTTCAATAGTTGGAAGGACAAGATGATGTTTTTGTTGATATTGTTGATCCCAAACTAATTGCAATTCCTGAACCAGTGATGCTGACACAAAAAGTCAAGGCACTTAGAAAAGAGTTGAAGATGAATTTTTGTGCATAAGACATATGTTGAACACCCTATCTGATTGTCTGTATGATTTCTTCACACTAGTTTCGTCTCAAAAGTTGTGTTTGGAATTGATTAAAAGTGGAATTGAATTAATTTGATTTGATTTGATTTGAATTAATTTGATTTAAAAATTAAATCATATGTTTAGAATTCATTAAAAAATTGAATTTCAATTGATTTAATTTAATTTTTTATTTTATTTTATTACTCTTATATTATTATGAATGATATTGTTAGTTACTGAGCTAAAATAAAAAAAGTTAATAAAAATAAAATAATTAAAATTAAAATCAAATTAAATCCTAATAAAAATTAAAAAAAAATTAATGTATGCAAATGATCTGTTATACAAGAAAGGACTAAAAGTTGTATTAGTATAAGACAAAATTGGAATCTCCTAGAATGAGGTATATGTAGGCAATATATTAATAACGACAATAATAATAATAATAATAATCTTTTTGTTTATATTAAAAAGCCTTCTATTACTATATAGAAATGATAAACGTGAAATTTGTACTCAATCAAAAAATACTTAAAAGTATTTCAAAAATGTTTAATAGCCTGGTAATTTAATTCTAAAAATTACTCGGAGGTAAAATGAATAGATGAAATTTGATTGCAGCCCATAAAAAATTAACAATTGCTCTTTATTTTGTTAACATTCGTGCTCAGCCGGTCTACATAGCCTCCGAGAACTATAGCAACATTCAAAGTATTGTTATTCGGTAGAATAAAAAATATCAGAATTAGAACTTGTCCATTATGATATATATGAATTGAATGGTATATTAACTTCAGGAGGAAACAAATACTTTATCACATTTATTGGTGATGATCATTATAGATATACTCATGTATATTTAATGAAAACTAATGATCGAGCTTTTGATATGTTTAAATGATATAAATCTCTAGTTGAAATTCAAAAGGGAAAGAAATTAAAGGTTTTAAGGAGTGATAGAGGCGGTGAAAATATTTTTCAACTAGGTTTACACAATTTTGAGAAAATAATAGTATTGTACATCAATCTAGGGCACCTTATATATACCCCACAACAAAATGGTTTGTCGAAAAGAAGGAATGTAACAATAGTATATATGGTTAATGACATGATCTTGATCAGTTCCAAATTACCTATGAATTTATGAGGAGAAGCCTTGCTTACTGCTTGTCATATATTAAATAGGGTTCCCTCTAGAATGATAAAAGCCATACCATATATATGATTATAAAAAGATAGAAAGCCAAGTCTAAAATACTTCAGAGTTTGGGATGTTTAGCCTTTTATATAGTCCCAAATCAATAGAAATACATTACGGCCAAGGGCTTATTTTTCAAGTAACATTGGATTATTGGATTTAAAAAGGGTCGACGTAGTTTACCAAAAAAAAAAGGGTCAAGATTGACTGATGAAAGCTAATATGGTTAAATCATCGTAAATCTTTTAGGTGTCACAATTTTGGTGTGGTTGGTTTGCACAGCTATATAGTGTTCAAGTATTAAGCTTGAAATCTTCTTTTGATGATTGAATGACGTTATGTATTCTTGTTTAATATTATTATGTTTTATTCTTGTTCAATCTGATATATCCATACAACAAAAGACTTCCTAAACAAAGCTAGTAACAGTAACCGAATGAAATGTTTTTCTTTGTAGTCTTTGTTTTTCCTTTGGAAAATGGAAGTCATGTAGCATTGGCCATCATGTTGCTTTCGATGACGTGGGAGCCACAGATATGCATGCGCCTTGCTGTTTGCTCCGCCTGTGATTGCAATATTACTCAAAATTTATTGAAAATTTTGAAACACAGATTCTCCTAGAGATGATTTTGAAGTTGATGGAAATTAAAAATCAAAACAAAAACATAAATTTAAATTTTCAAATTAAATACACGTACTTCTCTTTCTGTGGTTTAAACTGTCACACTTTCTATTAGCAAATTATTACTAAGCCACACTATTTTCGTCAAATATGCTAGTAGAAAGGGATTAAAATACTAATAAAATAAACCATAAAAGGAAAAGTGCATTAAGTCAAATCACAAAGCTAATTTGTGCCTTCTACCTTTCTTATCTACTAAAATTTGATTAAAAATTACTTAGGCCTTAGGATAAATATTTTCTACCAAAACAAATAATAAGAGGTATAAAGATGCATATTTTGAGGGGTGGATGATTACCTGAAATTCGAGGTGATTACACTGACCTCCATAATTTTAAATATTATAATAATTTCCTTATTATGTAATGTTATATTACATAAAATTTTTCCATTAAATTTTATTAATATATAGATAAATTTTGTCAATATTCGAATCTTTTGTCTCTTGTCGTTATCTGGATATATTTGTTTCACTTAAATTTTTTTTATCAACTTAACGTAAAAAGCTATAACTATAGATTAAAAATTATATAATAATTTTTTTTAAATTGAGCATAATTGATCTTACTTAAATTTTAATTATATGCATCTAAGTTTTTTAATAATTAAAAATAATCAAAAACATCCTTGTTATATATTAAGTCTCGTGAAAGATTGTAGTTGTAATACAATAATTATATATATATATATATGTAAAACATTATTTTATGATAAAATAAATTTTATAATGTAGCAATAAATATTAGAAAAACTAATTATATAATATTTACAACTACAAAAAAAATATTTAACTACCCCAAAATATTTAACTAATCTCCCTATTTTTCAAACTGATCAAGATATGTAAACGGATCATCAGAAAGGTTATTTGATATTAATTCTAAATTCCATTATATTGCTTTTAAACTCACAATATTGTCGTATAATGTAATCGAAATAAGTCGATTTTAATGAATCTACGAGTTGGGAGTTGAGAAAAAGATGTTTATTAAAAAGGGAATCGCACTCAATTACCTCTTTGGTCCAGTTGGTCTTCCAAATTACCATCAAAAGGAATAAAATCTGAAGGGTGTTGCCACATATTGTGCCTCCCCATAGACCCTACAGATACAGTAATTAGCCAAAACTTTGCTGGAAAAGAAAATCACAATAGATAGATTAGAGATTAATACACGGTGTTTTTCCAACTATATTAGAGATACAATGAGTCCATAACTAATTATTCAAATTATAGTTGATAAATAAAAGAAGCAAAGCAAATAAGAGTGCATTATTAGAAGAATTTGAGTTGTTTAATAGGCTGTTTCAGTTTGAACTTTAATAATACTATTGTACAGAGAGAGAGAGAGAGAGTTTAATTTGGTGCAAAAGAAAAGAACCATAAAGCAGAGTTGGAAATAGAAATAGTCACCTTGAGCCCTAAATTCGCCTTGAAACCAAGAAGGATTCCAAGAGGGAGTCCAACTATATAATAACAGGCCAAGTTTGTGCAACCTACGATCAACTGCCATCCACTTCCAATGGCAACACCTAAAGAAATTATCCCAATAGAAAGAATGTTAAAATAACACTAACGTCAGTAGAAAACCCTCATGAGGATGAGTAAGTGAAGTTCAAGAGTATAAAGTGCTTCTGAAGAAGCCAAAGCAAATTGATACCTGATATCACTTGTGAAACACTACTAATAGCCATAATTAGACCGAGAAGGTATGCCAGATCAGCCACAGCTAGTTGCATATCCTTACTGTTTGTGAAGAGAATAGCAAGATTGTCTTTGCTTAAGAAAACAGTAATCATTAGCACAATCCCAATGAGGAGAGACTGGAATATAGTCACCAAGAAAGAGTACTTAGCTGCTCTAGGATGCCACATTCCTAGCTTATTGGAGACCCGAACACTGAGAGGGTATACAATTCCAAAATCAGTTTTAGAATCAAGGAAATTAACATGATCACTTTACTCACCCTCTATAAACTTTTTTAAGTGTCATTGTAATCAATAACATAGTCCAAAATTGGCATGTTCACTTGGGCAAACGACTTTGACCACCAATTTTGACTATGTTATTGCCATGTTACGACTTTGACTACCCTTTGGGACAAAATCAAAATTTAAACGTTTCCATTTGCTCAAAGCTGTTACCCATTACGGATGTATGATTAAATCTCGAGTCATTTACCTAACAGCAGCATTTATTCCAATGAGCAGCATTAGTTGCCAAGAATACAAATTGTAGCTGAAATATAAATGCAAAATCATGAGTAATATCAAATGGGCAAGAGGTTGAGAAGTGACAGTAACAAAGAGGGGAAAAGCAGAAACAGATTGGGTGGACCAGGTCCATTCACACAGATTTCGCATGGTTCTCATGTCTGAAAACAACATAGACCGAAAGATTCATGGACCATGCAGTCCACCCAAGAATTTGTGCAAGTGATACATCCTAACTATCATAAAAAGAGTAATGTGGTTGATGATCTTACCAAATAGAACAGGAACCAACAGCAATTACAGGATTGTCAAGTCGACCAGCAAGGAGTATAAGGCAAGGGACATACCATTGCTCTAAGCAAATCATTAAAGATGAAGCAAGACTTAGCTTCGTAAAGGCCCAAATATCCCTAAAAGCTAACCAAGACAACCCAGTCCACCCTTCCTTGCACCAACCTACAGCATAGATAACTTGAGCCACAGCAGTCACCCACCCTGTGATATTATTCGCCATAGCTGCCCCGGTTGTACCCCAGCAGAATACATGGATGAAAAGGTAAAGCATCCCATTGTGTATAAGTAACGCCATAAATGCTGTGCACATGATCGCGGTAACCTTACTCTGAACCTGAAGGAATCTCTGGGTGGGAAAATTGATGGCAAAGGAAAACACGCCGGGAATGACTTTCATGGAATATTTTCCAGCAAGTTCAGCTATGTCATTTTCTTGGCCAAGTAATTTTAAGAATGGTGTGGCATATATGTAAAGAGGTGTGAGAATTATACAAGTAATAAGCAGAATGATCCATGACCTTTGCATGTAAATTCCAAGAGATTGAATTTGCCCTGCTCCATAAGCTTGCCCACAAAGCGTTCCCAGTACAGCTGACATGCCATACTACAATTTTACAAATGACTTTGGCATGAGAAATACAGCAGTAAAGGCGTTCACAAACAGATGACTCTCCATAACCAACCTAACACTAACAAAAGCTCGTGCAAATTGCTTTGAGGGCATAAAGACAGTAAAAAGCCATTCGCTATAATCAAGGTTTTAAATTGTGGTTGGAGTTGCTATTGTGGTGGCGGTTGTGTTGTGGCTGATAGAGCTCATGCAGCCCATGCAGTTTGCAAGATGTTGCGGGATTTAAAACCTTGGTCATAATATAGATCCTAAATTATTCAAAGATATCGTGAAGTCGAAACTGGAAATCTCTGTTTATTATGACAATTTAAAGATCTCCGAGGGTGAGATGACAATATACAACACAAAATCTTGAACATGGAATTATTTATTATTTAAAATGTATTTAGATACCCAGCATTTCTAGGTCTCTGGGATATCCGATGCCCTTTTTCTTATACACAGATAGAGATTTGATGGATGATAAGTGTCCTACATTCTAAAGCTTAAAATGCTAAGACACTAAGGTAGACATCATTGGCAAAGCATTTCAGATACCTGTGTATCATGCATATAGCTATTGACTGAACAAGGCAGATTAACTATTCTGGATATTCAAAAATAAAAAGACAACACCAAATGGATGAAAACGAGCGCTTACGAGAAGACCATAATAGATGGGAGACATGACACTCAAGTAAACTGAGATAGAAGAGAGATCAAGGTCTCCTAAATGACCAACAAAGATGAGCGTGGAGGAGTCTGTCAAGTATTGAAACAGTGAAGTTAATGCCACCGGCCCAGCTATCTTCCATAGCTTCACTGTCTCTGTGCAGAATACAGTCTTGGCCTCCTTGAAGCTCTTCACCTGCAAGTAATCAGGCTCTGAGGCATGGACTTGGGTCAGTAAAGGTGTCTTCATTCTTTGAGCTCTTCACAAAAAATGTAGTAAGAATGCAAGTTTTCAAAGATGAAAATTATTATTGATTATCTTAGGATTACATATGTTGCATTCATACATATAAAGAACAAACTTGTACTGTTCTATGCACTATATAGTATGCTCGATGGAAGGTATCAATGAGAAAGATATATTTCTTACTCTAATGGGGACAAATAAATTTGGGAACAAAAGCAAAAATATCTCAGCCAGAAGAAAAGAGTATCCTACCAATCCCAATTCAAAATTTTAAATGCTTAGTTGTTAATAGTCATTTGCACTTATCTATTTTGGCTTAGATTTTATGAACATTGCAAAAATAAAGCTTGATTTGTTTTATGTTAAGAAGTTATTAATTAATATAACCTGAACATAGAGATTATTTTTTTTTTAAGTTTCTTCTTGTCTCAACTATTTGAGCACAAGTGCATGTAATGAGCGTTAGTACTTTTGGAAAAACTATGATCAATTATAAGAAGGGGATTTGCAAATATTTATAAAGGTAGCTAAAGTAGGATCATCTCCTTTCCCTCATTTCATTTAGTTTTAAGTTGTCCTCTTCCTATTTATAAATTAAACTATTATTTTATTATATCTTTTCACAAATTACCCAACTAATGATGGCGCAACAACTACTGTTATTTATAAAGAAAAATATTATTTCACAAAATATTACGCAGATTATATAATTAAATATTAAGTAAATTATGCTCCATTACCTTCAGGTTTGTCATAACAAATATCAAATTTGGCCATAAATTATACTTCACCTTATATTTTTTTTTACTAACTGTTGACTTAACACTGTTAAATATTTTAAAAATAAAAAATAAACTAACTTATTTATTATTGAGTTCTACATTACAACAAAATTAAAGTTCTTTAAACTTAATCTATAGTTTATTCTTTGCAAAACCATGTTAGCTTTTAAATATAAAATTAAAATGAATATACTTTGACAAATGTTATGAAGAATGGTAGAAGTCATATATGTATTTATTTTACTTTAATAAATAATTAAAATACCATTTATGTCTATTATGTAAAATAAAAAAGATTGTGTTTCCTTTTCTCGTTTTGTTTCTTCTTTTGAGTTCTCTAACCCAACTACCTCTAAACATAAGTCATGCTTTCAATTATGTTTTCATTTATTTTTTTGTTGTTTTTAGAACTTTTTCTTAATTTACATAGAATATTTTCTAGAATCACAAACCACAACTTTGTCTAGATATATTAAATTTCATAATTAAACAATTTTATCTAAAGTAAAACAACATGAATTCTAAAATTAAATAATAGTTTGGTCAATTCAAATCTAAATATTCAACTAATACCATATATATTATATTATATATTTGATTTTTTAAATGCAAACAAGATATAACATAAGTTATTCATATATAATTTGCAATTGCTTTTATACCTAAAAACTTAAAATTAATAATATATATTACATATTTTATGCCTTTAAACTAAGGGAATTTTATACAGCAAAACTAAAGGTATCCATGGAGACCGGCATCTTGACCTCAACCCCTATTCTTGTTTATTAAATAAATATTTTTGTCATATATTATAATAATTCATGTCACTCATAAATTAAATAATTGAAAGCTTGATGTTTGCCTCGAAATAGTTGAACTAGAAGACTTAAAAGGAAACAAAATGATACAACGATAGTGCACACTCTTTTTTACATAATAGACATGACTATCAATTACTTATTAAAATAAAATAAATACATATATGAATTATTCTCTTCTTCATAAGGTTTGTCAAATTATATATCTTTCACTTTTATATTAATAAGCTAACTTGATTTTGTAAAGAATAAATCATAAAATTAACTATAAAAAACTTTTGGTATAATATAAATCTAACTAATAATTAACAATGAATGAGATTACTTTTTTGTTTTTGAAATACTTAACAGTATTAAGTACAATTAGTCAAAAACAAAAAAATGAATCGGAGTGTAATTTATGACACAGTTCAATGTCATTTTAACAAAACTCGAGGTAGTGAAGTGTAATTTATTCTTAAATGCTTATTTTTTTTTATTAAAAATCATATTCTATCTAAAGAAATAACCTTCTTTTATTGTTTACAACATAATATTTTTCCTAGAGTATATATTTATTTTGACCCTCCTAAAATATATATAACATCACATTAGTCCTCCAAAGTGACATCAAATTTGTCCTTTAATGATAATTAATGTCACCAATTTCGTCTTTTAAAAACAAATTTAATGTTATTTTAATTATTAATTTGAAGGCAAAAATGTGACATTAATTGAATGACCAATTTGATGTCCTATATATCTTTAGATAATTAATTTAATATATTTATAAAAAAATGACCAATATGATGTCTTTGGAAGAGTAAAATAAATGTTTAATCTTTTTCTTATAATTCTCTTATAAAAAGACTAAATTTTTTCGTTCACATGGGGTGAGTGGGAATGTAGATAGAAACTAGAAAGTTGTATGAAGTTGTAATAACGGTTTTGCATGTACTAAACAAAATACATTATTTCACCCAAAAAAATGTAAACATCTCTCTTGTTTTTAGTTAAAAGTAACAGTGTTTAGAAAAATTAAACTTGTTAAATTGTTTAAGTCAAATTCTCACAGAAAAAAAAAAAAAGATTTGTAGTCAAAGCAACTTATAGAACGTTAAACACAATATAGGCTCTTAGCAAATTGAGCTTCATGTGAGCAATTTTTAATAAATTCAAAATTTACTTGAAGTATCTTGTGATTAGGGCTAAGTCGATGTCCGAAGGAAAATTAATCTCATTTCAAAAGTTGCGGGAAACCTCATACTTTTACCAAAGAAAAACTTGTAGAAAGTTACCTATTTGATTAAAAGGGCGCAACATAGACTAAACTTGTCCTTGTAAGCTTTTCTAGCCTTGTGGGGAACATTTATCGACATGGCTCCATAAAGCTCTAAACTCTAAAGTGACTATGTACAGGACCGTAGTCATACAGATTCAACTAGCCAAAAGGCATCTGAACATCATCTCAGCTGAACCCTGCAACTGAAATTTTGTGTTCTAATATTCTTTTAAAATGGCTTCTCATATAACATTTTCTATCATGTCCTTTTGGAGTTTGTTCGAGCTCCAGATTCGCATGCGATTAGGTGTTTGCTCCACCTGCAACCACATTTCTCATAAATTACATTAGACATTGAAAATCATAACAGGTTTAACACCAGATAAGATTTTGAATTATATGGAACAACAAACACACCAATTCCATGACTTTACAAGTTATAAAAATATCTTCCAGCTAATGATATTCTAGTATAAATCCATTCCAAAACCTCTGATAAAATCATCCGGAATATCTTTATGATTTTCAAAAAATTTAACACGAGGTAGATTGGACTTTGCATGTCTTGCTTCCAAGTTCTAGCCAAAACCACTTTCGCTTAATGATGCATGTTAAAAATGAAAACTTAATAGCTTACTTGTTAGGATAATTAGCATACACATCAATCATTGCCAAATATTGGACTTGGGTGTTCAGAAATAGCTATTTGTTGAAAAGATCCTACATGATTACCTCCTTGGTCCATTTGGTCTTCCAAATAATTAGCATGAGGACTAAAATCTGAAGAATACTGCCGCGCATTGTGCCTCCCCAGAGACCCTACAGCCACAAAACCATTAAGATGTAAATTTGCAGGAAAGGGAAATCAAAATAGTCAAATTGGAGATCAAGCCATGGTGCTTTTCCATGAAAAGTAAAGATACTATCACAAATTACTCAATAAAATATTCTCAATATAGACAGCCTTTGATGAAGAAGGAAAGAAACATTTTGCAGAACAAGAAGATACTTACCTTGACCCCTAAATCCTGTTTGAAGCCAAGGAAAATTCCAAGAGGGAGTCCAACAACGTAATAACAGGCCAAGTTTATGTTAGCAACCATAACTTGCCATCCACTTCCAATGGCAACACCTAAAGAAATGTCCTCAAACAAAAGGTTATTAAAATAGCATTAATGGTATAGTAGAAGAAGACTCATGAAAATGAGACTATAGGTTACAGAATGAACTTTTGAAGTCGCCAAAGCAAATTGTCACCTGATATCACTTGTGAAGCACTATTCAGAACCATGGTTAGACCAAGAAGGTATGCTAAATCACTCGCAGCTCGTATCATATCCACACTGTCGGTAAAGATGATGGCAAAGTCTTCTTTACTCAAGAAAATAACAGTCATGAATAAAATCCCAAGGAGGAGAGACTGAAACGTTGTCACAAAGAAAGAGTATTTGGCTGCTCTTGGATGCGACATGCCAAGCGTATTAGAGACACGAACACTGGGAGGGCATAGAATCCATAATCAATGTAAGAATTGAAAGAATTAGATGAAAAATATGTAATCAACCTCTTAGATTTAGTTTCGTTTGTAATCTAGTCTATATATTGACATATTGGACCAGATTCCTAGTACCGTGAGAAAATCAATTCCAAAGGATTTCATTTACCTAAAACTGCTACTGTTATGTGTTTAGTCTATAGTCACTGACCTTATGGCAGTACTTATTCCAAGGAGCAGCATGAAGTGCCAACCCTGAATATTGAAGCTAAAATATAAAAGTAAATTAATGAGGAAAACCAAGAGAGCAAGAGCTAAGAAGTAGCGGTGATATAAGAAAAAAGAATAGGAAAAGTGTATATCCTAACCAAGCTAAACAGCTGCAAATGAGTGAAGGCTGATTATCTTACCAAATAGAATAGGAACCGACAGCAATCACAGGATTGTTTAGTTGACCAGCGAGGAGTATAATGCAAGTAACATACCATTGCTCTAAGCAAGTCATTACAGATGAGGCTAGAGTTAGCCTAGTAAAGGACCACAAATCCCTGAAAGCCAACCATGACAACCCAGTCCACCCTTCCTTGCACCAACCAACAGCATAGATAACCGGGCCACAGCAATCACCCACCCTGTGATGTTATTTGCTATAGCTGCGCCGGTTGTACCCCAACCAAATATATAGACGAAGATGTAAAGCAGCCCATTTTGTATGAGTAAAGCCACAAATGATATGCCCATGATCACTTTAACCTTGCTCTGGGCATGAAGAAATTTCTGGGTGGGAAAATTGATTGCAAAGGAAAACATCTGGGGAATTAATTGTATAGAATATTTGCCAGCAAGATCAGCTATGTCTTTTTCTTGGCCAAGCAACTTTAAGATTGGAGTGGCATATACTTAAATGGGAAGGAGGATTATACAAGTGGCAACGACAACAATCCACGACCTTCGAACATAAATTCCAAGAGAATGAATTTGTCCTGCTCCATAAGCTTGGCCACAAAGTGTCCCCACTGCAGTTGACATACCAAACTGCAATTTTGCTCGTGCAAACTAGATCAGATAAAAAAACACCACTTGTGGAAGTCACATGAAAAAAAAAAATTGCCAATACTAATTGATCTTTGGGCAGAAAGACAGTAAAATTACATATTGTTGAATTTGGTAACTTCATTATTGCGTGTTTAGAATACATTAAAAAAACAAAAAAAAGAACACCAAGTTTTGGATGAATGAGAGAGATGAGGCAGGTGCTGACCAGCAAATAAAAATTGATGGAACCGATGACACCATGGTAAACAGAGACAAGAGAGCTCAGTGTCTCCAAGATGACCAGCATAGATGGCAGTTGAGGAGTTTGTCAGGTACTGAAACAGTGAGGACAGTGCCACTGGGCCTGCTATCCTCCATATCTTCACAGTCTCAGTCCAGAAAACCAATTTTGCATCCTCACTGGCAAGTAGTCAGGCTCTGAAGCAGAATCTTTGATCACTAATGGCGTCTCCATCCTTGGAGCTCCTCACAAAAATATAAGCAGATAGCACTCTCAGTTTCTCACACTTGAATTTGTTACATTCGTACATATAAGCACATGGTTGTAGTATATGCAATTATAGATAAGGCTTTCGTTTTCATTGAGATGTAATTATATTTCTTGTCTTCACTTAATTAGCTTCTGGTCACACCCAAATTCATTAGGACAAAAGTGGGGACTAGTAACTGGTTTCATCCTCTTATCATGGAAACGAGAATTGCATGGGGCACGAGGATAAATGTGGGATAAAAACTGGTTCAAACAGATTCCAACTTCAAAATCTTCAAAAATCTTACTCATAATTGTTCTTTTCACTTGAAGGATCTAAATAAAGGGTCACTTGTGACCTATGATGGCCTAAATTAGTTGAACAGGACATAAAGAAGCTACTTAAAAAGATCATTTTTTAGTATGGGATTCTCTTCATCAATTGTGAATTGTCTGTCAAAGTAAAATAGAAGAAAATGAAAGCAAAAAGAGTGCACCATTATTTGATGATGATGAGAGTGTGTTGGGTAAAGATGATTAAAATAACAAAACTTGTGACAAGAAGAACATTGGTGCCATTTTAGTTGCAAGTGCGAGAACCAAATACATGACTTGTACTTCTTTCTTGTTCTCCTTGAGATTCAAGTGCCACTATTACATCCCATTTCTGCACAATCACTAATTGGCTGTTAACAACAATAACACAGAAATTTTTATAAGTAAGGATACCTTTCAAACGGGTCAAGCAAATCAATTTTATGGGCATTTTCCATGAACCATAACCTTTTTATTTTCTGATGATTAATTCACATTGATAGCACCAAAATGAATGTTGAGAAAGGGAGGAAGAATGACTTTATTACACTAGAAATGCAAGGAATGAATAACTTCTATTTTGAGAAAGCCATAATTTTTTTGCCAATTTTCTTTTACAAAATGAGTTAGCATTGTGATTAACTCTTAAATAAATAAGTGATCCCACTACTTTAACTTATCCAAGAACCACTTTTTGATAAATTCTGTTAAATTTGTCTGTCTATGTATCATTACTCTTTCAGGAAATGGCACAAAGAAAGAGAGTTGTGGGGAAGAAGAAGGAAGCACGGAAGGGTTTTCATTCTATTGAGGTTTGAAAATTTTGGAAAGATAGAGAGAGAGAGAAGCACGTGCACATACAGGGAGAGTGGAGGATGGACAGAGAAAGAAGAGGCGCACACATAGTGGCTGGCTTGCAGTTTTGGTCTTTGAAAGCCATCATTCTTCAGTTAAATATCGGGAAAATAACGGAATAGTGCACCTTGAAAAGAAAAATTACTGTTTGATTTGTTTAAAACATTAATTAATTATTTAATTATAATTTATTTTTATTTTAATACTTAATACATGATTAATCTTATATAAATTATTAATTAACGTAGTTAAATACTTAATTAACTTTTAAAACAAACCAAAAGTTATTTTTTTTTCAATTATCATTTTTCCTTAAATATTTCAGCGGTTAAACGGGAGTTTAGCTTGCATTCAAGTTTGGGGCTAGGCATAACTTACAAGCCTAGCATTTTTTGTCTTTATATGAATATTCTCACATTTTTTTGTTCAGATATTTTTACACTATTTGAATGTGAGATTAATTTTATTTAGGATACTGAGGCTACTCTTTTCTTCCATCGTTAAGCTCAAACTTACTTATTACTTGAGTTACCTCATAAACTTATTGTAAGTGAAATGTTGTATTAAGCGAATTTTATCTAGGTATCTTTTAAGCAAAACAAAATGATTGTGGTTTAACTCCAGCAAGTTAGATGATTGGTTAACGGAATATACTCTTTATCTTAATTATTTGAAATTTTATTTTAATGTCACTAATGTGTCCTTAAAATTGTTCGTTGAGATATTTAATCTTGATTAACACAAAATTTAACCCGAGTATATACCCTTGTCATATAATAAGAAAAGATTATTCTAATTTATTGAAATGAAAATTTTGTAAAAAGAACGTAGTAATTCAATTGTAATAATTTTTTATTCTATCATAAAATATGGTAAGAAACTAAATTTAAGAAAACAATAACATCCCAACGGAGTAAATAGAATATCGTGTTTGTACATATAATCTGTTACATATTATTTTAGAAAAAAGAAACTCTAGTATAATTAAAATGTAATAGTATTTACCCTTTTTGTTTAATTATCAAATTTATTGAAATCAATTTTTATCAATAAGAATTTTACTATAATAGAAGATGAGCCTGACGCAATAATATTATATTTTCTTCTGTTAATCACGAGTTCTATTTTTTTAAAAAAAAAAAATTAAATCCTTCCTCTTAATAGGGAAAAGACTACAAATTCTGTTATATATTATAATTTAATTATCACAGTATAATATAATACACCAATGTAAAAGTAATAATTGTCAAATGGATTGGTTCGTTTGGGCTAACAGTTTTGTGAGACTGGATCAGCCCAACAAAAAATTCTTATAAAAATCTGATCCAAATTAGCTTGACAGCTCGGACTAAATTTATTATTTTTTTGCATAAATTGACAGATTTAATTCGAACTATGATTTTTTTGTTGAATCGGATAATAAACTGATAAACTTACGGCCCAACCCAATAGATTTTTTGGGCTATATGCACTGGCATATCTTCTTTAGTAGGGGTGCCAAAATAACCTAACAAAAAGCAAAAGTTAGGTTAAGAAAATCTCAACTACAATCAATTATGGACTGGTCCAGCCCAAGCCTAAAAATAAGGCAGCCCGACTAATGGCCCAACAATGTGAAATTTTTTTGTGTTATATATTTAATTTTTTTATTATTTATTTTTGTATTTACTTGACTAGCTTTCTTATGATAAAAAATAAAAAATAAAATTTAGTAAATAGATCTTAGTCTTTCTTCTTTCTCCATTTGTAGACGATGTTGTTCTAATTCTTTGAATTGAGTAATTTATGGTTCAAGAGATACTTCATAGTTATATCTTAAATCGTTTATGCCAATAACAATGTAATAATATTTCTCTATTACTTATGTTGATGAAACTTTATATAATTTGTTATACTTATATCTAATTTTCATACATAATTTTTGTGGGCTTAGAATGATGTTGAAGTTTTATGTATCAATAATTTATCATTATAAATACAAAAAAAGTGAAGGACTTGGCTCATGGGCCAGCCAGCATAGAGACGGACTAGTTATTTGTTAGCTTGCACACGTTGTGAGTCGACCCAGCCAGAAACTAGCTTGGCTCGACCTGAGTTAGCTCAAATGGGTCAGGCTAAGCTAGCTCGAATTGACACATATATTCTTTAGGATGTCCCGCCAAAATTTTTTTGTAAAAAAAGCATATATATGGAGAATATGTGTTGAATTATATTATTATTGGTCCACATTTATGCTACTTTCTAGTTTTAATATTAACATGTTAGGGATAGTCATAGACTCCCTTGAGGTAGCTGCTGTCAGAACAAAATAACATTTTTTCTGATCCTATGCTTGTTTAATAAGTTTGAACCTAAGTTAGCTTGTAATTAAGGTCAAAATTAGAACCTTAGGAAATGATCCCCTACTCACACTAGCTAGTAGTTTATATTATAGTAGTTATAAGTAACACTAAATTAACAACTTATCGGTACCTTATTTATTGTTGTCAAAAGATGAAAAATATTTTTCTATTTTTGGAATCTTTATCTCTTAGTTACATACTAAATTTTGAAGACTTATCAAAATAAGAAAGGAAAATATATGTGCTCATGACTTTTAAATGTCAGAATTATTGAATGTCTTAAATTCACCATGCCTTCTCTTCTAACTGTTGGTATTTTTTTTATTTACTTATCCATGAGATTTCATCGTTTGTCATCCAACATTTTAATGCAAGTTCTGTCACTGCTTCTATAATGCATACTTACATTAAAAAAAAAAAATTAGGGCGTGTTTGGTTTGTTTTATGTTTTCTATTTTTATTTTTAATTAGATATATTTTTATTATAATTTTAAAAATGTTATCTTATTTTCATTTTATTTCCTGTTTTTAAAATTTTATGAAAATAAGTAAAAATAACAAAATGTTATTTTTATCATTTCCTTCACAAAGTTTTGAAAACAAGAAATATAATGAAAATAAAGTAATATTTTTGTAATTATAATAAAAACATATCTAACTGTAAATAAAAGCAAAAAAGAAAAACCAAATGAGCTCTAAATGTTCTACTTTTGCATTTAATACTTATTATTTTAATTTCTTAACCAATGCAACTGTGGCACTCCTTATCAAATGTCAATATTTATATATTGATATATAACAATAATAAATTTGATTTTGATTTTTAAATTTTTATCATGATGTATACATTTAGTCTGTGATATGAAATATTTTATTAACCATGCATGTACGTCCTTTAATATAAAAATACATAATAAAACTATGCGTTTACAATTATTCTATTACATGTAAATCTTATTTCATATATGTCTATCCTAAAAACAATGCCATTTATATGCTTAATTCAAAATACCTAATTCATTTATTGTTAGTTTGTCTAATCTTAAGGCTGGAATTGAATTTTAGTGTGCCCTAGATTCGAAATATAGAACTATACAATTTTTTTATTTAAATACTTGATTATATTTTTATGTCACTTTTTGTCTCTCAACCCTTTAATCTTGGATTCGTCGCTGTGCTAAGAAGAAGCATATTAACATAATAAACTATACAAACAAAGGAGTATATGTATTTATTTCATAAACAACGATCGAATTACATGTTATGCCTGATAACAATCAGGTAACAAGGAAATATTATTCATACAAAAATAAAAAATAAACATGCAATATTAATTATTAACTGCAGTAAGTCACCAACTAATGCAAAGAATTAATTTTAATATAACACTAGCAGAACTCATCAACTGGGTGATGGCTGCTTTATTGATCACATGCTAGCTCTTGATCCATAGAATGCTCGTCCATTTCACATTTTATGCATAGCTGCACATCCCATAGACACATGAACCTCCGGTGTTGCACTTGTTGCCACATTTCCCACAATGCTTCTCATTAGTCCTAGGGTTCACACACTTTCCTTGGCAGCATATCTTTTGAAAGCTGCATTTCTTTCCACACCTCCCGCAGTTGAATCTGTCTGTGGAAAAGTTGACACATTTGTTCTTGCAGCAATCAGGGCCTGCGCTTCCTTTAATATGGCAAATCTTGGGGTATTTGTCACATGTCAGCGCGACCCTGCTATATTTCTGGGAAAGGAAGCGGCTTGTCCCTCTGAGAGAGGTTGGCTCTTCACTTTCGTAAGATGTTGCTGACAGAGTAATGGCCAAAGCCATTAGCATGGCCAGAAGGAAGAGGGTCTTCAAGGACTTCATTTTTTGTGTTTTGCGTAGGGGACAGAAGAAGTTGAATGAAGTTATGGAGTGGATGTTTTGATTGAGAAGAATGAAGGATGGTAGAAGTATTTATAGAAGGGAAAAGGAGGTTCATGGTTTGGCCTTTGCATAGATTACGTGCATGAGCTAATGTCCTACGTATTGATTAGTTAGTGGGGTGGTCTAAATCTACGGCCAAATCAACTGTGTAAACGAAGTTAGGCAATCGGCAAGAACTTCAAACTTCGTACATACTATTCAGTTGAAATTGGAGGAAACGTTAATATATATATATCCAATTAAGACATACCAATGAAACAACTATACTAATCGGGTAAATGCTTGGAGATTAAAGATTGGTTTAATTATAAGTTGAAGATCAGTTGAAGCCCGGTCGTATGTAAAGTCTCAAGGAAACCAAGGAGTCTTTTGTATAATTCTATGGAAACCAGAAAACCGTTACAGAACCACCAATCCAGTTCCAGTAGCCTTATAATTTGACCTTTGTTTTAGTAGACGGGTAAGAATTGGACTTTAGAGTTAGCTAATCGGCCATAAAATAAAGAAGAACGTGCATTTCTTCAATGCAAGTAACAAATTAATTTGGATAATGCTACATATATGAACAAGCTAAAGAATAGCCCGCACAACCAATTATGCCACTTGACATATTGTTTATCATTTTCTTGACCAAGGCCAAGTATGGTATCGTTGTTTACTTTGCAATATTGTCAATAGCTACTTTTAAAAACCAATTTTGGAAGCCATTGTGAGAATTGATGATGTTTGTTATACATATGTGAAGTTATTCCTAAAAGCAATTGAGTGGTTGGTAAATATTTATTAAAAGCACTTTCGATTAAAAAAATTAAAAACTTAAAACCGAATCATAGGTAGAGATTAACGTAAATGAATTTGTCAATGATACTTAATTGTAGTTTTAGGAAAGTGTCTCGCTACCTACTTAATTTTTTTGCAATGTAAAATACAGAAGGTATTAACTAAAATTATCTTTAATATGTTTCTAATATCTTAAATATTATTATCAAGATAAGATAAAACTGGAGAGTTTAGTTCATTTAACTCGTAAAATAGGCCAAGTCTAGAACAAAGGACACTCGTTTAATTAATAATTATCTATGCCTTTTAAACCATATTCATATCATAGTATGTCTTTTAAACATGTTGTTAGTCAACTCATATGTGGGCTAGGCCAAATTGAGAAAATTAGTTATTGAGTAAATACTTAATTTTATCTTCCAAAGACACATACGACATCTGTTTGATCCTCCAATTATTTTTTACATCAAATTAGTTTCTTTGGAGGGACTAATTTGATATAAAACATAACATTGGACGACTAATTTGATATAAAAAAATTGACATCAAATGACTATTTTGATGTAAAAATGATTGAATGGCCAAAATGTATGGTGTGTCTTTGGAAAACCAATTTGAATATTATTCTTAATTATTTAGCCCACGCATTGTATGGATATTTGCATTTTATGTTTTTAGTTATTTTTTGTAAATTGAATTTAAAAATGTATTATGTCTAAATTCATGTATAGGAAATGTATAAATTTATTTATCTATTAATGGGCGAAGATTCAAAAATCATAAGTCGACTCTTGTGGGGTTTGAATTTCACTAGAAGTATCTTATGATTAGGGTAAAGTCGAAGCCTGAGTAAGAATTAATCCCACACTCAAATGGTGTAGAAACACCTCGATCGTGACCTTCAAAGAAAAAAGGTTAGTTGACTATGAGCTAAGGAATTGATTGTCCAAAGTGAGATTACATGAAAGACTCTAATGGCAAGAGTCAACTTTAATATATAGTATAGATGCTAATCTTAAAATAATAATAATAGTTTTATGAAAAGTTATTGACAAATTTATCAAAGACTTAAATTTAATATTTGGATCCTATTTGAATAAGTTTATTTGACCTTATTTATTATACTAAGTATTTATAAAACATTTTGGTCATGTTTAAAATCCTTATAAATTATTTTAAGCTTATTTTTGTAAGTCAAAAATTGAAGTTTGTGAAAATAAATCTTTACCAAAGTTAAAAATAACTCAAGCGATATTTTTTTATAATAATTTATGATTAAATTAACCTTAATGAATTGTCAAAATTTTATTCCTACATAAGCGCTTCTTCAAATATTTATCTAAATAATATTCAACTTATTTTAGACTGTAACTATGATAATAAAATTAATTTAAGAAGTTTTACTTGAATAATAATTATTTAAGTTGTATCCAAACGTTAGCTTAGAGTTAGTTACGATGAAGCATCTCATCATAGAACTAATCATAACTAGCTCATCATGAGAGGAGAAGAGATGATCCCGATTCATAGTATATGCTAGTTTAACATACGAGTTCAAATAAAATCCCAAGCAGTTTTTTTTTCTTTTTCCTTTTTTCAAGCCAAGTTGTTCATTAATTGTTGATTAATTATCATTTGTTTTAACAAATACGAGAGGAAGCTTCCAAGGAGTTCGTTTAGAGGTAAGGGGTCATTTACCTCAATCAAAGGCAACCATATTAATTAAAGTGGCACCCTGTTGTCAATTTTTGATTATAAAGTTAGGAAAATGACTTAATAGTGCAGCTTGTAAGAGATAATTATTCTTTAGTTCGACTTGGAAAATTAACCAAGTATTCAACTATATTAACTAATAATTTACATATTATTAACCGCGTATCAAGTATCAAAATGAAAATAATTTATTGGTTAATCGTATCTAAATTATTGGTTAATGTAGTTGAATACTTGGTTAATTTTTAAAACAAACTAAACTGATATTATCTTTCACAAAAAGAACTAAAGAGTCATTTTCCTTTGGGTTTAATTCCCATCTATAACTCTTTAACATGGTGGCATATATATATATATATATATCTTTATCTTTGTTTAAAAATAACTTATAATCATGATGCCCCATATTATTACTTATGGACATAAAGATGTCATGAAAGTTCTTCCATATACAAGGCCCGATATATAATGGGATACATAGCATAATTTCTTCCCATTTTCTGATCCACATTAAAAAGAACATATGATCACTCATCTTCCACGTACGATCTTTAGAGGATAATAAATTACTAACCATAATTGAATTTGATTCATTAACACCAGCTCGTAATTTTATTTTTGATTCAAGTAATTAATTAAAGAAAGAAATGGAATGTTGTCATGATAATATATGTATAACAATATTACATCCACTTATTTATTTCTTCATTTCATATAGCTCATGGACATATTTGTAGTTACCCGAACACATCAAATAACAAAGAAACACCGGCAGGATTTATCAAGAAGATGATGGCTTGCCTTTATTAGTGATACATGTGAAGCTGATCAATAATTATACCAAGCAATTGATCAGCTTTCTTTCCATATATGTTGGTGTTGATCTAACTCTTTTATGCATAGCTGCACATCCCATACACGCACGAGCTTCCCTTGTTACACTTGTTACCACATTTCAAACAATGTTGCTCGTTAGTCATAGGGTTCACGCACTTACCCTCACAACATATCTTCTTGTAGCTGCATTTCTTTCCACACCTTCCACAATTGAATGTGTCTCTCAGAATATTGACACATTTGTTCTTGCAACAATCAGGGCTGGGCTACCCTCAACAAGACAAAACTTTGGTTTGTTTGACAAGTAATCACGACCCGGCTGGGTATGTGGGCAAAGGAAGTGTTGTGAATGTTTTATATTTCAAAAGATTTATGTCCCACATTGCTTGGAAGAAAGGCTTTAAAAGGCTTTATATATTGATTTGTGAGATGACTTAGTAATATGCAAATTAAGAGATATGCTTTGCGTGCTTGATGATAAACATATTTTATGTGCATAATGTAGCATTTGTCTATTCTTTTGAAATTATTGCATATATGAAGTGAAAATTGCATAATTCCTCATATATTGGTTATGTTGTTACAAATTGAGCAGAACACCCGAAGGACTATTCAAAATAGTTGTTGAACCAAAATATCATGAACTTGAATGTTGATATCAGTATAGTAGTTGTTGAACCAAAATATCATGAACTTGAATGTTGATATCAGTATAGCTCAATCAGAAGAGAAATGAAGACCTAAACTCAATGAATTTTGGGTTACATCAAATTCACGACAAATAAGAAAATTCCTGCTCAAACCTATACTCAATTATTCAGTGATTTCTCAAGATCTAACCGTTGGATGCAGCTGAAATTTTAATATGTCATTCATGACATCATTCTCTATGACTTTTATAGAAATGAAGATTTCCAGATTAGCACTGAAAGTTGGTCAAAATTAGGTAACAAGTTGGTGGCCGTCATTATTGATAAAATTTAAGTAGTTTTAGGAAAATGGTCATAGCTCAAGATCCAACCGTTAGATCTGGTTGAAGTTTTTATATGTTCTTCATGACTATATGGGCTACAACTTTCATGAAGAAAAGATTTCCAAATTATGACGCAAGCAATGACGAATTTGGTAATCGTCGGAGCTAAAATTTCAACCCATGTTCAAAGAGATTTAACAAAGTTGTAATTGAATAGTTCTAGCCTTTGCCTATAAAAGGAAGGCATTTGCCACACTTAAGGGCATTCCATTTTCTGAGTTCTCTCATTGAAGTTAGAGTTAGGGGTGAAGCTTTCATAAATTGTGAGATTTATATTTTAATTTCAAGGTTAATTCTTCCAATTTGTCTAAAGTAAATCCCAAAGCTCTTGTAATTTGTATAATATATTCTTCATCTTATTCAAGTTTCTTCATCTTGATATCTAGTTAAGTTTCTAGTTAGAGTTAGGGGTGAAGCTTTCATAAATTGTAAGATTTATACTTTGATTTCAAGGTTAATTCTTCCAATTTGTCTAAAGTAAATCCCGAAACTCTAGCCTCTTGTATTCTTGTTAATACCAACAACCACTTTCATTTTCATCATGCTTTCTACTTGTTCTTTTATTTTCTTTAATATAATGAGTACGTAGCTAAACTTCTATACTAGGATTGAAATTTGAACTCACATGTAATTAATTCGTTTATCATATCTAAGAGTAGATTGATTATCTTGAATTGTTTATCTTACTTGTTCCTAATGCTCTCAATTAATTGGCCATTAATTAAGTTGAATTGATAAGTCTTAAGCAACTTGACAAAGGGATTTTGGTTTTAGATCTAGGTAAGATAACATATGATCTTTGTGCGAAAGCCTTGAGTTTATATAGGATAGACATATACCTATATGACATATGTAACCATTAATGAAACCGGAACTTAATGAATTCTTGATTACTTGATAGACATAGACATATAGTTTATCATTAATTAAGGATATTTCTATTTGACCATCGAAAGAGGCTTATAGATAAGTTAGGATTTCTAGTTAACAATTCAGATAATTAATTGATCTTAGATAGAAGTAAGAGAATCAAGTAAAGTGTGAGGGATAATTGCAATCCTAGGCTTGGTTAATTTGATCATTAAATTCTTCTTCTTGTTTACTTTAATTTTTAATCTTTCATAACACTTCCTCTTATTAAGTTGTTTAAATAAGATTGAGTTTTGTAAACTTTTAGTAAATAGTTAAATTTAGAATTAATCCCTGTGGGTTCGACACTTTCTTACTATTATATTACTTGATTTGCGATAACGTATACTTGCATTCTGATTTACCACATCACTCAAAAGTGAGCCCAAGAGCGTTGAGTTAGTTCAAATCTCTGATTTGCCCCCTGCGCGTTATATACAAGTGGCCTAGTTTTTTGGAAATTCTTTTATTTGAATTTTGAAGCTTATCTGAAAATCAAGATATTTTTCAAAGTTGTGATTGTTTCAAATAGTTTAGGTTTCAAATGTGACTGTTTTAGAGCTTTTCGAATAACCTGGAAGATAATTTCAACAATGTGTAACCGACCCATAATTTCGAATTTTAAATGATCTTTACTTTCGGAAAACGTTCCATATTTTTTGCCTGCGGTTTATCCTCCCTCTTCTCCTATTAATGCTCACTTTTCAAGTTTTCTGATAACCACTTCTGCCTGATAGTTACTGGGTTACTGAAGAAAAACACTCTGTTGTTCTTGGGACCTCGATTAGTAGGGACGAGTTTGCTATATCCTGAGGGACTTTCAGCCACGCCGGAATAATCCTTGAGGGCAGTGCTTCACACGCCTCAGGCTAAAACATCTTATTCACATGTTCTTTGTTTTGCAAGTTCTATAATTTAACAATCTCAAGGATTATGGCTGAACCTAAATCAATACACGTTGAAACCCCACCGAGATGTTTGGTGGTCAGAACTTCAAACGATGGCAAAAACGAATCTTCTCAACCATCGACATGTATGGTGTTGCTTTTGCTCTCACCAATCCCTCACCAGATGCCTCTGTCCCGCAAAAAAATTTGATGATTAGACCTATGCAAATAAAGCTTGTAGGCACACAATTCTTGCTACTTTGTCTAACAAATTATTTGATGTTTACTATTCTTATAAGGAAAGCAACAAAATCTGGGAGTCTATGAACTTGAAGTACATTGCTGAGTCCGCCGGAAGAAAAAAGTTTGTCATTGGAAACTATTACAAATGGGAGATGATTGATGCCAAAGATATCAAGGCCCAAATCAATGAATACCATAAGATGTTGGAAGAACTCAAATATGAAAATATCACTTTGCCTGATGAATTTGTTGCAGGAATCGTGATCAAAAAATTACCAGACACTTGGAATGACTACAAGTAACAACTCAAACATAAGATCAAGTCGATGTTGCTGGCAAATTTGATTACACACATCATCATTGAAGACACCAAGGGCGAACATGATTCAGGCTCATAACAAAAGGTACAACAATAAACCAAAAAATAAGCCTGATTTCAAAAGCCAAATTATGTGCCAAAAGTGAATAATCCCACTTTCAAAATTAGTGAAAACTGTTATGTGTGTGGTAAGTCAGGTCATAAGGTAGCCTTTTACAGACACATGAATAAAGGAAATGACAATCCTCCGAAGCCAAAGGCAAACTTGGTTGAAGGAGATGACATAATTGTTGTGGTCATTTCTCAAGCTTAACTCATAGCCAGTGTGAATGATTGAGTAGTAGACTTTGGGGCCTCCAAGCATATTTGTGCTAATAAGAATATGTTTACCTCCTACACTTCTGTGGGATATGGAGAAGAATACGTGTATCTTGGTGACTATCGGACTACTGAAGTTATTGGGAAAGGAAAAATTCTTTTGAAACTCATATCTGGCAAGATTTTAGCACTCAATGATGTGCTTCATATGCCTAGCATTAAGGAAAATTTAATTTTATGGCTTTGCTAGGAAAAGTTAGGGTAAAGGTGTCCTTTGAGTCTGACAAAATTGTGATGACCAAAAATAATGTATATGTGGGAAAATGTTATTGTAATCAAGAATTGTTTGTACTCAATGTTGCTCAAATTATTAATGAAAATGCATCATCTTGTACTTATTTGATTGACTTTATGGACACGTGGCATGCTAGATTAGGACATGTTAGTATTTCCTATATTATGAAAATGCAATATCTTGGATTAATTTCTGGTTTTAGTAATATGTGCTTGAATAAATGTGAAATATGTGTACAATAGTTGACTAAAAAATCTTGTTTTTCTATGCATAGGGAAACTGAACTGCTTAAATTAATTCACTCAAACTTAAGAGATTTGAAACAAATTGTGACTAGAGGTGGTAAAAAAATATTATGTGACCTTTATTGATGATTTCTCTAGATACACTAAGGTATTTTTGCTTAAAAATAAAGATGAGGCATTTGACATGTTTTTATTATATAAAGCAGAAATAGAAAACCAATTAAACAAGAAAATTGAAATGGTTAGATCAGATAAAGGTGGTGAGTATATTTTATTTTAATGACTTTTGTGAAAAAGAAGGTAGAATTCATGAAATAACTCCTCCTTACTTACCCCAATCTAATGGAGTAGCTGAAAGGAAAAATAGGACATTAAAAAAATGATGAATGCTTTGCTAGTTAGCTCTAATGCACTAGATAACCTTTGGGGTGAAGTCTTAATAACTGCATATCATTTACAAAAATAAGATTCCCTATAAGAAAATAAGAAAGACACCTTATGAGCTTTGGAAATGGTTATAAGTCAAACTTAAAATATTTGAAAGTGTGAGGGTGTTTAGCTAAAGTTATGTTACCTGAACCCAAAAGAAAGAAAATAGATTCTAAGACATCTGATTGCATGTTTATTGGGTATGTTGAACATAGTACTGTATATAGATTCTTGGTTTTAAAAAGTGAAATGTTTGATTGCAACACTATTATTGAGACAAAAAATGCTGAATTTTTTTAATATAATTTTTCTTTAAAATATGAAAATATTTCTAAAGTTTCAACAAAAAATATTTTAAATGATTCAAATGAGGATTTGAGAAAGAGTAAAAGGCAAAGAAAAGAAACTTCTTTTGGAAATAATTTTTATACATATCTTGTTGATAATGATCCTATTGAGACGATTCGGTTCATTCTCTATACTACAAATTAGTTTGTGAACTGGTAATTTTTATTATTTTGACGGATCTCGACAACATCTTGTCAATATTCCTTTGGAAATAAAATCAAATCCTTCTGTATTTGTTCATTGTGATAATAAAGCAGCAATAGCCATTATGAGTAATAAAACCTATAATGGTAAGAACAAACACATTAGGTTAAGATATGAGATAATAAAGCAGGTGCTGAAAGATGGAATTGTATCCATAGATTATGTGAATCATAACTAAATTTGGCTAATCCTCTGACTAAACCTTTGTGAAGAAATTTAATAAGTGCCACATCGAGGCAAATGAGACTTAAGCCAATCTGATATTAACAGTGATAGTAACCCAACCTTATGAGTGGAGATCCCATGAAAAGGTTCATATGGGTAATAACAAGTCAATTGTTAATTACGCTAGCACTACATTCGTCCCTTCCTATAGTGTGAGAAATATGGGAAGTATTAGACTGCATTTAATGTAAAGATAAACTTAATGCTTTTAATGTATTTCATAACCCTTATGGGTGGTGTATAAAATGCAATATACATTTGATGAAATCACTTATATAAGTGTAGAGTGGAGACTGCTACTATAAGACAATGGCATAGTCTCTAGAGCACTCATGAACACCAGGCACGCACAAGGCCGAAAAGCGCAAAACGACATCAACAGCAAGAGTAAAGCGAGAGTGTGAATGTGATCAAATGGGATTCTGGCTTATGTAAAAGGTGTTTTGGTTCATAGAAGTTTAACTTTACCAATAACAATGTAAGTCTTATTTATCTAGATCTGGTTCATAGTCTAAAAGACACCAGATTCAATGCATTTGCACACGATGTAACCTAGACTTGTGTTTTACTTATTTATTTATTCATTTTTAGTTTAATCTTGTTTAAATTCTTTTGAAATATGTGAGGGATTGTTGTGAATGTTTGATATTTCAAAAGATTTATGTCCCACATTGCTTGGAACAAAGACTTCGAAAGGCTTTATATATTAATTTGTGAGATGACTTGGTAACAAGCAAATTAAGGGATGGTCCTCGCGCGCTCGAAAGTGAGCTCAAGAGCGTTGGGCTAGTTCAAATCTCTAATTTGCCCCGTACGCGTGATATACAAGTGGCTCAATTTTTTGGAAATTCTTTTATTTGAATTTTGAAGCTTATCTGAAAACCAACATATTTTTCAAGACTTTTTCAAAGTTGTGATTGTTTCAAATATTTTTGGTTTCAGATGTGATTGTTTCAAAGCTTTTCGAAAAACCCGAAAGACCATTTCAACAATGTGTAACCAACCCATTATTTCAAATTTTAAATTACCTTTATTTCCGGAAAACGTTCTAGATTTTTTGCCTGTGGTTTCTCCTCCCTTTTCTCCTATTAATGCTCACTTTTCAAGTTTTCTGATAACCACTTTTGCCTGATAATCATCCTCTTATCTTCTATGTTTCTGCTACTGGGTTACTGAAGAAAAACACTCTGTTGTTCTTGGAACCTCGATTAGTCGGGATGAGTCTGCTGTATCTTGAGGAATTTTCAGCCACACCGGAATAATCCTTGAGGGCAGTGCTTCGTACGCTTCAAGCTGACACATCTTATTCACGTATTCTCTGTTTTGCAGGTTCTATAATTTAACCAAAAGTTGGCTTGTTCCTCGGAGAGTAGAAAATTCCTCACCCTCAGAAGCTGAAACTTCAGAATTTTTAGCATCTGTAGGTTCATTGTCATCGGCGAGGAGAGATTCTCCTTCAAAAAGTGTAAAGGCTAAAGCCATTAGCATGGTCACGAGAAGGAAGAGAATCTTCAAGGACTTCATGGTTGATTGTGAAGGGCTTTTGCGAGTTACTTTGATGGAGAAGACTAAAAATGAAGTGGAAAAATAATTGAATGGGTAAATTAGCGAGAATATTAATTAATGGTTTTGATGGAGTGTAATTAATGAAGGGTGGTGGAGGTATTTATAGAGAAAGGAATGTAGCTTGATGGAGGGCTCTATAATAGTTTGGAAGTGGGATTTTCTAATTCAACGCCAAGGGCCTAATCTATGGATAAATAAAACGAAGTTAGGCTTGTTAAGTTGTATGCCGAACTTCAAATTAGGTTAAAATGAGGAAATAATTGCATAAATTGTGCTGATAAGTATATATCACAAGTAATATAGGTTTAGGCAGCTAGGATAGCTTATAGATACACTAACTTCTTGTAAGTGTAATGCTATTCATACAAAACATTATGAATTTGCTTCCATAATGACGAGTTTTCTTGTGATATATCAGACCAAGGATTCTTACATTATTCAATATGTAGACTCTTTTAGCAAATATGTATATATATATATATATATATGTGTGTGTGTGTGTGGGGGGGTTAGGGATCCACTTACACTGAGTATAAGTCTTAATATACTTACACCGTTTAATAACTTCTTGTAGGCGTTGAATTTCATCAATCCAACCGTTGAATTGAAATTGTTCATAAGATAAATCAAGCTCATAAAATTTCTTATAATTTAAAAATTATTTGATACTTTATCGTATTACTTTATTTTAACGTATAATGTGATTTTAAAATATAAGTAAATTGTCTACTATTAAATTAGATATTTATGAATGTCCAATTTATCTAAAATTTAGTATATACGATCATTAAGATAATATCATATGATTTAACGGTTAGATTGGTTAAATTCACATTTTACAAAAAGTTATTAAGTGGTGTAATTATACAAGATTTCCATTTAGTGCAAGTATATATATATATATATATATACTCTTTTACCAAAAACAAGTATGTGGACTACTCATATTGGGTCTCGGACAAATTTCATAGATAATGGTAACATGATTTTTTAAACAAGACCATTCGATTAAAAAAAAAAAAGCCTGTTGAATTGCTGATGTTTGAGTACGTCTCGAGCAACTTGCTTGCTCTACAGCACATCATGAAGTTTAATTCAAGAACCAAACAAGACAAAGATGGAGGAAGATAAAAGAAGAGAAGAATGGTAGGACGTCATTAAGGAGCTCCATGACCTATATGGCTGCCACGTCCTCCATTTTTAACAAATTTAGATTACCTGCAGTTGAACTACATGTATATAAGAGAAATAAACATAATTGGTGAGTCTCATAATTTTTAAAATTGTTGGATTATAATTTTTAAAATTGTTATGGACCCACATCTTTTCTTTATATATATCTCTAACTGTACCTGCAGTTAAACTTCAAAGGATCTTAATCTATTTTTAACATGTCTATAGCCAGTTCTTGAACTACATGTATATAAGAAAAATAAACATAATAGGTGAGTCTCATAATTTTTAAAATTGTTGGATTATAATTTTTAAAATTGTTGTGGACCCACATCTTTTCTATATATATATCTCTAACTGCACTTGAAGTTAAACTTTAGAGGATCCTAATCCATTTTTAACATGTCTATAGCCAGTTCCAGTTATGTGGACACTTGAGCTGTAACTATCGGTAAAAGGAAAACATGTGATTGACATTTGCATAATTTATAGTTTTGATTCTCAATTTCCCCCTCAAAAGGGAAGATACTTTCTTTTTTCATTTTAGTTTTTACGTTACATTGTATCGTTTTGTTCTCATAAACAAAATTTAAGGATAGCTTTTAACATTTCTAGCAGTTGATTCCAATCATATAAAGGTTCACGTCATCTTCTTTTTGGCTCCTTTCCTTTCAAGTTGAGCTAAGTTTTCAATTTAAAAGGGTGAAGAGAGACAGTACTATATTATAACAATATGAATGAATGTTGGATGCCCACTTTAATTCGTTAGGGCATAGAACCGATCCTTTTTCATACGTACACCATCATCGTCTATACAATGGCCCACTTATAAATAAAAATAAAAATAAACCACACAAAAGCAGGCCCAGTTCCATAAGTCGGTGAACATCTGCCTAAAAGTGGAGAATATTGTACACTGTCTGACACAAATATATCCCAACAACGCTATATTTATATGGCTAGGATTTACTTATTTATAATTTATATATAAATTTCAGTCTATAGCAACATATATAAATTCTTGGCTTTTTATATTAATATACCTAAAAAAATTTTATTTATTATTTTACCATACTTTAAAAATTATGTACTAAAATACTTTATTTGTTTTTCACGTTGGAAAGTCCGTTTGGCTCAAACCGACTCCTCAATATGTTTTTTTTTAATTTAAAACCTGTTGAGAAGTCAGTTTGAGGGAAATCGACTTCTCAACAGGATGTTAAAAAAAATTTAAATTTCAGCGTTGAGAAGTCGGTTTCCCCCAAACCAACTTCTCAACAGGTTTTTGTTTTAAAAAAAAAAAGCACGTTAGGAAGTCGGTTTGACTGACTCTCCAACATGAGAAAAAAAAAAGAGTTTTTTAGTACATAATTTTTAAAGTGTGGTAAATGGTATATAATTTTTTTTAAGTATATTTATATAAAAAAGCCTAAATTCTTCTCTTCTTTTTTTTAAGGCAATATACTTGTCAATTATTTTCTGTGTTATTACAAGAGAATTTTATGATGAAACTTACATCTAATCCCTAATCAAGTTGAGATTTTCTATTATTAATCTGAGTGTTTTTTTTTATCCACTCTAGCCTCTCTAAGCTAGATACAAGCAAGTAGCACCTCTATACTAGCTCACTTAACTAGATTTCCTTTCAGTCACGCAGGGCTCTCTCAAATGAGTAATGTATAAGAAATTTTCAAAAGAGTAAAATATTTCACTGAGTTAACTCATAAATAGAATACAAGAAGATTCTCAAATGGATAGGAGTATTTCTTTCTTTCTCTTATTATGATGCTTCTGATGTCTTGATTCCTCTATGCAACAAAGACTATATAGCAAGGAAGATTTGACTGTTGAGAGTGGTCCAAGAGCTGGTATAGCAAGTATAACACTTCATCTGAAAAGTTCCTTTTACTTGTTGGGTTAGTAGGTGTTTGTCAGCATAACAAATAGCCCTTTGACTTTGATTTGCAGAGGCATATATCAGACCGTTGGCAGTTTTTTGGGATAAACTAAAATCAATCTTAGAAGTTGCAATGGATTGCAATAGTTTCAGGTTCCTTTCTGGTAGTTGACTCATTTTTATTAATGAGACAACTCGTCAAGAATTCCAAACTTTTGAAGTTGTACAAGTTTAAGCAAATCTATCTTTATTCATAAGCATTCTCAGCTTGTTCTTCTCTAGGCTTTATCCAAGACATGTTCTTCATCATCACAAAGTCTTCTAGTTTTCATAAGAATAGCTCGTTGTCCAAGTTTCTTCAAGTAATAGCTTTGTATACTTAGGACAACTTCTTGTAAGTTTAGTTGAAGGCTTTAAATGACTTGTATGATCTTCATTTTATCTTAAGAATCTCCATATTCTTTGTGTAGTCCAAGACAGTAGCTCTTCTTGAACTTTATGAACTTTATACTTGAGAATATATTTGATGAATATCAATGCAAAATCTGCATATTATTCCTTTAACCAAGATCAAGTATTGGCAATATATGTTATTTAATAAAATAGTATATTCATCATGTTTGTTATTATTATATAGATAAGCTCACTAGAAAACCTTGGGGTAACACTAGCCACTTCCACGTTATTGTCTTTGATAACATGTGCTAAACTCTCGCCATGGATAATGGCTTCCATCCCTTCTTGCTTTAATGATCAAACAATTTATTTTGTCAAAGGAGAAATTCTTATATTATAGACACTTCATTTAACATTAAACACGTGTAATGTTGTATAAGTCATGTTATAAATATATCTTTTTTTAAAAGGTACTTTTACAAATGTCAACTATTGGATGAAGTATCTACTTAAAAATTTCTCTAAATTTTCATGCACCTTTAAGCATATGAAATCTCTCCCCATTTTCTACATGGCCCTTTTTATAATTAAAAAAAAATCTATGATATCCATTGGAGGACCCCTCATTTTATGGGATCAACTCCTCATTTTAATTTGAGTAATGCTATTCTCATAAATAAAAAAAATCATTCTGATATCATCTTAACTATTTAAAACAGAAAATGTTAAATAAAAAAGCATAAACATTTAATATTTTGAGAACATAAAAAAATATTTAATATTTTTAAATAATTTAAAAAATTATTAAGCTGATTAATTAAGAAAATATAAAATTATTCTTTTAATTTTGATTGGCTGCCAATAAAGCAGTTTAGAATTTATGTCTCATCGCTTACCAACTGCCAGAGCGCTACGATATTTGAAATTTGACTTCAATGATGGAGTAATCAACGAGGTCACCATTATCATTTATAACTGCTTGACTTGACAACGTGGTCTTCGCCATTTGTCAGGGATACACCTTCCACTGCCATGGCTTCAATTCCAGTCTAAATTTTTCCCAACAAGATTCAAAGAACCACTCATTGACAGCGTTTAATTGAAGGCTAGTGTATTTAGATTAAATTTTACAAATTTGATTCTGCACAAACTTAAATTTAGACAAACTTGGTTTTACAAACGGGTTGCTTTCAGCCAAGGAAAAAAGGTGCATTTCACCTATGCACCTAGAAACTCAGCATCTATTTTGGCAGTACAGTTTCTTTCAATGTGTCCAAAGTGACCATAAAAAAAATTGATTGGGAGGCGCTCATACCTAAGATTGGCTTAAAAAGCATGTCCCTTTGGCTCTACTACCTGGTCAATCTTGTAACTTTAATGAATGGCCATTCCGTGAGTGCCTTGACTCTTGAGGAAGTTGTTTTTCATTCCCCAGCATCCACATGTACATGCAGAACGCATAGAGGCTCCAAATCTTAAGCCCAGCTTTTGAGCACTCATTTTCATTCTGGAGGCTCCAAAATTGCATCCATAAATTAATTAAGTACCACTTTGACATCAAGTTATGTATCTTGTTGCCACTTTGGAGACCATATTTCCAAGATAAGAAATTGCCCTTTGTAAATCCAAGGGCTCCTGTGTAGGATCCTATGCAATTCTCCCATGTGTTTGAATCAGAAATGACAGAAGCCCTGTTCTTGCTGTTGCACCACATATAGCCCAGCTGGCGATTTCCATATTTGGGAATTGGGATAATACCGAATGAAATGCATGCATATGGATTTGCTGATTGATTGCTCTACGTATATCATTCCAACCAAACTACCTTCACAGTACCCCTGTAGACTTTGATGCACATCTCCATGGTCGAGATGAAGCAAAGAAAGTGGTTAAGGAGGCCCTGTGTTGCAAGCAGCAAGGCTTTGGTTTGATGAAGATGAAGCCATGAGAGGAGCATGAAAAAACCTTATGAATCAATTTTTAAAAATGAAAGCAAAATATTCATGGATTAGTTTTTTATACAATTTTCCATATAACTTTTTATACAATTTTCACTCTCATTTTTAAGGATGTACCAATCTCACCTAGAGAGGCAAAAGAAGAAATTCAAGGAGAACCTCACAAGGGAGTAGGCGTGGCCTCTCAAAACAGTAGTTCATTGTGGAAGTTTGCACTTTGCACCACATTAGTTCATGTATATTTAATGTATAACACTGAAGCCTTTTTAAGTATCATTCAAGGATTTGAACTTTTTTATTTATAAATTACGCTAGTCTAAGAATAATTTTTCTAATTGAATTTAATTTCAAATTAACATAACAAGAAAACTACTAAGTATTAGAGGGCCTACTTGAAAACGTTTTCACAAAGCTAACGAAGACCCAACATATATAATAAGTTGATTATTTTAGATTCATTAGAAAGCATCTAAATGATTTATCTTTGTTTTATATAGGGACATTGCTCTCAAAGTTTGTGGCAAATGTATAAAGTAGTACTTGTACCGAAAGGAAAAAGCATACATAAAGAACTTTTGATTTCTATTATAAAAAAAAAAACCCCTCCTAGAGCCCAATTAAAAGTTAAAAATTAAGTAGTGAAAAATCAAAATTCAAACTCTCACTTGGCAACCTCTAGTTGAAGATGTGGTGTGCAATTTAGAGGCTTACCAGTTTCAAGATCTCCTAGATCGCCTAGGCCTGACACCGTTCAATGAATATCCTTTCTCACGTAGTCCAGGCGATCAAGCTTTTGAATCTGAATCCACAAAGGAATAACATATCTAAAACTGAAGTTGAGTAACGAATCGCTGATGGAAGTACCCTTAAAGAGGTCCAGCTAGAGGATGTGGTAATCATTAGTACAAAAAGAGGTAAGAATCACCATGATATTAGATCAAATGGCTTTTCTTTGAATGATGCAAATAACATTCTGCAATGTATTATCGAAGACTGCAGCTCACCTGGATTAGTACGAAGAGTTCGACGTTAATAGCATGTTTAGATTGACTTTTAAAGAGTCTCAAATTATAATTTTAGACAAAAGTATTAAAAGATAAGTTTTTACCTAAATCATGATTTGGAACTCTCTAAAAATCAATCCAAACATGTTATAAGTGGGTTAAGTTGGGTTAGCTCACTTTGATAGTGGGTTGAAAAATAACAAATATAACTTACTTTAAGTAGGTTGGTAACAGGTTAACCCATCAAGAAAAAATTAAAAAAAAATTAGAAAAAATATTAACTCTAAAGCATAAAATAATCATCAAACTTAGGTTACATATCAATAAAATATCCAAAATCATATAATAATTATCAAACTTAAATTATATCACAATTCATAAGTTATAATCACCAATCTAAGCATAAGAATTGGGCTAATGGGTTAATGGGTTTTTTTAAAAGATATAAACAGTAAATAGGTCAACTTGTGAGTTATATGAGCCAAAAAAGATCAACTCATTTAACTCGCGGATTATGTGAGTCAAGTCAAAACTGATCACAATTTATGTGAACTAAACAGTGATTAACTCAACTCGCTATTTTAGTGGGTTAAGCCGGGTTAACTTGTAAATTATAATGTAACCTACATTGACACTTCTATCAAGACAATGTAAGCTAGTACTTATCCAACCATGAACAAATGTTTGACAACTTCCCTTACACCACTAATACGATAAAATTAAAATTGAAAAAAAAGTAAAATAATAACTCCTGATTTAAATGTGTTGTCATAAATGGATTTGATTCAACATTTCGATTGATCTAATTATGAACCGAATATTCAAATAATTATAGTTCAATCTCATAATTAAATTCACAGTTAAATTATTTTAAATTTATCAAAATTAATCAAAATTTAATTAAACCACTTAATTCATTTGATTAAACTAACTAACCATTAAACTTTTTTGAATTTTTTTTACATTTTATATTATTATACATTAATTATTCTTATAATATTATATGATTTCACAAATCAATTTAAATAGTTAAACCAATTAAATCCTAAACCAAAATTCTCACATATTTAATTATTTATTGTTGGCTCCGATTTTAACATGTGTAAAGTAAAAAGTTTTAACAACGTATTCAGAATCGATTGTGATCAATCATGTTTTTGAAGCTCATCGCATCTCTCTTCCCGGCGCAGTGTTGAAAAGCGATGTCCAATTGACGTCACTAACTTCAGGGTTTTGAGTGACATTTCGCGTTGACTCCCTTACCTGCAGTGCTGCTACTCCTCCACGCGCTTTCTTCTTCCATAAATAGTGCCCGTACTTTTCTTCCCTTTTTATTATTTTTAAATAGCTCTTTTTTTTTTTGGTGATATATTTATTTTATGTAATTTTTATAATAAAAAAAATATATGTTTTTTATTATAACTTTTTTAACATAAAATAAATTTATCCAAACACATTAGTAAAAATATTAATCCAAACACATTAGTAAAAAGATTAATTAATTAAGTGATGGGATTTAGTAATTTTTTTAAAAATGGTTTATAAATAATATCATAAATTAAATTTTAATATGTCGAATCTAATACGATTATACTTTTACAATATTTAAATAAACTTAAACTCAAATTTTTTGCACATAGGTACGTAAAAGAAATATGTAAGAGGAGAATAAAAGAGAGAAAAAAAAAGGGGGGGGGGTGTTGAGTAAGGAATGGTAACTCCTTCCCAATCTTTTAAAATAGACGAATTTTTTATATTCAAAGGAAAGTGGACAAATTGTTTTCCTTCATCTTTCATATATCTTTAAGAATGAAAGCTATCAACTAGGGGTTCTATTCTCCTCCCTTCATTCCCAGTCTTCCCCTGTCCGTCCAAATAAGTCCTTAATTAGTTTGTAAGATGTGAGGCAGACAACACTCACTTGAAAAGGACAAAAAAATGTAAATATTTTTTAATAAAAAACCTCACTATTCAGGTATCATTACCATTAACCACTGAATAATGATGTGTATCATAATGATCTCATTAGAGAGTTACCTCAAATATATAATCTTTCTAGTAAATATCACCATCACCAATCAAACTTAGAAAAATTGTTATATTTAAAAGAAATAAGGATAACTAAAAAAAATAGTCAATATATAAATTGTTTTCTTTTTTTAGGAACTTTGATTTGATCTTATTTAATTGATGAAACGATTAGGAATAGAAGTTCAATGATCACTAGGGATAAAAATTATAGTAATTATTAAGGTTTTAAAAATATCCAACATTTTCTTAGTGTCTTTCTTATTTCATGCATTATGTTGAGACAAGGATTTGAAAGGGAAGTAGAAACTGAGATAAGATTCTGAAAAAATGCAGAACCTCGTGTACTTTTTTTTTGGGTTGAATGTGGTGGTGCGAAAACCTATATATGTTGGAAACAAGATATTTGAATTCGGACATAATCCAAACCATAGCAATGGACAATAACATGCCATCAAGAATATCAGAATTCTTCCTAACTCTATCTTGTGATACATAAAAAGTGAATATATTCCATGAGTAAACTACTCATGATTTAATATTAAATAAATAAAAATAACCGAGAAAAGCTAGTAGACTCATCGACGAGGAACTCATTGGATGCCATGGACCCATGGTCCATTATTTTCTCTATTTTATATTTATTTGATTTAGTGCATAGATCTGCTGACACTTGCAAGTTGCAACTCCGTGTTCATGTCCCGTGTGTTGATATTGAATTGAATGGGATGCTTCACTTTCTAGCTCTCTATATTTTATACTAAATAGCAGACGGATTTACATATAAGATAACCTTATGTATTTTTATTAATAAAAAAAACATAATTGTGTCAAACTTCAAGAAAGGTTTATAATAAATTTTATTTTCTCCTTACACTTGGTCCGGGTCCGATTAAACCCCACACACAGGTTCCTTTAGGTGACTTTTGCAGCTTAAGGCGAAATCAACAAATGTAGAGAGTGCAAAAGTAATTCTGGTTTTGTTCCAAGAGAATGAGAGAAATCAATTATTAATAAAAGAGATATATAAAAAGACAAGAGAGCTAGAGATAAAATTTATAATGTTCTGTGTAAAGGTAATATATAAGATGTTGGAGTTAGAGTGTTTTTATAAAATTGATGTTATATATATAAATAAATAAATACATTTTATGACCCAACAACCAAAGCGAGATAAATGGTCACTCAACAAAGCATGTTATAATTTGCCTCTTAATATGGTTAATAATTGTATATATGACTTACACATCTTTGATGTAACTCTCATTTTTTATGATTTGCTGCTATCTTTAATAATGTAGAAAAGATAAATATATGTTATATAAATAACACTTTATACATATATAAAAAATTGTTTATTTTAAATCATTAAATTTATTTTTTAATGTATCCATTGTCACATTATACAATGCTATCTCTTTTTATCTATTTAAAATATTGTTCATATAGTATTATCTATGTAAAAATGAGTGGAATATTTCTACATCACTAAAAAGAGTGTAACATTATACATTCTTACGTTAATTTAAAATTATATATATATATATATTATTAAGAATATTCTATTCCTATCTCATAAATTTTATTCTACCTGCTTTTTTTTTTATGAAATTTGAACCTGGAGCTTAAAAAAAAATACCAAGTGTAAACTGTATTAGCTTATTTCTTAATACCATAAAAATATTTAAAAACAAAGAAAGTCATAGTCAATTGTTGCACTAATAATGGTTTCAATATTTTTAAGAAAATGAAGATTTTGGAGAATCAAAGCTAGAAGCCACATTGATCTTGTATATACTTAATAAAACAACAAAATCTCTATAAAATCATATAAATATATATATAATCACTTTTTATAATGTAGACATGGACAACTAATTTTTTATATATAAATTGAGAAATGTCATTATGTGATAACACCTGACATTGATCATAAACTCTCTTTCAATTGGAAGATGTAGATCTATTTTGAATGAAAGCAGTGCTGATGAGGACATGACAGATGACCCATTTTGGAAATCCACTTGTTTTCTATATGATTAACAATGGCATATATAGATACGGTGAACGAAAAATTTACTATATATATTTAACGTAGTACCATTCAATTCTCTGTTTTTCTTTTCTTTCTCAATAAAATTATAATTTTCGTGAAGCAATATCTTCTCAACGACACTGCCCCTTCACCCGTAAACCAGAAGGTCCTCTCTCTCTCTCTCTGTGTGCGTGTATTTTATATATATATATATATATATATATATATATATATATATATATATATATATATATATATATAGACACACACTTAGGAACATTAAGTCCGTGTTGTCTCTCACAGACCCCAGGTGGATAGGATTGGGATCATATCAACATCAGAAAACAATGTCTTTCTCAAAAAATAAAAAATCAAAATCAAAAGCAATCAACTTGAACCCCGTTATTATTTATTTGAGTTATTTCAATTTCAAATTGGCTCAAACATTGTACCTATTTGACACATGCCCCATAACTAATATAATTTGAAACTTTTTCATCAAAATGATAATGTAAAGTTTAATGAATAAGCAAGCACTAATAATTATTTAAAAAACAATTTGTATGGACACAATATCAAATTTACGTGGAATTTATTACAGATCCCACACAAGTATATTTATCATTTTTAATTTTTACCAAATTATATCTATCATGAATATATTATTCATACAAATATATATATATATATATATATATATATATATATATATTTATCCTAATAACTATACTTAATTAGTTAACCTTACAATGACCATCCTGGCCGACACACGCATTTCACTTTGTGTGTGTGTATATATATTATTAATGCAAGTTGGAGCAGTCAGGGGGTTTTGTGTGGCCTGCCCACGCATGTGGTGGAACCTAGCAGAATGGTTGAGTTGAAATTGAATGCTTGTTGGGCCAAACAAAGAGTTTGGTCGTGGGATTGCACTTTACCTTTATTGACCATCAAACCCTTTTTTTGCAAAAATTAAAAAAAAAAAAAAATTCTAGCTCGAAATGTAGCTTTAGTTAATAGTAATGGATATTTTTTTTTTTTATGGTTTCCCAGGATATCCCCCACTCTTAGGGTGGGAGACTAATCCCTCGAGCATAGTGGCCTTGCTCTCCCAACGGAGGTTCTCTTCAGGGCTCGAACCGCAGTTCTCTCCTAGGGCCGCAGCGTGACCTATCCACTACGCCAACCCCATGTTAGTATAGTAATGGATATTTAGCATTGCTTGACAATTAATCGAATAAATGCATGGCTGGAATGGATATTTAGCATTGCTTGACAGCCATGCATTTATTCGATTAATTGTCAAGATGGTTGATTGGGAAATACTGAAATGAGACTATGAATGATGAGTGTGGCTCTTACACTATGCATAGGACCAAACAAGGATATGCAAGAATCTTCTCAAATCCCACTAATTAACCTTTCTCTAATGCTCTAAGTCAAATAAGCTTTTTAACATTAAAAACATGAACCTTTTGCAAGCCCCCCTTTTTAAATTTTTAAAGCAGTATCCTCCTTCAAGTAATTTTCTTTAGTTAGGAAGTTTTCTCTCTTTGCTCTTTGGTACATAATTAGAGACTTTTCTAAAATCCCCTTCCTTTCTTAATCATTTCACTTAAGTAGTTTAATAACCTTTGGTAAACATAGCCCCATACTAGATAAGAGAAACACTTCAATTATTTTATAACTATAAAGATTAAGGATAATTCTTCTTGTATATACATGTGGGAGTTCCAGAATTTGTTTAATTGAATTTATAATATGACTTGAAATGTTATTTTATACCTTACAAAATGGTATGCGAAGAGTAAATATAAAAAAGAATATATAAATAATATGATACAAAACTTAAATTAACAAAATGTAATTAACTTTTTCAATTTGTTTTTATAAAACATCCTCCAACATGTCGATGCGGTTTTAACTCCCGTACGTTTGGGTTAGGTTAGGTCTAAATCTGGACTGACCTAAGTCTAGATCTATTATTGTATATAACATTAGGAACCAAATTCTGCTTTTTTTAAATGTATTTTCAGGTCGGCATGTTGTTGATTTTTATCTAAAGCTTCCGACTTCCAATTTGATTCTGAAAGAAAAATTTGTTTTGAAGACATCAATGTTTTTATCAAAATAAATATAAATATTTTGATAAGTAAATCTTATCTTATATGTGTATGAAAAAATATTTATTGAAAGAGGTCAACCCCTTAAATAAATTTCAATACTTTAAGAAATTAATCCTCGCAATTGTGAATGAAAATATTCTGAAAAATCAAAAAAAAAAAATTCTTATCTCAGGAAATATTTTTCTATTGTGGTAATAACAAAAAAACTATTTTCAAAATATTCATATTTCAATTCAATTATTTTTTAAACTTCAACATAACAAACTCAAATAAAAATAAAATTAAGAAACTAAATATCACTGTGAACCTGTGATATACCACACTTTTATCCCACATCCCATGCAAATTATAAGTTTGAACAATTTTTATGGAAAAAAAAAAGAAATTACTTTTCAATTCAGGTATTTACAATATTTCAAATTTGAGTATTATTTTAAATACTTCAAAATTCAAATTCTCCTAACATTACCACATATATATACGCACAAGTCTTTTTGTTTTTCTTTTCTCCCTATGATAGGAATTAATCCTTTAAAGTATTTTTCGTGATTGTAAGAACTAATCCCTTAAAGTATTAACATTCATTTAAAGAGTTGACCTTTCAAAATAAATATTTTTTCATATACATTAGTTAGGAATCAAATTTCTAACTACATAATTAAAGGATTCAAATATCTACTACTTATACACAAGTCTCTTAATTATTATATATAATATAAATTTATATTATATTCTTTAGTATTACCATTTTCCAACCCAACTATTCGTGCCAGCTTTGAGTTTTTGTTGCATGCGTGTACACCTTTAATATCCCTCCCTCACTAACTCCCACGTAAGTCCATTCCCACCCAATATTTTAGTGCTCGAGAATCAACACAAAAATAAACAAATTAAACATAATAAAAATTAAACATATTTAATAATTAATATAAACTTAATAACTCACTTTAAATATCTTATTCAAAAAATAATTATAACAACTTCATTTATATTTTTTATACTCATGACAAAGTCGATATGAATTAATTTCATATTAAAACATCTTGTCGTCTTAAAAAATATATAATTTTGTTTTCTATTTTTTATTTTTTAATAATAAAAGGAAAGACTAAGTAATGATTGTATGTGGTTGAACACGAGCCGTTTGATTTGCTGACCGTGGCATTCTCCGTCACATGCCGCCAATCCCCCCATTTGACAAACTGACTGAAAAACAGAAAGATATTTGCGAAGGGAGCGTGGATAGCGCGTGTCCCACACTCTCCATGAGTAGCGCGTTGGATTCTCTTCGTCGGCGCATACCCGGAACCGATAAACCCCGGTTGCCACCAAACTGGGGCCCACTTTTTGAAATGACCATCTTGCCCTCCGTATTCAGAATGAGCTGTTTTCTGTTATGCGAAGAAGAAAACACGAACTGCGAGCTAAGTAAATGACGGCATTTCAGGTTAAAGTATTGTGCCCCATATGAAATGACAATTTTGCCCTTTTTCCATATCGTCATCTATATCTATATGTCTATATAATAATATAATATTATAAAACAGGTTGGTTAATCAGATTGTTTTTATTTTATTGTTATCTTCAATCATTTTTAATTATTTTTTTTTTTTTTGATAAATGAGGAGGGCCCCACCACTGGAGTGGGGCCAAAAGAACCCTTGTAGGGGGTCATGGAGGGGGACTGGGAAAGGGAGGTGGGAGAGATTGGGGAGGATCGAACCCTCCCCCTCTCCACATATGTCCCGTGCTCAAACCACTGGAGCAACTCCAAGGGGACCATTTTTAATTAAATTTTTAGATAATTCAAAAACTCGATTTTTTCTGTTTCTTCAAGATGCTTATATTTTGTTTTTATTAAGGACAAGTATTACTCGCATTATTGACGTGATGATGAGTTTATATTCATTTAACTTTTTTATATTATGTTAAAAGTTTAATTTCTATTCATTGTCAGTGTAAAGAATTTTTACACTGTTATCTAATCATGTGTTGCCAAATTATTAAAAGAGTTTGATTATCACATCTATTACCTAGAAAGTCTAACTATTTTAATGATATATCAACACATGATTGAATGACAATGTAAAAAAATTTTATATTAACAATAGATAGAAATTAAATCCTTATGTTAATTGATTACAAATTTCATCTTAAACTCGCTAGAGAATTGTAACTAAAGTGGCACAAAATTTTCTTGGGTACTGCTTAATCATGTGATGATCGAATACCACTCAAAAAAATCATAAACTGACATTAATGTGTGAGAAATATATTAAGAATAACGTTACACATCTAGAAAAAGTTAGTTAAAATTTTGATAAAATTAAGTAAAATTTAAAAGTAGTTGTTGGATAAGATAAAATGATAAAAAGCACACATTCAACCAAAAGTAAATAAGCATGCAACTTCATTCTAACAAATTTTATAGATATCTAACATTTTTCATATACCCTTTCAAAACAAAAACATTTTTCATATACCAATATAATTTAAAGTATCAGGTATCCTTTATTAGGGTGGTGGGTGCTTATCATGAGCTTTTTATGGCACTATGCAAAAAGGGTTAGGCAAATTTGAAATGTGGAGTATCCATTTGGGGAAAGTAAGGAAACTACTGATAATTAGAAAGAAAAGAAAAAACAATAAATGAATGGTATAGTTTATTAGTATGAAATATGAATGGAGGAGGTTGGATTGGGTTAGGGAAGGTAAAAGTGGCGCATCACTTCTACGTCTGCCAGGTGGCGGTCTCACAGACCAAGATTCAATGTAAGAGAAAAATAGGAGGGCAACGGGTAGTTTGGATGGTTAAGTTGCCAACCTACTTCTTATTAAATTTTTGCCTGCACGCAATCTACCTGTGATTTAATTCGTCAAATAAAAGCAGTACTGTATATGATATTTCCCGATACCACTGTTTTTTTTAATTAAGGTTAATATCTATGTATTTTCTTTAATAATTCTTATTTTCGACTTTATTCAGTGAAAAAATTTACGTCGACTTAATAAATTTATAAATTTTTTACTTTCTAAAACTGTTCAATAAACAAATTTTATAAGATAAATGTATATTTGGGTCAACTTTTGTATTAACTAATACTAAGTTTCTTTTTTCACAATCTTAAGAATGCACTAACCACATCGATCCAGTATACTTAGATATATTAATTCTTCTACGTGTTAGTCTGTGACCAATAAACTTATACTTAAGAAAACAAAATGATAAGCAATTTTCTTATTATGTGAGGTAATATTTTGTTGATTTTCAATTTCTTCGTTCATGGTATGTGCACGGATAAAAACTTGTTATAGTACTTTTTTTTAGTGAATACTAATATTCAAAATGAATTATGAGATATTTATTAATTGTTAATTTTAAAATAAATATATTGAAGTTATTAAATATATCTAATAGCTAATAAATTTTTGACAATTCATCTGAATACCAATAGCCATGAAAAATTATGAGTATTGAAGTAATTTCCACATAATTTTTGTTTAATATAAATAATTTTTTTGGGTACATTTTTATAGTTATTATTTTTATAAATCATTAGGCAGCGACTACATTTTACTTCATCTTTTTAACAGTTCAAATTTTATATAATGTCCTCATATGTTTATGCAGCAATAATTTAATAAACAAACTAATTTTTGTGTTAGAGTAATATTATCTACATACTTAATTTTTTAATTGATCACACTTGTATATTAGTATAGATTTTTTTCATTATTTTATATAAGTTGAAGACAAATATACTTGCAGTGTCGGTTGTGACCAATTGAAAGTCTAGGTGTTTGTTGTGTAGGCAGCAATTTTTTTTATGTATTGATAATTTTTATAATAGTGCATCATTGACCCAACTCTTCCAAATAGGTTGGGACCATTCTTTTATTTGTTTTCTTCAAATTATTAATGAAAAATTTAGAATTTTTGGTTCCGGTATTGCACAAGGTATCTAGAAGGTAAGAAGTTGGAAAAGGGGTTTGGTGTATATATGGTCAAATACTTGGACGGAAGACTTGTAATATCATGCAGTTTATGAGAGAAAGAAACCGATTTGAACTTGAAAAATTATCATAAAAGTGGATTATTAAACTATAACCAAAATGAATGTGCAATCTTTTTTTCAGGGAATATATATGTTGCATACATATACGTCAATGACTTAGTCTTAAAGCCAAACGCATGGTGTGCAGACAAAAAAATGCGGATTCTCCCATGTCACTATATACTGCTTAATTGTAAATTTGGTGAGAGAGAGAGAGAGAGATGGGAAATCATCTCGTTCTCAAAATAACTATACAATAAATGGAGAAGTCATTCTCGAGAAACAAACCACCAATCATGTGGAGAAAAAGTCATGGTCCAAAGTGAAAAGAAATTGGCATTTTAAACAAAAATCAAAAGCTATTTTCTTCAATTTGGTTAAACAACAATAGTAAATTAAAGTAATCTATTTTCTCCACCGAAAAAATAAAATATTTTCAGCTTGAAGACCAAATGTCAAATTTCTCTAAAAACAATTGTTACAAATTTGTCAAAATAAAATAATTTAAAAAATCTTTGTTTCACTCTTATGATATCATCATTGGATGTTCAAGGGCTTGCATAGCATTTCCCAAACATCAGCCGACGTTGAATTGATAGGAAAAGTTGCTTTTATGTCATTAATTAACATAGTCCTTGACCTAGTGACTTAAAAATATTTCAAACTGTATACATTTCCGTGAACTTTTTCATTTTTAACTCTAATGCAATTGCTCAAATGCAGGCAAGCAATATCGATCTTTATGCTTAATTAAATTTAACTTTATATGCTGCATAATTTTAACTACTTAGAATTAAATCACAATGTATGCTTATTATTAATAAACAAGAGGTAGTAAAGGGAAATAAAGCTCATTTTTTGTTGATTAGAGTATTCTTACATCTTTTAGGAGTGAGATTAATTTTTTTTGAACTGAGATACATTATGGTAAAGCTCTCCCCATAATTGTGTTAAGATTTGAACCTTCAGCTTAGCTTTCGATCTCCTAAAAAAATGTTAAAACTACTTACCGTTTTAACCAATTACTTTGGTACTCATTTTTAATCCTTTTCAATATATTTCCTTATGATGGACCGTACACGTACACATATTCTATTGTGTATTTCGTTACAATTAAATTAATTCTGATATATTCTTCCATTTTCACACATCCATATGCCAGGGTCCCAGAAAATATTTGACATCATACTAGTAATTAAAAACATTTATGCGATATAGTTGATTGAGTCAGACATCAATGAACGCATAGCATCAGAAAAAGACATTGATGAACGCATGCTTACAATATATTATGTTCCAAACAAATGAGCATCACGAGTTTAAAGAAATACAAGGAAAACTAAATACTAGTGTTAAGTGTTAGGATTTAATTAACTATATCAGTTATTATTGTTTAAAGGTAAAAGAATTTTCATAATCACTCTGAAAATCCAAATAATAAAAAACTAAGTTGAGAAAACAGGAGAAATAAAAACTGCAATATTGTAAAATCAAAGATAAAACTTAAAAACCAAAATTGTATAGCCTTACCTCCAACCATGCCTAAGTTGTAGCTCGATTATTGCATCATTCTCCTCTGAAGTTTAGTTAAGTGTTACACTAACATGAAGGAGATATGAATAGAGAATGAATATAGCTTAATTTATATAAGGTTTCACCAAGAACCTTCTCTAAGCATTGAGGCTTGAACTTTACACATATACACCCTAGAATTCTTAAATTCAAAACTCAGAAAACCCACAAACAAAAAGATTTAAATTTACATTAATTTATAATTCTTACATTTATGAGTAATTGTATGATTTTTCAGATAGGGTATGTATATTATATTTTTATTCATTATGGGGATTATTCTACTATTAAAAGGCGAAATAATTTATGGATTAGTATGATGATATAAAAAGAAATCTAGATGTTAAATTAATCTATGAACAATTCACTCTTATAATAATAAAATACTAAACATGAATTCTCTATTAAAAATTGAAGAATACTTAACTAATAACAATATTACTGATTAAAAATTATATTATATATGTAAACATTCTATATTATTATTATTATTATTATTATTATTTTCAAAGATATATAAGTTTTATGAAACTCAAATTTGATATAATTATACTATATAGCATATAACAAATACATGATTCTTAGACAAGTATAGAAATAATGAATTTCTCAAAAATTGCAGTTTATCAAACAGCTTTTGAATAGTTCAACCAAGTTAATTCAGTAATTTATACAGTTGACAACCGATGATCGGGTGGAACAAAGAAAAGATAGTTATTAGCGCCGATAAGAATAGGGCAACTTATACGGATTACGTTATTGAGAAATGAATGTTAGTCTATGTTATTAGGAATCCAATTTTTTTAGTGCTATTTTTCCTGCTTTTATTTAACCTTTTAGACTTGGTTAAAGTCTATCTTATACACCCCTTTTCTTTAATCTTTAGACGTATGAGAAAGTTTTATTATTTTTGAATAAAAATCATTAACTAGTAGTTTTAGTTTATACATATAGCATCACTACACATAAATGCCTAGTACTCATTGCAGACATATCACATTATGGGGTCACTAATTCACTATAGTTGGATAAACTCAACCCAACTTGTACCACTTCTCATTTTTGGTGCTTTACCGCCTCTCATTTAGTAAACAAAACTTCATACATACTTAGTGCAAGTAATATATCATATATATTTGATGCAATTTAACAACGGTTATAGTTCTTGCATCCATTCCAAACCATAACAAGCAAATCGCATTACCCTCTCTTTATCAACACATCTGCAAGCATCTTTAAGGAAAAAAAAAATACTCTTGAAATTAAGAATAATATGTCACAATCATAATAGCTTATATAGGACAAAATGTACATGTACGATATAAATAAATTTTTTCTATAAAAACTTAGCTCATCAATGGCTTATATGTAATCATATTGTTTCCGACAAATTGTGTTATTCCCAAGTCAGACCATTTCTAATCCTGTGGGTCTGAAAGGCCAACTCCAAATTTCATATATGACCAGGTGGTATTCACCTAACTTACGAAAACTATAGAATAAAGACATTTTAAGAAACAAAGTTGTGAAGTTGTGTTTATATATGTTAGATACCTATAACGTATGTACAAAAAAAAAATGCAATACTTCAAAATACATATAAATATATTGAATCTTACAGTATATAAATCTAATTTTGATATATTATTGGTTTAAAAATTAATAAATTACATACGAGTTCAACTTTTTTAATAATATAAAAACATATAATTAATTATTAGTGTAAATATATATATATATTCAAATTAAATCAAACAAATTATCATTAACCAAATAAGATTGACCTAATAATTAAAAAAATGTGCTCCATGCTTACTACTTGACATTGGAAACATCATTTAGACAAATATTTAATATCAATTGACATAAAAGTTAATATGAAAATACTTGTTATCGTACAAATTAAATTCTTATTATATCAGTATTTGTCATTTTATTTCTTATGGCATTTGTGACCTTTCACTCTTTTTCATGCATTATGTAATTTGATTTTTTTTCCCTTGCATTTACGTCATTTCACAATAGGAGAATCGAATTTTACTTGTATTTGACGCAAAAGAATGAGAAAATTAGACGTTATTTTTTCTGTTTTGTTTATTCATTCATTTATTTTTATACTAAAAAAAATTGATTCATTTATTTAATGTTTTTTCTCCCCGTGTTTGGCACAACAACAGGATCTAAACTGTTAGTGGCCAACTTTGAGGTTCCTTCGCGGCAACTGACTGGTGTCGGTAACCGCCAAAACTGACCGGGGATCGCCGGTTGGGACAAACCAGTTACTGGAATTTCGAACCCAGTGTACGAGCCCAAGAGATATTAAAGCGACAAGCGAACGAAACCGAGCTCCACTGACCGCACGTTCTGATTGGTCCACGTGTTCTACGTCGTTATCTGCGTCCCACTGGATTGCATTTCTCGGGGGCCTCTGTCGCTGCCCTTTTGGAATCGCTTGATAACTGTCCTGTCAGGTGATCACTTCCGATTCCGAATAAAGATCCATTCATTCCCACGAGTACAACAACATTATTCAAACCAGTTCACGCGCCCGCACACGCACTAACACTGACTCAGCTCTAACTGTTTCGGGCTTTTATCTTTTTTTTTTTTTTGTAAACTGAAATTATTTTAGTAATCCTTAAATGTAAGATTAATTTTCTTAGGAACTTCTCATGATTATAATTGTTAAAGTAGTTTGGTGATTTTAGTATTTAGGATAAGTTGTTTCTTATTTATTAATTGTTAATTTTTATAATAAATATTTAAAAGTCTATTAAATATAAATAATAATTAATAAATATTTGATAATTTATTTTAAATATCAATATTAAAAAAAAGTATTAAAATAATTTTTAATTTTTTATATTTATAAATTTTATTTTTTTAATATTAATAAGTTACTTACTACTTTAACAAATTATTTATAAATTAATCTATTTCTATTTGATCCTGCTGTTTCTCAGTTCAAATGCGCTTTTCAATTTCAATTAAAAGCCCTTTCCATCTTCAAACATTTTCGTTTCTTTTTATTAAATTTTATGCGGATACCTTTTTTAAATTCTACACACAGTCACAAAGGCTTGTAAATATTTGAATATTTACACAAATTTACGTATTAATAAGGTTACCGGCTCGAATCTTTTGCTTTGAATTGCAAGTGATTAATAGAAAGAGTATATAAGTCACACAAATTCAGACTTCTTAGTTTTAGATTGTATCCAACGTCGGTTGGCACGTTTCTCAAAATAAATTCAACTTGAAGTCAATTTTTTTTACTTGCAAATACTCTTTTGCATTGAGGAAAAAAGTAAACAAACAAGTTATTTAAAGATTGTCAAACTGTTTTTTGTGTGTTTATTTTTCTCTAATTGCATTTTAATTGTATGAGATCCAAATTCATAAGGTTATACATTTTCATGTCTATTTATCGAATCAACATCCTTAATTTCTAGTGCAATAAAAATGAGACCAAGAGAGTCAAATAATTTTAGAATGGAAATTATGAGTGTCATGAAACTAATTTTGTAAATAATTTAATTTTAATCCACTGTCAGTATAAAATTTCTTTATATTGTTATCTAATCACGTGCTGACACATCATTAAAAGAGTTAGACTTTTTAAGTGGTTGTTATGATAGTTAAATTCTTTTAATAATTTGACAATACATATTGGATAACAATGTAAAAATTTTTTACACTGACTGTTGATCAAAATTAAACTCTTTTGTAAAATAACTATGAATGAGTTGAGTTAATTTAGATAATTATTTTTGTTTATCTTTTTCTTTTCAAATTTTAGTTGTTATATTTTGATTGAAAACAAAAGGTAGAGTGTGTGTAATTATATGACACCTCATTCATAAACTACTTCACGAAATTGAAAAGTGTGTTACACGAAGACTTCAATTTTAATGTGATAACTAATTAAGTACATTAATTTTAAAAAAATTTAATTAAGGACCTCAACTTTATTATAATAACTAATTAAGAACTTCAACTTTAGTAAAAAAATATTTTGATCATATTTATTAATTAAGAAAAAAATTTAAATTATATATATCATGTGTTTTATTCATGTTATAAATTATTTTTAAATGTCAAGTTAGATATTTTTATCTTTTCAACATTGTTTATTACTAAAAATATTTATTAATAATAATATCAAAATTCGATTCCGTTTAAAATTATGAATTGCAAGTAATATCAAAATTCGATTCCGTTTAAAATTATGAATTGCAAGAGGATATTTATCCCTTTTTATCTTCTTAAAATAATTTTGATTTAGCCCTTTGACTAATTTAACGGTTGCACACAAAGTATACATAAATTATGTTATTTAGATATAATAATTTTTTTATACAAATTAATATATTTTTCGAAATAAAAATAAAATATATAAATCAACATACCAACTTTTTAAATATAAAAATAAGTGACGGATTAACGTAATATCCATCTTAACTAGCATTTCAGCATTTTTCAATTTACATTAATTTTGAGAAGTTTCACAACAACAACAACAAAGCCAAATCGGCACTTTATCTATCTCAAACACGCGCCAGATAGGTAGCGTGAACGCTGCCACTTGCCACACTCCTTGGATTATGAGGAATTGAAGTTCGTTATTAAATAATGAAAGAGCGCGTTTCGGCTGTGATGTGCTAATCACCGTCCATTGTAGCTGAATCTGGTTGAAATCCCGAATCCAGAACAAACCAACGGTTCTGATCTCAACGAGTACAAACTCTGATGTGAAACATTCCACATTTTTATTTTAAAAAATAAAATAAAAATAATTAATTAATAAAAAAGAACCCCCTTACTCGCTTTCTTAAACTCCTCCATTATACTCACCAGAATCATTTCAAAGAAACCCTCTATTTCTCTCTCTTCACTTTGCTTCTATCTCTCTGTCTCATGCGTTTCTCCAAAAACACAACCTTTTAACTGTTTTCTTATTTTCCTCGCCTGAACCGTCGTTACCGGAGAAACATAAAATGTCGTCGCCAGGGTTCACTGGCGGTGGAGCGTCGGATTTCTTCGCCGGAGCAGGGGGACTCACCGGCAGATCCATGGTGACGGCGGCAACCACCATGAACAACCCCACCACCGGCGCCACCACCACCAACAACCTCCACGCTTCTCATCCTCTGTACCGTACCCAGCAGCAACTTCCAGCACTTTTTCTGGATCCTTCTTCGCAGATCGCTCAGCGGCAAACCCAGGGGCTCATCGGTAAGCGCACCCTCGCCGAATTCCAAACCCACCAGAACCATAACCTTAACCATATCCATAATAACCTTAACCATAACCATAACCATAACCAAGTTCTTTCAAACCTTCTACTTCGTTCTGTGAAGCCCAGGACCTTTCAGCATGCCTCTAATTTGTCTTCTCTGTCAGCCATGGATTTTTCCATGTCCCCTGATTTGCAAAACCGTTCGGGTTTTCAAACGCAGCGTTTTGGCATGCCACTTCTTCACCAGCTACGTCCACAGCCAATTAATCTCCCAAACGGGACCTTACCCATGACCAATTCGATCTTGCAGAACGCAAATTTCCCTTACAGGAACTCCAATTTGGCTCAGTTTCAGAACAGGGTTCAAACCCAGGAACCCGAGAAGAAGATTATTATGGACCACCGGCTCCAGGAGTTGGAAAAACAGCTTTTTGAAGACAATGATGAAGAAGAAGGCGATGCAGCTTCTGTGATTACTAGCAGCGAGTGGTCAGATACCATTCAGAACCTGATTAGTCCTGGGCAGACCCAGAACCCGAACCAGAAACCCGTTTCTTCGTCACCCACTTCTTCCACAACGTCATCGACCTCGTCTTCTTCGTCTGTGGCTTCCCCTGCTTCAGGTTGCTCCAAGCAGACTCTAGTGGAGGCCGCATCTGCAATTTCTGAAGGGAAATCCGAGACTGCGTTGGAGATCCTTGCCCGTTTGTCGCAGGTTTCAAACCCGAATGGGAATTCGGATCAACGGTTAACGGGTTGCATGGTTTCGGCTCTGAAATCTCGCATGAACCCAGGTGAAAACCCACCACCCTTAGCAGAGCTCTTCAGCAGGGAACACGCCGAGTCGACTCAGCTGCTCTTCGACTACTCTCCGTGCTTCAAGGTTGGGTTCATGGCTGCGAATCTCGCAATCCTCGAAGCCGCATTCGAGGACAAAGCAGAGAACAACGTTAACAGGTTCTGCGTGGTGGATTTTGACATCGGTCAGGGGAAGCAATACGTGAGCCTTCTCCACGCGCTCTCGGCGCGTCAGAACGGGAAGCCGTCGACGGTGAGGATCGCGGCGGTGGCGGCGGAGAACGGCGGCGAGGAGAGGATGAAGACGGTGGGCGAGTTGCTGAGTCGACTAGCGGAGAGACTCGGGATTGGGTTCGAGTTCAAGGTTGTGACTCAGAAACTCGGCGAATTGACTCGCGAGTCGCTGGGTTGCGAACCGGACGAGCCGCTCGCGGTGAACTTCGCATTCCGGTTGAACCGAATCCCCGATGAGAGCGTGTCGACGGAGAACCCGCGCGACGAGCTTCTCCGGCGCGTGAAAAAGCTGGCGCCGCGCGTGGTGACTGTGGTGGAGCAAGAGATGAATACCAATACGGCACCGTTTTTGGCTCGCGTGGCCGAGTCGTGTTCGTATTATGTTTCTTTGTTTGACTCAATTGAGTCCACGGTGGCAAGGGATAACTCGGACCGAGTCAAGGTGGAGGAGGGGCTGAGTCGGAAGCTGGCTAACTCGGTGGCTTGCGAAGGGAGGGATCGCGTAGAACGGTGCGAGGTGTTTGGGAAGTGGCGCGCACGCATGAGCATGGCGGGGTTCCAGTTGAAACCACTGAGTCAGAGCGTGGCCGAGTCAATCAAATCGCGACTCGGCATGGGGAACCGAGTCAACCCGGGACTCACGGTGAAAGAAGAGAACGGTGGGATTTGCTTTGGTTGGAATGGAAAAACACTCACCGTCGCTTCTGCTTGGCGTTAACTTTCCCTCACTTTTCTCTCTTTCTCTTTTTTATTTTATTTTATTTTTTTCTCTGAATATTATATATCACATTGTTACTATATTTTAACGTTATCTAGAGATAATGGAAAGGCAAAGAGAATAGATTTGGAAAACTATATTACAAAAAAGGGTGAAAAGAGAAAATCCCTTCCCTTGCTTCCACCAAACAAAAACAAATAAAGTAGTGTTTGGATTCCGAGAAAATTTATGTTGCGTTGTTGCATTTATGATTCGTGCATGTACTAGTTGATTACTTTTATGAGTTTATCGTCACTTGGGTGTGTGGAAGAAGTTGGTTGCTGTTTGGTAGATAGCTGACTTATGCGTTAGAATGGATTGGTTTGCCCTCGCATTACCAACAAATGAGGGCTCCACTATATTCTATATAGGATGCGTTTTTTTAGGCTTTGGTTGGATCTTCCCTATTAACCAATTCTGCTTCCTAACTTGTAAGGAATTATAGAGTAATGATATTTGCAACTAATATTTTAATAACGTTTTAAAAAATATTATAAGTTATTAAAAATGTTATAAGTTATTAATTATTAAATAATTTTATTTTTTAAAATTTGTTATTTACTAATCAAATTCAATAAAAGTTAACAAATTAGATTTAACAGAGCCTTTATGTTATTTTCAGTGATGCAATTGCACATTTTTTTTCTTTTTTTTTATTATATAAAAATTAAATTGATAAGCATCAAGCACAACTATTAATTTATTGCCAATTGTTCCCTGTTTGCCTAGTATAAGAAAGTCACTATAATTATACATAAATTTAAAAAAAATTGAGTTTCATTGAAGGACTAAGAGACTGTTATTGAGTTTCACAGAGTGTAATATATTCTTTTTTATAAAGGATTTAATTTCTATTCATTGTCAGTGTAAAGTTTCTTTATACTGTCATTCAATCATGTGTTGACACATCATTAAAATAGTTAAGACTTTTTAGATAGTGGTTGTGATAGTCAAACTCTTTTAATGATTTAGCAACACATGATTAGATGATAATATAAAGAAATTTTACACTGACAGTGGATAGAAATTAAACTTTTTTTATAAATAACAATTCATTCTCTTATTTTTATAATTGGTTAAGAAAAGTGGGCAACAAATGTAAAAGGTGAGTTACTATTTATCAAAATAGTTTATAACACTTGGTGGTGAACTGAATAATCTCTCAACTTGTCTGTGTTCAGTGTTCTTCATGAGTCATGTTGGCTCTTCTTTTTGGCATGTTAGGGAGCCAACGCAAGTGCTCACCTAATATCCACAAAATTACTATACAATAAACGATAAATATAAGAATTGTATGAATAGAAGTTTAGCCAAAAGGAAAAAGAGGAAGAAAAAAAAAAAGACAAAGAATAAGAGAACAAAAAGAAAGAAAGGCACTTATTACCCTGTAGTAGATAGGGTGGGGTGTCACGAGCACATGTTAGTTGTTACCATTTAATTGTGCAACTCTAAATTTGTTGCCTTAGATTTCGCTCGGCACGGAGTTTGGAGTTTCCGGTTCTTGCAAATTGTCAGTGCATGATGGAGGCCTTATTTATTTCTTTTCAATACGCAAATAAATGATTTTTGTCACTCTCGTATCAGAAATAAATCTTAATATGATATATATCATTTTCTATTACTAACAAAGGCCTTTTGCCGTCAATAGAGTTGACTCACTTGATCAATTTTTTATCATAATAATTGTATGACTTAAAGATAGGTGATCGATAATTTTATTATAAATTTTTGCTAAACTTGATATTTCGTACTAGCATTAAAATGAAGAGAGTTCTCTTTCATCCTAAACTTTTATTAAAAAAAAGGCCTTTGGCCCTTGTATTTTTTTTAAAAAATATATTGACGCCATTATAAATAAACAATGGGATTTGAGAAAATATCTTACACTATTTTCAATCACAATTTGTTTTATAAATAACATTTGTTTATTTGTTTACATAAAACTTATCCTTTACCTTTAAATGAATTTGCATGATAAAAACTTATTATACATTAAGAGAACACTTGATGTTTTTACTTTTCCTTATCTGTCTCGAAATTTTTAAAATTATTATTTTGTTTTCCCTTTTTTCACATAAATTAAAAAAGATATAATAGTTAAAGTTAAAAGGAATATTTTAGATAATTTTATCCTATATTTTCTTGCTATTCTTTTGTACTATTCGTTTTTCTTCTTTTATTTTCTCTCACCTTATCACTCTATTCTTAAAATTTGACACAAATTGCCAATGTAGCTCAATTGGCATCATAGCAAGTTTTGTGTGAGATGTTAATGTCAAAAGTTTAGTCTTATAAAAATACCAAAAAAACTAGTTATTACTTATTATTAGTATTAAAATTTTACTTAAGTTTATTAAAGTTTCATCCAAATAGGGGAATACGTAATTCATCAATTTGTTTTTGATTGATACACTGCATATGTAAAGAAATTACCCCCCTTTTCGTTTGAGTAGCACTGCAAATAAAGTTAACTTATATGAAGCTTATTTTTTCAATTGAATCATACCTTGTACTTTTTTATTTGTCGTTTAAAGTAATTATAAAAAAATTAAAGAAACTATTAAACAGCCTCAAATTATAGGAAAATGTGACTATATTTGACTTAATTACCCTTTATTAAAATATTCAAAATATTATTACTCTATTAATGCTCTATCCAATTTCATTTAATAAAGATACTAAAAGACAAAGGCAAAGTTAGAAGAAAAAAAATTAATACTTTCTTAATGTTTTAAAATGACAAATAATTTAGAATTAAAATTTTTTAAAGCGACAAATAAAAAGAAACGAATGAAGTATTTTATCTTTTTCCAATTCTTTGATGATTAGAATTCATTTTTGAAGTCGAAATACTCAAATGGGGCGCTCCTCTTGAAAGATTTTCATAAAAAGTTGCATGGGTTCTACATGTAATTTTTTTTAATGTATATAGAAGGAAGAAGAGCTTTTCTTTTTCTTTTTTTTTTTTAAAAGGAAAAAGCTTTTGCATGGAATCCAAATTTTCCTTAGATTTATGTTTTCTAAAAGGATTTTCGATCATGCATTATTTAGTATGGCTCTAAAGTCTAAACTTTATTGTAATTAAGAAACATAATTCTTATCGATATGGGCCCAACTCTTTTATTTAAAAGAGGCAGCATGCATAGTTGCTTACAGGAATATCATCTTTCTTCATACATAGGCTATTGAGTCAATTACTTTAGTGCATGTAATAATACATCAAGATCTCCAAAGAATTGGTAATCTGTCACTCGTGAAAGCTAATTTATACAATTATTATTCTAAGAAGACAGGTAGGTTAAAGGATAAATTAAACTTACCCGGTACAGTGTATCTTTGTACAACAGGACCATATATGCAAAATGATATTGAGGAAGTAATGGTGGGCATAAATAATAATGGCTAAGGGTAAACAGTTAATGCGAATAACCTGAAATTGGGAAGGGAAACAAATATTCATAATAAAAGCTCTCAATGGAAGCAAAAAAAAAACTCTCAAAAGGAGTGGCCAAGGAATATAAATGTGATATTAATAACAAAAGTTAAATGCATTGATACAGTGGAGCCAAAAATGTGGGTCACTGGGGTGGTGAATAAGATCCCTTTTGATTGAGGTAATCAGCAATTAACAAAATGATAATAGTAACAAGGTTGGAATAATGGAGGAGAAAAAAAATACCCCTATGGTGACCAGAGAATGTTGGATTTGATGGGGTGAAATGATCATCACCAACATGTCACCCAAAAGCAGGGGAAGAAGCCTGTCTATGTCACTGAAAAAGGGCACTACGAATATTGAGGTAAAGTCAATACCTTTCAAAGTTGAATTATTATTCACCTTATGATTTCCTTGAAAAAAAAAGAGAATTGGAAGAGTTGTACTTGTGTTGATTTAAGATGACAACGGAAGAGTGAGGGAGATCCATAAGTATGTTTCTAGCTTTATGGATAGGTTATAAAAGAATTAATTATAAGTGATATTAAAAAAATCATTAATTTTTTAAAATTTTAATTTTTTTAGATATTATAAAGTAAAACTACTTTTAAAATATAATTGTAAGAATACTCCGCTCATTAAAATTAATTTTAGCTTTAAATATGTTTTTAGTTTTTATAAAATTATTATTTTTATATTAATCCATACATTTAAAAAAATTTCAAACGAGTCCTTATAAATATTAATTTATCTTAAAGTTATCATTTTGTTACACTTTTGCCTAAAGTGCTGGCAAAAGTGCAGCGTTATCTTTTTACGTGACAATGAGTGAGAGTTGTTAAGAGTTTGATACTCGACTACAAAAGTTTTCTGTTCAAATGGATAGCAATAGACAAAAATAATTTGGGCGTCTTTGGAGTCAGGTAGTCAACTACAAGATGAGCTAGTCGACTACCAGACTCGTAGTAATCGTAATACTTAATGTTGGCAATATGATAATACACAAAGCATATTGAAAGAAACCAAACTTCATTGATATAAAAAGTTATATTACATCCCAATAGTTCCACTCGTACTAATACTAGAAAAAGAGAAATCTATCATAGAAAATACCAATACCAGACTAGTGTAAGAGTTGGGGTTGGGGTTGAAGATGAGGGGACCCAACAGTGGTTGTGCAGTAGTGCCAGAGGAAAGTAGAGGGCTATGGAGGATGCAACGATATTTTCTTCTCCTTTTAGAGAAAATGATGAGAAAATAGAGTTGTAGAGCACCGAGTGTCAACCTTCGTTGTCATAGAAGAGACTCAAACACGCACCCCAATTATTGCCACATTTCCTTAGCTTTCCTTCTCAAATTCTTGTATTTTTTCCAAGCTTTTGTTGGGGTTTTGATTATGCTCTACTCACTATGGATGCTTAGTCAATGTAACCATCACCATTCCCTTCCATTCTGACCCATCTTTGGGTTCTGCTCAAATCATTGTCGATGCGATTCCTAGCTTCCATGATGTGACTGGCTTCGAAGAATAACCAGAAACAGAGAACGACTGAAAAGCATAAACCTGGAAAAAATGTCTCAAGCTATAGGACCTTCTCCTCTATGCTTGGGGAATAGAAAAGGGATTTAGAAAGAATAGAGCAGAAGGTCCTATGGCTCTATGCTCTATTCTTGTAGTCGACTGCCAAGCTCTAATAGCTCCCTCTCCTTACCACGTAGGAAGATAATGTTGCACTTTGGATAGAAGTGGTTAAGGACAACTTTAAGAGAAATTAATATTTATAAGGACAATTTGGAAAAAAAATTAATGTAGGGACTAATATCAACAAGAGTTTAATTCTGATCCACTGTCAGTATAAAGTTTCTTTACACTATCATCCAATCATATATTACTAACTCATTAAAAGAGTTTGACTATTATAATAACTATTTCAAAAGTCTAACACTTTATCAGTACATTATTAGATGACAATTTAAAAAAGCATACATTGACAATGGATTAAAATTAAATCCTATCAACAAAATGTAATTTTATAAAGACAAAATATATTTAAGCCTTAAATTTATAGTATTGATTTAAAAAAATATTCAAAAAGTAATGACCCTACATAAGAGACAATTTTCCACCAAATCAATTATTCTTGGATCACTTCCAAAGACTTGATTCCTATAGTAAAAATTAATTCTAAATTTTTTAGCTAAATATTTGCAACATGTTGTTCGAGGCAATATTTTTGGTCTTTAAGTAGGATACTTTCCTCTAGAAAATCTTTACCAAACAAGCACTAACATAATCACTAGTAGAATAGAAGACTGTGTTTGGTGCATAGTATAAGAAAGGCTAGATAGCATAAATAAATTATTTAATATATGATCTTAAAAAGTGTTTGGTACTCATAATTAATAATATAATCAAATTGGTAAAAAAAAATTACTATATTATATATAACTTGATAACTCTAATCTTTTTCAGCACTCGTGACAAAACATGACAATAAACCAGCTAATAACAAGAAAAATTCCGTTTCCTTTTCCATCACAACTCCAGTCTATTAGAGCATATGCTTGACTGTTAATCCGCTACTCAAATATGCCCAATATCATCTTAATTTAATTTAGACAAATTTAAAAAACCTAATTAACAATTGACTGCAACTTTAAAATTTATAGGTTTGTCACTATTCAAATATTATTACCTATTTTTATTAAGTTATTTTTTTTTTTGTAAGACCACAAGGTGTTTTCACACTTTTTGAAGGTGTTTGGCTCAAGCTTTAAAAAAATATTTATAGAAATAACATGCATAGGAATGATATTCTCAGAAATGATGATTATTACTTTTGGTTGACCAAAAACATTCCTGGGATGACTCTGACCACTTATGGCGACTGAAATTGCCAACTACTATCAATTGCCGCCACTAACGATGGGTGGTTGGATTTCAGTGATCAGCGCAGTGATTTAAGTCGCTAGCCACCGTCAACCGCCGACAGCAGTGAGGGGTGACCCGATTCCAATGAATAACACTGTTGTTGAAGTTGCTTGCTACAATCAACCACCCTTGAATTACGATGACTAGCACAATGCCTAAAGTTACCAGCAACGGTAGGGTGGCCAAATGTTGATGGCCGACGAAGTGGCCAATGTTGTCATCCGCTGTCAACCGGCAAGGGTGGTAGGTCGCTGAATTCCGATGATTGGACACAACGGATGACGGTTGCCAGCATTAATGGTGCAGTGGTTGGTTGACAAATGACAATAAAATGGTAAGTATTTTAGACATTTTACACGGCAAAAATATTCCCATGCCATGGGAATGTTGTAAGCCCACCTCCCCTATAAGAATAAAAATGTGAGAATGTTAGATAAAAATCATTCTCGGGAATCAATTTTAGAAAGAAATGTTTTTGAAATCTTGTACCAAACATGAGAATCTAACATTTATATGTAAATATTCTCAAGAATAAAAAAATAATGCGTGAACCAAACCCCATGTTTGGGTATGAGATTAATCTTCGTTTGGGTGTCGACTTAACAAGGTGTTTTCAATGGCACTTGAACCCTTGAACTACAGGTCAAGTCCACCTATATGAAACTAAATCTTCCAATTGAATCACACTTCGTAATTTATTAGATAAAGTCTAATGCATGCAAATAAACATAGATTTAAGACAATGAGATCAAGATTAATTTTTGTAATTAAAAGATTATACCTATTCTTTGGTTAAAATATTATTTTGATCCTCATAATTTACAATCGTTTTCAATTTTGTCCTTATATATATTTTCTTTATAAATTAGTCTTTGTACTTATAATCATTTACAAAATGGTCCTATCGTTAGTCCAAGTTATGACGTTGTTAATTTATGATTTGACGTGAAAAACGAATGCTGAAGTGATACAATTTTTATCCACGTCATCGTCCCCGACATTAGTATAAGGATCAAATTAAAAATAAGATAAAACTATATAGACTAAATTAAAAATGAGATAGAGACTAAATTAAAAATAAGATAAAAATATAAGGATAAAATGTATAATATATTTTAAGAACATTGCAGCTTTGTTATTTTTCTTTCCCATTTTACATAATGTGTAACCTTATATTTAGTTAACATTATGTGCCTAAGCACAATCCTACCACTATATTTAGCAATCTTTCATGTTGACATACAAGCTTCTAAAGAGATAAACATATTCTATCATACTAACAAACAAATATCTTTACTTAAAAGTATATATTTTTTAATTATATATAAGAGTATCATCGAGCCAGCTTTCTCGTCAATCGTGACTTAGTCCCTCCTTGAACGATCTTAAATGCACATCCCCCACATTGGCATAGTACATTTAAGAGAATTAATTGGTTTAAGGTTTGAATTTGAGTAGTTAAGGTAAGAAGCACACCTTGTTACCTTAACCATTAGGTCAACCACATTATGTTAAAACTAGTAGTAATTACATAAATATAAAAGATTGAAAGTATATTGAAAATTAAATTGAATTATAAGAACATAAGAACACTAAATAAAAAGGTAAAATTGCAAAGAAAAAAAATGGCAAGTTCTAAGTTTTTTTTTTTGTCTTATATCCATTTTACAATCTTTAAGAGTATATAATAACTCTTATCATACTTAAAGTTAAATTGCTATCATGGTATATATAAATAGTAAACACATATTATATATTTGGTCCTTATAGTTTTTTTTTTTAATTTGGTCATTATATTAATGTCAAGGATGATGCCACCTTAGTTTCCATTTTTCACGTTAGACCATAAACAGACGGTGTCATAACTAGGTCTAACGGCAAAAATCATTTTGCTAATGATTATAAGTACGATGATTGATTTACAATATATATATATATATATATATATATATATAAAGACTAAATTAAAAATGAGTATAAACTATAAGGACCAAAAATATATTTTAACCTTATTCTTTTTGTTCATTTTTCATTGGCATAAAATAGTAAAACGAAAAATACTACATATAGAACCACAAATTTTGGGAATTAATTTGATTTATAAATGAAATTTTTTGTTTAAAAAGTTATAAATTTAGAATAAATTGGATTTTAAAATTCTTTTAATTTATGTTGTGTGGATGTAAAAATCTACTTAAATTTAATTAGATTTTATTTTATTTTATTTTTAATTACTTGAATTGATGATTTTACCGTTATTAATTTACTCATTTTTATTTTATTTTAAGTAAGGGTAATAAAATAAATTATTAAAATAAATAAATTCTATTTATCTTTAAGATGTTTCATAAATAGAAATTGATTTAAAAATTGATTTAAATTCTAATTTTTAAAATGAGTTAAAAACATAAAAATTAATTTTCACATCAAAATAAATGTTGATTAGATAGTGACTGAAGAGTTAACAAGCTTCTCGATGTCAAAAATTCAATCGCAAGAGAAATCATTGAGAGGGTGGCAGGGAAATTCTCAACACCGCTAACAAATGTTTGTTTGGATAAACTTCTAAAAGAAAAGTTTTTTTTTTATTTTATAAATTTGTTTTAGTAAAATATTTTTTTTAAAACAAAGTTATTTTGTATTTAGATGTAATGTTTGTAAAATATTTTTAAGTAATAAAAGGATTTCTAAATTTGTTTAGATAAGAAAGAACAAAAAAAAATTTTATAATAAAATTATTAAAAATATAAAATATCTAAAATAATAGAAATATGATGAACAAGAGAAAAAAAAATAAAAAATAAAAAATGTAATTTTTAATAAAAATAAATTATATTTTCATCAATAAATTATATTAAAAATTATTTTTTTTATTTTTTTAAAAATTAAAAATTACTAAATTTTAAAAAAAAATAATAAAAGATGTAATTTTTAAAATAATAATTAAGCTTTATTTTTTAACTTTTACATTTTTTTTTAAGTTTTATCTAAACAAACATAAAAATTTATAAAAGTATTTTTTAATTAAAATATTTTATTTAAAAAAAACCTATCCAAACTCAGATGCCGGCGGCGGCAAGTACACAAAAAAACAAGATTTTAACCGAATAAGAACCTCGTCAAAACCTCATCTCAGTCTTTCGCCGTCACTAACCACAAATGGTGTCTCTCAGACTACCCTCTCTCACCTACCTCTTATCCTCACCCTCCACCACCACCATTTCTCGCCGTTCGCCGGCGATTCTACCGCGGCGCCACTATCCCCGGCCAGGCCTACTCGCCGCCGCCTTCTCGGCCCAAAGCGCGGCGGAGACCGAGGACCGAGTCGATATCTCGAAGAACCGAGTCCCCGACCAAGTTATCACTCCCAGGTCACATGACTTCAATGCCTGGTATCTCGATGTCATAGCCAACGCCGAGCTTGCTGATTACGGTCCGGTTCGCGGTACAATGGTGATTCGTCCCTACGGTTACGCTATTTGGGAATCAATTCAGGTTTGTTCTTCCAATGCAATTCGCAAGCGATGTGCTTGTTGCTAAGAGGGTGATTTCTTCCTTCATGTTCATTAGTTCATATTACATGTTTTTTAGTTTTTATTTTATTTTATGCATTTTGGTATTTTGGTATTTTTGTGTTTTTATTTAATTTTGTGAGGCACTTTGAGCTCTCAAAATAGTAACTTTTTTGTTCCCCTTGTGCGATGGGGGTGTTGTGCAGGAGTATTTGAACGTGAAGTTCAAGGAGACTGGGCATAGTAACATGTATTTTCCACAGGTACGGTTCTGAATTCTGAAGGGACTTGATTTTTAAGTTAGGGAAGGAATAAAGAATAGCTTGCTGAGATTATGGTTATTGTTAAGTTTTTGAAATTGACACCTTTGGCTTTCAAGTATTAGCTTCACTGGTGAAATTATCATGTCCGAATTCAACCTTCACCGTCTGAACTTCTTTTTTTTTTTTTTTTCTTTTGTTTCTTTTCTTATTTCTAAATTTTACTTGTGTTTACTAGAGCGTTCACCAATGCTTACTTTTCAAAAGAAAGAAAGAAAGAAAGAAAAGTTAGAAAATTTTCTGATAATCCTACTCTTGGATGGTGAAGGTTGCTCTTGTTATTTTGAGCTCTGTTTGGCAACTTGATAGTCTAATCAATCGTGAGTTTTAGAATCATTAATAATTCAGGACATGTCTATTTAAGGAGCTCACTTGGGGTTGCTGAGATGATTCAAGCTACTATGTTGAATATTTGCTTGGCTACAGTAATCTTGATAGTTGAAAGGAGAATTACGTGTCATTAAACCTTTATTTTGTGGCATCTATAGTATCAAAAGGGGATGGTTGTGAAAGTGAGATCTTGATAGTATGGTATATGATTAAGACCACAACGCGAAAATACATTACGTACCATTTGTTTGATGCTTTTTCTCCAATCCGTCCTGCAGTTTATCCCTTACTCATTTATAGAGAAAGAAGCAAGTCATGTCGAGGGTTTCAGTCCTGAGTTAGCACTAGTGACAATTGGGGGTGGAAAGGAACTTGAAGAGAAGCTTGTGGTATGTATGCTCTTCAACTGTTTGTTACAATTTCTTTCGTATGCTTGCTTTCTGATTTTTATTCCAATCAATAAACTGAATTGATGTAATTAACCATCTGCACTCTTGAAAAGCTGTGACCTAAGGTTTTAGCTTTGATTTTTGCATTTCTTGAGGCTGTGGCAGGTCCGACCTACAAGTGAAACCATTGTGAATCACATGTTTACTCAGTGGATCCATAGCTACCATGATCTTCCTCTCTTGATTAATCAGGTAACTGCTGTTGTGGCTTTGATTGTGAGCAGAAAGTTACTTTTTTTTGGTATGATGAGACTGAGTACTAACTTTCTTTTGTCGAATGAATGTGGTTCAGTGGGCAAATGTCACAAGATGGGAGATGCGCACTAAACCATTTGTGAGAACTCTTGAATTTCTTTGGCAAGAAGGTCATACTGCTCATGCAACTCCAGAAGAGGCAGAAAATGAGGTCCCATCTTCTCTACATCAAGATGAAAAAGTATTTACTTGTTAATAGCATATCTTAATAAAGATGTGCTGTTCAACTGCAGGCTATACAGATGATTGAGATCTATACAAGATTTGCTTATGAGCAAACTGCAATACCTGTTATTGCAGGTCGAAAATCTAAAGTGGAAACATTTGCTGGTGCTTGTAAGACCTATACAATTGAGGCTATGATGGGTGACAAGAAAGCATTACAAGCAGGAACCAGCCACAACCTTGGGCAAAACTTTTCCCGTGCCTTTGGAACACAGGTATCTGATGTACTGCTTTCATTGTTGCAGATTGCAAAATATTTTCTTCCTGTCAAATAATTTTGTTTTATTTGGTTATTTTTGTTTTGGCTCAAATGTCTATATCTAATAAATTTGTCTTTGTGATATGCGTATTTTTTGAGTTATTTATTTTGAATTTCTTTGGGCAATTAGTTTCTTTTTCCCCCGAAAACTACAAATAAGCAAGGTTGATTTTGGAATCTCTCTTGCTATATTTCATTAATTTTTTCTGCTTTTTACAATGTTATTATACTGAGGCAGTTATGCTCAATTTTGTAAAATGTGACTTAGTGTCCATTTGGATGGGGTGTTTTTTTTTTCTTCACCAGAAAGAAATAAAGCTAAAGATTCTGGCTTCTGTTTGTCACTCTTTTTTATTTTTTATCTTTGGGTATTTTTTCCCTTTCCTTTTCTTTACAGGGTCTTCTTCACACTGTTGTTATTTTATATTTTCTTTTAAAGTATTGATATGGTCCTTTCAATGAGGATGAAGCTGCTCAAAATGTATGCTTGTGTAGTTCACAGATGAAAATGGACAAAGGGAACATGTTTGGCAGACATCATGGGCAATTAGTACACGTTTTGTTGGAGGTATCATCATGACCCATGGAGATGATGCAGGCCTAATGCTTCCCCCGAATATTGCACCAATACAGGTACATTTGGATGCTATTTACGTTTAAATCATGTGGTGGAGACACCCATGTTTGGTTAAAACTTAGAAGTAGCTGTTGGAACACTTTGAACCTTGGCCAGACAGAGCTGGTAATCTAATGATGGTCGTTTATGTACAGCCTGCTACTTTTGCTAAATAACTTGCTTACAGAACATCCAACAAAATGACTCAACTCAATACAAAACCTGCGTTTGTTATAGTGATATACTGATTTTTATAATTTAAAATCTGCCTCTTTTGGACAGTTTGTTGAAGTGTCATGTTTTTACTTAATTAGTTCCCACTTCATTTTCTTCCATGAAATCATTTTACCTATAACTTCTAATTTATAGACATTTATTTATTTGTATATGTGATTTGATGAATGTCGTAATATCTCATTGCAAGTATACTTGTATAACAGAATTTATTGAATTATTCCATGCATATACTTTAGGATTTTCTGTTGTAATTGAAAAATAAAAATAAAAATATTATCATTTTTTACTAAATCATGTTGTGCATTGCCTGCTTTAGGTGGTAATTGTACCTATTTGGAAGAAGGGTGATGAAAAAATGGCAGTTCTAAATGCAGCATCATCTGTGAAAGAAGTTCTTCAAACTTCAGGGATTAAAGTTAAACTTGATGACTCAGATCTAAGAACCCTTGGATGGAAATTCAATTTCTGGGAGATGAAGGTTTACTGTGAAACTTGGTTGGAAATTTAATTTCAAGGACTAAATCATGTTGTGCACTGCTTCTGCTCATGCTGCAGGCTCTTTCTTAGTTTGAGTATCTGATTATATTTACCTCATTTACACCTTCATATTTCAGGGAGTTCCTCTTAGAATTGAAATTGGTCCTCGTGATGTGTCTAGTGGAAGTGTGGTGATATCCAGGAGAGATATTCCTGGGAAGCAAGGGAAAGTGTTTGGAATGTCCATGGAGCCGTCAATTTTGGAGGCTTATGTTAAAGACAAGTTGGATGAGATACAGTCCTCTCTTTTGGAAAGGGCAATTGCATTTCGAGATAGGTTCATTCCTTTTCTGCTACTTCTGGCTAGTGGCTCCCTCTAAACATCACCTTGTCTAACATGCTTTGAATTCTACAAAATAGCAGCTTCTATTTATTGATATTAGTCACATTAATCATCTCTTTCCCGAAGTGGAGAATGTTAATGATAGCATAACCTTGGGTTGTGGCAAACAATGTTTTACTTCGCATACATCATGTACACTGAGCAAATCTTGTGCATGGATTTTGGCTTCAGTAGCAAAGATATGGTTTGAACTGGGGATGGTTCTAGCCTGAGTTCAGGTCTTAATAATTTCCCTCCACCATATAATGGAGAGTGAAGAGGTTCAGAAACTAATTTGCACCTTTTATGAATCTAATTGGTGGTTCTATACCTAATTTTTAAGTAATTTTAGCAGTGAATTTAATTCCTGAACAAGGATATATTCCAGTGTGGTTTACTGGAGAGATATATAAAGGAGGGTGACCTATCTTTCCCTCGGTGTCTTTAAGATTATGTTATGGCCCAGTTAAATAGTTGAGAAATTTTTTCACTAAGCTGTATACTTACTGTACTGACCAAACCAAGTCCACTGATATTAAAATTTACTAGACTGTCACGAGAGAATAAGAACTGCCTTTAAAGGCTTTGGTTGTGACAAAAAATATTCCAACTTTTCTAGATAGGATATCAATTGGAATGAGGGTTTCCTATGTTCATTAGGGTTTTATCATTTAAGAATGTTCGAACAGGTTATTTCCATGAGTTAGATTATAGACTAATAGACCAGTGCAACCAACTCAATAGCTTCTTGTTTTTGAAATTTTGGAGAAATTTCATTTTTTATTTTACTCTTCTCAAGTTATGCATGACATGCCATTGAACATATGTACATCGGCATCCCCTCCAGACAGGCATATTGACAAGCACAGTATTTCTCTTTGCAGTAATATTGTAGATGTGAGCTCATAAGATAATCTTAAAGCTGCAATATCACAAAGCAAATGGGCAAGGGGCCCTTGGTCTGCTAGGTTGTGTTTTTGTCCTTTTTCTTTTATGAACATATTTTGGTGACGCAAACATAACTTACAACATATATAGACGAGGACCATGATTCAAAACTCTAATATCAAGCTTTACACAATGACACAGTGATGAAGATGAGTTAAGAGTAAAAGAGGAAACCGGAGCAACTATCAGGTGTTATCCTTTTGAACAGCCTCAAGGGATTAAAAGATGCTTGATGACTGGAGATCCTGCTGAAGAAGTAGCCATTTTTGCCAAATCTTACCAACTCTGCAAGCTTGCTTATTCTTTAAACTGCCAAAGAATATGATCTGGCAGCGAATACTTGTACTTAATTTTTTGTTTGAATTTTTTACTTGCTTTTTTGATAAGTCGATTTCTAGTTGTATAACTTAGATAAGGTAGTAAAAAAACATACAATTTATTGATTCTGTTGTCATTGTAGATGATGCTATGGAGGATAGAATTTCATAACGAAGAATTTATATTGCTGCAATTTGATGATATCTATGTAATTTATAGATGCCTTTTCATAGTTTCATTCGTCGGGGTTTGTCCACAGGTAGTGGGATGATTCGGAAATTAGTTTTTAAATTGAGTGCTAAAATGTTATGTTGACAGCGCATGAAATTGTATGTAACTTAAAAATTAAGAAGAAAAACTAATTAATTTAATCTTGTTTAGTATAGTGGGTTTTTGCCTTCAGGGCTTAAACTCTTCAGAGCTGAGGGATGAAAGAGTATCATCCATTTTAGGTTCTTACATTAAAATCTAACTTAAATGGTGAGACCTTTGCTTTTATTTATTTATTTATATCTTTATTTTGAGCAGGTTTGTTAAAGGAAATCCACTAAAACGTTGTAAATGAATGAGGAAAAGCAACTCAGACTTTTGTGCCATCCTCACCCTTGTGTCACATGCTTTGGTAGCTGTTAGGATCAAGGCAGTTTTGGTTGTCCCGAGGAAGGAATATTCCTATGGCCTACGATAAAAGTCTCCAAAGTCATGTGTAGGTTAATGCTTGAAGAGTATGAAGAAGAACAAGTTTGGATAATTATTGACTAGTGGTTGAAAACATAGGAGCTAGAATTATTCTGGTGGTACAAACAACTATTGAACTGTAACCGAAGGATGATAATTTAGATTTATCCCGTGTTCTCCTGTCCTGCCCTGCTCTTATTGGAATGGAATTTTTGGAGTTTAATTTGGATTCTTGATAGATTCTAGGGTAACTTTAAATGTATTGATGAGATCGTGGGAGGGCAGTGTTTACAATCTCTGCCATAACTGGTGCCAAATCTGTCCCCTGACCGTTTTTCACGATCTTGTTTTCATTACATTTATTACATATTTTACAATTAGCCTAGAAGGAAAAATCAAGCTAATTCCATCTTTTTTTAAGATAAGATTCGTCCTTTTGATTGGAGTGGTGTCCAAGTGAAAATTTTACCCCAGGAAAAGGATCGGGTAAAAAATATCCTCCTGCTAGGGGATTTAAAAGGGGAAGGAGTAGAGACGAAGCATGCAACAAGCCTTTATGTCATGCCTCATTGCCATTCCTAATTTTATATAGCCTAAGGTGGTTTTTTTCCCTTATAATTTTTCAGATGAAGATAGTTTGTTAGATTCATGGTTAAAAGGAAAAGGGAAATACTTGACAGGAATACTTCTAAAGGAGATTATTATTCTGTCCACCAAATGTCATGTTTACGGTCCAATTAAGGTCTTGGCATTTTCCTACTATGAAAAATTTCGTTCAACGCTCGTCATAATGTTATATCTATCTTCCCCTAATTACGGTATACATAGTGAATGAATCCACAACTAATCAATCTTACATAACATGTAGCACACAGTAGTTTACCTTGACTAAGAAGCTAGAGATCCTGAGTATCACACTGAGATGACTGGTGTATTGACAAAATAATACATATAGCAGCTATATATAAGCTCACCAGCTGAAGCTAATAGACTCAAAATGTAGGTTATCTGTCAAAATAGATGTGCAGATTGACGCCACTTCATGCGTTATTATTATTATTTTATTTTATTTTAATTTGTAAAGTGTCACATTAAAATTTGAGTTTAATTTTGATCTACCGTCAATGTAAAGTTTTTTTATACTGTCATCCAATCATGTATTGTTAAATCATTAAAAGAGTTTGACTATCACAACAATCACCTGAAAGTTTAACTCTTTTAATAATGTGTCAGCACATGATTGGATGACAGCATAAAAAAACTTTACAGCAGTGGATTAAAATTAAATCCTTAAAATTTTTCTACATAAATTGACTTACAGTTCTACAATTCTATTCATTTATTATATCTTTTTTAAGAGTTTAATTTCTATCCACTGTCAGTGTAAAGTTTCTTTACACTGTCAGTGTAAAGTTTCTTTACACTGTCATGTAATCATGTGTTGCCAAATCAGTAAAAGAGTTGACTATCACAATAACTACCTAGAAAGTCTAACTATTTTAATGATTTGGCAACACATGATTTGATGACAGTGTAAAGAAACTTTACACTGACAGTGGATAGAAATTAAATCCCTTTTTTTATCTGTTTTAAGTGTTGTTCATATATTATTATCCTCAATATTGAGCTTAAGGACAACTGCAGCCAGAGGATTGTCCAAAATAGTCGCTCCATAGGAAGCTCATCAACCACGATTATCCAAAATACCACACATGATAGTAATAATACTTTAACCATAGCGTTATTACATGTAGAAAGGAATTGTCTTGCGGTAAGAGAAAGGAGAGGAATTCAACTCCTTAACACATACAATACAGTACTTGACTCATCACTTGATATATATGCTTTAAAACGGGAGCATGGATAATTAAATTGTAGTAAATGTCATCATAAATGAGACGGTTTTGGAAGTGACTCAATTTTGAAATGTGGTCCATGACATACCCCTGTAACCATCCTCGAGGCCAAAAAAAAAAAAAATTCAAGTGGAAGTTAGCCAACAAAATATACTATCAGAGTCTCAAAGTCGCCTTCCCCTGTTATAAAATGTCACTCAAGTCATCCTAATTTTGACATTGTGCTTCAACTTTCAAGCATGGCAGCTTCATGAGCAGTACATTGCATTATAGTTCAGAAGTCAAGAAATTGTCAAGAGTAGCATTGGAGTTGATATTTTGAGTGAAATCAACATTGACTAAGCGATGATCCCATGCCAGACATTATTCAATTGCAAACTTTGTCATGTGTAGGATGAGGTTAGGGGTAGCAAACGGAAGGTTTAGATAGATTTTGAATTGGATTATAGTGAATAGATAAAAAATTAATCATTCATCCATTTAAAATTCTTTACAAATTTATTAAAAAAATTCAATCAGACCATAACCCATTTAATAGATGCATGTCCAATTTATCTATTAATCTAATTTATTCAACTCATTTATTATTAATTATTATTTTTCTTTATTTAACAACTTGAATAAAAAAATTCAATTATATAGAATTATTTTATATTATTTTCTAAAATTTTAAATATGTATATTAGTTTTTATAGAAATCATTGCATTTGAACATTATATTATATATTATATATTATATCCATAGATACCGTTATTTCCAAAACAGTGGAGGGCAATATGTACCCAATGGAATGATGATTTTAGAAGTAACAGAATAATTAGGTGTCACGTGTCCGACTCAAATGCAGCGTGAGTTTCAATGTGACGATAAGACTTACTTCTGCTGCAACACTTTAATGGATCCAATGAATTGGATTTAACAAATTCAGTCCATCAAATCTCAATTCAGATGGATTGGTTTGAATTTATGTATGGTCGGAGCGGATAGATGATTGATTATTGGATAATTTTGTCACCCATAGATGGGGTAGGAGATGGAGCAAAACAGAAAGTTACAGAAGACTCATGTAAAAATATATGTCAAATGATACCTTGAAATACGTAAGAATCATAACTTCAAATTAGTTGTACAGATTTTAGCTTCTGAATCTAGGAAATAATAAGTTCAAGTGTTTGAGAACCATCACTTGACTCCAAAACCAATACCAAGGAATGTTGCAATTGAAACTCCAAAAATGCCTGCGAGAATTCCAGGAACAACTAAAGATTCTCAGCCTTTTGCCTTGGCCATCCCACATGCTGTTGTAGGGCCTCCGATATTGGCATTCGATGCTGAAAGTAATAGCTTCAAATCAAACTGAAACAACTTTCCTAAGGATGGTTACTTGAACTAGTGCAAACACGAGAGTACTAGGGGCAGTCTTGATAACATTCCATATACTTCCACTTGCTCCCACCACCGCAGAAAATACCTGGGGAATAAGTTTCATGTGAAATATCACAGGCCACATTCTCCATATACCTTGAAAACACATTTTTCTTATCTTCCCTACCAAGGTTATTATTGCTTTCCCACTGATTCTCTACGTAGTTAAATGATAATCATCTAGTTCCTCTATATATGCCATAATACTTGTATATCTCAGGTAATGTAATGACCACTCAATCTTAAGCCATTTTTCGCACCTTATTTGGTATTTACAGTTGAACCTATTGCTTCCTTCAAATTTAAAATACTCATTAGGGAAATTCGTACAAAAGCAAGAAAACTTGATAAAAGAAAAAAAATGTCAATTTTACATTGATGTTGAAATTTTCATAGAATAGCGATTAGAAAGTGTAATATCATTATAGAAAGTATAAATCCAAAGGTCATATAATATCATCTCAGAAAGAGTAATATTTGGCTTATAGAAACTGCTTTTCAACTAATATAATGTGACAAGGAAGAAAAGCAGGAAAGCATCTTGTCAACAAAATAAAAAAATAAAAAAAAACCAACAGAAATCAAGCATATTTCTTAAGAGCAATTATTAGCCACTATATAGATTCGATATTTCATATAATATTCGAAGTGTGGTACAAGCATATTTCATAATAACTACAGACCTCATTTTTATGCCATGCTGGAAAACGCAGAAACACAATAGTCAAAGGAAATCTTAGGACTGATGAGTATCAAATCTAACAGCAAAATTGGGTGTCAATATACATGTTGCCAAAAGAAAGAAGAAAAAAACTTAGCTATGCAAGCACATAAATATAGAGAAGCTCTAGGTATATATCCATAATTCTTCATGATCACTCTTGACATAACTTGTATATTCAAACATGGCAATAGGAGGGGAATTATTTTTCTTATCACTAAGGTTTTCTGTTTGTGTCTATCATTATGCACAAATACTACAGGTTGTGAAAACACATCAATAAAACATCATAAGCTGAGAGCCCTAGTTCAAGCGGCAACAAGTCCTTTTTGGGGAATGCTTGACACCATGATCAAATCCCACCCAGGCCACTTTGTCTACACTTTAGCTTACCCTCCCCCTCCCCACACTAGATCTTAAGACCTCTTTTGTAACCGAAAAAAAACATGATTATTAATGATTTCTACAGAAATATTTTGAAATCATTATTGTTCTTCGCATTTTAAACACATCAGATGAAATTTTTCAGTACTCCAATCAAGGGTCCAAGTGTCTTGTAATGTCTTACGCTATTATTAAGAGAGAATACAGTGAACTACTTCAATAGTCTGCTTCTCTACATTATGAAGACTCTAAAAGGATCTTTAAGTCATAAGCTCAAAAGAAAGGAAACCTAGGAATATGTTCTACATAGATGTTAGCTGCTATTGTCTTCCTAAGAGATTTAGATGGCTAGGGAAGTAACTGGGTAGGTTATGAAAACTTTAGAATATGTACATACTTATCGCTGGAACAGTTCACAGACCCAGAATACATCTGATTTTGCTTTCTGTTTGTATGCTTTTATTTCAAAATTGAATCCTACTTGCTACAAGCCAACAACCTAATCAAATTTCAGTCCATCTGTTTCTGGAACCCCTTACCCTCCATATGGTCCTGATCCAAGCCACCAGAAACCCTGAATCCAGCCTACCCAAATATTTGGAACCTCAAAGATAACTGCTGCCACCTCATTTTTTTCTGCTGGTCCTACATCAACCCCACAAAAAACAATATAGAGAAAGATATTTTCAAAGCTTCTAATGTAATTGTAAAAATAAAGAATTTACACACTTGATAACTCAGGACCATAATATCCACATCTACAGTTATCAACAGAAATAATGTGAAGCAAAAGAACCTCTAAAGTTTTTGCTACCTGCATCAAAACCAGTGCAACAGTATGATCAGCAGGTCCAAGGGAACCAATCTGCCTTGGGAGAAGAGTAGCTAAAATGACTACGATAGCAGTTATTCCTGGGAGGGTTCCTCCTTGAACTCCAGATAATTTTGTTAGGTATGTGGCAGCTCTACATATTAAAAAACATGTAGCAAGTGCAGTAGTTGTCTGCAACACAGGGAGATTGCCCTGATAATCCGACTCCATATTCATGCATCATCTGCCAAGATTACCTTTAAAATCAAGCTAAATTTTCCACCCGAGAATGCATATTTGATTATTTGGTTCTTCATAATGGACAGACAATTTTATACAACTTACATAATCAAACAAAAATGAATAACTCCATCAAGATCAATGTCTATTACTTTCACTATACAAATTTCCAGCACTTTCCCGTTAAATTCCTTAGATATATAAAGAATCCTATTCCCTTTTTTTAACTCCTTTCAAGATCTAAAAAAATCTTACTTTTGGGAATAAGCTGCATTGGAAAGGTTGATTTTCCTTTTCTCCTTATTGAATTAGCTCAGATAATTGCAAGACAATATCTGTTAAAATTAAATTTATGGAAAAAAAGACATTTATTCAGAATTCCTAAAATCACTTAGTGTTGACAGGTTACATGGGTACAAAAGAAAAAAAAAATTGAAATTTGTTTCTTTTGGAGGAAAAAATCAATTTACACATGTAACCTGTCAAGTATAATTGCAACTGTGTTAACCATGATGTCAATCTGTGTTAACACAGTTGCAATTGTTACAGCCACATCAAAGGAATGTTAATTATCTAGAAAAATTCAAATATGGAAAGTAGTAAGAATTATGTTAAAATTGATTTTGTAGGTGCAAAGTACATTTCTCAAATGTAAGGGAGGTAAAGTCTACTCATATGATAGACTGCAATAATTCAGCTAGTGACAAAGTGGATAAATTTAGCATACCATCTCCTGACGTTGAATCCTCTGGAGGTATTTTAGAGGCCACCCAATGCAAACAATGTGGCAAACTACACAGCATTTAAAACATTATCTGCAGCTAGCCCAACTGCTAAAACTGATGGGGTGAGGCCAAGGGCTTCAGCAACGGGAACATAATTGACAGCTAGACAACATCAAAAGCAAAACATGCGTCAATCGTGATACAGAAATTGTAGCATGTGAACAAGAAAATATACTTGCTAGTTGCTAAGAATATCTTAAGGTGCATAGGAAAATATGGTATCTCAATGAGAACAAGAGGAGCACCGTATAGTTCCCCATATACATTGCAGGCTAAGCAAATTGCAATGCAAATGACCTCCTCCAATATGTCTGCCCATCAAAACTGCTGCTATTTTCCAACTATCTTGACCAAGTGATCGCATTGGCACGAGAAAATAAGCCACTGCTGTTCCGACTCTCGTTGCAACTGTCATATGAAAAATGAGTAACAAATGTCAATATGAGTTGGGAGTGGAAAACTAAATCATAACTGCAACAGAAAAAGGATGTTTAAGATACTATCACATAAAACCAGCCTAACCATAATGGTAAGCACGAGTCATGACTCGGTTGGCAAATTAAGTTGGTTAGAAAACTTTTTTCCATTAATTCACTCCTAGCAGCTTACATAGTATAAAAACTAAACCAGCTACAAATGTAAGTTATAAAAAACTATACTAGCTAAAAAGATATCCGCAGGAAAGTAAAAGCCATATTACTCGATCTCAAACAATGTGAGCCGTGGAATGAGGCACTGAAGCATTAGTTGAAGAGGCGGTGCGTGCGGAATCCAATGAGATTGGTTGGCAGTTGTTTATATGGGACAGATGTGTTTTGAGGGGATTACTCGGTATCTTTTTTTTTTTTTTTTTAGCTACTAATATCTAAGATGAATTGTCAAACATTCATTAATTGTTATTTATATTTAATAAAATTTTAAACATTTATTATGAAATCAACAATCAATAAATAATCGATAACCAACTCATCAGAATACCAACTCCCATGTTTTTGGTTGGAAAAAATTCTAATATAGTCTGATAGCATTACTTTCACTAATTTTTTAATTGTAAGATTTAATTAAAATATTTTTTTTAAAATATTTTAATTTTAATTCAACTACATATATAATTATACAGTATCACATGTTACATTTTGAGTAAAATAATATATTACACTCAAACTATCTAAAAATCTCTCCAACATAATAAAGTATAAAAGTAGGGAGTTAACTTTTATAAATTTAGCACAAGTTGTCAAACATTTATTAACTGTTAATTTTACAATAAATGTATAAAAACCTATTAAATATAATCAATAACTAATGAATATTTCACAACACATATCCAAAAAAAATAAAATACCAGAATAATCCGTATTATCTTAAACTCTAGTAATCATAATTAGTATATATATAATAAACGTGTCACGTGTTGAATGATATGATATCAGAGTATGTCTCACACCAATTATACCTCAAATATCTCCTTTAGCTAGAGGACTTTACCTTAACATTTTCTAAGTTCACATAGAATGATATGTATGACACATAATTTCAAGGTAAAGCAGAATTTCATATGTTACAAAAATCCTGTGTCAAATTTCGATCCGCCGAATTTCAGATGAATAATAACGTTCATGCAGTCACAATTTTGGCCCCAGGCTTAAAGTAAAAAAATCAAGCTGTGTCACATATATGACGGTCTAATTTTAAAAGGGTTGCAAACACTTGCAGCTCATTCAATTTGTAAGTCACTTAAACTTTCACCTGATTCTACAAATTATAGTTACACAATTGACTCAAGATATATTTTCAGTTTGCTTCTGCTTCTTGGCCCCAGAGCTCTCCTCCTCTAGGGATTTCAATTTGTTCTTTATTGCAGCTATTTTTGCACTACGACTTGTCTGTCCCATGCCACCACCAGTGAGATGCATCTTGTGCCCTTCACCTGATGCTTTCGTAGAGTTATCAGCTGTTTCCAACATGTACTTCTCACTAGCAAGACGAACAACCAATGGCCGGCCACAAGCTAACCTCCCATGCATTTTCTCCTTGGCCAATTCTGCTTCCTGCATACTCACTTTAATAAGGGAAATCAGGGATTGCTTGAAAGTGGACTAACTAACTAAACTATGCAATCAACTTACCTCTCTTGTGCTATACTGGATAAAAGCAAAACCGCATGGTTCCCCACGTTTTGGGCCACGAGTGTGATACAAGAAGTCCTCAGAAACAATCTTTCCAAAAGGAGAAAACATTTTAAGCAGAGTTGCTCTGGAAAATAGTGAAGAGTAAAGGAGAGAAATAAGAATGTGCATGAAGCGCAGAACAATACAATTACTCCTTGCTGGGGAGTTAGTAAGTCTCACAGGTATCACAACAAAGCAATCAACCTTAAAAGTACTTACTCTGTAATTCTGAGATCGAGGTTGCCGATATAAAGTCTACTTTCACACTTATCATCAATAGAACCATTAGGATCCTGCACTCAGCCATACATAAAATAAGTGCTGGAATACAATCACATGTCATGAAAAATATCAATATCCACCAGACCAATTCAATAAGTTTCTATCATATTAGTTCAGTAAATTCTACGAACACAAAAAACTGAATTTATTTCCAAAGTAATATCAATGGGATGGGATTGGATGTGCTCTTTTGCTGCTGTATTTTAAGGAGGATATATTATCATTTATCATCCCATTTTGTAATACTTCTTTCAGTCTAATAGAACTTCTTCTGCCTACACATACATACATATACTAGAATTTCTTCTTTTGACAGACAAACATATACGCATGGCATGATAATAAACAAGGAAAATCACATTGAGAAGTCAAGAACAACACAGAACCTTGTACTCAGACAAGTGGGACAAGTACTTATAGTATTAGGCATTGAGATATCTCTCCACCAGCCATGAAGAGCAGGATGACAAAATTTCTAAAGCTACAGAAAGTTAAATCAAATAACAAAGAAACATAATATATTTAAGAGATCAGACACAGAACGTACCATGACACCAAAGTATGCAAGTGAAACTTCAACCAAAACTCTGAAGCATCAAACGCGCATCACCCTGCACATAAACAATTTACCATAACATTAAAGTCTTCACATCTTACTAACAGCAAGTTCAGAAAATTCAGGTGACAGAATCAAGTTAGATGGGGGTATTTAGAGCTAGTCCATTGAATGCAATATGTGTACAGTCATCACTTAGCCAACAAGAGAGCCTCCTTTTTGCAGTGCAATTCTAACAAAAAGACATAAGAAGAGAGCTTAGAGCCCTAAGAGAATGACTCCAGTTTTTCTTGACTAACAATTGCTTGCCACCTTCTAACACTATTCTTTTAAAATTCCTCAGGTGCACATAATTTAAATGGAAATTTCATTTACCCAAAAGCAAAAAGGTATAATTTTTAATGAAATTCATCCAGCTACAACTGAACACCTAAAAAAAAATTCAAAACATAAATTGGGCAAGTGATCAAATTTGCAAATTTTCAAAAATGGGTTCGCTCTTCCAAGCATAGAATTACACAACCTAACTCCAAAGCAAAAAAACAAAAAACAAAAAATCCACAAAGCAAAACGTAGTTGATTTCTGCTACCAACAATTAACAATCAACCAAATTATTTCCAAACTACCCTCAAGTTTTGATTTTGAGGTGGTAAAGGAAGAATATGAAAGAAAAAAATGAAGAAGATTGATGGACAGAGGGTTACCGTAACAGAAGGAAAGCAACGAATAAGGGTTTTCTTCTCTCTCTCTCTGTGATGTGATGATGATGATGAAGAAGAACTGAAGATGAAGAAGAAACAGCAAAGGTTTGCGATGCTTCACGAATCGCATAGGACCGGGCTTCATGAAATGGGCACTGACCCAAGATCCATATCTTGATTACTCCTCCGAGTTTGATAGGCCCAATAACTAAGAGATAACTTTTTTTAATTTTTTAAAACTAATTTAATTAAGATAAAATAAAAAGTATTTTTAGAAAATAATAAATTTTCAGTGAAGATAATAAATATTAGACGAAATTTTTTTATAAATAAATACAATGTTAAATCATATTGGATTAAGGTAAGAATATATATTGAGCGGTAAAATTCAAGTGAAAGAAGAAGTTAGGATAGGTTAAATTCTTTCTTCTTCTTTTTTTCGTGATAAGTGGTAGACAAAAAGAAGGGTTTTTTTTTAATATGAATACTGCATATATTTTTTTTATTTACCATTTACTGCATCTTTAATTTCATGTACCAAAATATGTTTATTTTATAACTTACTTAAAAATCGCTGTGGATAAAAGTGGTTTTCCAACATATGTTTCTTAATTTTTTTAATATATAGCTCAAAATTGCCTTCATCCACAGTGATTTTTTAACAAATTTTAAAACAAATGTATTTTAATACATAAAATTAAATGTGTGGTAAAATGGTAAATAAAAATAAAATAAAATATGGAGTATTCATATAAAAAGCTCAGAAAAAGGACGAGAGAAATTTTACCAAAAAAAAAGGATGAGAGAGAAACATTAAGAAAGATCATAGTCTAGACTCTGGTTACAGAACTGATGAGATCAAATTCAGGCTGAGACATGTATATTCATATAGATATATTGAATTAAACTATAGGATTAGTTACTTGTAAATGATGAACTATATACTATCAGATCCAAAAACACCTAAAATTATAAAGAGTTTAATTTCTATCTACTGTCAGTGTAAAAAATTTTTACACTATCATCCAATCTTGTGTTGCCAAATCATTAAAAGTGTTTGGCAATCACAACTACTACCTAGAAAGTCTAACTATTTTAATGATGTGTCAACATATGATTGAATGACAGTGTAAAAATTTTTTATACTGACAGTGAATTGAAATTAAATCCAACTATAAGACACCAAAAAAATTATGAAATAGAATAGAGATATTAAAAATAAATTAGATAACATATTGTGAGAATATAGTAAATATATTATCAATCTATTTATCTATCTTTCTCATTGTAAAAATATAATAAAATTTAGGCCCTTTATCATGAAATAGAATAAAATGCCTTTATCATGCACATCCTTTATCTAAATATGTCAATCATTACTTTCTAAAATCTTTCTAAAATATAACACACTTAGCCTTTAAACCAACTAACTTATACCGTTATAATTAGTGTGAAACAAAAAATCTACAAAATATATAGCTTTTAGAGAGTTGAAATCCGTCACAAATTATGAAACAAGAGAGAAATGATAAGCAAGAGTGATAAATACAACAAATGAGAGAGAGGAAGATCAACTGTAGAGATTGAGTTCAATCCGTTTAAGTAGGGTTTCAATTCAATTAGAGATTGTTATCATCACGAACTCAGGTCCCAGTATGTCACTTAGTCCTATTTGGTGTAGGAGTTCTACATAAAATCACTATTCTATAGGATTTGTAGCTTTAAATACGAACAAAAACAAGATGCATCCATTGAAGAACCTCCTCCTTCACCATGAATTTGAAACCCCATCACCATCAAAGAAAAGCTTCCAAGGGGAGCCTCCTGGTTCACGGCATCCATGGGTTAATTGCCCCGGTGAGTGTCATTTTAGAAGTTATTTATTAATTTAATGTTATTTTTAAACTATTTACCTAACTAGGTAGTTTTTGTCACGCTGTATTATTTTAATTTTTCTTTTATATATGTGACACTTGCGTTAAATGGATTAGCACAAGTATTGTGTAGTTGTCACATGGCGGCATTTAACTGTAGTTTTCACTAAAATCGTGATTAAACTCCCATTTATTTATTTATTTATTGCATTTTCGTTATTTATTTTAAAAGTACTGGACTTCTTGGATTTATAATGTAAATTATATTTTAAAAGTTCTAATGATATACATCATCTTAACTATTAAACTAAATGACTTCTTGGATTTATATTGTAAATTATATTATATATTAAATTATATTTGATCATTTAATAATACTAATTAATCATTAAATGACTACATTAATTCAAATGATCATTTAATGTACCCACATCTTTATACATGAATTTTAATTTTAAATAGCTATTTAATGTAACTATGTTATTATATGCGAATTTTTAAAAAATTAGATAGTCATTTAATGATTAAGTAATATCATTAAATGATCAAATATGATTTAATAATAGTTAGTATATAATATAATTTACATTATGAATTCGAGAAGTCATTTGATTTAGTGATTAAAATGGTGTATATCATTGAAACTTGGGTTCAAGTCCATGTACTTTTACAATAGATAACGAAAATGAAGAGAAAAAAACAATGGGGTGTTTAACTGCTATTTTAGTGAAAAATGCGATTAAACGCCACCACGTGGCAATTTTACAACACTTGCGCCAAATAAACTAGTGCAAGTGCCACGTATGTAAATATATATATATATATATATATATATATATATATAGAGTGACAAAAACAACCTTAGATAAATAATGTAAAAGCAACACCAAATTAGTAAATAGTTTCCAAAAGTACACTCAATTGATTAATTACTCCATCCATCACCATCTAATCCTTGTCTCCAACCCCAATAATCCCAACTAGGGATTCAAATTCAGACTGCATCATCTAATGCGGCCGCAATATTACCGTTGCAGGCGGTGGCACATCCACATTACCTCGTAATTGCGGGGTGATTTCATATCACAAAAAATCACCACAACAAACGTTGTTGTTGCGGCCGTAATGGAACATTGATGCGGCCAAAATTCAGTTCCGTTGCGGTTTTGCTTTAAAAGCAAAATTTCTAGAGAAAAGTTAGGGCTTTTGCCTTTATACCTCAAATCCTCATCTTCCAACTTTCTCCCTTTTCTTCCCATTCACCTTCACCTTCGCTGCCACAACATCCTTTGTAATACCCGGGGCTAATGAGGGCGTGGAGTGATTGTCGGTGCCAGAGGCACGGACAAGAAGCAGCTCCTGGCAGGCTTCTAAGCTGAAGGGTGACATGAATGAACCAACACTAGAAACAGAGAGAAATTCCAAGATTGTGCAGGTATGAGACTATGCAATTAAGGAAAGCTCATATAAGATTTGATAGATATTACCCATATCAACAAGGTGCATCTTCTTTTCGGGAGTCCATAACTTTGAAACTTCAAGATTAAGGGCCTAGAGAAATTCTGTGATAGGTGCCCTGAGAGGTTCTCAGGGTGCGTGTGAGTAAAGACATAAGCACGCTGAAAAAACTCGTGTTGGTGTTGGGGCCAGTCATCAAATTTGGAGCACGGGCTGTTACAAGTGGTACCAAAGTCGACCCTCTGCTAGTACAGTATGTGGTTCAGGGACGAACCAAGCGAAAGCTAGTGGGCATGTAATACCTAGGGCTAAAGAGGGCGGGGAGTAATCGTTGTTGCAATAAGCACGGATAAGGAGCGGCTCCTGGCAAGTTTCTAAGCGGAGGAGTGACATGAATGAACCGATCCCACACTAGAAACAGAGAGGAATTCCGAGATTGTACAGGTATGAGACTGGATAATTAAGGAAAGCTCATATAAGATTTGATAGGTACTACCCATATCAACAAGGTGCCTCTTCTTTTCTGGAGCCTATAACTTAGAAACTCCAAGTTTAAGCGTGCTTGGCCTAAAAAATTTCTGGGGATGGATGACCCCCTGGGAAGTGTTTAGGGTGCGATGACATAAGCATGCTGAAAAGACTCGTGTTAGTGTGTAGGGCCAATCATCAAATTTGGAGCACGGGCTGTTACATCCTTCCTTTCTTGCGGCGAGCCACCACTGCCTCCATCCGCTTGCATAGGGCGCCTGGTGCAGCATCACAACCTGTAGCTTTCTGGACTCTGGTCATCAGCTCCATTTCTAGTAAACTTTGTGGGCTTCAATTTTGTAGCTCTTGATCTGTGGATGGTTGACTGTGATTTTGAGTTTTGAACAACCACTGCTTCTCGTTGTGTTTGTGGCTTTGTGTGTTAGCAGTGTTAGACTTAGGTTAATTTGAAAATGAAGAAGAAAGAAATTAAGGGGAATTTTGGGCTTGGGTGGGATTGAGAGTTTGAGAATAAGTTAATTGGGGTTTATTTTTTATACTAAACAGGTAATTAAATGAGTTAGAGTGCTGGACCAAATTTAAATTTTAATTAAGGTATTTTTTTGTTAAATTAAAATGATAATTTAAGTTAATTAAATGGGTTGTATGATCTCAATTTAATATTTAATGAAGTGCTTTTTTATAAAATTAGTAAGGTAATTTATGCTTGACTTAATTTATAATTACTAAAGAGCTTTATACATAATCACATACTTTTAATATTGTTGAAACCAAAATCTTATAACAAGGTTTAAGTACTAAATTTTTAAAAGCTGTAGCTTTCCCTATTTAAGTTTTGAGGATAACAAAAATATTTATTTAGTTTGAACAAGTAAGTGTTTCGACAATAGTATTAACAAATCGCTACTTGTATGTGCGTCCATTCTGCTCTGTGCTTAAAGAAAACTCTTTGTGCGTCCAATATGCTATGACTCTTTGTGCGACCATTATGCTATTTCGCTTTGTGCGTCCAATGAATGTCTAAAAATACTTTGTGCGTCCAATAACTGTCTTATATACCTTTACTATTGGTGCGTCCAATATTTGTATGCATATACTGTTACTATTTTTATTGGTTCGTCCAATACGATCTGTCTGCCAAAGTTCGGACTCAATTCACTCTTTCAAAGTTCAAGCTCAAGCCTCGTCCAAGTGAAAATTCAAAAATGAAGAACTGTTCCTCATTAAATGATAGAAAAGAACTCGATACCACTACGAGAAGAAGTCAACTAAGCCACTTTTGCTGACATTGTCTAACAACTACAAAGATCTGCAAATAAGAAACCTTCTGCAATCTTAGACAAATCAGGACTTTGTTTTCACTGATTGGAAATCTCAGAGAATAAAAGTCACCGTCAGAAGAAGTTAAGCACTTTTCCAATAGATGCATTTAATGCTACTCAGAACGGTAATAAATGTTTCCGTTGGACGATATAGCTCATGAAGTCTGCTCAATTTGTTCTTACTTATAAAGAGAAGGAGCAGCACTTGAAGAAACAAGAAGAGATCTTTGCCGAAGCATCTTACAAAGTCTAAAAAGCTTTATTTCTTCTTGGATTTCCATATTCGTGTAAAAAGAAAAAGCCTTGAGATTTTTATTGTCTATTCTCATTTTGTTAGTGAGTTCCAAACTCAAGCTTTCATCTACTTTTATTTATTCACCTTAGCATTGTAAGCCTGAAGAGGCTGTGTGTAAAAGAATACTTGTGTGGTTGAACCTGAAGAGGTTGAAAATACTTGTTACCTGAAGAGGTTGAAAATACTTGTTACCTGAAGAGGTGCATAATACTTGTAATCTCGAAAAAGATTAGTTGGAAAATCCTTCTGGTTGAAGGGACTGGACGTAGCTCTTGGTTGATAAGAATGAACTAGGATAAATCTCGTGTGTAAGCTTCTCTTCTCTTCTAGTGTGTTTTATTATATTCACTAACCTCTGGGGTTTAATATTGTGTTTATTAATAAAGACCTTTTAAATTTGTTTTAGAACGTGTTAACTATTTTCTTAAAAGTCTTTTCAAAATCCTTAGAGTCCAATAGAACAAAGCCGTGTTGGTTCTAAGTTCTTTACTTGTCAAACGTTATCTTTCGCTGTGTTCAATCTTCTGTTAGAAAGGAAAATCTTTTATTTTTCATCAAAAAGGGTTAAGAAACACAATTCAACCCCCCTTCTTGTGTTTCACTTGGTTATTTCAAATATATATATATATATATATATATCACCATATAATTATTTTTATAGGTACATTTATTTAAAATTTTCATATAATTACTATTAATTGCTAAAACAATCATGACAAGTAATATGTTAATTCTCAATATTTAAGCATAGAGTTTAAGAGAGCCATCAGTGAATGTTTAAAAATTATTAAAAAAATATTTATAATTTTCTTTTGTGTCAATGTAAAATAAAAAGATATGTGTTGAGTGTTGACTTAATTTATAATTACCAAATAACATATAATGTACATTTATTTAAAATGTTCATGTAATTACTATCAATTACTAAAATAATCATGGCAAGTAATATGTTAATTCTCAATATTTAAGCATAGAGTTTAAGAGTGCCATCAATAAATGTTTAAAAATTATTAGAAAATATTTATAATTTTCTTTTGTATCAATGTAAAAAAAAGATATGTGTTGAGTGTTGACTTAATTTATAATTCCCAAATAGCATATAATTAGGTACTTATATTTTAAATTTTTTTATAATTATTATCAATTGTAAAAACAATCATGGCAAATAATATGTTAATTTCCAATATTCAAGTTTAGAGTTAAAAGTGTAAATAAGAGAGTCACTAGTGATGTTTAAAAATTATTAAAAAATATTTATAATTTTCTTTTGTAATCATTGCCACAATAACAATGTTATTTTTGCCATAGATAGATCTAAACTTGTCTTGAATATGATACAAAATTTTATTAAATGAATAAAAAATTAAAAAAAATTATAAATAAAAATATATTACGAGTTATAATAATTATATATATATATTTCTTTTTATTTTGTGCAAACTTTAAAAAAATTGACGGCGAAGTGGCGGCACATTGCAGTAACTGCAACCGCAATTAAGTGGCCGCGCATCACGGTAACCGTAACAGCAATTTAAATCCCTGATCCCAAGTCTCAACTCCCAACCACCAAAAGAAGCTCTCCATTGACCTTCACAGGCTTTTGCAAGAACTTCACTTTCTTCTCCTCGGTGATGCTGACACCGAACCTGTGCAAAAAGCATGCACCGAAGCAGCCCTCGAGTTCTTCAAAGACAAGCATAACCCCAGTAACCCTTTAAGTTTCACCGAGTTGGAGTGGGAAATGGGAATCCAAGACGCTTGCGTCCCAAATCTTCATAAACCTGGTGGCACAGCCCCTTCCTTCGAGTTCTCTTCTCATCTCTATAGAATACTTGGAAGAAAACATGCACCGGGTGGACCTCTTGTCACAGGGCTCTTTGATCACATAGAAAATAACAACAACGTTACCTTGATGTATGGGTTTATGCTCAGGGAATGCCTACGCCGATCCCAAACAGCAACCAAGCATGTGTTAGACTTAGACTTTCAAACCTGCATCAGCAAGTTTCTTCATTACGTGAGGTGCCCAAACTACACCTTCGTTGCGCATGTGGAGGAAAAGTTGGAGTTGCTATTGACAAGGCACAAAACAACCGTGGCCCAGTTTCTTTTGAGGGATTACGAGTGGTTCTTTGAGTTTGAGGAGTTCAATTCCAAGCGACTTGTGTATAGCAATCAACTCACCAAGGCACGAACGAGCCTTGAAGAGATGCTGCTGGAGGGGAAGAACCATAGTGTGAAGCTACGATACGTGAGCAACATGGAGAAATTGAAGCTTCAGATGAACTCTTTGAGGGAAAGTAGCAAGCGAGTGCAGTTGGAAGCTTTTCATGTGTTCAAGCTCTTCGTGGATAATCCAGACGACATGCCCAAGGAAGTCACCGACATACTAGGTTGAACAAGACCATGCTTCTGTGGTTTATGGATGGGTTAAAACCTAGTCAAGAAGATGAGGCATTTGAGATAGAAATCAGCATGCTAGATAGAAGAATTTGATTGTAAACCCATGTGCTTTTTCAATTATTAGCTTGAAAAGTTAAATTGATTGTCTTTTTTTTATTAAAGTTAAATTGATTGTCATGTATATATCAATATTCCTTCATGTTACGTTTAAATCAATGAAAGTCATCATTTTTATTTTCTTAATTTATCTTTCCATGGGGTGAATCATATGCAATATTCAACTCCATGATGAGACGGACAATTCGAGTTATAATAACGTGAGAAGTTAACCAGAACAAGCCTTATAGACCCGTAGGAAATATCAAATAATATTTTGTAACTTCAATTTTGTTTTTATAACCGTTAGATTACAATCAAGTTTTTTTTTTTTTTTGGTAAACAATAAGAATCAAGTTCTGCTTTTCTGTCATTAATTAGTTGGGCTATCTCGTCGCTCTGTTACTAGTATGTATGCACAGTCACATAATTAGGTCCATTTCTTATTCGCAGTAGAAAGTATTATTTAGCATTTCTTATGATAAGAGTCCTACATTGTAGAAAGTAAACCTAATTTTTCAGTCTTACTTTGATGGTACAAATATATGTAAACTCATTGCAGAAAATATTATCAATAAGGCTGTAAGCAATATAAAACACGTATAGTAAGGTCATTGAACTTATATATGATTAAAAAAAAAGTATACGACTTATTGATCTAATAATGATATTTTGGGAGCTAATGGGCTTTCTAATGGAAAAAAAAAAAAAAAACTGTGAATCATATTATTATGGCTTTGCCTAATTGAAATTGTATATTGTGCGTAGGAATTTATTTCTGGAAAAATGTTTCTCGAAAAGGTTTATGGGTCTCTTTGTTCTGTATAGATCGTAGTATATACTACCATTGCACAGGCTCAATTAACTCAGTTGGAGTTGATGAGTGACTAGTGTTCGTGATAAAAAAAAAACACTCGTGGATTAGGGTGCTAGGAAGTTGGTAGAGCTCAAGTAAAGGTCACGGCATAACTAGATAGCCTTGCCACCTAGGGTCAGAATTTTGCTTCCAATTAATGGTTAATTTCAGCTTCCTAATAGAGGGATTTTTATGTATAATTAGTCTGCACAAGTTGTGTATAGTAAGTGAATAAATTACTGATATACTATCATTTTACATTAAATTATTTCATAAATTTCTTGTCACAGAATTATTTTAATTTAAATTAAGGAGCTAATTTCTTTGGGTGTTTGTGTTGGTATGTTGGATTGATAAAAGCGTGTTTTAGGTGAGGAATAATTATATATCCTCCTAATCAATTAGCCTAATAAATTTCTTAATTACTTAAAGAAAAAAATATTAAATGTTGTTTTGGTTCACAACATATTTAATACTTATATTTTTTTTATTAAATACTTTCTATTTTAAGTAATAAGAATAATGTTGGGAGGATATAACATGAATTTAATTATTTGTTAAACTCATAATTAGATGATAGTGTAAAGTTTTTTTTTACACTGATAGTGGATCAAAATTAAACTCATAATTTAGTCAAATTTCTTTAATGATTTATAACACAAGATTGAATAATAGTGTAAAATTTGTACTCAATCAAAATTAAGCTCATATAGCATTACTTTTACTTGAGTTCTTATATGTTTTGGAGCTATTACTAATTGTTGTTTCCTTGCTGCTATAAACCTATCTACGTATGCTTTTCTTTTTTGTTATTTACCACATATCAATGATCTTATAATTTATCATCATGTGCTAAGTCTTAAAAATTGAGAATATACAATATTTAGGTTCAAACTTTGGCATCTGAGTTTGTGATTATTATTATAAATTTATTTTAATTAATAATACCATTTCTTATAAAGAATAAATCTGCAAATAATTTTCATACATACAATAAACATTTTAAAAGAATAATGAAAGTATTAATTATAGTTACAACTCCATTATAGAGATGTTTTATAACCAGTTGGTGGTCAAAACGCATAAAAAGAGAACTTTCGAAAATAAATGGCAGGACAGAAGAAAAAAATTGTTTTCTTTTTCTAAATTTTTTCTGGTAAAGATCTCATCTTCCTTTATCATAAAGAAAATAAAATAAAATTAGTGTGACAAGTGGACGTATGGCTTTATAATACTATATATGCGGGTGCCTCGATGCTAAGCAATGGCAGAAAATAGGCAAGAGTAGCTTAAAATTCAAACCTAAAACCTAAATCTAGATTAAGATGAGAAATTAGTGTGGTTAAAATTGGACCAAACATTGAATAGAATGATATTATAAAAATAATTTACATGCACAACAATATGAAATATATAAAATTGGTTATTAAATGTGAAAAAATATTCTTTTAAAAAAAATAAATAATAGATGATCGGTTTAATCGGTTGAACTAGTCAGTTAATCGATTTAGACCAATTTAAACTAATTTAAAGAGGTCTAACAATAAATTTAATTATGAGACTGAATTATAATTAGCTAAGTATATGATTTACAGTCAAATCGGTTGAATCACTCAATCAGCACTCAATTTAATTTGATTTTAACAACAATGTAAAACAAGTGAAGTTCTACTTTATTAATTGGAAACACAATATGTAGAGAGACAAAAAATAAAGAAATAGAGAGAATCTCCGAAGCACATGGAGATCATATTAATAGTCTAATAGAAGTTGGTCTTACAAATTTTTTCTCTCTACTTTATTGGAAGTATCATAAGTAGTTACTCTCTCCTTTTATAAGGAAGCTATTAAATAATCTTTATTTTTAAAAAATATATTTATATTTGACAAAATTATCTTTTGATTTAAATATTTAAAATATTATTTCATTGATTCTCTCTTACTCTATTTAGTGGAAATATTAAGAGACAAAGATAAAGTTGACAAAAAAAGTAATTAATACCTTATCAATTTTTTAAAACGATAGATAAAATGAAACAAAATATTTTTTCTAAAACAAAAGATAAAAAGAAACAAGCAGAGTAGCCTACATTGAATGTTTCAAGTGGTGAATAAGCTTGAACTTAGTGGTTGAAGAGCTTATACAATGTCAAGAGGAGTTCGAGCTTATCAAACATCACCTATAAAAAAAGGTAATTTCAATGCTCTGAATGAGATTAATCTCACATTTAAATGGTATAAAGAGATACTTGAATAAGGATTGGAAAAATAAAAAAAGAAACATGGAGTAAAATGATATTTGATATTATTATACACTTATTTTGTCTTTGATATGATGGAAGAGTAAATTTTACACGTTTATAATATAAGTAGCTTAGATATTTTAGATCTTCTGTACATGTAAAACTTTTCTATTTAGCATGGTATCGTACAGATGTGTATATACGTGTAGTTGTTTAGTTGGATGCACTTAACAATTTTAAATATCTTACTTTAATTTTTTTTTGAAAAAAACATCATTTTAAAATTTTGTATATATAACTAAGAAATAATGTATTATATCATAATTTATTATTTTGTTTTTTATAAAATTTTGAATATTATATATCTATTTGCAAATAATAACAACAATAAGGTATTTATCATTAAAAATATTGGTAATTTTTCTCATTATTATATATATAAATTATATAAATTACTTAAATAGTAAAATTAACAAAAATGAATGTATATGAAGGAAAGAAATCTTAAGTATAGTCTTGTAAATTAAAAAATTGAGTGTGGTTCAATTAATAAACTGAATTTTATTAACAAAACTGAGCTATAGATAAAATTTATCAGCAATACTTAGAAAATTGGAGTGGTGCAACTATAATACCCAAAGTTTAAATTAATAAGGCACTGCTTTGTGAAGCTGGCATGCACTAATTCTATCCTATTATTTCATAAGATAAGGATTGAGTGGCGTATACGCATGCACCAGCCAATTTGGGGGTTTGATTTGAAAGGTATTTGATCCTAGATATCAGTTGAGAAAAATTATCAATGGCCATCTGTATGTGACCTGTAACATGTTCATGGGATATGAAATAAAATCACCCTTTGTAGAAATGTACATTATTTTGTATTTTTTTATATAATTATTTAAATTTAATATTTTTTTATACATCAAGAATATTTTTATGTTAATTTTTATATTAATCAAAATTAAGTCTCTTCATGAACAATTTTAAAGACACATTCCTCACATCGACTAGATACATTTAGAGGAATTTCCTTTAAATGTTTGTTCATGGTTCAAACTCGAATAATCAAGGTATATATACTTCTTTAACTATTAAGTCAATTTTATTAAATTAAAAATTATATATTTTTTTTATATAACAATAACACAAAAATTTAAACTTACAACTTCTTGTAAATTATCTAATCTTCATCGCTAATTCAATTCTAGTGGCTTATAAATTTAATTAAATTAATTTTGACTAGATTATTATTATTATTATTTTCACGATGCAGGTTGTTGCACATCTTCTGATATGCATTAAGTGATATGAATTTTAAAAAAATAAAATTGGTGGAACAAAAGTTGCCCCTGTGTGCATACACATTGTCGCGGCAGCATTATGTTAATTGTAGGTAAATGGAGTGCATCATTAAAAAAGGTTACGGGATTAGAACAGACTGTCGTAGAAGGAAATAATGGTCTGAACTTTGAAATGCAAAATGCTAATACTTAGCATAATCCTGTAATAACCAATCTCAAGGCTTTATTTAATTGATTCAGAAAAAGAGAATATGACTAAACTATTTTCCCAAAAATACACTTTTATACAATCTTACAATTATTACTGTAAGATTGATCCCAAGAAACTAACCTAAAAATAAAATAAAATAAAAAAATAAAGACGAATTCATGAATTAGCTGTTAGCCCAATTGTCAGAGAAACTTAGCCATCAATTACTAGAGTATAATATTTTCTTGTAAAGTGTTATATTTTCACGTTTTCAAGTGACAAGAGCGAAGTGAATTATTTTTACACATAAAAATCACATGTTTAGAGTATTTTATAATTTTTTAACAATAAACAATTGTTCAATGAGATAAGTTTAGAATAAGATTATTTTTCATCTAAAACAATTAAGATGAGTGTAATGAAAAAAAAAAGTATAATGTAACGTTTTCTACTAGAGTAGCTAAAACCATGTTACTAATTTAACAGGATTTAATTTTAATATAGTGTATAACTTTTTTCACTAATTTTCATATTATGAGAAAAAGTTTAACTAATAATAAAAAATAATTTGAGAAGTGAAACTCTATTAAGGATATATATATATATATATATATATATCTATATATATATATATATATATCTATATATATATAACACTTTTTAAAATTGAGAATTCAAACCAACATTCCCAATTTTTTGGTGAAACTGAAAATGATATTTGAAATCAACATCAGGAAGGACAAAAAGAAAACCAAACAAATAAAAATAAAAGACTATGAAAGATGATACCAAAACAACGTTGAACAATTTAACATCATTAAACAGTTAAGCAAATTTTACCTCAAAACACATAATTAAATTGTGTTAATGAAAACATTACTTTTCCTTTCGACAATAATCCAGGCCTAGGTGTTAAAGAGTATTTATATTATATCTCTTACTTCATGGTGAGAACCAGTTTCATTAGATTAAAGGTATTTATCAAGTATCAGCAAAACAAAAAAAGAAGTTATTTATCAATTAGTCAAGAACTTTAACTCAAGTGCTATCATTTTTTTTAAAAAATGATTGATATCGGAATTAAATCTTAGAAAAATCATTTTACTAATACTTTAACTTATTATCTCGCTCCTCTCATCATGTCATATATTTCATTTGTAAAAGAAAAAATTATCTGCCACTTGAATAAATTTCAACTGAAAAAGGCATATAAAAAAATATACTGAAAATGACTGGACAAATACAAATTGAACTGTGGCACATTTTTCCCCACTCAAAGCTGAATGGTGATGCCAATATTCAGAAATTGTGATCAGCACACCATTATGTTAGTCTGCCAGCCAACATACTAGTAATCAGAATTTCTAAAAACTTTCATTACAACCACTTAATGAAGAGGCCAACCAAACTAGACTCTATTGGCCATTAATGATGGCAAATAGACTAAGACAAATCAGTACCACTTCCACTTCTATTACTAAAAGTTTTTTTTTAATGTAAGTCTACTACTAAAAGTTGAAGGCATAATATTCAGTATATGATGATGTCATCCATCTTGTAAAGCTTTTTGATGCTCTTCTTGATTTCACACTCAAATTGTTCCTACGATATGCCATTTGGAAGGTGATTATTATCCCCACGCTCAGCTTGAAAATTAATATTAAGTTTCAACAAAATGCGATACATTGTTCAGTATAAATAGTAGTTGAAATAGTAAAAGTCTGGCTACACATTATTTTGCATTTAAATTGTGTACAATTATACAAAATGGCAGCATTTGTACAATTATACAAAATGGCAGCATTTGTACAATTTACTCGTTCAACAATTTGCTCAAGCTTTATACGTTAAGAGCATTTTTGGTTGAATGGAATGGAAGAATTGGTTATTCCTATATTTTCATGTTTGGTGATTGAAATGGAATTAAGATTCTCAAGAAAATTAACATTCTACAATTGTTAACTCACATATTTTTTATTTATTCAATAACAGTGAATTTCACTTTTTTTTATTATAAAATACTAATATTTTCAGACTTCTCAGATCTAATATAAAATAATTTTGTAGAAGTTACAACACTTCTTCCAAAGTGCACTGTTCACAAATAACAAAGTTGCATTTTAGTTTGACAAAACTATTGACGTTTCATTTCTAAATTATGCATATATATAAATATATATATATATTTATAAATATGTGTAACTACGATTTTCATCATAACGATATCAACACTTTGTACTTAATATAATACTCTCTTTTTTTGTCTTATATTTTAATACTTTAAAAAGGACCTACTAAATCTCAGAAACCGAACCTACCTGAATCTAGTACAGTTAGTTCAAAGTTCAAACTGCAACTAGAGAAGACATATTTGTGTCAAACATCCAAAATTATTGTTTTAAAAAAATTACAATTAAAAAAACGAAAGTAGGGGCAATCCCTTTGACTTTATTGACAGCAAATTCATGTACTGTCATTTTTCTTAAATATTCACAGCAAGTCAGGTACCTGTCACTCTGTTGTCTCCTTGTTTCATTTTTCAATTCCTTTCACTGCAAATCTTCACTGCTTCTAGTCTTCTACTTCCATGTGAGCTCTTCACTCCCCAAAAGCCATAGCTTCCTTCCATTCAATGGCTTCCTTCCATTCCATGGAGACCCAAAAGCTTATACCTTTCATTCTTCTCCTTTTCATTCCCTGCTCATTTTCTTTCACTCCCATGGACAACTACCTCCTCAGCTGTGGATCACACAGCAATGTTTCCCTCTTCAACAGACTCTTCATGGGCGATTCCACGAACCCAGGCTCAGCTTTTCTCTCTGCAGACAATTCCATTTCGCTCACCAACCAAAACCCACCTTCAAATTTGCCCACTTTGTATCACACTGCCAGAGTTTTCACAAGCACGGCAAGCTACAGATTCAACATGAGGCAAAATGGTACCCACTTGGTTCGTTTTCATTTCTCGCCGTTTAAAGCTCAAGGTCTTGATCTAAAATCTACAAACTTTAGTGTCTTGGTTGATGGGAATTCTGTTCTGAACGATTTCAAGCCAAATAATGATACACTGGTTAAAGAGTTTATTTTGAAGATAGCATCCAATTTGCTTGAAATTGTGTTTATAGTTAGACCTGTGGGTAATTCGGGTTTTGGCTTTGTCAATGCTATGGAGGTGTTTAGTGCTCCTGCAGATTTTCTGATAGATTATGGAGCTCGTTTGGTTGGTCCTTCTGGTGTGGAGGAGTATAGAAACCTCTCATCCCAGGTTTTAGAAACTATTCATAGGATTAATGTTGGAGGTATGAAATTAACTCCTTTTAATGACACCCTTTGGAGGACTTGGATTCCTGATGAGGATTTTCTGGTTTTTAAGGATGCTGCTAAGCCTGCAGTAAGCACAGATACACCAAATTACCAGAAGGGAGGTGCAACTCGAGAGATCGCTCCTGATAATGTTTATATGACTGCCCAGGAGATGAATAAGGATCACTCCAGTGAAGCTTCACAGTTCAACATAACCTGGAATTTTCCAGTGGCTCGTGGTGGTGTTCGACACTTGGTTCGGTTGCATTTCTGTGATATTGTTAGTCCTGCTCTTAACTTGCTGTACTTTGATGTGTACATCAATGGGCACTCTGCTTATAAGGATCTTGATTTGTCATCCCTTACATTCCATACGCTTGCATCTCCAGTGTATGTGGATTTTGTTGCAGATTCTGATGATTCAGGTGTTATTCAAATAAGTGTTGGTCCTTCTGATCTGAGCAGTTCTATGAGGACGAATGCCATATTGAATGGTGCAGAGATAATGAAGATGGTCAATATTATGGATTCGCATATTGTACATAGGAAGAAAAGGTTGTGGGTGTTGGTGGGTTCAATTGTTGGAGGAATTGTTGTCTTACTTTTAGTTATAGCTGGTTTTGTACTTGCTGTCAAATGCAGGAAGAAGAAACCAAAACAAAGGACAGTGGAAAGTGTTGGCTGGACTCCTTTACGTGTGTTTGGAGGGAGTTCACACAGTAGAAGTAGAATGTCTGAAGGGACTGCTCATGCATCTCCTGGTTCTCATGGATATTTTGCTTTGAAAATCCCTTTTGCTGATATACAATCAGCAACAAACAATTTTGATAAAAGTCTGATTATAGGGTCTGGTGGATTTGGTATGGTTTACAAAGGAGTACTCAAAGACAATGTGAATGTTGCAGTCAAGAGAGGTATGCCTGGATCCAGACAGGGCCTTCCAGAATTCCTGACTGAAATAACAATTTTGTCCAAAATTCGCCACCGCCATCTTGTTTCACTAGTTGGGTATTGTGAAGAAAATTCAGAAATGATACTTGTTTATGAGTATGTGGAAAAAGGTCCACTTAAAAACCACTTATATGGTTCAGCAGGACTTCAACCTCTGTCTTGGAAGCAGCGTCTTGAAATATGCATTGGTGCAGCTAGAGGTCTTCACTATCTTCACACTGGTTTTGCACAAGGAATCATCCACCGTGACATTAAATCAACAAATATTTTGCTTGATGAAAATTATGTGGCCAAGGTTGCTGATTTTGGCCTTTCAAGATCTGGGCCTTGTATCAATGAAACCCATGTGAGTACTGGTGTGAAAGGTAGTTTTGGTTATCTTGATCCGGAGTATTTCCGCAGGCAGCAGCTTACAGATAAATCAGATGTTTATTCATTTGGGGTTGTGCTTTTTGAGGTTCTTTGTGCCAGACCTGCTGTTGATCCACAACTTGATAGGGAACAGGTGAATTTAGCAGAATGGGCACTTGGATGGCAGAAGAAGGGCATGCTGGAGCATATTATTGATCCTCATCTTGTTGGGCAGATCAAACAAAGCTCATTGAAGAAATTTGGTGAAACAGCAGAGAAATGCTTGGCTGAGTATGGAGTTGACAGGCCAAGTATTGGTGATGTATTGTGGAATTTGGAACATTCACTTCAGCTCCAAGAAAGTGCACAACAAAGGGAGCCACATACTGATGATAGCAGTGCTCATGAAGTGAATGTGACAACTACAATTATTCCTGGAAATCCTTCTAGCAACATAAGAACAGAGGGAGATTATGATAATGGTTGTTCAGAAATAAGTACTAGCCGAGTTTTTTCCCAACTAATGACCAATGAAGGCAGATAGAGATAGGAACATGCTGCAAATATAAGCAATTCTTGCTGATGTACTAAAGTGTTTCACATGGATAAAGAGGTATCAATTTAAAGCATTACCTATGCTTTCATAATTTTTTTCTTTATAATTTTTCTTTTCTTTTAAAGAGATTGTACCAAAACTATAATTACCAACATTTACTCATGGAAGGCAGTGATAGGAATGGCTCATTGATAGTTTCTTACAAATGTTTGGATAATCTTTGTTTTCTTGTTATCTGACATTGGAGAGATCAAAGATGCTCTATAACTATCATAATATAACCTTATCCATTTATGTTATGTAGCCATTCTGAATTTATTCAAGAGCTGAATCGGTCAAGGTTGTGATGAGCTATAGGGTCACTCTCATTTTTCTTTCTGCTTTAGTTGAAAGATGAAGGTTGTCTTAATGATGTTGCATGAAGTATAACGATAATCCTCTTAATCAATCACCATCTCCCCATGTAGATAAACTGCGATGTCATAAAATGATATGTAATGTAATACAGTAATAGTTTTCTTCTAAAATTTTCATGAGCGACAAAAATGGATATTGGAGAAGCTAGGTTGAATATTAGACACATGGTTTCCGTTTGTGCCTAAATCTTAAAACATATAATTTTCCATCATATAGGACTTGCTAGATAAGATCTTATTAAGAGGTGTTCCTTTTCAGTTAAAATGTGTATGAGATTTGTGTTAGAGACTGTGATAAGCATGAAATAGACTTCCAAGTTCCAAATAGTGCATTGGAGGCTGATCAATAAAGCAAAGTTTATGCCTTTCCAAAACTCAGGTTTGATTGATTATCTGACGTTAGTTCAAGTTAAAATCACTGGCCTGCATATTTTTTAAACTGATACTTATCATAAATCATGAGAAATAATAAAAAGAACTGAAATGAAATTTGATGAGTATGTGCATATTTTGTGGTCTGCTGCTCTATGCTTAGTTTTGTTTTGCCTATGCCAACTTCTTTCTTCTGCCTCGAGTTGGGTACTCTGTCTCTTTGCCCCCATATAAAAAGCTACTTACATTATTTACCCAGATAAGCTTTTAAAAGAAAGTCCATATGCCTACTAGTAGTTAATAAACTTGTTTCCCCCTTGTTTTAATTCTTCTCACTGGGCACCATATTCTATGAAATTTAAGCTAAAAAAATATGAGCTTAAGAAAGTCTCTGTATTGAAGATATCTGACCCGTTAGGCTCTTGGTATTGATGACACCATGGTGAGCTCTCTAATCAATCTGCTTCATCAAATAGAAGCTTCTCAAGTAGATTTGTTTTATCCTCTGATAAGGAGAATGCATATGGGGGAAGATACACTATAAAATTGCAGCTACATTTCACGTGTTATTATTGAATTTCTTTTTCTTTTTTCTAAAGATGTGTCAGGCAAAAATGACTCTGAAGATCTTTTGTTACTGCAGATATCTAAAACTTTGAATATGTTAACATTTGGAATGTCAATCCAACTCATTCAACAACCACATATTTCACTTGAAACTAATGTAAAAATTTCTCTTCTGGTAAAAGGGTCAAAGTATACTTACTGATACAAAACTCCCTTCAGGTAAGATTGAAATTGGAACGATACGGAGAAGAATTTACAGAGAGAGAAAGGGCTCCCTGAATTACTGTTGCAAGTAGTCATAGGTCCAACCTCTTAAAAACCAGATTCCTTATCATCAAGTGGGACCACCTGCCTGAACAAAATGGGGATGCTTAGGTGAGGCTAGTGGCTACCACCATTTTGCTTTTGACACCCATTAAAGTGATAAGTTATTCTTCCTCTTTGGATTTCAGAGCACCCAGTCAATAAAGCTAAAAAGCTGCATGAGATTCTGCTATTGGTGCAAGTGGGGCAGTAGAAGCGTGTGCTCTCCACTCCTTTCTATGAGCTTCACTATCAAACAGAAACTTATGGACGTTGCGATCCACTTTTCTGTTGAAACAAGCTTCTCTCAATTCTCTGTTCTCGCTACTCTTTCCTTACAGCAACAAATTTATTTGTCTGGTGGAACCTATATATTTTTCTAAGCATGCCAAATTAGATACTGTGGTTTTGGTCTAGAGTCTTTACAGGGGCACATCATTGGAAATCTTGGAACAAAAAATAATGTCTGATGTCTAAGAAAGAGTTTGGTTCAATTTCCATCTGGCTAAGGGGATCGTTCTTATACTTAAATTTTTGTTATTAACATAATTTATAAAGTACGACAATGAGCTTAAGCATGTGGGTTAGGGTGAAGCTTCAAAGAAATCTGGTTAGCAAAATTTCATGTCCGTATTATTAAGGAGTTACCATTTGTTGTTGGGAATGAAGAAACAGTTTTGTCAGAAACCAGCTTGAGAATGATGAGAACATTCTCCTGTCTGGACCTCTCTCTGGGTAAATTAGAAATAACACAAACTTTCAGCAACATGAGGTTACTGGGAGGACACAATAGCTCTTCATGCCAAGTTGCCAACTCATAAGGTCTTATAGTTCATTCATGACCCAATTAGCCATCTTAAAACATTCCATTTGTTCTTTTCTTTGTTGCATGGGTAGGAGGGAGCGTACAAAAGGACAAAGACTGGGAAAAAAAAAGGGAAGAATGATGAACTCTCAGTAACACTCATCAGAATGATTTTGCATATTGCTTAAAAAGATTAACTGATATATTATAGATATTGCTAGAGAAGAAACAAGAGTATTTCTCCGTTAAGTGGTGTTAAGGCAGATATTTACTAGAGGTTACACTAGCAGAACTACGTTTTATAAAATTTTCACCAAACAATAAGACTGAACACCTTAAAATTATTTAGCCTTTTAGCTTTTGATGAACAGTATGTAAACTTGCAGGCCATTTAAGCCTACAAGTTTCCATGAATGTGGCAAATTCTCACTTTGCCAAACGTATTCCAATTTCCATGCACAATAACCTTATTCTTTCTTCCGTCATGCTCTCTGAGGAGTGAGAAGATTAGCACCGTTCAACACTCTAGGGTAAAAGTAACTGAGAAACAAATGGGTTGAAAGCCTGTGATTTTTTTGGTTCATGTGTACATATTTATACACAGAATGTAGCTGTGAAATAAGAGGAGGAACTGAACTAAGCTGCACTATAACCATATCAGGCATCTTAGGTTATGCTGTTAGGATTGACTTGGGTTTGAATTTGATTTTGTTGATATCTTCTCTATACGATGCCATAAGATGGAGGTATAATTTGAGATTGGTAACTCCATCATTGATAATATTTGAATGTGTTTGACAGTGGAAAGAGGTTTAACCACATGTCAGCCAAATGGTGTAAGTGTGGAGATGTCAGGATTTGAGTAAACATAGGTTCCAAGGTAGTCGCAGTGAATCAGAGACGGATCTAGGGAGTGACATGACATGACATAAGAGGTCTGGGATTTTTGTCCATTCCTCTGTAGTTTATTAGCTCAAAGACTATGGAAGCTTCATTGTCTTCGTTTTATTTTTTTTCCACCTCAACACTTCAGTCCTGTATTCTGCTTTGGTAAATGATCTAGCAACTGAGCATGAGGACTAGGACACTGGGTTGCCTCCAAGATAAATTATGTAAGCCAAATTAGAAGTTCCATCAGAGACAGCTCTGCCCAATGAAGAGTCATTGTAGTGGGACGCTTTAACCCAAAGTTAAGAGCTTCTTTAACATACATCACTCTTTTAGACTTTGGAGATGTGTGGCTGTAGGAGCATGCATGAACTGAGATAATTAGTTAACTGCAAGGGCCAAATCAGGGTCAAGTCATGGAGAGCACCCACCATTGGTCTGTAAGAAGTGGCAGCATGCCATCATAGAGCACTCAGCAGTCAGCACAGGAAGTTGACATCTAGAATTTGGCTTTACTTCCATGAGATGAGATGAAACCTGTCCAAGATGTCCCTGATGTATTTGTGTTGAAACAGAAATAAAACAGAAGTGGGAAACCAATTGAATGCCCAGAAACTGATGAGGATAGCCCATATGGGTCAGTTTGGTGTCCCCTAGTGAAAAATTCCGGGAAAGTTTTATGAAAAATTGTATGAAAAAATCATCTCTGAATTCTTCGCCTCCAATTTTAAGGGACACTAAATTCACTCTAAGTGAAAATCTATTTGAGAGAGCAGTTGTAACATGCCGTGAAACGAATAGCTTCCTGGTTGAAGTATCAAAACAAAGGTATGAATGGCCAGTTGTAGAGTGCCCTATAAAATTACATGGCTGAGTTCGAGCATTTAATTTGTTAGTGGCATAAGGCTGAAGCCATGAGAAGCTGAGACAACTAAAAACATGATGAAGATTGGTATAATTAGGACCCTGTTTAAACAAAACTTCATATGGTGATTTATTATTTATTTATTTTGGGTGTTATATGGTGATTTATTTTGAAGAGTAGATTTATGTAGGCATACACTTAATTAAAAAAAGTAGTTGTTTGAAATTCTGTTATGCAAAACTCAATAAGAAGAGAGGCAAGGTGTCATCCAGTTTCCACAATATGTTTCTGTCAATGACTATGCTTAGCAAAACCATTAATCACCAACGTATACATTTGAATAACTTATTTTAAAACTGAAATAATTATTATCTTACATTTACTGAGAGAAAATTTTACTAGTTTAAGAAAAAAAAATTACCTTAAATAATGAATATATTAAATAACTATTTCATTCCTTAAAATTTTAGTTTAAGATCATTGAAGCTACACCTTCTCGTTATGTTTGGATTGGAGGTATAAGGAGGAGGAAGGAGAAACAGAGAGGGGAGAACTAACTCAAACTCTTATTTAAAAAAATTATTATTACTTAAACATTGTACAAAGGCATAACTATATGAGCTCTTCCCCCCCCCCCCCTTCTTTGGGTTTCAATGAAGACACAAGTAAAGTGTAACTGCCAAATTTTAACTAGGAAATCTTTTTTTTTTTTGAATTTTTTTTGTCTTCAACATGAGATGTATTTTTTTCTTTCCCATTTTATATGCTTCAATTGATTTTTTAAAAGTTTTCTTGAAACTTTTATTTTATTATAAAATACAAAACATTTTTTTTAAAAATTATAATATATTAAATCAAAGATCGCCTGCCAAAATTATTCTTTAAATTATCAAGAAAATAATATTTTCCATTAAATGAAGTTCATATTCCATTAATGTAAATCAGAAAAAAGCACATCCACCAAAAAAATCAGGAAATTCGTCAAACCAAATATTATAGCATCACATAAAGAACTCCCAAACTGAGCAACAGGATGTGCAGAAAATTAGCTTGTCTTTGAACTAGATTGCATTTTCACTGAAAAAAGATACAAGCAAAGTTCGGACAGGCCATATGTAATGCTACTTCTTAGATGGCACATTTGTTCATTGAATCGGTGAGTGACAAAGATGAAGACAAAAATGAAGTCCCATTCCAGAACGAGGTGTTGAATGCCAATCTCTAATGCTAATGCTAATATGATAGATAAATTCTTAGATACAACTGTTTATTATAAGCATTTCATTCAATAATTAATATGTATAAAATTTTTCTTAAAGATAAATATATTTTTAATATAATTTATATAATTTTACATATATTTAATATTAAATTGAGTACTTATAATAACCAATATCTAATTAAATTTTTTTTAATGTGGCGTCTCCTTTTTACAGCAACATGGGCTGCAATAAAGAAGTAAGGCCGTCAATGTCTCCTTATCATTTGGCCGTATAGCAGCTATAAAGTCGCCTTCTTTGTGTAATAATAACTAATATGTGCCACTCTTACTAAAATAACTAAATTTAACTACGAAAATTATGTTTTTATGGGTAATGTTAAATATATAATATTTTATGTTTATAAAAAAACGAAATTACATTTATTTTTATGCTATTAAATATATTTTTAATATTTTAACCAAATAATTTGATCTTTAACCAGTACAATATTATAGCAAAAACTTTTTCACACGACATAGATTTGATCACTTTTTATTTTCATTAAATATTATTCATATAATTAACATTATCTTATTTAGACATATCTTCTCCTTATATTACTTTCTTATATTAAAATCTTACTTTGGATTGAAAGTTATATATTTGTAGGGTCTTAGTGAAAAAAAATGTGTATGTTTGGTTTTTTAAGAGAGAATTATTTTTGGTCTCATTTTGGTTTTCAAAATAATTTTGTCACAAAATTTAACATGTGTGACATTCTTTTTCAAAATTCATTTTAAGGTTGTGTTTGGATTAGAAAAGAAATAGGGAGGAGAGAAGTAGAGTGAAAAGAAATAGAGAGAAGAGAAATATAGTAGAAAATGAATAGATTTTGAAGTTGTTTGGATTGAGAAAACTAAAATAGAAGTAAGAAAGAAAGAAAATTAAATTTTGTTGTAAATACATATTTGTCCCTATTTATTTATTTATAAAATAATAAGATAAAAAGTATAATAGACAAGTATTTCATATTTACTAATTTCTTCTCATTTTCTTTTCACTTCAGAGAAAAAATGAAAAAGTTATAGAGTCCACTATTTATTTTTCTTTTCTAATTTTTTTCTAATTAAATAAGAGAAATGTATCATATTTCTTCTATTTTTTCCTTTCTTTAACTTTCTCTTACATATTTTTCTCAAAATAAACATAGGCTAAATGAATAGAAAAAGTGAATGCAGTGTAAAATTGATACACAGATATCATCACTCTTCTTTAAAAAAAATTAGGATAATGGGATGATACCTCATTTTAAAGTTAATACATATTCTAAATCTCAATGCGAGCTCCTAGTATTACTTACAAGTCTGGTATTAAGAAAAATTGGTAATAACGAAAGTTAAATAGAAATCTTTCAAGTAAAGTGTTCAGATTGTTGGTCGTTGAATTAGTATCCGTTGCCACACCAATGTCATGCCTAATATAACAAATACCTTTAGAATGGTAATGATTGTGGACATGACAATGAGCACCAAAACCCGCACCACATTGACGCACAAAAACCACATCCTTTAACACCATCATGGTTAGTTATAATTAGGATTTATTAGGTAAATGTTCACGAATATCTTCAATAAAGTAATTAAATAATTAAAATAATAAGTATTAAGATAAATTATCTAATATTTTAATTTTAAAAAATATTTAATTTTTTTTTTTAAAAAATTGAAAATTTTGTTATCAAACATTAAATATTTTTTAAATAATATCTCAAACAAACAGTTTTATTATTAATATTTAATTTTAATTTATTATTAATGTAAAATATTTTTATGCTGTTATTAATATTATTTTAATACATTAATAAAGAATTAAAATTTTTAAATAATTATTATAATAATTAAAATTTTAATAATATAATAATATATAATTAAATAATAATAATATAAAAAAATTATACTTATAATAAATTAAAATTAAATTATTATTATTATTATTGAAGAATTTAATTTTTATTTATCGTTAGTATAAATTTTTTTTATATTGTCATTTAATTATGTGTTATCAAATTATTAAAAAATTTTAACTATCATAATAATTATTTAAAAAATCTAACTTTTTAATAATATATCGTTAAATGATAATATAAAAAATTTTGTGAATAAATAAAAATTAAATCCATTATTGAATTGGCATCGGTATTACCAACCACAACATTTTCTTTCCTTTAACTGACGGAACTTTCCATCATTTAACACATATCCTTCTCACAAAAACAACAAATTCAAAAACGGAAAAAGCGAGGACAATTTCGTCATTTCGTGCCACGTTAGCAGCCTGTTTATGTGACCGTTAATAATGGCGTGCATGACCACACGGGACCCACATTTTCCAACACCCACTAATCATTAGCCAAACATTTCCCACAGTGGCACACAGCTGTAAAGTAAATGGCACATCCCGTAATTTCACCTTCACCTTAGGGGCAACACGGTCATTTTCTATTTTTATTTTCTTTGCATCTTTCATATCTCATCTTTGGTCTACCCCTCTCTCTCTCTCATCATGTTCCCTCCCTCTAAAATATAAATTCACAAGAAGAAAAATTTTCTCTTGCAGAGTGAAAATTTTGGACCAGAAAATTCAAAATTGGAGGGTTTCTTTTTTTTCTTCCAGAATCCCGAGGCGAAATCTCGCTCCGATTCAAATCTCAGAGAGAGAGAAAACAAAGGAGAACACAACACACACACAGGTGGAGCTGTTGTTGATTCTTGAATCGAATCATTTCTGAGAGGTAGAGAGAGAGAGACTGTGTGGTGAAGTTTTAGAGAGAGAAAGGGGAAGTGGGGTTGTGCCAAGTTAGGGTTTTTCTTTTTTGGGTGGTGAAAGATGACGGATGTGATACTGCATATATACGATGTGACGAATAGTGGATCCGAGAAGACGAACAGCACCATTGTTCAGATCAACAAGATCTTCAAGGACGGGATAGGTCTCGGTGGCATATTCCACAGCGCTGTTCAGGTCTTGTTTCTTTTGCTTCTGTTGTTCTGTGTAACTGTGTGTGTGTGTTGAAATGGATGATTTTGTTGGTGGGTTGTTGTTGTTTGAGGATTTTGACTGTGGATTGGATCTGGGTTTTCTTTTTCTTTCTTTTTTGGGGTTCTTGATTCACTTGTACAAATGTTTGATTGGTGAATGTAATTGTGCAATGTGTGAATGTGTCTTCAGTGGCGTTTTGGGTTTTCATTTCTTCTTTAAATTTTGGGTTTTAGCCTTTTAGGTGATGGTGATTTTTTCTTTGTTTGGATTAGTTTGTTTTCCCCTCGAAAACAGCTTTTCGGCTACAAGTTCTCTCTTGAGATTTTGAAAAAAAGAAGTTTTTCTGAAAGTTAAATAAGCTAATCCAAACGGGTACTAGATTCAATCCTTAGTTAGTAATTTTTCCTGTCTGCGTTTTTCTTTTTCTTTGGTTGGGTGTTGTTCTCATAAAGTACTGTGATTGAAAACAGTTGTTAACTAGATATCAAAGTGATTGTTAATTATTAGTTATATAAGTTATGGTGTGGTTTCTTTTGGTTGTTGGGGTGAGTGTGTATTTTGCATGTAACCAGGTATAACTCTATAGTCATTGATTCTCCAGCACATATTAATTAAGTATATTCTGTCAATCTTGAGAGCTTGATAACTTAATTGTCGGAGAAATACTAGGTTGTACTTCTAGACATTCTACCGTTGTATAAAATGGGAAAGTCTTAGATAAGGATGGGAATGAAGTATTTAAGGTGGTTTTTAGCCCTGTGCAGTGCATGGTTGTAACTGCTATGGTGTGAGAGGAGAGATCATACAGAAGTGAAGAAAATAAATTGAGATATGGTCACTGGTTAGTAGAGGTGATGTATGATATGCCTGCAACGGATATAATTGGGGATATAGCTCTTTCTAGGAAATAGTACAAGTGAAAACATGAAAATTAGAATGGAAATTTTTAGTATTATTTGTTGACAGTGGATTCACATGCCTAAACCCAAATATTTAGGATTTATTCCAGCTAAGTTGCATTATGAAGTAACCTCTTTAGTCTTTAATATTTATAGTATCCGTCTCTGACTAGTTTAGGGTGGGAATTAGTTGAGTTTATGTCAGTTATGGCTGTATTGACTGTATTTTATGCATGTTGCTTGTCCTTTTAGTTCCACGAGAAAATCTTAAGAGTGACATTGTCTGGTCATTTGGTTAGCAGGGCAATCATCTTCAGATTGTCCCATTACGAGGAATTTGCAGTTTTTAAATTGTGGGTTTCCACTGGATTCACTCCTGAATGAAGCAGGGAATATTAATACATTGAGGTTTTGATCTAGGCACATGCTTTTATCTTGAAACAGGTCTTGTGGGGTGTTAACGGAAGTGCAATTGATTGCTAAGATGAGTTGCTTGACTTAGAATACTGTAGAGGAAATTAGGAGGAAGTACCAAAAGTTGATTAGGCTTAATTAATGCTCAAAGCAAGGGGACATGTGGCATATAGCAGTTGAAACTTACAAGACAGGTTAATAGACCTTGGGGCCTATGAAAACCACCAGGCAGTTTTCTATGGGCATAATCTTCTAAAATAAACCTTGAAGTGCTTCTTATACATTCTGTCCTCTTTATTCTGAGTTTTGAGAAGATTGAGAAACACAAGAAACTGAAAGTGCTGTGAATCTTTGTTTCTGTTGTTTGTTTTCCTTTATTTGGAATTTTTATGGGAAGTTTACCTCATTTACTTGGAATCCGAAGCCTAAGAAACTATAAAATATGACTATTGTTGTTATTTTTCTGATTATATGTTGTTATGTTTATCATTGTTATTACTTGTATATGTAATTATGCATTTCCCCTTGCTTAATTTTAAAAATCATGATGAATACAATTATTACATTTTATCATCCAGTTATTCTCTTTGACACTCCCAGTCCCTGATAATAAAAAGAACTTATCTGGTAGTTTCAGAGGGAAACTCATCTTGTTATACTTACTCCCACTTGGGAAACATGCCATTTTTTTTCCTCAATGGAAGGAAAGCTGCAGTATCAGGTTTTGCAGCTTCCTTGATTTTGTGGTACAGCTATAAAGGAAATTGTTGCCCTCATAATATTGCCCGTTTGTCATTTATCTGGGCATATTTTATCATGCATTTTTTTGCCTCAAAATTTCTTTTTCATATTGACACACTGCTGCTTCCGTGACATTATGGTAGGCCTATTGATTTTGTCACATGCTGACAATATTAGGATTGTTTGTGCTATTGTCACAGGTTTATGGAGATGATGAATGGTCATTTGGATTCTGTGAGCAAGGTTCCGGAGTTTTTAGTTGCCCTTCTGGAAAGAATCCAATGTATACATATCGTGAATACATTGTTCTAGGGAAAACAAACTGTTCCATTTTCAAGGTAAATCAAATATTAAGAGAACTCAGTAGAGAGTGGCCTGGAAGTTCGTATGATCTATTGTCCAAAAACTGCAACCACTTCTGTGATGAATTCTGTGAAAGGCTTGGTGTACCAAAACTTCCAGGTAAACACCTAATTATAGTAGCTTTTATTATGTACATTGTCATTTTTGTTGCTAAACGATGACTTTGATGTTTTTATCATGATTGTATCTACTACTATGCAAATTTTGCCATGTGTTCATGTTAGGCCTCATAGGATTACCACCTTGAGGATAATATGAGTAAGGGGTAGAAGAGGGATTGTGGGTTGTAACAACCTTGCCTACGTGGCAGGCTGTGTGATAAGCAAGGGGCAAGTGGTTAGGAGCAAGGATAAAAAGGTGAGAAGGATTTGGGAGGGGGGCATCCAGAAGTTGAGTGAGGATTTGGGGCCATTTGGCAAGGGAGGAGCAGACCCTCATAAGTTTTGCAGGAGTGTTCTTTTAGTTCTATTTTGTAATTGCAGAGGTCTTTCTCTGTTTGTAAGGAGCTAGCCTCCATATTTTCCTATCAATAAAACTAGGTTCCTAACAGTTCATGACCACATTATGTGAATTCTGTGGTATGCCTGGTTTTGCTTCTAAAGTTTCTCGGTGTGAATATGGTTGCTCACAGAATAACATGATACTTCTCTTTGAGGAAACTAGATTACAATTAGATAATTACATGTTGATTATTATACTGTAATCTGAGTTCCATTTAATTAACTTTCTTACTAACTTTAAATGATAGAACTATGTACCGTACTTATCTATTACTTTGTATGTACAAGCATTTCCTTTAAAGAACAGAAATGCTGTTGGCTTGGATTGCTACTGCCCATTGTCTTTTGAATTTAGGGAGAGGAAGTTGGGTAATGATCTGATAGGCCTACTATGAATGATAGGCCCATTATAAAGGTGTACAGCAGAAAGAATAGGAAGAAGGGAGAGGGGACTGGGCCTATGGATCAAAGCTTTCGGGTGGATGAGGGAAAGAAGGGGCAGGTAACAGAAAGTGGGAAAGAAAGAGAGGAGGGAGGGGAGAAATAACATAAAGGACACGTGGAGGGGGGGGATTGGGAGAAAAGGAAGTGGAGGATCTGAAGGAAGCAAGGGAGGGAGTATTAGGGGGTGGGAGAGTAACTGAAGGGATAATTTTTGGCAATTCTGGTCTTGGGTGGTTAAGGGAGAGTAGGGAAGAGGTCCCTCTCTCTTGGTATCTTTTTTCTGTGTTTCTTAGAAATTTCCATTTTGTAAGGAGTTGAACTCCATCCGTTGCTTAAATTTCTATTTTGTTACTGGGTTAATAGCATTGTAAGAGAACACTTCCTCAGTGTTAGTGCAATACAGAAGTTCCTTTCCTTTCAATTCTAGGTTCTGTCGTATCATGATCTAGATGAGTCGTTCATTAGTGATGTAGGGCAGGGTGAGAGATGTTCTGACATGAAGAGTGAGGTCATTGGGTGGTTTCAGAAGTACTTAATACTCAGAAATTGGGAGTTAGTGGGCTTCAGGGTAAGATAAGATGATGTGCTACTTCCCAAAGTCTAATTCTATATGCCAAGTGATGGAGGTTTTAGTTTTAGCATTGATCCATCTTTTGAATTATTGCTTCCTTATATTACTTTCCAGCTTCCACCGTGTATCCTTACATCGTCCATGACAGGTTGGGTTAATAGGTTTGCCAATGCTGGTGATACTGCTATGGAAGTGGCTGGAAATACAGCATTGCGGGTGAGAAATGATTTTTTTATCTGTATTTCTGCACTTGTGATCGTATTTGCTGATTTATTTGCTTTGATGCTAGATTATTCAATCTATTTTTCTGATATTTAACTTTCTTATGATGCTTTATAAGTCAACTCATCCACTAACTTATGTTGTTTGGGAATAATTCAGTATTTCTCATTACTGTCTATATATATGTGTTAAAAAATTTCCTGGAACAGTCTTACCACAGCCTGGCTTTTCTGGTGCTTTTGGCTTTGAACACTTTAAATCATGTACTTATTAGGTATTAGTATTGCCATATTTGAGAAAATCTGCGGTTGCATTGATAATAATACGTGGTTGTTGCAGTTGCGGCAAGCCAAAACAGAGATTGTATCAGCAAGCAAAGTAGCATATAGGTTCCTCGTAGGTGTTACTAATAATGTTAAAACTGGTCCGGAGTCCCCTAGCAATTCAAACAGAGGAGGATCCCCAAGATTTCAAGCTGCTTGGTTGAAAAATATTATTACTAATGGTGCGAAACCATCTACTAGTTCAGAAGCTGAGAATCAGGATGGGGTTGAGCCTCATCAACAAACACGAGAAGATGACAAGGCACTGCTACGACAGAGTTCATCTTCACATGATAGTTGACGGAGTCTTTGTCCAAAGCATAGTTCTGCTGTGTATTGTAATTTGTAAGTCAAAAAAAGGAAACAAAATTTTACATGTTATTCATTGTGTATCAAGCTGGAGGTCACAGGTTCAAGCCATGGAATCAGCCTCTTACAAATGCAAGGTAAGGCTGTCTATTATAGACCCACATAGTAGGTCCGGCCCTTTCTTGGACCCCGTGCATAGCAGGAGCTTTACAGCACCAGCTGCCCTTTATTCATTGTGTATCAAATGTAAAATTTTCATTTCTTGTAACTCAAATCTTATTGGTGCCTTGTAAGACTATGTTCATTGAAAGATAATCGTGCTATTTTCTTTCCTCTCTGAATCTGACTTGATCAAACTTACTGTAGTCAAATTACCCGGATGGTTGGAGCATGGGTGGTTTACACTGCAAAGCACAATGCTGGTAGATTTAGCCCTGTTTCCCCCTCAAATCTCGCACTCACCCACTACTTTCCTGTTGTCTTGCCATCTGGGCACATTTACTCTTTAGGTTTACATCAAATTGCTTTCGGAGATGACAGATATATAGATGTTTTTTTATCAGAATGACAGATATATAGATGTTTTTTTTATCAGAATGACAGATATATAGATGAAAGTACGCTGTAAACCTCTTGCAGTTTAATTTTTGTTTGTTTTAATTAGCTGTAAAAAAAAGATTTTGTTAGAAATTAATTATGTGTATAATTGATTTTTAAGAAAATTTATTATGAAAAAGTTATTTTATGTTTAGTTATGTTAATTTATAATTAGTTTTAAGATAAAGTCTTGTTTTGATTGTATAAAAAAATCATGTTTATGTATTAGATTATAAAAAAAATATATATGAAATGATTAAAAAAGTTATTTGAATGAAAATAAATAAATATTTCTTTCTATGTTTTTAAAACATTAAAATTAAATAATTAAAGCTTAAAATAAAAAAATTTTAAAAAATTTATTTTTAATTAATAAAAAAATAAATACATTTTAAACATTAAAGGAATTGACTATTCCAAATAATTAATTGAAAACAAACTCAAACACACTAATTTTAGTGATTGCTTGTGTGCCCTTTACTTGGCCCACAATTGAAGAAACAGAAATGGGATGAAGGTTATGAATTTGCAATTAAGGTTTTAGGGGGAAATATTATGTTTATTATAATCACGTTTAGTGTAAAAAAATTACACTAATATTTAATTATGTTATGTTAAATTATTAAAAGAGTTTGATTTGATCTCTTTAATAGTTGTTATCATAGTCAAATTCTTTTAATGATGTGATAACATATAGTTGAATAATAATATAAAAAATTAGAATTTAAATTTAATCTACTATCAGTGTAAAGTTTTTTTTTATATTGTCATTTAATCATGTAGCTAATACATTATTAAAAGAGTTATACTTTATAAGTAGTTGTTGTGATATTCAAACTCTTTTAATGATTTGACAATACATAATTAGATGTCAGTGTAAAGAAACTTTACATTGACAATGGATCAAAATTAAACTAAAAAATTTATATTAAAAGTTGATCAATATTAAACTAAAAATTTATTCTCATCATAGTGAATCTCTTTAAGAAAGAAATCGTGTACAACTAGTAAATTTGATAATTTTTTTTAAACATAAAAGAAGCTAATAATTCATATTAAAAGATCAAGCAGTGTCAATATAAAAATCTTGGGTTTTTTTTAACATAAAATATATTAAAAATTCATATTAAAAGATCAAGCAGTGTCGATATAAAAATCTTGGCTTTAATTTTTTGTTAGCGATTTCCATTTGATAGACATCAACTAATTGTAATGCGGCACTATTTGATTGTAGCCAAGTTTGCATGGTGGAAGATTTACATTAGATCAAAATCGGGTCGTAGGATTTGGCTTGAACAAATCTCAGGCTGAGACCATTCCAGGTCAAACTCAACGGGCATGTCCACCCGTAGACGTAAGGTGGGCATGCAAACTATGCAATAACTACCGAGGATAGATACCTCACTACCAACATCATTCATGAACACTTACATACCTTAGAATTAGATTCCTTCATGTATGGTAATTAATCTTTCTGAATCAAATATTCAAATTTACGTGTGAAACACACAATATCACTCATGGTTTCACAACAATATTACCATTTGGAGCAAAAGTATAGGCCAAGTAAATTACAAATATAAATGCACCACGTTAATTACCATGCCTAATATGCCCATGATTGACATTTGCTGCAAAAGCACGTAACTTATGGCATTCGGAAAAGAAAATGTGTCAATTTTCCGTTGAGTATGCCAGTTAAGTGGACCATGAATTGTTATTTTAATACGTAGGATTCAAGAAAAGGAAAAAGGTGATATAAAGTTCATACAGAATTTTTGTATTAAATTTCTATGGCAATATATTAAAATTGAAATATTTAATTGGATAATGTAAAGTGATTCTCTCTGTCATACAAATCATTTGGTAAAAAAAATATCAGTAAAGCTTTTCTTAGCATCTGGGATTTTCATTCGAAACTAACAAGAAGCAAAGTAAGTGGTGCAAGTCTTAGCTAGACTACCCTCCCCCATTCCGCCAAAAAAATAAAAAACCTCCCCCACCTCAATTCAAAGGACTTTAATGTCATCAAACTATCTCTTTTTCAGCAAAATAATGATAATATCTCTAATCACACGTTATTACCGTAGACAGATAAATTACTCAATTTATAATGCAGGTTAGTCGTCAGATAATGTGGACCCCCTTGCCAAGTGCCAAAAGTCAAATGGCATAGTGAACCCATGAACTCCCTTCAAGAAAACAGAAAATGTCATGGATACAGATGGTTGAATAACAGGTGTCAAGTGTTCAGCAATTGCTTAGTAATACGTCCTCTTGCTTCAGGTTGCCCAAATTGACAGCATAATATGTGATCTTATTATTTTCAGAAAGTGTTGCACCCTATTTCCATTTTTCATGAACGGAATAAAGTGGGCTTGGCATGTACATTACACAAGTTAGGTTTCACTTTCAATGCCGGTTGATATTCATCTGCGTCCATCCCTCCCTCCTTTGCGCTTTTTTGTTCTCATATACAAGTTACTAAGTCCACAAAGGAATAGCTCCATGGTTAAGTATTGGGTGTTGCACCTTGAATATCAAGGTTCAAATCCGGCTTATTTACCTATCAGATATAAATTAATTGAAAACAAAATTCCTTGATGTGTACTTGTGAGATTATTCTCCTTAATGTAAAAGTTATAATAAGCGGTGGTCCATACATTAATCTTGTAGGTTAACTAATGAAACACCAACTTGCGATAGTTCGAGTGGAAGAGAGACTCAGTCACTTTAAATATCTTGTCCTGGATTCGATCCTTAGAATAGTGTGTATAGAAAAAACTCAGTTAGGAAGAATTTTCACTTTACGTGTCTGATCATACCTCGTGAGATTAATCTTTTGCTTTCTGAGCGAGGGAATACCTTAATTTACACAAAAAAAAGTAATTAATGAAGCAAAAAAAAAATTCTATAGGACACGACTCTCTTACGAAACTTTTTGTGAAAAAAAAAAATTAACTTAATATACAAGTCTATGCCAATGGTCACGATTCAGTTATGAAAATTAATAGAAAAAGTTCTATAGAAAAATAAAAACAAAAATAGCTTTTAAGTTGTGGCCTATAACCATACCTTCTATGCAACATAAGAAAAGATAATAGGTCAAGCCTAAGTACACCTAATAAAGAAATAATCCCGCAAGTGTATTATGGGAGGAATTTTGTCTCTCATTTAAACGTGATAGATAAAATAGCCATTCAAATCCTATTACAATAGAGTGGGGCGGGATTTATGGGAAGGGAACAGCTACCCTTATTGTGTAGCCTCCAATTAATTTTTAAAAAAAAAGATATAAGTTACTGTGACAAAGCCATAACTCAATAATAATTAGATGATAATATTAAAAAAAACTTACAATGTAATTTCATATTTTGATAACATCAAATGATTATATCATTATTAGTATTATCAAATATTTCTTTCTCTTTTTATGTATGTAATTAAACAATTATGCATTTAGTTATCTCTCATATGATTACCAAGTTAATATATAAAATATTTTTAATGTCTTCAATACCATATCAATTATTTATTTTAGTTGGTAGGAGAGGTAAATATTGATAAAGTGAGGCTAAAAACAATAAAACTATATATATAGAATTACAAACTTTTTTAAAGTGTGGGGTAGAAGGATTTTTTTGGGTCTGATCTTATTTGATTCATTTGTTTAGTTTTACTAATTTATTAATTAATATCTATAATTAATAAATATTTATATTAATAAAAATTTATATCAATACTATTTAATAGATAGTATAAATCATAAATTAAATAAATAACCAAATTTTTATTAATAATATAAATGAAATATTGTAAATATTAATATTAAGTATACTATTTTTATATATATTAAATTAAATTAAAATAAGAAATATTTAAATTATTATATTATACATATATAATTCTTTTATTTTTAGAATATAAAATTATTCATTTTGTAGAATATATAATTATTAATAAATTAAAAAATATTAATAATTTTTAATAAAAATTATTTATACAGGACCTAATGAAATGCTTATTGATTAACCATATGTTGTACAAATATTTTGATAGAAGAACCGATGGTAGATACGTAAATAAGTATATGTGTTGGACTACAGAGCTGTATAGCAGTCAATGTGTGCATAGGTTTACCTATAGTGAGGAATTTACTGTGATAACTTTATCCGAGTAATTGAGTTTTCTTTATATATGTGACAGTATTTGGTAAATGTCATTTTTTCTAAGATCTGTAGCTAGAATGCAACATTTGAAATATGCCTAAGTTGAGAATGAACTACTCTATGGACGAATTACACAATTTAGCTATTTTTTTTTCTTTCCTCCCCCAATCAATTTTGGTGAAAGATCACAAGAATGAGATAAGCAATTGCTTATAGGTTAAGTTTACTGGAAGTGAAATGTACTCAACTAATATTTGAGTGAATGATTCTTAAATGTTTTTTTAACAGCATACTGTCCTAAACTCTGATCACTTGCACACCTATTTGACTCTCCCAAGTGAGAAATATTAACAATAATGTTTGGTGGGCCGGGCAGGTCCAATTCGTTCGTATTACCATTACTCTCATAATTAATGTTAAAATACTATTAGTGCTTTCTAAATTTAACAAATTGATCACTATTTTTTTCCTTATTTACTTTGACCATTGACGGCTTGTTTATTTTTTTATTTTTATTTTTTAATCTTGAAGGAAGCAAGTGTCGCAGATACAAAAGATTGTTACTTTATCTACTATAGAGGCTGAGTATGTAGCAGTAACAGAAGTCAGTAAAGAATTAATATGGCTTCAAGGATTGTTGACAGAGCTGAGATTTATCCAGGTGAAGAGTGTTTTGCATAGTGATAATCAGAGTGCGATACATCTGGCAAAGAATTCAGCATTTCATTCTAGAACAAAGCACATTAATCTTCGTTATCACTTCATTAGATCTCTGCTTGAAGATGAGGTGCTAACATTGAGAAAGATCTAAGGAAGTAAGAATTCAGTAGACATGTTAAGAAAAGTGGTAACTATTAAAAAACTGAAGTTGTGCTCAACTTCAGTGGGCCTCCTAAATTAACAGACCAGAGAAGGCTGCTGCATTAATCGAGGTGTGAAGACAGATTGAAATCAGTCTTCAAGTGGGAGATTGTTGGTCAAATGAAGTGGGCACCGACTACCCACCTACCAAAATTGACAAATAGTAATTTGCAAAATTGCAAATTGCTTTCGATGCAACAATTATTGAAAGAATGAGAAGCCAACTGTGAATTTGTTTGCAAAGACGTGTGGAAGGAGGATTTCAACTTCTATAAATAGAAGCTCTCAAATGAAAGAAAAAAACACAACAGAAAGATAGAAAAAAAAACCAGAGAGAGAAATAAAAAAGCTTAGAGAGAAAAGCTTTAGTTTATGGGTGTAATTGGGTTGTGGTATTGTGAGAGGTTATGAGTGTTTTGTAAGCACTTTGTGTATTTCCTTTTTCAGTAAAAGATTTGCAGCAGCTCGGAGACGTATGCATAATTGGCCGAACTCCGTTATCAATTGTATGTGTGCAATTATTTCGCATTTATTTCGTTTTTCCACAAATTTGATGATAAGGAAATTTTGCATAATTTCCCAACAACAAGTGCCATTTCTTTTGCTACAATGACAGCTTGGCGTGCTCTAAAAAGTACTGCCAGGATAAGTAAGGGGTATGTTTATAACTTTATATTGGTGAGATTATGATTTCCATTGGAGAAAATTACTTTTTGTTCCATATATTTTGTTTTCTGTACATTTAGGGTATGTTTGGGATGGAGGAAAAAGAATCAAAAGAAAATAAAGGAGAAGGGAAGAGGAGAGGGTGGGAAGTTAAGTATTACTCTCAAGTTTCCTTTCCCTTGTTTGGATTTTTAAAATCCTCTAAATTAGGTAGAACTTTAAAATGTTAATAAAAATGGAGAATTTTGAAGGATCAAATCATTCATTTCCTTCCCCTTATTTTAAAAAACTCTCAAGCAAGGGGACGATTTACTTAAAATCTTCTCTTCCCCTTCCTTTTCCTCCATTCTTTTTCATTTGCACATACCGAGTTTTCATTTTTAGTTTTGAATTAATTACTAAATATTCAGCTTGCTTAATCTTTTGTTTCACTCACTTATATCCTAAAATTTACAGCCGTAAGGACCTTCGTCGAATAAATATGAAATCTCTATCGTTTGCATTATGGTCTTTACTATCTAGGACTCCTCAATATTGGGAGCTTTGATTTCAATTTGATAGAATCAACTATTCTTTTTAAAAATTTTGGAGTCTAGCTTCTTAAAATAGAGATTACTTTTGTAGAATACAAGAAAATAAATAAAATAAAAAACAAAAGAAAATACCTATTTGATAGGAACCAACTATTCTTCTTGGAAATTTTGCAATCTAGCTCCTTCCAAGAGAGATTTCCTCTATGGAATACAAGAAAACAAATAAAAAACAAAAGAAAACATCATAACAGAATAATAAAACCCAAATAACTCATATCAGATTGCCTTGAGCCCACCAAAGGAAAGTCCTCTCCTTTCCATTTAATTTCTTCTTTGACATCCCCCATCATTCTCTCTCCTCCTTATAATTCCCTCTCCAATCATTCTAGAATATTTCTCATCATTTTTTTGTTGCCTGGTTCCTTGGCTATCTTTTCTGTTATACTTCTTGGCTATTAGGAGTCTGATAATATCTCCTAAATAATACCAATTGATATGAACCTTGAAAGAACTCTCAATATTCCTCACCATAGGTGTTGTTGCTGGTTTGTTAGTTGCTCCGGCCTCCCCACGTTCATTCAACCCATTTTCCTCATGCCTTATTCTAATTAACTCATTTTCTGATTTCTTCATTTCCTTGGGTAAACATCCTTTGCTCGTCCCTTATTTTTCCTCACATATATCCCTTGGCTCCTCGAAGGTCTAACAATACCTCTAATGATAACAATTAATACGAACTTTAGGAGAACCCCACTAGAAGCTGTCTACTAGCTTATGTATGCTTCTGCTTCAGACATCAAATTGAATGACTTTGACTTAAACAATGTTGTCTCAATGACACATTGTTGTAGTTTATTGATAATTGAATTAAATATCAATACAAAATGAGGTGGATATAGACGTGTTTTGTCCACACTGAAAAGTTCAAAAGATTATTGCAGGAAGGAATATGCTAAAAATAAGATAAATTTTATGGTATTTTTATTTAGTACTGATATACCTTCTTACTTGGCATTGTTATTGTATGTAGAATAAGAAAATTTTATATACACTTAGCTAACCATAAACTGTCACATGAGGTGGAATGATTTAAATTTGATAAAAATGCATGGTCGATTGTAATTATATGAAAATAGATAACTTTAAATTCAAATGTAATTTGTAAGTATCTAGACATAAGTAGCTCTACTTAAACTTGGTTTCCAACTCTTTAAATTCTATTTACTTGATATGTCAATTTTAAATTCTGTTCACTTGATATGATAATATTTTTATTGGTTTAGTTTCCATCAGTTATATTGAATAGTCCATGCAAAAATATTTTGAGTTTCAATAAAAAAAAAAATTTAGTTACCAATAATATTTCAATTGAAAAGAGGCACGCTAATTAAAAATTATCACATAAAATTCCAAGAAATTACAACTTTTTTAGGCCTGAATAATAAAATAAAATAAAATAAAAACACAAATTTACAGCGCTATGTGGCTATGGATCCTTGCAAGAAAGACAAAACACAAACACCAATGTGCACGTGTCCAATCCATTTTCTCTATTATTTTATCGCATTCCTTCCACTATTTAATATCTACGTGAGCATTCAGATTTCAGAAGGCATAATATATTTCTTGATGTTTTCCTGATTTATAGAGTGAGGTTGTTTTGCTCAAAACCATGCTAAAATAATGGAGAGCCATTTTAATAAGTGAGGTTGATTTCACCAGGGTCTTTTATTTATTGAATTATTATAAGGCGGTGAAACACTTTTCTCGTGAATAATAATCATTAATTTATCAATAATTATAGCCTTAAGAGCCATTTTTAGCTATAAAAATGGTATGCTGGGAAAGGAAGTGCCCAGAAATATTGAAAGGAACAGGAAATTGAAATCACACAAAGCAAATATGGGTTCCTATTTCACAGATGATCAAGTGATGAAAATCTCTCCCAAGCAAGCATCAGAGAATGAAGCTTTCCTCTCTGCTATGCTACTCTGTAGTAGTCAGGTGTTCACTGCAGTTCTCAATGGTGCTATTGAGCTCAACTTGTTTGAGATCATAGCTAAGGAAAGTCCACCTGGTGCATTCATTTCAGCCTCTGAATTTGCTTCTAAGCTACCAACCCAACACTCTGCATTTGCTTGCCAGTTGCTCTCTTCGTACATGTTCCACTCGCACCAATAAGGATGGCAGCACTGAGAGAGTGTATAGGATCTCAACAGGTGGAAACTACTGTCTGTGATGAAAGTAGGGGCAACTTGGCTTCATTCACATCATTTATCTGCCATCATCGTGCAATGTCACAGGTTTGGTAAGTAGTTTTACAACGTCATATTCTAGACATTATATTTACAGTGCCTCTAAAGATTACTTTATCATGGTATTCTTTCTTTTTAGGCCTAATTTTAAGGATGCAATCATTGATGCTGACAATGACCTATTCAATAAAGTTCATGGAATGCCAAAATACCAATACAATTAAAGAGATCCAGCACTGAATCAAATTTCCAACAAATCAATGACCGATTTGTGCACTTAAGAGATGAAAAGCTTGTTTGAAGTGTATAAAGTGTTTGAAGGAATATCAACACTGGTTGATGTGGAAGGAGGAACAGGGAAAATTCTAAATATGATTATCTCGAAGTACCCTTCAATCAAGGGTATTAATTTTGATTTGTTCCAAGTTGTTGAAATAGCACCAACCTATCCAGGTATCTGCCTTTTCCCTATTTTTTCCACTTCCTCAAACTTATGGTTACATGCATATTTTTACTTTTACTAAAGTATTGACAGATAAACTGTCCGAAAATGCATGAAGGGATAGAGCATGTTCGAGGAGATATGTACACCAGTGTACCCCAGTGTGATGCCATAATTCTAAAGGTTAGAAAGCACTTTTGTGACCCTTCAATTTCAAATTTCAGAATGATTATTCGAAAAATGCTCTCAACTCAATCTTATGCTCTCAACTCAATCTTGCAATCTTTGACTATATCATGTAGGCTACATTGCACAATTGGTCAGATGAAAAATGCTTAAGCCTCTTGAGGAACAGTCACAATGCACTGCCACAAAATGGAAAGGTGATTGCTGTGGACTTAATAGTGCCAGAAGCATCAGAGACAAAGCCAGATGTATCAAATATGGTTTCCATCAACCTCATGTTTATCACAGTTGGTGGCAGGGAAAGAACAGCCAAGGAATTTGAGGCTTTGTCCAAGCTTTCTGGATTTTCAGGATTTGAAGTTGTTTTCCGTACATTCACTGCCATGGGAATCGTGGAATTTCACAAATAAGTTTATTTTCGATCATCTAGTATTTTTTATTCTTCAATTTCAAAACAGAACTGGTCCTACTAAGGTCTGTATCATTCTTACCAATGTTGGGTTATATTCATGCTAATGCAGGGGATATGGGCATAATTAATAGGAGGCTGGTGGCCATGGTGTGGTTTTGGGACAATATCACGTCCCTTTCATTCTTTTTCTCCCTCTTATTGTCTAGTGTCATGAAGGTTAAAATAAAACAAATAATATAGTGATTTTCGTAGTTTGTTTATTTCCAAGTTCTTACACTCCACTATTGCTGCATTGCCAGTATTAATCAAGTAGATAATATATTTGATTCTAATAGAAGTAATATAAACGTGAAACATGCCTTTATTGATATGAATCAGGTTAGTTATACAAGAAGAGTAGGTAGCTGCTAAAAAAAACAGATGAACAGAATAAAGTGGGCTTGGCAAGTACATTATGCAAGTTAGATTTCGTTTTCAATGCCGGTTGATATTCGTCGGTATCCATCGGTATCCATCCCTCCCTCCTTTGTGCTTTTTTGTTCTCATATACAAGTTGCTGAGTCCACAAAGGAATAGCTCCATGGAAGTATTGGGTGTTCCACCTTGAATGTCCAAGGTTCAAATCCTATTACAATAGAGTGGGGCGGGATTTATGGGAAGGGGCTAGGCTACCCTTATTGTGTAGCCTCCAATTAACCCAAAAAAGACAAGGATATAAGTTGCTGAGACAAAGCTATAACTCAATTCAGTTTAATTGCCCAACCTCTTTGACTTAAAAGGAACAAACAGCACAACTGAAAGTGTTCCAATAGTGAGAATCCGCAACATATGAACTGTTGCTTCTTCCTCTCTATAAAGTCCTTTCAATCTACAAACATTATCATAAGAAGAAAGGTGACTGTGTCCATGGTTTAAAATTTATCAAATAACCAAGAAATTGCAAAGATGAATCATAAGGGAAGCCAGCAACACCTGCAACGTTGCAAAGTGAACGTATGCTGCTATAGCCATACAACGAGTTCTGCATTACAGTATCCTTCTGTTACAAATAATCAACCGACATAAATACATAAAAAAAACTATTAAAATATGATCTAAAAGGGCAAAGCCAATGCAGATCATTTTACTGTAAATAATGATGAGTGACATGAGTCATGCATCATTATGGACTGCTACATTCAATTCCTGGCTTAAGTATGTAGATGGCGTCTCTATTGTTAGTTTTAACTAAATTACTAACAGTTCCAATGTTTCTGAATCTTCAAGGGGTTCAAAGGGGGTAAAGTGTATTTTTATGAAATATGAGGTGTGGGGGGTAAAATGTAAGGTTTTAAACTTGGTGCACTAAAATTGATTTGGACGAAAATTTCAGGGAGTTAAAGTGTAATTTACCCTAAAATAATGTGCATACCAATAAGAAAAACTTCTTTCTTTGAAGTTGTCAACGTTTTATGTTGGAAATTAGACAACTTTTCATAATAAGCTAATATCATACACAACCAGCGGTGAAAATCTTAAGAATAAGAATTTTACCTGAACTCTAAATAAGAATGCAGAAGGCAGTTGGTTATATGGAGCACATTCTGTGCCAGACATAAATTACAAAGAACACTTCCAAATCTGAAATCTTACTGCAAATTTTGTAGCTAAACCTTGAGGAGTTGAAGGGGCCAGGAAGCTGGGCCTCAAATAACGTAAGTTAGCATGAGAGGTTGAAAATGAATTTTACGTACCAAGAAAATAGTCACAAGCTCTGCCATCGCTTAGCTTTGGCTATAGTTATTGTCACTAGCCTCCAAATTACCCTGCTAAAGCTCTACTTTACAGAAGTGGAATGGCCAGTCTCATCTTCAGGGGCGGAGCTAGAGCAAAATAAGAAGGGGAAAGAAACGGGGGGTGGAGGAATGTAAAAATTATTATTGTTAAAGGCGGCCAAATTGATTTTTTTTCTTTTTTTAAAAAAAGAATTTACATTGAAAAACAAAGTTTTCCAAAAAAATTATGGGGGCCTTTGGGGCAACATAGCGCCACCCCTGCTCATCTTGCTCAACAAATAGAATACTCAAGTCTGGAGCTAAAAGCAAATAATATTCAACCCTTTTTAACATACAAAACCCTATATCAAAATGAACTATGCCCATTACTTACGCTGAACTTGAATTGCAATAAATGTTGATTCAAAAGTCTACCAGGAAATCAGAAGCCTCATTTTCTCTTAAATACTCAAAGAAAAATCTTAACAGCACATAAATTTCATCATTTTCATCATGATTCTGGTCTGCAGTAAGAAAGACATGAACTTTGCCTCTGACTTCAATCCAACTGCAACCTGGAATCCTCTTCATCCCTTTCTCCTTCATCTCTGTCCTTAGTGTTGACGCATCTGACCACCTACCTGCTGCAGAATGTGCATTTGACAACATGACATATGACGACACATCATCAGGATCCAAAGCCAAGATCTTTCTTGCTGCAAGCTCCCCCAATTTCATGTTAGAGTGGATTTGGCAGCCCCCAAGTAACGCCTTCCAAAATCCAATTCCGGGATCAAAAGGCATACTGTGAAGGAAACCCTCAGCTTCTGTAAAACGTCCAGAGCGGGAGAGCAAGTCAACCATACAAGCATAATGCTCAGGTCTTAGCAAACTGGGGCTCTCAAGCCAGGCTTTATTGAAATATGAGTAGCCCTCATCAACAAGACCGGCATGATTACAAGCCCAGAGTAGTCCAAGAAGGGTAACATCATTGGGTTTACAGCCTGCATAACACATTCTTTTGAAGAAGCTTATCGCTTCAACACCTCTTCCATTCTGTGCATAACCACATATCACAGCATTCCACGAAACTATGTTCCTTTTAAAAAGTTTATCGAACATTACGAGACTGTCTTCCATGCTTCCACATTTTGCATAAAAGCTAATAAGTGAATTACCAACAAACCCATCAAGCTTACCCAAAAACTTGATTGCAGATGCATGGAAACTTTTCCCAATTCCAAGGGCAGCTATATTTGCAGCTGCACAAATTGCACAGGGAAATGTAGATTCATTAGGTATAAATCCTTCTCTAAGCATGTCAATAAAAAAATTCACAGCTTCTTCATTATGGCCTGTTTGGCTACACCCACCAACCATCGCATTCCACGAAACAACATTTCTCTCAGGCATCTCATGGAAAACCAGCAAAGCATCTTTAAACCTCCCTCTCTTCAAATACCCACAAATCAAAGTTGTATAGGAGACCACATTGGGATATTCAGTATCACTGAAAGCTTTCTGGGCTTCTTCTATCGTACTCAACTTGACATAGAAATCCAGAAGAGCACTACCTACAAATACGTTAGAATCAAGGCCAATCTTCGTTGCACAGGCATGAAGTTGCCTACCAACATTAAGGTTTCCAAGTGCAGTGGAAGAGTGAAGCACAGTTCCAAAAGTGAACTCATTTGGTCTAATATTGGAGGCAAGCATTCTTGAGAAAAGATAGAAAGCGTCTTCATGGCGGTGCCGCTTAGCAAAGCCACCAATTATGGTGGTGGCAGATGAAACAGTTAAGTCAGACATTTTTTCAAACATATGGCAGGCAATCTGGAAAGTGGTCGAACCAGGACCACAGGGAAGAATGTGTGTTTGTGCAACTGAGGTTCCATGCTTGGCAGCATGGGCATGATCATGGGGTTGATGGGTTTCAGTCAGATAGGTAGAAGCAACAACATGGGGTGTGATCCATGTAGGTTGTTGAGCAATAGAGAACCTAGAAAATGTGGATTTCATATGAGTCTTCATCCAACGTTGGATTGTCACATTTCTCTTATTCTCTCAACAACCCTTTGTTGTACCCCAGGAATTCTGTTGTATTTCGAGGTTCTGTCTCACCAAATCAACGTTGTCTTTGTTCTCCTAGGTAGGACCTTCGTTTCGGAAAAGCTAATGATGTTGTTTATCAGGCTAATATGCAGAGCGGCCCATTTAACTTTCACTCGTTTTATCAAATATTTTAATTTAATTTTAATTTTAATTTTAAAAATTAACCCGTTTAAAATTTTAAAATGTGATAGATAATTTTCATACAAATTTAATTTGGACATTTAATTTACTTAAAATTTTAATATATGACAAATAATTATTTGTGATTTTAAATAATTCCTGTTGAAATTGAAACCACAACCAGCTATTTATCAAAGGTTATAATTAAAAGAGGTAATGCAGGTTTTGGAATTTTTTTTAGAGTTTAATTTTGATCCATTGTCAATGTAAAGTTTTTTTACACTGTCATCCAATCATGTGTTGTCAAATCATTAAAATAGTTTGACTATCACAACAACTACCTAGAAAGTCTAATTCTTTTAATAATGTGTCAGAACATGATTGAACAACAGTATAAATAAATTTTATACTAATAGTATATTGAAATTAAATTCTTTTTTTTATCTTTCCATTTTCTTTAAGTTGTCATTTTTAATAAAGGAAGACACAACAAATTGTTTTCTTAGGAGTGCCCACAAATATTGTACGCAACACATATTGTTATTAGGATTATCTTTAAGATTGTCTGTAATGTAACTTAGTCACGATTGACGCACAAAATAACCTAAAAATATCTTATCATACAAAGGGGAAAAAAAACATATATAGTCATCTAATTGTTCACATACGTAACCTATTAACACATAAATATATGATTATTGTTTACCAAAGAAGATTACAATCTTAGTGTTATCACTAATGTTTCATACTCATAGCATTTATCGTAATCACCAGTCTATACCTTGTTAGCATGGTCATTCCGGACCCGAATCACATTCAGATGCCAAATGTTCCAATGAACTAGGCAGCGTACTAGTATCCATTGGGCACCAACCCTAACCAAGTTTCAGCTAAAGCTTAAATGCATAAACAGAGGCGAAGTTTGGATTTTTATTTTGTCAGGGCCGAGAGTTAGTTTTATTATTTTTGCAGGGGTCAAAGGTAATAAACTTGCATTAAAATTTTATGATTTTTTTAAAAAAGAATGATTAAAATCCTAAAGAGGGAACCTTGAGGATTGGAGAGGTCATGCCCTCGCCAACACCCCCTTCCCTTAACCCTTGTCCATGAAGGCGTACATGTTCAACTACAACAACTAAGCATTATCCCACATTTCCCACTAGATAGAGTAGATTATATAAATTAAGAGAAATGATAGTTAAATCAAAGTCCAAATCCACGAGATAAAAAGAAGAGTTCAATTTTGATTTACTATAAGTATAAATTTTTTTACATTATCACTAAATTATGTGTTGACAAATTATTAAGAGTTTGACTTTTTTCGTAATTATTGTCATAGTCAAACTCTTTCAATGATATGACAATGTATGATTAAGTGATAGTGTAAAAAAATTTTTACAATGAATTAAAATTAAATCCAAAAAAAACAAGGAATATAAACTTTGATGTCCTTGAAAAGAAAAGAAAAACAATAAGTTTAAAATTATAACCAGTTTAATTGTAGTCTACTATCAATATAGAATCTTTTTATATTGTCATTCTCATATTATTAAAATAATTTTACCTCTCTTGTACCAAAAAAAAAAAAGAATTTTATCTCTCAAGATAAAAATTAGATCCACGGTCAAATTCACCTTACCCTTCTAATTTATTACCCTCATTGCACTTTTGACCCTACTTTGTATGATTGAGAAAATCATACCTTAATTTAATATTATCTATTGCAATCCTTTCTTTTTTATTAAAATTAAATCTTATTTAGCAGTAATTAACATAAATTATCAAAAATACCCCTATCCTATCTTCTTCCTCCTCTAATACTTTGAAACCCTCTCTCGAGATATTCATAGCAGCAAGGTATTCATCTTTTATCAATATTTGTCAATTTGTGAGAACAAAAATAGCTAGAATTGGGCACTCGCTTCAAAGTCTCTTTGCCTAACCACTATGTCTCAACAAAGCATTTTTAGAGTATTTGTTAGTTTTTACAACCATTTGTATTAGCTTCACACTATTGTTTTTGTTTTCCAGAATTTGGTTATTTAACTTTCTGTTTTTGATCTTCCTTGTGTTTGGTTCCACGATGTTTGATTGGTTCACACCGGCTTTAGATAAAAATTTCTGATTTCGGGTGTCTTGGTTTGGTGCTCTGGGCAGTTTATGGCAGCAACAATGCTTCTAGAAGCCGCTGTTGAAGCTGTGTTTAAGAAAGTGCTGCTGAAGAAGCAAAGAGAGTTGATGAAATCAGTGAGACAAAGGCTGCTGTAATTTTTCCCAACAAGATATTCTAGAGGCTAAGACTGATTCCATGGGAAAGTGGGCTACGAATATAAGGGACTTGAGAAAGGACTCAAGGGTGTTGAGAGGAAAGAAAATATAAGATAAGGGTATTTTTGATAATTTATTTTAATTATTTTCAAAATAATATTTAATTTTAATAAAAACGAGAGAATCATCCTTAATTTTATAAATCATGATGAAAAGTGAAAAGTGCAATAACTTCAAATGTAAAAATGCATTTGACCCTTAAATTAATAACAAATTGCCAAACCACAGAGTAATAATGGGTACCAGTAATGACATGTAACCCACGAGGCAAAAATGATAGTATAGTATATAAATAAATTATGAGGGATCCACTCGAGGTTTTATATTATTGGATTGGTAATCAGCACAAAAAGTATATGTCTCTACAATACTCGCATACAGTGAAAGATAATCAGAATAGAACATGGTGACACTGCAACATGTTCAATCACAACTGAGGTAGAAAGTGTTTGACAAGGACAAGACTCAATAATATATACAGATCTCCAGCAAAATAATAATAAAAGGGACTTCATCCAGTCACAAACACAAAAAGTTAATCTATCATCTCAGCATTCCGTTAATAGAGAATCCCTATCTTCATCTGCCTGCTCTGCAATCTGCAGTGATGAAACTGCTTGTGCTGCTATAAGATCCGCAGAGAATCCAGCATGTCCCCATCCTGCATCTTCATATAGTGGTTCGCGCACATTCTTTTCAAAAGGCTCCGATGAGAATGACCACTCGCCATTTTCAGCAGCACCCCACTTGCAACCATATCCGTATGCATTAGAGACCCACCCCATTCTTTCAATAGACAATGTGCCACCATCTAGATGAGGAAAGCAAGCACTTTCTCCACCCATGAAAAGATCAAGATTATGATTGCAATTCCAGGTCTTGCATCCATTGTCATCTATAACAACCTTACATGAATCGTCCGAGTCTTCACCAAGTAGAACATGCAGTGCAACGGCCTCAGCAATTGCAGCACCCTCTTCATCAAGTCTCTGTTGTTCTTCTTTCTTTTTCTCTTTCTTTTTCTCCAGTTCAGAAATGATGGCCGCAGAAGTAGCAAGTGCTTTCTCCAAGCGCCTCTTTTTCTTCTCAGCCTGTTTAAGACGATCCAACTCATCTTTCACCTGCTTCTTCTTTGCCTTTCTCACAGGTTGCCCTTTATTACATGACATGGTATCCATAGAATTTACTACCTCTAAATGCTAAAATGACTTTTCTGAACTCCTTTCTTTCAAGATAATTTCTATAGAGCTGTATACATGTTTCTATAATTTTTTTCCCCTCTTTCCCTAAATTGTTATGCTAAATATATTCTAATTAGTTGAAGTATCACGACTAGTACTAATGATATGTTCCAACCACTACACCCACTCAGGTCTGTAGGAGTACCTCATTTTGCGAACTATGCAGTCCCAAACAGAAACAACAGGAGACAACAGCAGAGAAAATTCATAAGCACTCATAGACCCATCCCTTGGCCTCATTCTTCCTAACTTCCCACAACCCTTGCATTTGCCCATCCTGAAAATGCCAACAGGTCTACAAAACTATTAATAAATCTACACGCTGCAACTACACTCTGGTTCAGGTACCCCCTCCTTCCCAACTGCGGTGTGGCAAAAACACAGGACATGCAATCAAAATCAGAAAGTACTCACAAAGACACAGACATGATTCATTTACGGATAGAGAATGACAAGCAACCCCAAACAAATATGGCCAAAAGCAGATTGAAAGAGACTAGAAAGGCCAACATGAAACACACAAATCCACGATTACAGGAATGAAAATATCTCAAGTACAGATGAGATTTCCCTTAAAATTAGCCATCTGAAGATTAAGAGATTCACAGAAAGATATTAACAAACACATAATCATGTGTACAAAACGATATGGAGAAATTCATATGTTTGAACCAAAACTGAAACAACTAGTTTAAAAAAATTTCATATTAAACAGGTTTATTTAAAAACTACTGAAGCAATACATTTCAATATTTTTAAGACTAGCGAAAAAAATTTATTGATTAGAAAGAAGAAAACAACAGCATGACTGAATCAAGTTGACTAAGTGCAAAAACAGAGCATCAAGTTCTCAAGTGCATACCCTCTTCTAACTTTGTAGAGGAATGAAACATGCTGGGAGGGATAAAAATGTAATTTTAAAAGACAACATACACATATATATGCTGCATTGCTACACCTTTTAATCTTTATCAGTCCTAAATAAACAAATGATTCAAAAATCGGTATACAGTTAGACACTCTTTCCTTATCGTATGAAAGAATAAAGCCACATAACACCAGGAAAGGATCATGATAAGAAGTCAAACAGACAACTGATGTAGATAGTGCTTTAACCAACCATGCAATTGACATACTACTAATTGATTCATTCTAAATTCACGATCCTCCAATACCACACCCACCTAACATCCCAAGTCCAAAATGAATATGAATCACTTGAAATAAAAATAATACTGTCTTGTCCTTTAATAACTTAAATAATGCGTAAACACGATGAATTGTTGGCCTGAACAAAGCACTCACCAAACTTCACGTCAATTAGTTATCTTCAGTGAGGTTTATTTGATGATTTTCCAGAAACCTAAAAGAGCACAAGACCCCGTTTCATTTTCCCTCAATTCTATTTGCAACCACATAAACCTAAAACGAACAAATCCATTACAGTTACACCTCTAACGAGATCCACCCTATTAAGAAGGAACACATGAATAAACACAATTCAATTAAAACCAATAAACACCCACGTCCAAAAACCTCAAGATCTACCCGACCCAGAATTACAAACATAATATTTCCTCAAAATCAATCACTCCAACAAAGAATTTAGACCCAGATCCAAAAACCCATAAAAACTTCAATACCCATAATTTATACATCAAAATGAAAAGAAAAGAAAAAAAACCATCAGATTAAAATCTCAAGAACAACAACAAAAATCCTAAATTTGAATAAGAAAACGATGAATCAAACCTGAGGGAATGGCATAGAGAGAAACGGATGATGGACCTATCACATATCACAGTCCTGGTTAAAGAGTTAGATGAAGCTGAACAAACTAAGGGGCGGTGGTGGTAATTGAAGTGGCTAGATCTGAAGAAAACGTAGTTGGGTAGGGAGAGAAAGTGATAAAGTTTTGTGCTTTGAGAAAGAGAGAGAAAGGGAGAGAGAGAAACACGGAGAGAGAGAGAAGGGGGAAGAAAGAGATAACCGATAACATCATAGGGGAAAGGGCAATCGTATGAATAACGAATGGAGATTGGACACGTGTCGAGGTCATGGGAAAAGGGAACACTAGAGTATCTGACTTTTCTACGGTGACACAGACAGCGGCTTATGCTGTGTCACTGCCAGTGTTCTACCACGTGGCGTAATCTTGAAGGATCGTGCTATAGTGTGGGACCGTCTAGTGGGTTCTTGGTCCTCCTGTTACCCGTCATCTGTACAGTGTGGGAGGTCAATTGGACGGTTGTGATTTTATATGAAGACAGACATTGTGGATCCGGAGGAATAGTGTTATTACTTCTTTTCTTTCTTGTAAGGTTAAAACCTTTTTTTTTATTCGTGCCATTTACTTTCATCTTCTATACTATTATAAAGAAATTTTTCTATTTAGTCTCTAATTTTATTTACTTTTAAAAAGTTATCTTTATTTATTAAACTTAAATTAAAAATAACTAAAATTATAAATATATATTACTTTTTTAGTTGATTACAAACATTGAAAATTTATTTAAAGAGTTATCAAATTACAAATATTTTAAAAAAAATTATCACATATACTTATACAATTACAACTAGTTATAAACAATCAAGAGTTATTTTTAAATAATACGCTAGTTTTTGTTATAATGCTTGATATTATATTTTTTAATTTTAGTCTCTGACATCTCAAGAAACGATTTGCACTACAGTATAACAATTTGATAGATGCTCATTAGATAAGTACATCTATAATTTGCTATCTGACATTTGTTGTTGTTGCCAATTTTATATTTAATATTTGAATTAATTTATAATATTTGAATAAAGTTATAATATAATTCATGACATTTAAATATAGTTATAATATAGTCTTTGATACTTCAAATTTATCATCTAAATTTTAAATATATAATTTAAGCTCGAAATAACTTATAGCAATACAACAAATCTTGAGACAAACTTTAAAATCAAATCTATATAATATTAACATGAACTATTGTAATTTTTCAATATAAAAAGTCATCATCAATGTATTTTATACATAAGTTTATTAAAAAAATAATATAATTACCATAAGAAAAACACTATAAAAAAAAGTAATAAATAAGCATATGTTTTTTCTGCATTGTTTTTTATAGTAATTACATTGTTTTCGTGACGAAACATGACTAAAATTTTTGGAAGGGTAAAAAATCAACACATGAAATCCCACTTTTGAGTCTAAACATAGACTGAATTTTAGTTCAACTAGCACTGACCCAAGTTTTAAGATTTGGATGTAATGTTGATGTCGGAGGTTTAATCATCCACTCAGTCACCTTCTCCCTTCCTACCTAGGTGTTTGCGCCTCTCCCTCCTATGTAAAAAAGAAATAAAGAAAAAAAAAAGAACCAAAGTATTGCTTACCAAAGTGTGAAAAAGATTGTTTTGGCTACAATAAATAATTAAACAATATAAAAGGATATATTAAATTAAATATTGAGACTATAATAATATTATGACATAGTGTGAAAAGATCATTGAATTTATCCTAACTGTTTTTGCCTAGACAAAAGCAAAGGCTAAAGCAAAAGACAATGCCTCTAAAAATAAAGAAGTTATTTCTATTTTATAATTTTGGAGATGATATGAATGAAATAAATAATAAAGCTACAAAACATTCAACTTAGTAACTAGGTATACTCACCCTCTTTATAAAGGGCAATTTAGAGGCCATTTCCCTATATAATTCAATCTTTGTGATAAGCATTGAACTTGTGACATGAAGATAAGTCTATCTTAATGAGGGAGGGGAGAATGGCCCTTATTATCCTCCATCACTGCATTGTTTTATTAAGAAGACTTTTGCGTAAAATACATTGATGATGACTTTTTTTGTGATGAATTAATTACCTGTGGGTCATGCTAAAGATTATGTCAAGCTCCCTTTTGCTGCTGGAAATTATTTGAAGCTTGGATTGTATATTTAATATTGGAATGATAAATTTGAATAGGGACCATATTTTAATCATATTTAAATGTATGTCAGAGACTAAATTATGAGTTAATTCAAATGTCAATAACGAAATTGAGAACAAAATCAAATGTCAATGACTAAATTATAATGTATTCATCTAGTCGGCAACTTCCAAATTTCCACATTAGCATATAACGATGTCACATCATCCCTAACGATGACACATCAGCATCTTCGTTTAGTAGATAACAGGTACATACACAGACGGATGGACTAAATTGAAACAAGTTCATGAATGTCAATGGCTAACGCAAGAGAAAAAATGTCAAGGACCAAAGTGAGAGTGAAAGCAAATGTTAGTGACCAAAATAAGATTTATCTTTTTTTTATGTCTTTATTAAAGAAGTTTTTCTTTAAGATAATGGTATCCTTTAATAATTAGTATGGTTAATATCTATTCATGTGCCTCTTTTACATAAAACATAAATATACTAAGTTACTTTTCTATGTATATTTTAATTAAATGGGATATATGGCTAAATATTAGTCATTAATTATTAAGGATATTGATACTCTCATAAAAACATAATCATTAATTACTAAGGATATCAATACTCTCATAAAAACAAAGGGTATTGAAGAATCTCCCTTTAATAATGTTTTTTTTATTAAAATCTTTTAACAAGTAAAAATCATTATAAAAAAGAAGTTACTCTCAACTAAAAGAGATGTGTACTTTTTCACTTAAGGTTTGTTTGGTTAGGGGTAACAGGAGGTGAATTTTTAAGAGAATAAAATTTCAATGATTCAAATGTGTTTGGTAAGATAGTAAAAGGATACAAATTTTTTAAAAGAGTAATGTTTCTCTTATTTTGGAAGTAAATCGTACCCCAATTGTGAGTAAATAAAGGAGAAAAAGAATATCAAAACATTAATCCTTTTGCAAGGCTGCAACTTAGATCACCAACTAGCTATAAACTATTGACTACTGCAACGGCGATGATTGCGAAGCCATCACTCACCAGCTAACAATGCCTGACAACTGTGATGGTGATGGTTGCGACAATATTCTCTTTTTCTTCCTTTGGGTTGTCATTGTTGTTTGTGTTTTTTTGGCATTGTGAAATTGTCTTTCACATGATGGTTGTTGACTCAATTATAGTTGGTGAATGGTGAAGAGCAATGGATTTCTAGTGTGCGACTTTGGTGCTATCCATTATTAGTTGTCATAAAGTTTGATGTCACATCCCAATTCTAGGGCATGTGACTAGATAAGGATTACCAAACATCTCATCCTTATAACAATAACACAATGCAAAAATGTAATTTACATTAATGCAAAATAACTTTAAGAATATTCAAAATTTGCCACTTTAGTAATACATGGCTTTCCTTCATAACGCAACACTATGAATACAGACACACATGTTGTTTACTATGCAAGATGGATGGACCCAACCATATGACTGCAAACTTATATACCTATGTCTTCAAGTCCTTCCTACTCAGGTTCTATAAAAAAAAATACATAAAGGGTTCTATAACAAATATATACAAAAATGAGCGAGCTTTGCAACTCAGTGACTGCATGGACATCCAAGTGCTACTTACCAAAAATAATGTAATTATAAATTTATATGGAAAATAAATATCAAACTTCTGAAATATAATCCAATGCTTTTATTTGATAATATAAAAAATATCAACAAATAAAATTTTCTTTATTGGACATTTTCTGTTAGAAAGTCTTTTACCAAGGAATTTCATAATTATTTTAAGATATTCTTTCTTTTCATAAAATCGTTTCTTAACTCATATCATTTTGATGCTAAATCGACTTTCTCATCTTTCTCATATACTTTTCATACTTTATACATGGGTAATTGTATCCCCGAGTAGTTTTGCTCGAGCATTAGGCCATGTTTTCATATTTTATTCATACCCAAGGTGTGGATATATAGTTGTAACTCCCCTAGTAGTTTCGCCTAGGCATCACTTGATATCTTATATACTTTCATCCCCATGTATGAATTTCATTGCCATATAGATGAGTTTACATACCCCATAAAAATGGGCATCATACAATGGTATACTAATTGTTTAACCTAGTGCCTTCAATATCCAAAGCAACATATATTAACATTTTCTATCACTTCACAAATTATTATGTCTTTATCCAAAAATGATATTTCACATTCATAAATCTTATCATAAATACTTATAAATAATGTAAGTATCAACAACTTAAAAAATCAAGAACTTTATCTTATCAAATATAACCAAATATATCATAATATCATATATGGCAAATCCGATTCCAAATTCAAATAGGTACTTAAAAATCATAAATTTGGTCAGAAATACTAACAAAATAACAGGTTAAATCCTAAAAGATAAATAGTAACGTGTGAGGCTCGCATGGTGAATAGTAAGACGTAGGTCCCGTAAGGTAAATAAAATGTATATCAAATCAAAATTCAAAATCTATAAGTAATAATGTATATAGAAACTTCAAGATCAAAATCATGATAAAATATTATGGCAAGATTTATGATTTTTAAATACCTGCTTGAATCTGAAATATTAATATAATATATGTTGTTATAATTGATGTGAAAAATATTTTGACATTTTAAACTAATGAACTTTGTGAAATAATGGAAAATGTTAATATGTGTTGCTTTGAATATTGAAGGCACTAGGTTGAACCATTGATATAACATTGTATGATATGATTCATTTTTATAGGGTATGTGAACCCATCTATGGGACATTGAAATTCATACATGGGGATGAAAGTATATGAGATATGACCTAATGCCTAAGTGAAACAACTTGGGGCTATAGATATCCATACATGTGGTATGAACATAATATGAAAACATGGTCTGATGCCTGGGAAATATTACTTGAAGCTACAACTACCTATGTATGGAGTATGAAAAGTATATGAGAAAGTTGTTTTCCTAGTTGTGACTAAGATGATCCCTAGCATAAAAATGATATGAAATAAGAAAGGATTTTTTGAAAAAAAGAATAACTCTTAAAATAATTATGAGATTCCTTGATGATTGACTTTATGAAATAAAGGTTTCAAAAAATGGAAATTTGATTTCATGGGTTTTATTTTGACAAGGGCGAAAAAATTAGTAATATGATAATTCAGCAATAGAACATCTCAAACGTAGTCGAATATCTATGATTTTGTTACGAGAAAAACACATTGATATTCGAGTTCGAGCATAGGCTGACATCATATATAGGAAAAGAGAGTAAGTTTTATTTATTTACTTACTTGCAAAATCAGATATCTGTCAACAATAATTTCAATTCTATTTAAACTTTTGCCTAGTGGGATAACACTTGGTTGTTCTTGCTGTTGATTTATTGACATTTCACACCATAAAATGGTCTAACATGAACATCCACTAACAAAAGCCGGAGTTGACTATGGAATTGATGAAATCATCCTAGAAAATAACACCCAAGGGCCTAAGATCTACATCATGCAAATTATCAAGGGTTTGCGAATATAGTATAAATACCTAGACACATAGCAATAACACGTGTCTTTCTTTGGATAATGTACTCCCTTATGTTAGAAAATGTACTCCCTTATGTTAGAATAATGTACTCCCTGAATCCATAGCAATTGACCGTCGTCTTTTGCAGAATCACTTCGACAATCAAACACGAACAGGTGTGGTTCTTGATATTCCTCAACCAAATCACCTAGTTCCTCAATGAGACTTTAGTCTCTCTTTCAGATAGGGAGAAGAAACATTGTTTTTCTGATTTTGTATATCAAGGATTATTACCGTCAGTCCTAATGTATTCTTCCATTAGGGTCCCAATAATCCACTAATGGGTCAATACTAATATTCACTCATTAAGTACATATCAGTTTGGTAGTCTTTGGGCTCACCAAAATTAGACCACTTAAAATTAAACCCCTTTAATTAAATAGCTAATATAATTGCATTAAATATGATGCCTAAAATTAGAATAGGAAACTCACGTTTCCTAACAAGGACATCTACCTAAAACTCACTCATTAGGAGAAAGAATAATAACAATTAAGGAAATCTCATTATTAAAAGTTTATCAAGTATATTAAAATTTTATAGTGATATTAATAAATATCTTGTCAAATTAGTGAATTTTCTATTGTTAAACTAATGTTATGTTGTGTTTTTACTATGACAATGGTGAAAAAATTAACAATATGATAATTCAGCAATAAAACATCTCAAACATAGTCGAATATCTATGATTTTGTCACCAAAAAAACACATTGATATTCAAGTTCAGTGAGCATAGGCTAACATCATATATAGAGAAAGAGAATAAGTTTTATTTATTTACTTACTTATAAAATCAGATATCTGTCAACAATAATTTCAATTCTATTCAAACTTTTGCCTAGTTGGATAACACTTGGTTGTTCTTGCTGTTGATTTCCTCACATTTTTTACACCGTAAAATGGTGTAACATGAACATACACTAACAAAAGTCGAAGTTGACTATGGAATTGATGCAATCATCTTAGAAAAAACACCAAAAGGCCTAGGATATATATCCTGCCAGATTATCAAGGGTTTACAAATATAGAAAAAATACCTGGCTCCATAGCAATAACATGTGACTTTCTTTGGATAATATACTCCCTTACGTTAGAAAATGTACTCCATTTGAATAATGTACTCCCTAGATCCATAGCAATTGATCATCGTCTTTTGCTAAATTACTTCGACAATCAAACACGAACAAGTGTGGTTATTGATCTTCTTCAACCAAATCGCCTAATTCCTCAATAGGACTTTCGTCTATCTTCCAGATGGCGAGAAGGGAAAGTGTTTTTCTAATTTGGAATATCAGGAACCATTACCGTCAGTCACTAACATATTGTTCCACTAGGGTTTCCATAATCCACTAATGGATCAATACTGGTATCCACTCATTAAGTACATATCAGTTTAGTAGTCTTTGGACTCACCAAAATTAGACCACTTAAAATTGAGCTCCTTTAATTAAATAACTAATATAATTGCATTAAATATGATGCTCAAAATTAGAATAGGAAACCCACGTTTCCTAAGAGCGACATCTGCCTAAAACTCCCCCATTAGGTGAAAGAATAATAATAATTAAGGAAATCCCATTATTGAAAGTTTTATTAGGTATATTAAAATTTTATAGTGATATTAATAAATATCTTGTCCAATTAAAGAATTTTTTATTATTTAACTAATGTTAGGTTGTGTTTTTATTATGACAAGGGTGAAAAAATTAACAATATGATAATTTAGCAACAAAACATCTCAAACGTAGTCGAATATCTACGATTTTGTCACGAGAAAAACACGTTGATATTTGAGTTTATTGAGCATAGACTGACATCATATATAGAGAAAGAGAGTAAATTTTTTTTATTTACTTACTTGCAAAATCAGATATCTGATAATAATAATTTCAATTTTATTCAAATTTTTGCCTAATAGGATAACACATGGTTGTTCTTGCCGTTGATTTATTCAATTTTACACCGTAAAATGGTCTAACATGAGCATACACTAACAAAAGCGGAGTTGACTATGGAAATGATACAATCATCCAAGAAAAACACACCGAATGGCCTAGGATTTACATTATGCCAAACTATCAAGGATTTGCGAATATAGTAGAAATACCTAGATCCATATCAATAACACGTGCCTTCCTTTGGATAATGTACTCCCTTATTTTAGAAAATGTACTCCCTTTGGATAATGTACTCCCTTATGTTAGAAAATGTACTCCCTTTGGATAATTGTGTATTGCTTACACACTAGTCTGTGTTACTAATACTATGAATGCATTAAGTACATAAACTACAAAAGGACAAATTATACAGCTAATTAACAACTATAAACTATGGTCAAAACTATAGTAGACTAACATTTTAGCATGAGATAAATAAGCTAATGAACCTAGTCTACTATTCTAACAGTGTGAATTCTACTTCTATTACCATGGTGCTAAAAGGATTATTTAGTTAGAATAATATAATATATACCCATTAATTTGTTGGGATTCCTACATTCATATGATTATTACAATCACCCCATTTGTAAGATTCAACGATTTTAAAATTGTAGTGTCGTAACCGTCCCGAAGGGTGCTGCGAAGGGAGAAGGCAACTTGAAAAATGAAATATTGAAAAGGGTTTTCGGAGTCGCCACCAATCGATTTTTCCATTAAAAATGAAATGGTGCGATTGGACACCTACAGAGAAAATCTGTGTACCAGAGTTTAAGTTCGGGGGTTTGATTACTGGTAGGGAAGGTATTAGCACCATACACCGTCCATTCAAAGAACGGTTACCTATTTAATCTAAAGTTATCTACTAAATTAATTGCGTTGGTCGTTTATTTGAAGAAAATATTTTTTTAATTTTTGTTATTTTTTATGTCTCATTTTGTCAGGTATATTATCAAGGGTGATAAATGACCATGACATGGAATGGGTGGCTTAAGAAGCCATTATTGGGGAACAAATTGTAAACCCATAATTTATGAGGAATGACAATGGTGAATTAGAAACTTAAGTTTCTAAGAAAATAATTTTTGTAGATAAAATGATCTTTGGAAAATGAGTTTCACAATTGAGAAAAAATATTTAACAATGTAAATGATTTGAAAATGCATTGTTTAAAAGGAATTTCAAATTTTAATTCACCACTGTCATCAAATCCAGGTTATATAAATTTGTTCGCAATTATTTTTGTGTTTTTATAATTTTTGGAAAATATTTTATTTTATTATTGTTTTGAAAAGTATTTTATTTTTATTATTTATTTTGAGAATCAGACACAGATAGCACTCCCGGCAAAATCTGATATAAATGTCTTAAGAATATCATGAAGAGTTTAGTTGATTAGACTCCTGATCCTCTCCCGATTTCTGTCATCGGCCAATTTTAATTGTGGCGTGAGGAATTAATGTTTAAAATCATGAATGACGTGAAAAAGTAAAGAAGAATACTAATTTTGTGAATGAAAGGTGATTTTTGTTGAAAAATTATTTGGGTCACTAAATATAGTAGAAATGGAAAATTGAATCGCGTCAAAATTAATAATGAAATATGGCTTTTATTGGAGATTATTCATAGCCTCGCCAGCGCTCCTGACAAAACTATAAAAATCCCCTCACCTCAAGAAAATTAAAATGTCACCGCCGTCGCAGTTAATTTTAAATATCCTATCGTTAGAACCTTATTCCACAAATTAATTTTGGTATGAGTAAGATGATAAGAATTGATCAAATTAATCATAAAATAAGATTTTTGTAGGAAATTATTTATAACCCCGCCAGCGTTTCTGGCAAAACCATAAAGAATTCCCTTACCTCAAGAAGATTAAAAAAATGTTACCACTGCAGCATATTTTTAATTGCCCTCTCATTAGAATCTTATACCATGATTAATAATTTATTTTACACCAATTAAAACAAACATGAAAGCATGTTTGAACACGTAAGTAAATAATGGAATAGACTGAATACCTTATACTAGCCATCATTCTAGGATTATAATTCTCACATTAGTCCTTTTATTTATTCAAGCAAGCAAGTGAAACAGATTCGTTTTTTTTTCTTTTTTTTTTTGAAGATTTTTAACACCATAAAGCCCAATTATTTCCTTCAATTCCCGTATCTCATTTTTTTTATTCAATCTAAACTACTTTGTTTATTTAAACTTTTTTTTGTTTCTTGTGATCTCCACAAATGGAAGGCAACCTTCCGAGGCCCAGTAGAAAAAGCAAATTCAAATACCTGCCAAAGCCCAATTCAATACTGATATAAATTGAAGCTTACAATTTAAACATGCTAGTCGAATTAACTCACATCCATGATTCAAATGGGGCAAAATGAACAGCACATAGTCAGGAAATTTACCAACTAGATTGAAAACAAAATCCCAGCCCATTATTTCTTATTTACAAGAGCTAAGAGCCTAAAAATAAAAATGCCCCACTTGGGCCTTATAAAAACTTCAAGTTCAGTTGCTACTCATTTCTAAACATATGTCAATAACTCAATCATTTGTTGTATGAACACATGTAATATCCGCGGCTGAGCCAAAAACAACTAGCTATTTATGGAAATCAGATTAGACTTAAAGCCTGTACTACAGGATAACCACAACCAATCAGATTTTTTTATATTCTGTTAAAAACAAGACCCTATTCCTCCATATTCTTTCTTTATTTCATAACAAGAATATACCCATATTTTTGTCCAACGGCAGAACCAAATCTCACTGATTCATATTACTTACCTAATGCACCTAAATCAACAAGATAAAACTAAACAAGAAAACAAACATTAGAGCTCATCTACTAATAAAACCCATTTACCAAATACACACTACTTATTCAACAAGAGCAATATGACAAGACTATCTTCTGCACACCCATTTGCACCCAACCCAGTAAATATGAACTTGACATTTCGAAAACAGAACAGAACAGGTTGCAATATTGTCACTTTTAATTCAAAAAAAACTTTTGAACAATGAAGGCAAGACTGAATCCAATGTCTAGGGTCTAAATACTTTAATAGACAACATGACACAAACTGACTCATCCCAAGCAATTTAGTTGGGCATTCATCGAAGACTTGACAACCATGGCAGATAAATTTAACCAAAATCCCTTTCTAACTCACTAAACCCAGATCAAAGAAGCTCTAGGCTCTTTGTAAGATTTTAAAAATAAAAATAAAATCATGTATCAGTCAGAAACGTATGGAAGCAAAGAATAAATTCATCTCAGAATCTTTCAAAGAGATAATACTAAGTTACGACATTGATCGATTCTTAGAGAATTAAAGTGGCATTTTGCAGGTTCAATTGCACATAGATTTTGTACTTATAAAAGCAGTGCATCCCAGATAATGAACAGAATAGCAGAGGTTGTCACATCATCATGCTTCAACCAATCAAAACCTACCAAGATCACAACTCAATCTGACATCTTATAAGAACAAACACAAATATTCAGGGTCAATTGAAATTATTACATTGAAGTTAAACCGAAGGGATTATTCAGAATCACTCTAAGCTAAATTTATACTGCCTACAAATCTTATACGACTATGAGCATGCAACCAAACAACCAGAACCAGATCAATGATACATTCCATTCAAAGGAATTATTTCAACACATAGGGTGGGGAATGAAAGAAAACCTCAAAGAGTCACCAAGAATATTTTCGAGCCCCGGGTGAAAAAGAATCAGCTTCTCGAGGCCTTTGTCTTCTGATTCCCCCGTTATCTTCTTCTTGCTTGGACTTAGCTCCCTCTCTCTCAGAAACAATTTCAAAACAGAAAAGAGACCCCTCCACAAAAATTGAAAACTCTCAGAATACCCCCTTTAACTTTTCCTTCTCAGAACCCCCTTTTCACTCGAAATCAAAAACCCCCCGTTAAGGCAGAGCCCCAGCCTTCCTATTTATATAGAATCAAAGAAAACCGAAACACTAAAAGTAAAATAAATAAATAAAACAAAAAGAAAATAATAGAAACCCTCTCTGCTGTCCGTTGCAAATCGTGGGTACAGGGCAAACATCCTTCACCCAGCGAGAATCGCGGCTCAGTTGTCTCCTTCTTCCACGCGCGCGTGAAATCACAAACGGTCCTGTGAGGTGTTTGACTGCGCTGGGTGAAGGTGGGTTTTGGCGCGTGCCCTTAGCTATGGAGGTGAGTGGATGTGAGGTGCTGTGTGTGCGTGCAGCGGTCTGGTGCGGCGTGAATCGCGGGGCGGCTGGTGCAGCGGTCTGGTGCGGCGTGGCTGGGCGAGAGGATTTCCTTTTCCTGCGCCAAGCTTCTTGCTCACTCCACAGAAAGGAAAAAGAGATGGGAAAGGGTTCAATGCAGTAGGAAGCTAGACCGGGTTGGATGAAGGGAATGGGTTGATGGGCAGATGGCTACTGGGTATGGGTCGGTTTTTGGTTTTGGTCTGTGAAGAGCATATTGGGTTTGGGCCGATGGGATTTAGGTAATTGGGTGAATGGGTTTCATTTTTTAATATTTTTTATATATTTTTTGTAATTTTATATTTTTCTAGTATTTTTTTGTATCTTTATATTTTTATAATTTTTTGGTATCTTTATATTTTGTATTTAATTAGTAAACTAAATAATAAAAATAAAAAAATAAAAAAGGTAGCCAAGACAAAATACGGTGTTCACAGGTAGCATTTCTGTTTCTGAGTAAATTTATAGCAGCATATCAAACTTTAGATGTAGTAATTGCTGATAAGGTTGTGGAGGATGTTAGGTATAAAAAGGAAATTAGTGATACTTGAGAGAGAAATTTTTGGGAATTTAAGTGAGAATGAATAAGTCTGTTAGCAAACCTCTAATTAAGATGGTGTTCACTAGGAAAATAAACAGGTTGTACAGGATCAGAACTAGCAGGGTGGTTATTCTGTTACAGTGGCAGTTATTTTGTTCCAATTAGCTATTAGTTGGTTATTCTGTTAGGAGGGGGAAGCTGTGAGTAGCTATAGGGAGGGATACTATAGAAGGAACTAATTTGTTTTGGAGTTGTAAGGAAGGTTGAGGGGAGTGAGGACCTCTTGAATGTCCTTGAGTGTGGGTATTCACATAGTGGCTTGTGATTGCTATTTTTTTTTATCAATTTTTGTAATTCCTTTGTTCTATATCCTTTAGGTTCTAACACAAAGAGGAGAGTTTATCAATAAAATTCTGATCTCTCCCATTAATTTCTGGTCCAGTTCTATCAATTGGTATAAGAGCTATGATCACAAGTTCGATTCCTGGAAAGGTGCAGACCTACTGGAGGCAAGTGTTAGGAGGGAGATTATTGGTTGTAGGCCAACATCCTACCTTAGTAAGACCTAGGTAGAGTCAGAGTCAAATTGAACAGTAGTGCTTGCTGATAGGTTTAAGTATAAAAAAGTTATATCCTGACTAGTAGATATAGCTTTTGATCTAGTGTTAAGTGCTTGATCCAACAAATGATATCAGAGCTTTTTCGTACCCATGAAGGGCATTATGACTTTTTAATCATGCCTTTTGGGCAGACCAATGCCCTTTCTACCTTTCAAGCGTTTATGAATGAGATGTTGAGACCATTCTTAAGAAGGTTTGTTTTGGTTTTTTTCGATGACATCCTTGTTTACAGTAAGGATCAGGAAGCCCACATTTCGCATTTAAAGATAATTTTTCAATTGTTAGGGAGTGTCAGTTATTTGTCAACAAGAAGAAGTGTAGTTTTGGGCAGCAGCAGATTGAATATTTAGGGCATGTTATTTCGGGCCAAGGGGTTTCCTTAGACCCTAAGAAGATTAAGGAAATGTTGCAATGGCAGGTCCCTACATATGTTAAGGAGTTGAGAGGTTTTTTGGATTTGACCGGTTACTATATGAAGTTTGTCAAAGGATATTGTCAAACCTTTGACAGAGTTGCTCAGAAAAGACTGTTTTCAATGGAATCAAGCGGCACAAGCAGCATTTGACACTTTAAGGGTAGCTATGACTACCATCCCTATTTTAGTCGTACCAAATTTTTCCAAAACCTTTGTTTTGGAAACTGATGCATTAAGTAAAGGATTGGGAGTTGTTTTACTTCAAGAAGGCAGACCCATAGCTTATCTCGGTCAAGGTTTATCAGAACGAGCTCAGTTGAAGTCAGTATATGGAAGAAAACTTATGGCTATTGTCTTGGCAGTCCAAAAATGGTGGCACTACTTATTGGGTAGACCTTTTATCATACATACTGATCAACACAGTATGAGATTCCTTTTTGAATGGTGTTTAATGACGAAGAACAATATAAATGGACTTTTGAGTTGTTGGGGTTTGACTTTGAAATCAAATATAAACCTAGTTGTGCTAATAAGGTGGATGATGCTCTCACCAAGAAGATAATTTTTGCTACTTTGTTGATGGCACATTTCAGTGACCTAGACACTTTGGATAAGGAGTTACAGGGTTATGACAATCTGAAATCTATCATGGAAGATCTTATTCACAATTTTGGTTCTCATCCAGGTTATCAATTAATGGGTAGAAGACTTTTGTTTAAAGGAAGACTTATGTTACTTAAGCAATTTACCAAAATTCCTCTTCTTTTGTTTAAGTTTCACTATCTTTTTTTTAATTTGAGTTTAATCAATAAAGATAATTTTTTAAGAACAAAAAAATTAAAGGGGAATTCATAGTAGTTTAGATTATTAATTTATATGGTGATATTGTAGACTTCACTATTCACTGTAAAATTCTCAATATATCCATTATGCCACGTGCAAGACATGGTGTCAAGACATAACGTTGTAGTATGACTAGTTTGATGTTTATTTTAAATATTGAACAATTAAAATTGATGTCTAGAGTTGTTTGAGAACCAATTTAATGTCTTTAATATTTTTAAGAAATCATATTAAACATTTACTAAATTTAAATCGGTGATATTTTGTTAGGTTAAGAAATCCAAAATTAAATATCAAAATTAAATTTTTTTTGTTCATAATTTATTATTTAAAACTAAAAATAGTGTATTATGAATTAAATAAAATAACCCTAAACAATAATTCTCTCCAGCCATTGTGCTTGGTTATTCACCTTTCTTTTCTCCCTTCCATTTCCCAGTGGCCACTGAGCCACTCTCACCACCACCACCAGTGCCACCACCACTATCCATGCTCTCTCTCCACCACCTCCCCGGCGGCGCCACCGCCGCCATTACCAACGCTCCATTTTTTCCGACGACCCTTCACTCCTCTCCATTCTCCACTCCGAAAACCCTAAAACCCAAAACAAAGCCAAAACCCTACTCAACAACCCTCATAACATCGTTGCTCCAATGGAACCGCAAACCCCAGTTATCCGGCGAAACCCCCCGCGTCACGGTCGTCACTTCCGGCAAGGGCGGCGTCGGAAAAACCACGACCACCGCCAACATCGGCCTCTCCCTGGCCCGCCTCGGCTTCTCCGTCGTAGCCATTGACGCCGACGTAGGCCTCCGAAACCTCGATCTCCTCCTAGGGCTCGAGAACCGCGTCAACTACACCGTCGTGGAGGTCCTCAACGGCGATTGCAGGCTCGACCAAGCCCTCGTGAGGGACAAGCGCTGGTCCAATTTCGAATTGCTCTGCATATCAAAACCTAGGTCAAAATTGCCCATAGGGTTCGGTGGTAAAGCCTTGGTTTGGCTCGTGGATGCGTTGAAAGCGAGGAATGAGGGTTGCCCTGATTTCATCCTCATCGATTGCCCCGCAGGAATCGATGCTGGGTTCATCACTGCGATAACACCAGCCAATGAGGCTGTTTTGATCACCACGCCAGATATCACGAGCTTGAGAGATGCTGATAGGGTCACGGGTTTGCTTGAATGTGATGGAATTAGGGATATTAAGATGATTGTGAACCGGGTTCGGACGGATATGATTAAAGGGGAAGATATGATGTCTGTGATTGATGTTCAGGAAATGTTGGGGTTGCCTTTGCTTGGTGTGATTCCTGAGGATTCTGAAGTTATAAGGAGCACGAATAGAGGGTACCCTCTTGTTTTGAATAAGCCACCTACGTTGGCTGGGTTGGCTTTTGAACAGGCTGCTTGGAGGCTTGTGGAGCAGGATACCATGCAGGCTGTGGTGGTTGAGGAGGAGCCAAAGCGTGGGTTTTTCTCATTTTTTGGTGGCTAGAAATTGGATGTGGTTTGAGAAGTGACAATGTTTGAGATTTGTTGGGTTGTAATGGTTTTTTTTCTGGTGTTTTTAAGGTTTGTAGAAGTGCTCAAGTGCAATTGTTTTAGGTTTTTAGCTGTGATTATTTGTTCTGGATGAAGGTACAAGAAGGAAGCTGTGTACAGTTGGGTTAGTAAAGCTTATCTTTTTTTATTCTGTTCATTCAAGATTTCTTCATTTAACTAGTAAATTTCTTTGTGTTAGACTGTTAGTGTTAGGATTGGTGTCTGTAACTTTTAGTTGAGATCAGCTCCTGCAGCCCTTTGGGTTCATTTTTGTTGCCATAATATTATGATGCTATTGCTGGTTCAATGATAAAGTTCCTATGTAATCTGTAAAAACCCTTCAATGTTTTGAAAGAGTACTGGGATGTTGATGCCCTGCTGCAATGACCAAATTTTTTTGTTGACGAATAAAGTTACACTATACCATAAATGACTATAAACTTTAGAAGTTATTTCTTGAGGATACCGCATCAGTTATGTGCCCTTCAGTTGTTCGTATATTTGTTCACTGAATGAGCACAGAAGTATGGACAACTAAATCAAATATGTTATTAGTGCAAAGATGATAGATAAACTTCCAGTTGGGTGGGTTAACAGGATAATTACAAGTAGCAGGGTAAACATGTATTAATGTTATTGCTTAAGGTTGTGGAAGTGTTTCAGCAGCAACTACTTGTTCTAGAAGAAGAAGGAAACTGTGTATAGTGGGGTACATAAATCTTATCTTTATTCATTAATTCCATTCAGCATTTTTCTATTTCACAAGTAAACTTTTGCGATTAGTGTCTGTAACGTTTGGTTGACATCAGCTCATCTGAATTGCAGCCCTCTGGCTCTAGGTTCACTTTTGTTGTCATTACAGCAAGTAATGGTGATTCAATGATCAATTTCTGCCTAGTCTGTGAAACTTTGATTTTTTCCCCCAGCCTTGATTTTATAACATAATGGAAGGTTGATCCTTTTATAGCAATTTAGTAATGAGTTTAATTGTAATCTACCGTCAATGTAAAATTTCTTTACACTGTCATTTAATCATTTGTTGACAAATTATTAAAAGAGTTTGACTATTACAGCAACCACCTAAAAAGTCTAACTCTTTTAATGATGTGTCAGCACATGATTGGATGACAGTGTAAAAAAACTTTACATTGACAGTGGATTGAAATTAAATTCTTTAGTAATTCCTCCTATGAGGAATAAAACTAATTTATACTCTATTAGAATATCATGAAATTTATGTACAATATGCTTGTCAAATCGAAGTAAATATCAACTATAGGATTAAATACATATTGGTGTCCAATTGATCTAAACTTAGTAGATCAACATGATGGTTCCTTGTATTTAAACAGTTGGATTAATGAAACTCATATTCCATAAAAGGTTAGTAAGTGATGTAAGTGTTTGACGTTTTGTACTGGTTTCATGTGTTATTAGTGCAGGAATGATAAACTTCCATTTAGGGGTGTGTTAACAGGTAACTAGAATTAATACTAGTAGGCAACATAATTAGCTTATGTAGACTCCCTTATATTCTATAACAGAAACTACGGTTACAAGATACTTGAAATAAAATTAGGATCAGATTCCACCTTATATGGTGGTGCTAAGCTAACATGTTTTATATTGCCCCTTGACTTGTATTGTGAACAAAGCAGCTGGTGATTACTTCCAATTTACTTTGTCTATCTCCTTATTAATTTTTGGGCTAGATTTTAGGTTTTAGCTAATATATGGATTGTGCCATTATGGATTATGGTTCTTTATTATTTTACGAGTGTCCACTGCTAAAGTTGTTTTCTATTGATATATGATAAATATATTATGAGTTTAAATTTTATCTACTATCAGTATAAAGCTTTTTACACTATCATCCAATAATATGTTGGCACATCTTTAAAAGAGTTTTGAGTTTCAAGGCAATTGTTGTGATGATCAAACTCTTATAATAATTTGACAATACATAATTGGATGACAGTGTAAAAAAGTTTTATGCTAAAAGTGGATCAAATCAGCAACTGTAGGAGTGGATTATCTTCTAGTCTTGAGGAAAGTCTCTACCTGCTTATTGCAGAATATTACGACTGCCTTGGCAAACGTTAACTACTAGAAAATTTTATTGTCTTGTGGCATAAGGGTGCTAGTACTTCTGTATATGATATAGTTTATTGTATCAATGGACAGGGTAGGTCTAATATCTATGTCCGGAAATTACCTGTTATTGATAGACATTTAAGTAAATTACTCTTGCGTCCCTTAAATTTTGTATTTATTATACAAACTTCCCACTATTTTGAAAACCTACAGAAATCTCTTGATAGGGAAGTTTATTAAAAGATAAAGAAAATTCAAGGGAGGTTTGTGTAGGTTTTTAAAGACATTTTTTTTATAATTTAAAAGTTATTTTGTAGGTTTTCAAATAGATGGGAGGTTTGTGTAATTAGAATTAAATACAAGAAAGGTAAGAACAATTTACTCTACTTATTTTATTCTCCTCTTAATGAATTATGTACTACCTATTTGATCTTTTTGTCCTTTTACTATGATCTGATTGTTTGGAAAATGGAATACATGTTTTAAAATGTCTTCTACGGCGGCAGAAAAATGGAAAATGATTGCTAAATTACCAAGTATTTCTGTAAGATGTCGAAACCTGGTTTGGTAATGATGTAAAAAGGACATCTTTGTTCCATTCTTAAACTGATGGTGATATACCCTGGAAGGCTGGAGCATCTTATTCGTATCTTACTAATAACTTGTTTAATAACGAAAATCCTTGTCTTGTTCTCAAATTTAGTCTTGTCCCATGCTACTGAAATATGTTCATCTAATATCCAGTGCTTCTGGCAAGTTGATAAAGCGAGTTCTTGCCAAATCTACCATGCCAAAACCAGGATGGGTTTAACTTTCCAGTGGTTTTCTCCATTAGTAAGGCTGCAGGGGAAGTGGGTTGATTTTCATGAGAAAGAAAAAATTGTGAGGTTGCATCCTGCAAGTTTGGAGGCTGAATTGTGGACAACTTTGCATTTTGGGATGGCTTAGGGCTGGTTAGACAATTAGGAATCAATGCAGTTTAGGTGGAAACTGGTTCTGCAACTGTTATTTCTCACGAGTAATTCTGACTGGATGACACCTGCAGTTGGCTTTTGCGGAAGATGACTCTGGTAACTTCGTACCACACTTTCTGATAGGGAAATCAAGCCTAAGATGAAAGTAGCTTGGAACTCTGGCAGTGTGCTACCTCTTGAAGAGGAAGAAAGACATGCCCCTGAAATTATAGTTATTGAGTTAAAATAAGCATTCTATTTGAACAACTTTTAAGTAGACAAAAAGATAGCAAGAATATAGTTATTGGATTGCATGTACCCTAATCTATTATTGAGCCATTACGGAATCCAGAAAGCCCAATCCACACTCATGATATGGACACATTAATGTACCCAGTTACAGCAGCTCAGGGTTCAGTGGTTTCTTTGCCCCTCTATGTGCTTCGTACTTGGGCTCCACTTCGAACTGTTGAATCCGCTCTAGTAACACTTCTCGAAATGAGTGATCTCTTCAATTTTCTTTGGAAACTGTAACAATTCCTGCAGCTATGGATCTCTAAATTTTCATTCCTTATTTCTTTAATCTTTTCTAAAGGACAAAATTCTAACTCAAAATGTCCCACTCACCTGCTACGGTAATCTATATTAACATTCATTCATTGTAGGGAAAACAAAGAATTGTGTGCTCTACATCCATAATAAACTTATCTAAAGGTTAATCTCGGTGCAAGAAAAGTGGCACAGCCATGGCAAGCTTTTATACTTTTCATTTTGATGGTTCATGTCTTATTTTGTAGTTAAAAAAGATATAATATATATTTTTAATGGTTCATACCTTTTTTTTAATAAAAAATATATAATATTATACTCTTTTTAGCGGCTCGTGTTCCTCAAGTCCAGTACATTTGTTTATAAATTATAATCATAATCTCTATTACTAATAAATTTAATATGGATTCTTCTCAATTCTCACTTTTTGTCTCACAAAATTCCATATCTGATTTAAGTATGTTAAATAAATAAATAAAAATTAAAATATGATAAAAAAAATATTAACATTTTTACATAAAAAATTATTACTTTTAAATAATCATATCTTCATTTTTTTTTATTTTCTTTATGTGTCTCCATTCTTAACTCTCTCTCTCTCTCTCTCTCTCCTCTCTATATATATATATATATATATATATATATATATTACAACGACGGTTTGAATATTTGAACCTATGATCTCCAACAAATTTTATTCAAATCCTTCACGACTCTAGTCCACTCCTAATTATTTTCTTAAATTATATATTCTTACGTATGTGCCATCATTATAACTACTTTTCTTCACTTTCTAATCTAAATACATTCAATATTTTTATGTAAGTATTTAGGTCAATAGAAAAAATTCATTTCATGACTTTTTTGTGTTTGTGATTTGATTCATATCTCATATATTTTACAAGAATCTTTAAAGTGTTTAAATTTGATCTATGATCTTTTTATGCTATCATCCAATATATGTTTGTACATTCTTAAAATAGTTTGATGTTCTACATAGTTATTATGATAATCAAATTCTTTTAATGATTTGTCAATATATAATTAGATAATAATATAAAAAAAATTACATGAACAAGTTGATTAAAATTAAATCATTTTTAAATCTATGTATTAATGATAAACATCACTCTTTTATGATATTATGGTTAGGTGATATTCGATTAGTTTACACTCTTAACCTACTTTATCAATTTAATTAAAGACAAATTATTCATGATGGTGATCCTTGAGTTCTTGAATTCAATTTCTATTGATAATCCTTTATTAATAGGTCATTTGTAAGTATTATTATAAGTTCTTATTAAAATTTGTGAGATATCCTAACCTTATAATAGGATAATCTCTCCTCTCCTAAATATTTTTTTTAAAAAAAAAGACAATTATTCATGTCGAGATTACAGAATTACCAAAAAAAAAAAAATCTTTGCAGTCGTGTGATTTCCACCAACTTTCCACTCATATCACGGCAATTTGACCAGTTAGCCAAAATTAATTGGCAAACAGTGGATGATAAATGTGAGAGTTTGTGATACTATTATTAAGTATTAACTATTTATCTCACCTTTAATTAGTGTAGGCAGCTATCAGCTAGCAAATCAGCATTATATAATCCTTTCTCATCATGTCACAACATTATCATTATCATCCCAGCATAATCATCTCCTTTTGCTTTTAAACTTCATTTTTCATCCCAGCATTATCATCTCCTTTTGCTTTTAAACTTCATTTTTCATTTCCATACAGAGACAGGCGTTTATGTCTATATATCTAACACGATGGAAAACCATTTCTCACAATGCTCATAGTCATAGAATGTCAGAGAGCTAATGTCTTCTTCTGATAAGGCAAAAACTCAGTCCCCACTTCACATGGTGATGGTCGTCGATAATATATTTTGGTTGTCCCGTGGCAAAAATCTGCTGCCTCTCAGCATTTTTTTTTTGTTAAAAAAAAACTAGAAGAGAGGAATTTGTATTATTCCAACATCAAGGCATGTCACACGTCTTTTACAAAATCTTTACTTCGACACAATTCGAGTCTATCAATTGATCTACTTCAAATTGGGTGCTGCCTACCAGCTAGATACACTGGAAGAAGATCTCTCCAATCCATTATCCACCATAAATATGGCTACCTGAAATTAACTACCAAAATCTGGAAATTGCAATGCAACCCACCTGACTCTGGCTGCTATCTGATGTTGTTATGTTGGAGCACGTTAAGAAGCCTCAACAGCTAATCATGAACAGTTTATCAATTAAACTATAATATAAGCTAGTCAACAAGTTTTATTACTTTGCTCATTATAGATAAGTATCCTTTTTTTTTTCTTTTTAAATATGGCCTTGATATATAAGTATCGTTAGATGCTAGTCTTTTTTTGTTTTTCTTTTCTTATAAAAAAACATAGTGATTAATTAATTAAGCGACAAGACATGTTAGTCTTCCATTTAGGCTGTAAATTAATATGGGAGATGTATAATTGGGATTTGGATCCTCTCCTAAGAAAAGTCTTGTAAAGGAGAAAAAGAAACAATTATTTTTTAATATTTAAAATATAATTTATTGTTATTTCTTTCTCTTTCTTGTAAACAAGAGAGGATCTAAATCCGAATAATTAGACATGAACTATTTATATCCGAATAATTAGACATGAACTATTTATTTTGTTTTATTTGATAGAATCGTAAAAGGACAAGGAAGATAAATGTTGAACACATGAAAGGTATAAAAATAATTTAGGTTTATGTGATACTTTTCCATTATTGAGTATGTATTAAAATCAATTCAATAATTACACAACATGTAATAATAATGCTAACGGAGCGAATGCACGAATTATTCAAATTCTGATTATTTTCCTTTAGGATAAAGTATTGTACGTTCTTATTCTCAATTTGTATTTTTAATGGTGCATAGTATTAGAATATAATTTCAGCTCCTTGTTTTCTATTCCGATACAATATTTATTTTTGTCCATTTGAACTTACGTGACTACCCTAACAAGATAGTACCTATATAACTACCTATATGTTCCTGTTCATATATAAATTAATACTTGTTTTTCAATTGTACGTTCAAAGATATTCTTAGATCAATTTACATGTTAATTAAGATTAATTTTTTTTCTCCAAACAACCTTAAGAGTGCATGTACACATTGACATGATATATTTAGAAAAATAAATTCCCCTAAATCCCTCATGTTTTTAATGAAATTTGAATTTAAACTTTCAATTTAGATTCTTTTGTTTTTACATGCATGTATTTGTGCTCAGTCCTTAGAGATAATTAATCTTACCATCAATAGCGACTTAAATACTGAAAAGTGCTATTATTTTCATAAATACGATTGCTAATTTTGTGGTGTGAGCTCAGTCAATTTGTTGACAATTTTGGTCGTTATCAAGATAAAATAAACTATACGAATGTGGATTGACACGATAGAACATACACAGTAAATTAATCAATAATATTGGGTAGCTATTGAAATGCATTTTGATGTCAGAGAAAAGAAATGAGATTCATCGATTGAGAATTCTTTCCCCTACGAACTTATGACCAAGAAGACTATATACTCCCCGTAGAGTACTTCAGTTTTCTTTTTCTAAATAAAGCAATGGACAGGGCCATTTGGTTTGCTTTTCTAAATTTTTTTGACAGGTATGAATTAAAATGGGAATACCACCAAACAATTGAGGGAAAGTGAACGGTGGTCTCAATCCATTTGAAACTATTGGGAAAGGTGAAGTGCATGAACCGCAAAAGAAAATAGATACGTAGTGAATATTGTGATACTTTATTTAACAATTAACATATATAAAAATATTTTTGATAATATGACCCACATAATATTAAAATATTATTATTTATAATATGACTCATACACCTTTATATATATTTAATATTGATATAAATTACCTATCATCACAGTATTTATTTAAGAATTTCTGACCAGGTTGCGTTTCCCTATCGATCAAAAAGCAATTGGAGGAACCCATAACGGGTATGCTATATATCTTACACGTATCTCGCATGACCAAACAAAAAGATAGTTAGGTTCATGTGGAAGAAAAGAAAAAGGCACAATCGATGAAGTGAAGAGTCACCCCTACGAAACTGGCAATGACCTTACATGTGGAGTCATGACTTGACAGGATTCCCATACTTTATTAAGAGAATGGCATTTTAGTGTGATTTGAAAGAAAATTGTTTTATTTTAATTTATAAATTAAATTAATTAAGTATTAAAATAATTTAATTAATAATATATATATATATTTAATTAATAATTTTATTTTTATTTTAATATTTAATATATAATTAATTATAAATAAATTATTATTTAAATTAATTTAATACTTAATTAATTTAATTTATAAATTAAAATAAAATATTTTTCTACAAACTACATTAAAGTCTCTTTCTCCCTATTTTATATTGTTTCTACTTTCCAAGTAATGCTATGAGAAGCTTCCCCTCAACCATTAGATGGTTAGATGACTTGGCCAATATAATGATTCGTTAGTGATCAATAATATCAATTAATGTGGGTTGGCACTTGGCAGTTATATATTATAATAAATATTTTAGAAAATTTACAAAATTAATCTTTAATTTTTTTTATAAAGTTTTGATCGGTGTAATTTATCCACTAAAATCATGATTAATAATAAACATGTGATGAAAAAGGGTAAATTCAACATTCTGATAGATTATAGGCTAAATTCCAGTAATCAATAACCTTTATCCCTTCAAATTCCAAATGTTATAATTCTTACATGCAACCATTAGATATTTCTAAAGTTGTTAATTGATTTAACTGATAAAATCTTTTGTAGTAAACGTAAGAAAAAACCAATTTTTTTTTACCTCCTATTGTATTATGTAATAATTCATAATCATAAAAAAATCACCAAATCTTTTATTAGATATAGTATATATAGAGAGAGCGTTTAATTTTGATTCATTGTTAGTATATAAAAAATTTACATTCTCATTCAATAATATATTAATACATAATTAAAAGAATTATATTTTTTAAATAATTATTGTAATAATTAAATATTTTAATAATTTATCAATATATAACTACACAATAATAAATTAAAATTATGTATATATATATATTCTTCCGGTCAAATGATCATGTATCACGTTTCTTAAAATATTGGAAATTAAATCGTCTCATATGACATGGTAGGAAAAGGGATAAAAAACCATTTTATGAATTGGAAATATGCGATACGTGTTTCCGTTTTTTTTTTTTTTTAAATGGCACGAGTTTGCATGCGGTAGAAGGGATAGCAAGAATAACAAAAAAATCTAGTGATTTTAAAGAAATCTTATGAAGTAACGTGATCCTTGATTTTCATGCAACAAAATTCACATCGATTCACGTCATATAGTTAGATAATTTTAACAAGGCCCTTTGTTTAAGTAGCATCGTTAAAAAATCTTTTGTTTTAGACTTTTCGTTGCCAATTCTTCATATAGTCTTCCTAAAATTGAGGTGCATATTCAATGAACGTTGGATTGGCGTGCACTGAGTAAACAAATCCATTGTCAGTCAAATTCACTGTTTTCAAAGTCAATTGCCTTTATATAAACAAAACTTTAATTTAACCATGAATGTCAAATTTTTTAAGGATATTAAATTTACTTTGATGACTCTTACAGTATTCTTAATTATAGTTAAATAGCAGTTAGGAGCAGACAAAATCCTATACTACTAGATATTTTAGAATTAAGGTTCTTCACTTTATCCCTTGGTGAATTGATTAATTCTTACCACGTAATATTTAAGTTATGACTCAAGTTAAGGAAAAAGTTAATTCCAAAAGACTAAAAAAAATTATGTTTTAAGTATCATATTAAATTTTGATGGTTATTTAATAAAATTTAATTTCAATTTATTATTGGTATAAAGTTTTTTTACATTCTCATTTAATCATGTGTTAACACATCGTTAAAAGAGTTAAACTTTTTAAATAATTGTTGTAATAATCAAACTCTTTTAATGATTTAACAACACATGAATAACACATGAATAACAGACGGTGAATCAAAATTAAACTTTATATGCAACATATTAAAAGAGTAAAAAGACCCTATTAAGGGGAGATACTTTTATTGAACATAATATTTTCAACTTAAAACTTTTTTTTTTGTGGAAAAACACCTTTATAATTTTTTTTTCTAAGAAACTATTTTATACTAAAAACATTTTTCATAAAAGCAGATGAACCCTTTACCCTTATATGATATCAAGACTTATTTTATAAATATATTATTATGCGTTACCCAATAAAAGATAATTATTTCTCGCTCTTCTACAATTAAAAAAAAATCTCAAATTTTTACACTCGATGCAAAATTAACACTTCGTGATATATTATATATATTGTGATCCACAACGTTGAGATTACATGTATACATTTGAGCTCAAATTAACCCTATCCTACCTTTCAAGGGCTTACAATTGACGGTACAAGTGTATGGACCTTCCCTAGTTGAGTGGCAAACATAGCTCAATGCCCCACAGAAGGGCACCAAGCAACTGTGAGCAAATGGACTGTAGCTGACTGACCCCCTCCCACTTGGCCCTGGGGGGAAGACAAGATGGCTCATTTTCTCTTTATGTCAAAAACTCAACTCAAAACAAAAGCCAGAACTGAAGAAACCAATTATTTCTTACACCACCTTCTGTTTATTTCTTTGCTTTTAATTGTATCTATTTTTTGTTATGTCCTGCTATAATTGATAACTGTATAAAAGCTAGCAAAAGATTTAATCATTCAAAATTCCAATATTGTTTCTCTACATTGATAATTCTTTGAAACAGCTTTTAATGACTATTCGCTTTGTCATGAACCATTGTATGATCTTGTTCTCCTACTTATCTCTTTCTCCAGTTCTTCTAGTCCACCAACCTCTTCAATTTCCTGCACCATATTTATCAACTAACGGTTATTACCACCACACTCGAGAACATAAATAAAAAAGGTTGAGCTAAGAAAAAAAATTACAAATTAAATTTGTAATCTCGAAAACTTCAATAAAATTTATATCTTCCAGCATTCTTTCAATAAATAAAAAATTACACAAAATATGAGGACATGAAAAATGAAATAAAATGAACTTATAAAATTACGATGATCCATTGATTACAAAAAATTAAAAAAAAAACTTAGAAGACTAAAATCTCAACAATTAAAAGACATATTTAAATGAAAAACAAAACAAGAGAAAGATACAAGAATGCAGCTCTCACCTTTGGTCCCAAAAACAGCCCATATGGTACCCCATTGAATTTGTCCGAATGGTGCAGCTGAATACAGACAACAAAATCATGGTTATCAGATCCTATTCCACAAGAAACAGAAACAAATTAACACCAATTTGTTTGTTTGTTTTTTCCTTTTTGTTTCTAAAAAGTGCAAATTTAAAAAAACTGCATAAATTTCAAGCATGACTTAATGTTAAACTAATAATTACTTTGTGTGCAGCAGCTACCCTTCTGAAGTATGGCACATCGGCAATGGGACCCACCGGGAATCTCTTATGAACCAAGCCATCGTGAACAAACATGTAGGCCATCCCAAACACCGTAATTCCAAGACCCTGCTCGAAAATGAGCATGTCATTGTGAGAATGTTCAGTCGCATTAATGTCAAATTTTTATCATTGGTAACCCTCCAGTGACAGGTTGCTATGAAACCGTTAATTAAGTGACTAAAAACCCAGATTTTGAATTGAAAGATGTGTACACTTACTGCACCGAAGCAGAGGCCAGGGACCAGTCCCTTATGGAAGAAACCGTAAGAGAGGAGAGCGATGGCAGGGACAGCGTTGATTATTGCAAAAACATCGTTGAGCTCGAAGGGTCCTTCTCTTGCTCGATGGTGGGACTGCAATTGAAGTAAAGTTCATGTTTTGTTTGTTTGTTAGATGTTACTCAGATGAAATAGGAAATAGTGATTGGTTACTGAGAAACTGGAAGGGAAAAGCAAAAGGAAAAAACTTTTCTTGTGGGTTTTGGTGTTAGTTAGACTTTGGCAGAAGAAAAAAAAAACATGATTAAACACCACAAGGTTTCAACTTTCAATATGATGTTTTTTTTCCTTGCATTTTTTTAGCAATTGATTGAAAGGGTGGAGGGAAAGGTAAGAAAGAGGAAAAGTGAAGAATTGCAAGCTGACCTCGTGCATGTGCCATAAGGAAGCATGCCAGAGAGCCTCGTGAGCCCATCTAGCCCAAAACTCCATACCCACCTGAAAATCAGATATACCCATTTGAATTTAGCACCAAATTTCACAAAGAAAGCAACCAATTTCAAATTAAAAAACTTGTAATGCTGAATTGGAATCAGAATCAATAGGACTTACAGCAGCACCCACTGAGAGAGCAAATGTGCCAAACATTTCAGACCAAGGAACTTCTCCACCCTACCACCAATCCAACCAAATTTCAGATGCAGATTAACACATGCTATCAATGTGCAGACACAAGGAAAGATATCAACTTTAAGGTACCTACCTCCATTTGCCATGAGAATCTATAATAAACAGACAATACTGCCATGGACGTGATACCAAAGCTAGACATCACTGCTGCAACGAGGTAAGTGAACCTTTCGGACCTCTTCCTGGCCAATTTCTCTGCCACTCGTGCTGACACAACATGGGAATTCACTTGTTGAGGAGGTTCTTCTGCCTCAGTTTCGAACTGGGTGCTCTGCTTTGGGTCCTCCATGTTGAGGACACAAACGGTGAAGCTCCTCATTATTCGGGTCCGAGGGATTGTGATGTGACGGAAGCCTCTTAAGGGGGTGAAGAACAGTGTTGGGGTTGGTTTGGGGAAGAAGGGCTTCAAGGTTATGGCAGCGGAGAGTCCTGCCGCCATAGCTGAAGTGTAGGTTGAGGTTGGAGATGCGCGAAAATGGCAGAGTGTGGCTGTGTTTCTATCTAGCTGTGTTTCTATCTAGTTGTGAAACTGTGCTAGAGAGAGAGAGAGAGAGAGAGAGGGGGGGGGGTGAGAAGAGTTAAGGTTGGAGTGAAAGCTTTAAAAAGGAGGAGGAACAGAGACTACAGCTTTATGCCGTGTATGGACTATTATGGAGCGATGGAGGTGTTTGTGGGCCCATTATTTATAATAATCAAAATTAAATTCTATACATTTTATCTTATCTTTTATTGTTAATTCTCTTAATTGGATGGTGATCGAAATGAGGGTGCACAAGATTAGGGATGTAAATAAGTTTGATTTTATTTTAAATAAATTTGATTTATTTTATAAAATTTTAGTCTTAATTTAACATATTACTTATTATAAACTTTTATTTTGAGTTTGACATAACATTTTTGTGAAAATATAAAACTTCAAAATCTATTTAAAAACATGTATTGCATAAAAGCCTTCAAATAATTTAATAGGTTCAAACTTTATAAATTTTAAATATACTTAACTTTTAACAAAATTATTGTATTTTGTATAAAATAAATTAATTATATTAATATATAACTAATAAAGTATATAAGTATTATAAATTTTTAATTATATATTATTATACTAAATAAATAAGTCAATCTGTTAGACTTAATATGTTTTTTTAAAGGTACATGCTTTAGCCTATTTAACTAAATAGGCCTTTTTGAAAGCCTAAGTCTGGCTTATTTGATAAATAAGTTAAGTTAAAGTAGGCTGAAAATATGTTAAGTCATAGGTCCTTGTTAGGCCGCCTAGCCTATTTTCACTCCTTCTCACAACCTGTCCCAACCCGAAAATCTGACCCTGGCCCGAAGTGTTTAGGCCGAGTCTAGGTCATTCTTTTAGACACGGTGTATTTTTTAGGTTGAGTTTGTGTTGCTCTTCGGATCACCCCAATTTGGCTCGGTATTAAATAAATTATTATTTTTTAATATTTTTCCTTATATATTATTGTGACATTTTTCTAAATGTTAAATTTTGATTAAGTATTGTGACTATCTATAATTTTTACTATTATGTCATTAACTTATTATGTAATTATCAATTAAATTGAATCTTGGCATAAGCAAAAAATGGTAAATACAAGTGAATGTATACAAATAGAGAAAAAAAATCAAAATATTACATAAAATAATATTTGTGTATCTTCATTGGGTTAATCTGGTTCCATCCTGGCTCAACCTAAATCCTAATATGATCAGATTTGAGTCATAAAAATTAACTTGATCAAAACTTCAAACCAGGACTGAGTTCATGTTCAACTCAGTCTAATCCAACCCATAAGCATCCTTAGATCGAACTTCCCAATTGCATTGCGGCCCCAATATGTAGAATAATCAAAGAGAAACCGTATATTAATTGATCAAATATTAAAGTAATAATCAATAATTAATTTACAGTTAATTAATAAAATAATGTATCAAAATATAAGTAAATTATTAGTTAATTATAGATACATTATTAATTAATTAAATTTAATAATTAATTAATAAATATATGAATTAAAATAAAAATATATATTTAGTGATTAATTACATTTATATTTTGGGTTAAATTATGTTATTATTTGATTAAATAAGTTATACGAACTAAAATACAATTTTTTTTATGAGACGGACTTTAGGTTCATTTTCTCAATATTCAAGGCCACAGCTTTCTCCAATCTCATGCATATGTAATTAAGAGGGAAAAGGATTAAAAAAAAAAAACAACTTGAGACAGCGATGACTCTCTTCCCATGGTGAAGTACTTTAGGTTACCTATTAGTCTGGTCATTCAAAAAAGAAGGATTGAAAGCTGAGATGCGGCTGCACTACATCCATTAGTTCCATTGTGGGATGGAAAATATGACCTTCTGTACGTATAAAATCAAGAGGTTCAGAAGTGAAATCCCACTGGAGTGAAATTGAATTTGGTAACTCAATTCATCAGTTGCCCTACCATTTACTTTTTAACATCAAGTTAAAGGCCAAAAAGGCAGAATTTCCAATTTTTTTTTATTTTTTATTTTATTTGTATTTTGATACAACCACAATGGGATACTTTCAATTTACATGGTCTAGATGAATTTTATGATCACAAAAACTGTAAAAACCATTTACCTGCATATAAGTTGTTCAGCAGTCTGTCCTAGCTAGTAGCTAGTGGCAGTACTATTACTACAATGATTTATGATTCCATTAATGCATTTGCTATGTAATTTGTTTTGATTATTAGCACCATGTAGCTGCAAACTGCCATATGATCCCTAGACTTATATGACTGAAAGGGTAATATTCTATTTGTAACTCCAGTAAGTTGGAGGGTATGGAGTCAGGTCTGTAAGTTGGACTGCCTATATGACTTCCATTGTATATCCATCGTAAGCTGGACCCCTTTGGTTTACGTTTTGAGTAAATATTTAGTCACCGAAAATATTCTTTATTTGTAGTTTATAGGGATTATGTTGGTACTCATCTTTTTTTTTAGGGTACTAATACTTAGAATGAGTTGATAAATATTTATTAGTTGTTATTTATATTTAATAGACTTTCAAACATTTATTATGAAATCAACAGTTAATAAATGATTATTGGATATCGACCCAACCCAAATTTCAATTACGAGCTTTTTAACTGCAACAACTTAAATATACGCTATTGGAGCTAGAATTACCGCGACTGCTGGCACCAGACTTGCCCTCCAATGGATCCTCGTTAAGGGATTTAGATTGTACTCATTCTAATTACCAGACTCAATGAGTCTGGTATTGTTATTTATTGTCACTACCTCCCCGTGTCAGGATTGGGTAATTTGCGCGCCTACTGCTTCCTTGGATGTGGTAGCCGTTTCTCAGGCTCCCTCTCCAGAATCGAACCATAATTCTCCGTCACCCGTCACCACCATGATAGGCCACTATCTATCGGGGTACCGTAGCAACACCCATAGTTTATTATTTGAATTTATTTTTATATTACAGTTAGTCCTTAAATTTATAAAACTTATATCAATTTAGTCATTTTATTATTTCTTGTTAATTAAGTTAAATGATGACTCATGATATGGCACATTAAGTGTCTATATGAGTGTCATATGACAAGTTGATTAGTACTTCCCCTTGAAATATGATGTTGTTTTAGCTTAGTGAGTGACCGAGTGCCCTGTGTTCAAGTAGTGCTCTGTGAATGAGGGGTTAAGATTCACTAAGCTAAAATAATGTTGTATTTCAAGGAGAATTGTTAAATAACGTGTCGTGTGGTATAAAACGTTACACATATGCATTTAACGTGCCAAATCAAGGATCATCATTTAACTTGATGAGCTAGAAATAATGAAAGGACTAAAATGCTACTTTTTTTTATAAATTTAAAGACTAATTCGTATACAAAAATAAATTTAGAGTTTATTTACCCAGTGAGGGATATTTATAGAGATTAAATTATCTATTTACTCTTTAGATTAGATTTTAGTTGAATTTATTTTAAAAGAATTAATGCTGAAATAATTGATTTTTAAAGAATTAATGCTAAAATAATTAATTTGCGTTTGTGAATGATGTTTCGAAAGTTAGTTTAAAATAAATGATGTTTGGGTTGTAAAGTAATATAGAAAATGTAACCATAGGTATATTTTTAAAAATTTTATGGACGCTACACTTAAAATCAATTCTATTCATCATAAAAGCAAGAAAAATCTACTTCTCTCAAAATCAATATTAACACCTAAAAATATGTGAGAATTGATTCTACAAAATTACCCAAACATGTTGGGTTGCTAGAATTGATTCGGGATAGTTCAAAATCTAAAACAACTAATCACTGACTTATCAGCGGGAAGGAAAGAAAGAAACGATCATTTATATCACCTTCATTTCAAGGAAAAATCCGATAAGAAAGCTCAAATGATTAGACAAGACATAGTTTTAAGAAAAAAGACTGTTGAGAGTTTTTATCTTCTATTTTTTTCAGAAAAATTTAAAAAAATTAAGTAATTAAAAATATAGTTATAAATATAAATATACATATTTTTTAATTTTCCTATTTTTACAATTTTTTCATTTATTTTATTCTCTTTATTTATATCATTTAACTGTATTGTTTGCCATCCATTTTAAGTGATATGGAGATAATCTCTTTTTGTTAAGTAAGATAGACAGATAGTTCAAGTGATTGCCTAAATATTTTTATAAAAAAAATATAAAAAAATAAGGGAATGACATTTGGGTAAGTTTGAGAGGGATGAAGGGTTTTAAAAGTTGGAGAAATGGGGGTGGATATGTGAGCAGAATACCATGACAGATGTCAAAGTTGGATTAAACAATGTGAGGCTGCAGAGTGGGGAATGGGACGACAGCAAATCAGAGGAGTTAAGGTTCACAACTTCACATTGACAACTGACAACGGAATTTGGAGGATGGATTGAGATGGGGTTCAAGTTCAATTAAAAGTTAAAGCCACAGCACCATCACATTAGCACTTATGGATACGGAATGCAAAACGGATACGTCACAAATGCATTAATATAACAATTATGATTTATGAGTTGGCTTGAGTCCAGTTGATCAGATCGAAGTTCTTTTATATTTGATAAAAAAAAATTAAAATTAAATATAAAAAATGAGCCGAGTTAAAATTGACAAATTATCATTAAGAATAAAACTCACGTTTATTATTGAAAAATAAACTGAATACTGTTATCTCATTTGTATACTTTTTTAATAAAAAATTTAGCTCTGAAAATAAATATAAATCATATATATCAAAAAAGTTATTCTCTTTTAATGAACATTTAAGATTAAGTCGATATTCTTTAAAATTATATTGTCTCCTTACTTCAACTTTTTTTTTGTTACTAAATAGAAGTAATAGCCTAATAGAAATTATATTTGTGGAAAGTGAAAAAAAAACTTTACTAAACACTTAATTAAAGAAATAAGAGGATAAATGAGAATTTTATTAATTATATTGACTTCTGCATATTTTTAATTTAAATTTTGGAAACGAGAAAAATAGTTCTTAAAAATAGAGATTTTTTAAGAGGAAAGTGAGAGAATATATAAATATTTTATTAATTATCTTCATTTTTATATATTTTTAATTAAATTATATTTAATATAACATTTTAAAATTATAGAGCCTATAAATAATGTGAGCCTAAAATAAGGGCTTGAGTAGCCTTACCCTCAAGCTGACCCTGATTACAAGTTTTTAGATAAAATCCAACCTAATGACTCCAACACACATAATTTGTTTTGAGTTGATTAGATTGGTTCTAAAAAAATCTCTAATAATAAATACTTACACGTGTATATTTAGGAGATTTTTTTAATATTTTTTGGTTTTATAAGAATATCAGTACTACTAATCAGTGACATATATTTAATTACGTGTACGTCTTACTTAGTTAAAATAAATTTAATATTTATATTTTAATTAAGTGAAACATATAACTAAATATTAATTATTAGTTAATTGTGAAATGATAATAATTCCGTAAAAAAGTATAAATGAAATTTCCATATATTTTTATATTTTTTTTTGTATATTAAAAATGTGCAAGCATTTGAGTAAAAAAAAGAAAAAAAAATTATTTATATAATTTTATAAATTACTAAATATTACTTCAAATTTTGTTGTATAATAATTTGTAAAGAATTATTTAGGTACCTATTTTTTTAAATACTTAAATGAATTATCAAATATTTATTAATTACTAATTATATTTAATATATTTTTAAATATTTATTATCAAACTATCAATAAATAAATTCTTACATTCTAAATATCAAACTCATAATGACGTAGCAACTCCATAATTTGTGTAATTAGCATTTTTGTAGTGTCCTTATTGGATAGTTGGGATGGCCGTGATTGAACATGAATTGGACTCCATCCACTATTGGAGTGTTACTAAATGCTTACAAAAATAATAACCGCTGTCGTAGGCATCCACGATGCCTCCTCAATAGTCTCTAACTAAACATTCATACGTGTGCATGTGACAGGTGGCATATTCTTTGGGGTGTGACCCAACACCCATTAGCTAGTGCTTGTGGGTTCAATCTCCATGTCCCCCACTTTTTGGTATTTTCTTCTTCTTTTATATTATTTGAGTGAGCCTCACTGAGTAATCAAGTAATTTTACTCAACCATTTCCGACCATTTTACACAGACGAAAAATTTAAATTTAGAAGATCCAATCGTCAAAAGACTCATAACCAATAAAGAGATTATGTTCCCACTACACAATGTCTTTTTTTGGGGGGGGGGGGGGGTGTTGATTCCCCGTGTTGAGTCCCACTACACAATGTTTAAGAACTATAATGTTATTTAATTTATTTCATGTTATATGCCATTTTAATGGTGATGATATTAGCCATTACTATTTTCTTTTTCTTCTTGACATTGATCATTATTACTGGGGAGTTGCTATGGTACTCTAATGGGTTTGGTATTCAGGGTGAGTTGTCAATAAGTTATTGACTGTTAGTTTTACAATAAATGTTAAAGAGTTTATTCAATATAAATAACAACTAATGAATGTTAGACAACTCATCCTGGGTGCCAGTACCCTGGAAAAAAAGATGGGTACCGAAATAATGCCCTTATTACTGCAATAATAATTAATAGTTAAACCTTATCTCACTGAAGTTGACCGTTGTTATTCTTGATATATAAATTTTTTTTCCAGTTTTTTAAGTATACGTTTTATTTATTTTTGATTATTTTACTAAAAAAAATTAATAAAAATTCCTCTTTTTAATATTTTGAATTTTTTTTAAAAGCAAAATAAACAAAATTGCAATTCACTGTTATGAGGTGGTAATAAAAGCGAAGACTAAACATAAATGGGGTAAATTACATTTATGAAAAAAAAAATGGAAAAGTAAAGACAAAATGAGTGAGGCTATTGACATTTTCAATTCAAGAGTTCATTCACAATCTCCTTAGTCCTTACATTTAAATGTTTTACAATATTCTTAATCAAGTTGATCTTCTTTTCAATAATTTAAACTTTAATTTTTTTGGGGAACAAGTGATGAGAATAGCATGAGATCACAAAACCGAAAGTACTTTTCCTTTCCAAATTCAACTCAAAATATAACTGAGTGGGGTTAGCTAGCTGTTCGGGATAGTATACAGGAAAAGTTTTGGCTGGAGCTTTTATCCTATGTTCATTACTACATTCTGAATCATGCTTGTCATATGGAGGCTTGGGCAGTTTTGAAAGTAATTCATTATTCTCTAGATTTGGGTTTTTTGGATGTGCGTTGAAGGGGATTGCAAATCAGTTCTTGATGATTTGTCTGATCGTTCACAGGATTGGCCTGAGTTTGGATTAATTTTAGAGGAGTAAAATAAGCTCTCCAACTTTCTGATAATTAACTTGGTCTGGGTAAAAGACCCTAATTTTCTGCTTGATTTTCTTTCTTTTTCATAAGTTGTATTTGCCTTAGATTTCCCTACAAATAAATTTTTTTTTACATATCCACCACTCCTAATTTAAATTTTTTATCCCTTTTTTTGTTGTCAATTATGTCCCCTCAATAAAATATTATCAATTAAGAATAAATTATTGTCGATTAATAGAGGGAAGACATGATTCAAAAGAGATGTGTAATTTTTCTTATTTAATTTACAGTATTTCATTAAGGGGACAAAATTAAAGATAAAAATAAAATAAAATTGAATGGCACTCCTATCTTCTGTAATTTCAAAATCTAAACACGTACCTTCCTTAATTGACTTCTTACATGATAAATAATCTATTCGTTTTGCTAACCCAATACTAACATTTAATGTAAATCTTAAAAGTATCATTCTTGTGATAACTAAGTACTATGCACTTATGTTGATATATAAGTCAATTGTACATATTCTATTCAATAAGTTAGTTGTATTCATTATTTGTTTAACAAATATATGCAAAAAATTATTTTAATCCTTTTATAATAAAATTTAGATATTAATTTATATATTTCAAATATAAGGATAATATATAGATGGGTATTTTGATCATTTGATAATACAATTGTATGTCATTACTCATTTGTATCGTTTTACAGAGGAAAATTTGTAAATTTAAAACTATAAGAACCTTATAAAATATTGGATTAAGTTTAAGGTATAGTGTATATAATATATCCAGTTTACAGATAAAAGAAACTAGTTGTTTAAAAAAATGTAGTTATGAGGAGTCCCGCTTCACGCGATTGACCGTATCCCTTAAAATTAGTTTCTCTTGATTTATACAAAAGAAATGCCTTAATTTATGGCATATTTGAACTTTGAAGTGCCCTTGTTTGAGGTAATTAAATTTTTGTCCCTCTTTTCTGTCTCATTTTATATCCCTCTAATTAAATATTGATAATTCAATAAAAATAACTGACAAATAATAAAGAAATTATTGCTAATTAATGAAAATAGAAGAATATTTTTATGTTGAATTCTCAGCATTTTATTAGAGAAAAAAAAATAAATAAGAAAAGAAGGTAAAAGATTTAAATGATCGCAGTTTCAGTGCTAATATATAATTCTGGCTTCCGTAGACAAGGAGATAATTTTGGGTTAGAATTTGATGATATAATAATACGTATGGACCCTCATTTTTTTCACAACTTTCGCATAGAATCCTTTTCCTCAAGCTAACCTTCACTTACGTACTAATACTATGGCATATTTAAACTTCAAAGGGCCCGTTGTTGCAAGGAATTAAATTTTTGTCCCTCTGTATTATTTTTTGTCTTTATAATAAAATGTTGATAACTTAACAAAAATAATCGACAAATAAAAAAAGTTATTTCTAATGGAATAGAGAAATATTTTTATGTTAAATTGTTAATATTTAATTAAATGACAAAAAAAAATAAAAATTTTAAATGATCACAGTTTCAATGCTAATATATAATTCTGGCTTCCGTAGACAAGGAGATAATTTTGTGTTAGAATATGACGATATAATAATACGTATGGACCCTCATTTTTCTCACAACTTTCGCATACAGTGCTTTTCCACAACCTAACCTTCACCTACGTGCTATAGAAGACAGAAGACGCAAATGCACCAAAGGATGAAGGATGGGTCACGCACATGCTTTGTAGTACTCCAAAATTTGTGAGTATGGCTTCATGGAGGAGACGTAAAGTTCGTTAATGCTGTCATATTCACTTATCAAGAAAAACATCTACGTCATTCATTAGTCCATTACAATGTTCTTTGCATCTAGGGGTGTAGATGATCACATGCCTTAGTCTCAAAGCTATGATGAAGCAATATGTAGTAATATAGTAAATAATATTAAAAGCCAATTTTAAAATATAAAAATATTTTTCAATTGAAATACAACGGAGTAAAATATAGTTCTATTATAATTAGAAACTTTTAAAATTTTCTAACAAAAAAAAACCTTAATATTAGAAAGTTACAATAATCAATTATTAATAATGAATTTATATATTATATGATTAAACAAGAAGCGAGTTAAATATAGTTACTGGAATTAGAGATTTGATTGTAGCGTTGTAGGTGTTGCAAATTATACGTAACCAAAGACCTGAAATTTTTTAAGATGAAATATCACTTTAAACCTATGTTGTTTATAGACACTAAAAAAAATAGTCTAGCTAGGAGAGTTGGTATGTAAGAGATCATTACATAAAGGGTCATACCCCTTTAATATATTGAACAATTCGCAAGTACGGTACTAAGGTTAAATACACATAGGAAGGAGGATCATTCCACAAAAGTTATGCTCGATGATGGTGAATATCCATGGCAGCATGATGCACACACCTGATGAATGGATTCAAGGGAATGTAACTCTACTGCAATATCTGGAAGCTGCATATCCATCCCAAGTCACTATCGGACCATTCTTAATAGCCGAAAGATTGGATATGCATGTATACATAAAGAGATTAAATTATAAGAAATTAGCACTCAAGTCATCAAGATAAAGTGTGGTTATCATCAAATTTATGGAGATATTGGTTGCCTTCTAATTAATTATGTCTTTTTATTTTATTTTCTTTCTTAAGTTTTTAAAATGCTATTGCTAAGAATTTCTTCACGTAAATTTCGTTGAAGTAGTAGGATAGTAGCTATTATATTATTATAACTATATTGTACCATAAAATATTATTATACCTATATCCAAAAAAAATAATTAGTAAATACGTTTCTCGCGTCAAATAAATAAGTTCGAAGATTATATGTCTTTCTTATCAATTTCTTGTTTACTACGCTTTTAATTGATTGTCCTGAAAAGATGTTTATACCCAAAATATATTTTATTTTACTTGTATCCAAAAGCATAACCCATGTATAAAATTGAATATATAAATATAAAAAATCTTATAAATCTGTGTACTTTGTAATAAGGAAGATTACACTTAAACAAAGAAGTTTTCAGGGCGGTTATAATAAACGTTAGTGATGATAATAATTTGAAATTATGATTTCTTTCAAAATTTTGTAGAGAATATTATCACATTAGGAATAACAAGATCTGCTAGCTTGTCATTCTCATCTAACATGCAATTCATCATTATATAGCAACTAATCCTTTTTATTATTTATTTAGGGGAGGGAAAGTTGCCTCATTTCAAAGTCAGAACATGCTATAAATCCCAATTAGGGCTTACATTATTACTTTCAGATTATCTATCAATGAAGAATCACTAGCAAAAATCAAATCCAATATCTTTTTGTCAACGATGTTGGATTATGTGAGCCAACTTTTATTGGCCATTTTTATTGTTCTTTGTACAGTGAAAATGGAACTTATAACTTCTACCTAAACCGATCTTCAACTATGTTATGGAGGTATCAAAATCTAGAAATCTGAATGACATTTCCATCGGTAGCTCTAGTACTGTTGAATGATCAACGTCTCTTAGAAAAGTTCTTCAAATTATAGATGTACATCGAACACCGCCAAAGCCTCTATAGGAAATCTAAGTTTGGCTAGTTGTGGCTGATAGTTGAAAGCTTGGAAGTGAATTCAAGGCTCTAATAGAGGTCATAACAGGTGAAAACCTAAATGTTTTAGGTGATATACATATCCTTAAAATGAAACAGTAGCAAACTTGTGAATGGGAAGTCTTTATCCGTACTTACCCTGAGAATAACCAATGTGTTATTTACATAGGGAGAATTAAATTTCCTCTCTAGCATTTTCATTTTGCTTTGTTGTGTTTTTTCCCATTTAGGCACTGTTTTTTTGACAAAAAAGAAAAACCTCTACTTAGAGAGGTTGAAAACTAATATAATTCAGTGTTGTCTGTGTTGAATAAATTAAAATATTTACCACTAAAATTAATTTAGAGATATTTATTTAATACTATTTAAGAAAAGAAAATTAAGTAAAAAATGTTAAATACATTTCGCACATGAGAAGTTACTGAAACTATTCAACAGCTACTCTTTCCTTATTTAAATATATTCATTAACAATTATTTCTTAGAGTAATCTCATTTATCTATATCAATCTATTAATATTTATTCTATATATAAAGATTTGAATTGCAGAAACTTTTGATACATTTAAAATTACCTCTAGATGTTATTTGAAGAAAAATATTTACATTAATTAATATTTAATCAATTTAATACATATATTTATATTATTTAAAATCCATATTTTGCATTTTATTTCAAACCATATTCTCATTTATTTTTTAAGGTCTCATTATATTAATAAAGTTTTTAATGCACACATCCGTATAGGAATATTGTCACTCTTTCACTTCTCAGACATTTAAATTGGAAAATTTAGCCTAAGAGGAGGGAAGAACAAATATTACTATAGAATAAATGAATAATAACACTTGTGCTTGAACGAATGAATTTATTGAATAAACAGAAAATTTTAATTTATCAATATTTTTTTGTAAGACCATGAGGTGTTTTCACATTTTTTGATTGTGTGACCAATTTTACACCAACCTTACAATAATCTTACACCAATTGACATGAGTGTAAAAGAAAAATTCTTACATCAATCTTTAACTATCAATTTCACTTTAGTCTAATGGTTAAAAATTGTTGAATTTAATGAAAAAAGACAATAATAACATATATATATATATATATATTTTAATGAAGATAGTGAATAATGAAACTTGTATTTAATAAAGAAAAAGAATTTAACACCTATTAATAAATAAAAAATGAAAAAAGTAAAAAAAAACAAATTTAATTATTCAATAAAAAATAAAATTACATTTTCTTAAAAAAATTATAAACATTTTTCATACAATATTAATAATTTATTATTTATTTTAATAATTTAATAACATAATAAAATATTAACAATGAGTTTAAAATTTTTTAGATATTCAATAGACACACAAAGAAAAACACATATAAGTTGTGGTTTTTAATATATTAATATATTATTTAATTTAATTATTAATTGTTTATAGTTGATGAATAATATTTTATAAATTTTTAAAATACGTAATTTTATTTTTATAATAATTAAATTTGTTATTTTTTATAATTTTTATTGTTTCATTTATTGAAGAAAGAGAAGAAAAGAGTCAAATTCCCCTTTTTTATTAAATATAGGTTTCATTATTCTCTTATCATTGAAAATATATGATGTTATTATATTTATTTATTAAATTTGGAAATTTTATACAATTAGTGTAAGACATTTGTCATGTTTACAAGAAGTTATTAAATGATGTAAGTATATTAAAACTTATTTTAAAAGTAAGTGAATCTCCGCTAATATATATATATATATATATATATATATATATGTCAGAATCAATTGATATCATTACAATTTGACCATTAATTGTAATTTAATCTAATGATTTTAAATTGCCTAATTTAATGAAGAGAGATTAGTAGGTTATGTTTTAAGTGAGGAGAGATGACACATTAAATATATGCATTTAATGAATAAAAAGAATGTGATTTTATTGCTAATTGTACTCATTATTATTTATATTTTAATTATTAGATTTTCAATTAAAAATTATGAAATAATAATTTTAACAATTATTAACATTATCAACTAAGTAAAAATATCATATAATAGAAATACTTTATCTGATGACATATTTTATCTTTCATCAAAAAAATATTTTATCTTTAGAACAGGAGACATCGTGAGTTGATTTTCGTTTAATTTTAAATTATTTCAAATCAAAAAATCAAAAGAATAAATAAAAAACAGAAAAAAAGGATATGGTGAATTTTTATTCAAATAAGTTATTGAAATTAAAAAAAAAACTAACAGAATAAACAAATAAATATACCACAATAAATGTATATTAATTTTTTTTAGTGCATACGATTGAAAGCTGAAAAAAAAAGCTAATCCATAGCTAAAATAATACTAAATTTGTTAATACGAGTATCCTTAGTTTTGTATTATTAATTTCAATCATCTGTTTGAAGAAAAGTTGAAATTCTATGTAGAGAATATATTTCTATTGTGTGATATTTTTATTTTGTTGATAATATTAATAATTATCAAATTATTATTACACAATTTTCAATTCAAAATCTAATAGTTAAAAATGTAAAGAGTCTCCAAAAAAAATGTAAAGGAAAATAAGTAGAATTAGCAAAAAAGTTAAATTCTTTTTTTTTTTTCATTAAATGCTTTATCTCTTCTCACTGAAAACATAACTCACTAATCTCTTTTTATTAAATTAAGTAATTTTAAACCATTAGATTAAATAGCAATCAGTAGTCAGATATTAGTGTAAGAGTTTTCTCTTATACTAGTGTCAATTGATCGTGACCCAATATATATAAACCAAATCAAATTCACTCCAATATTATTATACTTTGAATTTAGTTTTATTGATTTTCTATTTAGTTTTGGATTTTTTCTTCCACTTTTAGTACATATTGATTGAATTTATGGTTTTTCCTTCATTTAACGCATATTAATTGCATTTATATTTTTTCAAATCTCAATGACACATTATAGCTTTTATATATTTTCATATTAATCCTATTTTCTCTTTAGTTTTGGTCATTTTTGTCCACATTTAGAGCATATTAATTGCATTTATATTTCACATATTAAGAATCTCAATTACATCAATTGTAAAGATACATTCTTGCATTTATGTACATCTATATTTTGGTGTGAACCACAGGTATTCTCATACCTTTTAGGTATGAGACTAATTTCGTTAAAAGCTTAGGAGTATAATGATTATGAGTCATCCTAATTATATATTTCTTTATTAATAATATTACAATCGATATTTTCATGTATATATAGATTAGGGTTTGATTTCGAATAAAAAGAGAAAGAATACCCACTTATTACCAAGTTAGTGACCACCAAGCCTCCCATTAATATATACATTGCAGCACTTGAAATTAACAATTTAATTATGACTTAGTGTTAATGTAAAGAAACTTTTACACTATTATTCAATCATGTATTACAAAATTATTAAAGAATTTTGACTATTATAACAAATAATTAAGAAATTTAACTCTTGTAATGATGTGTCAACACATTATTGGGTGATAGTGTAAAAATCTTTACACTGGAAGCATATCAAATATAAACCCTAAAATTAATATATTTAAAAATCATAAATTTGTACTTAATTATTCATGTATATATACTAATTTAGTTTTAAGTCTGCATTGCTAAATTTTTTAATTTTATTAAACGCATTCAAAAATTAAGCTCAATGGCTACTTAAAGGTACATTTACTCTTGAATTTAATGCATTCGAATAATCACTTTCTTTACTTTTACATTAGGAATCGAACCCATTACCGTTAAAAATAAAAAATCAATTTTCTTTTTCACGTTCGAGATACTTGTAGGATATTCTATAATAGACTATTGGATACTTTAATAGAAAATAAAAATAAGAATATAATTTTTAGTGTATTTTTATACATGAGTTAACCCCTTTTTTACAAATAAAAATAACAGACAAATTAATATGTTAATATGGAAGATTTGTTTGGTACCCTTTCTTTTTATACGAATACTAGTACCCTTAGTAATTAATGGTTAATATTTAGTCACATATTTCACTTAGTTAAAATATAAATATTAAAATATAAATAAAATAATTATATTTCAACTAAGTGAAACACGAATAAATAATAATCACTAGTTATAAAAAGATACTAATACTCTCACAAAAAAGAATGACACCAAAAAAAACCTATGATATTATGAACTTTTCATGTCACTTGCATAATTGTTTCACTCAAGTTTGTTGACCATTTTTTTTCTAAAGAACAACACCCCCAACAATCAAGCAAAATTTCAAGATGGATCTTCGTTGCTAAATTCAAAAGTTGATATGAGAGTAGATATCTGTCCACGTCGTCCAAGGAAGGATGAAACTTAAATGGCAACAAGAACATGGCTCATGCATGTATACATTTGCCTATACCACCAAAATATAGGACCATACTGTACTTTCCTAGCACGTCATTATGTACTTTATGTAACTGCTATTCTTTTAATATATGTTCAAGTAGCTTTCAAAAATCACTTTTGTGTAATTCTCCGATAATCTCTCCTTAGATATATCGCCCAGGATTTCTTCCATATATGCATTAATAATAATCCTCTATAAATATGGCCTTTGTCTTTGTCTTCTCTGCAAGAAAAGAAAACTGAAACCTCATAGTCAGACTATGAAGCCGTTTCCAAAACTCAGTAACTCCTATGTAATTTTCTTCTTTTGTACCTTGAGTTTTTCAGATATACGAACACTGATGCTGTTCTGATTCATGGTTAATACAGTTTTTTTTTCTAATGCACGTGTGTAATTCTCATTTCCAGTGTTTTGATACTTTTGGTTTCTGGGTTTTGTTCATGAATCAGTTATGTGCCTTTGTTTATTCTTTTATGTTGATAACTTTGAGTCCAAGAGAAGAAAACTTGTCCCTTGTTATGTTTGGTTATTTTCCCAAGTTGCAAACTTCCTTGCCATGGTGTTTGATGAACTCTGGCTTTCTGCAGGTCGTTGGGGTGATCTCCGTAGTTCTGTTATTAGGATCACTAGGAGTGAGGGTAGCAGAATGCAGAGTAGCCAGTAGATTGGACGACCTTGAGTACCCTGCCATCAATTGCCGAAAGCACAGTGCAGTTTTCACAGATTTTGGTGGGGTTGGTGATGGCAAAACATCCAACACCAAGGCCTTTCAATATGCAATCAGCAATCTGAGCCAGTATGCATCTGATGGGGGAGCACTACTCGTCGTGCCACCTGGGAAATGGCTAACGGGAAGCTTTAATCTCACTAGCCATTTCACTCTTTTTCTCCACAAGGATGCTGTAATTCTTGCATCTCAGGTATTTAGTCAGTGTTTTCCCCTTTTTTGCTGTTAAATTATCAGAATATTTTGATAGCTCTCATATTTTAGCATGTGGTCAATCCAGTTTTATTTGTTATAGATGTGACAGAAGGTAGAAAATAGGATTAGTACATAGTTATGAAATATTTAATATGATTTCTTTTTGATATGACTCGTGCCCCCTATTTTGCTGTGTAATAGACGGAAATCGAAGATACAATAGTAATTGGAAGCAAACAAAATGAGTTTTAAGTCAAAGGCTAAGCTCACTGACTAGACATGGACATTTATGTAATACAATAACTAGATACAGTGTCAACCTAAGAATTTCCCAATAACTATAAATTTGGTTACCTAATTTCTTGTCAATAACCTCTCACCTAAGTATGATATCTTGGCATGTTAGTTCAGCAGCATTTGACTTCACAATTTATAGTTTCTTCTTTTTTTTTTTTTTTTTTTTTTTTTGGTTTCTGATATTTCTCCTTAAGAGACGCTTTCATTGACCAACATTGACAGGATGAATCAGAGTGGCCACAACTTCCCGTACTACCGTCATATGGCAGAGGAAGAGATGCTCCTGATGGAAGGTTTAGTAGTCTCATTTTTGGAACTAACCTCACTGATGTTGTAATTACTGGTAAATATTTAGACTCATTATTATATCACTATTAGAGGTTGTTAAGTTCATGTCTCCTTGGAAATCATTTTTAATGTCAACTATTCTGTTCATTAGGCAACAATGGGACAATTGATGGACAAGGATCTTATTGGTGGGACAAGTTCAAAAAGGATGAATTGAAACTCACCAGGCCATACATGATTGAGATTATGTTCTCTGATAACATCCAGATATCAAATCTCACTTTGATAAACTCCCCATCTTGGTTTGTTCATCCAATTTACAGCAGGTTTGATAAGAATTTTATTTTGTATTCATGGTTAATCATGATGCACGATATACTTGGTTATTCTTATCAAGCCCTATATCTGCAGTGACGTTATAATTCAAGGGCTGACCATTCTTGCACCAGTTGACTCTCCCAACACAGATGGAATAGACCCTGGTAATTTTATTTATTTTTGGGTCTAAACCCTGGTAAATTTGTTATCATTCTATTATATACTCATTTCCACTAGCTTTGAAAGCAGAAGGTGACAAAACAAAATGGAAAGAGATCAGATTGAGAAAACGATCAATAATATAGTTTATACTTGTATGTAATAGAATCCAAGATTAGTGGAAATACTGGCTTTCATATTAACAATTTTCAATCATTGCTACAGCCTAAATATATTGGTTGAAATTTCAACCACTGCCTAATTATTCCCTCCTTTTTCCTTCTTTTTGCACAGATTCTTGTACAAACACTAGGATTGAAGATTGTTATATTGTCTCCGGTGATGATTGTGTTGCAGTAAAAAGTGGTTGGGATGAGTATGGAATTAAATTTGGAATGCCAACCCAACACCTAATCATTAGAAGGCTTACTTGTATATCCCCTGATAGTGCTATGATTGCTTTAGGCAGTGAAATGTCTGGAGGAATTCAAGATGTTAGAGCTGAAGACATCAAAGCTATCAATACTCAATCAGCTGTCAGAATCAAAACTGCAGTTGGTAGAGGAGCATATGTGAAAGACATATTTGTTAAAGGAATGATCTTGAACACCATGAAATATGTCTTTTGGATGACAGGTTCTTATGGATCACACCCAGACCCTGGCTTTGATCCCAAAGCACTACCTAACATTACTGGAATAAATTATAGAGATGTCATTGCAGATAACGTCACATATTCAGCAAGACTTGATGGAATTTCTAATGATCCTTTTACTGGAATCTGTATTTCTAATGTGACTATCACACAGAGTGAAGAGAGAAAGAAACTGCAATGGAATTGCACTGATATTGCAGGGGTTACAAGTAATGTCACTCCTCAGCCTTGTGAATTGCTGCCAGAGAAGGAAGAGAAATTTGACTGTCCTTTTCCGGATGACAAAGTGCCTATTGAAAGTGTTCAGTTGAAGACTTGTTCCTTTAAAAGTGTCTCATTCTTCTAAGACTATGAATGTACTTGAATCTTGAATCAAATATAGTAATAATACTATTGCCTGTTTTTCTTATTACCCAAATGTTGCTGGGATTGGAATGTCTGATTTCACCGTAGCATTTGATTTACCCTGTAATCAATAATCAATAATAGGTTCTAAATCACGTCTACATTAAGTAGATTATTGAATTGCACCAGTCCATGCAAGGTTGATGTTAATGCAAACTTTTATTATGCTGCCACTAACTGAAGCATTACTATATTTTAATTAGTAAATCATGCAATTTCTTATTGGTTAAGTAGCATAAACCTAACGCGAATTTGAACACTGTATACTACCAATTGGCATACAATATGATCACTACTTAACAACTTTAATTAGCTCATAATACTGGTTGTACAAGGTTCAATTTATCTTTAAGGACCTGTTACTTAAAAAGTAGTCACAGTGACACAGTCTGTGCCTAGTTTAAACTATGGTTTACTACAAATATATTAGATAAGGAGCAAGAAATGTTTGATATTTCTGTAATTTATTCTCTCACGCGCACACACCTTCAGAGGATGAATGAAGTCCCTTGGCTTTGATCTGTGATTAGGAAGAAATTTTTATTCGGATCTCAGTACTATAACATTTGACTCAAAATAAATCATTCTTATGGATTAAGCTCAAGCAACTCCTGAACTACATGAAAATATATAAAAATTCTTTCAATTGGGTGTGCCAATGGCTTTTAGGACCAATATTGTTATTTTTCTCCCATTTTCTGGTAGTGACTGCTACTGCATAGCGCTCTGTTTCTCTCTAAAGGAGTATCACCCAATCCTGCTGAAGTATGACTGTGTAGAGATTGATTATGCTCAGAAAGCTCCTTGGCAATTTGGTGTTCCTTCAGTAAATGAAAAGGCAATTAAAAACAGGTCAAAAGTTAGTAAATTTCTAAAAGCTGAAAAACTAGTCGTTCTTACATGAAAAAGAAGGTTGAAAGTCTCAAGCATGTGAACGACATCTCCCATTTTGAGTCTCGGATTCACATCAGGATCTACACATCGTAGAGCAACCAAAATAATTTGTTTAAGTTCCTTGGAAGGAGGCATTTCAGGCAATTTTTGATCCACCAAGTAAGTAATCTTTCCATTGGCAATCATTGATTTGAACCTGTCTACTATAAGAGCCTGCAATTTGAAGTCATGTTAAATTCATTATCTGAAGGATGCTAAAGTAAGTAGGAATGAAAACCAACAATGGATGAATCCAATATTGGTACCTGGGGTTGACTGTGATATAAAGGAATCCACCCTGATACAATCTCCATGATAAGTATTCCAAAACCATAAATGTCATCACCCTCGGTGAAGGTACTAGTGGAATGACTATCTGGAGCTACATAACTGGAACATATGAATATAAAAATTATTTTGAAATTTGATAGTTAGTTGTCTCAAATAATGTGTTATAGGAAAAATTTCTTTATTTCGTGAAGATAAATAATCTGAGAATTTTGTTAAGTAAAAAAACTGACCCCAACGTTTCCAATATAATGTGACTCCACTCAGGACTGAGAAGCTTAACAAGGCCAAAATCAGATATCTTAGGATTCCATTGGTGGTCAAGCAATATATTGCTAGATTTTACGTTGCCATGGAGAATCTTTGGCTCAACTTCCTCATGAAGGTATGCCAGTCTGCAGAAGTAGTTTGTCTTCAGGTTATATAAGCATAAATTGCTGTAAATAAAGTTGTAACGTATATTTTTGAGATCTAATTCTCACCCTTTTGCCACACCGTGGATAATGTTTAATCTTATAATCCATGTTAGAGGGCTGACTTTTCCAGGAAATTCATGAAGCCAATGATGCAGATTTCCATTATCTACATATTCAGATACTGATATCCTGAGAGAGAGAGCTAATTAGTGTCAAGTATTTTAATATTTGCAATCATGAATACAAGCAGAAGTTAAATCTCATTAGAAGCACTTGTGGCCAGAGCCACATCATCAAAGACATTTGTGTGAAGATTAATTCCACACTCAAAGGGTATGGGGACACCTGATCAAAAAAAGATAAAACTAGTTTATACCTGTTAGCTCCTTCAGTACAATATCCAAGCAATTTCACCAGCTTCTTGTGCTTTGCACGTCCAATTGCCTCCATTTGCGATGCAAAAAATTCCTCTGGTTGGCAACTACGAAACAGGTAAAAATTCAAGGCATAATTCACTTGGTTGACATCAACTTAACAGAGACATATTTTGCATCATTAGTCTCGGAATAGTTTATTGCAGAGGCAGAGGGACGGGGACCTGGGGGCAAGTTTCCAATTTTTTCATGTACCTATTCATATATTTATCTTTAGTGGCCCCCATAAAATGAATAAAAGAATTTTACATAGCCCTTTTAATTATTGAAAAGTTTTGTGCAAATTATATAATATTTATTATCAGACAAGATTCACCTTTACCAAATAAAAAAATTAATAAAAAATAAATTAAAGGAAAGGAAAGAGACCTGAGAAGTCTCTCACATTCTCGTGGGAAGACAAGCTTTCAAACACACTTTATTACTTTCTAATTAATTTATCAAGTGGGGACAAGAAAAATTAATAATAATAATAAAAAGAATAAACATTTATTTTGGTTCTCTAAAGATACAAGTATAATCAGTTAAGTTCTTTAATGATAAATACATTAAAATGGTTTTTTAATGTCAATTTTTAACATCAAATTGATCCTTCAATATCATTTTTTACATCAAATTTATACTTCAATGACATATTTTACATTAAATTGATTCTTTTGGAAGACCAAATTGATGTAAAAAATTATGAAAAGACTAAATTAATGTCAGTTATATCTTTAAAAGATTAAAATAAGTGTTTACTCTAAAAATACTAAAGGACAATAGACATATCAACATCACTTATTCCCTTTACCCTCTCCCTCTCTTCAACATTCTTTTTTCTATTCCTTCTTTTTCTTTTAAGAGTTGAAGCAGACCAAGAGTGATGGACCAAGAGACAGAGTGAGACGCCACAAAGATCCAAGCTGGAGTTTGAAGCAAGACAATTTATTTTCCAGTTTTTCTTTGATTGTTGTTGTGAAACTTGGGAGTGACTCTGAACTTCACAAATTTTATTCTTCAAGTTTGTTGGGATGCTTGAGTATTTTAAATATCTAAACTGAAGATGATTTTCTTAGAGATTATATGATTGTTTACTCTGAAAAAGATATTGTTGAAAAATTTATCACAAATATGATAATTGATTACTTTTACCTCATGAAACATCGCTCGGTACAATTAAAGAAGTGAAAATTTTAAGTATATACTTAATCTTGTATCTATATATGATAATATTGATTATAAATATGTTTGAGTAATTTATATTATGTTAAATTGTTAATTATCTATATTAAACTTGTTTTATATAATATGCTTCTATATGATAATTTTTTTTTTCCATATATGTTGGATCTTGGTCCCTCGCACTAAATTTACGGCTCTGCCCCTGGTCTATTGATCAACTTGATGGTTTTAGATGCTTTGCTTGGAATACAATTTTAGTTAACTGAAAATTCTCTGTTGCATTAAAATGATCAGTCAGAACAAAAACAAAAAATAAACTTACCATACTTTTGTCAAGCAATGTGCACAAATCCTACTTGATGATTCTGATTAAATTCAGCTCAAACAAACTCATTTCTGTGTTTACTGAAGGAATAGTTCCAAAAAAAAAAGAAGTGTATAAAGATATGCACACTACAGACCGGATTAAAACATCCAAGTTACATTTTCCTGTTAGTTGTTACTCAGAAATCATATTTGTTTGTAACCCAGCATACTGAATAAACTTATTTTCATACTAATATAAAGGGTACATGTCCTTCCATAGAAGAAAAACTTGGAGACTGAATTTAAAACGAATTCAAGCAACAACTGTGTACCTGTCACACACTAGCCTCTTCACTGCCACCCGCCTATTGTTTGGCAACAAACCAAGATAAACAATCCCATTATCCCCACTTCCAATCACATTTTCTTTAGCCAATCTATTTGTAGCATCCTCTATCTCCTTTAGGCTAAAGTAACACCCCCTCCTCACATCCTTGTCTGCAGGACAGAACTTACCACTTGATTCCAAACCTGTCAAATATCCATCTTTTATAATGCCATTGACCTGTGGATAAAACTGGTCAGGTAGGACCAACTGATGACCTGATAACTTCTCAAAGTTCATCTGAATTTCTGAGATATTGCCTGATGCTGATAGTAACCTCCTGTCAAGGGAGGAAGAGCTAAAAACACTACGGTAATGCTTACAAGCAATTGTTTTGGGTAAAGAAAAATGGGGTTTGAAGGATTTTCGACGAGGATAGCAGATGAAGCAAATGCAGAGGATGACACATGCCACAACAATGAATGCTGTAGTGGAAGCTACTAGCAAAACCCATAATGGGATGCCAAAGAATGGAGTTGTTTTTGAGAGCTTTTGTTTCATGATGATGATGATGATGATGATTATGCATTGGAAGGCATGGGAAGAGAAGGATAAAGGGAGTGTTGCACGTGCAGTGGTTTCAGAGTTGGTTGTGAAAACTCCAAGGAAATTGTAGCTAGTTACTTTGTCAACCGGTTTTAGCTCCGGGAAAAGCTAGTAGAGGATGTTGGATTTCTGTAGAACTCTTCGTTTTATTTCAAATTTTAAGTACTAACTAACCCACGGGAGAAGTGGAAAAATGAGTAGAGATTTTTTTTCCAACGAATTTATCACTAACAAGAATTTACAGATTTTATTTATTGAAATGACCTAACATTTTATTTTATTTTTTCTTTCTAATGAGGCCTAACACATGCTACATTTGCATTGATACCAAGTGAGCAAAGATAGAAGAGGTATAGGGACAAAGAAGGGCTCAAACTTCAAAATGGAATTGAAGCGAAACATAGCTATCAATATATAAATTCTTGTGAATCCTCTTACCAATGTCCCACTAACAAGAATGTGGATCACTAATAAGGCCTTACACATTTAAAATGAGTATTTGCCTTTGCCTATTTGGTCTTTTATTTTGGTTAAAAAGTTGGTCTTTATTATAGTAATAACTTCACCTTCTTTTTTTGGTGATAGTAATAACTTCACTTTTAATATTAACAATGGTCAAGCACAAAGTAAAATTGTAGGCCTATCCTTAAATTATTTAAGTAGACAAAATTTCTTATTTTCTAAATTGGGATGAAAAGATTGGATGCTCTCTTTTTTGTCAAGAATATGAGAAAGTTCATTTATGAGAGAAAGACACAAATTGTTTTTGTATAAAATTGATGAATCCTTGCATATGTAATGATAATAGTATTTACGTTTTTTTTTTTCCATAACATAACTCTTTATTTTTGAAAAAAATAAGAGAATCAAAATTCAGAATAAAATGACATTAATGTAAAATTCTGGTCATACAGCTAGATTGATTGTTGAATTAAGTACATTGTTTGTGTTGATCTTACATGTCTACTTTTTAGAAGACTTTGATCATAATTCGTATTTAATCAAACAATTTTTTGTGTTGGTATTTATTCAGAATTAAAAATTTACTTTTATGTTACTAATTATATATACAATAATCTTGGAAATTTTGGTGAAGTACATATTAATTTAGTAATTAGAATACAACTCCCATGATGAAATCTGTTGGTCCATATACCTATTTTTTTTAAAATAAATCCAACCTTTACGTATATCTTGATATTATTTCTCTCCCACTGATATCTTCGCAATGCTTTATTATCTATTTTCCAGTTGTTAGTGTTACTAAGTGAAAAATACCATTGTCAATTAATCACGCATTTCATTAATAACTACTATCTATTTCCACTTCAGTTTCCTAATTACTCATTATCATCATATGTTCCTGATGACACTCAGACTATACCAGCAAGTGATACCAAAGGTGATCAACATGAATTTAATAAAAGGACTTTGAACTGACTCTGGAAAAATAGAGAAGAACGCTTTTAAGAAGAAAACCAACCCTAAAAATAGTGTTCAATGGAGAAAACTATTTGTATTGAATATTACATTAAACAACATAAAACGTGAAGAACATTTCCAGGAAGATTTATATCAAACTATTAAAGCTCAAAATATTTATAAATAACCCTTCTTAAGGACTCCATCACCATAATAAATAACACAATCTACACTTCTATATCTGATGAACCAGAAGTCTTAATTATGACAAAAGATGGCATTAGCCATAATAGGATTTAGCCACTAAAGCCAACAACATGAAAAATTTCCATTCTATTTCAGCTTATGACATCTCAAACTGCCTTTTGTCTCTTGAACTTTCCTGTTACTTACAACCTCATCCCTATCATACAGAAAAATTGATAGACTTCTCTGTTAATAGTATGTTGCTCTCAAATGCAATTCTTAACCTGCTACAGAAGAATGATACTAGGAAGGGTACGGCATTATAGGGGCTGAAACAATGAAGATTGCAGCATTCTCCAACTGAATATATTTTGAGAAACTTTATGTTACTTTACCATTTCCAAAACTCAGTTCAGCTGCCCGCTCTTCCAAATAGATATAAAAAACTAACGTAGATACAGCTAAAATTATGTAAATATGAATGGCCTACGCAAGCAAAGCTGCTCAATTACCCCTTCTTCAATAGGTTTCTTTATAGGAAAAACCTTGATTTCATACAGCTTTGGCCACAGTTTTCCAGTCACTGCAAGCAAGACATAAGTTACATAAACTTGCTAGTACGGGAAATGGAAAGGGGAACACAAAGCAAGAAAATTAACTTCCATTTATTGATGCTGACTAGGAAATGCCTATAGGCCAAGGAACGTAACATTTTACCTATTCCTGGCTAATTTATTAATCTTCTCAATAAAAATGGTTAACTTTATATCCTTATGCATAGAATTTTAACATTTTCAAGTGAAACATATTTTCATCAGATCTCATGCTTAATAAAAATAATTAAAAAAGAAATAAGTTTTGGATAGATGTAATGGAAATGATCCTCGCCCCTGTTCCAATTTTTACATATCCTGCTTAAGAGCATTTATGTTCCAGCTTCATATTTGAATAACAATTTTTTAATAAACAATAAAAAGTTTGGAGCTCACCAAAAATCCGCTTCTGCTCTTCATCCCATGCTATCCCATTCAAAACATCAATAGCCTAAAATATAACAAAGATCTACACGTAAGCAATGAATCATGTGCAATGAACAGTTACCTCTAATGACAGTTTGATCCCAAAACAGGAAAAAAGACCGATTAAAGCAGCTTGTTCTTATCCTATTTTTAAATTATAGCTCCACTATAAGAATGTAACAAATAATATATAGTGTGAATAATAGGACAAAAATCTTATCTCTAGAGATGAAAAGGTTCAGGTTCCTTACATTATTCCCAGCTTCCATTAGTTCTTTCCTGCATATGATAGATAAAATGTAACTTTGAGCAACAAATGGACAAACATACTTATTATGTCATTAACATACACATAAGCACTAACTAATTCGTTTGTACATGGAGAAGGAAAAAGAAGACAGACCTTAAATTTTGGAGGAGAATCCATCCAAGAACACCACCATCATTGGGAGAGATTCTTACAATGCAGTCAGTCTACAGAATGAAATATGAACCTCAAACAAAATCCAGCTTAACAGAGAACCTTGGGCCACAGATATCATGAATATGTGACTAACATTTTTCTTCACTAACATTTTGCAGAAATTTAGGGAAAGAGATCTATTTTCTCCAACTACAATCATAATTGAATATGCAAGGACATACCATATAAACATTTGCCCAAACTTCACCATTTATAAACTCCAATTCATTGAGATTGTGTACTTGATGACCATTATAGTAGACTACTTGTTTTGATACAACTACATCAAAGAGGGCAAAGTAAATTCAGTGACAATGCTCTAGGCAAACGAAGATAAACTAATCAAAGTAGTGTCAAGTTTGAAAGCTGGACACAAAAAGGTTTGAGAAAATGGTTTAACATATAATGGTGATAAGGAAAGGAAAAAAATTCATGAGAGAGACAGACCTGTAAATGTTTGAGGATCCATTTGATACAATGTCGAACTGCCATCACTTCCAAACAAGACTTTTCCATCAGTTGCCAGACCCCAACCATCTTTCATCTGATGATTAAATATCCCTAACTACAGAAATTGTAAAAGCAAGTTGTTGAGACCTGACTAACTATATTAACAGATATTTTGGGGCTGTACTGAAGAGCATCTCAGGAAAAGTTATGAAATAACAATAAAAGATTAGTATCTGCAAAATCCTTCCATGTAAACAACACCATGGTTACAGACTCTAATATAACACTGCCAAAATTATATCCAACCAGATTGCATGAATATTCGATTTTTTTTTTTTCAATTGTAACCAATATTCCAAGTTATGTATTTTCTGCCTCAGATTATTTTTAATCAGATATAGTCAGCTGATATTGCTTAGATTACCATCCAATCAATCTTTCAACTTCCAGCTTCATAATTAAAGTTTTCAAAATTCAAGGTGCCAAAGAAGTAAATTAGTTTAAAATATTTAATAAAATTAAAAATTAAAAATGAAACATATGTAAGATTATATATAAACTGAAAGGATAATATATATTTATACAATTATACAGAATAGTAAAGACAGATTAAATATCGACCATAATTTGACTATGCTGTTGCTTTCCTTAGTGTCTCAAACCACAACAAAGACAAAAGATTACATGGGTGGAAAGGTAAAGCACAAACTTTGCTTAAATTATTCTGGTCATATATGAAACCAATTTTCTGCAACCAAGTTAGTTGGAACAGCCTACAAAAAAGCGTAACAGATAATTTATTAGAATCAACCCAAACATCAAATGTAAGAGTAAAAAACATAAACTTAATGATTAATGACTCAATATCAAGTGAATAAGCCAAAAGCACATTATATCATGACAGACGTAAGATTAAGTAAACATCCCCTGTAATATCCAGAAGCAATGGAATAAAATTGCAACTGTGCAGAAAATTAAGGAGGCACTGCAGTTTTCATGTCTAGCAATCAAAATTGGCAAATACTTGGTGTTTTAGAAGTATTACTGATTAATTTTAAAGCCAATAGAAACTAAAAGTTAATATGAGAAATAAAGTCAGTTATTAGCATATCAAACAATATATAGCATGGCATAGCCAATTCTCTTTTATTCCTGCAAGTTCCAGTTCTAAAGGACATGCCAATCAGCTTTTGACATTTAGCAGCAAGCAATCAAGAAACTGTATTTTTTGGCCCTTAATTTCAAGGTTATTTAATATATGGCTCCAAAAATGTATCAATTTTGAAGTGCTTTAAAGAAATTGTATAGTATCTTTTTTCTTTTTTTTTTGTGTGTCTTTATTGATGTAATAAGAAGTTATTTTGTAGAAAGAAAAAGGAAAGGCCACAAGATTAAAGACAAAGTCCCATCTTGCTAAAGGAAACTAAAACAACAAAATAAAAATGGTATTCACCTAGAAACAATTCTTAAAAAATGTGAACATTTTCTCCTTTCTTTCTTTTCCATCTCCCTAATCATAGATGGTAGAAAAAGAGCTTTGTTTTAAGTTTAGTAATATACCTACTGGATCAATAAAAAAAACAAAATGGAACATAATTTGCCTTACACACCTTTTACCGAGGAGAGTTAAACCTTCCCCAAATAAAGAATCATCCATCTTCTGAAGATCCTCAACCTGCATGTAGCACAAATAATAAAGATACGAAATTTACTATGTCAGTGTCTTGCAGTATAACTTCCAACTGACAATTCACTAGGTCAAGTAAAACAAACTTTTTAAACATTCCACAAACGTTGGGGTTCACAGGTCATAGTGTCCATTACTCAATCAAACATAATAAGCATGCTACAATGATATGAACAATTCCTACATATATACATGCATACTCAAATTGAAACAACAAATTTCTAATTGCAGATACCCTAGTGGCATAGCCACAATACGTGATACCCAAATGGTTTTTTAAGTTCTTTTTCTGGGAGTATATCCAGTATTGTTTATGAAAGGAACTGCCAGAAAGATCAAAAGAAAAAAAAAAAAGAGAAATACTAAGAGCATGTTTGGTTTGTTTTTTGTTTTCATTTTTTGTTAGATATGTTTTCATTATAATTACAAAAATGCCACCTTGTTTTTATTATGTTTCCTGTTTTCAAAATTTTGTTAAGGAAATAGAGAAAACAATAACAACTTTTTACTATTTCCTTCACAAAATTTTGAAAACAGGTAACAGGATGGAAACAAGGTGGCATTTTTGTAATTACAATGAAAAAATATCTAACTGAAAATAAAAACAGAAAACAAACCAAACACGCTCTAGCCTAACTATTATTTCTAAAATTCCTAGTTGCATTCTACAAAATTTTAAAATTCATGCATCACAATGCCCATGTCATTATCGTTTTCACATCACATGTGATTGTCCATGCTTCATTAGTCATTATCTCTTGATATTATAAGACATTACCTATAAAATCTCCCTTTGAGAAAAGCAAGTCTATTAACTTATTACCACTATGTTGATTGTAAAGCCAATTGCACACTAATGTTTCAAACAAGTACATGGAAGAGTTCAAGAACTAGAAGTCTGTACCTTCCCAGTACGAAGAGCTACTTTCCGGAGAGATGACTGAAACAACAAATAATTAAAAGTTTAAATGCAGTATTACACATCAAAAACAACAACAATAGTATCTCTAGGAAACACAAAGATTAAAATGTAATTAAAAACTCAAATTCAAATTTTGCAATAAATAAAAGCTTCAAAACACTTTGGTCTTATCTAATAGATGACACCAGTACCATTTATACTGGTATTCCAGCTTAATATTTGAACATAAGCTGATCTTAGATGACCATCATTGAGAAAGCATTGTACCAAATGAAAACTATCAGAAATGAATAACAGCTTAATCATGAAGAAGATTCCCAAAAAAGGTGAGCCAAGTTCCCAAAAATTGCTGTAAATCACCGGGAGCTCATGTAACCTATTCCAGAAGTAAAACATAATCTAGCCAGAGAAAAATCTTGGGAATTGCTTGGGATTTTCTCCTAATAGTAAATCTTAGGTCAATTAACAAGATGTGACCTTCTTGAATTATATAAGGAAAGTAACCCCAGTGGAATACAATTATAGTAACTAAACATTGAAAAGATTATAGTAACCACAGAAGTAACTATTCAATGTCTAACATCTTTAGCCATTCCCAACTAAATCTTATTATCAATAAAGGGCGACCCAGTGCACAAGGCTCCCACCATTGTGGGTTTTGGGGAGGGTCAAATGTACACAGCCTTACCCCTGCGAGTGAGAGGCTGTTTCCACGACTAAAACCTGTGACCACCATGTCACAAGGCAGCAGCAATACCATTGTGCCACCTCATCTAAATCTTGTAATCATTCTTTAAAGAATTTAATCCAAATGATGTCCACCCACTAATTTACTAATCATGAATTCATAAAACTTCCCTCCCACTCCAACCCTGGGTAGGAAAATGGTACAAACAGCTAATAAAAATCAAAGAGAAATGAGAGAAAAAGAAGGGCAAAGGAGGAAAAGAAAATGAGGAAGGCAGCAACCATACCGTTGCACCACCTCAACTAAATCTTATAATCATTCTTTAAACAAATTAATGCACATGATGTCCACCCGCTGATTTACTAATAAAGAATTCATAAAATTTCCCATCCCCCTCCAACCCTGGGAAGGAAAATGGTACAAAAGGCTAATAAATATCAAAGAGAAACGAGAGAAAAAGAAGGGCAAAGGAGGAAAAGAAAATGAGCAACATTACCTTCCCATGAAGACCAGTTGACTCGAATAAGCTGTCATTTCCAGCATAAAGAAGGCCCTGAAATCAAACAAGCAAAGGCAAACCATTTTTCTCTTCCATGAGTGACAAATTAACTAATACAGTAATACCCAAATCAAAATCTTGGCATTTCATTAATGAAGCTAGGCACACTTCAACTAATAATTCTATAAACTCTTTAAAAGTATATCTCTCCTTAGCATAGAGCTTGATGTTCGCAATCATCAGGAAGATTCTGTGCTACTGTTGCTAGAGCATCCAAGAAAGTTCTTAAGTCCAAATGGTCCAATAAGGCCCTTGGATCATCCATCATCGACTCCAATCTTGCTATTATGTCATTCCTTATCTTCATTTTACACAGCAGCCAAAAGCTTCTTTCAAATTCAATTGAAAAATCACAGGACTTACAGGTGACCCTTTTAATGAAATTAGATGTCTACAATTCAACTGAGGCCTTCTACATAGTCCCTTCAAGAGTCCGTGTAAGGGCTGCTTATCTTATAAAACCCTTTTCATAGAAGAAATACATATATGAAATACAATACGATTTTTAAAACAGTTCCTTCTCTTTCACCTAATTTCCTACCCGTCTCAACTAAAATACCTAGCCTTCCTCATTGAATTAACTTCCCCAACTAGTCAATTAGCCTTTCTCATATACCAATCACATGCTAATTGAGACCCAAGCTAACACCTCTCCTCATATTTGATCATAGAAGTTGTATGGAACAAAAGTGAGACAAATAGCATTTCAAGACTTGGACAAACTCATCAACAAATATGAAGCAAACATAGCATTCCATCCAAACTCCTATCTTTCCAAAGAAACAGCAAATTCCCAGAAAAAACTAGACACATGAAGTCAAACCTCGGTCAACTATGATATTACAATGATGTTATTCTCCTATTTATACACACACCAATTAACTAACTAACTAACTAACTTTTCCTTTTATTCGTATCAAATCCCCAACCATATCAAGTAATGACTAAAAAACTGATCGCGAGCCGCAAAAAAAAAAAATTAAAACTTTACCTGGGTGAAGGCTTCTGGGTCGTGAGGAAATTCGTTGACCACCTTGATCATATCATACGAAACCACACGCTCGAACGCGCGCCACTTGTTCGACGAAATGAGCAAGAGGCCGATGACGGAAACGACGAGAGAAGCGGAGAGAAGAACAGAGACTGTGGTGGCGCAAGCGCGAGCCTTACGCCGCGGAGGGGAAGCCATGGAAGCGTGGGGCCCAAGGTTCTGCGGCTCACGGGGCCTCTTCTTCAGCGATCTGGTCCCCATGGAATGCTATGGTTTTTTCATGGAAGATGGATCAGAGAAACGTTTCGGTGCGCAAGATAGCAATGGCGCTAAAATGCGCCTCCTATTTGTCCCTTTTGTCTAGCTTTTAGTTTTTATCCGTGGCGGCGCTGAAGAAAGTGAACAGAGTTGGGGCGAATCAGCTGCGGACGAGACCACTTTGTAAGCAGATGCTCGCTTCCTCATCATTTGCCACGTGTCCAATTGTATTATTTTTTAAAAATAAAAATACTTTTTTAAAATAATAAAAGTATCTTCTTTAAAAATTAAAGAATTTAAAATTTTAAAAAAAATACTTTATGTATAATAAAAAAAACACATAAAATATTTTTAAAAAAAAACTTAAACTCTTTAATTTTTTAAAAAAATATTTTTATTATTTAAAAAAAATACTTTTATTTCAAAAAAAAACTAATACAAACTACCCATAATCTAATAACTTTTTTTTAGGGTAATTTACAAAGTTAGCCCCTAAATTTTAGTTTTTATTAATTTCATCCTTGAGGAAATTTTAAATTGGGAGGTATCAAACGGGCCGACAAATATTGTGCCGCTCAATATTTTTGGTCCGGTCCATTTCAATTGGGAGGGTGAAAACTTGGCCCAACTCAAGTGTTTGTTTTGGACTCACTGGCCGACCAAGTCAAATCTTTTTCAAGTCGAATTAGGAAAAAAATAAAGCATAAACCCTTCCTAACCTATTTGAGTTAAGGATCTTTATAATCAAATTAAATTTATTTAAATTTAAAAATTAAATATAAAAAAAAATAAATTAATTTCAGTTTTATTTATTTTTAATTTTATGAAAATTGATTGATGTAGTTTATTTTTTATTTTTATTATTAAAATCAAATCAAATCAAACTCACATACTTATATATATTATATTTTAATTTATTGATTTTTATGAAAAATTAGATTAATTTTTTGTTTATATCTATTTGATAATATTTTTAGATCAATTTGTTGTTAATGAAGTCATAGAAAGAAAAAGTGAAATTATGTATATTTTTTTAAGAAAATAGTATTTAATAAAAAATCAATTGGATCGAATCGATTCAAACTGACTAAAATTGATTTAATTCAATTTGATTCTCATATCAAAATAGTCAATTGATTCTTAATATTAAAAAATTAATCAATTTTATTTGAATGAGTTTTTTTTTCAAAATCCAACTAATTCAAATGGTTAATACTCTTACTTTGAGCTATTGCAGTCACAAGAAAGTGAGATTCAAACCTATCACCATCGTTTTAAGAGCCAAACTCTTCCATTCTATGATAGACCAGGCAGAATGTTGTTGTAATAGTTAAAGAAATTAAATCCAACTTCAAAACTTGTCTACCTTCCTTCAAGTATAACAGGGATTATGTCCCAACGGGGCTGAAAGGAAATTTGCATTAGGAATATATTGTGCCTTGTGAATTTTGGAAAGCAAAGAATCTGGGTTTTGGATCATCATTGTTTAGCCAATAAACAAGATTGAAAGTTTCTCGCTCACGAAAACCCACGCACATGCCTTTTTTGACATAGGTAATCTAATATATCCCAATTCAACATGTGAATGTTTTATTCATCAGTGTTGGTTCCCCCATCAAAATATCACCATCATCTAATCAAGTTCATAGTCAAAAGTTTTTGGCCATTTAAAATTACTCAGTTTAAAACAGTTCATAATCAAGAAGTTTAACTTTGAATTTTTTATGATTGTTAGAGGAAATTATGAAAGATATATATAGTAATGTTAATTCATCAAAAAATAAATTATTATTCTTTAGTAGGTTGAATGTCAATAGATATGTAGTCTTATGAAGTTTAGAAAAATATATTATCTAGGTGATAACTCAAAATTTAAATTCAAGTAATAAATTCAGAGAACACATCTCCTTAATCACTAACAAAACCTTAAATTGAACAACTTAACTTCAAAATCTAATAACTGCATCTTGAAATTTTATTACTTAATTTTATTTTATAACAATATTTTAACAAATAGTTTACTTCATATTCTAATTCATTTTATAATTACCATTTTTTAATTTTTGAGCCATAACTACTATATATAGATGATAATTTAAAATATCTAAAATTAATAAATTTTTTAAAATTATATGAACAATAATATTATAAATAAACACTTATTTTAGTCATCTAATAATAATTACATTAAAATTGGCTATAAAAAAGAATAATTTAATGTAAAAAATAACATTGAAAGACTATTTTAATATTAAAAATTGACATTGAATGACTAATTTAATGCATTTATTATTAAAGAATTAAACTAATGACACTTATATTTTTAAATGGTTAAAATGTATGTTTAATATAATTTTTTTGTGTGATAATATTTAAGAGAAAACTCAAACAAACATTTGTTAATATATATTAGTATATTTTCTATAATAATAAAATAAAAAAAATTAGGTAAATTGTAGTTTAACCCTTTATGTTCTGTTACTTCAATTTTCACTCTATACGTACTAGGTACAAGATAAAAACAATGTTGTTAAAATTTAGTTAGTCAATAAACTATTGATATTTATAGTTCAGGTTTAACCCTTTAAATTGGTTATTAAACTAAATGACATTATAACAATAATTCACATATAACAATATAAAATTTATAAGAATATTTATGAAATATGAAAAGTAATAATTTTAAAAAATAAATAATGATCAGTCAATTTAACCAAAATTAAATTTTAAACAGTCCAACATAATCTGATCATGAATTTAATTATAAGACTGAATCATTACGACCTAAATATCTAATTCATAATCAAACTGTTAAGTCTCATCCAATTTTAATAACATTAATAAAAAGTATCTCTTTACTCCTTCGAAGGTTTATTTATTTATTGTCAAATTGCACATAAATGCGATGTAGTATCACCATAAATAAACTTACCCTATTATTATTTTCTCAAATTCTTCTGAAATCCCTAAGTCCATTCTTCCCCAAGACCCTCATCTTAACTAACTTTTTGTAACGTGACGGTTTTTTTATTTGTTTAATCTCATTGGTGCGTGGCTATCGTGATGCACAGTTTGACACCCCCGCCGTGACTCTAGCGTGCCTGGAACAAAAAGAACATTCGAGACTCAACAGTCCCAACGGAAGGTTCGCGATTCGCGATTTCGAGTAACTTAACGACTAAACAACAAAACCAAAACGACACCGTCTCTCCCCACACACATAAACCCCGCCCCATTCAAAAACAAAAAAAAATGAAAAAGGATCGAGAGAGAGGTAGAAGAATCCAGAACCTCGCTGTGTTCGCAACCAATCTATAAATTTCCCCCTTCTCCGTCGAACCATTCTCAACGGTTCACTCTCTGCAATTCGATTCTTTCTCTACAATTCGATTCTTTCTCTACAATTCGCTCTCGTTTCTCTTGCTCGAGTTTCCATGGCGGACGCAGAGACCTTCGCTTTTCAGGCCGAGATCAACCAGCTTCTGAGCTTGATCATCAACACCTTCTACAGCAACAAGGAGATTTTCCTTCGTGAAATCATCAGCAATTCCTCCGATGTAACTTACTAACTAACTCTTCTCCTTCTATACGTTATTCAATTTTTCTTTCTCCTCTTCGTTCGTGCTCAGATTTTTTGCAATTTGGTTTATTTTTATTTTATATAGGCTCTGGATAAAATCCGTTTCGAGAGTTTAACAGACAAGAGCAAGCTCGATTCCCAGCCAGAGCTCTTCATCAGACTTGTCCCTGACAAGGCTAACAACACGCTCTCCATTATTGACAGTGGCATTGGCATGACCAAAGCAGGTAACAAATAATGCAGTGCATTGCAATGCTTCGTGTGTTGTTCAATGGGGTTTGGTGGTGACCTTTTTTTTCTTTTCTTTTCTTTTTTTTTTAGATTTGGTGAACAATTTGGGTACCATTGCGAGGTCTGGGACGAAGGAATTCATGGAGGCGTTGCAGGCTGGGGCTGATGTGAGTATGATTGGTCAATTCGGTGTTGGGTTCTACTCTGCCTACCTTGTTGCTGAGAGGGTCATTGTCACGACTAAGCACAATGACGATGAGCAATATGTCTGGGAATCACAAGCTGGTGGGTCCTTCACCGTTACGAGGGACACCGACGGCGAACAACTTGGAAGGGGAACCAAGATCACTCTGTTCCTCAAAGAGGATCAGGTAAAGAAAATGAAACCCATTTTGTTATTTTGTTGAAAAGTGAGTTTTTTTTATTGCTTTCTGTTTGGTGTCTTGTTGATTGATTAATGTTGTGTTGTTCATCGAAAGAAGAGAGTATTTTGGTAAAGATATCTATTGGATTGGTTCTATGAGGTCATTAATTTCGTGAAGACTGATGTAATTTTAAGAACTAATATAATGAAAGAAATATGATATTGAAAAATTAATTTGATTTGGTTTATATTTCTAAAAGATTAATTTAATTTTTTTATTATAAATAAAGTAATAATAATGTGGTATCGTGTTAATTTTGATTTATTTATAAAGAAATGGTTGATGGATATTTGGTATATTTTTAGAAGATAAAAATGAGTCTTTATTCATAAGAAAATGAGCCCATTTTGTTATTTTGTTGAAAAATAGATTTTTTTTTTTTTGTTTATTTGTTGATTGATTTATGTTGTCTTGGATTCTGAACAGTTGGAATACTTGGAGGAAAGGAGGATTAAGGATCTTGTGAAGAAACACTCTGAATTCATTAGCTACCCCATCTACCTATGGACTGAGAAGACAACTGAGAAGGAGATCAGTGACGACGAAGACGATGAGCCGAAGAAGGAGGAAGAAGGGGACGTTGAGGATATCGATGAAGACAAGGAGAAGAAATCTAAGAAGAAGAAGATCAAGGAGGTTTCTCACGAGTGGCAACTCATCAACAAGCAGAAACCAATCTGGCTGCGCAAGCCAGAAGAGATTACTAAGGATGAATATGCTTCTTTCTACAAGAGCCTGACCAATGATTGGGAAGAGCACTTGGCTGTGAAGCATTTCTCTGTGGAGGGCCAGCTTGAGTTCAAGGCCATTCTATTCGTCCCCAAAAGGGCTCCTTTTGATCTGTTTGACACCAGGAAGAAGATGAACAACATCAAGCTTTATGTCAGGAGGGTGTTCATTATGGACAACTGCGAGGAGCTCATACCTGAGTACCTTGGATTCGTGAAGGGTGTTGTTGACTCTGATGACTTGCCACTCAACATCTCTCGTGAGACTTTGCAACAGAACAAGATCTTGAAGGTGATCAGGAAGAACCTTGTCAAGAAGTGCATTGAGATGTTCAATGAGATTGCGGAGAACAAGGAAGATTACAACAAATTCTACGAGGCTTTCTCGAAGAACCTCAAGTTGGGTATCCACGAGGATAGCCAGAACCGAGCCAAATTGGCTGATTTGCTCCGATACCATTCCACAAAGAGTGGAGATGAGTTGACAAGCTTGAAGGACTATGTTACCAGAATGAAGGAGGGCCAGAAAGACATTTACTACATCACTGGGGAGAGCAAGAAGGCTGTAGAGAATTCTCCATTCTTGGAGAGACTCAAGAAGAAAGGCTATGAGGTGCTATTCATGGTGGACGCTATTGACGAGTATGCCGTTGGCCAACTAAAAGAGTACGATGGGAAGAAGTTGGTATCTGCCACAAAGGAAGGGTTGAAGTTGGATGATGAGAGTGAGGAAGAGAAAAAGAAGAAAGAGGAGAAGAAGAAGTCATTTGAGGATCTCTGCAAGGTCATTAAGGACATCTTGGGAGACAAAGTTGAGAAGGTAGTTGTCTCTGACAGGATTGTGGATTCGCCATGCTGTTTGGTGACTGGTGAATATGGGTGGAGTGCAAACATGGAGAGGATCATGAAGGCTCAGGCCTTGAGGGATAGCAGCATGAGCGGCTACATGTCCAGCAAGAAGACCATGGAGATCAACCCAGACAATGGTATTATGGAGGAGCTGAGGAAGAGGGCTGAAGCTGACAAGAATGATAAGTCCGTGAAGGACCTTGTGTTGCTTCTCTTCGAGACAGCCCTCCTGACTTCTGGTTTCAGCCTTGATGATCCCAACACCTTTGCTGCAAGAATTCACAGGATGTTGAAGCTGGGTCTTAGCATAGATGAGGATGAGACTGGTGGGGACGATGAGGACATGCCTCCATTGGAAGAGGACGGTGCTGAGGAGAGCAAGATGGAGGAAGTGGACTGAGGGCCTAAGGATGGGTCTAATGTCTATAGTTGATAACTGGATATCTTTGCTAATGGTATCCTTTAGTCTGTCAAATGGTGGTGGGTGCGTTCAAGTTTTTATTCTTAGTTTTCTGTCTTTGATTTTTACGAATGTGTTTTGTAGTTTTTGTGATGTGAAAAAAGGTGTCTCTGTTACGCCTGCCTATTTTGTCATAAATCTTGTATACATCAATGAAACATAGAAGTCTTTTATCCCCTTTTTATTTTTCTTAATGAAGAGAATGTCGTACTTGCTAGAGAATATGGAAAAAAAATTCGTGTCAATTTGATTTCAATTAGAGCTTCTGCGTTGTTCGCTACATACTCCTTTACTGTCTTAGAATGAAACTTGCGGATTTCATCACAAGTTACTATCACATGAGCCGAAGGAGTGAAGCCTTTTTCACGCAAGCAACAAAGAAGTGCGGCTACGTAATTGGCTCACTGAAGTACACTTTAAGATGGTGATCATCGAGACATAGCTATTCACATGATAATTGACGACCTACGAATTAGCTAAGAAGGAACTGAGTAAAGGAATTACAGGCAAAGATCCTGAGCATTCCTTTCATCATCTCCTGTGAGATACACGAGAAGAGAGGTCGACGGAAAGATACTTTACAGTTCTTTATTCAAAAAGGAACTACGGAATGGAAGAGAGTAAATCCTAGCTCATCCTCTCTTCCTTCCAAATGATCTCCAGCAAATTGGGAGCAAATGATAAGTCGCTACAGAAAGGAGAAAAAAAAAGACCGGGGGGGGGGGGGGGAATTGCATGGTTTACATCAACAACACCTTTTAAGTGAGGTCATACAACGTTATACTTTATCAAAAGACTATAATTTTATATACATCATTTATTTCAAGATTTTTTTTTAATTTTTAATATCCTTAGTGTTTTTAGTAATTTATTTCTAGCTCTATTTAAAGGACTATCTCTATTTAGTGTTTTTACTTAGCGCATGGTTTAAAAAGCTAAAATTACATACTCCAGACAATACATCCACAGCAACAATTACAACATTCATGATTTGATGAAACTAACACCGATAGAAATAGATACAGATTTTGAAAATGCCTACACTGTAATAAACGTTAACACGAGATTGTGTCAGTAGAGGAACTGTACTTATAATATGGCATCAACTCGAATATAAATTACCGATAATATATATTTTTAACTGATTTCAAAAAGAAAAAAAATACAGTTCTGAACAACCATTGTCAAAAATATCAAATATAAAAACAAGACAATACAGTTGGTTCAACCGAGCACCATGGAAATGTAACTACAGTAAGCGTCAACCTTAGGTAACCAACACGAGCTATAATCTTCAAAGCAACAAAACTCAAGAAAAGCTGGAGCTGGGTGCTGCACCATAACCTCCTCCACCTCGGCCAAAACCAGGCCTTCCACCAGGACCCTGGATTGAAAGAGAATCACCAAATTAAGAATATACAACAGCCAAAAGGGTGCGCAGAGAGAAGTCGAGCACAATCAGTTTAATATGTTCTTTCTTCTGATCTGACACAGTATAAAGTTATGAAACTGAATACAAGAAAAACCAAGTCAGGTCTGGACTCAAATGTTGTGCGAGCCTCATCTATTCTCTCCTCCAAGAATAAACAAACCACAACAGAGTGGGTCCCTGAAATCACTAGGTAGCCTTAACCACTTGAGTTTACAATATTCCAATTTTTGCTGTCTGACTCTAAGACACTCTAAAACAAAACCGATGAGCTCTTTAAAGAAGTGATGATGCTATTCTAAATTTTCTACAAACTATTTCCCAAGGCAGTGACAATTTTAAACAAACTACAATCAGAAATTCAGCTTTATAACCTTCATCAATTCGCACTTCGAAAAAGAAAATCTAAGACATACTTCTTTCATAAAATATAGAGTTTATAAGCTATTGGAAAACCATCCATACATTACAAAATAGAGTTTACATCTTGGTAAATATTTACTTAAATCCAAGACAACACAACATGATATAACTATCCAGTAAAGTGATGGAAAAATCACATCCCTCTAAAAAACTAATCCAGATATGATATTTTGAATCTACCTAAATTAATTGCAAAAACGTTTCTACCTATAAACATGAAGAAATCAAATGAAAAATGCAAGAAAAATGAGCATGCCTAGTTATACCAGCCCAAAATCAAAACATTAAGAAAAATTAAAATTACCCTAAATGATGGCTGGAAGTCTGCTGGAGCTCCTCCTTTGTCACCAGCAAACTCACCAGGAGGTCCTCGAGGACCTCCACGGTATCCATCACGATCACCAAACCTTGAGCCTCCTTCAAACCGAGGAGGGCCACTACAGATCAAAGACAAAATGGAGAGTCACAAACTATAAACAAACATAGCAAGTATAAATTGCAAATTCATTTAGAGTCTCTTATTACCGAGGGCGATCACCAGGAGGACCACCGAATGACCTGCCAGTTGGTTTAGCAGTTTTCTTCAAGGTGGCAGGCACAATTTCTGATGGGAGATTAAGATAAGTCCTCAAAAACTCTATTCCATCATTGGTGAGGAACCAGTAATAATGCATCCACGCAAAAGTCTCACGTACATATTCCCTTGATTTGAAGCTCTGCATAAGCTTAATCACCTGTAGATTCGGGACCTCAATCTCTGGGTGTTTGGCAAGATTATAATCCTTTTTCGCAAAACATACTCCCTCTACAAATATCCAAAGAACCAAAATGGAAAGCAAAACAGTTTACCAAGACATCATTGTTAGAAAATTATAAAATTAACCAATAAGGAAGATTATAAATTTATAATATTTCATTTATACACCAAAATTGCACATTTTTATAAGCTTTTCCCAAAGAAAAATTGGGGGACAAAAAAGAAAGTAGAATCACACACACCTAAGTATTTAATTTCTTTAAATGATGCCCATTTTTCTTCTTCTTATTATTACTATTATTATTATTATTATTATTATTATTATTATTTTCCTTTCTCCTTCAAAGAAATCACCCTCCAAATTCAGCCTGAGAGTCTATACTCTAAACTACGAATAGGAAATGAAGAAACTTAACTAACCTCGAAAGAGGTATTTGCAGATCTCCTTGCGATTCTTCTCTGGAATAATCTGAAACCAAACCAGATGAAATGGTTACTTTGGCAAACACACACACAGAGCGAGAGAGAGAGAGAGAGTACCATAGCTGCAGATCCGCAAAGGGTTGCAAGAGAGGTAGGAATGATTTTGGTGGAAGCTGTGAAACCCTAAAGCGCGCGAGGAAGATGATTGGTTATTTATATCCCGGGTGGATCTTGCTATGAACCAGTATTTCGAAACGGACCGGACCGGGTGATTTGACGATCTGACGTGAGTTAAATATTTAAACTGTTGTGGTTTAACCGTATAATTAAATTTAAGGTTAGATTACTCATATCAATCAAAATTTAGATAATCTTTTGATTCGTTCGATTGAGTCAACTCATTATTAAATTTTAAAATATTATTATTTTATATTATTATATGTAAATTATTTATATGATATTATTGGATCGGACTAATTAATTGAATTGGTTAAACTTAAATAAAAAAATTTACTGATTTATTCTCTAGTTTAATTTTAACAATGTCTTTTTAAACCTATTTGTAGTTACCAAAATGTCCCCACAATTCTAAAACGTATGTAGGGCTTATAAAATCAATTTAAACTAAATAAAAATGTTCATTTAGAGAAAAAAAAAATCGAAATGATTCTTATTTGTTTGATTAGTTTAAGTAAATATTTAATTGAAGATAATTTGATTTCTTGTTTTTCCTAAACATTCCTACTTTTAAATAAAAATAAAGTTAATCTTTAATTTCTTCTTTTAAATTTTTATGTTTATTGACATGGGATTAGTAGAGAGAATAGTATGCAGTGAAGGCTAACATAGTGGACAAAAGATGTGGCACAAGAGTTAAAGTTTAAATTTGATTTATTATTAGTACAATTATTTATATTATCATTTAATTATGTGTTAATAAATCATTAAAAGATTTAAAAAAATTAAATAATTATTAAGTTAATTAAATTTTTTAATAAATTGATAATATATAATTAAATAATAATATAAAATAATTTTACATAAAAAGTTATTTAAAATTAAATCGTCAAATTTAAGTTACATTTGGTCTGAATAACGGTGATTGCACCAACATTTCCCGAACACAGTAACTTCTGCATAGCTATATTTAATACCTTCAAACGTTATTGACATGTTTTCATAAGTTACTGTTTGTGCAAATCGCATAATTACTTATTTTCTTTCCGTTTTTCTTTAGGTAACAAACCGTCCATCTGGTCATTTTCAATATTCTATCAGATTTCATTATATCTTAAATGTGTGTTATAATTATTTTATTTTATTTTAATTTTTTAATCAAAATGCTTAAGAAAAAAACTTTCGAATGAATTGTTTTTTAAGTACAAAATAAAGTAATCAAAGCATGCAGTAGTTAATTCTTTCACGAAATATTCATAGGCATTATAAGGAACCATGTTTTGGTACAATTTAGCAAGACAACTAACATGGTATCATTTTAGAAAAAAGACTTAACCGTACAACTTGTAAGAAATATTTATTCTTTGGTTCGGTTTTGAAAATTAACCAAGTATTCAACTATATTAACCAATAATTTACATACTGTTAACCACGTATCAAGTATCAAAATAAAGATAAATTATTAGGTAAACCGTATGTAAATTATTGGTTAATGTAGTTGAATACTTGGTTAATTTTCAAAACGAATTAAATTGGTATTATCTTTTACAAGAAAAATTAAAAAGTCATTCTCCCTATCATTTTTCTGCATTTGTTGGCACCCCAAATTGTTTAGATAAGCTTACGGGACAGAAGCAATAGCCTAATGGTACTTTACCTCAAATCTAGTGGGTCATGCATCAAGGAGGAGTTGGTTTAGACCATTATTTGACCTAGTAAAGCCTTAGCCAAAAATAATGGGTTGCAGTTGTTAATCCAATGTTTGACTCAATTTATAGCGATCAAGGGGAGCACGAAGGTAGGAGAGATATCTTCAATGGATTTACTGAAGAACCACATCAGTGAGCCTGACATTATGTCTCAACCAAAAACCTTATGTAGTTTTAGAGGTCATTCCATTTATATGTTTCTCACATTGTCTACTATTTACTAATATGTAACTCCTCACTCACATCTCACTCACACTTACACTATGTTTGAGAGTTTTTAAGGGGATGGAGTAGAGTGGTTAATAAACATGGTTAATAATGATGTGGTTTGTGATGAAATAGAGTAGAAAGTTAAAAGTATATCACTCTATTGTTTAGAAATTTTAATAACAGAATACAGTGAAATTTACTTTATTGTTTGGAAGTTACAATGGTCATTAATGAAATTGAGTGAATTATACATTTTACTTCCAATATTACCTTTTTATTTTTTTATTTTTATTACCCAAAACATTATTTAAAAATAAAAAAGAGGGTTAAATTATAAATGATTATTTAAAAATAAAAAAAGAAGGAAATGTCTTATTCCAAATCTCTCAAATTGAAGGATATGATAATTTAAGAATTTGAGTAGTATAAAATTATTTAAGTTCCTATCTTTAATTACTTCATCCCATTACTTAAAAACTCTTAAACAATGAGTTAAACTCTTTTTATTACTTAACTTCATTATTAATTACACCACTCTATCTATCCCAACATAATACATATTTCATTGCTGACTTCCACTGAATGTCCTTCAAAGATTCCATTTGCTTCATGATGTGACATTAGGACTTAAGGTCAAATTTGATGCGCAGTGAGTTTCAATACTCATATTTAAGCCACTTTTTCACATCCCACCATCAAGTTTTTAGTATTGAAAAATAGTACCAATCATCCCATTCATGTTTATTTCAAATGCTCAAAATTGAGAGAAATGCAAGACATCCTCTTGTTGATTATATCCTCACTGAGACTGTTCAGTCTTCACTAACTTAACACAGCCGAAAGATCACTGCTTTGATGAATTACAGGTTAAACACAACACAACTCTTGATCATAAGAAAAAGGTTAAACACAACTCTCCAATCCCAGTTGTGCATGAAGCCTGGCATCCGAGCCAGACATCTAAATTGAGTTCTTAATTGTTTCCAAATCCAGCGCCCAAAAAATTTTACACTGCATAAATTTAATTAATTGCCTCGGAACAAGCCTCGCATTCCAGATATTTAACATTTTTGTTAAATCAAATACACAAATATTAGGTACTGTACAGACCTACACAAAACTAGGAAAACTATACATTCCAACATTATTATTTTCTTTTATAACATGTTAATCCATATATACATGACACCAAAATGAAAGAAGAGAATTAAAGCCTTGCTTAGCTGAGATGACGAGCAGTAGCAAGCACAAGCTAGAGTAGGATCATAATTGGCTGTGACTGGAACATCTCAGCTTGTTGCCTTTCCAAGGCAACTTACCTTGTCATGCAAAATCATGAAACCCTGACAGCATCCAATAGCTGAAAAATGAAGCCATTTTCTGCCTCCACCCCATCTAAGTAGCACTCTTCTACTGCTCATCGTGCATCGCTTTATCTGAATTGATATAGTTATCTGTCTCCAGTTCAACCTCATATGATGAAAGCACCTTTCTCTGCATGAATCACACACAGCATGCACTATGGTAAAGAGGCTGACCAACATATATAAAGTTCATTATCATTCCTTCTTTCCTTAAACATGCAATTGGATGTCTTTTAAGCCAATTAACTCCACAATTCAGACCAGTGAAAAGTTTTTCAAACTCAAAAAATGAATATACAATCTGAACATGAACTTTGTGAAAGGTGTCCGCTAGTTTTAGGCAGTAATTTTTTTATTATTCCTTCTTTCCTTAAACATGCAATAGGATATCTTTTCAGCCAATTAAATCAACAATTCAGACAAGTGACAAGTTTTTCAAACTCGAAAAATGAATATACAATCTGAACAGGAACTTTCTGAAAGATGTCGGCTTGTTTTAAGCAGTAATTATCACTAAGGAACATATAAAAAAACATTAAATCCAAAACCATTAAATGCAATAGCAAATATAAGGTTTAGACGTTTAGTGGTAGTATGGGTGTAAAAAGATGTGTTGAGTTAAAAGAATAATTGATAATAGCCTACGAGTTTTCTGCATCGTGATGGATCCCAGCTCAGGGACAAGATGAACAAGAATACTAACCATAGTAGGATGAGGAAAAAATTGCTGTACACAAGGCAATCGGCATGCCTTGTATTTCATAAGTACCAATGACAACATATAAAATTATACTACCCTGAAAGCCATAATCAAGAAACTACTGTTTTTTCTTAGTAAAAATATTTACAGTTTTAGGAGAACAATTAATAGCTCAACTAGTTAACGATGTTCAAAGAATGGATAATGAGTAACCACTATTGATAATTTTTCCTAAATTCGAATACTTTTTGCCAAGAATTCCTTTTCATGGGTACTTTTCCCTCTTTTTTTTTTAATTTGATGAGATGATAAAAGAAATTCACTAATAGGAGAGAAGAAAAAATCCAAGAGTAGAGGATAAGATAGAGATATAGGCTATAGCACTCCCCAAAATCATACTCCAAATGATCCAGGCAGAAAAAATGAAAAGAAAACAAAAAAAGAGTTGCGACTAGTTTTTCGAGTTCCAACTTTCAAAGCACATGACATTTACATTAGGTGATAAATTTTTATAAATTTGGTTTGTGCACCTAAATCATAAATTTTAATATCAATCACAGAATAAAAGCTGCGAATTAAAAAAAGAAAAAAAAAACTATTGGCTTCCCAATGTGAATTGGCATTAGGGACATTCCTACTATTTGAAGAATGGAGGGTTTGAATGAAAGATTCATAGGAAAAGTGTGTAAATGCTTTTAAGTTCCTAATCCTTTTATTCGAATCTCAAGAAATAATCTAGTCATCAAGTTCCTATGAAGATGGAAATTCCAATAGGTATACGATACTTATGTAGAGTATATGCAAAAGATGAGGAACATCATAAGACCTCATCAAGCTATGAATCCTAGAAAAAAAGAAAAAACAAAAATTGCTTAATCATTCAAGCAATTTTCTTAGAAATCAACCTACTAGGCTCCTAACCACCCTCCTTGGCCCAAATGTTCCCTGTTACAATCACCTATCTCAGACCAAGATAACGTCTTTTAATTTTTTCTTACATTCTATAATTTACCCTCACAGTTCTAGACACAGAAAAACAGTTCAGATACTAATGTACAATAGACACATCATAAAAGCTTTGGTTGCACACCAATTTAAAAATATGCTGATTCCGCTCAGCAGCAGAGGAAAAGAATATGAGAAAACCATAACAGTAATCCTGCACATGATAATTAGCAAACCTTATACACTCATCTCTAACATTTCCACAGAAATATACCAATATCATCTCATCTAATAGGATTTTATGGTGACATCATGACAACAGAATTACGAAATCACTGTGTTGAAATTAAATGCAAGATAATCACATATCAAAGCTTAAAATCACACAGACCATTTTAGTTACATGAAAGATACACATCACAATCATTTGCAGTGTTTAATGAATTCACAGTTTAGTGCAGATGCAAATAAATGTAATCTCCTAAGCATGGAATTAAAATAAACACAGATCCACAAATAGTCAGAAGCATAAGAAAAAAATGGCTGTGACAAATTCCTATTCTTTTAATGCTAGGAGCTTGAGCAGAAGAAGATTGCTAGAAACTCAAGAATCAAAGCATTTGCCCAATCAGACAGATAACATTTTACCAAAAAGGTCTCTTATGGTGCTTCTACCGGGTCCAGTAGAGGCATGTTCTCATCATGAAATATTTATAGCAACCTAAAGATCAGCGACATGAATACTTACATGATCCTCAAAATCTGGGCTAGTTAAATTGATAGACAGGTTTCTCATCAACAGTAGCACCTAAATAGACCGAAGGTCATAGAAAGAATAAATTAGTAAGTACTTCTGAAGCATAAATTCATTTATACAATTGTACTAGTTGACAAAAGTCAATAATAAGTCAGGTTTAAAGCTAAGATAAAGCTTTAATGTCTTGACTCCACTTAAGGAGTAGTAATTTGATTTCCTGAAGCATATGAAAAACCAATTTGCCAAAAAGTAACTATAAAAAATCTAGCTGATCAGAATGGAAAAGATTGAACTGAAAGAACACACACATACCGTCTCAACATCTATCCGGTCCATCTTGTTTAGTTTCTCCAGATGCTCAGTTGCATTTGGGTCAAATACACTGCCAATGAAGCTGTATACTTGAGTAAAATCCGGAAGAACTGCATTAAAAAGAAAAAAGTAAAAAACATTAAAATGGCAATTAAAATAGAGATAACAATAAATATAAAAGAATTACCAATATCATAAAGCGAGACTTCCATGACAAAAAAATGAATTAAGGAATATGTGCACATAAATTTTCAACTGAGGTCTGTATGTGGGTCAAAGTGGGAGTTAGTAGAACTCCTAAGACAGCTTCCTAGATATAGTCATTAGATGAAATGAGTCATGAAACTAAACTAACAACACCACATACTATCACTTCCATGTGGTAGAAAAACAATAAAATAACAACACGTTCCAGATACAGGATTGCATCAAATCTAATAAATTTAAGGTACCATTGAGAAAATCTCAGAAGTATAGAAAAATTTAAGTATTATTTGAGGAGTGCCGTTGAATTCAAATAAAAGCTACAACTTATATTTGTCAGATGTCTGTGAGAATACATCAACCTTGCAGTTAAAGCACAGTTCAAGTGAACATTTTGGTGCATAAGATAATGATTAGCAAGATCCATGTCCAAGAAGTAGATTGAAAATTAAGAGACTCCAAAGTTACTTCTGACCCCACACAAAGTTGCTTTTGGATATGAAACTGGCATAAAGCAACCATATACACACTGAAATATACAGTATATGCCTCTATCAGCACAAGTTGTGTTTATAACAACACTCCATAACCTTACCGTGCATACATGTAACTATCAAAGATAATCAACTTGAAATTATAAAGGAAAATCACTAAATCCTTGCCTCTCAATGGCTGGCTATTATTCCCTTGACAATTAGATTCACCAACCGGCCGCACTTTAGGAGTGCTTTCACTGCTACTGCAACAATTATTCACTTTTGGCACTGCAAAACACATATGATGTTGTAAACACAAGAAAGTAGTTAGTATCTTTAACAAACTATGTCAAGTATTTTCATAAACTAAATTCGAGGATTACATAAGCTAAATTTAAGGTACAGAAAATTGCAGCCTTTAGTACCATGCAATAAATTGGCTGTTTGCAAGGTGTTGTTTGACCAGGAAGACACCGCAGTGTTCATAATAGGAGTTTTAAGCATTGCTGAGGAATCAGGCTTCAGGATATATCCAGGTTCAAGCAAAGCAGAAGAAGATTGAAAAGATCCTGATGCTTGTGAGAGTACAGGAGCTGCCAAATATCACTTACAAATTATTAGATACAATTGCACTAAATTGTGTCACATAAAAAAATACGGTGAAAGATGATGACCATTTTTGGAAGCTTTCTGAGGATATGGATGGGCAGCTTTTCTTTTAGGCCTGGGTGGAGGAAGATGTTCACTTGTCCCACTCTTCTGAACTTTTAGAAAGTATTTTTGTGCATGGCTACGTATCTACAAAGTCAGCAGAAATCACTTTTCAGTCCTTCTTAAGGGTACTGAGGTATCCATATAACATTGAAACTCATGAAAAAATAACACAAGTTCCAACAACTCATAAACATTTATATACATTCAGATCTTTCAAGCCAACTAAGCTGCAGACACTCAACCAATGAACACCATAAAGATTTTCTAACATATTTCCCAAAAAAAAATTATTGCTTACTGTTAACTACAATAAAATCATTTTCTTCTTTTCATTTTAATCAAAATGACAGTACACTAGTAAAGGAAATTTGCATTATTCTTGTTAGAGGTAAAAAGCATTCCTAAAGCTGGACCTAACGGTTTAACCTTTTAGGTAGTTAGTTCTTTGGCATGGTATCAAAGCCTCTATGACTAAGTATTCAGGAGTTTGATCCTTGATGACCCATTCTTAATTAAATTGAATTTCAACACAAGGCATGATGGGCCTGTGCTTTGTCCATGTTATAAGCCCAGCTCTCACATGAGGGGGCTGTTAGAGGTTAAAAAAAACATGGATCTGCACCTAACAGCTTAAGCTTTTAGGATAGTTGGTTTTTCACAATTTTTCACAGTACAACAAATTAGCAATATGTATGGTGATGGTTATAAACATCTGATAAAGGATTAAAAATCCAATGGTTGAAATGGCGTATGCATTAACTGAGATCACAAAGTGACTGCAATGAGAGAGAAAGCAACTATAATATGTGGGCCTAATGTTTATGGAACAAATCATTTGTTTAATCAGAGCTCTTAAATAAACCAGTAGAAAACACAATAACTCCACAAGGTAATAACTTGCATTGTATAGCATGCGCATTTAACTCACATAATAGCTCAATTGAATTTTGAATTGATGCTATTGGGCCTTGCCTCAAATGAACAGTGGTTGGTGGGTTGGAATGGAAATTAGGTTTCACAATTTTTGTCTCACAAAGGAAAAAGAAAAGTTTTTTATGGACCAGGGGATCAACAAACCATTCCTACCAGAGCAATGGAGCATGATAAGTCAGTGCGAATGATTTGGAAAAACAGAAAACCAAGGAGAATATGGTCTAATAACACACCGTGACCAAACACACTGTGACCAAGGAGGGGGACAGGGAGAGAGAAGGAAAAGATCTGTTTTTGGCATTTCATTTCAAACATGCTTTAGTTCCTTTGGTTAGTTTTGAAAGCGACATAACCCATTAACCACATTCCAACAACATGGATTTTCTACCACCAATGTATTTTTAACCATCACATGGAACATGACAGATCACCTGAACTGATTTTTATCAGCGAATACCCCTTTTCATGCAATGGCTCTGTCACTTCCCTCCCAAAACACCAAGAACAAAAACAAAATTTAAAAAGAAAATGAGAAAAAAGGGCTACTTACAAATTAGAATTAAAGATCTAGATTCAAAGCATGAAATAAAGATAATGATGCACTTCTGGTGAAAAAGGATTTTTTCATTTGAAATTACCTGTATAACTGTCTTTGATCCAATAAATGCTTCAATCTTTTTCCAGTCACGGTCAAACCTGAATACAGAAAGAAAGGAACAAAACAAAGTGAGGACAATGCAAAATGACAACACCAAGACCAAACAATTTGGGAAAACAAACACATTACCTTTAATTTAGAACAGTAAATTTCATTTAAGGCAAGGAAATTAAGTTTTAATCTTTCAATGAAGCTCTCCACCATAAGGATGCAATGATTACAAAATTCTCGAGTTATTATCAAAATTCAAAATTTAAACAATATAGTAATTTGAAGTGTCTTTGGTCAGAGAGGAATGCCTGTATTTTCAAGGGTGTCTCTTTGCCTTTAAATTTTTTATTGAATAGTATCATGTTTATGCCTTCTCTTTGGTGCCCTGCTCATGAATGTTTCAAGGGAAGTTCTATTACTGATATGCAAAGAGACTACACAGCTTTGTTGCATTTTTGAGTCACTTTGGCTTGCTGGTTTCTTCTCTTTTTTCTTTTTAGGAGGAATTTTTATCCTCCTCCCAGATGTATTTTCTATTTTTTCTTTATAATAATATATTTTCTTCTATAAAAAAAAACACAGTGCAATAATTCTCCTATGTACAAAAAAAAATCTCCTAATATGACCACATAAAATTAACGTAAGAGGCGTCTACAGTAACATGGTTTTAGGTCATTTTGCATTGTATCATGAATAAATAATATATTTAACATGCTACTACAATCCAAAGGAAAAGAAATTTATTGTCACAATATAGGTGTTGTTGATGTGATTAATAACCAAGGCAATCTTCATAACGTACCAAATGCTGCTTAAGATTAATTAGTCCATTAATCCTATTCTTTTCAAATGTTACTCATATCTATTTTATTCCAGTTGTGATTGTCAATCGCCTTGGGTCTAAATGCACCTATTCTCCCTCTTTTTTTTCATAAGGAAAAAGAAAGATTTTCATTCTAATTAAAAGTAGAAAGATCAGAGTGAACATAGTAAAAATTTCAAAGAGCTCAATCCAATTTGTCCTGGTGTCTGTATTTGGGAGACAGGGGAAGGTATTACTGGTCAGAAGGGAAATGGGAAGCCGTCAAACCCACAACCCTGATTGTAATGTAAGTAATCAGAGGATTCCAATGTAAGCGGAATAGAATTTCCCAGTTGAACCAACTTAGATTTAAGTGTAATTCTAGTATAAAGCTATTGACCATTGTCCCCATTCTCTCCTTGACAAGCGACAATTCAACTTTGCTTTAACCTTGCTCTATCACTTGTCCAATTGGTATCTCAAATTCAACTCCTTCAACATGGCTTGTATGCCAGACAGGGTTTAAACCAAAAGTGATATTTTGACACCATAAAGAAGACATAAATATGCTAATTTCAGGTCCTAATGAAAACATTTAAAAAAGAATAAGAAACTGCCTAATTTATTTCTGATTCTGTCTCTCACAAAGTGACCCATGGACCACATTGTCATCCTTTCCAACACGAGTTATTCTAAAGTAAAACAATGGGAAAATAAAAATAAAAAAATATCATAGAAGTGAACAAAGGAACAACAATCTAATGCACTAAAAACCAGATAACAAAAGCACAATCAGCTATAGAATCCAGCAATACAGCCAGTCACCATGAAATAGCCTAAGCATGACTCAAAATAGAAAACTGTTTGTTTCACTCTGTTAACTCATCACAAAAATCTAAATTCACCCCACCCCATTTAACATTTCCAACATCTTCACACTCATCAAAACAAACCCCAATTCCTGCCCCACCAAACCCATCTGAAAAAATCCCTAAATTCTAGACCTTGGCACACACACTTCTGCACATACCACTCAGAACCATCACTAAACACACACACACATGGGAATTATACCACAAACCCATTTCTCAACTGAACTATAAAATCCAATCACTACATTTTGAGAAGCAAAAAAAAAGAAAAAAGAAGCGAGATTTACAGTTGAAGAGCTTCAAGGAACTTGTCGTGTTCGGGTTCGGTCCAGCTCTCCCTGGACTTGGTGATGGTGTATGGCTTGCGGATCTTCTTGGCGGCGTCCTCCGACGAGTTCGCGGTGGACGCCGTCGTGTCAGTGGCGGCGGACACGGCGGCGAAGGGGGCGAGCCCCGGTAGCGCCATGCCACTCGGATCCAAGTAGAAGCCCTCGGGCGGGTTCGGGTTTTTGGATACCATTTGAGTTTTTTCTGGAGAGAGAGAGAAATGCGGCTGTTACGGCGAAACGCAGCAATTTATATGAGAAGTGTCACTGTCAATGTTGTTTCTTATTTGGGTTGGTGTAAGAGAAGGACCAATGGTCGATTGCCACGACAACATTATAAGAGAGGCTTGAAAGTTTCCAACTTTTTTAAGCTGAGCCTTGTAATTGTTGTGTGTTTAGATTATTTCTGTAAAGAAATTATATTAAAAATTAATTACGTGAATAATTATTTTTAAAATTAATTAATTATGAAAAAATAAATTTTTATTTGAATATATTAATTTATAATTAATTTTATAATAAATTATTTTGTTTGAATTGTATAAAAAAATTATTTATATATATAAAATTATTAAAAAATATATAAAATGATTAAAAAATTATTTGATTAAAGATAAATAAATATTTTTTTTTAAATTTTTAAAATAATCTGAAATTAAATAATTTAAAATTTAAAATAATAACTTTTTTAAAAAGACTATTTTTAATTATGAAAAAATAATTTTAATTTATAACTAATTTTATACACTTTAAATAAATAAGATAAATTTTAAATAAAATAATTTTTAATTAAAAGAAAAAAGAAAAAAGCAAAACCGTGCTCTTAAGCGTGGGATTCTATTCTAACGTTTTGTAATGTTATGGACCTTTTTATTGTTTTTTTTTAAGTCACGAGATATCTTTATATATATTTTTGACATAAAACTAATAGGTTCATATAACCTTAATATAAGGTATTTTTATTAAGATTTTAATTTTTACACTGAAAGTCTGCCCACATAAAAAATTGAACTATACTTTGTTATTATATATTTTCAATTTTTTATATATTAAAAAATATCAAATACATTTTTGTTCTCTTAATTTATTAACTTATTACACTTTTCATCGTGATTTATATAACTAATTATGTTTATTGTAATTTAAAATTATTTATTTTAATATTTTTAAATTAAAATTTATTTAAAAATAATTAACATAAATCATAAAAAAATCTACTTTTTAGTAGGTTTTAATTTATGACATCTTGCTAATTATTTAAATTCTTATTCAATCTTACTAACTAAGCCAACTGCGATAAGATACTATCTAATCCTAATGACTTAAAAAAATTCATTTCATGTATTTTTCTTCCTCTCTTTTCATAATTTATACTTTCTTTATACTTACTAGAAATTGGGGTAAGCGTGCATTTGCATTAAATTTTATAAATTTAATTTTAGTTAAAAGTGAGTTTAAGTGAAGTGATTTATATTTGAAAATCTTCATCTGAAAATTAATTTTGTTAAATGAATGTTGTTTTGATAATGTTGATAAAAATTACTTTTGGATGTATAATTACCAAAAAGAATATGAGTTATTTTAAGTTTGATTATTAATAAATTGATGTTAAAAAAGATTGATTATAAATAAATTGATTTGTAAAATAAATTTGTAAAAAAGTTAATTTTATTTGGGTTATTTTAAAATAAAATCATTTTGAGTATAACTATAATAAATATTTTTTTAAATGATTAGGTTATATTTATTTAAATATTATTAAAATAATGATATAATATCAAATTACAAAAGTATTTCTGTCAATATACATACAAACATGTTTTCTTTCACCGCAAAGCAACTAAATGTTGCTTTTGCCTAAACGTAATTTGAAATAAAAAATTCATTTATTTTTTTCTACTAAAATTTCAATCAAACAAGATAAAATATTTTAAAACCCTATTTGCACTAATGATGTCTGGACCGGTCGGACCGTGAACCGGGTGCTCATCTAGTTTTGGTTCAACGCCAAAATCGGATTTATGGTTGGACAGAGTTGAACCGGTCAAAACCGGTCAAAACGGGTCAAAATTGGACAAAACTAGGCAAAATCGGGCAAAACCGAGTTGAACCAGGTTGAACCGGGTTGAATCAGCCCTCTCTTTTTTTTTTTTTAAATTTCTCAATCACTTAACTAGTCAATTGAGAGTGATATAAGGCTTAATAATTGAAACCTCAAAATCTTATTATGTATTTTATTATTAATAATGTGTGTTATGAGTCATGTATATGTATATTTTTTTTATTTTTTTATTTAATATGTAATTATAACATCATCTGGTTCGATCAAACGGTTAAACCGGTTGAACCTAAATCAGAAACTTTTCCGACTCACTATCTAGTCCGACTTTAACCATATTGATTTGCACCTTATAAATGAGAGTTTGGGATAGTAAAACGCCCACCTAAACACAAGTTGAATGTGGTCACTTGTGAGAATTCAATGTTCTTAGAAATGATCATTTGCACGTAATAAATCTTTGAAAGAGACAAATATCCCAAAGAAAAGAAAGAAAAATGTTAAACTGCACCTTCATATATTAATTTTAAACCTTTAATTTTTTTAAAAAAAAGTGGAACGCACCTGAAAAAAAATCTCAATGAACGACAGGAAAAGCGAGTCGGTTACAATGAAAGATGACTTGGGGCTGAAATCCTATGGGCCTACAATGCTGCCTTCACTTCCTTGTGAGGAAGTAAGTGGCCTCAAAAGATAGGCCACAGATATCAACCAAGATATTTTATTGACTCAAGGCCCTTTACTATCCTTTTTCTGTTTTCTGTTTTGTTTTTGCTTCTTTGTTTTCTAGCGAGTGTATTCTTCGTGTCTCTTCATTTGTTGTTGTTACACTTTCGTGTGTTGTGTTAAATCACTTTATCAAGTGATAGCCCTCACCATGGCATTGATAAAATCATCTCGAACCCTTGAATTGATTGGCTTTAAAGATTTATTATGATACTAGTACATGTACTCATTTTTTTATTTTATTTTATTTTTTGTCATGTTTGTTTTGACCCTTTTGAGAACTCATTTGTTGATGATGTTATTCTTAAATTGCTCAAAATTTGTTTGAAATATTCTTTTTTATTTTTATTTTTTAAAGTTGTTAAGTGTGGCATGCCTGAGATCTCAAAGGAGCGTGGAGAAGGGCACTTGAAAAATTAGGATGGACTATATGGATAGGTTTACGTTTTCTATTGAGTTCACCGAAGGTATTACTTGTTTAGCTTGGCCCAATGCCCAGACAGTTTCATGATAAGGATTTCATGTCTGTTGGGAGCTGTTGAAGGCCTCCCACCCACACTAGCACCTTGATCTATAGAATTATCTGTTTGTGTAGCAATGGTATTATGAGGATACTTCCCCAGAATTCAAACATTAAGGATATGTTTGGATGGAGGTATTTAAAGGAAAAAGAAAGGGAGGATTAATTTTTCATTTTAACTAAACATTCTCTTTATTTGAAATTTTTTAAAACTGAAATGAATAAAATAAGAGTTTATCATATAACCTTCCAATTATCCCTTATTCATTTTTATAAACATTGTATAATTCTCTCAATTTAAAAATAAAAATTACAAACATTTTGTAATTTATTTTGATAAGTAGATTATCCGAGTTCCCTAGTCCCACCTGATTAAGGGGTTCATATTCTTCCTTTGTTGCCCATTCATATTTGATTTCATGGCTCAGGAATGTTAGCGAGTACTCGAAGGTGTTTCTTGGTATGCTCGTGAATTATAGCAGGAGCAAAACTTATGCTCACAGGTAAGTCCAAATAAGCAGCCTCCACGTACTTTTTCTCCTTGGGTTTAAGATCAATGTCCATGTTATCTGCTCCCCTTTGAAACTAACTTCCTGCTTAGGCCATGGGTTAACTCTTCATCTTGCTGTCTTGGGCTTTATTTCCATTTCCTTCTTCTTCATGAGAAATTGGGCCTCTGAGATTGTACTAGAACATCATTAAGTCCCCTCCCTATATTGAACTCTTCCCTTTTAGGTTTTTGCTCGTTATATTTGACTCAGTTACAGGCCCAACTTGTTTGCTAGAATTCTAACCATCTTCAACCATCTTCATTTCTCACCTGATTTAGCTTGGTGAGAATCTTTTGGAAGGAAATTATTTCACATGCACTGGTTATCAAATTCAGCATATTGGAAGTTATTTCCATAGTATTATCCATGGAGGCCATAACTTAATGTGCATGGTGTGAAGGAAGTACATAGGTAGGAAAGGTTTCTCTACTCAAAACATAATGCCAGCATGTGACTGGGACATGTGTTTTATATATGCATGGCCTGGATGGGAGGATACTGCGCATGATGCTAGAATCTTTAACCAAGCAATTTGGAGGCATGATCTTTCACTCTCTTCATCCCCTGTCAGGTATTTAGTTATAATTAAATTATGCATCATATCTAACTCTATACATTTTCATAAATTAGCTATATTAGATAATGTTATGGGATCTGTCGATCTGGTTCTTGTGTTTTTTTATAACAAAAATTGCAACTATATGTTCATTCTTTTGAGTATAAGATTTACAAACGATTTTAAAAGCATTATAATTAAGGAATTTTATTCCTAATGCCTACGGCAGCTACTTATATAATTAGTTTGAAACTATGAATTATTCCTTAAATTTATCATTTAGGATTTGTTTATATTGTGGTAAATAATCTTTTTTTTAATGTTAGTATATTTTTATTTCTTAAATTTTTTATGTATGCTAAAGGTACTTGGCGAGATACTTTCAATTCAAAAACCAAGGATTCAAACCAAACTACCCCAATTTTATATGGATTGATTTGGTCAACTCTTTCAATTTTATTGGTTTGTGCCGAGACTTCAAACCAATTCAAAGGAGCAAGTACATACCACTAATTGTAAAAATCAATCGGGAGCTTAAATGCTTAATAAACATAATATCCAATAATTAATAAATATTACTATTTACACACACAAAATCTCATTATAAATACATAATTATTGATATGATTGCATTTGAATAATACTATACTATATAAAATCTGAGCATTGCTTGGAATATAATGAAATACCTAGTTGAAACACAATAATGATGGTTAAATTGCGTTTCTTAACATTTTTTGAAATCTTTTTCTTAAACACAATCTTTCGAAAGATAACTCTGCAATGAAACAAGTGATAATGGACGAAACATGCACTCTTTACAGTCCATTGAACGCAAAGAGAATTTTTCTAAAGATGTTAGATAATAGTTTAAAACTTAGTCCTTTTGACAAACTTAGTTACGAAAAACAGTGTCAATCCCTAATTGTTAGTAAATAAATTAAATAACACAAAGAGGGAAGAAAAGCTTACGTAGAGATTTATACTGCTTCACTCTTACAATCCGAGAGCTACGTCCAAAAGGATTTTCCACTAAACTTTACAAAGTTTACAAGTATTCTTCTCGAAGCCTCTTCAAGCTACAACAAATATTTTCAAACATCTTCAGGTTATAACAAACAAGTAATCTCAAACATCTTCAAGTTCTAACAAACAAGTATTCTTTTATACACAACATCTTCAGACTTAACAAACAAGTTGATAAAAGATGTTATAAACAACACTTGAGTTTTGACTCACAACAAGTGAGGATAAAGAACAATTTCAAAGTTGAAAACTCTATACAAGAGTAAAATGAATAGAATAAAGTAAAGCTTTGAATATTTTCATTTTGAAATCTTGATCACTGAAAACTTCTACGCTTCCTTCTTCGAAGACTCTTGTATTTATAGGCAACGAGCACTTGAAATAGTCTTCATAAGCTTCTTCGTCCAACAGAAATATTTATTATCGTTATGAGTAGTATTAAATACATTAGTTGATATTGTGTTGAGCTTCTTTTGAAAAGTGACTTTGATTATCAGTGAATACTAAGAATATGATATCTTAGTTTTGACTTTTCTAAGTGAGCAGAAAATTCCTTATTTTCTGGTCCTTGTAGTTGTTAGGAGTGTCAGCTCAGCAGCACAGTTGATTTTGAAATTCACTTTTGTATCAGATAACTCATCAGCATTTAGTGCACTTTGTTTTTTTTGTCTCTGAAATGCTTTGGATGAAGCTGCTTAAGAAAAGTAACATAAAGATAACACAATAGACGATCCAATATAATAGTAAATAAATATGTTATTGGAGGCACAGTGTTTTAGAGATGTTGTACTAAAAACTTGTCTTTGTACTTAAACGAATTTTTTCAATGGTCTTAAAAAGTATTCTAAAGAACAAGTCTTTTCTGAATAAAAGTTAAGTCATAACTTATTTAAACCTTTTTAATTTAATATTCTTTTGTTATCTTCAAAACATTTTAGGAAATAATTACGTTGAAACAGAATTGGTTCCAAACTTAGTTTCTTGAAAAATATCTTTGGTTCCAACATATAAAAAATATAACTTTTTTTTATTAGATAATACATGTATAAATATAATAATTATCAAGTTGCATATTTTTTTATTTTTTATATAGAATTTGCCTTCTTCCTTTTATGATAAAAGCTTAAGTTGAAATGAGAAATCTCGATTTAGAAAGTACTTATACTATGACAATAATAAAAGAAAAGTTTTAGATAAGTATGGAGTAATAATGGAGGATTGCATGTGTCATATTTAATTTGAATAATATGAAATACTTAATTAAGAAATTAAAAGTAATTAGTAAAAAATATCAATAAATAATTGAGACTATCAATAATCTTACATTTCACATGTTACATAAAATGAACAAAATTAATAAAAAAAATCTAATATAAAGTTTGTGAACTCCAACTAAAATATTGTATTAGTATATTTATTATTAATAAATTTTCAATTAAGTATTTCAATTTGATTTATTATGATTAGTTATATGTTATTTTATAATTAATCATATATTAAAAAAGTCATTATTCATTCATCTATATTAAAAAAAGTGAGCCTATCTAAATTTTAAAAAAGATATTTAGTATTTTATGAATCCATTTCTAAATATAGATGATGAAAGAATTAAATGGAAGTATAAATTTATTTAATTTTTTAATTAAATTATATTGAGCTCAAGCTTCAATTAAATTAAAATTTGTAGACAAATGACTCGATTCATTTATAGCTTGTATTTTTCTTTCAATTTTAAAAGTAAACATTGTGTATAGTTATTAGCCTTTAAAATTGGGATAAATTATATACCCTCCAAAAAAATTGAGATTAATTTTTTAATTATTTATCTTTGATAAATATTAGCAATCTACATGCTAGATCTTATATTAGATCACCTCTTAGGCATGTATTATCGTCTTTTTTGCATTATTGGAGTCAAGCTTCAATTTAAGATTTATAGTAATTTATCTTTAGAAGCCAATTGAAAAATATTTTGAATCGTAGTGTTATTTTCATATTTTTTGAATACCTCGTCAAAAATACTATTTGCACATAACATGTGCAAGCCTTGCTCCAACTCATAATACTATACCAAACATCCCTAAGGCTCTAGAAACAAACAACTTATAACTGTGATATCAAGATAATCTCAGGTGTTGAAATTAGTACAATATTTTTCCCAAGGTAATTTTTAATTATAATGGATTCTTGATGCTTATTAATTGAATTGACACTATTTACTCTAATTTTTGTTTATCAACGTGGGAATGCTAAGGCCACGCATTTTAGACATTTAGCACATATGATGAAAATTATGGAATATAATTATTGTACAATTAACCATTTTTACTTCTTTCAGTTGCTAAATATCATACTAATCATATGTATTACTTTTGAATTTTCTTCCATATCCAGAATATATGTTTTGCTTCCATTAAATGAAGGAGTCTCCAAATCTGTGAAGGTTCACTTGATTTTACCCAAAGAGAGTCTAACTTAAGTTGCTTCTATGTCATCTACTTATAGATTTCTTATATGCTTAGTTGTATTCAAAACCTTCCACCAATCTCAGAATAGACAAAATGTTCCATATTCCTAAGTATATATGTTCTTCAAACTCATCTCAACTATCTCTTAATCTCATCGGTAATACTAACTTTTATTGCCCAATAGGTCTTAAAATTTGTGAACGATTTTTTGAAAATGGAGAAGATATATATTTGGAACTATTTCCTTCATTGAACAACACATGAGTTTTTATGTTTGAGGTCTGTTACTGCCATTTTATATTTTTATTTTGGTCACTTTTAATAAACAACTGTGTCACTTAGACTTTAGTTTTTTTTAATGCTAATTAAGGATACAAGTCAATTCAAAATTACTTTTATTTTCATATTCTTTCAATGTGTTTCCAAAAATTGTGTGTTAATGTTATTCATTATTATATATATATTATGTTATTTTTCTCTTACACTGTGAAAGATGAGGTTCTGTGTATCTTTTCGAAATTTGTATACCCGAGTTAAAGTTTATTGATATTTGTCATTACAATTTTTAAGATGAATTTGTGCATGCACTTACTTTATTATGATGAATTAATATTTCTTGAATGTATTACTCTTTATTATTATAATCAATTAAGATCTTTTTAATGTATTACTTTTTCTATGGACACTTGATCAATCAATTTGAAGACACTTATGTTAGCTTTGTATTAGGTTTTATTATATATTTATTGTGCCCAATATTAGTATTTTAGATGAGTTTAATGTTGTTGGGCTTCATTAGGCTTTACTGCAAATTGTGAATAATTTTCGGATTTTGATGCATTTTGATCTTTCTTCCTTGGTTAGGCCATAACTTGGGACTCGGTGATCCATTTGAGGTGATCTTGGTGTCTTTAGAAAGCTAAGACAAGGTTCTACAAGTTTTATGAAGAACTCAAGAGCTGGATCGGACTTCTAAGGGTCCAAAATATCCCTGCAATGCAGAGTGAGTTTGCTGACACGGAAATCTGGGCAGTGTGCATATATTGGACTACATAGTGAGCTATAAGCCTTCTCTTGAGCTGAAACTTGGCCATTAGAAAGATAAGACCCATATCTCCAACTTCACTGAAAACTATTTAGTCAATAGATGTCGTTTTAGGCATGATTATGAAGCTACAAGTTGGTTTGAATTTGGAAACACGTTCTGCCAACCTAACTTGAGGTAGGTGCAGTGTTTTTGGCACATCTGGAGTTCTAAAAGTCCAAATGGCATGATTCCAATTGCAAAATTTCAAGAAGATAACTGGCTACAACTTTTATGAGACCTGCAAGCCAAAATACACCATTTAGGTCATGAAAATTAAGCCAAAAATTGGATAAGAGTTGCTGACTAAAAGCCACTAACCATATACCAACCCACCTACTATGCATCAATCCACTAACCATGCATCAAGCTTCCATATTTGACAATTTCCATGTTTTTACAGCTTGTATTCAGATTATGTACATGTACAAATTGGCTTATAGGATTATTATAAATAGAGTCAATCTCTTTGTATTATAATTCATTCAATTTTAAGTAAGTTTGAAGAAAGTTTGAGTATTTGTGAGAGTTTTCTTTCTCTTCTTCTTCATTCTCTTTAGAATATCGTTTTTGTTCTTTTATTTCTGAGTTCTTCCTTCCTATCCATGGAAGGCTAGGCTCTTATAATCAATGCAAGGGATTAGCCATCTTGATGTTTAATTTGGAGATCTTGTTTCGCTTGTTCATATTACTTAATTGTTATTCAAATTTCTCTTCTTCTTTTGATTTTTATTTAGATTGAATTGCTTAATTTGATTTAGATGTTGATGTGGTAATAGCTTTATTATCATGTATCCAAAGAGGATCACATAGAATAAACAATTTATTAAAGCTTTTTGATGGATTATTTAGCTTGGCTAAATTCTGGATCTTAAGTTAATCTATGTTTGGATGGTGCTTACTTTATCTAACATTGGTTAATTAGATCCTAGATGCTTATCTAGTAGAGGATTCTTGGATCATGTTGAGACGTCTTGATATGATCTAAGGCCAAGAACATGGTTAGCAATTAATTGAATTCCTTGTGATCAATGATGGATTAAACTCAATATCGGTAAAATTTCCTTAGATTTGTTAATTTGTTAATTACATTCCTTTAATTCAACTAGTGTATTGTTTTTTCAAATCATCAAAACCCCCATTTTAATTATCTTGATCTGATTAAATCTTTATTTTTGGATCATTGAGAGACGATTCTGTTCATTCTCTATACTACAAATTAGTTTGCGAACCGGTTATTTTTATTATTTGATAGGTCTCGACAACCTCTTGTCAACATTAGTCAAAATTTTAGATATAACACTTGTTAAAATTTTAAATCTTTATAAAGGGTACTTGTCACAAATTTTAAATCTTTATATATAGATAGATAGATATCACAGTTTCACTTAAATTTCTTTTTCATTAAATCTAAAAACAATATATATCCATAATTCTTAAAAGATTATATTTAACTTGTTGTATTAGCACATTACTTAAAGACATATTTAAGTCTCAAGATTTAGATTGCATGACCATGATTATGGGTAGACATGAGTGGGATTAGATTAAGTTTGTGGTACTTTTTGACCTAACTTATTTATTGAAGTATTGAGTTGAGTTAAGTATAGAGAAATTTTTCCGTTGATCTTCAACTTGACCTACTAATGTGTGAGTTTGATTAGATTCAACCCATGAATTGAAATTAAATTTGTGAAAAAAATTAATATGAAAAAAATATACTTAAGATTAACAAAAAAAATAATAATTGAATATTAGAGACTAATTATTAAGAGTTTAATTTCAATATCTTCAAAGGAGATATATCTAATAAATATCTTAGAATTATATGATTTCATATAGCTAAGAATGATGAGAAAACATTTAAAATGATAAAATACAATTTTGAAGGCGTGCTTAGCTTCTCAAGGTAAAATACTTGCGCATGTCACTTTGGAGTCGGAGTGTCCCTTACTCCGAGCATGCTGACATTCTGGCCAGCTGGAGTTTATGTTCACTAAGATGATTAATCTCCGATTGACTGATGTGAACACAGAGAAAAACAAAAAAAGGTACAAATTTAGGTAAAATTAAAAGAAATTTATGAAGTATTTATTTCCTTTGATGTCTATTGTCGGTGGAAAATTATAGTGAAGATGAAGAGTAAAGAAAGCCGCCCATGTACCAGCCTTTTGGACGGGACTGAGTGAGAGGCGCATGATTCATGAAACACGCACAGTGAGACAGATAACGTTGGTGTTGACAAGTCACAAGGCTGCCAGCTAAACCATCAAACCACCGAGTAAGGTCCCAACTACATAATTTATTTTCTTTGTATCCATCCACGAAGGATGTAGGAACAAGACCACACTATTTGCCTTGACTTGGGTTGACTGTGTCCCCTGTTTCTCACCACCTCCTACTATAAAATGTTGCTCAACCTCTTCTCCACTTCATCACTTCATTTGAAATTGAAAGCCCATCTCCCACTCTTCCTCCTCAAGTTACCTCTTCAAGTCCCTTTCTTTGCAATTTTCACCAACAATTATTGCTTAGCTCTAAGAAGTCTCCACAACAATGATGGTTAGAACTAGACCCTCATGTTAATCCAATCTCTATTATCTCATCTCCTTCATCACCTAATCATTGCATTAAACCCATTTGTTGAGTTTTCAATGAGTTTTGCTATGTTTCCATGCATGGCCGATGAATTTTCTTTTTTGCTGTGAATTCTTTTAGTCTGAATTGGAGTACCCTCTTTGATATTCAAAATATGAAATCCACAATTTTGTGTTCAAATTTCAACCCGGGCTTGTCTTTGATTATTTCCTTTCATATTATAGACTTAGAAATAATTGTTGGATCCTAAAACTCTGATTTGTTCTGTAACAGAAAGTAGTGTTGAAGGTGGACTTATATGATGACAGAATCAAGCAAAAGGCTATGAAGGCTGTCTCTTGCATTTCAGGTATTGAATTTCAACTTCTTAATCTTCCTCCTCTACTAAGCCTCTCTGTTTTTAGTATTCCATGGCTAGCATATTGTAATAAAATCAGAACTTTTTCTTTCACTTTGTTTCAGTGGAATAGCTTAACTGCAACTCAGCTTGTGTCTCAAGAAACATAACCCATATCACATGGCATCAACGATTCATTGAATTTTTGAGTAAAATTGTATTTGTAATATTTATGCAGGAGTTGAGTCAGTCTCTGTGGACATGAAAGACAAGAAATTGACCTTAACGGGGAACATTGATCCAGTATGTGTAGTGGCCAAGCTACGTAAGCGGTGTTGTACCGAAATAGTTTCTGTTGGACCTGCCAAAGAAGAGAAGAAGCCAGAGCCAAATAAGCCAGAGCCAAATAAGCCAGATGACAAGAAGCCAACAAAGCCACCTGATCCTCCCAAGCTCTGTGAAATCTATCCCCATTATTATTGTATGAGACTACCACAATATAATCAATATCATTATGTTACATGTGTGGAAGAGGATCCTATTGGCTGTGTCATCTGCTAATTTTCAGAATACCAGAGAGTTGGATAAAAAAATGGTTGTCTTTTTTTTCTTTCCTGGGCTTTTTCTCTTGATTTAGATTAAGGGATAAAGTGTGTCCAAGAAAAGTAATATAATGTACTGGAATTTGTGGTGTAATGTTTCATTAGACTTGATTGGTCCGTATGTAAAATTTATGCAAAATTTTAATGCGTTTTTCATAAGTAATAACTAATAAAATTTGTGTGATTGAATTTATTTTCAATTAAGGTGCAAAATTTTGAATCCTATTTTTGTACTGCTTCTTTCAATAAATGTGTTATATAGGTAAATTATTGCAGATTTTAACAAAAAAAAACTTATGTCTTTTCTTGATAGTGTATGATTTTGAGAATAGAATGAATAAAAACTTTTAGTTAGTTATGATGTAAATTAATTGATGAATATGATAATAATTATGATGATAGAGAAAATACTATTTGTTGTACATATAAAAAAAATTGTATCGGTAGCATGCATAAAGATATATTTAGATTTACAAATTTCAATTGTTTATCTTAGTCTAAGGAATATTATAGTGACGTAATTAACATGGGAGTGGAGACTACAAAAAGCTCATTACATTAACCTTTTGGACGGACTAAAAGGCGTAGCGGCGTAACTTTTTTTAAGGCAAGACGGGGCAGTTGCCATCAATTTTTTTAATAAAAAAAACATACATATATATACATATATATATATATATATATATATATATATATAACTTTTAAAAGTTAACATTATTGAATTCTTAAATTTAGTTTACTTTTTCTTCTAATGGTTATTATTTTTATTTATTTATTCATCTAAATTTTATTATTTTTAGCAGAAAAACACTTTACGTAATTTGTAAAAAAATTATTTTATTTTATTTTAGAAAATAAATAAATTAAATATTAAATTTAATTAATTAATAATTTATTTTTATTTTAATATTTAATATATAATTAATTATAAATAAATTATTAATTAAATTAATTTAATAATTAAATAATTTAATCTAAAAATTAAAATAAAATAAAAAATAATAATATATCTATTCCCTTTTATATTATTTTATAATAAATTCTCGATGATTGAGTGTACGAGGTAGAATTTTCTTCGAAAGTTCCCAACTTCATCATTAATATTTTCGTGGGATCCATCCACGAAGGAAGATGAATCGATGATGGCTTTTAACCTGTTTGTTTAAAATTCTTCTATAAATTTTCTTTTATCTAACGGTCTTAAAATTTCTTTTTATCAACAAAAATATTAATAGTATGTTTGTTTTACATTTTACAAAATGTAATCGTGATTTCCTTAAAACAAACACGTTAGAGCCTTTTCTTTGGATACTTTTCTCTTTCGAAAATAAATAATAATAATAATAGCATTAACATTAAGGAGACAATTAAAAAAATGAGAAAAAATAATAATGTTTAGAATTTTTAAATTATTTATATAAATTTATATATAAAATATTAATTTAATTTAATACAAATTTTAAAATAAAATTAATGATATTGAATTTTTATTTTATTTTTTAATTTAAAAAAAATCCTTCAATGATTTCTCTAATTCTATGATATTGATTCACATTCTCAGCGTTTGGAAAACAAACAAATCATAAATGCCTACTATGATTTGATTTAGATAAGAGTTTAATTTATATTCACTGAAAGTATAAATTTTTTTTACATTGTCATTCAATTATGTGTTGCCAAATCATTAAAAGAGTTGACTATCACAACAACTACCTAAAAAGTCTATCTATTTTAATGATGTGTCAACACATGATTGAATGACAGTGTAAAGAAACTTTACACTAACAATGGATATAAATTAAATCCTTTAGAGAAAGTCTTTACTTATCAACATGCATTGATCCAAGTAGAAAATGCTTGATCACCTTAAGTATATTGTCTCAAGTTCAATCCTTGAGACAATATGTATGGATAAAACACAATTTAAAAGGGTATTTGCTTCACTCACATGACCAATCATATCCCATAAGTTTAGTATCTTATCTTCTAAACGAAGAAATACCTGAATTTAAAAAAATAAAAAAAAGGTCTTTACCTCACTATTTGCCTTGACTTTGGTCGAGTGTGTCATATGTCTCACTAGCTCTTAGCTATTAGTTAGGGTATAATTTTATTTTGTTTATTGTGGCAAGGCATAACTCCACATTTATACATATTGTTTGTAGGCTTGAAGGGTTTTATTGGACACATGTGGTATACTGATAAGATAGGTTGTCAATCATCGATACTTGCAGTGAGAAAATAAAGTGATTGTTGACTTTTCTTAAGACCAACAAACAAAAATTGTATTGGTTAGTGCCACAGTGGTTAAATTTGCGATAGGTCATTGTGGGACTTGTCTATAAGGGTAAGAGTATGTTTGGATAGAGAAATTTGAAAGAGAATAGAATGAATGAGTAATTTTTTATTTTAAGTTTATATTTTTTTTATTTGAAAACTTTTTAAAATGAGGGGAATAAAATGAGAAATTATTTTATAACCTTCCAATCATTCATTTTTGGCTAAAATGTAAGGAAGCCCATTCAACTATTGGTCAAGTTTAAAAAACTCTATGTGCTTTCAAACTCACTAACATAATTATCTAAACTAACAAAACAGTTTATAATAACTTTTCCGTTAATCTCCAATTTAAATCATTCAAGGAAAAGTAGTCACATGACTGTACGTATTGATTTTTTTTACTAATCTCATCTTAAATCATTAATATTTATCCTTGAAATCATATTTAGGTCTCTTTTTCTGAGCACTCATTAACCTCACACCACCATTTGAGATTTTCAAGAACTACTCAAATGGTGGTGTGAGTTTAATAAGTGCTCAAAAATAGAAGCTTAGAGATATTTTAGAGATAAATATTAATATTTAAGATAAGATTAGTGAAAAAATTAACATGTGATTACTTTTCTGTCAATAATTCAAATGAAAGGTTAATAGAAGGGTTATTGTCACAACCGACGAGCTGGGAGTTGAATTTTAAAAATAAATTTTTAGGAGTCACCACCAATTTTATTTGGTTAGGGAAAAATTATAAATATCCTTTTAAAATATTTGATGCACAGGGAATGATAAAAATTTAATCTAATAGCATTCCTGATACATTCGCTCTAAGACAGTTACCCTAAATTTAATTATGTGAATTAAAAATAGTCTAAACATATTTAATTTACCACCACAAAATAAATAAGAAATGACAAAAATAATAAATAAACCAATAAGAAAAAATAAATTGCAGGAAATATTTACCAGGATAAAATAATAATAATTAAATACTAAATTAAGATATTTACAAGTAAATATTAATAAACAATAATAATTAAATACTAAACTAAAATATTTACATGAAAAGTAAAAAAATATAAATATAAAAATGAATTAAAATATTCCCAAATTGAAAAACAATAAAAAGTAAAGATCAAATGTTAAATTACGTACAAATCTACTAGTTTGGTGAAAAACAGAGGTAAGGAATTCAATTAAAATATTTCCAAGTTTAGCTTGGGGTGAGGATAAGCTATTTTTAAAGTGAAATGAGGAAGTTAAAATCACGTAATTCTTTTAAAAAATATATTGTGTAATGATTAATTTTAAAAATAATTTACTTAATTTTATTTAAAAGAAATGGTTATTGATTAAAAAAATGATTCTAATAAAGTGAGTAAATTTATTAATAAGTCTTAATTAAAATGGAATATAATATTATACTTATAGAGTCATTTCAAGAAAAATTAGTTAGTGAGTACTTAATTCTTTGAAATCACTCAGTGATATTTAATTTATTTTATTTAAAAATAGGTGAGTCTTTAATGGAATTAAATACGACACTAATTTACAAGATAATCTTTAAAATTTGGCTAATAAATACTTAACTCCTTAATATCATTAAGTAATATTTAATTATTTTATTTTAAAAAAAAATCTTAAATAAAATTAAACATGACATTAATTTACGGAACATCTTCAAAAATTTAACTGAAAAGTACTTTACCCAAACACTAAATGAAACTATTATACTATTAATTTTATTCAAAAATCAAATAAAAAAGGTCAAGATTCCTTTGCTTACTTTTGAAATCTCGTCTTAGCGCTTTTCCCATTATTTTAATGCTAAAAAAAACCCATTGACAAAGACTATTCATTATTTGACATAAGCACAATTGAAACAGTGGGGAATTGTGACATCGAAAATAACCCTCAACAAATTCCAGGCCATTAACAGAATCTGGACCGCAAAATAATTTTATAACCAAATCCTTTTTCCAACCCACAGCCGGTCTTACATCAAACAATATATCGAGAAGGAAAAATGATTGCAGGAGATAATTATTTTTTTAGTTTAATTTAAAAAATTAATTAAATATTTAACTATATTAATTAATAATTTATATACTATTAATTACGTATTAAGTATCAAAATGAAGATAATTTATTGATTAATCGTATATAAATTATTAATTAATATAATTAAATACTTAATTAATTTTTAAAATGAACTAAACTAATATTATCTTTTACAAAAAGAACTAAAGAGTCATTCTCTTTATTGAGAACTCTTGAAACTCAACTAAGTCAAAACACTTGAATCTCAAAATCAATATCAGTGAACACCACTAACAGTCACAAAACGTAAATTCAAGCTAGGGCTCAATTATTGGACAACATCATAATCAAACCATAGAGACAAATCGAGACACCCCCAAATTCACTGGACAACATATCTGCTTGCTCTCCCGGTTCATCAACCATACTTCCAAGAAGACTGATAATTCTAAACAACTAGACGCAAATGATGAAACATGATGTTGGTAACAGAGTTGAGCAGACTTTTATTTTCATTGACAAATGAACAAGCATGGCTGAACCTTGATAGGTTTTTTTTTTTCCATGGCTTTAGCACTCTGACCTTTTAGTTTATATAGACAAACATTAACAGTTAATCATGGTAGGTGCTTATCCTACACTTGTTCATGTTTAACAGAATTTGTTGCTAATGCTTATCATGCCAAGTGGGTCAATTCTGTTTTGACTTGATCTTTATACACTATATTAGAGTTTCATGTAAGCCAATACATTAGTGCCTTATCTATTTCAAGAGAATATTCTTATCCATTATACACTTACTTTTTCATTCTTATCATTTAGCATGGCTGTTTGTCCTCATGCATAACACATGATATCAAGCATTAGACTGAACTTTCTACTATCTCAGAGGGAAAACAAATTTAAAATCAATTTATCTAACGCAATAAGAACGGAAAGGGGTTCTGTAGTTTACCAAAATCTCCTCTACCACCAATGGAATGTAAACCTCGGTTCCTCAACTTTTTCAGTTGCTGATGGCCTATCCTCCCTTATCTCTTTTTTCACCCTTGCTGCTCCATTCAAGCACTTCCTGCAAATCTCCAATGTCTATGTCGGCTCCCACTTTCACATCTCAGCCTTCTCTTCTTGTCTTAGCCTCTTTATTTATATATGTAAAATAGGTTTTTGAAAAAGAGATTGAGTTTTTAGAAAACGGGCAAAAGTTAATCTTTAATAGAATTAAGAAGCTTTAGCTTTTTAACTTTGGAATTGAGTCCAAAAATAATATTATAATTAAGGTAGTCCATTATTTATTATTTATTATATTTTTTTCATTTTCACTTTCTTTTTGTTAGCACAGTTAAAATAGGTATTGACAGTTATTATACATTATTTTGTTAATTTAAAGAGTTATGTTAGTGATTTTAAAATGTTAGTGATTTTAAAAACATAAGGGTTTTTTTTTAAACTTAACTGATAGTTAGAGAAGATTCCTTGTATTTTAACATTTATTTTTCATTAATGACAAATTATCCCCCTACTAATTTCTTTTCAAACTCATCTAATCTAAATATACCATAATTAAACAAACAGTTTGATCACTCCTCAACTCTAAAAAGAATACCCAAATTTGAAACTCTAATTTAATTAATGTGACGGTGGTGGATTTGTGACAACAATACAGGTATTGTATGTGTAAAAAAGAAGGGTTTGAATCTTCTAAAGTTATTAGTGCTTTGTAAAGTGTAAAATGTAAAATTTTAATTGATGATAAAATTAAGATAACGAATTATCACATGTCCATGATCTATTATGCAAATATTTGTTTATAAAATCTTAGATTATTAATTTTCTTATCAGTTAAAATTCTATACTTCATTTTCTAAAATTTACTTATCATTTTTATCTAAATACAAAAAGGGAGCCATGAGTAATTTTAGGGTTTCATTTATTGTTACAAAAAAGTCAAAAAGTGTAATCGTCCGATGCATGTCATCGATTTTATTAATAGTTAATCATTTAATCATTTACATACTCTTATGACTTTAAAATTGCAACTATTGCATCTTTTTATGGAAATGTATGATGTTATGCTTGTTTTAACTTCTCAACAAGAGAAAGACAGTCTCTTCTCACTTTCTTTAGATGTACTTCAAATGACGTACAAATTAACGTTTGCATTAACAAGAATCTAATTCAAAAAGGGTATAAATCACCCACTATGCCAAGAGCCTTTGGCCCACTTGACATTTGGTGATGTTTGTAGAGCTCAGTGCGGGGACTCAATTGCTTGTGATGCTCTCCCCTCCCCCAATAAAGAGATTCTATTATGCCTCACTTTAATGGTAGGGCCTAAACCCAAAAAATAAATAAATAAATCACCCACTATATTGTACGACCCTGAAAGATATATAACTCTAGTGTATTTGGTGTAATTGCCAAAGAAAAAATCTAGTGTATTATTAAGAGATTTGACCTTCTCTTATTATTTATGTTTGGGGCCATATAGAGAGACATTCTCACTCAAGCGAAAATAAGATGATATAGTTCACACATATCTTTTATCTTGGTCTCTATTTTATTTCCAACATCAGTGAACATTTGAGAGTCAATAGTAATCTGACACTCTAAAATTGAAATTTTAATTCCTTGGGCATTTGAGTCTTGAGAGAGCAAAAAATAAATATATACGATAGGAAATGCAAGGATAAGGGCAAGTGATTGGCGTCTATGGGTTGGATTTCTCTACACACGTGTGAGGTTAAAATGGAACAATGGCAAATAACTAGAAGATTAGAGATTTGTTTTCTTCTTCTTGTAAACCATGATAAGGAGTTTGATTGTGACTCAAGATTTTGTCAGAATTGTTGAAATAAAAAGGATAACGAGTAAAAGTTCATGATAAATTTGAAAATTAATGTATATGATGGTGCATTATAAATCTCTTATGTAATTACGTGTTTATTTATATTTTCATAAATTAGCCATATTATCTATACTATTATAAGGGAAATAAAGGATTAAATTGTAAATACTCGTACTTAACAGTTACAATTATCTATAAACACTGCCTAATTTCTTATCCTATAATTATAATTAACTAGTTTTATTACCCATGCGATGCACGGATTTGTTAAATTAAATTTGTATAGACTTTTAAATAATAATGTGTTGTTTATTACAATACTTTTTACATAAGTTTTTTTAATAAGATATATATGTAGAAAATTGTGCAATCACTTTCTAAATTAATTATATCATGAGAAAATCATAAAACTAATAAAAATAAACCTTAGCATGAAATAAATAATATATCTAGTGCATTACATGTAAATAGTTAAAAAAATATTAAAGAAAAAATAAAAAAGAGGTTCATTAAAAAAAAATGATATATAACAATCCTATCTACTAAAAGTATAAAATGTGCATAGTATTTTCATGATCAATTAAATGATTAATTTCAGTTGAATTAGATATTAGAGCAACTTGATGAGAACTTTTCTCGTTACATGTTTGGGAATCAGAAAAGACTTTTGAACCATTATGTGTCACAAACTCAATAATTTGTCCAGCTTGAATATGTCTCCCTACTCTTATTGTTTGGCTGCATTAAAATAAAATTTAGATTAAGAAACAATATAAATAAAAAATGATGAAGACATTGAATTAAGGGTGAATGGTAAAAAGATAATTGAAATTTGAATTGAATTTTCACCTTAAAAATAAGATTGAAAGAGACATTTTAGTTAAATTAGAATTATAAAATAAATAATAATAATTACATATTAATTACCCTTATTTCATATGGGTAATTCTAAAAAAAAAATTGTTAGTTAATTAGAAATTCTAACATATCTAAATAGTGAAATTTAAAAGGATTAAATAATTGAAGTTATCAACCTTAATTTCAATTTAATTCAAATTCTTATATTAAAAAATAATTCGAGCATTGAAAATATGTAATTATTAATATTTATTTTAGAATTCTAAAAAATATTTTAAGTTAATTAGAAGCTCTAGCATATCTAAATTGTTAGTTAATCAGATAAACTAATTTGTGCATGTTAAAAGAAAATGATAATTATTTTGATATTTTTAAATTTAAATTTTAGTTTATATAGATTATTTAACGAACCTATCTAAAAGAGTTGAAAATGTATATTTAATTTAATGCACAATATATATATATATATATATATATATATATATTGTCTACTTAAAGATATATCTATAATTGTATATTTAAATATATGTGAGTTTATGTATATTTTTGTTAAATTTTATTTTCATCTAAATTAAATTAAATCATTTTGTAGTTGTGAATAATATTTTATGAATTTATCATGATCTCCTTACTTGTTTTTGTCTTTTAATCTATGGCTTAAAAAAACCAAGAGAAATGCATTTAAAAATTAAATAATTACTTGCTTTAGATGCATGTCATTTAGATCCATTCAAATAGTAGGATAATAGGAGAGTCATAATCAGATATATTAGATTAAAGATAAATTAGTAATTATTGAAATTTTAAGGTAAAAATAAGATTCAAAATTAAATTTCATTACTTATCAAACAAATAAGATAAATTATGAGTTTTATTTTAATCATCTGGCAATGTAAAGTTTCATTACACTGTTATCCAATTATGTGTTGCCAAATCATTAAAAGAGTTTGACTATCACAACAATCACCTAGAAAGTTTAACTATTTAAATGATGTGTCAGCACATGATTGGATGACAGTGTAAAAAAACTTTACACTGATAGTAGATTGAAATTAAATTCATAAATTATTACCTACACAAAATCAAATTGATTACTTAATATAACTGAAATTTCATTATAAAAATATTTAAAATTTCATCATCAATGGAGTAAGAATCAAATGAATAGGATCAAAAAGATATTTATCATATTTAAAATCTAAAAATATCAAATATTAATAAATTCTTATATTCAACAGCATATTTGATAAGATCTAATCAAATCAAATATTAAAAAATTATTATATTCAAAAGCATATTTGATAAAATCTAAACAAATCAAATATTTGCAAATATTATCCACATATATATAGCTGTTTTTAGATAAATTAATTTGTGCATGTTAAAAGAAAATGATAGTTGTTTGATATTTTTAAATTTAAATTTTAGTTTATATAGATTATTAAACGAACCTATCTAGAAGAGTTGAAAATATATATTTAATTCAATGCACAATATATATATATATATATATTGTCTCCTTAAAGATATCTCCATAATTGTATATTTAAATATATGTGAGTTTAGGTATATTTTACTTAAATTTTATTTCCATCTAACTTAGATTAAATCATTTTGTAGTTGTGATTAAAAAATTGTGAATAATATTTTATGAATTTATCATGAACTCCTTGCTTGTTTTTGTCTTTTAATCTATGGTTTTAAAAAAACAGGAGAAATACATTTAAAAATTAAATAATTACTTGCTTTAGATGCATGTCATTTAGACCCATTCAAATAGTAAGATAATAGGAGAATCATAATCATATAGATTAGATTAAAGATAAATTAGTTATTATTTAAATTTTAAGATAAAAATAAGATTCAAAATTGAATTTCATTACTTATTAAACAGATAAGATAAATTATTACCTACACAAAATCAAATTGATTACTTAATATAATAGAAATTTCAATATAAAAATAATTTAAAATATCAGCATCTCAAAGGAGCAAGAATCAAATGAGTAGGATCAAAAAGATATTTATCAAATTTAAGATCTAAAAAAGATCAAATATTAACGAATTCTTATATTCAAAAGCATATTTGATAAGATCTAAATAAATCAAATATTAACAAATTATTATATTCAAAACCATATTTGATAAGATCTAAACAAATCTAATATTTGAAAATATTATCCACATATATATAACTATTTTTAGATAGACTAATTTATGCATGTTAAAAGAAAATGATAGTTATTTTGATATTTTTAAATTTAAATTTTGATTTATATAGATTATTAAACAAACTTATCTAGAAGAGTTGAAAATGTATATTTAACTCAATACACAATATATATATATATATATATAGTCTACTTAAAAATATCTTTATAATTGTACACTTAAATATATGTGAGTTTAGGTATATTTTTGTTAAATTTTATTTTTACCTAACTTAAATTAAATCATTTTTGTAGTTGTGATTAAAAAATTGTGAATAATATTTTATGAATTTATCATCATCTTCTTGCTTGTGTTTTGTTTTTTAATCCATGACTTAAAAAAAGAAAAATACATTTAAAAATTAAAAAAATTGTTTGCTTTAGATGCATGTCATTTATACCCATTCAAATGGTAGGATGATAGGAGACTCATAATTAGATTGATTAGAATAAGTATTAATTAGTTATTATTTAAATTTTAAGAAAAAAGTAAGATTCAAAATTGAATTTCATTACTTATCAATAAGATAAGATAGATTATTATCTAAATAAAATAAAATTTATTATTTATTATTTAGTATAATTGAAATTTTAATATAAAAATATTTAAAATTTGAGTATCAAAGGAGAAATAATCAAATGAGAAAGAATTTGAAGGGGAAAAAACACTTATATAAGTGACACGTGTCATTTGTCCAAATTTCAAAAACCTTGTTTTATATAATAGTATATAGATAGATATATAGATATATAGATTTCAAACACTTATTATTAGTTTTTATCTTATTAAAAAATTTAAAAATGTGATTTACTTTTTATCTTATTCAAAAATAAAAATAAAAAATAAAGATTGAGGAAGCACAACTCTATATGCTAGTATAATGTTATGGGATTTGCCAATGTGGTTCTTGTGTTTTTTTATAACAAAAGTTACAACTATATGTTCCGTAAAATTAGATAAGAATTACAAATGATTTTAAAAGAAGGATTTTTTTTTAAATTGTGGTTAACAAAATATGAAATATCTACGCTCAACTAAATTAGTTTTAATCAAATCTAAATACAAATTATTTTGAACAATTGTAATTAGGAGGTGCAAGAATCAAATCAAACGATTAAACTAAGGTTTGATTCAATTTGATTTTATTAAAAAAAAATTATTGGTTTGGTTCAAAGTTTGAATCACTATGCCAAACAGAACTAATTCGATCAATTAATAATTTTCTTTTTTAAAAAATTCCTTACACAGTTATTAATGTTATTTGCTATTATATATGTTTATTAAGTTACAATATTAATGAATTTTATTCCAAGTGCCTAGGTCAACTACTTATATAAGTAATGTGAACTATGCATTATTCCTTAATTTTAGCATTTAGATTTGTCTACATTATGGTGAATAATCCCTTTTACACTGCGTTTGGTTTGAGAGAAAATGAAAAAAAAAAATAAAAGAGGAAAAAAGAAGTAAATTCCAACATTTTCTCTCTCGTTTAAATCAATGTTTTAAAAGCCGGTTGAACCGGATAACCGGAGAGGAGAGCGGTTCAAGGTTTGATCGGTTTGATCGGTTGAACCGGTATACTATATACTATATATATATATAACTAATCACAAAAATCATAAACCACTTTGTAGTGTTGTCATCTATTTTGTGAAAAAGAAGGACTATAATTGTGGAAACCTCCAACTCAACTCCTAAAAGAGCTAAATCCTAAGTTTTTTTAAAAAAAAGAACCATTTTTTTCTTTCTTTTTTAATAAAAATTCAATTTAAAAGTTGATAACCGGTTCAACCGGTTTTTTATTTCAGGTTTTTTACCGGTTTAACCGGTTTTTTTTTATGATTTTTGTGGTTTAACCGCTCGGGCGGTTCTTTGGTTGAACCAGAACCGGTAAAACTTCCGGTCCACGGTCCAACTGGTTGAACCGGTCCGGTTGGACCGGTTTTTAAAACAATGGTTTAAATATAAAAAAAGGAGAGAAAGAGAGAAAAAGAAAACATAGTGGGGCTGGGACCGTGGGGTTGGTGGGGTGAGGGTTGGGGCTATGAGAGTGATGGTAAAGGGGTGTGCTGTTATAAAAATTGGATCGATCGAATCGGATTAATCGATAGATTGTTAAATTAGTTAAGTAATTAATTTGTGTGACTAGTTGAATCGAGTATATATTAGATTTAATCTGACTCAGTTGATTTTGAATGAAAATTGGTGAACCGATTGGTTGAATCGGGATCCGTCAGGTCACAAAATTAAAAAAAAAACATTTAAATTTTAAAAAGTTATAACTTTTAACTCATTTGTCTGATTTAGACTATTTAAATGTTTATTTTATATAATTTTACAAGATTTAAGGCATATTAATCCTAATTTTTTTTAAAAATTTATTTTCTAAATTATAAACATTTTATTAAAAATATTAATTTTTTTATAAATTAAGAATTAAATTCTTTTTTTAAAAAAAATTTATCTTTTTTTAAAAATAAATATATTTTAATTATTTATAATAATAAATATTATTATATGTAACATATATTTATATATATATATATATATATATATATAAATTTATTTTATTTTATATAATTCAAATAATAATTTATTGACTTAATACTTTGATTAAATTAATTGCCAATCTAAATTTAATAACTATGGAGTGAAGGAGAAAGCGATCTGGAACAAGAGGCCAAAGGGGCCAAAGGGGAGTGGGAGAGGGACCGAAGGGAAAAGAGTGAGTGGGGGGAGGGGGTAGTTGGGGCAGTGCGTAGGGGAGAGAAGATATGGTTGTGTGTGTATACTGTGTAGGGAAGTACAATAATTGGGAGGGGAACTTTTATATATTTATAATATTTAAATTATAAATAACTAATCAGGATTTTTTATTAAACAAATAACTTTAAATCAAATTTTATAATTAGATGTTAATCACTTAAATTTTAAACTTATTTTTATTATAAAATATTTAATGTAATTTATAAAAAAAGTCTAGAGATATAAAATAAAAATGGTGTATAAGTCTTTTGTATAATTATATTTTTCTCTCATTTTTTTACACAACTAAACAAGAGAAAGTAGTTTTTTTTCTAATTTTATTTTTCTTCTTTTTCTTTTTAACCAAACATTAGGAGAGAAAATACTTTTATCTCTTTATTTTTATTTTCGCTCTCCATTTAAACAAAAATATTAATAGATATTTTATTACTTTTAATAATCTTTAAATTAGTGTATGCTAGAAAATCTGAGCAGCAATATATATTTTAAAATTGAATGAGTAGTGAGCTAGGATTGTTACAATGTATGAATATAATATTTAACGTTAAATATTTATTTATTATTTAATTTTATAATAAATATTTAAAAATTTATTAAATATAATTAATAAATAATAAATAGTTATTAACCTATTCTAGACTCTAATACTTAAGATAAAAATTTGAGTATGAAAATAATCTCGGTAATGAATAAGTGAGTGACGCAGTTGAGTTAACCCATTTTCCCAGAATCAGATCACTGCCAGCCGCCATACACAATCTCTCCGAAACTTCCCAACTTCGGTATTACTTTCTGGGATCCAACCATGGAGCAACACGATGGCTTCCCCCTTGTCCTTTTCTTTGGACACTTTACTCTTTCAAAAATATATTAATAATAACATTAACATTATATAGACAATTTTTCAAAAAACGAAAAAAATAATGTTTACAATTGTTAAATTATATAAAAAATTAACAACGAGGTGTGGGGATTCTTGTGAAGGGATTCGAATATTATCGAAAGTATTTTGCGATCAAAGGGTGTGAAGACATGGTCTTAAAAGAAGAATTATATATAAAATTATTAATGTAATTTAATACACATTTTTTAAAACTTATGTCGCAACTGTCCCGAAGGGCGTCGTGATGGGAGAAGACAACTAATAATTTAGAATTGAAAAAGTGGAAAAGGGTTTTTTGGGAGTCGCCACCAATCGATTTTTCCATTAAAAAAATGGAATGGTGCGATTGGACACCTACAGAGAAAATCTGCATACCAGAGTTTGAGTTCAGGGGTTTGATTACGGGTAGGGAAGGTATTAGCACCCTACACCGTCCGTTCTGAGAACGATTACCTATTTAATCTAAGGATATCTGCTAAGTTAAATACATTGGTCGTTTATTATTTGGAGAAAATATTTTTATTTTTATTATTTTTTATGTCCCATTTTGTCGGGCATATTATCAAAGGTGATAAATGACCATGACAAGGGATGGGTGGCTTAAGAGCCATTATTGAGGAACAAATTGTAAACCCGTGATTTATTAGGGATGACAATGGTGAATTAGAATTTGGATTTCCAAGAAAATATTTTTTGAGAAATAAAATGATTTTTGAAAATGAGTTTCATAATTGAGAAAATTATTTAACAAGGTAAATGATTTGAAAATGCATTATTTAAAAGAAATTTCAAACTTTAATTCACCATTGTCATCAAATACAGGTTGTGCGAATTCGTTCACAATTATTTTGAGTTATTCTTATTAATTTTGAGAAATATTTTATTTATTTTTATTGTTTTGAAACATATTTTGTTTTTTATTTTATTTTATTTTTATTTTGAGAATCAGACCCCGCCAGCGCTCCCGGCAAAATCTGATATAAATGCCTCGAGAATACCGGGAAGAGTTTAGTTGATCAGACTCCCGATCCTCTCCCAATTTCCGTCATTAGCTACTATTAATTATAGCGTGAAAGGTTAATACTTAAACATACAATAAAATCAAGTGAAATATGACTTTTATCGAATGCGACAAAATTAATAGTGGAATATGATTTTGTTTTTTGGAGATTATTTATAACCCCGCCAGCGCTCCCGGCAAAATTATAAAAATCCTTCTCACCTCAAGGAAATTAAAATGTCACCGCCATCGCAGTTAATTTTAAATATCCCATCATTGGAACCTTATTCCACAAATTAATTTTGACATGAATAAGATGTTAGGAGTTGGTAAAGATTAGCCATGGCATAAGATTTTGTGGGAAATTATTTATAGCCCCGCCAGCGCTCCCGGCAAAACTATAAAAAAATTTCTTTACCTCAAGGAAAATTTAAAAAAAATATGTTGCCGTCGCAACATATTTTAATCATCCCATCATTGGAATCTTAAGTCATAGTTAATGATACAATAAAATATCAATTATTGCAAAAAAAAAAAAAGAATTTTCTTTTTTTTTTTAGAATGTCAATGTCGTACATTTTATCATAATTAACAATGACAATGTATACTAAAAAAAATGAAGTAACTTGGAAATAATAAACCGAAATAAAATAATAGGACGTTCATATACCAAATATCCCTGTAGCAATATATCCTCTTATTATTGTTGGAACCTCATTTTATTTGTTTATTTTCTTTCTACACGATGTGAAAGTTCATTGCAAATAAAATCCCACTTACTTATCCCCCTTTTCTTTTATATATACGCCTAAAATCAGGTTGCAACAGTGTTCAAGCCAATATTTCCAAGTGCCATAAAAACAACATACACAACTAGGCCATTTCCTCTCATTAAATAAATAGGAACACATTGACAATCAAGACAAGCTCTCGAGCTTTTAAATGAGAGGTAAAACAGAGCATTTGCCAGATAAGTTGGCCATATTAGAGACCGTTAACCCAATAAGCATCTTACAGGATTCAATTAGTCGAGTTAGAAAAAGGTGAAGTAGTGATTTCGAAATAAACCTCATCAATATCCCAAGAACCCAGAACAAGGTTATGAAAAACATACCCCTCACGATTTACGAATAAAATGGCATCTCAGCATTTTGAACAGGTTAGCCGGTCATTACGCAATAGGCTTAGGGTTAGGAATACCATAGTCAATTTTCAAACACCAGCAAATCCTAAGCTAAAACCAAAGATCAATAATTTTTAGAGTAGATTTCCAAGAGAACGACATTAAACTGCAAGATAACAACTCATCCGTATTCACAAATTATTGTTCAAAAACAGATCCTTGTTATTCGAATTTTCTTATTTTAAAGGTCACTGCAGCAATGACATCACGAAAACATGTCAGCTAGACTATCCGCATACATACAACTTTATGAGAACATTCTTTACAAAAGATCACCTTCATTGCCCAATGATCATAGTCATACTATTAGCAATCGATTAATGTTTAACTTGCTATCAATATATCCATAAGTAAAGCAATTTTACTCGCAGCAACAGTTTATCTCTTTGCCAACAGAATCAGATGCATCATTAAGACTGAAAAAACTAAACATATAGGCTAGCATCACCAAAACTCAGTTAACATCAATCCGAAATAAAACTCAGATAAATTCCGATATCAATTAGTTTACTAACATACAAGAGCAACATTAGGATGAATAAACCAATCAATTTTTAAACACGTCAATATCAACTGAACATTCATTATAATCAACTATAACATGAATTAATTTGTCTACTTAAAATAAAATAGACAGTAGAGCAAGAATTACCGAGTAGGGCTTGATGACTGAACAACAATGCTCTGTTTCTTCCAAAGAAAATCGAAACTTCTATTTCTCGGGACCTCTCTTACTCTCTACAATCAATGGCAATTTCCCAAAACATTCCCCCTCCTTTTTTTTTTCAGAACCCAAATGCACTATTTATACAAAATCTTTCTCACAAAAAGACAAAAAAAGAAAATAAAGAAAATAAATAAAAAAAACTTTGCCGTTGCGGACGGTAGGCACAGGGGACAAATCGCTCCCCTGGCCGTTGGAGGGCGCAGGGCAAGGACACGCCTTCGCTCTCCATTACGCGCGAATCTCGGCCTCGTCATCCCAGCAGCTGTCCCTTCCTCCACGCGCGCAGCTACTTCCTCGTTGGACTGGTGGTCTGGGTATGAGTGGATAAGAGTAAGCGTGAGGAACACTCGCCCCTTTTTCAAGCTATCCGGTGCCTTGGGTACGAGCGGAGGGTAGCCGCGTGTACTGTAGGTGTGTGATGAGGGGACAAGGAGAGGTGAGGGGCGCGGTTGGGGCAGAGGGCGCCATCATGGTGCAACAAGAGGAGAGAGAAGAGAGCCAGGGCTTGGTGTGGGTACAGAGGCATGGCAAAAGGGGTGTCTGTGCAGAAGCTGCGCTGCGCAGCAAGAGAGAAGAAGGAAATTAGGGTTTTGAATGAGGAAGGGCCTGGGTTTGGGTCGTGATATGGGAATTGGGCCGGGTAGCTGGGTTAGGGATCCGACAATTAAAAAGGTTCTGGGCTTGGATTTTGGGTCTGGATCAAGAATAATTGATTCTGGGTTCTGTTTTCTCAACATTTTTTATTTATTTTCTCATTTTCTTTTTCTTTTTCATTATTTATTTATTTATTGTTATTGTTAGTTAAACTCTCTCTCCTTTTTTTGTTTTATTTTTCTTTTCCTTCTTTTCATTTTTTTTTAATTTTCTATTGTATTTCTTTTTCTTGTCTTTCTTTTGTTTTTTTCTTTTGAATTTTTATATACATTTTTTGTATTTGTGTTATTTTTATATTTTTATGCTTTTTTTTATATTATTTTTTTAATATATTTCTTTGCATTTTTTTGATTGGCTTTTGAAATTAATTAGTTAGCTAATTAATTAGAAGTTTTTTTTTTTTTTAAAGTGACCCGGATAAAATACGGTGTTCACAACTTATATATATTTAGCTTGAAAAAGAAAGAAAGAAAAGCCTTCAAATGATTGCACTCTTGTATCTTTCGATCGATACACTTTCTGTGAAGGAACTGCTGTGGGGGAGGATGGGGATGCAAACAAGGGCATCACACCGTTTCCGCGTTGGGAAACGATTAAATTATAGTCTTTTATTGCTGCTGTGCTGCTAAAGTTTGGAAGAATACCACACTATTCTGCCTTGAGTTGGGGTTGACTGAGTCCTTTGTGTCTGACTCTCTCACCAGCTTCTACTACAAAACGTTTCATATTTTTAAGTATATATGTTCTTCAAACTCATTTTAACTATCTCTTAATTTCATTGGTAATATTAATTTTTATTACTTAATAAGTCTTAAAATTTGTGAATGATTTTTTGAAGATGGAGAAGATATATATTTAGAACTATTTTTTTCATTGAACAACACATGACTTTTTATGTTTGAGGTCTATTACTGCCATTTTATATTTTTATTTTGGTCACTTTTAATAAGCGACTGTGACACTTAGACTTTAGTTTTTTTTAATGCTAATTAAGGATAAAAGTCAATTCAAAATTACTTTTATTTTCATATTCTTTCAATGTGTTTTCAAAAATTGTGTGTTAATGTTATTCATTATTATGTATATTTTATATTATTTTTCTCTTACACTGTGAAAGATGAGGTTCTGTGTATCTTTTCAAAATTTGTATATCCGAGTTAAAGATTATTGATATTTGTCATTACAATTTTTAAGATGAATTTGTGCATGCACTTACTTTATTATAATGAATTAATATTTCTTGAATGTATTATTCTTTATCATTATAATCAATTAAGATCTTTTTAATGCAATACTTTTTTTATGGACACTAGTCAAAATTTTGGACATAACACTTGTTAAAATTTTAAATCTTTATAAAGGGTACTTGTCACAAATTTTAAATCTTTATATATAAATAGATAGATATCACACTTTCACTTAAATTTCTTTTCCATTAAATCTAAAAACAATATATATCCATAATTTTTAAAAGATTATATTTAAATTGTTGTATTAGCACATTACTTAAAGACAGATTTTAAGTCTCAAGATTTAGATTGCGTGACCATGGTTATGGGTAGACATGAGTGGGTTAGATTAAGTTTGTAGTACTTTTGGACCCAACTTACTTATTGAAGTATTGAGTTAGGTTAAGTATAGATAAATTTTTCCTTTGATCTTCAACTTGACCTATTAATGTGTGAGTTTGATTAGATTCAACTCATGAATTGAAATTAAATTTGTGCAAAAAATTAATATGAAAAAAATATACTTAAGATTAACAAAAAAAATAAATATAACCTAAAACGACATTGAATATTAGAGACTAATTATTAAGAGTTTAATTTCAATATCTTCAAAGGAGATATATCTAATAAATATCTTAGAATTATATGATTTCATATAGCTAAGAATGATGAGAAAACATTTAAAATGATAAAATACAAATTTGAAGGCGTGCTTAGCTTCTCAAGGTAAAATACTTGCGCATGTCACTTTGGAGTCGGAGTGTCCCTTACTCCGAGCATGCTGACATTCTGGCCAGCTGGAGTTTATGTTCACTAAGATGATTGATCTCCGATTGACTGATGTGAACTCAGAGAAAAATAAAAAGGCACAAATTTAGGTAAAATTAAAAGAAATTTATGAAGTATTTATTTCCTTTGTGATGCCCTTAGATGTTCTGGGCCGCACGCGCGCTACACTGATGTATTCAACGAGTCTATAGCCTTGGCCGACAGGCCCGGGTAATCTTTGAAATTTCATCGTGATGGGGATAGACTGAGTGAGAGGCGCATGATTCATGAAACACACGCACAGTGAGACAGATAACGTTGGTGTTGACAAGTCACAAGGCTGCCAGCTAAACCACCAAACCACCGAGTAAGTTCCCAACTACATAATTTATTTTCTTTGTATCCATCCACTAAGGATGTAGGAACAAGACCACACTATTTGCCTTGACTTGGGTTGACTGTGTCCTCTGTTTCTCACCACCTCCTACTATAAAATCTTGCTCAACCTCCTCCACTTCATCACTTCATTTGAAATTGAAAAACCATCTCCCACTCTTCCTCCTCAAGTTACCTCTTCAAGTCCCTTTCTTTGCAATTTTCACCAACAATTATTGCTTAGCTCTAAGAAGTCTCCACAGCAATGATGGTTAGAACTAGACCCTCATGTTAATCCAATCTCTATTATCTCATCTCCTTCATCACCTAATCATTGCATTAAACCCATTTGTTTAGTTTTCAATGAGTTTTGCTATGTTTCCATGCATGGCCGATGAATTTTCTTTTTTGCTGTGAATTCTTTAGTCTGAATTGGAGTACCCTCTTTGATATTCAAAATATGGAATCCACAATTTTGTGTTCAAATTTCAACCCGGGCTTGTCTTTGATTATTTCCTTTCATATTATAGACTTAGAAATAATTGTTGAATCCTAAAACTCTGATTTGTTCTGTAACAGAAAGTAGTGTTGAAGGTGGACTTATATGATGACAGAATCAAGCAAAAGGCTATGAAGGTCGTCTCTTGCATTTCAGTATTGAATTTCAACTTCTTAATCTTCCTCCTCTACTAAGCCTCTCTGCTTTTAGTATTCCATGGCTAGCATATTGTAATAAAATCGAACTTTTTCTTTCACTTTGTTTCTGGAATAGCTTAACTGCAACTCAGCTTGTGTCTCAAGAAACATAACCCATATCACATGGCATCAACGATTCATTGAATTTTTGAGTAAAATTGTATTTGTAATATTTATGCAGGAGTTGAGTCAGTCTCTGTGGACATGAAAGACAAGAAATTGACCTTAACGGGGAACATTGATTCAGTATGTGTAGTGGCCAAGCTACGGAAGTGGTGTTGTACCGAAATAGTTTATGTTGGACGCGCCAAAAACTTAGTGGTGCACCGCAAGTGTACTGGGTCGTCAAGTAATAAAAACGGTGAAAAATCAGATATCGTTCTCAGGGATTGATTGCCAAATACCGAATAACGAGATTAACTACTATTTAAACTCAATTTTAGATCGAAGTGAGCTCTAGCAGCAAAATAAAATGAACACAAGAACTAATACAATAATAATATTTTTGGTATTTTTTATTAAGCAATTCAACAAATACTTGGTAAGCAATATGAAAGAAAATCAATTAATGAAAGAGTTGGGATCAAGTTTCATTTGATTTCACTTGCTGCAAATCTATTGGAATTAACACAAGCTATTATTCCTATTTTGTTATCGAATTCTCTAAATTAATCAATTCCTAATTCCTTAGGCAATTGATCCTTTATTTCCAAATAAAATCCCTAATTCCTTAGGTGATTCAAAAAGGTAATAAGCATTAGGATTTAGAATTCAATCAGGTAACAAGCAAATCAATGACTATTCCTAGCCTAAAGATAAGCAAGGTTCATAATCTCATAGCAGAATTATACATCAAATTTCCATTCAACATATAATCCCAAAATCATTCCAAAGAGGGTTAATCCTTAAAAAGCATTAAGAAAAGAGATCATAAACTCAATAGAATAATAACTCATATTAATTGAATCCAATATAAAAAACAATCAAGATCTATCAAAATCCACCTAATCCCAACAAAGGGGAGTTTAGCTAGACATGATGAAAGAAAAAACAAGGGAAAATAAAAAGGGAATGAAGAACAAATCAAACTCTATGAAGATCTTCTCCTAAAGATGATCAAGAGTCTTCTTTCCTCCTTTAGGGTTGAAGGTTTCGTGCCCCAAGCTCTCCTCCCTTCAAACCTTGACTTAGGAGTGATTTTATAAACTCAGATAAAAGTTGGAAGTTTGGCTTAGCCAAGCAAAAGTTGCGCTCAGCTAAGTTTTAAGTTGTTTCTCGGGTGGCCTTGCGCTCAGCCGAGCTTTTGCTGAGGTCAGCGCAGCTTATCAAGAATACAACCTCTTGATCTTGCTCTTTGTGCTCAGCCAAGATTTTCCAGCGCTCAGCCTTGGCTTTCCAGAATTTGAATTTTTTCCTGCGCTAAGCCAAGAGAAAGCTTGGCTCAGCCAAGTTCTTCCAGCATGTAAAAATGGTTTAACTTGCTATTGAATCCCAATCTTTCCACAATACAACCTCATGCAAGAATAAAAAGAAAATTATTAACATTAAAAACAACTAAATTATCCAAAAATAACAAGAATTAAGTAACAAGACAACTAATGAAAAATAATAAAGAACTAAGGGCAAAACAACTAAAAAAGTTTTCAAACGAGACAAAATCACCTAATTTAAGCACACAATAGCTAGATAATTGGTAAATTATTACCTGCCAAAGATGAGAAGAAGAAGGAAGAACCAAAGAAGCCAGATGACAAGAAGTATTCAACAAAGCCACCTGATCCTCCCAAGCTCTGTGAAATCTATCCCCATTATTATTGTATGAGACTACCACAATATAATCAATATCATTATGTTACATGTGTGGAAGAGGATCCTATTGGCTGTGTCATCTGCTAATTTTCAGAATACCAGAGAGTTGGATAAAAAAAATGGTTGTCTTTTTTTTTTGTCTTTCCTGGGTTTTTCTCTTGATTTAGATTAAGGGATAAAGTGTGTCCAAGAAAAGTAATATAATGTACTGGAATTTGTGGTGTAATGTTTCATTAGACTTGATTGGTCCGTATGTAAAATTTTAATGAGTTATTCATAAGTAGTAACTAATAAAATTTGTGTGATTGAATTTATTTTCAATTAAGGTGCAAAATTTTGAATCTTCAATAAATGTGTTATATAGGTAAATTATTGCAGATTTTAACAAAAGAAAAACTTATGTCTTTTCTTGATAGTGTATGATCTTGAGAATAGAATGGATAAAAACTTTTAGTTAGTTATGATGTAAATTAATTGATGAGTATGATAATAATTATGGTGATAGAGAAAATAGTATTTGTTGTACATATAAAAAAAATTTGTATTAGTAGCATGCATAAAGATATATTTAGATTTACAAATTTCGGCTTTTTTATATTAATATATCTAAAAAAAATTATTTATCATTTTATTATATTTCTAAAATTATATATCAAATTAACTTCTCAACAGGATGCTAAAAAAAATTAAATTTTAACATTGAGAAATCGATTTCCTCAAAATCGACTTTTCAACAGATTTTTAATTAAAAAAAAAGTACATTGGGAAGTTGGTTTGGGCTCAAACTAACTTCTTAACATGGAAGAAAAAAAAAGCATTTTAATACATAATTTTAAAAATGTGGTAAAATGGTATATAATTTTTTTAAAGTATATTTATATTAAAAAAACCCACAAATTTCAATTGTTTATCTTATTCTATGAAATATTATAGTGACGTAATTAACAATGGAGTGGAGAGTACAAAAAGCTCATTGCATCAACCTTTTGGACGGACTAAAAGGCGTAGTGGCGTAACTTTTTTAAGGCAAGACGGGGCAGTTGCCATCAATTTTTTTAATAAAAAAAACATATATATATATATATATATATATAACTTTTAAAAGTTAACATTATTGAATTCTTAAATTTAGTTTACTTTTTCTTCTAATGGTTATTATTTTTATTTATTTATTCATCTAAATTTTATTAATTTTAGCAGAAAAACACTTTACTTAATTTGAAAAAAAATTATTTTATTTTATTTTAGAAATTAAATTATTTAAATATTAAATTTAATTAATTAATAATTTACATATAATTAATAATTTATTTTTATTTTAATATTTAATATATAATTAATTATAAATAAATTATTAATTAAATTAATTTAATAATTAAATAATTTAATCTAAAAATTAAAATAAAATAAAAAATAATAATATATCTATTCCCTTTTATATTATTTTATAATAAATTCTCGATGATTGGGTGTACGAGGTAGAATTTTCTTCGAAAGTTCCCAACTTCATCATTAATATTTTCGTGGGATCCATCCACGAAGGAAGATGAATCGATGATGGCTTTTAACCTGTTTGTTTAAAATTCTTCTATAAATTTTCTTTTATCTAACGGTCTTAAAATTTCTTTTTATCAACGAAAATATTAATAGTATGTTTGTTTTACATTTTACAAAATGTAATCGTGATTTCCTTAAAACAAACACGTTAGAGCCTTCTCTTTGGATACTTTTCTCTTTCGAAAATAAATAATAATAATAATAGCATTAACATTAAGGAGACAATTAAACAAATGAGAAAAAAAATAATGTTTAGAATTTTTAAATTATTTATATAAATTTATATATAAAATATTAATTTAATTTAATACAAATTTTAAAATAAAATTAATGATATTGAATTTTTATTTTATTTTTTAATTTTAAAAAAATCCTTCAATTATTTCTCTAATTCTATGATATTGATTCACATTCTCAGCGTTTGGAAAGCAAACAAATCATAAATGCCTATTATGATTTGATTTAGAGAAGAGTTTAATTTATAGTATAAAGTTTCTTTACACTGTCATCCAATCATATGTTGTCAAATCATTAAAAGAGTTGACTATCACAACAACTACCTAGAAAGTCTATCTATTTTAATGATATGTCAACACATGATTGAATGACAGTGTAAAGAAACTTTACACTGATAGTGGATATAAATTAAATCCTTTAGAAAAAGTCTTTACTTATCAACATGCATTGATCCAAGTAAAAAATGCTTGATCACCTTAAGTATATTGTCTCAAGTTCGATCTTTGAGACAATATGTATGGATAAAACGCAGTTTAAAGAGGTCTTCGTTTCACTCATATAACTAACTATATCTCGTAAGTTTAGTCTCTTATCTTCTAAGTGAAGAAATATCTGAATTTAAAAATTAAAAAAAAGGTCTTTATCTCACTATTTGCCTTGACTTTGGTCGAGTGTGTCATATGTCTCACCAGCTCTTAGTTATTAGTTAGGGTATAATTTTATTTTGTTTATTGATGCAAGGCATAACTCCACATTTATACATATTGTTTGTAGGCTTGAAGGGTTTTACCGGACACACGTGGTACATTGATAAGATAGGTTGTCAATCATTGATACTCGCAGCGAGAAAATAAAGTGATTGTTAGCTTTTCATAAGACCAACAAACAAAAATTGTATTGGTTAGTGCCACAGTGGTTAAATTTGTGAAAGGTCATTGTGGGACTTGTCTATAAGGGTAAGAGTATGTTTCGATAGAGAAATTTGAAAGAGAATAGAATGAATGAGTAATTTTTCATTTTAAGTTTATATTTCTTTTATTTGAAAACTTTTTAAAATGAGGGGAATAAAATGAGAAATTATTTTATAACCTTCCAATCATTCATTTTTTGCTAAAATGTAAGGAAGCCCCTTTAACTATTGGTCAAGTTTAAAAAACTCCATGTGTTTTCAAACTCACTAACATAATTCTTTAAACTAACAAAACTGTTTATAATAACTTTTCCGTTAATCTCCAATTTAAATCATTCAAGGAAAAATAGTTACATGACTGCACGTATTATTATTTTTATTAATCTCTACTTAAATTATTAATATTTATCTCTGAAATCATATTTATGTCTCTTTTTCTGAGCACTCATTAACCTCACACCACTATTTGAGATTTTCAAGAACTACTCAAATGGTGATGTGAGTTTAATGAGTGCTCAAAAATAGAAGCTTAGAGATATTTTAGAGATAAATATTAATGATTTAAGATAAGATTAGTGAAAAAATCAACATGTGATTACTTTTTTGTCAATAATTCAAATGAAAGGTTAATATAAGGGTTATTGTCAAAACCGACGAGCTGGCAGTTGAATTTTAAAAATAAATTTTCAGAGGAGTCACCACCAATTTTATTTAGTTAGGGAAAAATTAGAAATATCATTTTAAAATATTTGATGCACAGGGAATGATGAAAACTTAATCTCATAGCATTCCTGATACATTCGCCCTAAGACAGTTACCCTAAATTTAATTATGTGAATTAAAAATAGCCTAAACATATTTAATTTACCACCACAAAATAAATAAGAAATGACAAAAATAATAAATAAACCAATAAGAAAAAATAAATTGCAGGCAATATTTACAAGGATAAAATAATAACAATTAAATACTAAATTAAGATATTTACAAGTAAATATTAATAAACAATAATAATCAAATACTAAAATAAAATATTTACATGAAAAGTAAAAAAAATATAAATATAAAAATGAATTAAAATATTTCCAAATTGGAAAACAATAAAAAGTAAAAATCAAATGTTAAATTACGTACAAATCTACAAGTTTGGAGAAAAATAGGGATAAGGAATTCAATTAAAGTATTTCCAAGTTTCGCTTGTTGTGAGGTCACATATTTTTAAAATCACGTAATTCTTTTAAAATATATATTGTGTAATGATTAATTTTAAAAAAATAATTTACTTAATTTTATTTAAAAGAAATGGTTATTGATTAAAAAAAAAAGATTCTAATAAAGTGAGTAAATTTATTAATGAGTCTTAATTGAAATGGAATATGATATTATGCTTATAGAGTCATTCTAAAAAAAATTAATCAGTAGGTACTTGATCTTTTGAAACCACTCAGTGATATTTAATTTATTTTATTTAAAAATACGTGAGTCTTTAATGGAATTGAACACGATACTAGTTGACAAGGCAATGTTAAAAATTTAGCCAATAAATACTTGATTCCTCAATATCATTAAGTAATATTTAATTATTTTATTTTAAAAAAGTCTTAAATAAAATTAAACATGACATTAATTTACGGAACATCTTCAAAAATTTAATTGAAAAGTACTTTACCCAAACACTAAATGAAACTATTATATTATTAATTTTAGGATTTAATTTCTATCAGTATAAATTTTTTTTATATTATCATTTAATTATGTGTTGCCAAATTAGTAAAAGAGTTAAATTTTTTAGGTAATTGTTGTGATAATTAACTCTTTTATTGATTTAATAATACATAATTGAATGATAGTATAAATTTTTTTTATATTAACAATAAATAAAAATTAAACTCTTAATTTTATTCAAAAATCAAATAAAAAAGTTCAAGATTCCTTTGCTTACTTTTGAAATCATTCTTAGCTCTTTTCCCATTATTTTAATGCTAAAAAAAACCCATTGACAAAGACTATTCATTATTTGACATAAGCACAATTGAAACGGGGGAATTGTGACATCGAAAATAACTTTATCCTCAACAAATTCCAGGCCATTAACAGAATCTGGACCGCAAAATAATTTGATAACCAAATTCCTTTTTCCAACCCACAGCCGGTCTTACATCAGACAATATACGGAGAAGGGAAAATAACTTAATAATGTAGCTTGTAGGAGATAATTATTTTTTAATTTAACTTAAAAAATTAATTAAATATTTAATTACATTAATTAATAATTTATATATTATTAATCACGTATCAAGTATTAAAATAAAGATAATTTATTAATTAATCGTATGTAAATTATTGATTAATATAGTTAAATACTTGGTTAATTTTTAAAACGAATCAAACTAATATTATTTTTCACAAGAAGAACTAAAGAGTAATTCTCCTTATTGGAAACTCTTGAAACTCAACTAATTGAAAACACTTGAATCTCGAAATCAATATCAGTGAACACCACTAACAGTCACAAAACGTAAATTCAAGCTAGGGCTCAATTATTGGACAACATCATAATCAAACCATAGAGACAAATCGAGACACCCCCAAATTCACTGGACAACATATCTACTTGCTCTCCCGGTTCATCAAACATACTTCCAAGAAGACTGATAATTCTAAACAACTAGACGCAAATGATGAAACATGATGTTGGTAATAGAGTTGAGCAGACTTTTATTTTCATTGACAAATGAACAAGCGTGGCTGAACCTTGATAGGTTTTTTTTTTTTTTTTTCCATGGCTTTAGCACTCTGACCTTGTAGTTTATATAGACAAACATTAACAGTTAATCATGGTAGGTGCTTATCCTACACTTGTTCATTTTCAACAGAATTTGTTGCTAATGCTTATCATGCCAAGTGGGTCAATTCTGTTTTGACTTGGTCTTTATACACTATATTAGAGTTCCATGTAAGCCAATACATTAGTGCCTTATCTATTTCAAGAGAATACTCTTATCCATTATACACTTGCTTTTTCGTTCTTATCATTTTAGCATGGTTGTTTGTCCTCATGCATAACACATGATATCAAGCATTAGACTGAACTTTCTACTATCTCAGAGGGAAGACAAATTTAAAATCAATTTATCTAACGCAATAAGAATGGAAAGGGTTTCTGTAGTTTACCAAAATCTCCTCTACCACCAATGGAATGTAAACCTCGGTTCCTCAACTTTTTCATTTGCTGATGGCCTACCCTCCCTGTTCTCTTTTTTCACCCTTGCTGCTCCATTCAAGCACTTCCTGCAAATCTCCAATGTCTATGTCGACTCCCACTTTCACATCTCAGCCTTCTCTTCTTGTCTTAGCCTCTTTATTTATATATGTAAAATAGGTTTTTGAAAAAGAGATTTGATAGTAAGAAATTACTTGAGAATGGGGGTTGAATTAAGTGTTATTAAAACGAAATTTTCTGCAATACAGAAAAACTCAAAACACAATAGAGATAAGCTGCTTATCAGTGACAGTGAGCTGGCTTATCAAAGTCAGAATTTGAAACTTAAACAGAGCATGTGCATACAAGTTTGAACATCAACTAATAAACATTCACATACAAATGCAGTAAAGAGAGGGTTAAGAAAGAGCTTGCACAACAGAATTTGTACTGGTTCGGCCCAATGTGGAACCTACATCCAGTCCTCAACAAAACTGAGATTTTTCACTATCAACGAAGTGTTCTTTGATCCACCCTAGCCTCTTCAAGCTAAATACAAGTAGTTTTGATCCACCCTAGCCTCTCCAAACTAGAACTAAGTAGTTTTGATCAACCCTAACCTCTCCAAGTTATGAAACAACACACCCTCAATGGGCTTTACAAGAAACAGAGTAAAAACTCTCTCACAAAGAGTTGGATATACAATGATAAGCTCTACACAGATTTACAAATGATTCTCAGAGTAAAACACAACTAATTCTGTTTTTCTTCTCTTTTTCCCTTCTCCTCTTCTTGTTGTCTCTAGAAAATTATGGGTATTTGTAAGCAAGAGAATTTTAACGTTGCAGCACAAGGACGTTGCAGTTTTTGTACTGTACCAGCTGTCTATAACCTCTTTTGGCAACTAGTGGGTGCATGGTGTCCTTTTTCTCTTTTGTGTCTGTCATTCCCTTTTGTTTGGTATCATTCCAGCCCTTCCAAAGAATATTCTAACGATTTGGCAGCTTGGGAAACCTTCTAGAATCATCTTACAGCTAGAAAACAAAAACAGAGTTGAACAGAGTATTTCTGAATTTCCAGTATGAGCCAGCTCATCTTGCATTCATGAGTCAGCTCATCCATGTTTTCCAACTTTGTTCATTGAGCAAACTAATCTTGATCATTAGCATGCTCTTCTCTGTCCATCTAGCAGCTAGTTCAAGTGTGCAGGGAGTAAGCTAGTTCACCTTTAATTTATGAGTCAGCTCATCAACTTGCTCATCTTTGAGAATTTCAGCTTTAATGCTTTGATAAATCTGCAGAATAGTTTTTTAACTATGATCAAGTGTAAGCAATCTTTTGTTAATGATAAAGTAATGTTTGTAATCATCATAAAATAAGTGCTAACAAGAAATCTTGGGCTAACAAGATTGAGTTTTTAGAAAACGGGCAAAAGTCAATCTTTAATAGAATTAAGAAGCTTCAGCTTTTAAACTTTGGAATTGAGTCTAAAAATAATATTATAATTAAGGTGGCCCATTATTTATTTTTTATTTTTCTATCAAAAATGATAAAAGAAAAAAATGTATTATCTTTTTTCCTTTTTATTTTTTTCATTTTCACTTTCATTTTGTTAGCACAGTCAAAATGGATACTAACAGTTATTATATATTATTTTGTTAGTTTATGAAATTATATTAATGATTTTGAAATGTTAGTGATTTTGAAAGCACAAGGATTTTTTTTTAAAACTTAACTGATAGTTAGAGAAAATTCCTTATATTTTAGCCTTTATTTTTCATTAATGACAAATTATCCCCCTATTAATTTCTTTCTAAACTCCTCTAATCCAAATATATCATAATTAAACAAACAGTTTGATCACTCCTCAACTCTAAAAAGAATACCCAAATTTGAAACTCTAATTTAATTAATGTGACGGTGGTGGATTTGTGACAACAATACAGGTATTGTATGTGTAAAAAAGAAGGGTTTGAATCTTCTAAAGTTATTAGTGTTTTGTAAAGTGTAAAATGTAAAATTTTAATTGATGATAAAATTAAGATAATGAATTATTACATGTCCATGATCTATTATGCAAATATTTGTTTATAAAATCTTAGATTATTAATTTTCTTATCAGTTAAAATTCTATACTTCATTTTCTAAAATTTACTTATCACTTTTTATCTAAATACAAAAGGGAGCCATGAGTAATTTTAGGGTTTCATTTATTGTTACAAAAAAGTCAAAAAGTGTAATCGTCCGGTGCATGTAATCGATTTTATTAATAGTTAATCATTTACATACTCTGATGACTTTAAAATTGCAACTATTGCATCTTTTTATGGAAATGTATGATGTTACGCTTGTTTTAACTTCTTCTCAACAAGAGAAAGACAGTCTCTTCTCACTTTCTTTAGATATACTTCGAATGACGTACAAATTAACGTTTGCATTAACAAGAATTTAATTCAAAAAGGGTATAAATCACCCACTATGCCAAGAGCCTTTGGCCCACTTGACATTTGGTGATGTTTGTAGAGCTCAGTGCGGGGACTCAATTGCTTGTGCTGCTCTCCCCCTCCCCCAATAAAGAGATTCTATTATGCCTCACTTTAATGGTAGGACCTAAACCCAAAAAATAAATAAATAAATCACCCACTATATTGTACGACCCTGAAAGATATATAACTCTAGTGTATTTGGTGTAATTGCCAAAGAAAAAATCTAGTGTATTATTAAGAGATTTGACCTTCTCTTATTATTTATGTTTGGAGCCATATAGAGAGACATTCTCAATCAAGCGAAAATAAGATGATATAGTTCACTTATATCTTTTATCTTGATCTCTATTTTATTTCCAACATCAGTGAACATTTGAGAGGCAATAGTAATCTGACACTCTAAAACTGAAATTTTAATTCCTTGAGCATTTGAGTCTTGAGAGAGCAAAAAATAAATATATACGATAGGAAATGCAAGGATAAGGGCAAGTGATTGGGGTCCATGGGTTGGATTTCTCGACACACGTGTGAGGTTAAAATGGAACAATGGCAAAGAACTAGAAGATTAATGAGATTTGTTTTCTTCTTCTTGTAAACCATGATAAGGAGTTTGATTGTGACTCAAGATTTTGTCAGAATTGTTGAAATAAAAAGTGTAACGAGTAAAAGTTCATGATAAATTTGAAAATTAATGTATATGATGGTGCATTATAAATCTCTTATGTAATTACGTGTTTATTTATATTTTCATAAATTAGCCATATTATCTATACTATTATAAGGGAAATAAAGGATTAAATTGTAAATACCCATACTTAATAGTTACAATTATCTACAAACACTGCTCAACTTCTTATCCTACAATTATAATTGATTTCAAACACTCATTATTATTTTTTATCTTATTAAAAAAATTAAAAATGTGATTTACTTTTTATCTTATTAAAAAATAAAAATAAAATACAGATTGAGGAAGCACAACACTATATGCTAGTATAATGTTATGGAATTTGCCAATGTGGTTCTTGTGTTTTTTTTATAACAAAAGTTACAACCATGTGTTTCGTAAAATTACATAAGAATTACAAATGATTTTAAAAGAAGGATTTTTTCAAAAAATTGTGGTTAACAAAATATGAAATATCTAAGCTCAACTAAATTAGTTTTAATCAAATATAAAAACAAATTATTTTGAACAATTGTAATTAGGATGTGCAAGAATCAAATCAAACAATTAAACTAAGGTTTGATTCAATTTGATTTTATAAAAAAAAAATTATTGGTTTGGTTCAAAGTTTGAATCACAATGCTAAATAGAACTAATTCGATCAATTAATAATTTTCTTTTTATAAAAATTCCTTACACAGTTATTAATGTTATTTGCTATTATATATGTTTATTAAGTTACAATATTAATGAATTTTATTCCGAGTGCCTAGGTCAACTACTTATATAAGTAATGTGAACTATGAATTATTCCTTAATTTTAGCATTTAGATTTGTTTACATTGTGGTGAATAATCTCTTTTACATTGCGTTTGGTTTGAGAGAAAATGAAAAGAAAAAAAATAAAAGAGGAGAAAAGAATTAAATTTTAGCATTTTCTCTCTCGTTTAGATATAAAAAAAGGGGGGAAAGAGAGAAAAAGAAAACCCAAAGGGGGGAAAGAGAGAAAAAGAAAACATAGTGGGGTGGGATCGCGGGGTTGGTGGGGTGTGTTAGCCCAAGGTTTCTTGTTAACATTTATTTTATGATGATTACAAACATTACTTTATCATTAACAAGGATTGCTTACAATTGATTCTAGTTAAAAGACTACTGCAGATTTATCAAAGTATTGAAGTTGACATTCTCAAGATGAACAAGACAAAGTCTGGGACTAGCTGCTAGATGGACAGAGAAGAGCATGCTAATGATCAAGATTGGTCTGCTCAAGGAACACATATGGAAAACACTAATGAGCTGACTCATACTTGAAACTCAGAAATACTCTGTTCAACTCTGTTTTTAGTCTCTAGCTGTAAGATGATTCTAGAAGGTTTCCCAAACTTCCAAATTGTTAGAATATCTTATGAAAATGCTAGGATAGTACCATACAAAAGAGAAGGACAAACACAAAAGAGAAAAAGGACACTATACACCCACTAGCTGCTAATTTAGCATATGAACAGCTGGTACAGTACAAAAACTATAACATCCTTGTCGTGCAACGTTCAAATTTGAAACTGCCTACAAATATCCATCATTTTCCAAAGAAGCCATAAGGGAGAGAAGAAGGGAAAAGAGAAGAAAAACAAAATATCAAGAATCATTTGTACTTTACTTTGAGAATCATTTGTAAATCTATGTGGAGCTTATTTTTGTATATCCAACTCTTTGTAAGAGAGTTTTACTCTGTTTTCTTGTAAAGTCCATTGAGGGTGTGTTATTTCATAGCTTAGAGATGCTATGATTAATCAAAACTACTTGTATCTAGCTTGGAGAGGTTAGGGTGGATCAAAGACCACTTGGTTGATAGTGAAAAATCTCAGTTTTGCTAGGGACTGGATGTAGGTTTCACATTGGGCCAAACCAGTATAAATTCTGCTGTGCAAGCTCTCTCTTAACCCTCTCTTTACTGCATTTGTATATGAATGTTTATTTGTTGATGTTCAAACTTGTATGAGCATGCTCTGTTTAAGTTTCAAATTCTGACTTAAATAAGTTAGCTCACTGTCACTGATAAGCCAATTTATCTCTACTGTGTCTTGAGTTTTTGTGTGTTGCAGAAGATTTCGTTTTTGGTAACACTTGATTCAACCACCATTCTCAAGTTATTTCTTACTATCAATTGGCATCAGAGCTTGGCCTCTAGAGTCAAGCTTAACAGCTTTGAGGAAAATGTTCAAAGGTGACCACAATGTCTCAAATTACCTCTTGCACTCTCATTAAATGACAGTCTACCACAAGATTTCCATTTTTCAATGGAACAAATTATCCCTACTGGAAGGAGAGGATGCGCATATTCATTTAGTTTAAAAACTACCAAATTTGGAAGATCATCATAAATGGTCCTGAAATTTCAAAGAAAACTATAAATGGAAGAGAAGTTGAAAAGAGTGAAGAAAAATGGACAGCTAAGGACATTAAGAAGATTTAGATGAATGTTAAGACTGTTAATATGATGCATTGTGTAATAAGCTTTGCTGAATACCACAAGATCTCTAGATGCAAAAATGCAAAAGAAATGTGGGACAAGCTTGAAATCACCCACTAAGGAACCAAGCAAGTGAGGCAAACAAAAGTTGATATGCTCATCAATAAGTATGAACTGTTCAAAATGGAAAAAGATGAGGAAATAGATGATATGTTTGAAAGATTCTCAATCATTGTCAACAACCTTAATGCGCTTGGAAAATCCTACTCGGATGAAGAGCTTGTGCGAAAGGTTCTTAGGAGTCTCACCAAACAGTGACTCTCTAAAGTCTCAGCCATTCAAGAAGGCAAAGACATCAGCACTCTATCATACGATAAACTCAGAGAAAATTTGATTGCATATGAGACAACTCATCTCAGAGATAAGCTACATCATCAGAAGAAAAAGAAGAACATTACCTTCAAGACACAAAATGTTGAAGAAGAATCTTTTGAATATGAAGAGGAGCAGAACAGTGACAATGATGATCTGCATTTCATTTCCAAGAAAATCCTCAAGATGTGGAAGAAGAGAGGGAAACCAAAATACCCTCCAACTTCAAGAAGGATTCAAGAAATTCAAGAAAGAAGAAAGCAATGATGGCCACATGGGAAGACATTGAAGATGACTCCTCCGAAGGTAAAGATGTTGAAAACAGTTGCCTCATGGCTAATGATGAGAATGAGGTATATGAATCTAACTTATCCTATGATGAGCTACTTGAAGCATCTGATGAGCTGTTGCTTAACTCAAAAACCATTCTTTCTAAATATTCATATTTAAAGAAAGCTAATGATTCTTTGATAAAGGAAAATGAGTTTTTGAAATCTGAAAATGAATCTTTAAAGAGTGCTGCACAATGTACCTCTTGTGACTTGAAAGTTAAAAATGACAAGTTGCACAAGAAAGTAGGGAGCTTGACCATTGACCTTGCAAAGTTTGTTCAAGGGAAGGAAAACTTGAACATCTTGCTAGGCAAGCAAAGATGTGAATTTGATAAGATTGGTTTAGGATATAATGAATCCAAAAGGTCAAAGTATTACAAAAATTTATGTGAAAACAACCAACTCGGCATCTCCATATACTACTTGCTTTCATTGTGGTCATAAAGGACATATATCTTACACCTGTGCTTATAGAAGAAATCTACATGATAAAGGAAATATGATTTAGTTACCTAAAGGTGCTTATGTGTCAAAAGGTTAAGGAACTAACCCCAAAGGACCCAAAAGAGTTTGGGTACCTAAAATTACTTGATTTGTTTTGTAGGTATCATAAAATCAAGGAACAAAATTGAGCAATGGTTCCTTGATACTTGATAGTGATTGCTCAAGGCATATGAATGGTGATTCATCAAAGTTTATCACTTCCACTCCAAAAGATGATGGAAATATGATTTTACGTGGCAATTGCAAAGGCAAAATCCTTGAAATTGAAGCTGTCACACAAAATGAAGACCATTTTGTCTCTGACAGATATGAGTCAGCTCATCAGACAGCACCAGCCATATCATCTAGAAGCTCACATCAACACCTAACAAGGAAAATGAGATTTTATGCTACCTATTTTCAAGATTTATCATTGGAGAACTAACACGAAGGATAAGGAACAAATCCTCCTTCAAGAACAACAATTTGACACTCTTGTCTCAACATAAACCAAAGTCCATTAATGGAGCCTTTAATGATGAAATATGGACTCAAGCTATGAAAGAAGTGCAACTGCAATTTGGAAAGAGCAAAGTTTGATATCTTGTTCCCTAACCTAGTGGAAGCATAATTATTAGAATAAGATGGATCTTTCACAACAAGTTAGTTGAAAATGGAAAATTATGTGAAACAAAGCAATACTTGTGGCCTAAGGTTTCAACCATCAAGAAGAAATGTTTTGCACTGTGAGAAACAAAATCGAGATGTCTAGCACTATGAACTTATCTTGACATGATATCTTGGCGCTTATAGACTCAAACTTATGTCTTACATGTGTTTGTTTGGTTTGTTGCATCATTTTCTGCATAAATGCACTACTTATTGTGTTAGAATGCATTTTGTTGCATAATTCACTGCATAATCAATATTTTTTACTTTTAAACTGCCAAACATATTTGTTTTAACATATTTTACTGTTTTGGAATGGTTTAAAATGGTTTACCATAGTTTTTCAAATTTTGGGTATTCAAAACCTTGAGTTTAGCATACTTTATTGTGGTTTTGATATGTTTATTACAAATAAAAGCTTAATTTTGATTATCATATTGTTTTTGGAGTTATCCAAGTGTGACACAAGCTTTCTAATGTTTTTATAATAGTTTGGGAACCATTGTGTAGAAAAACTATTTTTAATGCATAAATCTTTGCATAAACTACAGTTTTTGTTTTTGAGCTGTCAAACAATTTTGTTTTACCATATTTTAAGGTTCTAGAATGTTTTGAAATGGTTTAGAATTGTTTTACAAAACTTGGGTACTCAAAACCCCCATTTTAGGATTGCTGCATAATTGGTTTATCATGCCTTTTGTATAGGATAAGCTTTCCAAAATGATGATGGAATTACAATTATGTGAGCATATAATGTCATAAGTTTTTCTGGTTAGATATGAGATGGTGCATAAGCTATTTGATAAGCTTTGTGACTTATTTTCTTCAAAAATGATTCTGCAGAAATAGTTTTTACTGTCAACAACTAGCTAGCTCATCTAAAGGATAAGCCAGCTCATCGTGTTAAAAAAAACTGTAGAATTGATTTTTTTTCAAATTAATTGATACAAAAAGTGGGAGCTACTTTCATTGTTTATATTATTTGGTATAACTATTATTTTCTTGATGTCACTGCAATTCCCACCTTTGATGATGCCAAAAGGGGTAGAAATGAAGAGAGTTTTCTCAAAATGAAGAGATAAAAGAATTTTTCAAAAGAGAGAGATAAAGACTAATTCTCAAAGTTACTTTTAAAGGTACTATCTATTACTGCATATACTCAGGGGAAGCTATTAATTTCATATATTGATGGGGAATTTCCTTTCTAATCATTAATACATCTCTTTTATCTTTGTTCTCATACATGTTATTAAAAATCTATATTTGCTTGCTTTGATAAATTTCTTTGAAAATATGTTTTTGTTTGAGAAAATGTTTGTCGTCATCAAGGAGGAGATTGTTAGCCTAAGGTTTTTTGTTAGCATTTATTTTATGATGATTACAAACATTACTTTATCATTAACAAGGATTGCTTACGTTTGATCCTAGTTAAAAGACTACTGCAGATTTATCAAAGCATTGAAGTTGACATTCTCAAGATGAACAACCTGATAAAGTCTGGGACTAGCTGCTGAATAGACAGAGAAGAGCATGCTAATGATCAAGATTGGTCTGTTCAAGGAACACGTCTGGAAAACACTAATGAGCTGACTCATGAATTGAAGATGAATTGACTCATACTTGAAACCCAAAAATACTCTGTTTTTAGTCTATAGCTGCAAGATGATTCTAGAAGGTTTCTCAAGCTTTCAAACCGTTAGAATATCCTCTAAAAATGCTGGATAGTACTAGACAAAAGGGAAGGACAAACAGAAAAGAGAAAAAGGGCACCATACACCCACTAGCTGCCAATTTAGCATATGGACAGCTGATACATTACAAAAACTGCAACGACCTTGTGGTGCAATGTTCAAATTTGAAGCTGCCTACAAATACCCATCATTTTCTAAAGAAGCCATAAGGGAGAGGAGAAGGGAAAAAGAGAAGAAAAACAAAATATCAAGAATTATTTGTGCTTTACCCTGAAAATCATTTGTAAATATGTGTGGAACTTATCTTTGTATATCCAACTATTTGTAAGAGAGTTTTTACTCTGTTTTCTTGTAAAGCCCATTGACAGTGTGTTGTTTCATAGCTTAGAAAGGCTAGGGTTGATCAAAACTATTTGTATCTAACTTGGAGAGGCTAGGGTGGATCAAAGAACACTTGGTTGATAGTGAAAAATCTTAGTTTTGCTGGGGACTAGATGTAGGTTCCACATTGGGCCAAACCGGTATAAATTCTGCTATGCAAACTCTCTCTTAACCCTCTCTTTACTGCATTTGTATGTGAATGTTTATTTGTTAATATTCAAACTTGTATGCGCATGCTCTGTTTAAGTTTCAAATTCTGACTTCGATAAGCTAACTCATTGTCATTGATAAGCCAACTTATCTCTATTGTATCTTAAGTTTTTTGTGTATTATAAAAAAATTTATTTTTGATAACATTTAATTCAACTCATTCTCAAATGATTTATTACTATTAAAGCAAGAGTCGGAGCAAGGACAATGATGGTAAAGGAGGTGGGGGAGGGAGCGATGTGGAGGGGGTTGGGGGAGGGAGCGACGGGGAAAGAGAGAATGGGGGAAGGGGGTAGATGGGGCCGTGGGTAGGGGAGAGAAGATATGGTCGTGTGTGTACTGTGTAGGGAAGAACAATAATTGGGAGGGGGCTTTTATATATTTATAATATTTAAATTATAAATAACTAATCAGGATTTTTTTATTAAACAAATAATGTAAAATTAAATTTTATAATTTAGATGTTAATCACTTAACTTTTAAATTTATTTTTATTATAAAATATATATTTATGTAATTTATAAAAAAATGTCTAGAGATATAAAATGAAAAATGTTATATAAGTCTTTTGCATAATTATACTTTTCTCTCATTTTTTTTACACAATTAAACAAGAGAAAATAGTTCTTTTTTCTAATTTTTTTGTCTACTTTTTCTTTTTAACCAAACATTAAGAGAGAAAATACTTTTATTTCTTTATTTTTTCATTTTCTTTATTTTTATTTTCTCTTTCCATTTAAACAAAAATATTAATAGATATTTTATTACTTTTAATAATCTTTAAATTAGTGTATGCTAGAGAATCTGAGCAGCAATATATATTTTAAAATTGAATGAGTAATGAGCTAGGATTGTTACAATGTATGAATATAATATTTAACGTTAAATATTTATTTATTATTTAATTTTATAATAATTATTTAAAATTTTATTAAATATAATTAATAAATAATAAATATTTATTAATCTATTCTGAACTCTAGTACTTAAGATAAAAATTTGAGTATGAAAATAATCTCGGTAATGAATAAGTGAGTGACGCAGTTGAGTTAACCCATTTTCCCAGAATCAGATCACCGCCAGCCGCCGTACACAATCTCTCCGAAACTTCCCAACTTCAGTATTACTTTCTGAGATCCAACCAAGAAGCAACATAATGGCTTCCCGCTTGTCCTTTTCTTTGGACACTTTTCTCGTTCAAAAATATATTAATAATAACATTAACATTATGTGGATAATTTTTCAAAAAACGAAACAAATAATGTTTACAATTGTTAAATTATATATAAAATTAACGAGGTGTGGGGATTCTTGTGAAGGGATTCGAATATTATCGAAAAGTATTTTGTGATGAAAGGTGTGAAGACATGATCTTAAAAAAAAAAAAATCTATATAAAATTATTAATGTAATTTTTTACACATTTTTTAAAACTTTTATACATTTAGCTTGAAAAAAAAAGAAAGAAAAGCCTTCAAATGATTGCACTCTTGTATCTTTTGATCGATTCACTTTCTGTGAAGGAACTGCTGTGGGGGAGGATGGGGATGCAAACAAGGACATCACACCGTTTCCGCGTTGGGAAACTATTAAATTATAGAAAGTCTTTTATTGCTGCTATACTGCTAAAGTTTGGAAGAAGACCACACTATTCTGCCTTGACTTGGGTTGACTGGGTCCTTTGTCTCTGACTCTCACCAGCTTCTACTATAAATCTTGCTCAACCTCAGATTCACTTCACCAATTCATTGGAAATTGAAAACCCATCTCCTACTCAAAGTTACCTTTCCAAGTCCCCTAGCTCCTCTTGGCCTTCATTTGCAATATTCAACATCAATTCTTGCTTACCTAACAGAAGCTTAAAAAATGCTGGTAAGAACGAGACCCTAATGTGAAACCAATCTCTTTTATCTCCTTCATCACCTCATCAATGCATTAAAACCATTTATTCAGTTTTCCCTGAGTTTTGCTCTATTTCCATGCATGCCACTTGATTTTTTTTTTCTGCTGTAATTTTTTTAGTATGAATTGAAGTACCTCTTTGATATTCAAAGTTTGAGATCCACATTTAAGTGTTCAAATTTCAGCCAGGACTTGAATTTGAATACTTCCTTTCTTATTGTAGACTTTACAAGTGAGTGTTGGTTTGGTTCTAACAGCTCTTTGATTTTTCCTGTAACAGAAGGTAGTGTTGAAGGCGGACTTACATGATGACAGAACCAAGCAAAAAGCTATGAAGACAGTCTCTGGCATTTCAGGTATTGAATTTCAACTTCTTAATCTTCCTCCTCTGCCAAGTCTCTCTATTTTTAGATGCTATAGGCAATTAAAATGAAAAGAGAAAAGAAATAAACGCCCTGTATTCCATGGCTAGCAACTCGTAATAAAAACAACTTTTTCTTTCACTCAATTTCAGTGGAATAGCTTTTTTTTTTTGGGTGAAATTCAATGGAATAGCTTAACTGCAACTGTGCTTTTGTTTCAAGAAACAAAGGCCATAATATATCATATGGCATCAACGATTCATTGAATTTTTGAGTAAAATTGTATTTGTAATATTTTTGCAGGGGTTGAGTCAGTCTCTGTGGACATGAAAGACAAGAAATTGACCTTAATGGGAGACATTGATCCAGTTCATGTAGTGGGCAAGCTAAGGAAGTGGTGTCATACTGAAATAGTTTCAGTTGGACCTGCCAAAGAAGAGAAGAAGAAGGAAGAACCTAAGAAGCCAGATGCCAAGAATGATTCAACAAAACAACCTGATCCCCTCAAGCTCTATGAAGTCTATCCCCATTATTATCAGATGAGACCAGCACAATATAATCAATATTACTACGGTAGAAGTGTGGAAGAGGATCCTAATGGCTGTGTCATCTGCTAAATTTTAGAATACTAGAGACTTGGATTAAAATAATAAAAAAATCATTCTCTTCATTTTTCTGGTCTTGTTATCATGATTTGGATTGATGGATAAAGTGTGTGCAAGAAAGTAATATGCTGTACAGGAATTTGTGGTGATGTTTTTGTTTTTTTGGGTGTAATGTTTGATTACACTTAGTTGGTCTTCACGTAAAATTTTGATGCGTTATTCATAAGTAATGACTAATAAAATTTGAGTGAATGAATTCATTTTCAATTAAGGTGCAACTGCAACCTTTAGAATCTTCTCTTGGTACTGCTTCTTTCATACTTATTCGTATCTTTATATACATTATAAATATAGATTTGGAACTACTTCTTTCATACCTATTCGTATTTTTATATACATTATAAATATAGATATATAGATAAATATAAATAGAGTGGTTTATCTTATATTAATACTGAATTATCTGTTAACATAATGAATTTGGTAAAATGAATTCCTTAATTGTATTGATCAAAGAGTAAAGTATATATACAAGGTATTTAACTAATTACAAGGAATTAAATATATTGATAACCCCCCTCAAGCTGAAGCATGGATATCAGCCATGTTCAACTTGGATAACATGGGAAAAAAACAAGAAAATGAAGTGCTTTTGTATGTAAATCAGTCAGCTGATCCTTGGATGCAATGGGCATGAGATGAATGGTTCCATTTTGCACTTTGTCACGTGTGAGATGGCAGTCTATTTCTATATGCTTAGTGCGCTCATGAAACATTAGATTTTGAGCAATTTTGATGGTTGATTGGTTGTCGCAAAGTAATCGGCAGAGAAGGTTGTTGATGCAAATCAGTGAGCAAATAAAGTAACCATTGAAGTTCACAGACTATGATTGTCAAAGCCCGATATTCGGCCTCTGATGATGATCTAGAGATGGTAGGTTGCTTCTTTGATTTCCAAGATATAAGAGAGGAACCAAAGAATATGAAAAAACTAGTAATAGATTTCCTGGGTTTTGGGCAAGCTGCCCAATCAGAATCACTAAAACCCCATAGCTTGAAGTCACTAGCGGAAGAGAAGAAGAGTCCTTTCCCTAGACAACCTTTGATATATTTCAAAATATGTAGAGCTACATCCATATGAGATTGAGTTGGAGTGGATAGATATTGGCTCAATTTATGCACAACAAAACATAAATCTAGTATGATATTGGTCAGGTATATCAACTTGCCAATGAGTCTTTTGTAACTTGATGGATCAGACAATGGAGCACCAGATGAAGCAGACAGTTTGGAATTGGGAATCATAGGAATAGAGACAGGTTTGCAACCCAATAATCCTGCATCTGTGACCAACTCCAAAGCGTATTTTTGCTAAGATAAAATGAGTCCAGATTTGGATCTAGCAACTTCCAAGCCAAGAAAGAACTTGAGTTCTCCTAAATCTTTGATTTTAAATTGTTGGTCTAAAAAATTATTGACAGAAATGATCTCCTCAAGATTTTTTCCAGTCAAACAACATCATCAACATAAACCAATAGAATAGTAATGTGAGAATCCTGATTTTTCACAAATAATGAATGATTAGACTAATGGAAGCCCAAAGAAATGAGAGTCGCAATAAGTTTGGAATTCCATTGCCTACTTGCTTGTTTTAGGCCATATAGGAATTTTTGCCATTTGTAAACTAGACTTGGCTTGGGAGTAGAAAAACCAAAAGGAACTTTCATGTAAACATCTTCAATCAAATCACCATGCAAAAATGCATTGTTAACACCCAATTGGTGTAAAAACCAATTTTTAGCAGCAGTTAAAGTCAGTACTAACCGAATAGTAGTTAGCTTTACAACAAGTGAAAAAGTTTCACTATAGTCTACATCCTCTAGCTGAGTGTAACCATTGGCAACCAATCTAGCCTTAAACCTCTCAATACTACAATCATATTTCCTTTTTATCTTGTACACCCATTTGCAACCAATGGGCTTTTTACAATGAGGTAAAGCAGTGAGAACCCATGTTTTATTATTCTGTAGAGCTTCAATTTCTTTATCCATGGCATCTTGCCAACAAGGATATTTCACAGCTTGGGCATATGTGTGAGGTTCAGGGACAATAGACAAAGATAAAAGATATGTTGCATGTGTTGAATATAAGGGATGCAATAAAGTAAATTTAGAGAGAGGAAAGGGTGTACCTGAAGATGGATGTGCATTGCTGAGAGTGTGAAGAATATTACACTGATAATCCTGCAAATATGAGGGTGTTTGTTTGATTATGTTAGAAGTTCTGGTAGGAGCAGAAACAACATTGGTTGGAGGCTTGGATTTTGAAGTATCTTTGGAAACTAGAATAGTAGAAGCTGGAAGGTCTAGAATGAGAAGAACTGAAGCAGAAGTAGTATACTCAGGGGTTGTTTCAACAGAGGTATTTGGAATTGAACCAAAAGCATCTAACTCGGCAAAGGAATTTGGAAAAATAGACAAATCAGAATCATTGTCATATGCAGGAAGTGGCAAATTAAAAACACTATCAGTGGCTGAGGGAGGAGAGGAATGTGTATGAAAAGGAAAGATTGTCTCATAAAAGACAACATGTCTTAAGACTAAGAGTTCCCTTGTTTGCAAATCGTATAAAAGATAACCCTTGGTGGTTAGATTTATGGAAAGACAATATGCTACCCTTGTTTTGTAGCCTCGAATAAAAAAGAGAGTAGATTAATAAGTTTAGTTCAATTGTTTTAATAACCCTCATTCTTTATATTATTTTAGTGTACAAATAGCATTACAAATGCTATTATTTACACAAACATAATTTCCATATTACCTTTTACAATTTTTTATGACTCATTAAATAACAAGAAAATTTCACTCAAATTATATTTTTGTAACTCAAATTTTACAAAGTGGACAATTATTTATCATAGCATTATCGTTGTTTGGACTGGACTAGACTGGCTAGTCTGACCATGAACCGGTCTGTAAAATGATTTTGATTTAGTCTTAAAGCTAAATTCATAGTTATATCTGATTGATTGAAACCAACTTGCGTTAATTTGAGTAGAAGGACTTCAATCACCTTAAACATATTGTCCCGAGTTTGATCATTGTGGCAGTGTGTATAAAGAAAAACGCAGTTACAAAGGGACCTTGCTCGCCTAATCGTACCCTATGGGGTTAGTTTTTAACTTTTCGGGTGAGGAGACACCTTGATTTACACAAAAAAGTTATATCTAATTGAACTAGTCAAAACCAACCAAAACGTTTTAAAATCGACTAAAATCAAAACCAATTTTCTATGAATCGGCCAACAATATTTTTTTGAAATATTTTAATTACTTTTCTTCTTTCATAAATAAATGTTAGATATATTAAAAATATTAATCATATATATATATATGATGTAATTATATGACCTAAAATTATCAATTATAAAAATATTTTAGTTGTTTTTTTAATAAATAAATGTAATAATATATATATATATATTAAAATTATATAATGTAAAATGATGTCTATTAATTCACATGATCAATCTAACCAGTTAAACGTGATCCAAAAAATTTTGAAATGTTTTCCATCTACTATCAAAGAAACGGTCAATTCATTCACCACCCTCTATACACAGTTGATTTTGCTTAAAAGATGTATGAGTGAAATTTTTTAAGTAATACCTACATTACTACTCAATAGGACAAAAGTTTGACTTTGTAGAAATGTCCTAAATTTATTAGAAATTAATGTGTAAATTTTTTTAATTAATCTATGATATAATGAATTATTTAAAAGTTATTCTGCCAACATGAAAAAGATTGTTTAAGAATTATAAAATGAAAAATTTGTTATGATTTTTAAAGTAGACTAAATATTAATTTTTTTTTTATGAAATCTATTATTTTTTATTTTAAAAGATTGACATTTTATGTCATAAAAATCGATCACAATTTTTTTTTATAGTGCAAGGATTAACAATTAAAATGTATAAAAAAAATAAAATAATTTCATAAATAAATATTTTTTAAAATTAAAATATAATTTTATTTAAAATAGCTGATCTCAGATTCACAATGATGGTGAATGAATATACCAAAAATATGGTGGTCGCTGTTAAAAGCCTCCGAAATTTTTATACCAAAAAAAAAAGCCTCCGAAATTTTTACCAATACGTTGTTGGTTTCGATTTTAACAACTAGCATTACTCTTCCCAATAAAGCAGAATGACTTGGGCTACTTGGTGTCTTGGTCAAGGGCTCAAGAAGAGTACCTCAACGCTGCCCATGCTGGGGCGTGGACAATAAACAAACGCGTAGAGTTTGAAAAGCAAACAAAAAACTTGAAAAATATATGCTCTTTGAATATCTTTCTATTTGTGCTTTTGTCAGTTCTTTCACTCGTACTGTTCAGCTTGTACTTACTATAACTTGGTCACATTTGCACCACTCTCGGTGCAAACCGCGAAGCCAACTTTTTGTGAGATCAAAACTTTAAATGATATAAAACGACATTTTGAGTCTAACACGACTGTGTTATGAATGACCAAAAAAAGTGACCACAAATTTAATTCACCAAAAACCACAAATTTGCATTGACTTGGTTGACTTCTTCTTCTCTCTCTCTCTTCCTTGTACTATAAATTCCTCCAAGGCTGAGCTTTAGTTTCACACAAGTTCAATCAAGACAATCTCCTACTCGTCTCTCAAGTTCCCACATAATTCCCTGTCCTTTCGGCTTTCCTCACCAGCCTCCCCCAACTTCAAATCAATATGAAGGTGAGAATTTGTGCCCTCTCCCCAATTTCTGTCTCCTTCATGACCCAAGAAATGCATTCAAGCCATTTTTTAAAATTTCTGAGTTTTGCCCCGTTTCCATGCATGACTTATCAAGTGTCATCTTGTTTTAATTTTTTTCTTTTTAGTTAAGTACTCTACTACTCTTTGATATTCAAAATTGAGATCCAGTTTTGGTGTCAAAATTTTAACCTGGGCTTGTTCTTTATCTTTTTTTTTTTTTTTCTTTCATTTCCTTTTAATATTCAATTAGAGATTGGTTTTGGCATTTTCTTGCTTATGATTATAGGGTCCTAACAGCTCTCTGATTTGCTCTATGACAGAAAGTAGTGCTAAAGGTGGAACTCTATGATGACAAAATTAAGACAAAAGCCATGAAGACAGTTTCTGGCCTTTCAGGTATGGAATTTCAACCTCTAATCGTTTTCCTCTTGTAAATTCTCTGCTTTCTGATGCTTAAGAAATCAAGGGAAAAAAAGGAAAAATCAAAGAGAAAAAAAAATCAAGTATTACATGGCTTGAAACTGTTTTGTTTTTCCCCTCACTCTGACATGCTTTTTAGCCCTAAGAAACGAAACCTATAACCATATAGTATCCAAAATTGAATGAAGTGAGGTGATTTTATCAGGGGTTGACTCAGTCTCCGTGGACGTGAAGGACCAGAAATTAACCTTAATTGGAGACGTCGATCCTGTTCATGTAGTGGGCAAGCTGAGGAAGTTGTGTCATGCTGAGATACTTTCTGTTGGACCAGCCAAAGAGGAGAAGAAGGAGGAACCTAAGAAGCCAGAACCGAAGAAAGACGGTTCAAAGGAGGAATTGGCTGATCTTGTGAAGGCCTATGAAGCCTATTATAATCAGATGAGACAACCATATCCATATTACTATTACAGAACTGTGGAAGAGAATCCTAATGGGTGTGTTATCTGCTAAGTTTTTGAATATCATGGAGTTTGATGGAAAATAAATGAAAACAAGAAAAGAAGATGGTTGTTGGAGAGTTATGGATCATTTAGATTTTCCTTTTTCTTCTTTTCTTTGTTTAAGTTTTGGCATTTTTCTCCTAGTTTAGTTCAGAAAAAGTGGTGTCTAAGGACCATGGAGAGAAATATAATCTGTATATTATCTCGTGGTGTAGCAATATTTTAGATTTTGCTTGTGTTGATGTATAGTGTATTCAAATGTAATAAAATTTTATTGTGAATTTATTAAAAGAGTTTAACTATTATAATAAATATTTTAAAAGTTTAACATTTTTAATGATATGTTAATATATAATTAAATAACAGTATAATTTCTTTTATACTATTAAATTAAAATTAAATCAATTCAAAATTCTGGTTGCGTTATCTCAGAAATAACGTGAGATTGGTTTTATTTCATTTAGGTGTAAAATTCTAAATCTGCTCTTGGTATTATTTCTTTTGAGAATTAGATGTATTGACAGGGGAGGCACCAGAACAAATTGTTGGAAAGACAAAATAAAGATTTTTAAAGGGGCAGAGTTATATTTTATAAGAAATAAAACTAAAACTTATCAATTATTCAATCATTGACTATGACAACAATAAAATAAAGATTTTTAAAGGGGCAGAGTTTTAAAAATTCGGATTTAATAAAAGAATTACATTATTATTTAATTATTATCTAATTATTATATATTTTTAATAATATATTAATATATAATTAGATGATAATGTAAAAATATTTATATCAAATTAAAATTAAACTTTAAAATTTTTGGGACATGTATAAGCATAGATGCGTGTCCCTGAATATGGATTATATGAGTAAACAGAATGACCATATTCATTTGGTTAATTGGTTCTTCAATGTTTAGTCTAAGGATAACAAAACTTGACGACGATGATGATAATAGAGATAATAGTGGTAGTGTGGTAGGAAAAATTGCAGTATTATGTATGTGACAATACTATAATTGTTAAAGCAGTAGAGGACCATCGGTGCTGGGCTTGCATCCTGCTGGCTATTAGACAAAATCATTGATGCTATTTTATCACCCAAAAAAAAAAAAATCGTTGATGCCATTGACTTTATTTTCTTGAGAAAATCACTTTTAGTTTCAGTTTGTTTATAAAGGTAAATAATTTATTTTTTTAAAATTAATTAAATATTTAATTAATTTAATTAATAATTTATATATAATTAATTATATATTAAATATAAAAAATAAAAATAAATTATTAATTAATTTTATATAAATTATTATTAAATTAATTAAATATTTAATTAATTTTTTTAAAAAATCAAATTGATTACCTCTCTGAAGAAGTTAAACTTAAGGTCATCTTTCCTTTTTTTTATCTCACGGCGCTGTACACACACGTAAGATGAGTTTATTTAAAATTGGATACCGTCACATCAACAAAAGGTTGGACCACCCTATGTGACCAGAGAATGCTGAATATCCAGTAGAGCTGTCAAATCACGGATCCAAAGTGAAGTTAATTAAGTCGGATTAGTTTATTTTAGTGATGGATTAAAAAATAATTAATTTGATCCATTTTAAGTAAGTTAAATGGGTTGATTTATAAAAAATAAAAAAATAAATTTTTTTTAAAATAAATTCTAAACATATAATCATCATCAAAAAAGGCCAAAATCATATAATAATTATTAAATTTAAATTATATTATAATTTATAAGTTATAATCACCAAAATAAATATAAAAATTAAATTAGTAAGTTAATAATTTTTTTTAAAATTAAATAATAAAAGATTAAACTTATTTAATTCACAGGTTAAACGAATTAAATCAAAAAATTTGTAAATTAATTTTTAAATATTTTAACTCACAATTTTAATGAGTTAAATCTAATTAACTCGCGAGTTATAACCTGCTTTTTAAGGCTCTACTATACCACCATGGGTTGATTCCACAGGATCAATTTCTCATGCTATCTAGCATCATAAGTTGGTTCATTACCTTCCTTAGCACATCAACCAGCTGAAAAGAAGTAAAAGCCTTCCCGAGCTAAATATGTATCTTGGACGTTGCACCAAAGTGGCTATAAAATTTGAGTTGTACAAAAAAGTTTAAGTGAATTTAATTAAAATTTAAATGAATTAAACTAAACTCGAATATTCTTATGGGCGTAAATATAAAGGCAGTGGCGTACATGTACGTCTAAAACACTAAATATAATATTGAAAGTAAATTTTTAACTATTTATTTATTATTTAATTTTATAATAAATATTTAAAAATTTATTTAATATAATTAATGAGTAATAAATATTTAATAATTTATTTTGAACTCTAATACTTAAAGATAGTTGCTATGATACTTTGATGGGTTTAGTATCAGGGTGAGTTGTCAATTATCTATTGACTGTTGGTTTCACAATAAATACTTGAAAGTTTATTAAATATAAATAATAACTAATGAATACTTGACAACTCATCTTAAGTACCAATACCTTTAAAAAAAATAGATACCAAAATAATACCCATACTTAAAAATAAAAATTTGAGTATGAAAATAATCCTGATAATAAATAAGTGAGTGACGCAGTTGAGTTAACCCATTTTCCCAGAATCAGATCACTGCCAGCCGCCATACACAATCTCTCAGAAACATCCCAACTTCGGTATTACTTTCTGGGATCCAACCATGAAGCAACATGATGGCTTCCCCCTTGTCCTTTTCTTTGGACACTTTTGTCGTTCAAAAATATATTAATAATAACATTAACATTATGTAGACAATTTTTCAAAAAACGAAACAAATAATGTTTACAATTGTTAAATTATATATAAAACTAACAACGAGGTGTGGGGATTCTTGTGAAGGGATTCGAATATTATCGAAAAGTATTTTGTGATCAAAGGGTGTGAAGACATGGTCTTAAAAAAAAAAATTCTATATAAAATTATTAATGTAATTTAATACACATTTTTTAAAACTTTTATATATTTAGCTTGAAAATGAAGAAAGAAAAGCCTTCAAATGATTGCTCTCTTGTATCTTTTGATCGATTCACTTTCTGTGAAGTAACTGCTGTGGGGGAGGATGGGGATGCAAACCAGGACACCACACCGTTTCCGCGTTGGGAAACGATTAAATTATAGAAAGTCTTTTATTGCTGCTGTGCTGCTAAAGTTTGGAAGAAGACCACACTATTCTGCCTTGAGTTGGGTTGACTGAGTCCTTTGTCTCTGACTCTCTCACCAGCTTCTACTATAAATCTTGCTCAACCTCAGATTCACTTCACCACTTCATTTGAAATTGAAAACCCATCTCCTACTCAAAGTTACCTTTTCAAGTCCCCTAGCTCCTCTTGGCCTTCATTTGCAATATTCAACATCAATTCTTGCTTACCTAACAGAAGCTTCCGCAAAAATGCTGGTAAGAACGAGACCCTAATTCGAAACCAATCTCTTTTATCTCCTTCATCACCTCATCAATGCATTAAAATCATTTATTCAGTTTTCCCTGAGTTTTGCTCTATTTCCATGCATGCCACTTGATTTTTTTTTCTGCCGTAATTTGTTTAGTATGAATTGAAGTACCTCTTTGATATTCGAAGTTTGAGATCCACATTTAAGTGTTCAAATTTCAACCAGGACTTGAATTTGAATACTTCCTTTCTTATTGTAGACTTTAGAAGTGAGTGTTGGTTCTAACAGCTCTTTGCTTTGTCCTGTAACAGAAGGTAGTGTTGAAGGTGGAATTACATGATGACAGAACCAAGCAAAAAGCTATGAAGACAGTCTCTGGCATTTCAGGTATTGAATTTCAACTTCTTAATCTTCCTCCACTGCCAAGTCTCTCTGTTTTTAGATGCTATAGGCAATCAAAATGAAAAGAGAAATGAAATAAACGCCCTGTATTCCATGGCTAGCAACTCGTAATAAAAACGACTTTTTCTTTCACTCAATTTCAGTGGAATAGCTTAACTGCAACTGTGCTTTTGTTTCAAGAAACAAGGGCCATAATATATCATATGGCATCAACGATTCATTGAATTTTTGAGTAAAATTGTATTTGTAATATTTTTGCAGGGGTTGAGTCAGTCTCTGTGGACATGAAAGACAAGAAATTGACCTTAATGGGAGACATTGATCCAGTTCATGTAGTGGGCAAGCTAAGGAAGTGGTGTCATACTGAAATAGTTTCAGTTGGACCTGCCAAAGAAGAGAAGAAGAAGGAAGAACCTAAGAAGCCAGATGCCAAGAATGATTCAACAAAACAACCTGATCCTCTCAAGCTCTATCAAGTCTATCCCCATTATTATCAGATGCGACCAGCACAATATAATCAATATTACTACGGTAGAAGTGTGGAAGAGGATCCTAATGGCTGTGTCATCTGCTAAATTTTAGAATACTAGACTTGGATTAAAAAAAATCATTCTCTTTTCATTTTTCTGGGCTTGTTATCATGATTTAGATTGATGGATAAAGTATGTCCAAGAAAGTAATATGCTGTACAGGAATTTGTGGTGATTTTTTTTTTTTTTTTGGGTGTAATGTTTGATTACACTTAGTTGGTCTTCATGTAAAATTTTGATGTGTTATTCATAAGTAATGACTACTAAAATTTGAGTGAATGAATTCATTTTCAATTAAGGTGCAACTGCAACCTTTAGAATCTTCTCTTGGTACTGCTTCTTTCATACTTATTCGTATCTTTATATACATTATAAATATAGATATAGATATAAATAAATATAAATAGAGTGGTTTATCTTATATTAATACTGAATTATCAAAGAGTTTTTTATATAATTTTTATTATTAAATTTAAAGTAAACATATAATTTAGATATTTCATATCTTTATATACATTATAAATATAGATATAGATATAAATAAATATAAATAGAGTGGTTTATCTTATATTAATACTGAATTATCAAAGAGTTTTTATATAATTTTTATTATTAAATTTAAAGTAAACATATATTTTAGATATTTCAAATATATAAATTTTGTCAATTTTGTCATCTAATAATAAATATATTAAAATAATTCTTCAATATTAATTTTTGTCATCAAATATATTTTTTAAGTTAATTACGCTTATATTTTTTAAAATGTCTATCTACTCTTAAATTTATAGATAATTGCATAAGCGAATGTATTTGAATTTAAGAGATTGTACGTTTTATTTTTTAGTTTAATTTTGATTTAATGTCAATGTAAAAATTTTTTACACTGTCACTTAATCATGTATTGCTAATTCATTAAAAGAGTTTGACTATTATAATAACTAAATTAAAAGTTTAATATTTTTAATGATATGTCAATACATAATTAAATAATAATATAAAAAACTTTTCAATGAAGTAAATTAAAATTAAATCCTTTTATTTTTTCTCACATCTTAAAATCATCATGTGGTTTTCGTACCTACTGTTTTTCACTAATGAATTTCGGTACTTACAAAACGATTCAGTTAAGTAGAGCTCATTTCGCTCCAATGATTCAGTTAAGGATGCTTTGTTTTTTAAAGCATGATTCACAACAGCTGTATGAGATAAAGGAAATATAGAAATTCTAAGGATGTGTTTCGACCCGGGCCAAACTCCTTTATAGTGAATACGGACTTTTAAGATATTTTATTTTAATTTATAGTACCTTCATGATCAATTAAAGGATGAATTTCAGCTGAATTAGATATTGGAGCAACTTGATGAGAACTTTCCTCATTACATGTTTGGGAATCAGAAAAAACTTTTGAATTATTTTGTGTCATAGACTCAATAGTCTATCCAGTTTGAATATGTCTCCCTAATCCTATCATTTGTGTGATGACCCGAAATTTTTGCGTATGATAGTCGTATTATGTAGTCTTCTTCTTATGAATTTGAGTTTAAAGGATTAACTTTTTGAGTCATTTTACTTCATTAGTGGGATTCTTATAATTAAACTTATCTTATAAAAGTTATTTAGAGTCATTTTGGGTGTATTAGAGGATTACCTGTTAATATGGGTCTTGAAATTTGGCTAAGTCTGGGAAGTGGCACCTATATGGAAGGCTATAGTAAATATGTATTTTCTTGAAATCAAAATTGGCGGTAATTGATAATTGGATATCAAAGAGCTACAAAATGATTTTTAATGAATTTTTAGAAACCTATGACCCACTCGTTTTGAAAGGAAACATCTTTGAAAGTTTCAGATTTCAGGAATTTGAACTAAAACTCAAGATTTGACTTTTTGTTTATAAGGACTTTAATTTTTTTGATATTTTTATTGAATCCAAATAGGGGGTATTCCCTTATTTACATTTATGTTTTAAAGTTAATAGAGAGTAAAATTAAAGATGACAAATTAAATAAGATTGTACCATAATAGGATAGTACTATCCCCACTTCCAAACACCCCTATCCTCACTACCAAACACGTCCTCCCCTCACCTCCTGATATTTCCGTTTGAGCAGTGGCAGAGAGCTCATTTCTCTCCGTCTCTGCTCTCTCTCATTCTCTGCCTTCTCTCATTTCATCTCTACTCCGCCATCTTCCTTCTTCTCTTCTTCTTCCACCAACCGGATTTCACCATTCTTTGTCGTTTCAAGCTGCTGGAAGTTATTTCTCTCATCTTTCAAGGGTTGGGTTGCACGGTTTGGTGGAGCAACCAAATCATCCACTTCATCCTTCCATCCTTGTGACTCATTTAGGTAATCTCTTAGCTCACATATGTTGTTAGTGGTTGGATTATGGTGAATGGCAGAATGGGTTGTAAGATGCATAATATGTATTGAACCTAGGGTTTGATTTGGGAATTTTGGAGTTCTTGGAAATTGATAGTATATGGAATGAATTGGATGAGTTTTAATGTTGTTATGGAGAAGTGGTACATATAGGAATGGTGTTAGAACATAGAATTTTCGTGCTAACTTTGGAAAGAAAGGATTGCTCATTAAGTGTTTGATAAAATGCTTAGATGGGATAAAAATTGTATTCCCATGTAAATTGAACAATGCGTAGTAATTTGATCATAACTCTTGATTGGGAGATCATATTGAGGTGATTTCAGTTGCGTTAGAAACTAGACACATAGGGCTTCAATTCCATATATTATTTGCAATTTATTTGCCTCTGAATCAGTACAAAATTTCTGTCAAACAAATGTCATCTTTCTAAACTAACTTGAATGTTTTTCTAGATTCTTCAAGAACTCCTTATCCCATAAGTGGATGAATCCTTCGTTTTAAATGTTGATTGTTATCTTGGTTATGTTGTTGTGATCCTAGATTCTTTGGAGGATCGTCCGATTTGTCTGTGACAACATAACTTTTGGACTCGTGAAGTTTCGTCCTTTGAGTGAGTTGATGACATGATCTATAACATGTTTTTATACTTTTTTTTTAAATGTTCTTTATTAAAGGATTTCACAAAGTCATTTATTTTTCTTCGTGGTTAAATCATAAGAAAGCTTGAGACAAGCACTTTTTTATGATTATGAATATATGTATATTTAGATTTATACAACTATGTTTTGTTGAGAAGAAACTTTGACAGAATACTGTAGCTAACGGCAGTAGACGTTAGCCTTGGTGCACCTTGGTCCGAACCTCAGCTAGTAGGGGTGTTGCTAGCCCGACGTGTTAGCCCACACGATTAGATCTGTTTGACTTGACAGGAGGATTTGACCCCTGTGCCCTGTTGGTGAGCGTTTGTCGAACATTCGAACTATGTGTTCGTTGGTGAGATTTCTGTTTAATTCTGGATTAGAAACCTCCTATGCGATATTTGACATTTGACTATTGATATATTGGATTTGGTATTTCATGATTTTACTTACTTATTAGTTTTTGTTATAATTATTTGAACTAACACATATATTTTGATGTGTGGATGTAGTTTTAGTGAAAATCTTGTGCTTACACTTGTCCCAATTTCATTATAGATTATAATATCTCTCACTGGCTCTTATGACTCACTCTTTTATCTTATATGTATTACAAATACAAATACTGAGCTGGGTTCAAGTTCTTCAGTTAGCTAGAAGTGGTCATTTTTGGTGAGCCCAACATTTTGTTCGTGTGGGCATGTTCCTTGTGTTTTTTGTATTTTGTTTTTCTTGTACCTTTTGGATATGTAATTATCTTATATATGCTCCATTATTCACAAGCAAGATCTAGCTTCCACTGTGTCTTTGTTTGGTCTTATGATATACTGTTAGTGGGATTATGTTTAGTGATGCTTGTAAGTAAACAGGTTGTGAGTTGTTAAATTGGGATGTCTAACTTTTAGAGGTTATTCTGCTGAAATTTTGGTAGATTTAGTATATTGTCTTATTATGGTCTTTGGCCCGTTAGGCTTGCTAGGTTGGCTAGTCCTTCCTATGCGCCGGTCAAAGCCCTCTAGTTTGGGTCGTAACAATTTGACTGCATTAAAATAAAATTTAGATTAAGAGATAATATAAATAGAAAATGATGAAGACATTAAATTAAGGGTGAATGGTAAAAATATAATTAGTTTAATTTATATTATTTGTGTACCTTTCTGAGAAATTGTTTTTCTCATTTAATGCCACAGTTACCGATTTTGATTGTGTCCTGCCTCAGTTCTTCGTGACTCTATATTCATTGCACATGAACAGGTTATCATTATGGTAATATGTGATAAGAAGTCATGTTGAAATGTTTAAATAAAAAAACATATAACATGACAATAATTTCTTTTTTTTCAAAGCCATAAATACATGCATTTTGGGATATATTTTCTACATTCTGGAATGTGGCTCTTTTTTTAATCATGAGCGATTCATAGCTTTTAGATTATAGATCTACATCAAGAGTTAGATGACTCTTTCTTGTTGTATATTGTGCTGCATAAAGTTATTTTGATTTAAATTAAAAATATTTTTACAACATCATATTTAAAGTTATTTTATTTAATAATTCAATGTATGTACTAATAATTTGAAATGTCCATCAAAGGACACCGAGCACTCCTATTAAAAATGACAACAATTTCAATTCAAATTGTAATAAGAACATTGATTTATTGATATAAAAATAATATATTAAAAAACTCACTATTGACTTTTTCTTGTCCTTGAGTGGTGGATGATGTTCGTTTTCTTCATGTTCGATCCTCTTAAGAATTGAAGGAACATTAATATTTCTTAAACCATTGGTTGTAAGAGGCGTAATATCTATATTATTAGAAATAATCACTAAATTACAATTAAAATATGATAAATAAAACAATGACATATTCATAAATAAATACTAAATATTAACCATTAGTGATATTTGAGAGAGAAAACATGTTTGTCAAACAACCACTAACTCCTGGACATATAACCTTTTGCAATGATTTGTCTGAAACATTTTCTTTATCTGCTAAATTTATTAAAAGATAAACTTTATGTAATTTATTACAATATAAAAGAAAACAAAATTTTATTATACATGTTATTATGTTCATTGATTCAATACCTGATGCCATATCAAAGATTTTGAAAGAAGTTAATGGCAAATGGTTTTCAGAAAAAATCATTTTGCTGGAAAAGGAACATAAGAATGTTTTCTTCTATTTCCTAACACTTAATACGTAAGCATATAATAATGAAGGTAAAATTAAGTTACAAATATTTATACAAAAATGATAATAAATATGAAATATATAAATAAATTAATCATATGTAAATGACGGCTATTAGAAGGGCAATTATTATAATCCAATGCATTCTTTATAATATGTTGATCATAATGAGAACTATCCAATTTTTTTTCCTTCTGAATACCTCAAACAACATAGATTTATCAATTCCTCTAGTTAGAAAAGATAAAAATATCAAAAGGAAATTGTTGGTAATATATAAAAGAGACAATTAAATATTTAGATAAAAAGGAATAATATATGTAATATTTCATAATTCAAAAATGAAAAAAATAATAATTCAAACAGTAGAATAAATTTGAAACCTGAATTAGTAAAGTATTTAAACCAATCCTTTGTCATTTAAAATAAGGAGTCATCAAGCTAATAGTTTAGTTTCCTAATTGTACATGAAAATAAAAGAAAATGATTGCAATATATATTTTTCTTTCCACCAAATTGCTCATTTCCATCAAATGACAATAAAAAAAATTGAGTATAATATATTTATGGTATAAAATTGCCTGGTATGGGGTAGTTTTTTCCTTTTTCTTTTTGGTTATTGCATGAACCCCAAAATTAGTATCAATATCATTTCAATTAGTCAAACTTAAAATATATAACAGTATATTTATTTAGCACTTTATAAGAGAATCTTAGTTAGTCATTATCGAACACTAAATGGAAAATAAGTAAATTTTTTCTTCATTTATGTTCTCAATTTTTAATTATTTATAATAATATTTAATCTGAAATTGTTGATCAAATCTCCAACTCTATGATATGTGAAAAGTAAGGAAAACAAATAATAATCTAAAGTTCATATTTCAAAATCAAAATATATTAAGATCTTAAGGAGTCAAGCTTTACAAAAGCATAAATAACATACCCGAAAAACTTCTACTATGTCTTTGTGTATGTAATTGCGTGCTTTGCTCTCTTGTCATTTATTATCAATATTCTCCTCCATATAGTTTGTTTTTTTCTAAATAATATTTGGAATCCATTGGCATATATCTCTCTAAAAAAATTGGTATTAAATTTACCAAAATCTATATACTATTATATAAAACAAGATTTCTAAAATTTAGACAAATGATACGTGTAACTTCTATAAGTGTTTTCCCTCTTCCAAATTCTTACTCATTTAATTCTTGCTCATTTGATATTCAAATTTTAAATTATTTTTATATTGAAATTTCAATTATACTAAATAATAAATAATCAATTTGATTTTATTTAAATAATAATCTATCTTATCTCTTTGATAAGTAATGAAATTTAATTTTGAATCTTACATTTCTTTTAAAATTTAAATAATAACTAATTAATCCTTATTCTAATCAATCTGATTATAACTCTTCTATTATCCTATCATTTGAATGGGTCTAAATGACATGCATCTAAAGCAAATAATTTTTAAATTTTTAAATGTATTTCTCTTTTTTTATAAGTCATAGATTAAAAAACAAAACACAAGCAGGAAAATGATAATTAATTCATAAAATATTATTCACAATTTTTAATCACAACTGCAAAATGACTTAATTTAAGTTAGATGTAAATAAAATTTAACCAAAATAAACCTAAACTCACATATATCTAAATGTACAATTATAGATATATTTTTAAGTAGACAATATATATATATATATATTGTGCATTGAATTAAATATACATTTTCAACTCTTCTAGATAAGTTCGTTTAATAATCTATATAAATCAAAATTTAAATTTAAAAATATCAAAATAACGATCATTTTCTTTTAACATGTACAAATTAGTCTATCTAAAAACAGTTAAATATATGAATAATATTTTCAAATATTAGATTTGTTTAGATCTTATTAAATATGCTTTTAAATATAAGAATTTGTTAATATTTGATCTTTTTTAGATATTAAATTTGATAAATATCTTTTTGATCCTACTCATTTGATTCTTGCTCTTTTGATGCTGATATTTTAAATTATTTTTATACTGAAATTTCAGTTATATTAAGTAATCAATTTGATTTTGTGTAGGTAATAATTTATCATATCTATTTAATAAGTAATGAAATTCAATTTTAAATCTTATTTTTATCTTAAAATTTAAATAATAAATAATTTATCTTTAATCTAATTTATCTGATTATGACTCTCATATTATCCTACTATTTGAATGGGTCTAAATGACATGCATTTAAAGCAAGTAATTATTTAATTTTTAAATGCATTTCTCCATTTTTTAAGCCATAGATTAAAAGACAAAAACAAGTAAAGAGATCACGATAAATTCATAAAATATTATTAACAATTTTTTAAACACAACTACAAAAAGATTTAATTTAAGTTAGATGGAAATAAAATTTAACAAAAATATACCTAAACTGACATATATTTAAATGTACAATTATAGAGATATCTTTAAGTAGACAATATTTATATATATATATTGTACATTTAATTAAATATACATTTTCTTCTAGATAGGTTCGTTTAATATATACATTTTCAACTCTTTTATATAAGTTTGTTTAATAATATATATATATATATATTGTGCATTGAATTGAATATACATTCTCTTTTATATAAGTTCGTTTAATAACCTATATAAACCAAAATTTAAATTTAAAAATATCAAAATAACTATCATTTTTTTTATTATGCACAAATTAGTATATCTAAAAACAGTTTTATATATGTGAATAATATTTTCAAATATTAAATTTGTTTAGATCTTTTCAAATATGCTTTTGAATATAAGAATTTGTTAATATTTGATTTGTTTAGATCTTATCAAATATACTTTTGAATATAAGAATTTGTTAATATTTGATCTTTTTTAGATCTTAAATATGATAAATATCTTTTTGATCCTACTCATTTCATTCTTGCTCCTTTGATGCTAAAATTTTAAATTATTTTTATACTGAAATTTTGGTTATATTAAGTAATCAATTTGATTTTGTTTAGGTAATAATCTATCTTATCTGTTTGATAAGTAATTTAATTCAATTTTGAATCTTAATCTAATCTATCTAATTATGACTCTCTTATTATCCTACTATTTGCATGGGTCTAAATGACATGCATCTAAAGCAAGTAATTGTTTAATTTTTAAATGCATTTCTCATATAGATATAGTATTTCTATTTCATATTTTTTGAATTTAAAAAATTGAAATATTTTAATAACAGTCTAAAGTATCTTAAATAGTTTATGCAAAGATACAATGCCTATTCAAAAACTCATTGAACTTGCTTTGATCTCTTCCATTTTGATAGTAGTTCCAAATGTGCTTTTTTTTTCCCTCTTTCTTTGTTGTTCTTTACATTCTTAATTTTAACTATTTATTATAGGAATACTTTATGCAGTGAAGTTGTGGGTTCTATATAATATTTTGGGTTCTTTACTTTGTTTTTAATGAATTTGATTTTTTGTTCATTTCAGTGTTGCAATGGCTGCCCAGTATGATTTTTTTAATGAGGTCAATGCTAATAATGACCAGAAAATATGGAAGCTTAAAGTAAGGATTATTTGGCTCTGGAAAGTTCACTGTATGCTGATAAATATGTTTTTGTTTAGCAATTATTTACCTCATAATATTAGAAAATTGTATTATTACTTATCATATCTTCATGGTACATGTACTAAACTTATAAAAACATTAACTAACACATTGCAGTTTCCTATGATATAATAATTTTTTGTTGTATTGATGCAGAGCATATTAAAGTTTAAAATATAGTGGTCTCTTTTCAGATTTTATGATTTTATAATATTATTGGTAAATTTTAAATGTTAGACACATTTCTTTTCTACAGTTATACAATTCGCATTTTTTATTTACTTGACATGTTGATTAAAGAATAAAAAATTGTATTTAATTACAAACTAAATGGCTCTTTTTGGCTTTCCTGTATTAAAATATTGCAGAATCATTATGCATGGTACAATATTATAAAGCTGCTTCACATCGTTAGAGACCAACAATCAAAGACCTCAAGTGATGAATATTTTATAGTTATTACTTTTTTAAAAAAATTTTGAGAGACACTTGATATACTATTTATTTCAGGATAAGGTTAACTTTTATGAGTTTTATGATTTTATGATAATATAATTAATTTAGAAAGTGATTGAACAATTTTCTACATAAATCTTATAAAGAAACATATGTAAAAAGTATTACAATAAACAACACATTATTATTTAAAAGTTTATACATACCTAATTTAACAAATTCGTGCATCACACGAGTAATAAAACTATTACTTATAAAAATCAAAGTAAATATATAATAAACCAAGAATACAAAAGCACTTACCTTGTAGTCTGATAAGTTACTTACGTTTGATTTTTCTAGTAGAAATCTGAATAGCTTGTCAAAGGGCAATCATTGGCTTTTCATATCATTGTTGATGCACTAATTATTCATTTGCGATTGTTTGAAATTGAATGTGATTAGGTTTGACTCTCAAAGAAAAGAAACATAATTGCTCTAGCTCTCTGGTGACAAAAAAATTTGAAATTCGGTTTGTATGATACTTTTCTACTTAAAGAGATAAAAGACGACTTACAAAAAAGATATTTATCACATTTAAAATTTAAAAAAATCAAATAATAAAAATTTCTTATACACTTACAAAATTATCATAAGTAAAAAACATAACGATATAATGAAATTTAAGTATTAAAACTATTACTAAATGATTATTTGAATAATATATTTTAGAATGACTATCTTCGATTTGCGAGTTGGTAATTATTTAAACTATTTTAAGATGGCAATCTAAAATTAAAACTATTTAAAGTTTAAATAATTATTAAACTATTTTAAGCTAGCAATTTAAGATTTCGCAAAATATATTGTAGAATGTTGTTTCAAATCAAATAGATATTTTATTAATAATTAAATAAATAAGAGATAAACTTAAGAATCCAATAGATAATTAAAATTTGAATTGAAATTTCACCCTAAAAATAAGATTCAAAGAGATGTTTTAGTTACATTAGAACTATAAAATAAATACTAATAATTACATATTTATTACCCTTATTTTCATATGGATAATACTAAAAAAATTATTATTTAATTAGAAGTTCTAGCATATATAAACAATAAAATTTAAAAGGATTAAATTATTGAAACTATCAACCTTAATTTCAATTTAATTCAAATTCTTATATTAAAAAATCATTCAAACATTAAAACTATGTAATTATTAGTATTTATTTTAGAATTCTAAAAAAATTGTTATTTAATTAGAAGTTCTAGCCTATTTAAATAGTGAAACTTAAAAGGATTAAATTATTAAAATTATCAACCTTAGTTTCAATTTAATTCAAATTCTTATATTAAAAAACATTTGGACATTGAAAAAATTACTTTCTTTATTACTTATCTTATATAGACATATTCTACATATATTTAAATGATATTCAACATTAATTTTATATCTAATATTGTATTGTTAATATTTTATGAATTTATCATTATCTCCTTACTTATTTTTTTTAATCTATGGCTTAAAAAAGAAAAAGGATAAATGTATTTAAAAATTAAAAAATTGTTTACTTTAGTTGCATGTCATTTACACCAATTCAAATGATAAGATAACAGGAGGGCTATAATCAAATAGATTAAATTAAGGATTAATTAGTTATTATTTAAATTTTAAGATAACAATAAATTTCAAAATTGAATTTCATTACTTATCAAAGAGATAAGATAAATTATTACCTATACAAAATCAAATTGATTATTTAGTATAATTGAAATTTCAGTATAAACATAATTTAAAATTTGAACATTAAAGGAGCAAAAATCAAATGAATAGGAATTTGGAGGGGGAAAATCTATATATCTATATACTATTATATAAGAAAAGGTTTCTGAAATTTGGACAAATGACATGAGACACTTATATAAGTGTTTTCCTCCCTTCAAATTCCTACTCATTTGATTATTGCTCCTTTGATACTTAAATTTTAAATTATTTTTATGTTGAAATTTCAATTATACTAAATAATAAATTATCAATTTGATTTTATTTGGATAATAATCTATCTTATCCCTTTGATAAGTAATGAAATTCAATTTTGAATCTTACTTTTTTCTTAAAATTTAAACAATAACTAATTAATCCTCATTCTAATCAATCTAATTATGACTATCCTATTATCCTACCATTTGAATGGGTTTAAATGACATACATTTAAAACCAACAATATTTTAATTTTTAAATCCATTTCTCTTTTTTTTAAGTTATAGATTAAAAAACAAAACACAAACAAGAAGATGATGATAAATTCATCAAATATTATTGACAATTTTTAAAGCACAACTACAAAATGATTTAATTTAAGTTAGATGGAAATAAAATTTAACAAAAATATACCTAAACTCACATATATTTAAATGTACAATTATAGAGATACTTTTAAGTAGACTATATATATATATATATATATATATATATATATTGTGCATTGAATTAAATATACATTTTCAACTCTTCTAGATAATTTCGTTTAATAATCTATATAAACTAAAATTTAAATTTAAAAATATAAAAAATAACTATCATTTTCTTTTAACATGCATAAATTAGTCAATCTAAAAACAGTTATATATATGTGGATAATATTTTCAAATATTATATTTGTTTAGATCTTATCAAATATGCTTTTGAATATAAGAATTTGTTAATATTTTATCTTTTTATATCTTAAATATGATAAATATATATTTTTAATCATACTCATTTGATTCATGCTCCATTGATGCTGAAATTTTAAATTATTTTTATACTGAAATTTCAGTTATATTAAATAATCAATTTGATTTTCTGTAGGTAATAATTTATCTTATTTGTTTGAATAGTAATGAAATTTAATTTTGAATCTTATTTTTATCTTAAAATTTAAATAATAAATAATTTATATTTAATCTAATCTATCTGATTATGACTCTTCTATTATACTACAATTTGAATGGATCTAAAAGATATGCATCTAAAGCAAGTAATTATTTAATTTTTAAACGTATTTCTCCTTTTTTTTAAGCCATAGATTAAAAGATAAAAACAAGTAAGAAGATCATGATAAATTCATAAAATATTATTCAAAATTTTTTAATCACAACTACAAAATAATTTAATTTAAGTTAGATGGAAATAAAATTCAACAAAAATATACCTAAACTTACATATACTTAAATATACAATTATAGAGATATCTTTAAGTAGATAATATATATATATATATATAATTGAAAATGTATATTTAATTCAATGCACAATATATATATATATTGCATTGAATTAAATATACATTTTCAACTTTTATAGATAGGTTCATTTAATAATCTATATAAAGCAAAATTTAAATTTAAAAATATCAAAATAACTATCATTTTCTTTTAACATGCACAAATTGGTCTATCTAAAAATATTTATATATACGTGAATAATATTTTCAAATATTAGATTTGTTAGATCTTATCAAATATGCTTTTAAATATAAAAATTTGTTAATATTTGATTTTTTTTATATCTTAAATATGATAAATATCTTTTTTATCCTACTAATTTGATTCTTGCTCTTTTGAATTGATATTTTAAATTATTTTTATACTTAAATTTCAGTTATATTAAGTAATTAATTTGATTTTGTGTAGGTAATACTTTATCTTATTTGTTTGATAAGTAATGAAATTCAATTTTAAATCTTATTTTTATCAAAAAAATTAAATAATAATTAATTTATCTTTATTCTAATCTATCTGATTATGACTCTTCTATTATCCTTTTATTTGAATGGGTCTAAATGACATGCATATAAAGCAAGTAATTATTTAAATTTTAAATGTATTTCTCCTATTTTTTGAAGCCATATATTAAAAGACAAAAACAAGTAAAGAGATCATGATAAATTCTTAAAATATTATTCACAAAGTTTTAATCACAACTATAAAATAATTTAATTTAATTTAGATAGAAATAAAATTTAACAAAAATATACCTAAACTCACATATATTTAAATGTATAATTATAGAAATATATTTAAGTAGACAATATATATCTATATATCTATATACTATTATATAAAATATAGTTTATGAAAAGTGTTTTCCCCCTTCCAAATTTCTATTCATTTAATTCTTGCTTGCTCATTTGATGTTCAAATTTTAAATTATTTTTATATTAAAATTTCAATTATACTAAATAATCAATTTAATTTTGTTTAAGTAATAATTTATCTTATCTCTTTGATAAGTAATGAAATCCAAATTTGAATCTTATTGTTATCTTATAATTTAAATAATAACTAATCAATCCTTAATCTATTATATCTGATTTTGACCCTCCTGTTATCCTATCATTTGGATGAGTTTAAATGGCATGGAATTAAAGAAAATAATTTTTTAATTTTTAACTGCATTTCTCATGTTTCTATTTTAAGCATTGGATTAAAAAACAAAAACAAGTAAAATGATCATGATAAATTCATAAAATATTAACAAATTAATATTAGATACAAAATTAATGTTGAATATCATTAAATATATAGATTATCTACAAACATAACATGTAGAATATTTTTTGATCAGTATATAACATAACATGTAAAATATGTCTATATAAGATAAGTAATGAAGAAAGTAATTTTTCAATGTTCAAATGATTTTTTAATTTAAGAATTTGAATTAAATTAAAATAAAGATGATATTTTCAATGATTTAATCCTTTTAAGTTTTTACTATTTAGATATGCTAGAGCTTCTAATTAACTAAAAAAAATTTAGAATTCTAAAATAAATACTAATAATTACATATTTTCAATGCTCGAATGATTTTTTAATATAAGAATTTGAATTAAATTGAAAATAAGGTTGATAACTTCAATTATTTAATCATTTTAAATTTTACTGTTTAGATATGTTAGAACTTCTAATTAAATAAATTTTTTTAAGAATTACCCATATGAAAATAAAGGTAATTAATATGTAATTATTATTATTTATTTTATAATTCTAATATAACTAAAATATCTCTTTTAATCTTATTTTTAGGGTGAAAATTCAATTCAAATTTCAATTATCTTTTTACCATTCACCCTTAATTCAATGTCTTCATCATTTTTTATTTATATTGTCTCTTAATTTAAATTTTATTTTAATGCAGCCAAACAATAGGATTGGGGAGACATATTTAAGCTGGACAAATTATTGAGTTTGTGACACATAATGATTCAAAAGTCTTTTATTATTCACAAACATGTAACGAGAAAAGTTCTCATCAAGTTGCTTCAATATCTAATTCAACTAAAATTGATCTTTTAATTGATCATGAAAGTACTATGCATATTTTATACTTTTAGCATATAAGATTATTATATATCATTTTTTTAATGAACCTCTTTTTTATTTTTTCTTGAATATTTTTTAACTATTTACATGTAATACACTAGATATATTATTTATTTCATGCTAGAGTTTATTTTTATTAATTTTATGATTTTCTCATGATATAATTAATTTAGAAAGTGATTGAACAATTTTATACATATAAATCTTATTAAGAAACTTATGTAAAAAGTATTGTAATAAACAACATGTTATTATTTAAAAGTCTATACATACTTAATTTAACAAATTCGTGCATCGCACGGGTAATAAAACTAGTACTTATATAAATGACACGTAACATTTGTCCAAATTTCATAAACTATGTTTTATATAATAGTATATAGATTTATTTTACAAATCAATTTATTTATAATTAATCTTTTTAACATCAATTTATTAGCAATCAAACTCAAAATAACTCATATCCTTTTTGAAATAACCAAGTGAAACACAAGAAGGGGGGTTGAATTGTGTTTCTTAACCCTTTTTGAAAATTAATAAAAGATTTTCCTTTTCAACAGAAAATTGAACACAGCGAAGGATAAAGTTTGACAAGCAAAGAACTTAGAACCAACACGACTCAGTCTTATTGGACTCTAAGGATTTTGAAAAGACTTTTAAGAAAACCGTTAACACGTTCTAAAACCAAATAAAAGGTCTTTGTTAATAAACACAATAGTAAACCCCAGAGGTTAGTGAATGTAATAAAAACACTAGAAGAGAAGAGAAGCTTACACACGAGATTTATCCTGGTTCACTCTTATCAACCAAGAGCTACGTTCAGTCCCTTCAACCAGAAGGATTTTCCAACTAATCTTTTTCGAGATTACAAGTATTATACACCTCTTCAGGTAACAAGTATTTTCAACCTCTTCAGGCTTACAACGCTAAGATGAATAAGTGAAAGTAGATGAAAGCTTGAGTTTGAAACTCACTGACAAATGAGAATAGACAATAGAAATCTCAAGGCTTTTTCTTTTAACACGAATAATATAATCCAAGAGGAAATAAAGCTTTTTAGACTTTGTAGGATGCTTCAACAAAGATCTCTATCTACTTCAAGTGCTGCTTCTTCTTTTTTATATGTAAGAACAAATTGAGCAGACTTCAAGAGTTATATCGTCCAACGGAAACATTTATTACCGTTCTGAGTAGCATTAAATGCATCTATTGGAAAAGTGCTGAACTTCTTCTGACGGTGATTTTTATTCTCTGAGATTTCCAATCAGTGAAAACAAAGTCCTGATTTGTCTAAGATTGTAGAAGGTTTCTTATTTGCAAATCTTTGTAGTTGTTAGACAATGTCAGCAAAAGTGGCTTAGTTGACTTCTTCTGTCGCCGTGAGCTGTCAGAGTTCTTTTCTAGCATTTAATGAGGAACAGTTCTTCATTTTTGAAATTTCACTTGGACGAGAGCTTGAGCTTGAACTTTAAAAGAGTGAATTGAGTCCGAGCTTTGGCAATAAGATCGTATTGGACGAACCAATAAAAATAGTAACAGCAAATGCATACAAATATTGGACGCACCAATAGTAAAGGTATATAAGACAGTTATTGGACGCACAAAGCATTTTTAGACATTCATTGGACGCACAAAGCGAAATAGCATATTGGTCGCACAAAGAGTTTTCTTTAAGCTTAGAACAGAATGGACGCACATACAAGTAGCGATTTGTTAAAACTATTGTCGAAACACTTACTTGTTCAAACTAAATAAATATTTTTGTTATCCTCAAAACTTAAACAGGGAAAGTTACAGCTTTTAAAGATTTAGTACTTAAACCTTTTTATAAGATTTTGGTTTCAACACTTTTTTAGTAATTACACATCCAAAAGTAATTTTTATCAACATTATCAAAACAACATTCATTTAACAAAATCAATTTTCAGATAAAAATTTTCAAATATAAATCACTTCACTCAAACTCACTTCTAACTAAAATTAAGTTTGCAAAATCTAATTCAAATACATACTAAAAATTTTGAGAAAAAGGGAATTAGGGCTACAATTGTATGAGATTTTATATATATATATATATTAGCAAAATTGCGTTTAAAAAGAAATTATTAATATCATTATAAATGCATAAGTTATAGTAGTAACATAGCTATATTTATATGTTATTATTATTATTATTATTATTATTATTATTATTATTATTATGACATATAATAGAATTATCTTAAGCAATTAATAATATCAATAAATGCAAAGAGTGATAAGAAAAAAATTATTCAAATAGTAGTGATAGCATATAGCAAAATTTAAATTAATTTCTTTATATTTGATATTTTTTTATTAAAACAATCATTTGTAAACTTAAAATATTTAAAATAATAATAAATATAATAAAATTTTTAATACAATTTAAATACAAAATAAGCTGTGCAACGCAAACGTAAGATAACTAATATACTTATATTTTAAACAATTTTACTTCCTTTAATTATATATATATATATATATATGTATATATATATATTACACTTTTTATATGTAATTTGTATATGTTGTTTGATTTAGTTCAGATGATTTGATCTGAACCCGAGTAAACCAAATCTTACAACTTTTTCGGTTAATCAAACCAAGCCAGATCATTGATTTAATTTTGTTGAGAGTTTTACATTGGATAGTGATATGGTCTGAATAGTGGTTATAAGTGGGGGGCAACCCTTAATCTATGAGCTAACTTTTGCGGTTGAGTTAGGCCCAAACTCAAATTTCAAGATTATATCAGAGATTATCTGAGATCCGTTAAACTACCCGCAGATGTTTAGTCCTGCAAACTTCACGCTCTAGATATTTAGTCTTAACTTAAGGAGAGTGTGTTGAGAGTCCCACATTGAATAGTAATATGACTGTGGTTATAAGTGAAAAGTAACCCTTACTTCGTGAACTAACTTTTGAAGTTGAGTTATACTTAAACTCAAATTCTAAATAATTTCGTTTTAGTCGGTTTAATTAGCCCCCAAAAGGTTACACCTAGACTCAATGATTAAGGATTGGGTACTAAATCTTAAATGTCCAAAGTTTAAATCTCATTGTGACCATGTGGTGAGATTTATGGAAAGACAACATGCTACCCTTGTTTTGTAGCATCGAATAAAAAATAAGTAGATTAATAGGTTTAGTTCAATTTTTTTAATAACCCCCGTTCTTTATATTATTATTTTAGTGTACAAGTAGCATTACAAATGCTTTATTTACACAAACATAATTTCTATATTACCCTTTACAATTTTTTATGACTCATTAAATAACAAGAAAATTTCACTTAAATTATTTTTTTGTGACTCAAATTTTACAAAGTGGACAATTATTTATCATAGCATTATTGTTGTTTGGATTGGACCAGACCTGTAATACCTCAGTCTTATATATAGTGATTCATTTGTGATCATGAATGCTTAGGATTACCATATAAGCCATTTTTGTCATCTATTAGTTCTATGAGTTACAAAATAATTTTAATGAATTTTGTTAGAAATTTGAATCTAAATGAGGATTATTTCCTTAAGTATAGATATGTTTTAAGGTTATTGGTGGGACAGGTAACTGAATGTACTGAGCGATTAAGTGCTCAGTTTTTCACCGATTAATCGCGCAACTATATTTTGTCTCGATACTTCACCGATTAAGCGGCCAAAAGTGGGCGATTAATCGCCCAGTATCAGCAACTCAGTTTTTCCTCTGTGATTGACCGATTAAGCGGTAAAAAATGAGCGATTAAGCGCCCAGTATCAATAACTTTGAAATAAACTTATGTTTGACACAACTATCACATAACCAATCTTATTTTTCTCTCCTTCTTTCTTCGTTCCCTCTCTTCCTCTTCTTCTCACTTACCAAAATCACTCATTTCCTCTAATTTCTTGCTTTATCCTTGGGTGTTTAGAGCTTCTAATGAGATTTTCCTCTCCTTGCCACTTGTTGCTTGTCTTGTGGATTTCTAAAGGAGGAAGACTTATTTGTTGGGTGAGAATCCCAACTTAGCCACTCCTCATTCTTCATCTTCTTGGCTTGTAAAGGTAATCCTAAGGCTCATATCTTCTCTATTTGTAGTTGGATACAAGTTTTGAGATAGGAATTTAGATTTGTGGAGTTATGTGAACCTAGGATTTGATTTGGGGATTTTGGAAATTTATAGTATCTTTAGCTATATATTGAACTTTAATGTTGTTATGGAGGAGTGATGATGATAGGAAGAGTGTTAGAACACAAAAAAATTTGTGTTAGCTTTGAGAAGCAAGGAGTGCTCATTAGGTGTTTGATAAAATGCTTGAGTGTGATAGAATCCTTAGTTTTAAGTGTTAATTGTTGTTTGGATTATCTTGTTGTGGCCTAGATTTATTGGAGGATCGTCCTAATAGTCCGTGACACATAGTTTTCGGATTCGTGGAGTCTCGCCCTTTGAGTGAGTTGATAACATGATTTATAAAATGTTTTTATACATTGATTTTTAAAGTTTCTTGTTGAAAGACTTTACAAAATCAGTTACCTTATTTGTTGTTGAATATAAGAAAGCTTGGGACAAGTATTTCATAAGCCTTTCATTTGACATATTGATAAATGTCTAATATAAATGTTTATCATTTTCCATGATTTTTGAATATGCTTTCGATAAATTGTTTTGGATTATGAATGTATATAAATCTAGATTTATACCATTATGTTTTGTCGGGAGGAAACTTTGATAGAATACTGTAGCTAACGGCAGTAGACGTTAGCCTTGGTGCACCATGGTCCGAACCTCAGCTAGTAGGGGTGTTGCTAGCCCGACGAGTTGGCCTACACAATCGGATCTGTTTGACTTAACAGGTGGATTTGACCCCTGTGCCCTATTGGTGGGCGTTTGTCGAACCTTTGAACTATGTGTTCGTCGGTGAGATTTCTGTTTAATTCTAGATTAGAGACCTCCCATACGATATTTGACAATTGGATATTTGATTATTGATATATATATGGAATTTGGTATTTCAAGATTTATTTACTTATTAGTTTGGTTATGATTATTTGAAATAATGTATATGTTTCGATATATGGATGTAATTTCAATGAAAAACTTGTCCCTATTACATTATAGCTTATGTTATCTCTCACTGGGTCTTATGACTCACTCCTCTATCTTATATGTATTTCAGATACAAATACTGAGTCAGGTCCGGGTTTTCCAATAGCTAGGAGTTGGTCGTTTTGGTGAGCCCAACACCTTATCCGTGTGGACATGTCTGTTTTGTTCTTATTGTTTGGTTCTTATACATTTTTGGATATGTAATTATCTTAGATATGCTCCATTATCCACAGGCAGGATCTAGCTTCCACTGTATTTTGTCTGATCTTATGATATACAGTTGTTGGAGTTATGTATATCTAGGCTTGTGATTGTACAAGTTGTGTGTTGTTACTAAATTGGGATGTCAAATTTTTAGACATTACTCTGTTAAAATTTCGGTAGATTTAGCATATTGTTTTATTATAGTCTTTGGTCTGTTAGGCTTGCTAGGTTGGCTAGTCCTTCCTATGCGCCGGTCAGGGCCCTCTAGTTTGGGTCGTGACAAGACCCGCTAGTGAAACCATGAATCAATTTGTAAAATGATTTTGATTTAGTCTTAAAGCCAAATTCATAGTTATATATGATTGATTGAAACCAACTTGCGTTAGTCCGAGTGAAAGGACCTAAATCACCTTAATTATCTTGTCCCGAGTTCGATCCTTGGGGCTGTGTGTATAGAGAAAAATGCAGTTGGGAGGGGTCATCGCTTCACTCACATAATCGTACCCTGTGAGATTAGTCTCTTGCCTTCTGGACAATGAGACACCTTAATTTATAAAAAAAAAGTTATATGTGATTGAATTAGTCAAAACCAACCTAAACGTTTTAAAATCGGTTAAAATCGAAACCAAATTTCTATTAATCGGCCAATACTATTTTTTTGAAATATTTTAATTAATTTTTATCTTTCATAAATAAATGTAAAGATATATATTAAAAATATCAATCATATATATATATATATATGATGTAATTATATGACCTAAAATTATCAATCATAAAAATATTTTAGTTATTTTTTTATAAATAAATGTAATAGTATATATATTAAAATTATATAATATAAAATGATGTCTATTAATTCACATCACCAGTCTAACTGGTTAAACATGATTTACAAATTTTGGAAACGTTTTCCATCTACCATCAGAGAGACGGTGGATCCATTCACTCCCCTCTATGCACAGTTGATTTTGCTTAAAAGTTGATGAGTGAAATTTTTTAAGTAATACTAGCATTACTAGTTAATAGGATAAAAGTTTAACTCTGTAGAAATATCTTAAATTTATGAGAAATTAATGTGTAATTTTTGTCAAATAATCCATGATGTAATGAATTATTTAAAAATTATCTAGGCAACATGAAAAAAATTATTTAAGAATTGTAAAATGAAAAAATTGTTATGATTTTTAAATTAGACTAAATATTAATTTTTTTTTGTTTTTTTATGAAATTTATTATTTTTAATTTTAAAAAATTGACATTTTATGTCATAAAAATCGATCACAATTTTTTTATAGTGCAAGTGAATTAACAATTAAAATGCAAAAAAAACAAAATAATTTCATAAATAAATATTTTTTAAATTAAAATATAATTTTACTTAAAATAGTTGATCACAATGATGGTGAATGAATATACCAAAAATATGTTGGTCGCTGTTAAAAGTCTCCGAAATTTTTATACCAAAAAAAATAAAGCCTCCGAAATTTTTACCAATCCATTGTTGGTTTCGATTTTAACAACTAGCATTACTCTTCCTTTACTCTTCCTAATAAAGCAGAATGACTTGGGCTACTTGGTATCTTGGTCAACGGCTCAAGAAGAGTACCTCCCAACGCTGTTCGCAGGGCGTGGACAATAAACAAAAGCGTAGAGTTTGAAAAGCAAACCAAAAACTTGAAAAATATATGCTCTTTGAATATCTTTCTATTTGTGCTTTTGTCAGTTCTTTCATTCGTACTGTTCAACTTGTACTTACTATACAGATTTGGTCTCATTTGCACCACTCTCGGTGCAAACCGCAAAGCCAACTTTTTGAGTTCAAAACTTTAAATGACATAAAACGACATCGTTTTGAGTCGAACACGACTGTGTTATGAATGACCAAAAAAAGTGACCACAAATTTAATTCACCAAAAAAAAACAAGATCACAAATTTGCATTGACTTGGTTGACTTCTTCTTCTCTCTCTCTCTTCCTTGTAGTATAAATACCTCCAAGGCTAAGCTTTAGTTTCACACAAGTTCAATCAAGACAATCTCCTATTCGTCTCTCAAGTTCCCACATAATTCCCCTTGTCCTTCTTTCGGCTTTCCTCACCAACCTCCCCCAACTTCAAATCAATATGAAGGTGAGAATTTGTGCCCTCTCCCAAGTTTTGTCTCCTTCATAACCCAAGAAATGCATTCAAGCCATTTCTGAAAATTTCTGAGTTTTGCCCCGTTTCCATGCATGACTTATCAAGTGTCATTTTGTTTTAATTTTTTTCTTTTTAGTTAAGTACTCTACTACTCTTTGATATTCATAGTTTGAGATCCAGTTTTGCTGTCAAAATTTTAACCCGGGCTTGTTCTTTATGGTTTTTTTTTTCTTTCTTTCATTTCCTTTTAATATTCAAGTAGAGATTGGTTTTTGCATTTTCTTGCTTATGATTAGAGGGTCCTAACAGCTCTCTGATTTGCTCTATGACAGAAAGTAGTGCTAAAGGTGGAACTCTATGATGACAAAATTAAGACAAAAGCCATGAAGGCAGTTTCTGGCCTTTCAGGTATGGAATTTCAACCTCTAATCGTTTTCCTCTTGTAAATTCTCTGCTTTCTGATACTTAAGAAATCAAGGGAAAAAAAGGAAAAAATCAAAGAGAAAAAATCATGTATTACATGGCTTGAAACTGTTTTGTTTTTCGCCTCACTCTGACATGCTTTTCAGTTCTAAGAAACGAAACCTATAACCATATAGTATCCAAAATTGAATGAAGTGAGGTGATTTTTTCAGGGGTTGACTCAGTCTCCGTGGACGTGAAGGACCAGAAATTAACCTTAATTGGAGACGTCGATCCTGTTCATGTAGTGGGCAAGCTGAGGAAGTTGTGTCATGCTGAGATACTTTCTGTTGGACCAGCCAAAGAGGAGAAGAAGGAGGAGCCTAAGAAAGACGACAATAAGAAGCCAGATGAGAAGAAAAAAGATCCACAGGAGGATTTGGCTGATCTTGTGAGGGCCTATGAAGACTATTATAATCGGATGAGACAACCATATCCATATTACTATTACAGAACTGTGGAAGAGAATCCTAATGGGTGTGCTATCTGCTAAGTTTTAGAAATCATGGAGTTTGGTAGAAAAGATGGTTGTTGGAGAGTTACGGATCATTTAGATTTTCCTTTTTCTTCTTTTCTTTGTTTAATTTTTGGCATTTTCTCTTAGTTTAGTTCAGAAAAAGTGGTGTCTAAGGACTAAGGAGAGAAATATAATCTGTATATTATCTCGCGGTGTAGCAATATTTTAGATTTTGCTGGTGTTGATATATAGTGTATTCAAAATTCTGGTTGCGTTATCTTAGAAATAACGTGAGATTGGTTTTATTTCATTTAGGTGTAAAATTCTAAATCTGCTCTTGGTATTATTTCTTTTGAGAATTAGATGTATTGACAGGGGAGGCACCAAAACAAATTGTTGGGAAGACAAAATAAAGATTTTTGAAAGGGGCAGAGTTTTAAAAATTTGGATTTAATAAAAATTTATATTATTATTTAATTATTTTTTTATTATCGTGTCACTTGAAATATTATTTTTTAAATAATATATTAATATATAATTAGGTGATAGTATAAAAATATTTATATCAAATTAAAATTAAACTTCAAATTTTTCGGGACATGTATAAGCATAGATGCGTGTCCCTGAATATGGATTATATGAGTAAACAGAATGACCATATTCATTTGGTTAATTGGTTATTTAATGTTTAATGTAAGGATAACAAAACTTGACGACGATGATGATAATAGAGATAATAGTGGTAGTGTGGTAGGAAAAATTGCAGTATTATGTATGTGACATTACTATAATTGTTAAATCAGTAGAGGTGCCATCGATGCCATCGACTTTTTTTCTTTCTCATGGCGCTGTACACACACGTAAGATGAGTTTATTTAAAATTGGATACCGTCACATCAACAAAAGGTGGGACCATCCTATGTGATGAGAGAATGCTGAATATCCACCACGGGTTGATTCCACAGGATCAATTTCCCATGCTATCTAGCACCATACTGGAGATAATCAGTTGGTTCATTACCCTCCTTGGCACATCAACCAGCTGAAAAGAAGTAAAAGCCTTCTTAAGCTAAAAATATATCTTGGACGTTGCACCAAGTGGTTATAAAATTTGAGTTGTACAAAAAAGTTTAAGTGAATTTAATTAAAATTTAAATTAATTAAACTAAACTCGAATATTCTTATGGGCGTAAATATAAAGGTAGTGGTATTCGTCTAAAACACTAAATATAAGAGTGGAGGTTGTGGTGTCATTTGGATGTTTGAAAGTGAAAAATGCACTTTAAAATAAAGTGTGAAGTGGAGACAAGTAACGAAAGTTAAGAGAGAGAGAGAGAGAGAGAGAGAGAGAGAGAGAGAGAGAGAGGCTTTTTACAAATACATGATTTTGTTAGATAGGTACAATTATATTTTATAAATTTTTAAATCATTAATTTTTTATTAATCATTATAATTTTTACATAAAAATAATAATAAGAATATATTATTTTAAGATTATTGGTTAGGATAAATAATAATAATTTTAATCGAATTCATTTAACCAATTGAACTAATTCACGTTAATAATAATTATCAATTTTATACTTTATTTTATAAATTACATCGTACACTTAAAAAGACGTTATTATGTAATTATGATAGTGTCAAGATGAATAGACATCTATCTAATTAATTATATAAAAAATAAGGTAGGTACAGAAAAGATTAGAAATTAATTAAATTTTAACCCTGCTCCATTTCAATCTTTAGAAGAATTTAAAATAAAAAATAACTTGTCAAGATATTTATATATAAGAAGTAAATAACTATAAAAAATTAAATTTGAATAATAATTAAGTTTGTATTTTTTGTTTTCTAATTTTATACCTTGATAATGGATGTCATAGATAAGATATTAAGACTTTGTTTTGTTTGGTATCATAGACGGAAAAGAAAAGAATGAAATACAATAAAAAAGAAAAGAAAAAAAAAGAAATGAATAAAGAATTAAAAGAATTATCACTTACCTTATTTGTTATCATTCAATAAAAAAGAAGAGATGTTTCCCTTCATTTGTTTGGTTTTATCAATGAAATGAATGAAAATTTATGTAAATAAATATCAAATTACTTTATTACCCTTCATCAATAAAGTGGGTAAAGTTGATAAATTGAATAAAGTTGAAAATTGATTTCCTTTCCTTCCCAATCCCTCCAAAAAAGGGAAAAAAAAGAATAATGTGGGCCACATGAAAAGAAAAGGAAGAAGAATCCATTTCTTTCCACCTTTAAGTTGGTACCAAACAAAAAAAGAGGTATCATTTCTTTCCCTTTCCATCCATTTTATACATACCAAACATAGCATAAAACTCTTTTAAAATGTGGCAATTTGAATACTAAAAATATCTTAAAAGAAAAACTCTAAAGTGTGCAATCTCACATTTTTTTTATAACTGTAAACGTATTTTAGATCTATTTTAAGATGATTCCTTCTAAACACATCTTTTAGAACTGTTAAATTTGTTTGTGAAATTATTTTTTAAACAATGTATGTCAATATAACACTGTATAAATTATGAGACCAATTAATGGTGCAAAATATTATATGACATAAAATGTGTGTAGAAGGAATCATCTTAAAATATCCCCTCTTATGTGATGTAAGAAGATATTTTTAAGTTAGTTAATGAGTATCTTAAGCCATGAGAGTGAAAGCACAAGTGGTTCAAGCCCCTTGAAGGATTGACTCTCTTGGTCTCCTTTCTTTCAATATTCCAATCACTCTTCCTCTAATTATTTTGAGCCTTTTTCTTTCAAAAGACGACACCAATTTCAAAGTGGAGTCCAAAATTTCTTTGATGTTGTTATTTAAAATACAAATTAATAATCTTATCAGCTTTTACTAGTCTTTTTCATACAATCAAAATTGCATACGAAACAGCTTCCTCAGAAGATCCATGGAAAGTTAAACAAGGTGCAAGTTGTATGACATAGATGGTCAATACCGGCAACTTATTTATTAATACCAAGTGGAAATAAAAGAAGAAGAACCACATGCATGAATACTTGGTCTAAATATATAATTGTTATAACTACGTGGAAACAATCTGATATGGGTAGTGGAGGGCCTGTTGTGAACCATAAGCATTGCTTTTTTTTTAAATCTCGTTTTAGATGATTCATTCACCAGACATAAGGGTCTCCATCAATCTGCCTTTGAGCTTCCGTTCTTGTTTACCCTCCTTCATCAATAGAAGACAAGGGTATGATTAGTTGGGATCTGTTTGGGTTGATGCTTTTAATTTAAGAATAAATGTTTATTTTGGTCCTTTAAAGATTGATATACACGACATCTTATTAGTCACTTATTTATAAATACATTAAATTGGTCATCTAAATATAAGATTTAATTTTTATTCACTGTCAGTGTAAAGTTTTTTTACATTATTATTTAATCATGTGTTGACATATAATTAAATAGTTAGACTTTCTAGGTAGTGGTTGTAATAGTTAAAATCTTTTAATAATTTGACAATACATGATTGGATGACAGTGTAAAGAAACTTTACACTGACAGTGGATAGAAATTAAACTCCTATATATATATATATATATATATATATTCATTAGTCATTCAATGTTATACTTTTGCAATTAAATTAGTCTTTAAAATTATATCAAATTGGTAATTGATGAATGAAATTGATTATATTAGTTATCATTAAATAAATAATTTAATATTATTGATAAATAGAGGACCAAAATGATATTGCATACATATTTAAAGGACCAAAATAAATTATGAGTTTAATTTTTATCCACTGTCAGTGTAAAGTTTTTTTACACTGTCATCTAATCATGTGTTGCCAAATCAGTAAAAGAATTGACTATCACAACAAATACCTAGAAAATCTAACTATTTTAATGATTTAGCAATACATGATTGGATGACAGTGTAAAAAAACTTTACACTGACAGTCGATAGAAATTAAATCCATAAATGATTACTCATGAATGCTTCATTTGAATAAACTTCCATTACACAATATGTTAGATGGTAACTAATGAAATCTCAAAAGCCTTTTAATGGTTTTTACTTCATTGATAAAATATTTTATTATATGGGCAACGGGTGTTAACTCACTTGATTATAAACATTTCGCTACTGTTAGTTATAACTTATGTTCGAATTTAAAGTACACTCGTTGGTAGGCAATTTGTAATCACATTATAAATTCTCATTAAGGTTGGTGATTTGTCTTGACTCTGAACTGGGATGAACATTCCCCTAACCTAAACTTTTATATGCAAAAAAAAAAAAAAACAAATGTATTGCATGACTCTCCGAACAGAAGTATGATAATATTTCTGTTAAGGATATGGTTACATGCTAACGGTGCAATGAATGGACCCCGAAATGAAATTTACAGTGGATATTTAAGTAGATCAGTTTTTTTTTTTTTTTTTTATCGATACACTCTGTTTTTGTTTCATCTAAATCAAACACCATTTTTATAATTTTTACTTCACATTTTGTTTTCTTAGTTAAATCCTTAAATGAGTAATTTTAATTAAACTTGATCTAATTTTGGGAGCCTTCTAACATATGCACCTAAATGAAAGTAGTGCACGTATACTCAATGAAATTTACCTACTATCATAGGTTAACACAAGTTTTATGATATTTCACAAAGGGGCTCTTCTCTTATTTGTTGTTAAAGGGTTTATTTTTCTGTTTTTTCATTTAAGTCCAAAAAAGTTATTTTTTAAAAATCCATTATGGGTTTTATTTTAATTTTTAAATATTTTTTTTTATTTCATCCATTCTATTTTTTAAAAGTGATTTTTTAATTATATTTTACTATTATTTTTTAATCCATGAGGATTTAACGTGGTTTTTTAATTTTAAAATTTTATTTTTTAATTTCATGAATTCAAATTTTTATATTTAATTTTACTTTTATTCTCAAAATTTGCAAGCCTGTTATCATATTCTAAATTTATTGTTTAATAACTTTGTTATGCCTTAATTTTTTTTAAATTTTACCCATGCCTGAGTTTATTTTTTAAAATGCATGACTGTAATATTTTATTTAACTTTTAAATTTAAATTCATAATGGGATTCACAATCTCGTTATGAATTTTTAATTTATATATATTAATCACATGACTTCTTCCTGGTTACCTTGCCTTCAGTCAAGCCGTATCTTGAGTTTCAATCTTTGTGCAGTTCTGCGTGTATATTTTTCACTGGGCTCAGTGTCCTATCTAATGGTCAGCAACACTTACTTGAAGATGATGTTAGATGTGGCGATTTGATCAATGCTAAAAACCTAGATTATGATGAGGATTTGGGCGTTCTGATTTGCATGCAAAGGCTTCAGCAAGAGGCTAGTGAGAGGGAGAGGTGAGAGGGAGAGATAACACAACAGGTTACGAAGTGGGTCAGTGCCTCCCACTGTCTACCAAGAGATTTTTAGGTATTGCGAGCGAGGACGAGCTTCGGGCTGATCCAGCGTATGTGAATTATTACTGTTCGAATGCGAATTTGATCCCGCGGTTGTGTTATTACCAAATTTCCAGTTTTCGACAAAATTGCTAATTGACAAATTGTGAGACTTTGCAAGGTTGAATCTGGAAATGTGCAAGTCCAAAATGGAATAAATGTGTTATTCGACAACTTATACTAAGTTGAAATCATGAAATGGTGTTAAAGGTTGAGTAGACAAAATCTGGGATTGAACCGACATTTGATGTGTTACATCCGACAAATGTTCAAAACCGACAACAGTGTTGTATCCGACAAATCAAGGAAGGGTATTTGACAAATAAGTTTCGTTCGACAAATGTGTGAACCCGACAATAATGCTATGCTCGACAAGTCAAGTTTTGAAGAAGTGCTCGACAAAGTATGCACTCAACCGACAAAGGGACTTGCAAATTACTGACAAAGCTGGTGCACCGACAAAATCATTATCCAGGAGCTGGTGGTTATCAATTTGAATTTCAAAAGTAGCGGTAGCATCCAAGAATCAAGGAACTGCTAATGCTAACTCAATGACAGTTGCTGGTAGTTTTAAGCTATTACTAAATAATAAACATGTATTAGTTGCATGTAAGTCACCTGTCCAACAAATGACACGTTTTTAGGGATTTTAGATGTAGGATTTTCTCTATAAATACCACTTAGAACGATGTATTAGGGGCTGCAACTTGAAACATCCTACACTCCTAAAGTCCCAGCGACGCTCAAAGGATACACTGATCAATCAAGTTTATATGCCACTTTCATTTCAAGCAATTTAAATTCAGGTTCTTTATTGCATTTCATTTTCTTTTGATTTGTTTTACTTGCTTTCTTTAATTGCTTTCACTTTACATTTCTGTTCAACGTCATCTTTATCTTCTTCTTTTTACTCTTTTTGATCCAAATGATACTTTAATCACTTGAAAGTGAGAACCCAGTGAAGGAGTTTCCCTTCCAAGATTAATAACTGGAACTGTAATATTGTCGACTTAGGCACCGACAAATTTGATAATCGACAAATTTGATAATCGACAAATTTGACACTTTGGAGCCAAGTTTTTGTTGGAACATTGCCTGACAATTTTTCACCTTTAACAGGTTGCCGCTGCCATTGGTGTGGAAGGAGGATTGGCATTTCACACAGTTGTTGAGCGGTGGTGGTATTGGGAATAAGAGGAAAGTATATTCTATCGAATCATGGAATGATGCAGCGTTCAACAAGCTACAACGTGATGATGCTGATGGTGGGGAAAAAGTTGTGTTGGAGAGACAGTGAAGGGATCATCAAAGGTAAGAGAAGCATTTTGTTGGGCAAGAGCCGTTGGTGCTGTCAATGTTGCCACCATTTGATGGGTTGAGGGATGAGAGCTCTGTAACAAGAAAGTCTTCCAATACCTGCTCTTCATTGCCGGGATTATGTTCCTAGCAAAGAATCTAAAGTGTAGGAGATGGAAAAAAGAAAAAGAAAAAAATAGCTGATTGTTTGGTTTGGGTTGGTTGACTAAATGGGTTACTTGAAGAGGGGGGAATTAGGGGTATGTATGAGATTATGAATTTTTACAAAGGTTGTTTGTGATGAATGAAGCGGAGGATTGAAAGGGAAGAAAGGGTAGAGTTATCGACAAACTTGATTTCAATGGTTTGGGCTCTTAAGTCTTATATGATTTTTGACAACAACAAAGAAGGTAGTAATGTAATTTACTGAAAAAAGAAAAAGAAGAAGGTAGTACTGGAATGAAATCAAATAAAGGAGGAGGGCTTTTTGTAATCAACAACATTTCCTCTTCAATCGATTGACATCATAATCGTATACCATTAAATGCATTTTTACCTTTTATTATTTTTAATGAATGGTTACGATTAAATAGAGCATGGGTACACCTATTTCATTTAAGTGTATGTTAGACGATTCCCTAATTTTGTCTAGTCTTCTGTACACTTTCATAGTGTTATAGGAGCCTTTTACTCTGCATCTAAAACATTATTTTCATCCATACTCCTTAAGATTTATCGGTTAATTTACCGCATATAACCGGTGTTTGTCCTTTTAACTTAATTATTTTTAAACCTTTATATATCAATTTATTTGCATTTTAGTGCCAGTTTCTAAGTTTAAAATTCTATCTAATTTTTTTTACATTAATGAAAGAGATAATTTATAATTTGTAATTTTATTTTATTTTATCAGGATTCCTATTTTCATAATTTTTATATTTTACATTAATAATTTTAAATAATTTAAAATATATATAATTTCTTTTTGTAATAATTTTCAAATATTAAATTTGCATTACTGCTTGGTTTTTTTTAATAATTTTAAATTTTGCTCCATTTATAATTTTAAATTTATTTCTTGATCCCTTTCGGGACTCGTAATCCCGTAAGGGACTAGTTAACAAAAACGTTTTTTTTAAATATTAAATTTCTAATGAAGACAAACCATAATTGTAGTCAATTCCTCTTTTAGGTTCATCTTTAATGCTGAAAATTCCACACAAATGAGTTGTTTGCTGTTTTTTTTGTTGGTTGTTGATGCTGGAAAACAAACATCTCCAAGAGAAGTCTCTAGAATTTCTCTTGTGCTTTGTCTCTTTTTCTTATGACTTTGTTAAGCAGATTCTCATTCTCATCCATTCTCCACACCATTCCCTCTCTCTCCCTCTACGCTAACACATCACATGGCCATGCACTCGGTGCCTTCTATTTCTCATATCCTCCCCACCAATGCCTGATGTGAGCCCTTTCCCTCCATCATTTCCTTTGGTAATACTCACTTGCCCTTCTACTTCGTCGGTCTCTCTTGCAAATCCAAGCGGCACACGTAAATAATGGGGACCTCTTTTATGAGTTTAGATATCAAATAATATTTGCAACTTAATGGATTTAGATATAAATAAAATAAATATGTGGACTAAAAAAAATTTACAAAAATTTGAGGATTTTTTTGCAAATAACTTTAACTGACTTATCAACCAATTTGGTATCAAATTTCAAACAAATTTCAATCATCAAATTATTATTATTATTTTATTATTCTTAATCAACGATTTATATTAACTGGTAAATTTTTTTCAAGTGTATATTAGATGAATCCTAGTGTTATATTAAAACTTAAAGTGCATGTAAGAATCAAATTTAAAACAAAAAATTTATGATGCAACTGTTGCACTGATGTAATTAGTACGTGACAGTTTTTCGACCCTTAAGTCAAAAAAATTATTTTTGTTGGTTATGTTCAATTTAATGATCCAGAAATTGGTACACTGACAATAGCACCAATTCAAAATTAAATTAGTGATTGCTAGTTAGTCAATTAAAATATTAACATGTTGAATTAAGAAAATTAAAAGTAAAAGAACCAAATTAATAGATGTGGTATCTTTAACAGACCTGCTATAATATTTTGAGTAATATCACGTGAATTTAATTTTGGTTCATTTTTCAGTGTATTTTTTTCCCACTATTATCTCATCTGTACTTGGAGTTAATACAATAGAAATATTCCCCCAACCAGCGAACCACGTAAATGAAATGGGAAACAGTTGAAAACAAAGCATTATTCTGTAGAAATATTCTTCATAGCTTAGTTTACGTATGCTGAAAATGCAGATCGCAGAATATGTTTTGGTATGGGTACATATAACGGTTTGCACCAGATAAAATGATTTATAGATTACTAAAATCTTAATTGCTATACTTGACCACATAAGAGTAATGCTACACAAGTACACATATATATTTCCACTCACAAAAAAATTATTGAGATTATCAAGACTCTGAACTGAAAGAAATAGGTTGTTTTTTTTTCTGCCTAAGAGAGTTATGGCATAATCATTTCCCAAATTGTTGTGGGCAGTTTAGTTGATATATGTCAAATGATAGAAGACGAGATTGGCTCATCCCATAAAAGCAAAACAACACTACTTGGAAAATAGAGAGTTAAAGATAGCATATACACAACAATTCTACATCTAGCTAGCACAAGTGTAACTTTGATTTCCATTTGCTATGAAATTGTTTCAAATATTAAACCACTATGTGGCAAAGTAGAAAAGTACTGCTATATATTTTTTCTTAGGATAATAATAACAAGAATGGATGATGGTTCTGATATGGTGCACAAGAACCCAATTGAGTATGTTGAGAGGTACGTGATCAAACTCTGTCTCATGCATCCTTATGAGCCCACCTGCATCAGTATCTGGCTAGCTCTCATCCTCTTCCTGCCACATCTCTACCCAGTTCTTCTCAACTTCATTCAGCCCAAGAAATGAGCCTTCCCTATCTGCATCCAAACTTGTGGACAGTGTCCCATATGCAATCCCAAGCGTGGAAGCCCCAAAAGTAAACAAAGTTGTCAAGAATGGGATCCATAGGGGCACATCCCATACTTGTTGCTCCTTAAGCTCCCCAAATACATACAAAAATGCCAAACCCAACCCCATTGGAACCCCCACAGAAACCAGGATTCTAACTATCATCCTGTTAAAAACTACCTGAGGAATCTCATCATCCCCATCGTTTTTCCTTTTGTCGGGCTTCTTGCTAGTGACTTCACTTTCAACACTTGTAGGTCTACTGGAAAAGCCTTTGGCATTAGCGTGTGGCTTTAATGTGCTTGAGGGGTAGTTGAGTTTTTCTGCAGTTCTGGGGTAAAAAGCTGGGAACTTTGGTTTCCATGGAGAAAATCTTGAGAGATAAAGAGTTGGGTCTGACGCACAAATCAGAGTTTTCATCGCTTCTGGAGTTGCGTTTAGTCGTTCATTAGGCTTGGAGAGGAGATTCTTATTGAGATATATCTTATCCAAAAAGTAAATGGATGGTCATGGCTTTATGGCCTGAAATATTAGTTGTCATCTTAGATTTTTCTTTTTGGGTGGGGGAATGACGTGTTTGGGATTTTGGAAGGTTTTTATTTTGCGTGTGAAGTGGTAGGTCTTGACCAGTTTACCCTTTAACTTCTGGGTTTTTTGTTTTGGAGGTAAAACTACGAGGTGTACCCATACCATCTGGGTACCAGACTAATCCTTGTTCGGGAGTTGGATTGACCTTGGCCATAAAGTGTTTCCAGTGGGTTACAAACCCCATTGCAGGCAAAGTTCTTTTACATGGAACTCAGTTGTGAGTTAGTTACTAAAATCACTATCGTTACTTATATATGGTGCCTTATATGGTGACTAAACTTACTACACTTGCCTTATATGATGCTGGCTACTAGGCATGATTGTAAATCAACAAACATATTTTGTGCTTTCCTAAGCTTACTGTTCCTGACTAAACTTATATGGCAAGTGTAGTAAGTTTAGTCACCATATAAGGCATCATATAAGAATGACAAATTGAGAAAAATACAATCCCAGAACTATACCAGACTCTTCGAGAGGTCTGAGCCCTCCCAAAATTCCACCTAACTTCTTCTCTGCCCTCTCCTTTTCCCTCCTTTCCCTTTTATTTTCCCCTTTCAGTTCTGTTACAGTTACAATTTACAACAGAATCCCAGCTAACCTGCCACATCAGCAGTGTTAGTTATTAGTCCAGTCCAGGGGTTCCAATCCCCTGTTATTCTTATATTTTCGCCTAACATACACCCTAGTCTGGGGTGTAGCTCTATCACAAACATAATTTAGCAACGCAAGCTAGTTTGACATTATAACATCACCTCAATATCAAGTCTTATTGCCTGCTCTGACTATCTATGAATCTAAAGACATCCTCTTACTACCGTTTTAGTATTTGTGACCCAGTGAATGATGTTTCATACATATATATACAGTTGTGTTGGCTTACAAGTATATGATTGCTGACAGTCCTTTGCTGTAAATGATTGCAGCTGAATGGCTGATGCTTGACCAAGTCTTTGAAAGCATGGATACTTTGTGCAATTACTAATTATCTTATAATCATCTTTAGTCATCGTTCTGTGATTGGTTTAAAATTAAATAATCTAATTTCATCATTGCTACCTTGAAGTCAAGTTCAGTGATGTAGGAATTGAATAGCAAATGATATATTTTACTGTTATTGATATCTAGAAAAACAAAATCTTGATCTTGAAGCAAAAGTATCCACATATGAGCTTCTAAAATCTTATTGTCACTTAGACTGTGCTGACAAAAGTAAATATTGTTTGAAAGTTCTTCAATGAGGACCAGACTCAGAACCTCTCCTTGATGATCTCGACTGTGGTCTTTGAGGCAGCAGGTTAATTCTAATGCTGAAAATAAGAAAAAAAACGAAGCATGAAATTTGTTATCATTTTATTAGGGGGAAAACTAGAAATGAACATGGTACCTATTGAAATTCAATGAAAATTTACTCACTTCTTTTGAACGTGAACATATTCATCAGTTTCATCCAGTATGTCTCCCTTGTAAAGGAAAAAAGGAAAGCAATCAGCATGGAAATAGAAAAGATGACTACATGCAATGTCTAGAATGGAGAACACCAGAAGCTTGAGAATTCAACACATGATGAAACGTGTATATAAACTCCTAAGGGCCCATTTGATTAGTTGGTAGATCAAAAATTAAAGCTATTAAAGTGAAAACCACCAATTTGCCTCAACTATATACACATTAATGACAACCATGAGAAAATTTTTTTTTAATAAAAGTAATATTAACCCAGCTTCCCTTTATTTTGTCCTCTTAAACAGAACAATGTGCATTATCATCAAGGAAATAAGAGAAGTGTATCTGTTCTCATGTAGATTAATATGAAGCATTCTGGATTATCAACATGAAATAAAAAAAATGAAACTATAGCACAAACCACTATGCTAACCTGTAATAGTTCCTCCATAACATCCTCCATTGTAATGATACCAATCACCTCCTCATCCAGAACAGTTGGAAGAGATTCTATTCCTTCTTGTGAGATATATCTATTTTCTTTCTCCCACTGTCTGGATTGTTGGTGTAGTTCATTGTCTAGTTCCATGACATTTTGTAATGTTGGACTATGAAACTCCACGTCACTAGAAGATAAAGTGGATTCATAAATAGAATTTCTATGACTCATTTCCTCATCAAAGGATGAATTATATTCTGCAGATCCCAGATTGACAAACATAAATGGTTTATTCTCATCCAAGAAACTACATTTTGTAGTTTTGTTTTCCAATTCATCTTAAAGTAAACAAAATGTTGTTTGATTTGATATGTTCCCATGGCTAAATTCCGTCAGATGTTGTTACCTTCAGTATTTTGTACTGGGTTTGATATTTTATGAGTAATTATATTCATAAAGGTAGGTGTATCCACAGCATGAGCTGCAGTGCTCTCTGTGTCCTTGTTGCATTTCAAGACAACAGCCATATGGCTGTGACCCTTTTGGAATTGGTTCAGTATCTCATATAGTGGCCAACTTTCATAAACCCTGTTACAGATGTAGATAGAATTGTGCTGTTGTTAGTAAAAGCACAACATCATGTAGCTAGTATAGTAGTGACTACTGCATGTATGAAAATCACCAGCAATATAGTATCTGATGACCAGTCATGATGTTGAAGCTCAGATAGCCTCTGACTTACAAAATGCCAGTCATAATAGTTCTCTTACCTAGGAATTTTCCTGATAATCAAATTCTTGATTGGGGTCTCATCTTCTGGGCGGCAGAAGATTGAATTTTTAACCTGTGCAAAAGAATTAATAGTAATACTATATGAATACTGAATATAATAAGCAATGTTAAGAAATAGACGCCAATGCACTACAATTTACAACATTGTCACATATGTCAAATGGAAGCTTTCTTTTAGGCCTGCATTGGTATGGATATAACGAACAATACTATCCTCCCCAAGTTATATATTCAAGATTTATTGCAGAAATTACTTGAATTCATTATATTTCACAGATGTGCTTCTTCAATTGCTTACCAAGATGAGGCCAACAATATTTCTTGGGTGTCCAGAGTGGATAGGTATTCGACTGTGACCTTTGCTCATTATTAGTGTCATTGTATGCCTGATGACAAAGGTGAACTGTAACTGTATTTATAAATGAGAGATTGGGGATAACAATATATATATATATATATATATATATATGCATATATCACTTCAAAATTTAAGAGTTACGGCATATTACATGTCTAGTTTGGAGTTTATATCAAGAGAAAAAGTTTCAGATATGGGTGTCATTGCATCTTTAGCTGTCTTCTGAGTCAAATCCATAGCACCTGTGATTATAGAAGTTTCATGATGCGATAACTCTCCACCTTTCCCTGCCTGCATATGAATATTTTAGGTACCAGCTTAACACTTATGACCAATTTAGTCCAGAGAGAATATATTAGGAGGAAAACCTCATTTGCATGTAAGTCCACAAATGTCTTCAACTCCGATCTTCTCAGAAGAACTGAATGCTCTTTCCCAAGAGCCCAATCCAGGACCTGCCACAATAGGAAGATATTTAGAGGACATTAATAAATTTTCTCAAAAGATTCCCATTGAGGCAAATTACCTTACATGTCTGTACTCATGAACTTTTCACTAAGTCAGGCAAATGAGTTCAATATCTAATTCAAGTGTTTTTGCATTATGTGTATATAAGCGTGAGCTTCAGAATAAATTGTTTAGTTACATTTGGTTTTGGTGCAATGGATCAGCACTTACTAGTTCAGTACGTAACAGTGACATTGAATAAATATAAATATAGACACACAAACACACAAACACAACATAATTTACCTTACTAGCTGGATAGGATATAGGGAAGAAGATCAGCAGAAGCAGTTGAACAAAAGGAGCCATTTTTGCTCCTAAAGCTAGTCCATATCGAGAGCCTACAGCTTGAGGTACAATCTAAGATGATATATGTTACGTAAGTTGATGAAAGAGAAATATGCCTTATTTCATCATTGTAGCAGCATTTGTCAAAACAAACATTACCTCTGCAAATACAGTCACCAGGGGAGCCGACATAAGAATAGTAAACCAAGCCGGGATGATTGAGTCCATAAAAATTGGCAGTGCCTTAAATCAAAACATTTAGAATAATTTTTGTTGTCAATGGTGTAAATAAAAACCATTTATGACCCTTCATTTAACATTATAAAACACTGTTTTGTCCAAATAGTATCAGAGCCTCCTTGCATAAGTAGTAAGGAGTTTGATTTTGGTTTCCCACTATTCTCATATCTCATATCAACACAAAGTCGTGTGAGCTTGTGCTTTATCAACACTTCAAGTTAAAGGGATTTTGCTTTGATATAAAGGAAAAAACCATTTCTGGGCCTTATCCTAATTACTTAAACTTCTAGTTTCTTTGATTCTTCAACAATATTAACTGACATAATATGTGCCGTATACCTCCATAGCCAGTGATTTTCCTAGAAGGAGGGTACACAGGACAAAATGACCATTCTTTACAATAGGTAGAATCCTTTCTGCAGATAAAGCAAGATAGTAATGCTAATGAGGCTATAGAGCTTTAGATATAAAGAGTGCAGAATGTAGTGACACTTGGATGGTAAACCTGCATTCTTTCTGTCGTTTGGACGGCCTGCCTTAATGAGGACCTCAAGATCAACTTGGCTGAATGACAGTAGTCCTAGAGCTAGGCCTGATGTGATACCTGCCAGTAACACAAGCACTAGACATATAATCAGAAACACCCAGAAGTTGAGCTCACAACATGGGAATTCAAATTCTGTCATTGTGTGATTGGATGAAGTCTACTAATGATGGGGAGAATGTATGCAAAAGTGATCACATTGCATGGGGGATTCAAGGGCTTGGCTTTTCAAGAGAATTGGTCATGAACTATTTCCTGTATAAAGACATAAAGACAACGGGGAAGAAGATAAAAGATAGATACAAAGAACATTCGGCCCAAACGGCCAATGCCCAAAAGTTGAAAAGATGCTGAATATGTAGATTCTGAGAAAGGAATGCCGTTTTAATTTTAAGATGGAATTAAGGTACAGCAATATCCCAGTTGAATCACAAAATATATATTAAAAACTGTGAACTGCAAATAAAAATAAAAATTTGATTGCAGGAATGCTTTTAATTTTAATTTTTTTGAACTGCAGATAAAACAAATTAATTTGGTTGCCAGAATGCTTTTGGTTTTAGTGAAGACATTAAAAAAAAAAAAAGTTTAGCTCATGGTGGAGATAACATAGTAAAGACTTGAATGAGAAGTAAGAATAAGACAAGAATTAGGGGTTGATAAAGACCCAACCCATACAACAATGATATAATGTAAATCTTCGATGGTTAAACATGAATTGAATTCTCAACTTTGTTGGCCACGGCTACAAAGCTTTTGACACAACATTGACATTGTAGCTTCCTGAATTAGTGAACATGACAAACTTTGAGTACTAAATTGTTGAAGGCCTTGTTCTGTTTGTCATGTAAGTTTTAATTCTCTTGTACTTATTGAACCAGAAAAATATAACTTCCAACGACAGTTATGAAATTTGCTGAGAGCCAATGTACATCTACATGAAATTTGATCTTGATTAATAAAACTTGACATGAAATGCACCGTTGGTTGCCAGCCAATGAAAGGACGGCCTTATGAAATTTGCTTACTTTGTCCTCAAATGGTCAAATCTACGTGGACATTACTTTGTTCAAATGTTTTTTCTTTCATATTTTTATTTGTATTTTGGGGAGTCCTTATTACACCTGAATCTAAAATTTATATTTAAATGAATACTTTTGTTGGGTGCAATATTTTAATATAATTATTGTTTCTTCTGTTGTTGGATCCATTGGCATTAAATCACATCGGTAAGCCCAAATACTGCATCTTGCTTGAAAATTGCATGGATTTTTTTGACTTAGCCCATAATCGAAGGGAAGCTCCATGCATGCCCCTCATTTAGGAGTGAAAGATAGAACAGAACAGAGCCCATGACTCCATCTATCAACATAACTTCAGTTATGTATATCATTTCCGTTAACTATGCTTGATGCATGCCCCAAATTTAGATGCTGCATTTGTTGTAATCCAAAACTAAACAGGGGAAGCAGGAATCAAATCTTGTCTTTTTTTTTCTTTTTTGTCTCTCCAATTAAATACAAATAACTTAGCAAAAATAAGTGACAACTAAAAAGAAGTTATTCTCAATTAAAAAAAGAATATTTTTATGACGAATTATAAGCATTTAATTAGAAGAACAAAAAAAAGAGAACAGGAAAAAGGAACATAAGATGGAATCAAATCATTAGTCCCATTTTTTTATTCCTCCAATTAAATGCTAACAGATTGCCAAAAGACTAATCTTTATCAAAGATACATGTGCCAAAATTGCATCATCTTAACATTAATACATTTAGACCAATTGTATTCCTTAGTTGATGACACTCCCTCATCAAGAATGCAGAAAAATAAAAATTTCGATCTTCTGAAGTAAACTTCAAACCACATGGCCTTTGAGGCTTGATGGAAGTTCATTATGCATGGAGATTAGCTATCACTGTCATTGATAATGCTTAATTAATGATTCTCCAAACACCTTCAATCCCTGAGTATAAATTGTCTCTCATTAGCTTAATTTGCACATCTCAAAAGCTGCCACAAGAGATAGAGCTAGAATGAAATCAACCATGTCTATTGTGATGAAGTGCTTGGTTTCAACCATGCTTCTAGTAATTGCTGTTCAGGCACAAGATGTTCTGCCTACTTCATCTCTGCCTCTTGAGCCACAAGTCTCTGACTCTCCTCCAGCTCCTCTTCTTCCTCAGATCCCACCTCTTTCCCAGGTTCCTCCTCCACCGAATTGCGATGAGAAGTGTTCAACACAATGTGCTGGACTGACAATCTTCCGTAGGCTGCTCTGCTATGGTGCGTGTATGGCCAAGTGCACCATTCTGCCATTGGATCATGCCAACCACCCCTGCACTCAAAACTGTGTTGTAAACACCCTCCACCGTAAACCAAGTATGAATGTTAATTATTTGATATATATATATATATATATATATATATATATATATGTACCCTTCTTAATTTTCTTTACAAGTTCTAATGAGAATCTTTGAATTGGCAGATGAGAAGAATATTGATGGCGTTGTCAACACCTGTTACAGCAAGTGCACTCAGGGAAGCTAAATGTTCTATCAAATAACAACGGGCATGATGCATAGATTTTTATTAGTATTAAAGTCATGGTGTAATGTGGCATGTAATGTCCTTTAACATTAGTAATTCAAGGATGAAAAGAAGAGCCTTCAACATTGTTTGTCTCCATTAGTCCATTATTATCAGATTTGTTTACATTGTCCTCCACCAAGTTGCAATTGTTATTTTGACTTGAAGTTCAATGCTGAAAAATCAAAATTGGGTTTTTTATTACAAATTTTATAGTTACATTAGAGTATGACATTTAAATCTGTTTCAGTGTGACGATGAACTGTTAGGTAATAAGTATGACTTGCGCCACCAATTCTCATGCTCATTACGCTTACAAGGAAAATCACAGATATATAGAAAAGTTTGACAGATTTTTTATTTTTTTTAACCAAATGATTCGATGTGGCATGTACAATCCACTTTACCACTAACCAATGAAATTCTTCAAATTTAATATATTTCCATAAAAAAATTATATAACAATTCTGTATGAATAATATTACCTTTTCTTTTTTCCTTGAATTCTACTTGCTTCAAAATCAGAATTTGAATACACCAAAGTAACATTTCTGAATTTAATATCTTAAGGGATTTTGCAGCAATTTTTTTAATGAACAAGAGGGGGAAATTATAATTGGAATTTTCATATTTTGGATGAGAAGGCATTATACAGTTTAGAACCTAAGACATAAACAGGGTACCAAAGAACACACCTATGTTATATGTAGTGATTGCATGTAAAGGTTCTTGTTGATTTGATTCTCTTAATTTTTGAATAATGTTACACGAAGAACAACACTTAAATGTGATAATAAATTTATAAAAAAAAAACACACACACACACACAACAAATATATAGAGTTATTAGATTATGTGTATTTATGCACAGAAAAGTTTTAATATGACACCACACAGATTTACAAATAAATCTAATGAAACAAAAATGTATTTGAGTTTTTGTATATGTAAAATAATATTTATATAATATTACTCTAGTTTTCCGTACAACTAGCTGTAGTTCAGCAGTGATTATGGCTCAGAAGTTGGATTATGGCTGTGATATAGAGCTTTTGATTATAAGTCATTCTTGTTTAAAGTCTTTGATAGACGGTTAAACAATGAATATTTTTCAATCATCGTTCAATGTATAAATTAACGGAATTTCGTTTCCGCATGGTAGATTCTGATTTTCGACATTCAAGTCGATTCTGCCCAACCTTTCTTAATTGAAATAAGATTTTGGCATGCAAAGCAAAAGATGTGCTCGAAGGCTCGCTCCCATTGCAACTTTTAAATTAAACTATAGAGGATGTGATATGAGCTTAAAATTAATCCAACAAAAACTAAAGCATTACTTGACCAAAATATGGGAAACAAAAATCCAAAGTACGTAAAACAACAAACTCTTGGTGGCATTTTAAAGGGTCTAATAATTTTATTTTCCATAAACTAGGCAACTTAATGGATCTATGTGTTTTTCTTGACACCTGGATGCCTTTATCAAAGGATAAAGTGCCAAAAGAAAAAGAAAAAGGCCGAAGAAGTGGCAGGTATATTAGCCCTTTTGCTTTCTTCTCTTCTGCTGGGTCAGAGTGGGACCAAAATGGATTTTGAACGACATTTTTCCTCTTTCGTGTTCAATAAAAGACTAGGTGAAAACAACACAAGATGCTCATTTATTCATTTTAACTTTGACTGGTGGATTATGTAATGTTGAACGAGCAGAATATACCATGCACAACATGTTGAAGTACATTCTTTTTCCTTCGTCTTGCCTTTGTCAAATCTAATTCGTGAACACTCTGGAGAAAGAAAAACTCTTATGTAAAGTAATACATAAGCAAATCAAAACATAGCATGTGGTTTAAAATTGAATCTGTACATCAACTTTATAATAGCCATAGCGTGCATTACTATAATACATCATAAGAATTTCTCTCCTAGAAGAATCCACCATAGAACATACTTTTCTTTTCATCTCCACAAGTTCCTCGCTCTTCAATACCCTCAAAGCAAACCAACTACCATATATAAGGACAAAGAAGATAATCACTATTACTTCATACAGATTTGAAGTCCAACATGGGAAACTGCTTGTTTGGGGGCATGTCAGATCCTGATGCAGTAATCAAAGTGGTAACATCTAACGGTGGCATAATGGAATTCTATGCTCCAGTAACCGTGAGTTTCATCACCAACGAGTTCCCGGGGCATGGCATATTCCGAAGCCATGACCTCTTCTGGAAGCCACTCTGCCAGTTCGATGAGTTGGTAGCAGGGCAGTCTTACTATTTGCTGCCACTCAACAACCCAGCTGAACACCCTTCTGCCGCCTCCGGCGGCGGCGGCAGCGGCCTTATCGTCCGGCAAGGCCACGTTCGATCTCACAGTGTTCCTACAACCTCCTACTCCACCCCATATAGAATGTCCTTGGACAACCAACACCACCAGAGAATTATAGGATTGCTCAAGAGGACCTCCACAGAACCTTTCTCTACTAGGACAAGTGCTAGTAATGGAAGCACCACTAGTAGTAGTAGCAGTAGGTTTTGGAAAGTGAAGCTAGTGATTAGCCAGGAGCAGTTGCTTGACATTTTGTCACAAGAGGCTCGCACCAAGGAGTTGATAGAGAGTGTCAGGATTGTAGCCAAATGTGGTGGTATTTCACCTGCAGCTGCAGGCATAGTTTCTGATCAGTGGAGCCTTTCCAGCAGCGGTAGGAGTGCTTCCTCTAAGATTGATGCCTTAGTAGTAGACATTTAGTACAAAGTACCTAAAAATTTGCAGCCCCAGTTTACTGTCTTTATCTGTCTCTTCCTCTTTGGCTACTTAGCTCCATTTCTATGGTTATCTTGCTTCTTCCCTGATTTTGTTTCGTTGCCAAAATTCAATTTAGATACACTCTTTGTCATATATTGTACAATCTCTCTGCATTTGCTGCATACTAGTGGTGGTGGCAAGTCCAAGGCTTATATCTTTCCTTAGTTTTATACTCTGTTTGGAATATTGCCAAATCAATCAGGATTTTGTCAAAAAAATTGAGGTTATGTGAACTATACTACAAAAATATATATCTGAGGAACACAAACCCTCGGGGGTTAATTTGTTAGATATAAAAATTTGGCATATTACTCAACCCCAAAAAAAATAAAAAAACAAAACAAAATTGGCATATTCTAGACTCTGTAGTAATTAATGCCTCATCAATCTTCTTTCCTTGTAAGTTGCTCGTGCTATGTGAAGAAACTTCCCAAGAAATAAAAATGTCCATTAACAGTTGCATAAGGAAGCACTAAATTGTTAGACATAACCAAGTCCCAAATTGGTGGGAGCAAGGAAGGAGGCTCCTCATAGAGCTTATATAAAGGAGCTTAAGGGGAAGAGTTTAATTCATTCCAAAATCTTCTCTTCCTCTTTTGTATATTTTCTTGTATTCTTTGTGAGGTTGTTCTCTTCTAGTATTTAGAGAGAGGTGTTGTAATTTCTTTCTATAGTGAAATTCTTCTAGTCTTGTCCCGTGGTTTTTCCTTTTATTCATTGAGGGTTTCCACGTTAAATATTATGTGTTCAGTTCTTCTTTTCTCATCTCTTATTTTAGTTGTGAGGCACTATTCCCGTCACTCTGGTACCTAACATAAATTAACAAAATAGAGTTTAAAAAAAATAACACAGGGATATGTAATCAGTGATTGTGACAGTATTCTCCTTAATTTTAAACCATAAAAAAGGTGCAAGTGGTTCAAATACTCTCTCTCTAGTGCAAAACAATTACTTGAGTGCATAAATTAACAAATTAAAAGATATAAATGCTGCAGTTGATTAAGAGGCAAGGTGAACTATGATCAAATCAATATCTTACAAATCATAGATTGTGTTCCTTATAACAAAACAATTCTATAAAGTAGATTGATTTCAAATGTCATCAACAAAGTCACAGGCACGTGAAGGCTACCTCTCCGGAAGCATGAGATGGCAACGCAGAAAATGTTTTACTGAATTCTTCTAATTATATTGATTTTTTTATTTCTGCTGAAAGGTGCAAAAATCATAAGAGCATACATTATAGATAATTTGCATAAAACAAAAGATATTATTATTACTAATTTTTTCTTGAGCGTGATATTATGATTACTTTAAATGGACTCTACTAAATGCAATTATTGTGATAAACTGCAAATATCACATAGCATAAAAAATTCATTATTTGAGAACTTTGAAGTCTTCATATACCCGAGTAACCCCACTTAAAATATGAATGAGCGTAATCATATAATGTAGCTAAAAAAGAAATAAAATGAGTTTCAGCAAGCTACAGAAGAGCATTATAAGAATTGGAAAAATTGTCTCCAGAACAAATAAAGTACTTTGACTACATTCTCCACTTTATTCTTTTCTACAAGAGCCTTTGGTTCATACAATACTTACAAAAGGGAAAGAACAAATACTATTACTCAGAACTCCATTTTGATACTTAGGTATTCCTTCAGTACAACTTGAAGTCCTAAAAAAGTTATCCCGGCAGAGCTATCTTGATTCTACCGTGTGGTTCATGTCTATTTATTGTGACCAAGAGAAAAAAAGAAAGTGAAGCAAAAAGTAAAAGTAAAGGCCAGTGAATGGCTTTCGTAGTTATTAATACAAAGCATGCATAATAATGAAACAAGAAAAACGTGAAAGGGGCTTTATAAATAGATGTCCGCTTCATTCATTCTGCAATCAAGAAACAAGTTGGTGACTCACTTGGTTAAATTTTGTTTATACTAACTATAACTTGGGTTCAAATCTAGAATATACTTGTTAGTAGATGATCTATAACCTATCATAAATTCTCATTAAAATTGATAGTTTATCATGACTTTAAACTGGGAATGAACATTTTCTTCACCTAAACTTTTGTTAATAAAAAAATAAAAAAATAAAAAAAGAAACAACTAGTTTAGGGAAGATGAAGAGAAGGCATTGAGTTTGATAGAAAATGAAGGGTCTGAGTAAATCCCAAGACCAACAGTGTAGGATATGGAAATACACCGGAGACATTTTGGGAATAATATTATCTCTACTACTTTTATTGTAATTATGAAAAAATTATAGTATTAGAATAATAAAAGTCTCATTGAAAAGCATTATACCTCTTGTGTAAGAGAATGTTGAGATGATATTATAATTATCAATGATATAGTAGAATATTTTTTGGAGTTTGTCCCGTAATTTTTCTCTCAATATTATTAGAAGGTTTTCACATTAAAATTTGATAATATTTTTCTGTATTACGCTGCGTAAGTTGGATTATCTAATTTTATCAAAACTTATTTTGATATCACTTACCTCTCAATCCCTTTAAAAATTAGGAGCTGTCAAAATACAGTGTTTGCTTCAAGCAAAACAAATATCAATTACACGAATTAAATCCATACACATGCATTCCATAAATTAATGAGGTATCCTCATAAAAGATTCAGCAGAATACTACGGCTTTCTGAAGCAATCAATCAGGACTCCAAAATGCATGGCCATAATTAAGGCTTCATCATGACATTTTATCTCGGGCAGAGAAGTAATCACTCTCACTGATAGTGATATGCATAGTTTCTTTTTTTCTTTTTTTCTTTTTTTGGTGACAAGTGATATGCATAGTTAATTACTCTGTATATTACACTATTTGGCACTTTGTAAAATGGTAATTCCATGGAGAGGTTTAATTTTTTTTTCCATAAAACAAACTTTTTTCCGGGAAAAAAGTAAACTTTTAAATTTATGCTAATGTCAAATTAGCTAATAAATAAGAAATCTCTTAAGCAATACACATCTCTTAAAAAAAAAAAAAACCCTTGTACTTAACTACTGATTTATGGGCATGAGTATATGACTTTTTCTTGTTCTTTATACCCATGCCATGCCATAACGGCTTTAGATTTATGATACACCCAACCACAACCCATACGAAGGCCCAATAGTGCTTGTACTTGGGCTACAATTTTCTCTAAACCTGTGATTATATGTAGTGAACATATATGCCTTAGGTATAAATACATTGGGTCTGCTCTGTATCTGCACAACCCACGTTTGGGCAAGTGAACAATCGGTCAATACCACAACTGCACTCTGCACAACCGGTTACGGCTTGCGGCACTCAATACCTACAAATAGGAAGTGTAAGTGTAAGTGTTTGGGGTGGCGTTGGATCTTCCTCTCTTACATGAACCCAACTTCACAGCTATACCTTATACCCATCTACATCCGACCTATGTGCTACTTCAAAACAGAACAATATGCCAAAAAAAATTTAGGAGAAAACAAAAAATAAGAGTTGTGTTTCCAAACTTTCCGTTGGGGATACTACATCCCTATTTACATGCTTTAATAAATAATGTAATTAAGAAAAATATTACACACAAATTTAATGTTGTTTGACTTGATATGCCAACATCAAGAAGAAAACAAATTCATCATTAACAACATTATAATACACTTTTTTTAAACAAAAAAGTTATAAACTCTCATCCATTACAACTTTTGAACGAAAAAGTTATAAACTCTTTCTTAATACTGCTACTACAACTTTTATACGAATAAAGTTGTATCTCTCCCATTACTATTACAATTTTTATATAAATAAAGTTACAAACCCTCTCGCACTACAATTTACTTACAATTTCTTCTCCCTTACACCTAAACAATTTCACAATGCAAATATTTATAACTCACAAGAATTTATTTAACAAGCAATAACCTAGACATTAATAAAGACTCTATTATTGGTTTTCTAAAAACAATCACTTCACTTATCTTATATTAATTACAACTCGAAAAGAAGAAACTACCAATAAAATAAAAAATTAACAATAATTATCAAAACAAAAATTTGGATGAAAGCAACATTTCCGAATTACCCAACAATACTTCCTATAAAGAAAAAAGAAGGATGAGATAAAAGACATGCTGCACATGCATATGTGCTATTGTGGTGTTCTTTTTCCAATCCATTTAAAACTGTCAAAACATAATTTTTCATCTTCAAAGCAAAAAATAAAAAAATAAAAAATAATCAATTGTAGTAAATTGAAGCCATTCACATTATTTAGCCTCTTGTACTCTCATAAAAACATGCAGCACAAAACAGCCTTCAGAAACAATCAATCAAAGATTAGACTCCGAAGTATTAGGCAAGAAATTAAGGCTTCATAACAGTTTCTGATCATAGTTAATGGGACTTCCGTAGATGGTTCTCAAACCATCATCAATCCCTTATATTATGTTTTTACTAGTAACAGTGCAGGCTTGATACCCTTCTACCCCAATTATTGCATCCAATCTATTGGTCTTCATTTTTTCTTTTCTTTTCTCTTTCATGGATCGAGCAAGAACTGAACCCCTTTAGGGTTCCAAAAAAAAAAGAAAAGAAAGAAAGAACAAGAATGAAACGATTTGAGGACCTAGTTCGAATTGAATTCCATTAGCTTACTCAAATAAGAAAAAAAAAAGTGTATCCCATTATCAAATATAGATGTTATGTTTTAAATTTAAACTGATTTTGGTAGTATTTTAAAGATGGTTGACAGAGAAGAATGTCAAGATCCAACCCCATGGCTGCATCTAGTCTCACTCATTCTATCACTTTGGAAACTTTATTCTAAAAAAGACCACCATGTGTGTATTTTTATGGCTGCCTGCAGGGCTGCAACTAGTGCACACCCAGCACGTTCTCTTCCTTTATCCAATTTTATCTGAGAACTCTATTCGTTGATGTTTTCTTTTTAATACAAGATGCATAATAATCCGACAAAGGGAGATTGATCATCAAATTTGTGAAAAGAATTGATATCTAATGCCTTTTTTTTTTATAGTAAATACTCAATTTAGTTTTCAGAGATATATATGACATCAATTTAGTCCTTCAATCATTTTTGACATTAAATTTATCCTTTTGAAAGGACTAATTTGATGTTAAAATTTGACTTTGTTTAATGACTATTTTAATGTAAAAATTTATTTAAAAATCAAACTGATATCTCATGTATTTTTAGATAATTAATTTGAATATTTATTTATTTTTAATATTATTTAGAAGCTAATCAAGCAGTTTATACCTATCGCTTCCATCTACGGTGGACTCTTGTTATTTGTTACTTGTTAGTTACATTCCCTTGAGTCATTGGCTTCTTTTTGTTTACTTGAGAGGGGGGGCCCTTAGAATTTGGATTGTGACTGTATTAAAGCTTGTGTTTACTAGTCATTGTTGTTGGAAGTCATTGATAGATAGTTAATCATTTGAAATTTCATGTATTTATTTCTCAACTCTTAATCACCAATGAACATCAAGAGGGATTTCATTCCCATGCCATATGGATGGACTCTGATTTTCAACTTTCTAGTCCATTCTGCCCAACTTCTTGCTAGCTAGGGGAATCAGATTTTGTTCTGCAAAGCAAAATATTTGCCCCCAAGTCCCATTATTGCAACACTATTCAATTAAAATATTATACAGTCAATTGTCCTTATGTATTATTACTCGTAAACAAATAAAAGAGACAGTTGGGGAGAAGGAGAAGGGGTTTGCACTATGCGAAGAGAGAGTTTTCGTTAATGTTCACAGCTGAATGTAACGTCTGACTATTAATAAAGAATATATTGAGTTTTTTAATTTTATTTTTAGTCCAAAGTTTTAAAAAGTTTCTTTTCTTTTTATTTAATAAATTAATAAAATATATAAAATTATTAGTATAGTTGATTAATTTAAAATATTATAGAAATATTTTTTAGATAACTACACATTAGTACTTTATAATACAAAATCTTTATATTTAATGTAATTTATTTTTTATTACAATTAGGTGATGTGTTCGGACCAGTTTGTATCGTTTTGACTAAATTATCTCTCTGCTCTAGTAAAAAATAAATCATCTAATTTATCTTAATTTTTTTAATTGTTATAGAAAATTGAACGTTTTGAACATATTTGATTTAATGTTTTAATAATCGAGTAGTGCATATAAATGTAAGAATTATAATGTATCAAACGACCCTATATAAAAAAAGAGAAAGTAAAACTTCAAAATTTGTCCAAAAAAAATAAGCTTAAACAATGTTTATAAAAATTGTCACTATAAATCTCAGAAAGGAACTTACAATTAATGTGCTAAATAATCACGTTTCCTAATTTAAACCGACTGAACGCATGATTATTTTCTAAAATAAAGTGAAACCAACAAATAATAACTTAATGTCATATTAATTTAGTTTTGATGTTTAAAGTAGATTGATATTTAAAATATTTAAAAGTCAAGCTTCAATAAGTTGTAAGAACATAATGTATAAAAAAAGCACAACCATTTCTTAAAAATGTAAGTATCGTTGTATCAAACACATAAATCAAGTCTGTAACTCAATCATTATATGTTTGACAATGTCAATTGGCTCAATTAATAAAAAAAAATATTATAGTAGGCATAAGACTTGTAATCAATTTTCACCTTTACTAAGAAAATTTTTTTTTAAAAATATCCACACTTGATATGGATGAAAAATGTTTAAATTCCATACAAAGAATATAACTATTTTTTGTCCCTAAGAGTAAACAGAATAACAAGATGGGAGGAAAAAAAGGGAAGAATTTCAAAGTTTAATTGTTACGTAAATCCCTCCCCCACGCCCAAAAAACATAAGATCGGCATAATTTTTGTATTCTGTGTAGGTCCAACTTCATAGACAATAAGACAACACATGAACATCATTAATTTGTGTTTTCATTTTTGGTAATTTAAACTCCTTTCAATTTATTCACCTCTATGTTTTAAGTAACACTTACATTTTATAATCTTGGCATAGGAGAGAATAATCCTCAGCCGAATCATTGGCCAATCCTTTCCTAAGAAATTTGATGAGTTCCTTTCAAATAAATTGTACTAAACAATAGAGGGAACTAGTATGTCCAGTATAAACCCCCCCAGATGCCAATATGTACCAGAAGAGCTCTCCGAGGACTAAGCCAAATGCACAAAGGACTCGTTAATCTACCAGTACCAGGACCATTAGATTTCACTGAAAACCTGTTTTTGGGTCTAAACAAAACAAACTGTGTGCCCCTCTCCAAGTCAATCAACAAATTATATATGGGTTATGGACTGCACTTTTTCTTTGTCTTATTATAAAAAGTACATTTAATGTCCTTGTATATCGCTTCAAATTAATTCTTCTGTCAGTTACTTAACCTTGTCCCTTAGAAATCTCCCAAGAGTCGGGAATTCATGATAAGGGACCTTTGATCCAAATGCTGGGGTACCCACTTCAATATTTAAGGTTTCAGCCTTCCTGCAGAGAGTTATATACTTGGGTTTTGTTTATATTCTGCTTTGATACATGCCATTGTTGCAATTTTTGTCATTGATCTTTTCTTTTGCTTCTCCCACTCCTCCCCATCCAAAGAAAATATGAGTACATTCCTTGAGGGAGAGGTACCATGTTGTGAAACTCATTTTTGGATTTTACTAAGCATGTGCTGGTTTTTTGTGTTATTTGCTGCTATCACATCAGGTCTTGCTCTAGGACTCTTGTCCTTCAGCCAGGTTGATCTCGAGGTTCTTGTTAAAGCTGGGCAACCTCAAATCCAGAAAAATGCAGGTAGGTGATTGCCTTTTGTTAAGTGTAATTTCCTTCATTGAAGAGTACCATGAGACTCAAGAAAAGAAATAGCATCAAACAAGTGACTAGTAAAATCGAATTTTCTGTCGTCTAATTACTTAAAGTGGGGAAATATCTAACCAAAAAAATTTTACACTTTACCAGAGGCTATTATTGAAGAGAAGATTTGGGGGATGAAACTCTGAACTTTGAACTATTTACTCCATATTATTAAGTAATGAAAACGTTTTTATTTTTTCTGCAGCGAAGATTATGTCCATTGTTAAGAATGAGCATTTACTTTTGTGCACCCTCCTCATAGCTAAATCATTGGCACTGGAGGTATGTTACACAGATCAGTTCTAGATCTATCATCTGATTTAAAGTACATTTCTGTTCACTAGATGAAGACCTGAAGTTGATTTACATGAGCATATATTACTCCAACATTCCAACTCCAAAGATATCTTTGGTATGATTGATCTAAAATGTTGTAGAGTGTTCTTAGAAATTTAACCTTTTACTGAGTAAAAGGAGATGTCCTTTTAAGATCCAATAACCTGCGTATACACATTTTGTCATGCTTATGTTGAACGGTACTGACAATAAAATTTGTGTTAATCAAGGGGGTTTCTGTTCTTATGGAGAAAATGTTCCCAGAGTGGCTTGCTGTATTGTTAGCAGCTACGCTTTTGGGTATCATGGCAGAGGTGAAATTTCTATAGCAAAATGAATTTTACCCTGTGTATTTGTATGCTTACCTATATATATATAGATATAATTACGTCCATACATTTATGTCCTTTATTTAATTTCTCATCCGAACATTGATCTCAGATTATCCCTCAAGCCCTGTGTTCTCGATATGGTTTAAGTGTTGGTGCAACGATGTCTCCCTTTGTTCGAGTACTTCTGCTGGTTTTCTTCCCCATTGCATATCCAGTTAGTAAGGTATTCTTATATTAACTGAAATAAGAAGTTACACAACTTGCCTGCCTCACTTAGCCATGTCTTACTGAGAATTATGAAGTGCATTCTAAAAGTTTGCTTGGCAGACCACACTGCTGAACATCTTAGAAAGAGAGTCACCAAATTAGAACTTTCAATGAACTAAGACTTGAACCTTTGTTGAATTACTAGGATACACTTCCCCTGGAACAAACTGCCATAAATTGGTGTTATATAATGTTTTCCTCATGGTACATGACATCAAAATTTGGATGTTAAAAAAGGAGGATTTTTCCTTGAAATCTATATTATTAGGACCAATGCTTGGATAGTCAGACCATATAGCAGAGAAGCAAGACTAATCATGAGACACCTAGCCTAAATGTTTAGCTTCTAATTTTTTATATTCTCTTTCACTTATATGTTTGCAATTCCCGCTATAGTAGTTGTTGGATTGGCTGCTTGGCAAGGGGCATACTGCACTTTTAGGACGAGCAGAGCTGAAGACTTTAGTCAATTTACATGCCAATGAGGTTTGCATGTTTTATTGATTAAGGAATTTTATTAGTATTTTACTGTCATATGCTTAAGTTCACTATTAGGCAGGGAAAGGTGGAGAGTTGACACACCATGAACTACAATAATTGCTGGAGCTTTGGACTCAACACTGAAGACTGCTAAAGATGCTATGTCACCTATAAGTGAAACGTTTTCTCTTGACATAAATTCCAAACTTGACATGTAAGTCCCTCGTCTTCATGTCTATCATTGATATTTAAGCGTTACTTCACTTACTCAAACTTCACTTTCTTATTTATAGGCATACAATGGGCTTGATAATGAGCAAAGGTCACAGCCGTATACCAATCTACTCTGGAAAACCAACAAATATTATCGGTCTTATCTTGGTAAGCAACCAAATAGCTGTGTTTTTAAGTTTATTTCAACTTCTGTTTGGGTCATTTTCTCTAAGGACCTCATTTCATGAAAACACCTGAACAGATTTTGCTGATCTGCAAAACTTTTATCCAATATGAGTACAGTCATTTTAATACCTTGTTATCCGATGGAAAAAGAACAATAATTTATTGGATGGCTTTACATCCCACTTTGAGAAGATCTTCAAGTACTCACCTTTGTCAATTGAAAAAACAGGAAGGCTTTGCTCAGTTTCTGTATTATAATTAACCCTGATTTCTATGAGTATATAAAAAAAATTCCTGTTTCACCCTTGCTTTAGGTCAAGAATTTAATCTTCTGCCGTCCTGAAGATGAAACACCAATTAAGTATATGAGTATCAGGAGAGTTCCTAGGTATGGAATTTCTTTCCCTCTTTTTTCTGATGATAAAGTAGAGCTTTGAATGGCACAAATAAAATTAGAAGAGGAAGATGCTGATGTTGATGATGATGATGATCAAGGTGAAGATGAAAAATAAATCTAGAAAGAAAGAAACAACAGAATTATTTAGCTACCACCATAATGCTCTCATATATTCTGCTAAATGATTAATCTTTATAATTATATGTATTAAGCTTATGTTGTTCCTCTTTGGCTTATAGAGTAGGTGAAAATTGGCCACTATATGATATCCTGAATCAATTCCAAAAGGGCCAAAGCCACATGGCTATTGTCGTCAAGTGTGAAGAGAATATCAGAACTGCTGCAACTGATCCTCAAGGCAAAACTCCCAGTCTGGTTCTATATAATGATTCACATTCAAAATCAACACCAACAAGTAGCCAAGCTAGGCTCCCATAGGGAATTTGAGCATGTGACATGTCAGCTTTCATATTTCTCTTGAAAGCAAAATTGAGTCAATATTTTCATGGCATTTGAGGCTGTAAATCTGGACATTGCAGGACTTCGTTCTTTATTTGAACCGGGAGATTATCTGAGTATCTCAACAGATGCATCAAATCGGCATTCACAAGAAACAGAATATTATAGTGCAACACTGAAGAATATCATGCAGTGTGACTCAGATCCACCACATAAAAGATCAGAACAACCTGATACAAGTACATCATTTGAGAATTTGGAGTCTGTTCCAAGTAATTTGGATGAGGAAGTTATTGGGATAATAACATTGGAAGATGTTATGGAAGAGCTACTTCAGGTTAATGTTACTGACTATGGTTGATACTCCCTTTGTTGAAAGAAATTTGGTTTTCAATTCAATTGCAATAATCATATTTAAGTAAATACATTGCTAATTTTGTTGGAAGCTACAAAAAATATCCCTAACACTAAATCACAAGATAACTTAGTTGTTAATTTGCACACATCAAACACACTCACTCCTTGTCAAAAAATTTAGTAATTCAACCTTCTCAATTAATATTAAATATAAACTTGTATTACTCAGCTATTGTCTCGTTTTGTTTCCTGCATTCAGTGTATTGTAAGATTGCTAATGCTTTACTTGTTTTCATTCTTTAAGGAAGATATATTGGATGAAACTGATCAATATGTTGATGTCCATCAAAAGTAAGTACAGTTCCAATGCTCTAACTCCATAAACACACTGGCTCCCATTGGTGTTTTTATCTTATTATTTTTTTCTTTATCCTGTTGCAGTATCAGAATCAAACTGCAACATCCAAGAAGAGTATCATCAGGGTCCTCCAGAAGGGCTTCAACTTCTCGTCAACATTGGAGAAGTTCAGACACATCTAGAGTTTCATTTTTTACTCCCACATATATTTCACCCATTTCTCCATCTATGCAAAGTTAAAGAGCCAGCTCTTATGCTTCTCCTGACGAATTTGTCCCAAATTGTATTTCTTTGCCCCCAATTGTGCATTTCAACGAGTATTATGACATTAATCTGTATCCATATTTTTAGCTAAGGGGTTGATAAATGTGTAAAGGCAAAACTATACTTTTCTTAACTTAATTTTATTCTAAGTTTCGTTTTTGTCCCACAATTATATTTTATTTCATTTTCGTCTTAAATCATTTTAAACCTACCAAATTCATTTCAATCACTAACAATGTTAATGAAATTTACTGACACGACATCTAATGTAGATACAATAACACAATTAGCACATCTAGTTATGATTTTTTTGGAATTAGTGCTTGGGACGAATTTAGTGAGTTTAGATAAGATTTGTAACGAAAATGAAACAATATAATCATAGGAGATTGTTGGATTATTTAATCCTATGTGGACTAGCATAGTCACATATTTGCTAAAAGACTTGGATTAATTGAATGTCATATTTGTGGAGCATATATTGGTTAAGCTCATTTGTAATCACTTTTGTTATTGGGCTTTTATAAGCACTTAAACCTATTGTGGACTGTGGTGATATGAGGGTCTTGTGTATGAGTTTTCTATGATGGGTAGGTTAACCCATATTGTAAACACAAGGAGAGGCTCCTACTATCATCCTATATGTATTATGGTTGCCCCATTGAGATCATAAGTTTCAATGCATATAGGGAAAGAGGGTAGTTTCTCTCCTATGCACCAGGATTCCTGATAATCTTCTCATTATACTTCTCTTGGAGATATGAATTCCTATTCAATATACAGATTCATCGATAAGCTTAATGGTTAACACAGGTACGCTTTCTACCTTACATAATAAAGGTGTTCTAAATTCATATATAGATTTTATTTTAATCTTACACGGACTTGACCTAAACTAACCAATGTCAACTTATACAATGAAAATGAATGAATTTTTCTATTTATCATTTGTGGCTTTGGAAATTGTGATGATGGTGCTACAATTCCAATGCTTGTGATGGTAATGAGAGCCACTGGTCATACTTCTATCCATGGTTTTGAAATCATCATGACTATGTTGTGATGTGGAGGATTCCAACCCAACACTATAAGAGGACCAACTGTAAAAACACAAATGATGGATTGTGACGGGAAAGTTGGGGTGGAAGCTTAACTAAGATGTTCACAAAGCAAAGTAACTATAAATGAGGCTTAAATCGTTGGTAATCATTCATCTTAGTTACTAATAAGGATTCAAAGGGTTAGAACTCATTTATTTGAGTAATTAAGTGGGCAATAACTAATGAGGATTCAAAGGGTATATATTCATTCATTTGAGTTACTAAGAAGCACGTGTAACTAAAACTATAACGAAACGAACAAAATAATTCTCAATTGTTGAGAGAATAAAAACTGAAGTTGATGACTTGACACTTTATAGGTGAGGCAAAAATTGAGGACTTGTAATGAGTAGGGGTGGACAACGGGTCGGGTAGAACCACGAATCCGCACGGTTTTACCCAACCCAACCCATAATTGACGGGTTGGTTTGGGTCTGTGGGTTGGGTTGGGTTTAAAATAGTCAAACCCACGACGTATGGGTCGGGTAGCGGGTTGAGACTCTGCAAATCCGCAAAACCCAACCCAACCCACTGAAGTTTTTTTTTAATAATATTTTAAGATATGTAATCACTTTTTATTGTGACTTTGAGAATCTTATATAACTTTATAATATTTTTAGATAATTAATTTCTTGAGAATTTTTAAATTAAAATTACACTACATTTTAATTTAAAAATGTAACTTTGATCATGTTTCAGGGTTAATAAGCAAGTTTTTTTCATTATTTAGAAGATAATATTCTATTCCACTTTGTCCTTAGTTGGCTCTGTGCTGTCAACCTTTACAATATGGTGATGAACTTGAAAAGTGTTATGATGACATTGTATGAACATTATCAAATCATGCATCATCTTCCTCCCAATGCTAGTGATTCTAGTTACATGTCATCGGATTTTCCATCCTCTACATTTGAAGACGATGATAGTAGTTGGTCATCCGAATTTAAATTGAAAGTAAAAAAAAAAACAACATGCGGTGCAAAGGAATGAATTTGAGAGGTATATGGAGGATGATGTTGAGGATGATTATGATGGTTTTGATATTTTGAAATGGTGGAAAGGGAAGGCAACAAAGTATTATTTTCTTTCATGCATTACTAAAAATATCTTGGTAATTCCTGTTTCCACAGTTTCATCTGAGTCTGCATTTAGTACTGGAGGACGAGTTCTTGACCCTTTTCGTAGTTATTTGCAACTTTCTACTGTGGAGGCATTGATTTGTGCTCAAAACTGGTTAAAAACTCCTGATAAACAAATTGATCTTCGAGCTCAAATGGATGAAATTGAAAAAATTGAAGCAGGTAGTGCACTATATAGAATTTTTTCAATTTGTTTAGTCAATTATTAATAGTTTAATCATTAATACTTGTTGCTAATGCTTTATGATTTCTTTATTTGTTAGATGTATCTGCGGCTAGAGATGAACTTATTCGTCGTAATAATTGATCCTTTTGGATATTTGTCATTTAACCGGCTAGGCTTCTAATTCTTTTTAAATTATTATTTCATTTAATTCTTTCAATGTTGACAATTGTATTGATAATGATTGACAATGTGGTTAATGATTATTGATAATGATGTTACTGTCATTGCGTTTTATAATTTATATTATGTCACCTATAAACTTAAGTTATGTTTTTTGGTATGAATTTTGATTTCTATTTTAGCATATTAAATTTTTTTTTAAAGATTCAAGACCCACAGGTTAGACCCAACCCAACCCACGTATGAGCGGGTCGGGTTGGGTCGGGTCGGAGAATTTTTTTTATCAAACCCAACCCAACCCAACCCACTGCTTCTATGAGCGGGTCGGGTCTAAAAATACCCCAAACCCAACCCAACCCAACCCATGTCCACCCCTAGTAATGAGGTGGCTTAAGGAAAAACCTTAAGATAAGTTGATGTGACATTGTACGAAAGCCCAACATAATTGATGTGACATAGTAATAATCTTGAGCGAGAATTTATATATTATAAATATATAAGTTGGCAATAAATTTTTCACAATTTTTGATTGACATAAGTAGAAAGAAACACATGTTAAATATGAAATATAGGTCTTCTTAGCAATAAAATACCATAAATTCAAATTCAAAAAACTAGATACAACGACTATCAAATTTGATATAAAAACCAAATTAATAATGATGATACAAATTCATATCTAATCACAGTATTTATTACAAAATATTAAAATAAAAAACTTGACTTTTTCTCATTTATTTCGAATGTTAGAAATAAAGGAACATTTGAAATTTTAAAAAAACAAAAACTGACTTTTCTCTCAGTGTTACGGTAAGAAACTCAAAATTTCACGTGTCTTTCATAACAGAATCAATAATTTAAATTTTAAATTCTAAAATTCAATAATTAATTTGATATCTCCAAAACCCATGTGTCTAAAATCCTTTTACAGTAGAAATTCTCTTATTGTATGCAGTTTCTTAATTTTTAAAGCATTTTCATTATATTTATTCTTCTCTACTGCTTTGAGGATATCTACCGTTAGACTGCTTCAACAAACACTCTTGCATGGCTTAAAGAGTAATTTTTTTCTCTTTCTATTACGTGGTTTATCAATGAAAAATTAATAATTTATTTTTTATTTCAGTTATATAATGGCTACCAGTTGCCATGTTGTCACTATTTTTATTGGCAATGCAAGGTGGGAAAATATAATGCACAGTAAATAGTATTTATATCTACCAATTTGAAGAGAAAGTTTATATCATATCTAACTTTTTTGTTGCTTTAAATCAAAATAAGAATAAACTCACACTTCATGAGCTTATGATTTTTTTTTTCAAGTTATTTACTAGTGTCCGTCCTATATAAGAATTGATAATTCCCCTGTATGAATTTTCTTTCATTTACTCACAAGTTTTTGAATCCAAACATGAAGATTTGTACTTGATTGGTAAGTGATAATATTTCTTTCTTATGACATGTTTTATATCATATAATGTTAGTTATTTAATGATGACATTAAGAAGTTGCCGATATTATTGGTTTTCTTACTAGGAATTGTGAGTTAATGGAATTTAAAAGAGATGACAAGGCTAATAACTATATGGTTATTGAGCTGGATGATCTTGAGTTATACTATCTTATATTATCTAATGATTGATGTTTGATTTTGGTTATTTTACTGGTGTTGTGATTTAATTTCTCATTAATTCTTTAATTATTTTGAATGTAGAGGGACACAAAAGCTTAAGTGCATATTGTTCTTCTGAGAGACTTTCTTCATTCTAATTTTTTTGTTGGTTTTCTCTTCTACGAAATGACTTTTCATGATGTTGGCTTGGGCAAAAGTCACGTTCTATTATTTTGGAATATGATATAACATTTGGAGAGGTTTTTTTGTTTTTATATTTAGAAGTAATTGTGGCTGTATTAACTGTGTAAGAAAAATATTTTTCTAATTGTCTTAATGTTAATATATTTAAATAGTTGTATTAAAAAAATTAAATAAATTTACTATGTAATCATTTTATTTTATATATAATTTTGAACCAATTTATTATAAGTATTTAACAAACATGTACTTTGCTTATTTAATAAATTCGTGCAACACACGAGTAATAAAACTAATTTTTTAAAAAAAATACACCACCAAAATAGAATATGATATTTAATACATGCAATAATTCTCTCAAATAATTTTGAAAACATCAAATATTTAAAGGATTTAGTTTCAATCCAATGTCTGTGTAAAATTTCTTTACACTGTCATCCAATTATGTACTGACACATCATTAAAAGAATTAGACTTTTTAGGTAGTTATTGTGATAGTCAAATTCTTTTAATGATTTGACAATATATGATTAAATGATAATATAAAATTTCTTTACACTATCGATGAATCAAAATTAAACTCATATTCAAATGATATTTATACAATAAAAATACAACAATTTGGTCAATGAGGACACCTTCCCTTATCTGCACAAGGCATGATCTCAGCACAGGAGTTCAATCCCCAGTTAGGTCCTTAGGAGTTAGGACCTCCCTGTATTACAAAAAAAAAATAAAAATACACATACAACAATTGGCACCCATCACTTTTTTTTTTTTTGTTAAATTCATTTTCTTTGATTTTAATTAGGGTTGTGAGTTTGGGTCCCACATGTTAAGTTAGCCTATCCAACTGACTATTTCTTCAATAAAAGTCAAAATTTAGAGTGTGGTGAGATTTTTATAATTATAATGAAAATTAATTTAATTTAAAATAAAAACAAAATCTAAATTAAATATTTATTTTTGATTGGGTCGGGTCAATCAAAAAACTTAATTTGACCGGTCAACCCATTGAACCTCCACTAAACCTTTATAAGGACCGTTTGAGAAAACTCCATTTTCCCGAAATTCAAATTCCCGCCCCAAACTGAAAAGTGAAAACCTGCAAATTCCCCAATCGGAGAAGAGAGAAAAGCAATTCTGAGGGAAAAGGAAAATGTCGTCAACCAGCATGGACGACGTTGATCGCTTGTTCGCATGCTTCAAGTGTGGTTTATCCCCTCCTCGTAAGTTTCCATTTTTTTACCCTCTCCCAACTTGTTTGTTTCTCGAGAAAATCAACTAAACCTAGAAAACTGATAACTTCAAATTTGAGACCCCACGCCCTTAGGTATTTGTAGGAACCTTTGATTTGATTTAATTTAATTTGAATTCAACACGCTATGAATGTTGGGTAGGAGATCCCTATTAAGAGCTATAACTGGAACAAGAGAAAATTATCATTTTTTAAATTAATCACAAATCAGTTTTTAAGTTTTATTTATTAATTAATTAATTTAGATTTGAAGTTGAGAAAAAACATAAGTTATCATGTTATTATGTGTTTAAGTAAAATTTGTATTTATTGTTTACACCAGCATTCGGGTGTCATTGCTATTATGTATGTATCTAACTGGAAGCAGACCTCTCTTTGATTATACTGAGTTCTTATCTTTAAAATGGAAGTGAAAGATGAAGAAAAGAAAGGTGATGAATGTGGCAGCAAATGAAAACAGTGCAATAAATAGAAGTTATTGCTTTTTCATATTGAATATGATTATTTTCATGTTGCTGAGTATGCAATAATAAAAACGTTTTGTTGCCTCAGAATCTGCTCTGAGGGAAAGAAAAAGAACTAAAAGCAGATTGGAGCAAGGGAGTTCAACGAGTGAGTTACCATCACTTTCTAGCCTTCTATCTCCAGGTCCAGGATCAGTTGAACGTGAACAGAAAACCCCATTAACTTCCAGCGCTGCTGCATCCAGCCAAGCAACAGACATGTCTTCCTTTGAGAAAGTAATTACTATTAGTAAATACTCTCTTTTTTTTATGCTTTACCAAGTGATAAATTTCTGTATCTCACTTGATGCTGCAAACAAGGCTTACACTCTACATTGCTTTTGTCGTAGTAGAACACTCATGCTCTATCTTTGTGTCAAACTAAATTACCTTGCATTATCATTTCAGCTTAAATCAGCAGTAGCCAAAGCAAAAAGCTTTAGTCGTGGGAACCAGATTTCTCCGGTTGTATTTTATGGATCTCCTCGTGGTGTCCCTCCCAAAAAGCCAACTCGGTTATGGCGATTGTTACATGAGATACGTCTTGATCTCACTCAGCAAAATAAATTGAATTTAAGGTGGTTGTCAGATGCTGGTTCTGCCCTTTACTGTTTCCATTTCTTCTTGTACCTTATGTATCAGACTATGACTTGATTCCTGCTTAATGTTTGTCTAGGAAGGAAGTTTGGGTTACATTCCCAAGACAGGATGAAGCAATGAAGTTTGCGGAAGGACAAGAGCATGTTTATGTTTTCAGTTATCAAGACCACTTTAATGGACAAAGAAGGTTCCTAGTGTCTACATATACAGAATTCTGGCGAAGGTTTTCTTCATATATTTTTCTTTCTCACGTGATTCATTATTTGCTACTAATGACAAAGAAGGTTCCTTGTATCTGTATATTCATTTTGCTGATGACTGTACTCCCAGGTACAAAAATATGGATTCTAAATTCCGTCATCATTATGAAGTGATTCGCGAGGTAATAGTCTTGTGTGTTTTATGTTCACCCATTTAAATGGGAGAAATGGTACAGTACTACTTGTAAGTGATCTGGGTGCATGTTCATGTTTGATTTTTCCACTGTTTGAAAATTTCTTTGCTCCCAGGGTTTACCATGCCACCTTTATTTTGATTTGGAGTTTAATAAGAGGGTCAACATAGGAAAGGATGGAAACGAAATGGTTGATCTCTTGATATCAGTAGTTCTAGAAGCCTTTCATGAGAAATATGCAATCCATGGAAACCACGATTGGATAGTAGAACTTGATTCTTCAACTGAAGGTAAGGCTTTTCTTCAGGTCTATTGCTTTTGTTGTATACTGTAGCTTTGTAACCCATATCTTCAATGAGCTTTTGCTGCTTGCTTATATGCCCTTTCTTTCAATGGTTGACTTGAATTATTGGCTCTGCAGTTTTCTTAAGCCTTCCTTCTACGTTTACATTTTCCTTTTATTTTTTTGCTTAATGTAGTTCAGGGAAGAATTTGTGGCTAAGCCATGTATATTGACATAAGACACGTAATGATTACCACTTAGGAATCAGCGTTCAGGTGTTCAAGAGTAGATGGCAGCTATCTTTTTCATTGATGCTCTTTGTCTACCAGAACATTGGAACTTACGGAATATAAAAATTGTATGTCTTGTCTAGTTGACCCTTCCTTGGAGCTTTATACGGGTTGCCCTTTTTGCCTAGTTGACCCAGAAATGCTTAAGATGCCTTTATCTGTCACCCTCTAGTACTTTCTAATTTCTATTTTCTTCTTTTTTTTGTTGCATTGGTGTGGGTTACACAATAGGAGGCAACCCTCGCCTTTCCCCAAAACCCATCCCTCCTTGGTGATGGGAGGATTCAACCACAAGTATTTGTGCCTAGTAGCAAGGACTTTACAATTTGAACCAATTGACACCTTTAGCACTTTATAATTTCTTCTGCAAGTTTTTTTGCCATCAATTTTAAAGAACATTTTACATTTGATCGTAGGTGTTCTCCATGTTTTAATCTGTTTTATGTGAAGCAATTGTTTAGCACCGCTATGACATCATTGTGATTTTTTCACAACTATGTTCTGACCCTTATCATCTCTCTTATTAATCTTACCTGCAGAGAAGTTCTCTCGTCATCTAATCATTCGCATACCAAAGGCTGCTTTTAAGGACAACTCTCATGCGGGTGCATTTGTTTCAGAAGTAAGTCTGAGTATACTCATCTTTTCCATATTAGCTAGAGTTAAAATTTGGATTAGGATGGTTTTCTATCAATTCTAAAGATACCACTCCTCTCTCTCTCTCTACACACACACTTAGAATGATTTTATAAATAATTTGAATTCAGTGATTACCAATGTGAAGTAATTTGTACGAAAATGTTATTGTTAGCTGATAAAAAGGATAATTTATTGGAGTTACGCAACTTTTTTTATCATCTTTCTTTTGTAGAAGTATCAACTATCAACTATTGTCACTCTATGATGACATATTACCAGATATGCTCAAGAATTATAAACGCAAGGGGGAAAGATAGAAGACTTGAAAAATTGTTTGTAATGAAAGATTCAAGCTGCAATGAATCTGCTAGTCAACTTTTTGTGGACACTGCTGTATATTCTCGGAATCGTTGTTTCCGCCTTCTTCTATCTTCAAAGGCAGGAAAAAGCTCAGTTCTTCTACCAACACAGCGATTTAAGTGTCAGAACTTGGTATGGTACTTTTCTTATCTAAATTCTAATATCGCTATTTCAAATTGGTACCATCAAAATAATTTTATCAAGTCAGGGTGTTCCTCAAATATTTTTGTTAATGAAAATTGGAATATCTAGTTTCAGTATTGCGGACTACTCTTTGTAGAATAGGGCTGAACTGGAACATTGAGAATGGAGAATAACAGGTTTTATATGGAGTATGGACATAGAAATCCTCTGGTGGATTCAGTCATTATTTGATGCTTTTTTTTTATCCTATGAGTTTCTAAATTTTTTTCTTTGCCATGTAGAAAGAATAATATCATGTATTGGTGTCAGTTCATCACCTAAGATGTCCTAATTAGAGACAGACAAGAGTTGTATGATCATTCCGAATTTCCAATGAAGGGAAAGCCGACAACATATGCATTATCATGAGCAAACTAGTGTGTTTATAACTGCATTCTGTCTTTTATTGGTTGTTTGTAACCTCATTTTTTTGTCACTTAGTTATTTTTCAGTTATAATGTCTTTAAATGACAGGGTGAAGAAGACATGTTCATGGCTTCCTTGATCTGTAATATGGATGCTGATTGCGAAAAGCTTCTGGTCTGCAAAACAGATTTGGAGTGCGTGAAGACCCTGCATTTTGATACAGAGGTAGTTTTCGGCTTTAGTTTATAAATTTTCCGTTGCATCAAATTTATTTCATCTCAGCTCTAAGATATTTACTAAAAGAATTCGAAGGTCGTCATATCTTTCAACTTTATAGAATTTATCTTCTTTATAAGAATACAAGGTGTTATCATGTTACATAAATTAAGTCTGTAATATGATTTATGAACATAGGGTTTAGCATATATCAAAACCTAGACTGGTACCTTGGTATTGAATACTGATCTGTTGATCACTAAATCTTTTACTAAACCTTGGTATTTAAATTTTGATGTGCTTGATGATTATCACTTATTTTACTTTGACAGGTGAATTGTAATTTTGGAAATTTCTGCCAAATTCCTCCGGAAGTTACATTGAAAACTTGCACAAGTGATGTTTCAACAACATACTTCATGGGAAAGTCACCATTCCCATTTCTGGACAAATTTATAGAATTCGTTGCCTCTGTCGGGAATATACCAGGTGATATACTTGCTAAAGCTTGTAATATTGACTTTAAGGATGTTTGTATAAGTAATGGAACAATTTAATGAGTTAGATTTTTTTTCGACTTTGTTTTACTATTTTCAATGTTTCTTCCTTTCTTGGAATGTTCTCTATGGTGTTGGATTAGTTTTGTTTGTTTTATTGTTAATCCACACTCAACTGTTATCCGAACCTCTAGATAGTTGGTTTCATGCTGTCCCTAAATTTTCAAGTTTGAGGCTTCAGTATAATCCTGCTCACTCTGTTCATACTTTGCTGCAATTGTAGGAAAGATTCACAGCTGGTATTTATTCTCAGAATATGGACTGATGGTCTACAGCATGATAAAAAATAGATACTGTGAGCGAATTGGCAGACAGCATAAAAGCAATAATGGTAACTCTCCTGGAAGAGCTTATTTTTTACATGTACTTATTTTTTTCCCCCGGAACTGCTTTCTGGCCATGTGCGAATGTTAAAGTATCTCCACTGTTGAATGAGTTTTTTTTTGTAGAGGTTCCTTGTATTATGATTTTGCTTGTAAATTTAGCTAAGTCAGGAACATTTCTCATGTTTCTGTGGTAAGAAGTATGGTTGCATGTTGTCTTTCATTTCACTGTGTCCTCTAATATCTTATTGCAACTTACTAATACATTTGAATGATTTACTGGTCCAGTAATATATGTTGTTGATCTGAGAAGGGCAGTATATTATCAGAAATGTCATGATCCTGACTGCAGAGGTTAATATATTTTCAGTAAAGTGTTTGAAGACTCTTTTGACATGTAATTCCTCACTCTCTTTTAACATGCTAATTAATGGGACCAGGTTACCGATCTCCCTTGCGACTAATCCCAGTTCATGTGATCTCCAATCCTTCAGTTGTATTTGACTCATCTGGGATATTAGATGATGAACAGCCAGCAAATGATGTCATGAGACATCAACTTGTTCATGATAACAACGAACAAAATTTTCTATTCTATGAAGACAACGTTGCGGACAATTCTAAAGATTCTTGGTGGCTAGAAGCCATAAGAGTTGTCGAGGATATTGAGAATAAGCAGACCAAGACAGAGCTAAGCACTATGGTTAGTCCATCTTACTCTTACTTTTTGACCCTTCCATTTACATTAAAGTGGCAGTAAGACTCCCTCGTTCTCTTTGTCCACAATAGGACTAAAGTATGATAAGTTTGTAGTGGAGCCGAAGGAGCACTAGCTCAAAGTATCAACCAAAAGTGAAGATTATCTATTACAAAGAGAAACAAAATGAAATCCAAAAGACGTGGAGAAAAAGAAATTGGAGACATTATATTATACTTACAGAACTGTGCTATTTTCTACTATATATAACCTCAAGTAGTTGATTCTACAACTCTGATGTATGTTGGACTTACATTGTAGATGAAATATTGATAGATCCTTAAATTCGGCTTAAAGTCGCAAGTTATATTTATGAGTTTAATTTTGATTTACCATCAGTATAAAGTTTTTTTATATTAAATTTTATACTGTCATTTAATTATATATTACCAAATCATTCAAAAGGTTTAACTATTACAATAACTACTTACAAAGTCTAACTCTTTTAATAACGTGTTAGTACATGATTGAATGATAGTGTAAAAAAATTTACACTAACAGTATATTAAAATTAAATCCTATATTTATATCTAGATTATCACAATAAAGGACCTATGACCCATGATTGCGCTGAAGGTGTTTTATTTATCTTAATTGTCTACACGAACATAACACTGAATATTAATTCCATCAAATCTGTACTTATTAAAGCAGGAGGTAATTGATGATGGAGATGAGGAGTGGTGGCTGGCTGTAGAAAGGACTGCATCCCAGGCTGAACTGACATGCTCCAACTAATTTAGGATGTTAGCAGAGTTCAGGTGGCCAATATTGTGCATTCTAAGTATTGGTGGATCTGTCCATTGTACTACATTCTACTCAGCGTGGATGGGCCAAGGGATGAAAGGATTTTATGTGGCATTCTACGTGTGGGGTCAACAAATAGCTCCAGGGACTTGACTAAAAACCAGATAAATGGGTTGTTTCACAACAAATATGTCTTTTTTCATACGGATCCTATGAATTAGTCCTCTTAAAACGGAGAAAATGCTTTTGCAGAGGATTCCAAGTTAGTTTCACAACAGATTCTACATACTGAGCTATATATGGGCTTCTCTGCAAGCATTTAACGAATATTAGGTTATATTTCAGCTTCCTCCTTTTTGATCATGTATCTCAGATATGCTTCTAATTTGTAAGGCTGTCATTCTGTCAATATAGACTGCCTTACAATGTCAAGAGTGTATTTTCTGATTTTTTGGTTAGATGAGGTTTAACCGAAGGATCAGTGTTCTACTGTATGGCAAGTCTTGTAAATGAATGTTCTTTCTTGTATGATATGAAAGTTTTTATAATAGAATTAGTTTAATATTCTCATGTTTGTGTTATATTGTAAAACAACTTAAAATTCTGAGTTTGTTTGGGTATTTTGTAGTTGTCATAAGTGGTGAAAGCTCCCTACTTACCTTCATTATTATAATTATACCATATTGCACCCCCTCCTCTAAGAAGTTGAGGCATCTTTGGGTGAGAGCCTCACATATCACAAAACAATCCATGTTTTGTTTCACAAGCCAAGATCAACATATGACCACCATGACATTCAAAAGAGATCCCAAGGCACAATATTTCACAACACATTTCTTTCTTATAATAGAGAGGACTGTAGCTTGGATTCTATGTCAGATATTTTTTGATACATAGGTTTGCAAGTGCATAGTATACTAATATCTCTACGAGATTTATATGACATAATTATAATAATTAAGGCTTTCACAAAGAGTGAATTTATAACGGAGACATGTTTACACAAGAAAACATATATTGATAGATTAAGTTGTTCTTTGAGACAATAATAATTAAGGCTTTCACAAAGAGTGAATTTATAACTGAGAAATATTTACACAAGAAAACATATATTGATAGATTATATAGGCAAGTTACAAGGCGACAAACTATCATTCATGAGGTTCCTGATTGAGTTTATTTCTAGAGTAAATACTCATTTTAATTCTTCAAAAATATAAGTGTCATCAGTTTAGTCTTTTAAAAACTTTTGACATCAAATTAATTTGATGTAAACAAATGACATTGAAAGATTAATTTGATGTAAAAAATTGATATTAAATTACTATTTTGATGTATTTATCATTAGAGGACTTAACTGTTGACACTTTTATCTTTGAAAGACCAAAATGAGTATTTACTCTTATTTCTATCTTACACATGTCATGCCTTATAGTACATGGCCTTATGTATAAGGCACTTAACTATTAAATCTTATCTTACATATGTCACACTTTACATTACCTTGAGTACAAAGACACTTCATTTTAAATATAATGATTTTGAGTATAAAACAAGTAACTTTAAATACACACCATGACTTTTAACACATCATGACTTTTAAATCCTAAAGATAAAATGAAATCTTCATCGTGAATTCTGTGAAGGTGATAGATTGTAGTTCCTGTCACCTTTACATAATTCACAATGAAGATTTCATCTTATCTTTAGGACTTAAAAGTCATGATGTGTATTTAAAGTTACATGTCTTATACTTAAAGTTACATGTCTTATACTTAATGTCATTGTATTTAAAGTGATGTCTTGTACTCAAAGTAATGTAAGGTATGACATGTGTAAGATAAGCTTTAATAGTTAATGCCTTATACGTAAGACCATGTACTATAAGGCATGACGTTTGTAAGATAGAAATAAACTTAATCAGGAAGCTCATGAATGATAGTTCTTCGCCTTGTAACCTGCTTACTTATATGAAGCAAGTTTTACCAGTTGTAAAAAGCAGAGAACAACTTCATCCATCAATATATGTTTTCTAGTATAAACATGTCTTGGTTCTAAATTCCCTCTTCCTTAAAGCCTTAGTTGTTATAATTATGTTATATAATTTATGTAGAAATTTTAGTATGCTATGCACTTGCCTTTATGAGGAACCTGTGCATCATAAAATATCTTACATATGATCTATGCTATGGTCCTCTCTATTATAAGAAAGAAATGTTTTGTGAAGTAATATGTATTGAAATCTCTTTTGAATACCATAATGACTATATGTTAATTTCGGCTTGTGATGCAGAACATGGACTTCTTATGATATGTGAGACTCCTGACCAGACACGTTAATATAATTAATTTACATAAATAATTTTTATAAAATCTTACATATTTGGATAGTGTTTAAATAATGATAATATGTCAAACCAATAAATAAGCACAAATGAAAAAAATAAATTAACACATGAAACCTTTTCACCACAAGAGTTCTACATTTGGGTGCATGAATACTGTTGGACTTATCCAAAAGTTATTGTGCTCAAGCACTGCTAACACAATATCGGTGTTCTTTTCAAGACAGGTTTAAACCTCAAATGTTACCAGGATAAATTCAAGAGTTAACCAAACAAATACTAATACATCAATCCCATATAATCAATCATTTTTTTTTATTTAGAGAAATCCCTGTATTGACTTTTGAATATGATACATAATTTTTTTTTACCTTTTCATTGTACATATGTAATAATTTGACTGCATGCATTACAAAAAAAGAAATTGTCCCACTGCTCAAAAAATCTACCTAAATATGAAAAATATAAAATTGGAAAGAACTAGCCTAAAGAACGAAGATTATTATTAAGAATATTTGAAAACCAATATATAACTTCAATTAAATATGGCTATTTCAATAGCCACATTTACAATGAGAGAATGTTGATAAGCACTTGGAAAAAATTCCTCGTTAAGGAAATGAGATTAAGGTAAGGCTATAAGTTCAATTTTTATATAAATAATTATTAGCCAACACAAAAATAATGGTAGATAAAATAAAATATTAACTAATTTCAATTATTGGATCTATCATGATTAAGGACAGTAAAAAGAATGATTTTAGTCATTAGAAGAGGTAAATAAAATGCAATATATGATAACTTTTTTTAACTTCAAAAAATGAAATATAAGTTGAACTTTACTAGTGAAAGAGTTTTTAATCAAACTTGAAACTTCATTTTGAAGTTGACCTAGCAAGATTTCATAGGACAAAGTCATTATTGAAGTTCTTACTCAAAAAATCTGTCCACTCAGCCAAAGTCTTTTTTTAATTATTATTATTATTATACAATTGCAGCGGCATGAAAATTTGAATCTATGACCTATCCAAACCCTTCACCACTAGCTCACTCCTAGTAGTTTTCCCAATTCTCTCAATAACACATGTGTCTTCCACTTCACAATTCTCTCGTCAATGGCCTCCACTCCTAACCTAGCCAACGAAGAGAAAAGCAGCAGGTACAACACAAACTCCACCACTACTACCACCACCTTACCTTCTTCTCCAGTCTTGATATACAGAGAGCTCATACTTCATCCTCACTCATCAAACTCTCATCAATCACTTCCTATCATCTCTCCCCTAAGTCTCAACCTTTCTCCAATCCCCAATTTGTCAACAATATGCTGTATCTCCTTCCTCCCTCCTCCTCATGCCCTCTTGGTCCTCTTCTCCATCTTTCCCCTGCATTGGTTTTAAGCTTGTGACCCATTTCCCTCAAATCTCAGCATTCAACTTACCATGCTGTGCAGGGAAGCTAGTTCTCTTCAGTTCCACAACAGGGCAAACTTTGGTTTCCATGGGTGCCACTGAATTGACCATGGCACCTCATTTCCTCATGGGGTTAGAGTTAAAAAGGCTCGCTAATATATTAGTTTCTATGCGGAATCAACATATATTCATCTGCTTATCATGTCTAACACTCTAATGTCTCTAGTTGCTTGCACTTGCAGACATTAGACTAATCAACAAGGGTGAGTACAAAAGAGAACTGAGGAAAAAAATTACTTTCAATTAATGATTAAATGCAATAGAAGTTACATAACCTGATTGGCATCCGCATGGCTTCTTTTGCCCTGCCTTTCACTTCTATACACAATCATTGGCCAAAGGCATACAAGCCATACAAAATTCACGTGGGATATGACATTTAGAAGGTTTTAGCATTCATTTTGATGCGTTTGCCTCATTTTTTGCTGCTTTTGGTGAATTCTTGGAAATAGTAAATCATTGAGTTGTCTCTCAGCACTGTACTCTGACGTGACCTGCAAATGTAATTTAATAAGTGCAAAGGATAATTGGGAGTAAAATACAAAGGGCTGATTTTACAGTCAGGAGACATGGTGCCAGAAGGCCGTGTATTCCTAGTAATTGGACACGATAGAAAGCCAGCCAGTCTAGAAGTGGAAATTTCAACTGGTTGTGTACGACACCAGTAGAAAGATTAAAAGCATTAAGTTGCAACTCTATGCACAGAAACTATCTTCCAAAATCAGGTATATCAAGGTGGAGTTTGTCAAACCAAAAAAAAAAAAGTAGGCGGCCCAATAACTAAATACAGAAGAGCCATTTAAAAAATAATATAGTTTTGTTAACTCAATAAAAAAGATTTTGTTTTCTTTATTTTTTCTCCCCTTCAACTACTTCATATTTAAAATTGGTTTAAGATATCCACTTTATTTTTAACTACCCTGTACTAGATCATAAGTCTGACAAAAATATTTTCACCTGGCTTGACTTTGATGGTGTTTGGAGATGGTACAATGCATGGCATTAACTAATATCACAACTTGTGAAATATAAAGGCATTAGAATTTGTAGCCATGAGAAACAACTGATGTACCCTTTTCTTAAATGTAAATCTCAACGTTTGGACTTGAGTTCCTGAACAAACCCTTAGGTCAAACCCAAGGGAGTCTACACAGATAAGTTGTGCCTCCTGCAATAAATTGCAATAAAAAATGATCATTGAGCATAACATGCGTGAATATGCATATGCTTGTGCAAAAGTGTTCTCAAGAAAATGGAACAGATGATAAGGAAGGTAATGAATTTCTCAAATGGTTTATAATGATTTCTATTTTTCATGACATACAGATGTCCATTAATAGGTCACAATTTCTCATTTAAAAAGATTGTGCTACCAACATTTTTATACTGCCAGCTATAGTAGTTTGAAATTGCATTGAGTCAGAGATTGCATTAATTTTATTTTTTGGATGAAAGGAATGAGACAACATTAAGTATCAATGACTCAAACCCAACTATGCTAAAAATACATACAAAACCACTTAACTGTGGCAAGAAAGAGATTTAGAGAAAATTACCAAAAAAAAAAGAGCTTTAGAGAAATTATTCCAAGAGTTTTACGTATTACCTCCACTTGAATACCCTTGCATCTCCAACAGAGAGACTTAAGGGCTTGTAGGGTCTTTTCTCCATCAGCTTTTAAACGAGATATGATTTTGGAAGCTGAGTGTGCAATAGCATCAGGTTGAGCTTTCATGTAGTCGTCTAATTCAAGGACAGTCTGCAAAGAATCAAAATAATTTTTTTTGTTTTTTCAATGAAATAAAAATAAAAAAAGATCCAAATAACATATACTTTAACACATCACAGTGCAATGTTCTTAGATTATGTATATTTAACCCCTGGATATGCAATTTATGCCCTCTTCTTACCCAAAGCCAGCAAATAGGATCCGCTAATTAAGGCTGTTACAAACAACATCTGATATCCGTGTCACTATTTGTCTAACGATTCCAACCAATAGAGTTAAGAATTAGAGAAATTAATATTTCATAACTTCACACCATAGAATATGGGGAAACAAACTTTCTGGTTGAAATATCTTGGTGATATCTATGCTGCTTTTGTAGCTGCTCCATCAATTATAGTTATTCTGCTTTGTAGTGACTAGAAAGTAACATATAAACCAATCATCTCTGATGATACACTGCTTTCAGAACTGAAGTTGTTGCAGGGAGAAAAAAATACCACTCAAGCCCAAATTTCAGGTCAATATTTATAAATTATTGCAGAAGAAAGATAAGATTGTAAGCAGATTGATGGAATGAAGTGTTGGTTGTGATGATAGAAAGGAGATGCATACTGGATATGTCTGATATTGCTTTTTCTTTTCTTTTCTTTTCTTTTCCTTTTTTGATGAAATACATCTGTTATTGCTTAACTAACTGAATACAATTACCAATTAAAGAACTCAGCAAATTGCTAAGTAAAACACTAGTATCAGTGCATATGAACAAGGTGCGTGATCAATTGTTCAAGTTTGTAGTGTTGGTCTGTAAACAACTTGACAAGCAACAATCAAAAGCAAACACAACCAAGTCAGCAAACTTACAGGATGACCATGTGCTGAAAACACCTGAATCTTAATCATCTCCAATTTGTAAAATGAAGTCTCATTGATGGGGATATCACTATTCTCATTATTCTCCACCTGTTGTGCTGCATTATCTCTAGATGACCCTGAATTATCCACATGACCATTAATCACACCAATATTTTCCACTTTATTTTCTATTGGTTCACTTATGTCAGTATTGCTGGACTGATTGGCAGATAGATGCTTCTGTATTGCAGAATGTTCTTCAATAAAAGCAGGCCTTATAATCCCTTGGATAGCTAGACAAGCTGGAGGCTGCTCCATCCAATCAATGGGATCATCTGAAGCAATCTAGAAAATAGTAAAAAAAAAAAGGTTAGTTGAAACCAATAAACCTAAGTAAAATTGCAAAAAAAAGATGATACAAGCAGGCCTCTAGAAGCCACAAATTATTAGTCATCTTCTTAAAGGTACCGCCAAACTCCTTCATACAATGACCATTCTGACATTAATATTCACCTCAGCCAACTTTTTGGCAAAATACATTGGATGAGAAGAATGCATAGTCTCCAATTTTGCCCAGTCTGCAAGTGTTTCATCAGCATCTTCTTGCTCATCCTCGTCTGAAAGAACATCCACCCATTCCTGAAAACAAGAATATAAAAATTAATGCATAATCTTTTGTAGCAATGATGTTTACAGTTTGGAAATGAATCTAAACCTCAGCATCACATTAAAAAAAAAAAATATTCAGACCGAATCATAATCCTCGTTCTCATTTTCATCTTCGTCCTCTTCATCATTGTCATCTAAATCATCATTATCTTGATCATCAATTTCTTCAATCCCGAAGTCAATTTCTGAAGGACCTGATAAATCCATCTCGGACATCATTTCCATTGCATCCACACCAACAATGACTTGCTACAACAAGGAACAGAACACACAATCCATAACCAAAACATTTACATGTTAAGAGATGCAAACTTTGCGAAGTAAAAATGGAACATGAGATTAGAATGAAAGATGAAAGAGTGAGCTGAATAGTTTGTAGCAAACAAATGATGGATAAGGCTTAATTGTTTATACTTCAAACAATACAATGAAACACAACAAGCGAAATAGTGAGAATATAAAATGATTGTTTGAAGCCCAAAAGGTCACAAATTTATGTTTTCTTGATGTTAGTAGAATAGAAAACCAAGAAAATGAAGGAAAATTTGTAATTTCTTGTTCATAAAATGCAATTCATAAAGAATCAGGCCATTAAATCAAAGTAGAGTGAAGTTTTCCTCAAAGTAGATGTCTAATTGTTAGAGTGAAAGGAAAGTGCACAAGCACGACATTGTCAGTATTTAAGAAGACTTCAAATGAACCAATTCTCCAAACTTTGCATATTATCCTTATCAAATGACGAGGTATGACTTGAACCTCAGACACCTCATACGTCACACTACTAGAGGAAAAAAAACAAGGATTTCACCTTCAACATCCAACCAGATAATCAGCAATCATGTATCCTGATAGACCCTTAGCTTGTGTCTATTCAAGAAAGAAGAAAGGGGGGCATAAGGGGAAAACTAGGGAAATATTGCTAACTGCAGAGAAAAGGCCAAGAGAAGAATTAGTTAGTGGAGAGAGGGTGTAACAACCATGCCAGCTGGCATACTATGAATGGAGAAGAGGATTCTGGTATCACACCAGAATGCATGGAGAGAGGAAAGGAAGGGAAACATGAGGTAGGGAAGAATTTGGAAAGAAAGGGTGGGTTGGGAGAAGAGGAGAGAGACTAGAGCTTCTGCACTTCAAGCAGAACCTCTGGTATTGTTTCTTTTCTTCTTCTTTTTTTCTGGTTGTTGTGGGTTTCACAGAGAGATATCCTGCTGTAAGAGCTAGACTTCATATTTTCTTCTTGTTTCCTGGGTTGTTGTGGCTTTCACAGAGAGATATCCTGCTGTAAGAGCTAGACTTCATATTTTCTTCTTGTTTCCTGGGTTGTTGTGGCTTTCACAGAGGAGTACCTTTGTTTGTAAGGAGCTAGACTCCCTTAATTCCAAGAAGAAATCCAAGTTCCTATCATATACCAAGGACAGTAAAACATATGAACATTCCCATTCTGTGATACGAAAATATACAGAGACAAGCATGCACATACACAAATAGATTGGACTGCCATTAAAATTATTAGATTCTGAGAACTCTAGTCGCTGAATAAGGCTTTCAGGCATGCATATTTACAGGATATAATCAGTATATCACATATGTGAAAAGAACTTCTTGGGCATTATCTAAAATGTTAGAGACATGGCCATACCACAAAATTATTTTCGGAAGTTAGGGATTGCCAAACATCTTCACTGTTCTTCACTTGAAAGTATATATCTGCAATGCATATAGCATTTAATTTGGTGGATGAAGCTTCCCGAGCATGAGAAAATTTATACATATAATAAATGATAATCATATAGCCTTCACTTACTTCCATGTTCATCAGTCAAATAAGGCAAATCTGGCCAAATAGTATTTTCATGAACTTCATCATTAATCAAACTTGAGATCATCAGTGTTGCTTTGCTGCTAACCTAAAAATTAATACAATCATCATCAGCTATGCATTTGTAGTTGTGACAATAAGAATGAGAAAGCAACTGATGAGCTGCTTGATAAAGTGCTTCCCTCAAGTTCAGCTTTTTCAGTACATGAGTAGAGCTTGGTCTTGATTTAGATCACATTAAGATAAAAGATCCCAAGGTTCATAGTCTGTTAAAATTTACGATAACAAGCAAGTACAAACAAGCAACTTCTTTTATAGCTAAAGAATTTAATATAATAGAATATGAAGATATTTTTGGCATCAACTTTTCAAAGATGAACATAAATTCAGGTGTGATGAGTTCAATATCTATTACTTGAATGAGAAGATAATTCTTTAATAAAGTTAGCCATAAACTTCAAGAATGTTGTTAAAAGAAACTTTAGTGGATTATTGTGACTTACACTTAAATATAGCAACTCCCAACAAATTTTTAATGCCTTTTCCTAAATAGACTTTCAAGATATTCTATATTAGGATTGCAAGCAGCCTTGTTAACTTCAGCACTTTCCATAAGTCAAATGCAGGCTGCAGAAAGGAAAATTTCAAAGCAGTTTTCCCTGAAAGTTGAATTAACACATGTGGATTCCAAAACAAAGAATTGTACCTTACAAAAGCCCATTTCTTCACTTATTGATCTGGTAATTAAATACACACCCAACTGTATACCTAGAAATAAAATGCTTTCTTCCTTATTTTTAAATTTGATCTACCTTTTGAAGGACAGGTAATTCTAAATCAATTTTGAAAAAGCATAAAACACTGGTTTCTAAAATGAAATTGAGACACTGACTATGGCTTTAGCATCTACATTTACCATCATTAATTTCCTTCATATAGGAACATTGCAGGTTTTGGAGCATAGGATAATCTCTAGCCATCATTTAATCCAAACAGTTAGCTTCTTGTTCTTCTCTCTATTGTACGAATATAGCATTTAAATAAGAAAACCTATAAATGTTTACCAAATTTCATTTGCTCCTTTTGTGAGGTTACTTCATTGATTAGCAAAATTAATACAATTTAATACCTCAATAATTGTTCTACTTGTTTCGGCTGCTGTAAGTCTAGCATCTCCACTATTCTCTGATGTTGATGCAGCAATTTCCTCAAATGGATGATAGGATGGCTTCCCATTTTTCTTTACAGGATCCTCAGCTGAGCCCAGATGCTCTGATGATGCTTGAATTCTATACTTTACAAGTTTGTTTCTTCTTGTGAAGGGAGTGCCTGTGTATTTTTTACTTCTTACCCTGTGTATTTATATTCATTTATTATAGAGTTCCTCTTATAACATTAAGTATTTCTATACATGCAAGGTAGCCAAAATTTTCATAAAAAACATTACAGGTAAAAACAAGACATAAAAAAAACTTTTCATTTTGGGAATTCATACCACATTCTCCAGAAGTCTTTCAGATTAAAAAATAAAAAAGTTTCTGAAATTATGCTGTTTGTAGAGAAGTGTATCTTACATTGACTAATGACTACCCATCAGTTCTCCACAAATCAGTCCAATCACAACAGTTTATCCACAAAGCTCACCGGTCTCTCCCCCCATTTAGCTTTTTTCCAGAAATGAAAACTATATTTTATCTTCCTTGATATTAATGGGCAATTGGGCATCCAACAGAAAATTTTTAATTTTTTGACATAGCATTTGGAACCAAATACTGAGGCAGAGAGTTTCTCAATTACATTACACCAATTCTCATTCATTCAATGGCATCTTCCCATTCAAGTATTATTCTCATATCATAGGCATGTTGGATTGACGATTATGCTCAAGCAAGGGCGACTCATAACTATTTTTTTCATCCCATAATCATCGAAAAAAGCTCACATTTCCCAAGATCACAAAATTTCAAATCCATATGGGGGCATACATACAACAGACTCAGGAGAATCAAAAGCAATCACAACAAAGACACCAAGTGAAATCACAGAGTACACATACATACCACGGCACGTCGAAACCACAGCTACAAGCGAGCCGGCGGCAAGACGCAACACGCACTGCACCGTTCACATCATCCGCGCTCCACGTTGAACGGTTATCTGCAAAAACAAGGAATGCGTAATCACTATTGCTGCATTTGAACCCTAAATCACTGCAAAATTGTGCTGTTCTGGTTTCTCTCTAATCACGGAATCTCTCAAACAAAGCACATTCAAAGCCAATCGTTGAATCACCGAAAGCCTTCGGAAAACGGAACAAAGCAAGATAACGGTTTAGAGAGAGAGTGTGTGTACGAGGTACTCCGGCGGCGGAGCGAGTGGCGGCGGGGAATCGAACGGCCATGGTTGGCTCGATGATCATCATCGTTTATTGGTTCGCTTTTTCTTCAGAGTATTGAGATATCCACAGTGCTTGAGGAGGAAGATGAGGTGCTCTTTGCTTTGGCTTCGTTCTGTGATGATCAAGTACGGCAGAAGTATAGTAGATTTTCTACGCCTGTCACGTGTCTCATTTTGAGTTGAAGAGCGTTATTAAAATTAGACCTAATTTATTCAGTTGAACTAAATAAATTTTAAACTTTTAAAAAAATATATAATATTTTATAAATTTTATATTGTGACATGTCATTTTATCGTTCACACTCACAGTCCGGTCTGTTTCTAAATCATACCCTTCCAAACAAAACGCTGTCGTTTTTCGTCAAATATCTATCCAAACTCCTTAGCGGCATTTCACGATTCTGTTCCTTTGCTTGTAGCTGCTCCACTCTCTCTCTCTCTCTCAAATGGTGGACATGGGTAAGAGTTAAAACTTTGAGATTCGAGTTGGACAACACTGGGGTCAAGTATACTTAAGCTGCGGTGAGTTTTTTTGGCTTTTTTATTTCATTTTTGGAGATTAAAAAATGTTTTTTTTTTATATATTCAATTTTTAGAGCAATTGCACATTGTGATTATGATGGTAGAGTGGTGGTCATTGAAGAATGAATTGGATGATGAAAAAAATTAAGAATTTGTGTTGTTAAGTTGTCCATCGTTTTTTTTTTTTTTGAATTTATGAGGTTCTTGATTCAATTCGTTTTCCCTGTTAGTTGATTAATCATCAATTTGAAAACCCAGTAGCTGTTTTTAATATATAATGACGTAGTTTATAAAAATATGTGCTTTTAAGTATAAAGGATACTGAAGGGTGGATAAAAAAAATTTCTTTTTGTTTGTTGTAAGCTTGTAATTCTAATACATGGGAATGTTACAATTTGGAATTTTGAATGAAACTCCTCCTGGTTTAAGCTTCCCCTGCAGCAGTTTTGAGTTATGAAGAAATTTCTGTTTGAAACTCTGAGGTGATACAATATGTCAGCTAGGGGCTATATGGGTATTATGTGTATGGCATTTTTTAGTTTTTCTTGCCTTGTTTTCCCCACAAAAACTGGAACTGCCTAATGGCCTGTTTGGTCTTGCTGTTACATAGCTTAAAAGCGGTTTCAGATAAGTAAATAAAGAAAAAGAAAGCTTCTGGTGTTCACGAAACAGGTAACAATTATTACTTTCAAGTGTGAGGCTGGTTCCATGATCCATTTTTATGTTGTGGAAGAGAAGCAGTAATTTTTAGCGTCTACTAAAAGCAAAAATTGGAAGCAGAAACTAGCTAAATTGCTCTTAATCTTATTAGTGATTATTATGAAAGCAATTTTCACATAAGCAATTATTGTTATGGCCGAAATTTCACAGCAAGGTCAAACAAGCACTTAATAATTTGTGAAAGCATAAGAAGTGCTTCTGTAATGCTAAAAGTAATTCATATACCTGGACTATGGGCAAGTCTTACTGATTGTTTATGCCCTTATCATGTTTTGTCTTCTATTTTAGAGTTGCTCAGGATGCTTGCACTGAAAGGTTCTCCACTACTTATTGCTAAAACATTTGAAGCAGTGAAAATTTCATCAAGTACTGGAAGCACTGTGGTAAGATCCTGAGGTCTATGGTTATTAATATATGGAAACCAAAATTTTCAGGATGGAATTGTTTTTAACACCAAATGTTTTAGCTCTAGGAAATGAAATAGTGGGTGACTTTGGGTGAATTTCTTTTATAATATCAGTTATGTGCCTTAAGAGGTCCAAGACCAAGATATCCTCGAGTGTGGAAGACCCATAGAAGAATTGGGACCATTTCCAAAGCTGCTAAGCTTGTTGAGCATGTAAGTTCTTCCTTGCATTCCCTGTACTCATTTCTGTCATTAATCTGGTAATTTAAGCTCCAATTATGTTTCCTCACTGGATAATTGTGATGGTTGCACGTTCATTTTATACAGAAACTTTAAGATTGAGTTTTGTTGGATGTTTGCCATTTCTGAAAAAATAATTTCTCTAATGTTTCTTAAATAGATTAAGGAACTGTCAAATGTCAAAGAGGAAATCTATGGAGCTCTTGATTCCTTTGTTGCTTGGGAATTAGAGTTCCCTTTAATTACAGTAAAAAAGACACTCAAGACTCTAGAAGACCAACAAGAGTGGAAGCGGATAATACAGGTACTTTAAAAAAAAAAAGAACCGATTCCTTATAATATTTTAATGTTCTTTGTTTTCTGTACTTTTATCTTTCTTTTAAGTTGTATTGACCCAGTGCTTCGATATCTCTAAAGATAGGTGTTCAGCCCAAATTTAGTTTGTTTTCTGAGTTTTTGTTTTATTTATTATTGTTTCCCTATTGTTCCAATGGCTTCTGTAGCTGTACGTTTCATCTAGGGTTACCCTCTGAACTAATTTCCGTTTATGCAAATTACATATGGCACTGTAGGTAACAAAATGGATGTTAAGCAAAGGACAAGGAAGGACAATGGGAAGCTATTTCACATTACTTAATGCTTTAGCAGAGGATGACCGACTTGATGAAGCTGAAGAGCTTTGGACAAAGTTATTAATGCAGTACTTGGAAGGCTTGCCTCGTAAATTCTTTGATAAAATGATATCTATCTACCATAAGAGGGGCATGCATAACAAGATGTTTGAGGTATTATGATTTGTGATTCTATATCAGTTTAAACTACTTATTCTTTTACAATGTGCTATAGATATACAGTATATTCTAAAAGTAGTGTAGTTTTTTCTTAGTGCTTACTACTGCTTCTAGTCATGAAGTTCTCAAATTCGTGGATATTAAAAGTTTGTATGCTGATTTAAATATTATTCTGATATTTAGATAAAAGAAGGAAATTTATTAGAGACAAAAGAGAATAGAGGATAAGATATCCTCTTAAAAGATAAAAAAAATTAAAAAATACAAGAGCTGTATAACCAAGACAAGCTAATTAACTAAGCAGAGCTCGCCAATCTCTCTAAATATCCAGCAAAGAAATCCCCTGAACACCATAAAGAGGCTAAGAAGACCACTATATTCCATTGGATGGCAAAAGCTGCTTGCAGAATCTTTTATTAGTCCTATTTGGAGAGGTGCTGAAACAACAAACTGGGATCTTAGCCTTTTATTTACGTAGAATTTCTTTCGAAGAAATCTCAATTATTCAAGTTCAATAAAAAGATCAAGTGCTGATTGTTATGAATTTATAACTAGTAACGTTATCATGTTGTAGTTGACAACTTAACATGCTCCTGTATTAATAAGACTTTATTGTAGTTTATACGAAGGGACTTTGGACTCAATACATCATGGATATTTACTTCTTAGTTTCTCTTGTAGATATTTGCAGACATGGAGGAGCTTGGTGTTCGACCTAGTATTGCTATTGTTTCAATGATTGGAGATGTCTTCCAGGAGCTGGGTATGCTGGACCAATACGATAAGTTACACAGAAAATATCCGCCACCTAGATGGGAATATAGATACGTCAAAGGAAAGCGCATAAAAATTAAGGTACAACGTCCAATTGAGCCTAACCAAGTCAACGAAGATACAGAAAAGCATGAAGATGTTGAACCAAATTCAAACTTAAACAAGGATGATGGATCTGAAGAGACTTCAGAGACACTTCATGAGCAATTCAAACAGGATGCCAATGTAATATACAACGAACCGGAACAAATTTCAAATGATTCATATGAGAAAAGGGAACCAGTTTTTGATGTATAATGGGAGAAAGATGATGTAAGATCAGTCAGATAAGTTTCTGTAAGCTTGGCAGTTTTTCTTAGTCACAGTTGGAATCTTATTTCCATGCCCATCTCCTAAAAGTTGTTAGTTGATAGAGTGAAGACACTCTGGGACTAGGAGAACATGCTTTTAAATTTAAAAATGTACGCTTGAGAGTCTCATGGCAGCCATTTCTTTTGAGGTATCAGATAGATCATTTAACAAGCCAGCAACCAAACAACTCAGACATCCTGCAATCTGGAAGCCCAAGATGTGATGTTCTTCTCTCAAGCCAGTATCAATACTGAATTAAAAGCGGGTGCTTTGGCTTGAAAATTTCCTCAAATGCATAACTTTATTTGGAGATTGGGGGTAATTTTCAATGCATGTAAGAGGCTTTGAGTAGGCTATAGTTATACAGGTTTGTGTTAAATTGTTGGTCTATATATATATATATATATATATATATATATATATATATATATATATATATATAATTCAAATTCTTAAATCATTATAATCAATTTGTCCAAGATACAAAAATAATTCTTCGGTATTAATTTATGAATCCTAACTTCTACAAAATCCACATTAGGACATAGCATGAGACTATTAGTGGCATAAATTTATCTCCCATAGTTCGGTTATCCATGTTTATACTGCCCTTGGTTTTTGTCATCTTCTCTACTATGCACCATACTCGATGATATACCTCACTAATATATTTGTTGTGAAAAACTCTTAGAACTAACATTCATACAGAAAGCACACAAAAATTTAATGAGAATTCTTGAGGCACTTGATATTTGGTTATATCTCTAGTGAATCTCATTACTCATTTTTAGTTTAGCTTATCCCTTCCGTCCTTTATCATTTCTTTGAATATAATAATAATAATAATAATAATAATAATAATAATAATAATAATGAGATTCCCAAATTTTTTTACATTCATCTTTGTAGAGAAGATTATCAAAAGATTGTTACACGAGTGCATTTGTTTTTCTCAAATCCATAGTTTTGTAACTATTTGTCTATGTCATCATTGTTTCTACGTCTTTAACAGTCTAATGAGGATATGATACCATTTCTAACCCACGCAGAGCTCATTTTAGAATTAAAGTAATATAGCAAATAGTAAATAGTAAATAATATGAAATTTAACAAATAGTATAGAAAACTTTTACAGAGAATAGATATGATTCACAATTGAAAATATAATACAATCTGAAAGTAACTTACAAGAAGGAAGTGTAGAAAGCAGAACACAGCAAAGCTTTTAAAGTTTTTACAAAAGAAATGTTTACAAAAAAAGAGAGAGTTTTTTCTGATGATCTTTCATAACTAAATGAGTCTCCTTATATAGAAGGAGGAGCTCTTCTACAAAGTTCGAGGCGTCTATTATTGTAAGAGCTTTTGAGTCAGTAGTAGGTCCCGCTGATGTTGTTTTCTTTTTGAAAAGTAACTTGCCGACTTGAAAAGTAGCTTGCCGACATTTTATCGTTCTTGTGCTTTTTTAAAAGGAAAAAGTAACTTGCCGACACTTTGTCTTTCTTTTTGAAAAGTAACTTGCCGACTTGAAAAGTAGCTTGCCGACTCTTTGTTGTTCTTGTGCTTTTTTGAAAAGAAAAAGTAACTTGCCGACAATTATTGAAGAACAACAAAGTGTCGGCAAGCTACTTTTCAAGTCGGCAAGTTACTTTTCAAAAAGAAAGACAAAGTGTCGACAAGTTACTTTTTTCTTTCAAAAAAGCACAAGAACGACAAAGTGTCGGCAAGCTACTTTTCAAGTCGACAAGTTACTTTTCAAAAAGAAAACAACATCAGCGGGACCTACTACTGACTCAAAAGCTCTTACAATAATAGAAGCCTCGAACTTTGTAGAAGAGCTCCTCCTTCTATATAAGGAGACTCATTTAGTTATGAAAGATAATCAGAAAAAACTCTCTCTTTTCTTGTAAACATTTCTTTTGTAAAAACTTTAAAAGCTTTGCTGTGTTCTGCTTTCTGCACTTCCTTCTTGTAAGTTACTTTCAGATTGTATTATATTTTCAATCGTGTATCATATCTATTCTCTGTAAAAGTTTTCTATACTATTTGTTAAATTTCATATTATTTACTATTTACTATTTACTATATTACTTTAATTCTAAAATGAGCTCTGCCTGGGTTATATATATATATATTGGTTTCTCAAGGTATTCTCGCGCACGACTATGAGAATTAATCCTTCAAAGTACTGAGATCCATTTAAGAGGTGGACTTCTCCCAACAGATGTTTTTCTTTATACATGGGTTAGGAATCAAATCCCTGACCACATGCTTGAGGGGTCTAAATATTTATCACTTATGTCACATCATGTTAGTAATGAGGATATTTAATCACAGAACACATATGCAAACTCTCCTATAATATCTTGGTTCCTGATATAATATCTTCCTCGTACCTCAAACCGTCACCCAATGCATATATTTATGGATAATCAAGCAAATTTTGAATGGAAAAAAAACGTAGTCCACTCAAACTAAAAAAAAAATGTATCAGAAAACTCAAGACAAAATATTACTCAAATCTCTTTAAATAGGATTTTGGAGTAAAAAATTAATTATACCGAAAGCCAAAAGATTAAAGTGAAGGAACAACAGGTTCAGTAATATGCCAGGATATTCGAGTTGCGATATTCAAAGGATAATTTATTACTGAGACTTAAAAAAGTACAAAAGACTTTCTTATACAGCCCGCAACTTTCGGTTATAATGTTGTTTTGCATGTTGAGTATTTTCAAGCACGCAAAAGTTATAAGGCTTATCAGCATGAAGTTTATGCGTTCTTTTAGATACAAGACTAGCTATATGAAGTTCATGTTCTCCATCATACACTAAATTTCTACTCCAATTTGACTTTTTCCATTAGAAGGCAAAGATTGCATTTGTAGAGATGAGCACTCTTAATACTCAAAACGATATTAATCTTATACTTAAAAGGATGTAGAGATATTCAAACAAGACTAAAAAATGAAGGCAAAGATTGCTAACATGGGTGGTTGAGCGTGAGAGGATTTGTAAAGGAAGTCAAAAGATTTACAGGATTGTGAAAAGCCAAATCTAAATTAGCTTTCACACCTCCTAACAATTAATTTTATTCATTTTTTTAGCATATTAGTACGTATTGCTTTTGAGATGCATCAAAGTCATAACTTAACATGAAATGAAAAAATTCTTATATTTTTTAAAAGTAATATATTTAATGACCTGAATTTTATTATAAAGTATTATAAAATTAAATAAACATCACAAATTTAATTTTGTGCCATATGTTATATTTTAATTAAATTAGTATATTATTTTATATATTAACTAAATGTTAACCCCTGTGATGTTGGGTTAATAATGTCTTATAAGTGTTTATTTTTTAAAAATTAATTATTAACTTAAACTCCCGATGAAAATAAATAAATTCGTAGAAATCAAAATCATGAATCTAGCTTGAAACAGGAATGTGAGATGGCTCACATCAGTTAACATAATAGCCTAAAATCATTGAATAAATGAGTACAATGCAACAACAGTATACAATATCTCACAAATTAAGTCCTAAATTAAATTTATCAGATTTTTATTTTTGCAATACAAATTCCTTGATTTCATTAGAATAAAAATTTTTCTTGCTTAATAATGATTTACCTAATGAAGCTCGTATTTACATGTGTCTAGTATTTTTTAATCAATCATAAACAATTTATTATTTTTTCTTTGTCTGTGTATTTTCATACCTTTCGAATATAAAATTACTATAGTTCGGCATACTAAGGTTGTTCCTTTCCACAAGTAATTTCCTGTGATTAAAAGTAAAAATAGGTTAGACAATTTAACAGGGACATCCAACCTAGGCTACTTCGATATATCTGTTATAACTTATTTATTAAACAAATCAAATTTATACTTTTAAAAATATATGTTTAGTTAAATAGGCCACTGTCTATTTAGTTTAATAAATTACATATTGATTTATTATATATAAATATAATTAAAATTAATAATATTTATATAATTAATTAGTTATATGTTAATATAATTTATTTATTTTTACTCAACATAATTTTTTTAAAAATTAAATATATTTAAAACTTATAAAATTTAAATTTATTGATCTCTTTAATTTTTTTATACAATATAAACTTCTAAATATGTTTTCACACCAAACCAAACTTTTATACTTTTATAAAAAAATTAGACCCCACAAAGAAAAAAGAGCCTATAAACAATGATAGATACTAAGTTAGTGAGATAACAGACCAAACTCATTAACCCTAACATAATATAGTCTATAACCCATTTTCATTTCTATCCGCGAAGCTCGAACACCTAACCTTAGAGAAACCATTGCCTTCAGCAATGCGACATTATGTTATCACGCTTATGTAGACAGTGACCCCCTTTACCTCAATCCCTCCCAAAACGACAACCCAACCTCGTTCCATGCCCACTGCATGGCTCTGCCGTCTGCACCTCACCGCAACAACAGTGACCACCACCACCACCACCACCACATCACTCACTTCCTTCAATCCACTGCTTCCAACTTGGGTTCTCTCTTCAACCCCCCAAAGACTCCAACTTTAACGCCTCCACAACAACCCTCTTCCTCTTTGTCAATCTTCTCTCTCCCTCTCCTATTCGCCCACTCCCCCAACGCGCCGCCGCTCCCGGCGGTTTCATCCGTCGGCTCCGCCGAGTCCACTCGCCCTGACTCGGTCTCTGCTTCCAAATCATCGGTCAGGGTTGCACGTGGGCTCAGTTCCCATGGCAAGGCTGGTGGGCCCGCCTTCGTGGGTCAGGTCTTCAGCATGTGTGACCTCTCTGGAACTGGTCTAATGGCCGTTTCCACCCACTTTGACATACCCTTTATCTCCAAAAGGTTCTTGCTCCTCTCCTTCAGTTATAGCATAGCATAACTTAGCCTCAATTCTTGTTTTGGTTAATTTTGATGATGTTGTTTTATGTGCTTGAATTAAGCTTCTTTATTGTGAATTAACTATGTATTATGCAAATTTTTCAGCTTTTATCTTATTATCATACTGGGATTGAAGTTTTAAAAATTTCCCATCGTGCTTGCTTGAATTTTTATGTGAGACTTTTTGTCTTGTAACTGAAATTTGAATCTGGTGATGGTGTCTGTTTCAAGCTTGTTATTCAAAATTATGATCAAAACAGTTTGTTGAACTCATCTGAAGGAGTTTTTTTTTTTTTTTGCTGAATTATTTTGTTGTTAATGAAAAGCATTTGGGAGGTGTTTGGTATAGATGTGTGATGCCTGGGTATTGGATTCCCATGTTTGGTATGATAATTGTGAATCACCTTAAATTCACAAGCATATGTGATGCCTATGTTTGGTTGAACTTCGCAATCTTGAATATCCAATTGAGAGGACATAACATGCCCAAGCGTCCAAGATTCCCATGTTTGAAAGGGGATCTGTAATGAAAAGAGCAAATACGAGATGCCTGTGGTAATCTCATACCCATGTACCAAACTTAGGCATCGGAGATGCTGCGGCATTACTGATTATACATTGTTGAACATTGAAGAGAATTCACTGCTTAAGAGACTTGATTGAAATCATTGCTAGTATTTGTTTTAAACCCAATCCAAAGTATAGATTAAGCTGTTATTATCCATCATTTTTCTGGAAACATTTTTTTTCACCTGTTATCTCTTATCTGCAGAACACCTGAGTGGCTGAAAAAAATATTTGCAGCAATTACCAAGAGTGAGAGGAATGGCCCTGTATTTCGCTTTTTTATTGATCTAGGAGATGCAGGTTAGCTCTATAAATATTCCCTTTTTTGTAGTCCTTATATCTTCTTTTAACTTTATGAATCCATTTCTATCTTATCATATGCTTCGAGGTTACTTTGATCAAAATTCATGTGTAGTTTTTCTGTATAACTTGATCAAATCCATGGTTTTGATGGTATCTAAATAGCATTGTATCCTTTAACTTTTACCAAGGCTAACTAATTTCCTGTTTCCTCTAGCGTCCTCTTGATGTATGCACCTTTGGCCTTAACTGATCAGTTTATGATTACAGAGATGTGTAATTCTAGTATATTCAGTTGCTCATTAAGCACCTTTTGAATGCCCATTAGTTTCTTAGAAGTAAAGAAATAGATTTTTGTTCAGTTTCATGGTTGAAATATAAAATTTTAGTGAGCTGACAGTTTTACTTGTAAATCACTCTTCTCTCATTTGTTTGGCTCAGGGGGGAGGGGGAGGGGTTACACATTAGTTTTTTTAATAGAAAAAGAAACTTCATAAGAGAGAAATGAGGAAAGTAAAGCTAGGGAGAATAAGATGTCTTCCACAACCTAGAAACTAGATAAAAGTAAAACAAGGAGCAAGAAAAAAACTCGAATGAAACAAGGGTACCAAATCTCTCTGCAGATCCGAAATGGGAACTCCATTAAGGTAGCCATGTGAAGAACACCAAATAAAAGCCAAAAACAAAACCCTATCCCATAAGTTAGGTAGCAAAGAATCACCCTTAAAGATGCGAGCATTCGGCTCCAACCAGGTGCATCAAAGGGTTGCATATACTGCACTCTGCCATAAGATTTTAGCTTCCTTGTTTTTACCAAAACTTCTATAACAGACCCACAAAAACTGTTCCAAAGTGGAGGGACACACTCAGTGCCCACCAAGAATCCCAAAAGGATTGTTCCAAACAAAAGTAGCCACCTTGCAATGCAAGATTAAATAGCCTACTGTTTCTGAACCTGATGGCATTGGGCCTGCTGTAAATAGAGTTTATGTCCGAAGACATAAGTCCAAACCCAATGTGACCTAGCTAAATGGTTAATTAGTTAGGATAGTCGGGAAAATATAAATAGAGAAAACTGTATAGGAGTGGGTATCGCATCTTTTGTGTAAGGAAAGGGAGCCACATTGGCTTAGAGGGAGGGTACACAGGCCTCGAACCTGTGTTAGTGTACGTGTATTCTGTTGTAATTCTGTTTCTTGGGCATTCTCGTCTCAATTCTTGAAATAACATCGCATGTTCTACCGGCCCATCAATCGGTATCAAAGCCCGTTCGTCTTGGGAGGTTAGTCGCGCATGGTGAGCACACAAATGGAGTCAAGGACTAAGCCTTGGAGCGAAGGTGTGAGGACTTTGCGAATGGAGGCGGATGAGTGATGTTCGTATGAGTTCGGTGGAGAACAACATCCAAGAAATCTTGCGTAAGTTGGATTCAAGAATCAAGGGAATGGAGGACCGAGGGTGGAGACCCACCGCGATTCCGAAGGGAGAATAATCGAGAAGTGCGCAAACCCATGGGGAGGAACGGTGGCGCAAGATGGAGCTTCCCCTCGAAGGGGAAGAAAGCAGGGAAGATGCGTGTAATTGGGTGCATAAACTCGAGAGGTTCTTTGAAATTAGAGGGGTTCTTGAGGAAGAAAAAGCTTAAGGTGGCATCTTTGGCGTTGGAGGGGCAGTAATCGTCATGGTTTCATTGGTGGGAAGCGAGGAGACGGCAGAGTTTCTTGGTTATGTTTGAAGAGGCCATTATTGAAGATTTCACCCTCTACGCCTGTAGAATCCCTATGAATTGCTAATGGCATTAAAGCAAGCGGATGGATCGATGAGGAGTATAGAAAGCGATTTGAAATCTATCTTTGGGTCCTTGAGAATTTCAGAGCACCATCAATTCTTGAGGAGCATTGTCTTGAGTGGGTTGAAGGAAGGGATAAGGAGGGAATCGAGGGTGCACAAGGTGAATTCTTTGAGGATATGATGGAATTGGCTCGGACTTATTGATGAAAAAATGAAGAAATGATCAAAGACTTGATGGAAAGGATGGAATGGTGTCTCGAATGCAAGAACCATGGTTAACAAGAGAACCTGAGCTCAAAAATCGTGGTGTCCTATAATAGTGGGGGCTGGAAGGGGTCACATACAAATAACGTTTCGGGGTGGAAAGGGGCAAGTTCGGGGAGTCTAATGGGGTCTTCTTCAACCGGGACCCATGATAAAACCCCCTGCCCAAAACCCAAGAGTCAGCCAATGTCAGTAGGAGAGGGAGGAATTTTAGGGAATTGCCTGATGCAGAATATTATGACAGAATGAGGAAGGGATTGTGTTTTAGGTGTGATGAGAAATATTCAAGTGGCCATGTATGTAAAAATAAACAGTTGCGGCTGTTACTGGTGGAAGATGACAATGAGGAGGAAAAGCCTGAGGCTGAAATTACCGTAGAAGAGGAGGAGAGATGGGATGACCGAGGAATTGTGTTGGGATATAATAGTTTGATGGGGTTGACGGGAGGGAGGTCGTTCAAATTAAAAGGGAGAGTACAGAGTGGAGGTAATAGTGCTTATTGATTGTGGAGCTTCCCTACGCTTTATTGCTCAGAATTTGGTAGGGAATGTGGGTCTGAAAATCACATCCACCCCATCTTTTATGGTGGAAGTGGGGGATGGCCACAAGGTGAAAAGCGAAGGGTGTTGTAGAAAGGTAACGGTGCGATTCTAAGTAACTTAGAGGTGCGACAAAGATGATTTTTATGTGTTTGAGTTGAAAGAGTGGCGCTAGTTTTGGGTCGGCTGGTTGGCGTTTGGGCAACATCACTGCAAATTTCAGAGAATTGTCATTGAAGATCAAGAAGGAAGGAAGGATACACATCATAAAAGGAGACCCCTCACTGTGCAAGGCTGCAACTTCACTGAAGTCATTAGTGAAGTCATTTAGAGATGAGGATGAAGGCTTCGTGGTGGATGTCAGAAGAGTTCCAGAAGAACAACCACAAGGACAGCAGGCCATTCCTGAACAGATCCAAGCTCTAATTCAGGAATTTGGGGAGCTTTTCCAACAACCCACAGGGCTGCCACCTTTGAGGAGATGTGACCATGCTATACTTCTGAAAACAGGAGCTGAAATACCTAATGTTCGTCCTTACCGGTATCCTCATTATCAAAAATCTGACATTGAGAAATTTGTGAAAGAAATGTTGGAGACTGGGATGATTAGGCCAAGCACCAGTCCTTATGCTAGCCCTATGATCTTAGTAAAGAAGAAAGATGGCAGTTGGAGGTTTTGCGTCGATTACCGAGCTTTGAATAAGGTGACAATTCCCGATAAATTTCCTATTCCAATTATAGATGAGTTGCTAGATGAATTGGCAGGGGCTACAATATTCTCTAAATTGGATTTGAAATCGGGATATCATCAAATTCGTATGAGGGGAGAGGACATTGAGAAAACGGCGTTTAAGACTCATGAAGGGCATTATGAGTTTGTGGTAATGCCATTTGGTCTCACTAACGCTCCTTCTACCTTTCAAGGGCTGATGAATGAAGTGCTGAGGCCTTGCTTAAGAAGGTTTGCTCTGGTTTTTTTTTATGATATTTTGATATATAGTAAAGATGTGACCTCTCATTTGAGCCATTTGAGGGAGGTTTTCCAGCTCTTGTTAGCCAATAAATTGGTGGTGAATAAGAAGAAATGTTGTTTTGGAGGCCATTATGTGGAGTATTTGGGGCATATAGTTTCAGCAGAGGGGGTTGCAGCTGATCCAAAAAAGATTGCAGCCATGGTGCAGTGGCCCGTGCCTAAGGATGTGAAAGGTTTGAGGGGTTTTTTGGGGCTCACCGGCTATTACCGCAGGTTTGTCCAACATTACGGTAAAATAGCTAAACCTTTGACGGAGTTATTAAAGAAAGACAATTTTCAATGGTCAGTAGAGGCTCAGAATGCTTTTGAAACATCGAGCCGCTTATGACAACACTACCAGTCTTGGCTGTTCCAGATTTCAACCAGAATTTGTGGTAGAAACCGATGCGTCTAGCAAGGAATCTGGAAATTTGTGTTGTTGCAACAGAAAACCGTAGAGCGCACTCTCGCCTCAAGCGTTGACAGAAAGGGAGCAAAAGAGGTCTGTTTATGAGAGGGAATTGATGGCAATTGTTTTTGCGGTGCAGAAATGGCGTCATTACCTCCTTGGAAGACATTTTATCATTAGAATTGACCAAAGATCCTTGAAATTTTTGACTGATCAGAGGATTTTGGGAGAGGAGCAGTTTAAATGGACTTCCAAACTAATGGGGTTCGATTTTGATATCCAGTACCGGCCAGGAAAAGAAAATGCAGACAACGATGCTTTGTCTCGCCAAATGATGTATGCATTGTTTCAGAGCTGCGGGAGGATTGGGGGCATTATGTGAGGAGATTCAAGAAGATCCCAAGCTAAAGAGGATTGTACGGGAGTTGGTTAGCCAACCCCAAGCTTGGCTCGTTTATTCCTTGAAGAATGGCCAACTATTTATAGGGGGGAGACTGTCCTTCCTCGCTCATCTCCTAGGATTCCCGATTTACTTCACGATTTCCATGCATCCTCATTTGAGGTCACTCGGGATTCTTGGGAACCTATAAAAAGGTCAGCCTTGGAAATTTTTTTTGGGAAGGCATGAAAAAGGATATTATGGATCTTATTGCTAGCTGTGATGTCTGTCAGAGGAATAAGGCCCAAACTTTATCACCAGCAAGGTTACTACAACCCTTACCCACCCCAACTCAGTTCGAGTGAAGTCACTATGGACTTTATTACTGGGTTGCCCAAATCCAAAGGTAAAGACACTATTATGGTGGTGGTGGATCGATTCACCAAATTTGCCCACTTCATGGCCCTTTCCCACCCTTTCACAGCACAAGAAGTGGCTCAAATTTTCGTGGAAGAGATAGTAAGGCTGCACGGGTTTCCCACATCCATTATTTCTGACCGAGACCAGTTGTTTTTGAGTAAGTTCTGGACTGCTCTCTTCAAATCAGCGGGTACACGACTTAAATTCAGTACTGCATACCACCCGCTAACAGATGGGCAAACAGAGGTTGCTAATAGATGTCTCGAGACCTACTTGAGGTGCTTTGCTGGAGAAAAATCGAGCTCTTGGTCTCATTGGTTGAGTTGGGCCGAATATTGGTTTAACACCAATTACAACCGCTCCATTAGAATGACACCTTTTCGAGCTCTTTATGGACGTGACCCGCCTGTGTTGTTTAAAGGGACAGCTTTCCCTTCAAAGGTGGAGGCTGTATCACAGTTGCATCTCGACCGTGACATGGTTCTGGAGGAATTAAGGAGCAATTTAGATAAGGCTCAACAACAGATGAAGGTGCTAGCAGACAAGAAACACCGTGATTTGGTCCTTAATATAGGAGATTGGGTTTATTTAAAAGCCCAACCTTATAGACTGAAATCTTTGGCTAAGAGAAGAAATGAAAAATTGAGTCCTCGTTATTACGGGCCATTTCAAAGTCTTTGGACAAGGTGAGGCGATAGCCTACAAATTACAGCTTCCTCCCTATAGTAAAATCCATCCGGTTTTTCATGTGAGCAGATTGAAGACAGCAATTCCTAGGGACCAACAGTCCCATCCTCTACCCCCTGAACTATCTGCAGATTGGATCATGGACACACAACCAGCAGAGGCTATTGCTCTGCGATATGATGATGCAGAGGCGGTGAGCTTCTCATCCGGTGGCAGGAGCTCCTCCATGTGATAACTCCTGGGAGTCGGTGTCCTCTCTGAGCTTAATTTTCCTTCTTTTCACCTTGAGGACAAGGTGAAAGCTTTGGGAGTATTGATGGCATTAGACTCGTAAATAGAGTTTATGTCCGAAGACATAAGCCCAAACCCAATGTGACCTAACTAAATGGTTAATTAGTTAGGATAGTCGGGAAAATATAAATAGAGAAAACTGTATAGGAGTGGGTATCGCATCTTTGTGTAAGGAAGGAGCCACATTGGCTTAGAGGGAGGGTACACAGGCCTCGAACCTGTGTTAGTGTACGTGTATTCTGTTGTAATTCTGTTTCTTGGGCATTCTGTCCCAATTCTTGAAATAACATCAGTATTCTACCAGTTCCATCAGAACCCGATCTGCACACAACACAGGTTACACATTTTCACATTTGCTGCAACAGTCCCTTGAACACAGTATGTATTTTGTACTTTTATCCATGTTTAGTTCACTGCATGTCCATGAATTCATTTTCTTATCATCATACATTTTGGTTCATGTTGATATCTGATAACTGATTACTTCTTCACCAAAAACTGACCCTTTTAATGGTCTTAGTTTCATATGTCAAAAGGCTGAATATTCCAAGTGGTGTGGTGGGTGCCTGTCGTCTTGATCTAGCATATGAACATTTCAAGGTACTGCTGACATTTTCAATTGCCATTTGAAATGCACTTGTGTTGGTTTGAGTAAGCGCCTTTGAGGTTATATATGCTGTATTATTGATTCAGTTGTTTAGATATAGTAATGCATGCAGATGGATGTGCCTAATTATGAAATTTGTTGTATTAATCTTTTTTCATTTCATTTTTATATTTTTGGTTTATTTGTAATGTTCCTCACTACATATCATGTAGGAAAAACCTCACTTGTTCCAATTTGTTCCAAATGAGAAGCAGGTATTATTTGTCTTACATTGTTGCATATCTTTTATAGTTTTATTTGAATGTCATCTGTATTTATAATTAATATTTTCCCTGCAGGTCAAAGCAGCCAATAAACTTCTGAAGACAATCCCACCGAATGGTGTCAGCAAAAAGGTTGATGGGGTGCCTGTGTTTAGTGCGCAGAACTTAGATATTGCAATAGCAACTACAGATGGGATTAAATGGTGAATGTTGCTCATCTTCCTCGTTATATGTGAATTAGTGTTATTTTCACAAAACTTGCTTATGTTTTGTTGATTTGAAATTTGATATCCGTCTAATGATTATTGTGGATTTTCAATGGAGGAATGCCTCTCATTTTTCCTTAGTGCAGTAATTTGATAGACCCGTGACCCAAGTCTATACTAGGAGGAGGAAGGATGGGCTGGGTGAACCACATATGTATGACAGAAAACAGAAACAGGAGGAGGGAATTGGAGGAGCGGTTCTAATAGTAGAGAAACAGCTAAAACAAGGATCTATTATGGGAAGGGGTGTGGGGACTAACAATCAAGACAGCTGGCGGGTGGCAATTGGTGGGGAGGATTCTGGAATCACCAAGGGGCAGGAAAACGTGACTCAAGTGGGGAAAGGGAGGCTGAGGAGAGGAGGAAAATAGTGGGGAGAGGAGTTGGGAGAGTGGGGGCGTTTTCATGCATCCATAGAACACCCTTGGTGTCATGTTTCTTTTTTTTTTTTTCTGCATTTTGTTTCGTAATTTCTTTCACAGAGCTAAGTCTCTGTTATCTCTACTGTAATTCCAAGTTTCTATCAAATTGGTATCAAAGCTTCCGATCTAGGGAGCCCTAGATGGTGCAAACAAGGATGGAAGGGAAGATTGAGGAGTTGGAACTGTGGTTTGAAGGTCTGAGCAAGGAACTTCTTGACAGGCACCAGAGGATGGATGAAAGGTTTACTGAACTTCTGGAACGACTGGAAAAAAGGCAGAATGACAACCCTCACAACAATTCAGGCACGAGTGGTGAAAATGAGGATAGCAATGGTAGTGGGCACACCAATAACTGCCACAACGTGTGAATGAGACAGTTGGAGGTACCGTATTTCACCGAGGAGGACCCCTACGGCTGGATTTATCGTGCTGAACGATACTTCCAAATCAACCGAGTTTCGGAGCGAGAGAAGGTGACGACGACGATATGCTAGGAAGGGAGAGCTCTCAACTGGTTCCAGTTGTGGGAAACTCGTGCCACTTGGATCACTTAGGCCTCGTTTCGCAGCGCTTTGTTACAAAGATTCCAGGCTTCATCATCTGGAAATCCTTATGATACTCTTATGAGTCTGCAACAGAGTGGACTGGTGGCCGAATATAGAGAGAATTTTGAGTTGCTTACAGCTCCCTTGAGATGCGCAGATGAGGAGGTGCTCAAGGAAGCATTTATGAATGGCCTGTGCAATGAGATCAAGGCAGAAGTAAGGTTGCACCTAACAGAGGATTTAGGGGAGATAATGGCGCTAGCCCAACACGTGGAAGGGAGGGATCATTTGCTGGGTCGAGCCATTGGGTATTCACCCAAACTGGGTCAGTGGGTTGGATCAATAGGTTATAGACCGAACAGACTGGCCTTGATGACTAGATCCAGCGTGCAGACGGAAGTCACCAGAAACGGGCAGAGGAGTGACCCCACTCACATGCCCAGGACCCAACAGTCAGCTCAAGGGTCTAGAACAAAACCAACAGTGAACGAAGGGGGAGTCGGCAACTATGGAGGTTTTCGTCATGGGGCAGCATTCCGGCAATTAACCCATGAAGAAATGCAGGATAGGAGGAACAGGAACCTATGCTTTCGGTGTGATGCAAGGTACACACCTGATCACGTGTGCCAAAATCAGCACTTGAATATATTGGTACTGGGACTAGATGAGGGAGAAAAAGGGCCTACTCAAGGAGAATGGGAGTACGAGGATGAGGAAGAAAGGGATCCAACAATGTGGCTCAGTATGAACAACATCGTTGGGCTTACTTCCAAGAAGTCCTTGAAAGTGTGGGGAGCAGCACGAGGGGAGAAAGTCACTGTTCTTATTGATTTGGAGGCTTCCCACAATTTTCTTTCCCATGACTTGGTAAGAAAATTGCAGCTGTCGATGGAGGAGACCAAGGGGTATTCGGTGGAAGTTGGAGATGGGCACCAAATTCAAAGCCAAGGAGTATGTAAGGGAGTTTGTTTGGAATTACCAAATTTGTTGATTGATTAGGATTTCTTTTTATTTGATTTAGGGGGAGTAGATGTGATGCTGGGGTTTGAGTGGCTAGAGAGTCTTGGCGAAATCCGGGCTAATTTTAAGGAACTCATCATAAAGGTGGTGAAGGAGGGAAGACTTGTGGAAATCAAAGGGGACCCCATGTTGTCACGAACTATGGCCTCATTAAAAGCCATGGTAAAGGCCTTGAAAAATGGAGGGGAGGGGTATTATGTGGAGTTGGGGATGATCACTCTTGTGGAAAATGAAGAAAGAAGAGAGGAGGAGGGAATCAAAGAGCTGTGGCAAGAATTTCAAGAGTTGTTTGTAGAACCCATTGCTTTTCCCCCAAAGAGGCAACATGACCATGTGATTCCCTTGAAGGAGGGGGCCTAAATCCCCAACATCAGACCCTATAGATACCCCCAATTATCAAAAGGGGGAAATTGAGAAGTTTGTCAAGGAGATGCTGTCAACAATGATGATTAGGCCAAGTACCAGCCCTTACTCGAGTCCTTTGCTTCTAGTCAGGAAGAAAGATGGAAGCTGGAGATTTTGAGTGGATTATCGGGCTTTAAACAGCATCACAATCCCAGATAAATTCCCTATACCGGTGATTGATGTACTTTTGGATGAGTTGGGTGGCGCTACGGTGTTTTCCAAGCTAGACTTGAAGTCCGGCTATCACCAAATTAGAATGAAGGAGGAGGATACCAAGAAAGCAGCCTTTCACACACGAGGGCCACTATGAATTTTTAGTCATGCCATTTGCCTTGACAAATGCCCCATCAACCTTTCAAGCCCTTATGAATGACATATTGAGGCCATACCTACGGATATTTGTGCTTGTTTTTTTTTATTTTTTTATTTTTTTATTTTATGATATCTTAGTATATAGCCAAGACAAGGCTGTCCATATTGGCCATTTACGGGTAGTGTGGGACGTATTGAAGAACCAACTCATTGCGGGTGAATTATAAAAAATGTTGCTTTGGCCAAGAGAAGCTGGCATGTCTGGGGCATGTAATATCAGGAGTAGGGGTGGCAGCAGACCCTACAAAGGTGGAGGCAATAATTAAATGGCCTCTTCCCAAGGATATTCAAGGACTTAGAGGATTTCTGGGTTTGACGGGCTATTATTGGCGATTTGTGTGCAATTATGGACAGATTGCTAAGCCACTTACCCAATTGCTCAAAAAGGATAGCTTCAAGTAGAGTGATGATGCAAAGCTAGCTTTTGAGAGCCTTAAGGATGCAATGGTCAAGTTACCAAACCTTAGCCATGCCAGATTTTGCCAAGGGCTTTGAGGTGGAGACGGATGCTTCTGGGTTCGGAAGGCCATTGGCTTTCGTTAGTCAGGCCTTGTCCGAAAGATCAAAAGCGAAGTCAGTATATGAGCGTGAATTAATGGCGATTGTCTTTGCTGTCCCAAAGTGGCGCCATTTCCTGATGGGCAGACATTTTATTATTAAGACAGATCAAAAGAGCTTAAAATTTCTCATGGAGCAGCGTTTGATGGCAGATGGACAGCAGAAGTGGGTGGCAAAGCTTCTTGGGTTTGACTTCGAGATCCAATACAGACTTGGAGTTGAAAATCGAGCAGCTGATGCCCTTTCTAGGGTGATGATGAATTATAACGTGATAGCTGTGATCACCAGTTAAGACTTGCAGATTTTGTCAGAGGAAATCTTCAAGGATGATCGGACCAAGAAAATCCCTCAGGACTTATTGCGAGATCCAGTGTCTTACCCCGGGTTTACTACTTCCAAGTGATGCTTATGGTACAAAGACAGATTGGTGCTGCCCCAAAACTCCAAAAGGATCCTGCTGTTGTTAGCAAAATTCCACTCAACTCCATTTTCTTTGGGTGGGGGGGAGAGACTTGGGCATAGATAGAACCTATAAAAGGTTGGCAGCTGTGTTGTTTTGGAATGGCATGAAAAGGGATGTGCAGAAATTTGTTGCAAGCTGCAGTGTGTGCTAACAAAACAAACATCAGGCCCTGCAACCTGCGGGCTTGCTGCAACCTATACCACTTCCCAATCAGGTATGGGAAGACATTTCCATGGATTTTATTGGGGGTTTGCCTAGATCAAGGGGACAGGATTCTCTATTGGTAGTTGTTGATCGTCTAACCAAGTATGCCCATTTTATCCCCCTTGCTCACCCATATTCTGCTAAAGAAGTGGCTGCTGTATTTATCAGAGAAATAGTAAGGTTACATGGATTTCCCGGCTCAATTATTTCAGATCGTGACAGAATTTTTGTTAGCCAATTTTGGGGAGAATTGTTCAAGTTGGCAGGAACCAAACTGAAATTTAGTTCGGCTTATCATCCACAGACAGATGGCCAAACGGAAGTCACTAATTGAACTATTGAGACCTATTTGAGGTGTTTCACAAATGCCCATCCTCACCATTGGACCAAATGGATTCTGTGGGCTGAGTTTTGGTTCAACACATGTTATAATGCTTCTATTCAAATGTCACCGTTTAAAGCTCTTTATGGGGGGGACCCTCCCTGCATTATTTGATTCAACAAAGAGACAACAGTCATTGATGCAGTGGATCAATAGTTGGTGACGAGAGATGCCATTCTGGATGGTTTGAAGCACAATCTCAGCAAGACGCAGCAGAGGATGAAGGAACAAGCCGACAAAAATAGAAGGGAAGTTGAGTTTCAGCCAGGTGACCGTGTTTACTTGAAGCTACAGCCTTACCGTTTAAGGTTTTTGGCCAGACGGGTCAACCAAAAGCTGAGTAGGGGTTGTGGCCTATAAATTAGCTTTGCCAGAGTACCCTCGAGTTCATCCTATATTTAATGTGTCTCAACTTAAGAAGGCTGTCAATGCCAGCTTTCCATGCCAACAGTTGCCAGCATTTCTCAGGGATGAACTTTAATTGCAAGTCCAACCAGCAGCTGTTCTAGCTACTAGAAAGCTCCTTGATGGCTCTATGGAGGTGCTAATTCAGTGGGAACATCTCCCCTATCATGAAAATTCGTGGGAAGCCTATGACACTATTAGACACCAATTTCCTCATTTCCACCTTGAGGACAAGGTGGGTCTCATTTTTTTTTGGGGGGGGGTGTTATTGATAGACCCGTGACCCAAGTCTATACTAGGAGGAGGAAGGTAATAGGGACTTGTTAGTATGGGATGCCAAAAAGTCCCACATTGGGTAGTATGGGCTGCCTAGTGGTGTATTTAAGTGGCTTGGTTCTTCCCCCTTAATAGCTAGTTTTTAAGGGAGGGTTCCCCAAGTTGCTTAGATGCTTATCAGGATGGGCTGGGTGAACCACATATGTATGACAGAAAACAGAAACAAGAGGAGGGAATTGGAGGAGCGGTTCTAACAGTAGAGAAACAGCCAAAACAAGGATCTGTTATGGGAAGGGGAGTGGGGACTAACAATCAGGACAGCTGGGTGGTGGCAATTGGTGGGGAGGATTTTGGAATCACCAAGGGGCAGGAAAACGTGACTTAAGTGGGGAGAGGGAGGCTGAGGAGAGGAGGAAAATAGTGGGGAGAGGAGTTGGGAGAGTGGGGGCGTTTTCATGCATCCACAGAACACCCTTGTTATCATCTTTCTTTCTTTTTTTTTCTGCATTTTGTTTCGTAATTTCTGTCACAGAGCTAAGTCTCTGTTATCTCTACTTTAATTCCAAGTTTCTATCATAATTCAACAGGAATATATCTTCTCGTGTTTCTTTTGCAATTGTATGGATATTAGTTCAATTTTTTTTTGTCAGTTGAGTAAATAATAATTGCTTTAGACTAGCTAGCCTCCTTATTTTTGCTATTAATTCTTCTCTGGTATTTTTTTTAGTGCTTATTATTATGGTTTCCTTTGAGCTTTTTGGGCAGTTTTTCATCTTTACTAGTAATACAAACATTGATTGGTAATATGCTATTTTTTCTGTTAGGTTTTGGGCTTGCTTTTGATTACTTATCCCATTATGTTTCCATAATATATCCAACTCTTTAGAACAAAGAAAGTATTTTCTGTCAAAGCAAAGAACAGAATATAGTATGCTTACACTGTTGCTCTTTGTTCCATCAGGTACACTCCCTACTTCTTTGATAAAAACATGCTTGATAACATTCTTGAAGAATCTGTTGATCAACATTTCCATTCTTTAATCCACACTCGGCACATGCAGCGGCGGCGGGATGTGATTGATGACAACTTGGCAGCAGAAGTGATTGAAGAAATGGGAGATAGTTTATGGGAGCCTCCAGAGGTATTGATTAATTTCATTAACATTTTTTTGCTTCCTAAAGTAGTAGGAGGAGAAAGAAAATTTTCAGTAGTGGTGAATAAGGATCTGATATTGCATAGGCATTCTAAAGTTTTCAATCTGAAACTTTATGACCAATTTAGGATTTATTTGAAGTCCAAATAACTGATAATAATTTGTGATATTCAAGGCACATAATATGATCTTGGTTTATATGTTTGATAAAAGCTTGGTCTGAGCTACCTCATATAATTTGTTCCTGAAAATTAAAATTGTGTTAGATGTTTCATTTTTGTTATATTTATTGAAAAAGGGATTAACTTCAGTCCAAGTATACATAATATTAATATCTCTTCCCATTTCTCTTGTAAAATTGAATAATTTCTTGTTGATTGTTCCTGACAGGTTCAGGAAGTGCTAGACGAAGTGGGCCATCCTAGTATACCACTAAGTGCTATTTCAAAAGCTGCGGAACTCCAGTTCCATTATACAGTTGACAAAGTACTCCTGGGTAATAGGTGGTTGCGGAAAGCAACAGGCATACAACCAAGATTTCCATATATGGTTGACTCGTTTGAGAGAAGGTACATTCTATGCTGTTTTCCAGCCTTTGAAACTGACTTAAATGGTTGAACTTGTGGTATTATCACTCTTTCTCTTCTTAGTCCAGTGGTTTCCTAGACAAGTTTATCATGCATAAAGGAACAAATATTGGCAATCCTCGGCCAAAAATAAGGAATAGTTATACTAATCCAGGTTAACTTGAATTCACTTTATCATTGCACATGTAAAAAGGTGTTCCTCGATTCAGATTTTGATAAACTTCTATCTTTGGGATTCTTTTTATAAAAGAAGAAATTCATTAAGATGAAGAGAAGAAATTACGAAGAGTTTGGAGGATAAGGAATCCTCCTTAGCATAATAGCAAAACAGAAAATGAAAAAAAGAGAAGAAAAAATCAATAGAGCAAAGGCCAAGCTATCTTTGGGATGTTAAGCACCTCGTCTAAATGGATATTTGTGTGTCAACCACAAAGCATGATTCTTCTGCCCCTGCTTAAAAAAGCCTTTCTTATAACTGTACAGATGCAGAATGGGCAGGATGATCTGCCATTTACAGAACAGTAACATATTCCCAACTGCAGAAGGAGATACCATTAAATGGTGTGATTGAACATTCTGTAGATATTACTTAGAATACCATACCATATGTTTCCACTATTGTTCATATATATCTGACTGGGGGCATAAACAATACAGCACAAGCTCACTTCAAACTTCATAGTTTAAATGTCAACCAGGAGAGTATAAAAGCCCTTGGAATTCTAGACGACCACTGGCACAATAATCTAGAGGCTGAATGCTGAATTTTAATATAAGTAAATGTTAAAATATTAAAAGGAGAAAACTAAACCGGGGGAAAAGGATGCTAGAGGGAGTGCAAATGGAAAGTTTATGCCCTTCCCCCGTTCTCTGCTGTAGAATTTGTCTGGATATGAAATCTTAAAATCCGTTTTTTGATACAGTCCTAGCTCACTCGAATGAAGTTATGTTCTAAAAATACTTCGATATGAAGTTCTTATCTCAATTGAGCACTTATTTTATATATTTCTTCCCACTTTATCAACTCAAACCACAAAATAAGTTTGCACTTACCAGCACAAGTAGTTTAGTTTGTTTACTGCAAACTTGTTGCAGGTATTTATTTGATTAGATCTACTTCTTTGACAGAAAGTGATTGTGTTTACTCATTCCTGTCCAAGACAAGGTCTAGAAGCTTCTGTCTGGAAGGGGCGATTCCCCAAGATGGGATTAACTCAAAAAGTTCTAAATTGGAAAAGAAATCATAGTTCAGGTTTTGTGCTCATCCAAATCAAATCTTTCATCAAGATCAACCCGAATAAAAACTATTTGGATGGTAGGACAGATTATAGGCTTTTTGATTCAAGGCCCTGAATTTTTTTTTTCTCCTTAAGGAACAATGTTCAACATGTAAGAAGTATTGGTACTCTTCATAATAACTTTCTGAATATCTGAAATAATATCTGAAATAATGTTAAGGATAAACATGTTTAGACAGTATTCTACTCATTATGCTTGCTAATTTCTCTATAAAAAAAAAATGAAGTTTGTTAATATTCTCATTGCACGTGAATGTCCAATCTAATTTTGGTGAACCTGTTGAGCTGCCATGTTATTATAAGAATGGGTTGGAAGATTTGTTTGACAACTTAAATTAACTATACTACTGCTTCGTTTGATCTACATAAGCTCAAGCAACTGGGAGTGCTTGGTATTTTATATTTCATTTTTAATATAAAGTTTGGACAGACAATATCGAACTGCATTTTTTAAGTTAGATATATTTAGTTGGAGAGTGCATTCTCCATGCAATGATTTGTAACATTGTATTTGTTATCCTGCAGAAGTGCAGCTTCTTTTCTGAGAGTTTCAGAGTCAAGCAGCTGCCTTGCTAACTCTAAAGTGGAAGATAATAGGAAAGATTCTGAATGCATAGGCTCTTCTGATTACAACTTAGATGGTAATACTGAAGCAAGCAAAGGCCCTCATCCCAAATTAAGGCTACCTTTCGGTGATTGGTTTCATCACCTATGGCCAAAACAGTGGCACGAAAAAGTAGACTTATCAAGAAAAGGTGTAAAAGAAGATTTGAAACCAAATCCCTTTCTTCCAAATATTACAATGGTTGGTATTTGTACAGAGGAAGCAGGCCAGATGAGCAAACCTAGTTTAAAAAAGACAATGGAGGATTTAACAAGAGAGTTGGAAAAGACAGAGCTAGATAATGTGACTGGTGGTGGTAGTAATGAGTACAAAGTAGAAGATAGGGATCCACTATTTGTAGCAAATGTGGGTGATTACTATTCTGGTGTAGCAAGAACAGGATCTGCTCGCTGGATTCGTGGAGGAACCAACTAAAACCCTCTTGTCAAGAAGACAATTTCATTTGCAGGTAGTTGTGGATATCTATTTGTCTCCAAATAAGATTGAGAAGATCGGCTTACCAACTAACAAGTTAAAATGTTGGAGCTGGATATTTATACTGAAAGTGGATGAGTCAAGCTTTAGATTATGTCTGAGCATTGTTGTAAATGATTATTTATGTAAATCATAAATCTTACCCATTTTGCCAACTTTTTATGGTAAGTTAAATATACTTGTTTGACAGAATAAGTAGAAAGATATATTTATTTGGTTGAGATAATGAAGAAAGAAAGCCTGAGCTGTCTTCCTGTTCTGAAGTTGAGGATTATCACACATAGCTTTCTACATTTAGAGAAGAATATGAATTATGATAAGGAGAAGAATGAAGTTGTAGCTATATATATGTGTGTGTGTGTGTGTGTATCTTGAGCAGGCTGAATTGTATTAGGGTAGTAATCCCTCATTAATTTCCAACAATATAGATGCAAAACCTGTTAAAGCGTCTAAAAAAGGAAAGAAAACGCGCCTTGGCAAATTATAAACAAGAAGAAAGTGTGTTTTGTTCTTTTAGGGAAAGGTAGGGGTGTTTGTTATTAACTTGACAAATTAACTTTAACCAATTAAAAAAATTAGTTTGGATTCGGTCATCAAGTCTAATCGGGTTTAATTCGATCAAAATTGATCATGGTTGGTACAGTTTATATATTATTTATTTTATAACCCGATGACTCAGTGAAATGACTCAAAGAGTAATAGAATTTTGGACATTATTTTTTTTTTTTTTGATTTTTCATTTATTTAAAAAGTTAAAATATAATGATATATCTTTAATTGCCATTTTTAAGCCCCAATTACTCACATGTGTTATAAAACTCTACAACTTAAAGCCTTCTATGTAAAGTAATATATATTTATATATATATATATATATATATATATATATATGACATATCTAGTGAGAGGAGTGATTTATTGTGAGAGTGAGAGGAACAAATCTTGACCATTGAATCATCCATGTATGGTCAAGATTAGATGTTACTTAAAGGTCATATGACCACTTAAAAAAATCACATGACTTTATATTTTAATCTTGACTATACATGAATGATCCAATGGTCAAGATTTGCTCTTTTCACTCTCATAATAAACCACTCCTCTCAATAGATATTTGCCCATATATATATATAACCTTTGTGAAGCAAAATACTATACATTTATATTACAAATAAAGCTTATGATGATTTTGAGACGTTAAAATGTTTCTTTTCAAACTTAATTTTACTTTTATCTTGATACTTGTACTATACTTGAAGACTTATATGCTTAAAATATGTAATTGTCTAATTGAGTTTAAAGTATTTAGTAATAGTAGGTTTGTTATTTTGCTTTGAGAAAAAAAGAATAATCGGACAACTCGAACCAAACCAACCCAACCTTAATTGGGTTGGTTTGGTTTTGATTGCTTGAAACTTTTTTCAAAAACTAAACCAAACCAACCCGATCAAATTTGATTGGTTTGGATATTTTTTTTCCTCAAAACCTAAATTAAGCCAACCCATGAACACCCCTAAAGAAGAATAACAAAAAAGATTGCCTGAATAAAAATGGACGAGAGATTTTTTTTTTCATTGTTCTTACTTAAATAATGCTTATTATAGGTAGTGCAATTGTGATTGTAAGTTTGTAACTGTACAGTGGAACTCAATGGATGCCTATCTCAGCTGAAATCTCATGCTGGTAATGGTGCAATTTTACCAATGGCCTTTTACATTTTGCTAATGGGATGTCTTTTAGTGCCCCTATATCTATAAGTGATGATCTTTATAAATTTACACATTTTTACATATTTTTCTGTACCTTATTAGATAACATTTTAAGTTTTATATTATTTTTTGTAACACGATTTAAATTGTGCGTATATCTTATATAATATGTGCAATTATAAATTTTTATAACTATTGGACCCCTTACCATCAGCATGGAAGTAGTGCTTAGTGACTAACCAGAAGTGACATATTTTTCTTTCCATTCTGAACTAAATTGGATGAAACAGATGTATCTTTAGGTAGTTTGAATTTGAGCGAAAGTACACAAATAAGACTATGCATGCATGAGTTCCTCAAAAATAGCTAATCTATGCTCTTTATATAACTAAAATACCACTATCCATGGATGAGTATCAACTTCAGATGTGAGATGTCCTATCTCGATATCATTATTAACACGTCCTTTGCCCAAACTAGTACACAAATTGGAGTTGCCAAACCCACAGGAGCCACTTGCTGCCCTTTCATTTTCCTCAAGAAGTGCCTTAATGCTGTTTAAACTTCCTCTGATAATGACTACCAGATTTGTACCCAAAAAAAAAAAAAGAGTACCAGATAATTTTATGATAGGTTCTCCTCTATAATCTTATTAACCTCAACTCTTTCTGCTTTTTCTTGGGGTGCATTAATTATTATTACGACTTGAATTTAGAATATCAATCTAGATTGCTATATGTGCCACCAAAGTCTTCTTTTTTTAATCTTCTAAACTACTTATACAAGTGCATGTTATATATAGTAGACATAATAAAGGATTAGTTGTTATCGAATGTAAGATAAACAAATCATCATTATTGATTTTACATGAATGGTTAGGAATTGAAAACTACTTAAAAGTCTGTTTTCCCATATTGTTTCACTGCTCTAAAGCATCATTTAATAAATAGGAGCATTTTAACAGTTAAACAAGTAACCGTAATTACTCCAAGCGACAACTACAGAAGCTATTTTTTTGCTATGAGAAGTAAGTATTTGAAACTTTTGCTAGTAGTAAAAGTGTTATGTATTGCTTTTACTTTTATATATGGTGATTCTTGTAAAAGTGATATACTTGCAACAATACAAATTTCAGAACCAAAATCAAACAAGTATCAAATATGAACTATTCATTCAAGGTTTGATGATCAGTTAATCTTTTTCTCTCCTCACATAATAGACGCTCCTCTTATGCATGTTTGATAGACACACATACAACAACAAATGCATAAATGCATATAATTGTGTAGAATCTCAAATCCTGTTAGTTGCTCTAAATCCAAGCTTAAGAATGATTAAAAAAATTATTAATAATCGCAAGTGTTAGTGTATAAGTGAGGTAGATCATGTTTTGGTACTTTAGCATGTATCAAGGGCATGTGCTCAATGTGTGGAAGAAAATCTTGCATACAAAAGAAAATTAAGCATTTGAATTGCGCTGCAATTACAAAATACTTCATTTTCTATTTTTGTCTTAAACCATGGTGGACCACAACCACAGAAATTTTTTTCTCCAATCTGTAATAATTGGAAGTCTCTTTTTGTCAAGATTATTATTATTGTTCCCCTATAACGTGTATACAAGTAACATGCATATATAAAAGTGCATGGCGTTAGTATCTGCATTCATATGAACATTAATTAGAAGCGAAGAGTTATACATAAGATCCTTTTATGCGAAGATCTTACCACATATTCAAATTCCTTCATTAAATCAAGCGATATAAGGCAAATATGTATACGATTTTATCCTCCACTCACAAACTTTTCCTTATTTTATTGGAGTCAGTGAGCTAATAAGGTTTGAACAAAAGGCCACTGAATCAATAATCAGTAATCACTAAGCAATTCCTTTTTCACTCTAGTGGGCTTTCGTCACACAAGAGAGGGTGACAGTGATATAAAGTGAGAGAGCTCTAGGTTTTGTAGGCTATTCCATTGGCAAAACTGGCCAACCGAACTCAAATGGAATGAAGAACTATCCTTGAAAGATCTCATTCTTCCACATGAAAAGAAATTTGGACCCCTCCCACAATTAAGGGCAGGAATTAATGGGTTTGCATCAGATATGATAGTGGTGGTCCCAAAATTACAACCCTTTCTACACATTTAGCTTCCTTGAGGTACCATCTGCTTCATGTCCTAGTTATCTTTTTTTTAGTCATTACCGTTATCAGTGAAGAACTCTCTGCATGTCCATTAAATTGTATATATAGAAACAGTTTGATCAACTCCTCTCACAATCATCAAAGATGCCGCAGAAATAGTTGTCAACTCATATTCTCATGGTGCTTTCTAGTAACTTGGATACTGAGGAAGGTTTAATATGTTAAAACAAACCCTTTTTTTTTTTATCTTTTTTGTAGTCAAACCATTTAATTTTCATTTTTCCAAAATGCATAATTTTTACTTCTCTCTTTTCTGCACTCTTTTTAAAATAGTATAGCATTACGTAAGGGTATCCTCTTTTGTTTCTGGAAGCATATTGTTCTTTCTATTCCTCCCCTTTCGACATCCTTTCTGGTTTCCCTTCTATTTTATTCTGTGCGCTATAAATATTAAATATTTTTATCAGAATGGTTCTAATCTTTTGCTAATAGTATATTTCACATCGCTTAAGTAGTATGATTCTTTGCCAGATTTAGCCGGATTTCGTTCGTTTTTTGTTTTAATTCCCTAAAACTAAATTTCCTTTGCAGCAGAACACACTTGAAAAATTCTTAATCTTATTAGTTTGTAATACAAATTATTGACAACCATGCCAATATACAAAGACTCCTTAGCAAATTCAAAGGAAGTTTCCTTTTTATATCACTAAGATACTAGAATAGAATTATGTCTCATGGTAGAGATAAAAAAGAAGTAAAGGCATTCTTTTCCCTTATTTTATATCTAGTGCGGGAATTTGACTTCTAAACAAAATAGTTAAAAAAAATTTGTTTTTTATAATACTACGAAGTGTCCACACATCATTTGGATGTGAGAGTAATACCGCTCATGCATAGCACTTCGCCCTTGTTACAATATGCTTCAAGTGGGTTTCGAATCCAACATTGCAGGTAAATTTTATCCATATAAAACTTAAATTGCTAATAGAGCCACAACTTGTAGTTAAAAAAAATTCTATAACTAGTGTATATATATATGTGTGTAGCATATTTCATAGTTCATAATGAAGGCTTACAATAGTACCAGGGTTTTAAATTTAGGATCGCATCACTTGATGCGATCGCAACTGCAATATTCTACAATTGCAAACTATATCAGCCCTCATTAGTTATAATGTGACCGCGACCGTAACAGAACCGCAACCGCGATTTAAAACCGTAAATAGTAGTTACAGATCGCCTAGCAACCAAATTTTTTAACAATGGGAATAAAAAATAAGCCTTACAAGTGAAGTGCTCCAATTCTTACTAGTTGAACTAACTTCTTTTTAGCAAATTTCTTGTTCTTTACCCATTATATATATGGATTGTATCAAATGAGAATATTAAGTTATTATGAGGTTAAAATAAGTAAATCTTAACCATTAGATTATATATAGTTAATCAATATTAAAATATAAAATTATATGATTTTTTTTGAAGTGAACATGTTACCTTTAAATAATTTTTAGTCCTAACTATCCATATAAAATTCAATAATAAAAAAAATTTCTCACATTTTATAATAAACTAATGCTTGATCATTATTATAATAAATAATAAAAATTTTAAATAGACATAAAGAGTGACAGTAGGCAATTAATTTTTTTAAAATAAAGAAATATTGTTTAACAAAGAATTTAATTTTAATAATAAAAATAATAAGAATAATAAATGCACCTCATTTATATGCCAGAATAATTTTGCTCGTTAAGTGATCTGTTTTTGTTTGGTAAGAAATTTTTTAGAGAAAATAGAAGTCACGCCATTTTAAGTTCCGTTAAGCCGCCCATTAATAATAATTCAAACAGCTTTTTCCGTTACATGTGTTAGATAACAAGTCTGTATGGTCCCTTTATCAAAACTAAGGTTTTCAAAATCATATCAAATCCAACTGAGAAAATTGGGAAACGATCCTTTGGCCAGTACTATCTCAAAAATCGTATTTACACAAAATAAGTGTGAAAATCAAAAATAAAAAATCAGTTCATCTGTGTGAATCAATCATGATTTGATGAACAACTTTAAATCTTTATCAAACTAGTTTAATTTTTTCCACTATAATTAATTTTTTTATTTTCAATTTATAATCTAAACTAAGTCTCTCTCCTACTAACTTGTTAGATGTGGAACAAATAAAAATATATAATGTGATATTAGTTTGACTCTAATTTATAATATAAACCTTTACTTCTTCTCTCTTTACTTATTTAATTTGGGACTAGTATAGGATAAGAAGCTTAGTATAATATGTATTGTATGTGTTAAATTAATTTAATCATGTTAGAAATATATTTTAATATTTTTTGTATGAGCTTATTTATACACTTACTATATAGGATAGGGATTCACTTATACCAAGTGTAAGTCTTAATACACTTACACCACTCAATAATTTTTTATAGAATGTGAATTTAATTAATTCAACCATTGAATCATATACTATTATCTTAATAATCATATATACCAAATTGAATTGAAAGTTCTCATAAGATAAATCAACCCCATAAAATTTCTTACAATTAAAAAATTATTTGATACTTCATCGCATTACTTTATTTTGACGTATAATATGATTTTAAAATGTAAGTAAATTGTCTACTATTAGATTAGATAACTATATATGTCCAATTTATTTAAAATTTGGTATGCATGATCATTAAAATAATAACATATAATTCAACAGTTGGATTAGTTAAATTCATATTTTACAAAAAAATTATTAAGTAATGTAAGTGAATTTCCATCCTCTATATATATATATATATATATATATATTATTTTTCCATAATCTTATTCTTTGGTTTCACCTTAATTAGACCTCAAAATCTTAAACTTTTCTCTTTACCAATTACTGACTGATATTGTTTTCAAAACAATAATCGAAACACTTCTAACAATCGGGATTAAAAAATAATAATAATAATAATAGAAATAAAAGATAATATACATATTCATAATCATAATCATATTGATGATAATGATAAAATGGCTAAGGCCGAGAATCAAGATGATAATTGAATTGACATTCCTTATCTGGCTTCATTTATTTATACAATTTTAAAGCAACCCTATTAGAAAAAGGCAGAAAACGAGTGTTTTCAAATTTGTTTCCAAACATATATCAATTATATTTAATTTAAAGATCAATTTAATAAACAAACAAAAACAATACTATTTATGTTAATTTTGTAGTGAGTTAAGAATCAACATATATTTAAATGGAATTTGCTCTTTAGTTTATTATTTAAGTTAAATTTATTAATAAATTATAAAATTAATTTTTTTACATTCATTAAGTTCAATATAAAATAAATTTTGTAATGAAATTTAAGATATATTTATCAAAATACTTTAAAAATATATTTTATGAGTTTATTTTGATTATTATTAATAAAAAATTCACTAATAATAAATTTAAATTAAATCCTATTTTTAATTTTATCATAGTAAATGCATGTGAAAACAAAATCTGTAACTTTGATTCTTACCCACCACCTCATGATCAAATAATTTCTTTTTTTGTGACAATTAATGTGAGCAGATAAAACTTACCATAACTCCCACTAGGACAGTCAATACCAAATCATAATCAGATATTAATATTCTTCTACATTTAATTTTTATAATCAATTTGAAGTTGTGAACAAAGTGGTCAGTACCATTATATCACCCCACCGTTAAAGTTGCAAAGATTCTCTCCAAGAAATTTAAATAAATTAATAAATAACTTCCTTTTTTAAAAAAGAAATTTACATAATAGATAATACTAGGACATATATGGAAATTTGAATTTTAAAAATTTTTATTTCCTTTTTTTAACCCTGTGGTTGTGGGGCCCATGAGACCCATAAGATCAGAAAATACAACCAAGACACGTAGAAAGGATCGAACGGTGAGGATTAAGGTGGGACGCGTTAGGGTGCGGCATGGAACACGAAAGCTAAGCGCACGTATAGTGGACAGCTCTGCGAATTTTATGTCAGCTTCGTAATCGACACCACGCTCTAACACAGCGCGTGTATACAAACATCTATTTCTTTTTTGTTTTCTTATTTTTTTAAATCCAGAAAAAAGGAAAATAATAATTGATAATAATAATAATAAGAGTATTATATTTTAGAGATATAATTTTCTATTTTTATTTGAATTGAGTGAATAATATTTATATAAAAAAAAAAGAAGAAATGATCGATTTCTCATTATATAATGTTTAATTGAAAAAATAACAAGTTAGCTCAACACAAATTCTCAAACATTGTTTTACTCTGTAAACAACAAAATTTGCATTTGGGACCTTAGGTCGATAATTTCATTCTTGACGTCAGGGAATGCTAGGACCTGTTTAATGATTATTGAACATTCTGTTTAAAAGATTAACCAATACTTTGTACATCAACATTACAACTGTTCTTTTTTTAGTTGATATGATTAAAGTATGAGTAAATATGCACAAGTGAATCAGCATAGCTAAATTGTAGAAATTAATATGCACAAAAAAAAATAAAAAATGAACATTATTTTTTATGTGAATTTAAGAATCAAGTGTTATAAGGTATTGAAATGTTGTTTAAGTTTCATTTAAAAAACTTCACATGTTGTTAAACTTCTCGTGTGTACTATAATTTAATTGTGAACAGAGAAATGTTAATTAATCCCTATTGCCTGTTCATAAATTTGAATATTAATTTGTGTTACATATAGTATACCATTATCAGTTGTCAACCATGATTAATAACATAAAATAATTTGAATCAAAATAATAAAAGAAAATAATTCAAAAACAAAGTATAATTCAAACTGCCCCCTCTACCTCTCAATTCATTCAACTTCTGAACACTTCTTAGTTAGACAGGACATTATTCGGAGGCTCTTACTTTTATGTAAGACTTTTTCTCTTTTGCAGATGGAAAAATAAATAAATTTATATAAGTAGATAAAATATTTCAAAATTTAGTATATATATAATATTATATATATATTATAAATTGAAACTGAAACGCACAAGAGGGTGTAGATTATGTCCCAGTTGGGAGGACATGCCATGCAGAAACATGACCCAGTGTCAGTGAAGTGCTCATTACTGCGTCAACAACTGCTCAGAGCCTCACAACAAGGGCGCACCACTGCCATGAAACGTTTCCTCGAGCACGCGCACTCGCCAATCAGAACTCGAGTAAAGTCCAGCCAACAAGTGTGGGAGTAGGCATCTTCAGGTCTTCAGGAGCATAGGAATCATCGTCCTTGCGTTGCAACCTTTGGTTGGGTCCCTTTTGACATCTACCAAAGTCAATGAAAAAGGCAAGGAAATTTTGCCTTTTTTAGATAGAGAAAATCTCTCAAAACTCCCAAACCCATCACAACATGAGAGAGAAAGAGAAAACAAACCTCTTTCATATATCCTCTTTCTCTTTTTGTTTTTTTGTTTTTTTCTACGAAAATAGTCCATTTTCTTAGTATAAATAATTAAGAATTGCCCGAGTCAGTCAGTGCTCCACCATCACATTGCTTGCTTCCTCTGCTCTTTCTCTCTCTCTCTCTAAACAAGTTTTCATTCACCCAAAAAGTCAGCGCCGTCCTTTGCGCCTCTCTTTTCTCCCTCTCTGTCCGAGTCTTTGCTCTCTGCCTAGTTGCTTCAATTGGGCAAAACAGAAGCACCAAACACAGTGTTGTTCTGTGAGAATTTCTAGGCAAAATACCCACAAATCCCTCTTCGTTAATATGGCTGAGGACTGGGATCTCTTTGCAATCGTCCGAAGCTGCCAAGCCGCCACCTTTACTGCCACCTCCACAGAAACTCCACCCACCACCACCAATACAATATCTCCCCAAGACACCACTTCTTGCTTGGCCACTTTTACTGTCAACCAAGAAAATAATGGCCCATTTTCTTTTCCCAACCTTGTGCAACCCAGAACCAATGGGTTCCAAGAGCTACACCAATTGTTCATGACCTTTAACCCCACCACCACCACCACCACTACTACTAGCACTAGTGGTCGTGGTATCAATCCCAATTCCCCTTTTTCTGATTTTGCAGGATCCATTGGACAACGGCAGCAACACCACAACCATCCTGTCCTTCCTCCTACTTCTTACACCTCCACAAGACGACCTCATTTTGTGCCAGAAGCCTCCACTTCTGGTTTTGACAGATTCCATGACCAACAGAAACATGTACAGCAACCCCAACACCCACAGCAACAACAACAACATCATCACAATCAACTACAAGTTCAAGTACCCCAAAGAAGTTCCGCTATTGTTTTACCAAACACACAATCACAAACCCCCAGATCAAGAAAAAGGTAAAGCTTTTCGCCATTTCCATTCATATAGTACTTTTCGATCAATTTCGTTTACATCTAAAAGAATCAAACTTTTACATACATAACTTACTACGACATAAAATAGTACATTTACATTTATCCTTTTTCTTTCCTGCTTCACAGAAAGAGCCAACAAAAGAGAATGGTGTGCCATGTAACCGCAGATAACCTCTCCGCAGATTTATGGGCATGGAGAAAATATGGACAAAAACCCATCAAGGGTTCCCCATATCCAAGGTATACATATATAATTTTCTACTGGACCACCCCAAAATCCACTCGAAAATTTTAAAACTTCTCTCCAAAATATACATAAACATTATATGTATAGATACTATATAATTATATATGTTTTTCAGGAACTACTACAGATGCAGCAGCTGCAAAGGATGTGCAGCGAGAAAGCAAGTAGAGCGAAGCACCGTTGAACCCAACATGTTCATCATCACGTACACCGGCGACCACAAGCACGCAAAGCCTTCTCACCGGAACTCCCTCGCCGGAAGTACCCGGAACAAGACATCGGCGGCGACCCATCAGCCCGCGACCCATGAACCCGGGTCACCCTCCAACATGGCGTCCACGTCCATCTCACTAGTTTCTCCCACGACGCCATTGGCAGCCCCACCGGAGAACGACGACGCCGTCAATGACCCACTCGCCGCCGTCGAAACAGACGGCGCAGACCCCGAAACGGAGTTCGACGTGGCCTCCGACGATGACGACATTCTGATACCTAACGCAGCGGCGGCTATATCAGATGACTTCTTCCTGGGTTTGCACCACTTAGGCCGCGGCGGTGACGGCGGCGAAGACGGCCACGACGGCGGCGTTCGCATGAGCATCAGCATCTTGTGCGGTGATAGGTCGTCTCCGAATAGCGCACCCGGGTTGACTCCGGTTTGTTCTGAACCGTCCTCCAACAATAGCCGGCCCAATCCCGGTTGAGTTCGCCCGATCCGGTCTCCAAAACAATTGTTCAGCTTTCCGCCGCAAAAAAAAAAAACTCGCCGGCGATCTTGTAAATTGTAGTAGTTCCATTTTTTTTAATTTTACTATTTTTTATATTTTTGTAAATAAATATAAAATGTTTATGTGTATATGGGTTTTTATATTATACTCACGGTTTTAATAAATAGACGTGAGTTTTGTTGTTGCATCTTTGTTGCTTCTTGAGTTTTGTGGTTGCATCTTTCAGATCCCCTTGATCACGGTCATTGAGCCATGCGATACTGACCGTCTGATCATGATCGTGCGATGAAGAAGCGGCCGGTTCAGCCTCGCTATGTGGTTCGGATTCTCCGAATCAAAGTCCCCGAGTTGAATGTTCCACGTCGAACATTTCATTGCGAACCGGCCACCAAACATCTGCCATGTGGACAAGAAAATTTAATAGTAACAAAATATATTAAGAAAAAAATAAAATTTTGTTATATATTCGATTGTTGACCTAGTCAAAGTTTGAATTTCCACATCATTATCAATGTGGCGGCAAGGATAACGCCAAACCATATCTAATTTAATAAGCATATAGTATTAATTATTTATAGTGAAAATTGAATTTAAATTTTTCTTTTTCTTTTATACAAATTTAAATTTTTCTTTTAAAAAAATGACAATATCATATTATAAAAAGGAAAGATACAAATTATCTGTACAAGACTCATAGACATCGTTTAAGTAATGATGAGTCCTTGAACCAAAAAATTTGTCCTTTTCTCTTAGAAGATGATATAGTCATGTTCTTAAAGAAAAATTTAAGATAAATCTATAAAAATAAATTAGAATAATTTTTTATTTTTAATATATCAGTTTTTATTAAGAAAAAGATTGAAAATGAATTGAAAATGAAAGATTTTGAATGGCACAAGTGGGTGCGTGACAGTTGTCGTGTGAAGAAAAGAAAGTGTCAGAGCTTTCCCGACTCCGGCTGTAATGCCTTTATCACGAAACAGAGCACATTGATTTTTGTTTTTATTTATTTATTTTTCTCATACCCACTAGTTGGTACCAAGGTCAAACCTTTTTTTATTCCTAGGAAGGAGATCTGGTCAACTATATTTTATTGGATGTTTTCATCATTTCAATTATGCAAATACATTAATGTCACCATTTAATGTGGGAAAATAAAATCAAAGTATCTATGTTCAAGGATATGGTATTATGATGGTAAGTATTTAATTGGGTGAGTGTGACACATGAATGTGGTTGTTTAATGGTCATTATATGATGTAAAATGGGTAATGCAAGTTGTTTAAATCTAAAACTTCGTAATACGGACAAATTGTCAAGGTAATTTAACAAGGAGAATCTGATTAAGGGGTGACCTGGCTTTGAAGTTTGAAGTAGTCTTGAAAGGTCATGTTTGGCAATTGACTTGAAGACGGGTGACAGGCCCTCATGACACATTGGTTTTTGGAGATGATTATTTTATATTATACTAAAAAAAGGATGGATATAAAGGGATTTTTATGAAATAATGTGACTCGTGCAATTTTTTTTCTATAATAAATTATACACATTTGGTTGATAAGCCTGTAATTTTAAGGGATCATACTTAAAATTATCTTGTCAAACTACGATAAAGCCTGTCAATGAGGGTTGGGTCAATTAACAAGATCAAAATGTGCCAACTCAAAAGTCTTAGGTTCGATTTATTGTGGTGTTCCTTTATTGATAGGTCATCTGTAAGTACTATTGTAAGCCCTTATTGAGACTTGTGAGATGTCTTGACCTTAAAATGAAGTAACCTCCTCCTTAAACTTTATTTTAACAATAAAACACTAAGATAGAGCCACGTGAGTAGTTATAGACACAATTTATGACCAAAAAAAAAACCCATAAAAAATAATATAATAAATACATTTTACTTCTTTCATAAATTTATTTATTTATTTATTTGTTAATAAAAGTTTACAAGGGAAGTTGCTCTATTCTAAAGTCAAGACATATCACAAGTTTCAGCGAGGGTTTACAGTGGTACTTACAGATGACCTATCAATGAAAGATCACTAACAATAATCAAACCCAAGACTTTTTAATCGACGCAATTCGATTTTGTCATTTGAGTCAATACTCATTGACACGAAAACTTATTTCTTATATTAAAGATTTACCCAAACTTCTCTTAATCATGTTATGCTAAGCAAATTTTGAGAGAGAAAAATGAGAGGTTTATGCTAAGTAACCCATTTAGCCCAAATTGTACCAAATAAACACATGAAGTGGGATGGAAACCTATCTCGTGTAGATCACACATGTAGAGTGAAAGGGACCCACCCCATTTTCCTATGTTCATTTAATACAATCTGGACTGGGTAAGGTTATCAAACAATTCTCTAATGTAAAGTGCTATATGTTACCCATGAGCCTTTGGCTCAAGTAGTATTTGGATATTTAAGGTATAGAGAGATGCTCTCCCCTTCCCTCCCCTCCCTTATCCCCCTTCCCTCTCCTCATAAGCCCCCTACAGTGGTTCTCCAAGGGTCCCACCTCAGTGGTGGGGTCCTTTTAAGAACCAAAAAAAAAGTTCTATATGTGTTTTATATTTACAAAATAAATTGTGTAAGCTTTCAAAATAATTAATAAGATTGAATAAAATGTGGAGAAAATGAGATTTGTTTAATTTAAAATTAAATATGATAACAAATATGCGAATGAGGTATAAGTATATTAATTAGAGAAGAAAAATGGTTATTTATTTACAACCAAATTTAAAGTCAGAATAGGGAACAATATCTTGGAAGAAAAGAAACTTGGAATCAAATCAAAATGGTGTTAGAGCAAATACAAAATGATACAAGAAATTAAGAGAAAACGGGAAAAAATTACACACAAGTTCATTGCAGAAAAGAGGGAAACAAATGAGAACATCAACAATTGATGAGTTCATCTTATCAGAGAAAATTTACTTAAAAAGAATAAACATTATAAATAGAGCATGATTAAAAAAAACAATGAACAATACGTATACGTAAATAAACATATACCTTCTTGAATGAAGCTTAACTCTCCAACAGGCTTTTGAAGATATACTCCCACAACTTGTAGTTCTCACTCTTGAAGATCTTATACTAGCTCCCTCTCCTCATTTACAAATGTATGTGTGTGAGTATTTTGGAAGGCAATTGAACAACCTTTTTTATACTAGCTGAGATGGAGATTTCGAGAAACTTAATAAATATTTGACGGAGATTTCAAAGAACTTAAAATATAATTAGCGGAGATTTCGAGGGACTTAATACATACTTGGCAAAATTTTTAAGGGAATAAATATTTGACGGAAATTTCAAAGAACTTAAAATATAGCCAGTGGAGATTTCGAGGGACTCAAAACATAACTGACATAAATTTTGAGGAAATAAATATCTGACGGAGATTTCGAGAGACTTAATACTTACCTAGAAAAATTTTTGAGGGAATAAATATCTGACGGAGATTCCAAAGAACTTAAAATATAGCTAGTGAAGATTCTGAGGGACTCAATACATACTTGGCAGAAAATTTGAAAAACTCAATATAACTAAAGTAAATTTCAAGGGAACCAAATATGGGTAGAAATTCCAAGCATTCAATGTATATTTGGCGTAGATTTCCAAGGACTTAATTACACATCATAGAAACATTGAGGTACTCAATACCATCAATGTGAATACCATCAATGTGAATTTCAAAAGAGTCAAATATAGGCAGAGATTTTGATGTACACAAAATATATCCAACGCAAATTTCAAGGGACTTAATTATAGAAGGCAGAAACTTGGATGTACTCAATATAATTGAAATAGATTTCAAGAAAGATAAATAAGGCAAGGGTTTTGATGCACTCAATATATATTTAGTGCAAATTTCAAGTGACTCAATTACATATGGCCAAAACTTTTGAGGTATTCAATATAACTGACGTAGATTTCAAGAGAGTCAAATTAATACAAAAGGAGATTCTGATGCACACAATACATACAAAGTACATACTTCAAGGCACTTAATTACACATGGTGAACACTTTGATGATCCAATATAACTGATGTAGATTTTAAGCAAAGATTTTGATGCACTCAATATATATCTAGCACAAATTTCAAGAGACTTAATTACACATGTTAGAAACTTTGATGTACTCAACATAATGTTTGAATTTCAAGATAGTCAAATACAGGCGAAGATTATGATTAATTCAATATATATCTAGCAAATATTTTAAAGGACTTAATTACATATGATAAAAACATTGGAGTACTAAATATAACTGACATAGATTTCAAGAAAGTCAAATATAGTTGGAGATTACTATGCACTCAATATATTTCTAGCACAAGTTTCAAGTGACTAAATTATGCATAGCATAAACTTTGAGGTGCTCAATATAACTGGCATCTATTTCAACAAAATGTTATTTTCATCATTTGCTTCATAAAATTTTCAAAATAGAAAACAAAATAAAAGTAATGTGGCATTTTTGAACTTATAATGAAAACATATATAATTGAAAATGAAAACAAAAAAATACACTCTTTGTTTCTCTTATTTTTTTGTTTCATTTTTTATCTTTTAAAAAAAATCCATGTGTTACACAAACTAGAAGCAATGATCTGAAAACCAGACTGGATCAGCAGGTTGAATCGGGAATCGTTCACCCCATCGGTCTGGTCCATCCAAAAAAACCACCCAGCCTGAAAATCAGTCAAGAATTGGTGAACTGGTCAACTCGGACCCATCTAATTAGGTTCAACCGGTTGTAGATTTTTTTTCATTCTTGCTAATTTAAATGATGTCATTTTGATCTAAAAACTAAATGTAAGTCAATTTAAAAAGAATTTTATATAAAATATTTAAACTTAGATTATGCAGAAACTTGAAAACTAAATGTATAATTGATTTTATGTCTCTTTGAATTGAAATTAAATTTTTTTTAAAATAAAAATACGCTATAATAATATTACTGAATGCTTTGAAGTTTGAACTCTCAAAAAATAAGGTGTAAATTATTTTTTATCATTTGTATTGTGTTTATAATTTTTTATCTATTTAATTAGTATATAATATATATATTTAAATTATTTAATTATACTCTAATTTTATCAAAATTTAACCACAATTAAACCATTAAACTTTGAATCAATTCTCTAACCGATTTGATTTTCAAAACCTGAAAGTGATTCCCATCCCCCCCGGAAATCTTCCCTTTCTTAGTCTTAGCCTAGGCGACAATCGAAGCCCATATTCGCTGACCCAATACAAAGGAAACCCACACACCGGCCCAAACTCATCCTTTTCCATAGGCCGAAAGAAAACAATATTCAGATATAAATAGGCCATTGAACATGTGTAGCCCATCACTTGATGGCCCACTGAAAAGCAAAGCCCACTCAGAGGCCTAACTCATCACTACTCACTGGCCCGTAAAAAAAAACTAAACATATATTTTAGTTATATGAAAATATGAAAATACAAGTGTGTCTACATAAATATTAAGTGTAATTTTGATTTATTGTTAATATAAAAAAGTTTTATATTATTATTTAATTATATTTTATTAAATTATTAAAAGATTTTGATTATTATAATAATTAATTAAAAAATATAATTTTTTTTAATGATGTGTCAATACATAATTGAATGACAATGTGAAACTGACAATAAATTAAAATTAAAATTATAAATATTTAGAGAAAAAAATAAATATTATTTTAAGAAAAAAGAAAGATCGAACCCATACCATATTCACAAGACCCGACCCGGATCCACCCATTATCAGACAAAGAGTAGCAAATAGAGTGACTGACAGAGAGGGAAGAAGGTGGGAAGACGGTGTGATCGAGTGCGGCGCAGAGCAGAGGAAGCGAAGATGTTCCTGCGTGCGATTGCGCGGCCATTGATGGCGAAGGTGAAGGAAACGACGGGGATCGTGGGACTGGAGGTGGTGCCGAACGCGCGGGAGGTGCTGATCGGGCTGTACTCGAAGACCTTGAAGGAGATCGAGGCGGTGCCGGAGGACGAAGGGTACCGGAAGGCGGTGGAGAGCTTCACGAGGCAGAGGCTCAAGGTTTGCCAGGAGGAGGAGGACTGGGAGGTCATCGAGAAGCGCCTTGGTTGTGGCCAGGTCGAGGAGCTCATCGAGGAGGCTCAGGATGAGCTCAAGCTCATTTCTCATATGATCGGTATTGCTTTTGATCGATGCGTTCATTTTCTTTCTTTAATCATTTTTTTTGTGTGAAAATTTTGATGTTGTGTTGTGCGTTTTTCACTTTTTTGTTGTTTGCCTTTGTGGGGGTGAAGGGAATTATGAAAAGATTGTTTTTTTTTAATTTAATTTAGTTTTTTGTTGTAGGGTATGATGAATTTGCATTTTTTGTTATCTCTTTTTGTGTTTGGCTTTGTATGAATTGGGGATGCTGAGGAATGATCGAGTGTGAAAATTTTGCTGTTATGTTTTGAGTATTTGTTATTTATCTTTGTGGGGTTTATGAAGAAGAGATGCGTTTTTTTTTTCAGAAGAGAATGGAAGTAATAGAAGAGTTAGCCCATTAAGTCGCATTATTGTATGTTATTCATGAATTTGCGTTTTTGTTAGCTCTTTGTGTGTTTTTAGCTTTGTAGAATGGTGTGAATATGGAGCGAAGGAAAGGTGAAGGCAAATGTGCTAATACTAGGATGTTTTCTCCCCAAGTTGCTTAGATGCTTATCAATTGGTATCAGAGCTAGTTGTCAGCGGCACGGAAATGGCTACCTGTGGAGGGGCTGACCGGTGGAGGGGCTGACCGGAAAAGTCGAGTGAAGCAACGCCGAGTGAAGCGTCACAGAGTGCAGCCGCCGAGACGTCGGCTGTCCAGGGGCGGTGCTGTTGATAGGGACTTGGTAGTATGGGATGCCAAAAAGTCCCACATTGGGTAGTATGGGCTGCCTAGTGGGGTATTTAAGTGGCTTGGTTCTTCCCCCTTAATAGCTAGCTTTTAAGGGAGGGTTCTCCAAGTTGCTTAGATGCTTATCATTTTCCTTTTGTTTGGCCTTTCATTTCCCTTTTTTATTTTGTGAATGCTTATGTGTTTTGAGGTGGATTTGAATGGTTTCATTGTTGGCGGAAGTCAGTCTATCAAATTTATAATTCTTGGTTCAACGCACAACTCTGTGTAGGTTGCCTGTTTCAATAATCTGTTTTGAGTAAGTATTCTGTTGTTGCATTGCTATCATGTGCTTTGATAAACCTTGCAAACTTTTTTTGGTTCTTTTTTTATTAGTTTTGATGAAAACAAACTATGAAATGAAGGAATAACTGAATAAGAGGCTGCAAGGCTTCATAAAATAACTAATGGGATAAAAATTAACAGATGTGCACCCTAGCAAGTTGGTTGGAAGCCTTCACTTTTGAAATCTTTTTAATTCAAGAGTTTAGCATGTAGTTGGTAACTTTTTTTCTACTTTAGAATATGTGTTATTCTAGCAAAAATAAAAGGTCTAATATGGTGTTAAGAGACCCAAATTCTAGATTTTGATCCACTTATCCCCTTATTACACAATAAATTGCAGCAAAAGAATAGTTAGAGGAGGTTTCTAACCTCACCTTTCGTGTGTTAATGGTCCTCTTTGAGCTCATGTTGCGTAACTATGTACTAGTAGACAGTCTATTTGTCTTCCAAGTCAAGATATGAACCTTTATTTTGGTATTAAATAAAAAGGAGGATGCAATCTTCTACCACAATAGTTAACCTCTCTTAGAGTTAGAGCAACTCAAGTAGTAGTAAAAAAAAAAATTCACCTTAACTTGATAATTTCAATTCACTTTATCCTAGGCTTGTATCATTTTTATTTTACCTTAGAAAAGCTTGCTTTAGGTCTCTTCTTTTTTACTTGATCTAGCATGCATTAAAGTCCAGCTGGCTTTTTTTTTCTTCATATGAGAGGGTAATAATACCTGTTTCCAGAGATTTTGCTAGGTTTTAGTTTATACATTTAGTTTCAGTAGCATATTTGTGGTATATGGACAACCAGAAAGCATTTTTACCTAGGAAGAGTTTTTCTCTTGTTGATGGGTCTTGTGTTTTTATTTCTCCAGTTATTTTTCAGAAATATTTATGCTATAATATTCCTAAAACTGACATTCAATTGTAATTATGCTGAGTTCAGTCCTTAATTTTGTATTTTGTTTAAACTATGACTCTATGAGTACGTAGTTACTCATTGTGGGAGAGACATATTCCCTGTTTGATCAGCAATCTATTGCTATCATGCACAATATAGAAAAATGTCAGAACAACACTAAATTCATAGATAATACTTAAATGCATAATGCATATGGAGCATATTAAGTGATAATATAAGGTTCAAGGATTAGAGCAATTTCTTTCAAACATAAATGTGTGTCCTATCTGGCGTGCAATGCTAGCTGAATGAAAGTTTGATGGGAAAGAGGATGATCATATATCATTGCAGTACTAGGGAGGGAGGTAGTAACAAGAGGAAGGGAAATTCATCATTTATCTTTCTTTCAGCTGATAAGGTCTCCTTTTTCTGGAATTTTTATTAAGCTTCATTACATTTTAACAACTGAATAATTAATTATCGATTGCAAAGGTCTTCTCCAACTTATCATTTGAAGAAACTTAAAATGAGGGAAAACATCCACTACATACTCTTGATTGCTGTTTCTTTTGTGTATTTTTAAGCTTTATTTGGACTTTGATTCCAATTGATTATGTTGTTTACAGAGTGGATGGATCAGGTTGTTGTGTGGAACAAAGTGAGATGTACATTTCATCTCCTGATGTACTTGTCCCATAGTGATATATTCTAGGCACACTAGATCCTGCATTTACCTTTTTGTAAGTTATGTTGGTTTTTCAAATTCGAAGTATTGGTAATATCATAATTGACAACCCGTCAGTGTGATAAGAAATAAAGGATGCATTAATCATAAATTGCATAGAAGATATCTGATTGCCTATTTTTCCTGGTCATGGCTGTAAATTGTAATGGTATTTAATATAAAATGCATGTCATTGTTGAGTCTGATGGTCCTAAATCTATTCGAGTTAAAATGTTGCACTTCAAAAGAAATTCCTAAATTTTGAAAGTTCCAAACTTCAAATGTCTGGGGTCTCAAATTTCAACTGAATTTAGTTCTACCGTTATCCTTTTTTTTCTTGGTTCTTTTTTTCTTAGTTTTGTCTACAAGTGTATGCTTGAATGAGGATTTTACCAGTTAGGGTATTTTGAATTTTTTTAATCCAATGTTGGGTTGTTTCACTTTATGAATTTGGTTGCTGTTGGTTTCACCTTATTATGGATGCTGCTTACTGCTTAAGTCTTTTGTTGGTATTTCTTGATAATCATTTGTAACTTCGATTTACTTTATGCTTAAGTACTAATTAAATTTTTATCAAAGAATACTACCTAGATACTAGAATCTAAATTTTGCACGCATCTCCAAATATTTATTGTATGATAATCACTCATTGTTTAACAAAAATTAATTTAGCATTTATAAGTTTCATAAGTTATATTTTAAACCAAACATGGAAGTAGCATCTTCTCTTGGTCCATTATATGTTTTGCTTTTTCGTTTTGGATAAAAGAACATTATATGTCTTGCATCCATACAAATATTTATGAAACGCAATTGTTAAATGCACATCCCTTGGAAAATTTTAGCATCAACTGGTTAGGAAAAGTTATGGATATTACTTATATACTGTGTATATGCTGGATTACAGAGTGGGATCCGTGGGGTGTCCCAGATGATTATGAATGCGAGGTGATTGAGAATGATGCACCAGTTCCTAAGCATGTTCCTCTCCACCGACCTCCTCCTCTCCCTGTAGAATTTCACAGGACGCTAGAGGCAGTTACATCTCAATCAGAAAAGGATACTGCTGCTGTCAGCTCTAGCGAATCACCCTCAAAGGCATGATCTGCAGCAACATGCTAATTAGAGCTTTGGTTTCTCAATTTGAATGTATTTTTCCCTTTATTTGCATGAAATTGTTTATGTGGTAGGTAGTTTCAGACTGAACAGAGTTTGTGAAAGAAAATACTGGCACCTAAATAACTTGAACAGTATGGAATAACAAGAATTTCTTGTTTCACTTTATAATATGATTGAAAACGACTTGGCTTACATGAACCCTCAAAGCATCTGCATTAAGCAAACCAGGCTGAAACTGCATGGGAAGGCTTGAGTTAGCCAGCCAGTCAGCTGCAGCATTTCCTTCCCAAAACATGTTGAAACTGCATTGTCCATTCACATTGGATCAGTTCCCTACTTTGTTTCATTAAAAAAGAAACTCCGGTTCCTCCCTTTTTGCCACCAGAAACCATTGTGATTAAAGCCTTTATGCTAAATTCAACTCTTCAATTGCCCCTCAAATCTTAGCCTTGAAAGAGGTATACCATCCCAGATTCCTACAGAAATGTTGAATACAGACAGTTTCTTGTACAAGCGCGCAAACTCAAACCCAGATTTCCCTTTGTAGCACTATCTATTAATTTCAACCCTTCACTAGTATTGCCAAAATAGGTTAAACTTGTCGGGTCAGCATGTTTACCCATATAAATTATGCGAGTTTGGTTTTAAAATTAGTAATCCGTAAATTTAGATCGACTCATGTGACTTGCGAGTTAAACTAGCCAACCTGTATACATTTTTTTTTTAAGTTTAAATTTTTTGTACAAAAAATTAATTTAAAAACTTAGTTAGTTAAATACTCTTTTCTCAAGTAAAAGTACAAGATGTATGTATTGTATATGGTAGCATTGATACAATCCACATATAGGGCCCGTTTGTATTAGCTTTTTTAGGAGAAAAAGTGTTTTTTTGAAATAATAAAAATGTTTTTTTTAGAAGCTAAAGAGTTCAAACTTTTTAAAAAAGCACATGAAGTGTTTTTTTTTAAAACTTGAACTCTTTAGCTTCTAAAAAAAGTATTTTTATTACTTCAAAAGGCACTTCTACTCCTAAAAAAACTAATACAAACGGGCTCATAAAGACATTCGTCAAACTTCATAAGTTTATGTTATTTATTTGTTTGAATTTTTCCTTAACTCTTTAAATGAGATTAAAGTATTAAATACTACGTCTAAGTAATGTAATATTTGATTTGTGATTATTAAAATTAAAATTTTTTATTAAATTTAAATTTATTTTAAACTTTACAACAAAAAAAAGTTTTGTGAGCTGACCCGTTTAGGCCCACAAGTTAATACGAGACGAGATGAGATGATTAATTTACAACTCATTTAAATGCGATTAATTTTAGCCTAACTTGTTTAACTCACAGCCCGTCGTGGGTGGGCCTAAATGGGTCGGACCAACCCGTTTGCTAGCCCTACCCTTCACATTATAGCTGTCGGTGAAGACTCAGTTATGTATATAAATATGTATTCTTTTTTTTGGTACATTACAAATAATATGGTTTTATTATGGCATAGGATGTATTAATAAGTAATTAATTAGAGTTTAAATTTAATCAACTGTCTTTGTAAAATTTTTTAAATCATTCAATAATATGTTGACACATCATTAAAAAAGTTAAACTTTTTAAATAATTATTGTAATAGTCACACTCTTTTAATGATGTGACAATACATGATTAGATGATAGTGTAATTTTTTTTACACTAATAGTAAATTAAAATTAAATCCAATTAATTATGTATAAAAGGCCTACAATTCACTTGGTGTTTGAAATCTAAAATATGGGCACTTTTGTGACTTCGTTATGGGACTATTGTAGCCTTGTCCAGGATGCCATGGGCAAATACACAAACTTGGGACAATGCCCGATGCCCACAATCTATCATCATTTTAAATGTTCATTTCATTTTCCCTCTAGAACCTCCAACAACACCCCAAACATGTTCAACCAAATGTTTCACAACAGTGTTATTAAACTTGTACCAGACCATCCGGGTTGATCGGTAACTCGATGAAGCAGTCGGTTGACTGTGACGGTTTTTGAGTGACTCGGTTAATCTGGCCAGTTTGGGTGAATCGGTCAAGTGATATCAGTTTTTATTTTTTATTTTTTAAAAATTGCACTGAAACGACGTAGTTTCTGCGCAAAAGCCTCCAACCCCGAACTCTGAATGAGATTCTTTCGCAAGCCTGCAGCCTCACGTGGCAACCCTTGTTCGTTGGTTGATGCTCGCAGGCAAGGTTCATCTGGTTGGTAAGCTTCCCTCCCTGCTTGAAACCCAATAGCCATGAAGATTGGGTTATTTGAAACCCTCCCTGCTTCCCTATCTGCGTGGTTTGTTTGAATCTTCAGAATGATTTTGGTGAACCGGTGTTGTATGCGTGAAGGAAATGGAAGCGTGCTCTTTCTCTTCTACTTGATTCTGTTTGAATTGGTTTGCTGTTGTAGAAAAATGCTAGATATCAATTAGTTTGATGTGTACAAAATAATGTTCTTGTTCCAAAATTCTGTTTTTGGATTTCCACTGATATATAATTAAGTGTTGAGCACTTGAGCCATTGAATAATTTTAAACTAATTAAGCTTATGAAATATCAATGTATTAAGGTCCTGATTTCCAATTCTATTCTGTTCATAGGCCCTGTGCTGTATTGTTGTATATGAATATTTCTTACTTGTTTTTTCTTCTTTTGCTTTTCAATTCTATTCTGTTCGTAGGCCCTGTGCTGCCTACATTAGGAGTGAGATTGATCATTTTTTGGCCCATTTTCTTGTTTATTGGGGTTGCTTTTCATATTTGGCTATTTGCCATATTTGATATTTGCCAATTTTGCTTGGTGTTGTTCTGCTACTGTATTCTTGTCTTGGGTGTTTTATTTTTGCCAGAGAAATAAGATGTCATCATCTGCTCAAACACCAACTGAAGCATCAACTCAAAGTTCCTCTCCCCAAAGGAATAAGGAATAATAGGGGAATAAATGTATTACCCATTGTTGTAGGGATGTTTGAGTTGAGGTTGTGACTTATGAACTTAGTGAACTTGTGTTGTTTATTTGTATTTTGAACTTGTGGTTTGAATGTGAACTTGTGGTTTGAATGTGAACTTGTGATTGTGACTTGTACCAATTTTTATGTAATTTTTATTTGTATTAAATATTTATAATATTTTTTTATTTTATGCGTTCGACCAGTGACTTATTGGTTGAACCAGTGGCCTATTGACCCATTACCTCGGCCAAGTCGATGATTGGTCCGAGTTTTATAACATTGCTCCACAGTGACATTTCCACGCTCAACTCCCTCATCACCTCTTATGTTCGCCGAGGTGACGCTGTCGCAGCATGGAACCTCTTTCGCCGCATACATTGCGTGCGCTCTGACATTGATGCCTACACCTTCACCCCTGTCTTGGGGGCATGTTCTGTGTTACCTCTCTCTGAGTGCGGCAAACAAGTGCATGGCCTCATGATCAAGACGGGTGCGGGCTCCGGAACTGTGACAAAAACTGCCCTCATGGACATGTATTCCAGATATGGGAATTTGGGTGAATCCAAAAGGGTCTTTGAAGAGATAGGGCACAAGGATGTAGTGGCTTGGAATGCTTTGCTTTCAAGTTTTTTGCGTCATGATCTTCCTCATGAAGCACTCGGTGTTCTCAGAGCAATGAGGATGGAGAACATTGAATTCAGTGAGTTTACTCTCTGTTCTGTGCTGAAATCTTGTGCTTCTTTGAAGGCTTTGGAACTGGGTAGGCAGGTTCATGGTTTGGTGGCGTCTATGGGGCGTGACTTGGTGGTTCTGAGCACTGCACTTATTGATTTTTACTCCAGTGTTGGGCACATCAGGGAAGCTTTGAAAGTGTTCTCTAGTTTGAAGTGTGGAAAAGATGATATGATGCATAACTCGTTGGTTTCTGGGTGTATTAGGAATCAGAGATATGAAGAGGCGTTCAAAGTTATGTGCTTGATGAAGCCCAATGCTGTTGTTCTCACCAGTGCTCTGGTGGGTTGCTCTGAGAATTTGGATTTGTGGGTAGGGAAACAGATTCATTGTGTTGCAGTGCGTCATGGTTTCACTTCTGAGACCCAACTGTGCAATACCCTGTTGGACATGTATGCAAAATGTGGTAAGATTTTGGATGCCCAGTTGTTGTTTGATGGAATTTGTCAGAAAGATGTGACTTCCTGGACGTGTATGATTGATGCATATGGAAGGCATGGACATGGACATGAAGCAGTTGAGCTGTTTCAGAAGATGAGGGAGGATGTGAGTAAGGTGTTGCCGAATTCTGTGACTTTTTTGTCTGTTCTATCAGCTTGTGGTCACTCTGGACTGGTGGAGGAAGGCAAAAAATGTTTCAATTTGTTGAGGGAGAAATATGGTATTGAACCAGGTCCAGAACACTATGCATGCTTCATAGATATCTTAGGCCGAGCTGGTAATATAGAAGATGTATGGTCTGCATTTCACAATATGAATGAGCAGGGTACTAGGCCTACTGCGGGAGTATGGACAGCTTTGTTGAATGCTTGCAGTCTTAATCAGGATGTTGAAAGAGGTGAATTTGCTGCAAAGCATCTCTTGCAGTTGGAACCCAATAAAGCTAGCAATATTGTACTTGTATCAAATTTTTATGCAGCCATTGGAAGGTGGGATTGTGTTGATGAACTGAGAAGCATCATGAGGACAAAAGGGTTGGTCAAGGAAGCTGGGAATAGCTGGATCAAAGTTCCGGGCTTTAATCAACTTGCCAGGTCACTATCTGCTTGATTGTCTTCTAGATAACAGGGAAAGTGGGGGCTTCACTGCTATTGGGGTGCTTTCTGCTTTGGACACGGTTTGCTTGTCAAGTTCAAAACAGCCAATAACTAAGTCAACCTGGCATTGTCTGCATATAATGGCAACGTGTGTATGCTCCTCATTCTTGTAGATCATTGGTTAGCATTGACAATAAGTCAACCAGTAAATATCTCTTCTCTTATTCCTCTAAAACATCTCATCTTGCTGTTCCTTTACTTCATTTTTTGTTTCCTGTTTGCTCAAGCTTTCTTCCTCCCTTAATTAGTTGATGAAGTTTTCAACTTGGCCTTACATATATATCTTTGTTAAAATTGTAATTGATTTTAATTTGTCCTGATATCTATCTCAATGAAGTATTCACTTACTATATCTTTAAGCTGACAATAACTCTCAGTTGTGTTCCTAAGCTTTGCATCAGGTTGCTCATCATGCTAGCTTTTTGCTATTGTAAAACTAAGATTACAGCCTATAATCTGTAACAGGGCTGTGTCATTGAAGGCCCGTTCTGTTGTTGCTGTTTTTGTTACCTGGTGTTGTAATTGGAACAGTATAGCATTGTGTGCAAATGTAAAAAATTGTAATTGGAACAGTATAGCATTGTGTGCAAATGTAAAAAAGGAATGGAGTAGAAAAGAAAATTTCTTGACAAGATGTACTTCAGCTCAATTTTTTTGTGTTTATTTAGTATGTGCTAAATAATATACTGTTTTTCTGCAACAGGTAGAGGTTGGATGCTCATGCTATTCTCACTAGTCTTTCTCTAATATTTCTAGCTCAAATTCTCGTTTTGTCTGCTCTCACCCTGTCTCCTTTGTCATGATCTAGAAGCCCCAAGTCGGGATTCTTCATTTCCAATGCATTTTCACTGTCATTCCTCCATTAAGGAAAGTTTGAAGTTTGTTCTCGGTCTCTCTCCACTGTGCATGTGCTCTCTGGTTTTACACTCACATAAGTCATCTCCCATTTGATTCATTACTTTGCAGAGGCAGATCTCATTTTCTCTCTAGCAACATCTGGATTCTAATTGGAATTGTTTGCTATTGGTGAGATTAATTTTACCATCATGTAAGTTGGAATCCCAATACTGAGCTAGATTGAGTGGACTCATACAAGTTGAAACTGTTTGTCTAGCATAATTTGCTTTGATGACAATTTTGTTGTTTACTTTGACATATATGATTAAAATAATGTTTTATTACAGAGTTAGGCTATCACATGAATTCCAATTCTAACCAACTTGTGTAGGCTTAAGCATGCCCTATGACAGGTCTACACTACTCTAAAATCTTATCTAAAGGTTTATTGACCAAGGATTATAATTAGCAGTGTTACGTGAAAACATGATACTGGGGGCAATTCAACCTTTTTTGCTTTTCAATTATTTATTGAGAGTAAGTTTCAGCTTTAAATATGCATTTAGTTTTTTCAATACAACAATAACAAAAGTCTTTTTTTCAATAGCTTAAGATTTTTATGATGCGATTTTTCAATTAATCAGTCAAAAATAGTTATTTTAGGGTCAGTAGTGGGTTAATATTGTTTTGATATATAGAATTGCTTTGGCACAATGGGATTAATCTTTGTTGTAATTTTTTTAGATAGTGATAGTGCATTGCTTAAATTTCTTGTGGGTGAAACCAGTTAATGTTTCATTTGATTGAGCTGAGCTTTGGCCCTATTTCTGAAATGCAATTGAGGCTTTAGTAACATAGTTGAGTTGCATAATAAATAGCTTCTTGGCCTTATGTCTTGAATTTCATGCTCTGTATATGTGCTCTCATGCTTTGTAAAGTGTATGAAATTTATATACAATGTTTTTTGTAATATAGTACTATATTAGGTAGAGAATGACGTGCAAAATAGAGTCCTATCTTTTATTTGGTGCAAAAGTAGAATGATAAATGACGTGGAGGTGTTGTATTTTGGAAGCAAATGCACTAACTTAGTACGCCATGGTATCAGAGAAATCCGTATGAGCAAGTGAGATGTTTTTAATTTCTAATGATGATTACAATTTTTCTTCTTGTGCTTTTCTTTCAATATTGCAGATTTGAAAACTTATAATTATAAGTCAAGACACATGATATAAATATCTACAAATTTACTTGATACTTGGGATAACTTATTGTTGGGGATACTACATTCCCTTTCTTCACATGCTTTGATAAATACTTGTGTAAGACTAGTAGTGATGGCATTGGATCGGGTACCTAACCCGATCTGGCCCAACTAAACCTGCTGGATCAGATTTGTCCAGATCCGAAAATGAATTTGGATCAGGTCTGACCGGGTTCTTAAAAAATCCATTGGGTTTCCAGGTCTCAATATGACCCAGTTATTTCATGTTTTGTGCTAGGGCTCAGCTTTCATTTTGCGAAGCTTCTGCAACGGATACCTGTGTGAAAGATCAACACTGCCCCAAAGGTCGATTCTGAGTATCTTGTAGCTCGAGTGATTTTAGCTGCAACAGATCTGAGAGTGATTTGAGCTGCACAACTTCTGTTCAAACCTTCTTGCTTGTTCGCAGAGTCATTGAGTTGCACCAAATTCTCCAACTCTGACCATGCCCCTTGAGAACTTGTCCCGGGCAAGGATCAGCCTTTGCAACTGCTTGCTTGAGAGGTACCCACTATGATTCATCCTTTGTTTTGGATTGTACATTTTTGAAAAAGCATTTATGGCTTTGAAGTTGTAGGCTCTGATTATTATTATTTTTTAATTTTTATTTGAGAAATGAAATGGGTTTCCTTCAATTTGCTGGAATTTTGCTTCTGAGTATTTGTTTAATGTTTTTTAAATTTTCCTTGAAATTTGTAAACTCTTGAATGTCTTACTGGTGGAACACCAATTAGTATATGCCATTTGAATTTGAAGTTGGTTGTTTCCTTAATTTTACTTTTCTTGCATTTCACAGAATTTAATCAGTGTTTTTGATATGGCTGGTGGATTTGGTGCACCCACATTCCCACATTTATTTGAACAACCAGAGGTTCTGCCCCTTCTTGCTGAACTCAGGACATAAGAATATAGCTCTATTTTGTGAGATTTTATGATTACCTAACATTCATATTCTTCCTGTTGTATTTTATGACGCACAGATTTGACAAGATCATCAATAAGGAAATTCAGATTTAAAGTCTAGACTTATTGATCATGTAAACATGTAAAATGGTTCAATGGGTTTTCAATGTTAAAAGAAATTGGGTATTGTGAAAGCTCTGTGCATTAACAGCTTTCACAAGAAACTAGCTTTCCTACTGGATTGCACATCTTAAGACATGGCTCAAGCGCAAATGTAAAAAAGTTGGTTACTGGTAAATTTATAAAAGGACTTGATTTCCTGCTAACTAATGTCTCTATATGGATATTCCAAATTCTTTATGATGATCCTTACCAGACTGAGTTTTTTACTGCATTTTTATTCTTGTCTTGGTTACCCCTTGGCCACTTTCTTTTACATAAGTAACATTGGGCCATTGAGGGAAATTAAATATGCTATACAGATTTCTTTCATGCAAGCCCATTCATGTCATTTACTTTACTTATCAATTGAAAACCTTCTGCCTGGTACTTCTATTGAAGTTCTAACTTGTTGGGGACTGAGAGTAGTGTTGTGAAAGATTCAACTGGTTCAGAGATGGGAAAAAAGAGATCAATCGGAGAAAGAAAAATTTAAGTGTGTATTAAGTATGAATGTGTATACAATTGGCTATTTCGAGAAGCCACTCTCCAACTAACTTCTGTGTTTCCCCCCCTCCCTAATCTGTTTCTCTACTACTTATAGTAGGAATCAGTTCCAAATCAATTACAACCATCCCCTTTCTGACTGTTAAGTCAGTTACAGATCAGTTACAACCCCCCTATTTAAATAAACTCTCTTAACAGCTGGTCTGCTAACAATACTCCCCCCCCCCCTGGGACTTTCACCTTGTCCTCAAGGGGAAACTGAGGGAGTACCTTCTACAGTTTGTTAACACTTTCCCAGGAATTTTCAAACTCAGGTAGCCGAGCCCACTTCACTAGCACTTCAGCCTCACCCTGCTGGCTGTATCTCAGCTCCAAGACATCTTCCACTTCTGGTTTCAGTACCCAATCCTCAGACAGCTCTGCAGGCAATTTCTGTGGTGTATAATCCCCTGGAAAAGCTTGTTTTAACTTGCTGACGTGAAAAACAAGATGAATTTTACAGCCATCTGGTAATTCCAACTTATAAGCCACTGCATCAATCTGCTCAATGATCTTAAAAGGGTCATAATACCTTTGGACTCAGTTTTTCATTTCTCCTCTTAGACAATGAATGCCACTTATAAGGAGCAGCCTTCAGATAAACCCAATCCCCTACTGCTAGTTGCAGCTCTCTCCTGTGTTTGTTGGCCTGCCTCTTCATTCTCTGCTGAGCCATGGTCAGGTTTTGATGGAGCTGATCCAGCAGAGCATCTCTTTCAGCATACAACGAGTTAACTGCCTCTACTGCAGAGGGAACAGCTGGTCCCCTAATTATAGGTGCTGGATCTCTCCCATATAAAGCCTTGAATGGAGACATCCCAATTGACACATTGTAGTTTGTGTTGAACCAAAGTTCAGCTCAACATAACCATCTTGGCCAAGACTTGGGTCTCTCCCCAACAAAACACCTTAAGTAAATTTCTAGACACCTATTTGCCTCCTCCGTTTTCCTATCCGTCTGAGGATGGAAAGCTGAGCTGTATTTAAGCTTGGTGCCTGACTGTTTAAACATTTCCATCCAGAATTGACTCAAAAAAATACTGTCTCTATCTGAGACAATCGAATCAGGGAAACCATGGAGTCTTACCACTCCTGAAATGAAACAATCAGCCACATCCTTAGCTGTGAATGGGTGGCCAAGCAACAAGAAGTGAGCAAACTTGGAAAATCTATCCACAACCACCATTATAGTGTCTTTACCACCCGCTCTAGGCAACCCCCAACAAAGTCCATTGATATATCCGACCACACCATAGTTGGGATGGGTAAAGGCTGTAAAAGTCCAGCTGGAGATAATGTTTCAACCTTGCTTTGTTGGCAAGGCTTACATTGAGCAATGAACAATTTGATGTCTTTCTTCATACCCTCCCAATAGAAAACAGCTCCATCCTTTTGTAAGTTCTAAAGAATCCTGAGTGTCCACCTTGTAAAGAAGAGTGAAACTCAACCAATATGGAAGGAATTTTTGAAAAATTCTTTGGCACCACCAAGCTACTTTTTCTGAAAAGTATTCCTTTTTGAACAGAGAACTTTGGATGAGCTGTAGGACTCACTGTCACCTGCTGTATCAATTTTTTTATATTTGCATCTGCCCCAATTTCATGCTCCCATTCTTCCCACTCATCTAGCTTGACCTTTGACAATGATGCATACATCATTTGTCTAGATAGAGCATCAGCCACCTTATTAGAATATCCTGGCTTGTATTGGACTTCAAAGTCAAAACCCAACAATTTAGAGGTCCACCGAAATTGCTCCTCCCCCAACAAGGTCTGGTCCGGCAGAAACTGTAAACTTCTTTGGTCTGTTCTGATTATAAAATGCTGGCCCAAAAGGTAATGCCTCTACTTTTGGACAGCCAGCACTATGGCCATAAGTTCCCTCTCATATGCTGACTTTTGCTGTGCTCGAACAGACAGTTTTTGGCTGAAATAAGCAAGGGGCCGACCCTCCTGCATGAGTACTGCCCCCACTCCCTTACTGGATGCTTCTGTTTCAATGATAAACTTAGAAAAATCAGGCATGACCAACACAAGCAGTGAAGACATAGCTTCCTTGAGGTCATTGAATGCACTCTCAGCCTCCTTTGACCAACTTATCCTTCTTGAGCAAATCTGTCAAAGGTCTTGCTATCAACCCATACCCCTTAACGAATCTTCTATAATAGCCAGTCAACCCGAGGAAACCCCTCAATCCTTTAACCTCCTTTGGTGTGGACCAGTTGACCATGGCCTGAAGCTTCTGTGGATCAGCTGAGACCCCCTGGTTCGACACTATGTGACCCAAATACTCTACCTTAGGCACAGCAAAATTGCATTTCTTCTTATGGACTACCAACTGATTATCCTATAAGACTTTAAAGACCATTCTTAAGTGTTCCACATGTTCCATAATATCCTTACTGTAGATAAGGATATCATCAAAAAATACAAGAACAAATTTCCTCAAAAATGGTTTCAAGACTTCATTCATAAGGGCTTGAAAGGTAGAGGGAGCATTGGTCAAGCCAAAAGGCATAACCAAGTACTTATAATGGCCTTTATGAGTTCTGAAGGCTGTTTTTGGAATGTCATCTTGCCTCATCTGAATCTGGTGATAGCCTGATTTAAGGTCCAATTTTGAAAAAACAGTAGCTCCCGCTAATTCATCCAACAACTCATCAATCAAAGGGATTGGAAATTTATTAGGGATGGTCACTTTGTTTAGAGCCCTATAGTCCACACAAAACTGCCAGCTACCATCCTTTTTCTTCAATAAAATAATAGGACTAGCATAAGGGCTTGTGCTAGGTCGTATAATTCCACCTTTCAACATATCAGCTACTAATTTTTCTATTTCATTTTTTTGAAAGTGAGGATACCTGTAGGGCCTTTGATTAGGAATGTTGGCTCCCTCTTTGAGTATAATGGCATCATCATGGGCCCTTGGAGGAGGTAAACCCGATAATTCCTGTAAGATAGTTGCTTCTTCAGGTTGCAACTTCTCTTCCTTTCCCTCCCCCGACTGTAATTCTCTGCACTCCAGTACATATGCAGCAGCTGGTTCCTGTAGCTCCTTCAGCATCTCTTTAGCTGTAACCTCCCCTTTTGATAATGAAGGATCTCCTTTCAACCATTTCTTCACCCCATCCCTCTTCACTCTCAAGGTAAGGTTCTTGAAATTGGCCTTAATATCACCCAATTTTTCTAACCATTCCATGCCCAGAACCAAATCTGCCCCATCCAGTGAAAAAACATAGAAATTCGCAGTGAACTCCACTCCTTGCAATGCAAATTTCACCTTCCTACAAACTCCTCTAGTCATGATCTTGTGGCCATTACCCACTTTAACCCAATAAGGTTTGGTATCCTCCATTTCAAGGTTCCATTTATCTATCCAATCTTTGGACACAAAGTTGTGAGAGGCACCACTATCAATGAGTACTAACACCCTCTGTTTCTGCAATTCCCCCCACAACATGAAGGATTTTTTTTATGTCAATCCAGCCATACTAAGTAATTGTAAGCTTTTGGATTGAGCCTCCCATACAATCTCCTCTTCTTCTTCTATACTCTCACACCCCTTATCCGAATCATCCCCTTCTTCAATGATCAACATCCTTAGATGTTTATTTTTGCACACATGGGATGGAGAATTTTTCTCATCACATATGAAACATAAGCCTTTCCTTCTTTTTTCCAATATCTCCTCACTAGCCATGGATCTTTGGTTTGGGACTCTTCCTCCCTTGGTCTCACTATCACTAGGCTTCACAGAGGGATGTGTTCCCTCTGTGTTTCCATGACCTTGTTGCTTACTGTTTGAATCCCCCTTCCAGCTCCTAAATCCACCATTTCCCCGATTGAAGGATTGATTCTTTCCTTGAAAATGTCCCCCTTGTTTTCCCGAAAGTCCTAATTTTTCCCTTTAAGGGTTGCAGAGATGAGAATGTTGCGCTGGATGAGTGGACATACAAGGAGAGATAAAATTAGGAATGAGTGCATTCGAAAGAAAGTTGGAGTAGCACCCATTGATGAAAAGATAACAGAGTCTCGCCTAAGATGGTTTGGTCATGTGAGGAGAAGACCAATAGAAGCTCCAGTGAGAAGAATTGATAAGTTGGAGGATAGTCCCTTAAAGAGAGGTAGAGGTAGACCACTGACAACACTAAAAGATATCATTAAAAAAGATCTTGAAATCAATGGTTTATCTGAAAGTATGGTCTATGACAGAGCACAATGGCGTCGTTTGATCCATGTAGCCGACCCCACCTAGTGGGAAAAGGCTTTTGTTGTTGTTGTTGTTGTTGTTGTTGTTGTTGTTGTTGTTGTTGTTGTTGTTGTAACATAGCTACATCTACCATGTCAACTAAATCCTTGGGTCTATGCAATCTAACTTCTGCGCTAATATCTTCTTTTAAACCATTACAGAACATACCGCAAATAAATTCTAGATCTTGAATTTTTAGATGACCTGAGATTGCTTCAAAATTCCTTCGATAATCCCTCACGGTTCCTTCTTGTTTCATTCCCAACATCACCTCGAACGCGTTCGAAACAACTGTAGGTTGGAATCTCCTTAACAACACGTTCTTGAAGTCGCTCCAATTGAGCTCAGCTGCGCTTGTTTCCCACCATTGCATCCATGCAAGTGCCTCGCCTTCCATCGCCATTAACGCCGCGTCGAGCTTGTCCCCCTTCGCCATCTGTCAGAACCAAAAGTACCTCTTGATCTTCCCGATTCACCTCGGTGCATCCTCAGTCCTCACCATTGAAAAGTGGTAGCTCCACCTTGCGATACCTCCTCTCAGACTTGTCGTCTCCTCTCACTCCACTACTCGTCCCACCAGGTCCGCCATTGGCATTCCCAGGGTTGCTGTTCCCTTCACCGTTTTTGGCTTTGGGATTAGTAGTGGTACTCAGGTTCTCCTGGCTAGGGTTTCTTGTGCTGAGCGATTTGATTACGTCCGCGAATCTTGCTTCCATTCTTGCCATCGCGTCCTCAATCACTCTCTGCATCTTCTCCTCTGATTCCTGGGACCTCCTTTCCAAGTCTTCCGCTCGGGATTCCATTGTGGTTGAACTTGTTTTCTTGCGCACCATGAAACTATTGCGGATCGAAACTTGCTCTGATACCAGTTGAAAGATTCAACTGGTTCAGTGATGGGAAAAAAGAGATCAATCGGAAAAAGAAAAATGTAAGTGTGTATTGAGTATGAATGTGTATAGAATTGGCTATTTTGAGAAGCCACTCTCCAACTAACTAACTTCTGTGTTCCCCCCCCCCCCCCTTCTTCCCTAATCTGTTTCTTTACTACTTATAGTAGGAATCAGTTACAACCATCCCCTTTCTGACTGTTAAGTCAGTTACAGATCAGTTACAACCCCCTATTTCCCTCATTGCCTTTCTTATTTGTCCTAAAATAGACTCTCTTAACAGCTGGCTGCTAACATGTTGTCAGCATTATGGGTGACCAGAACATGTTACTAGTCAATGTAGCATTTAGATTGGACTATGTGGGCTTGATTCTTCCACAGCTGCTGTTATGTGCTGCATTATGTGTGTCAAGATCAAGAGATTGCAGTATGATTCTGCTTATGTATTGTTAAATATTTAAATAAGTTCTTACCCATTCTTGTGGATTTATAGTTTAGCTTTTAGCTTTATGATATATTTGGCTTTATTTATTATAATCCCTTTCGAGTGCAAGAGTGACCCAAAAAGGGTATTAATCGAATAGTAATTTTGTAACTGTAGCCGAAAGTTCTGAAATTTTGTGTATTTTAAAATTTATAATGTTTTGCTGTCATAGTTTCTTTTTCATTTTAGTAGTGACTGATATATGACATCCTCTTTTTGGTTTTGGTAGTGTGTCAGACATATATATTATTATATCTGGTGAAGAAATTTTATGTACAATTGTACTCTGAGAGGTGGTGTTCTCCTGCATTGATTATTGTTTCCTGCGCATTTTATTTTAGCCAAGACTGGCGTTGCAATGTAGGATGTATGGCAGTCCAGTATCTCATTTGTGTATTTTGAATGATTTCTTATTGTCATATCCAATATGGAAATCTTAAATTCCCATACCAGGGTATGTGTCATATCCGTGTGAAAATGCCAGCGTACCAAATGCCTCGAACTTATATCAACAGTGGAATTCTGCTTGTAAAATTGCTTTTATGATTACAGAAATGGTGTGTTCTTTCCATGGTTAAATGACAATAATAAGCTCTCCATCTGACCATTGTATCCCCATTGAAGCAGTCTATCCTTATAGGATATACGTGTGGTATATATTGCCAGCTTATTGAGCTGTACTTTGGAGTGTGATATTTGGACCAGAGAATGTTCCACCAAGGAACTCCCCCCCCTACCCCCTCTTTTATTTCTCAAAACTTCCCAAGTCTCTAAACCACTTCTTGCTGAATTAACAGTATATTATATTCAGTATGTATGACAGACATACTAAAATGTTCAGTAATATGAACATATGAATTAACCATTTCTTACGACTAATTGTCTGCTGACCTGTGATTCTGCAGGTGATACAGTGTCTGAAGCAAAACGAAGTGCTCCGTGGGATTCTAGATAAATTGAGAATATAACTGCAGGGACTAGAGCTGGACGATTGATGCTTTTGCTTGTGGTTTTAGAGTCAGGAAAGTTGGGGACCATTTTATTTTTCTTTCATTTTCCTATGTTTTTTAACATAGCCAATTAACTTGGCTAAAGAAAGGCCAGAACTCTGTCTCATAGGTGTGAGGGTAGATAATAGATTTAGACAATCAGACCTGCTGGGAAAGAGAGGGAAAATTACTATATTCTTTGAATTATTATCAAAGGTATATTTGCTTCATTATAATGCAAAAAATGCAAGGGCTATCTATAAAGGCTGGCTTGGCGTCCACTTGCAATCTGATAATTTCTTGGCATCTCAAAGCTTTCACGTCAATAAGATTAAAAAAAATCACGTCGAAGTATATAAATACAAGAGAGAAGTTCAAATTCGTGGAAAGCAAAGCAAAGCAAAATTTAAAAATATGAATAAAGAAATAGGGGTCAGATCCTGGTCTACCCAACCCATCAATATCCGGATTGGGTCGGTGCACTAGATCTACACTGTAGAATTGGATTGGGGTTAATCTAAACCCACTAAATTGACATTTTTATACAAGAGTAAATTACACTATATTACCTTAAGTTTGTCAAAATAATAATAAATTTTAAATTTGTTCGTAAATTACATTCCACTTTGACTAGTCAACCTGTTAAGTAAATCAAAAATAAAAAAATTCACTTATTATTAGTTATTAGTGTGCTTTATGTACAAAAAGTTATAAACTTAATCTAATAATTCTTTTTTTACAAAACAAGATGACTTTTTAATATAAAAATAAAAAGGATATAATTTGAAAAATGTTATGAATAAGAATATAATTCAAAGTCAACTTGATTTTTTAAAGAAGAAATCGTTAGATTATCTTAAAATTTTTTTGTTATAATATAAAGTTTACTAATAACTAATTATAAGTTAGTCTTTTTTTCTCTCCCCCTTTTGGAGGCACTTAATGGTGTTAAGTCAATAATTAGTCGTTAAAAATGGGATGGAGTGTAATTTATGGTCAAATTTGAGACTTACTGTCATTTTGATAAACTTTGAGATAATTAAGTGTAATTTACTCTACTTGTAAAGAAAAGTATTACAAACAAACTATATACAAATTTAACTTGGTTCATTCTGACATGCCTATATTCAAAGATGAACAATATTATAATACAACTTTTAAATGAAAAATAAAAAACTAACGATAATTATTAAAAAAGAATTTGTGTCAAACCCGACACTAATTATCTTATTTTGTTACTTATACCCAAAGAAACAACACAGAACCATCTTTGGTTTGGTACCGAACCCAGCATCTCCATTTCTTTTCCTGTGTCATTAAATTCTTTTCTTCTTCTTTTCAGCATTTAGGATGCATATATATAAACCTTGTGATCAAATGATGAACCCAAAACCCTTTTCTTGGCTGTTATATTCTCTTTATGAAGAATACGTATAGAGCTAATTCATGAGTTGCTTTACTCGAGTTCCTTTTCTATATTGTTTGAATCAAGTAAAACCTAAATAGTTTACTGGTGCACTGGGCTTGGTATCTTGAAAATACCATTTATAGGCAAGATCACGTTGATATCTACATGGACATTACCTATATGTGGTTGGTATTCGTTTTGCAAAAGTATATATATAATTTTTGAACTTAAGAATTCATTCAGATTCTCACTCTCAAAACTATTTAAGATAAAAAGTGCTAATTTATCTTTTATGACTGTAAAACTATATATTTTAGCTAAGTACGTTATCTTTTCCTACACCTCTTATACAATTTCTAGTAATGTACATGCTGATAATTTTAAACTATGTTGATAAGTATATATTATTAGCTTTATAAACCGTGACAGTAGAATTTATAAAGTTTTTTTATTGGTACTCCTACGGATTGTTTTTTTTCCATCGGAAATCATCCTATTTCTTGCACTGATTCTCTTAACAATAAATAAATAAATAAGTTTTATGCAAGGAATATAAGGCAAGTTTTCCTCAAAATTAAATGTCTACCTTCAAATATCATATTTAATACAATTAACAAATAATATGTTTAGAATAGCACAGGTTGTTAAGGTGAATATAAAACTTGGTAGAAGTTATAAAAGTTCAAATCATAACAGGCACTCTTTAATATAAATAAACAAATAATATATTTTGAAATAATTTCTCATATGAACTTGTTTAAAAAAAAAACTAGAGTTTTTTTAACTGAAAATAATAACGAGTTTAAAAACTTTCTTAATGGATCAAAAGTGACTAAAATATTTTGCTTGACCATAGATGAATTTCAATAAAATAAATAAATGATAATTGCAGAAAACATTTTAATAAAGATAGTTTCTTCAAATAGTTTTAGTTTGATGTAGTTTTGGAAAAATAATTTAATCAAATTTTTATGGATATAATATATAATTTAAATTTTACTTTGTTAAATAATTTTTCCTCCTAAACGGCAAGTTAGTTTTCTCCTTTCTAAGAGTTATTTTTATAAAAATATTATATATTGAATAAGATAATATATTCTATAAACCAAATATAATATAAACTATTTTAAAATATTAAAAAATTAACAAAAAAATTTATTTTAAGTGATCATAAAATATTTTAATTTTTATACTTGGGCCAAGTCCAAATACAAATGTCAAAAACTTCACAAAAATTGATATAATATAGGACAAAATACAATTTACTTCTTTCAACTTTAACTCGTGTTTTATTCCTTGAGATTCAAGAACGTACAATTTATCCTCATAATTTATTGATGTATCTAAAAACTCCTCTCCATTAAACACCGTCAAAATAATTAACAGTGTTCTAGGAGCCACCAAAATGACAACATTTTAGAAAAATTTCCAAAATCCATCTCATCCTCAATTCTCAAATTTTGAATCCCTCTCTTAACTCATCCGAATCAACACACCCTAAACTCCAAAAATTTCTCCAAGAAGCTTTGCATTTGGCCCTTGAACTGCACTGAATCGAAGAACACGACTCTTTTTTTTTTGGCTTGTTTTTTAGCTATTGTTATATTTCTTTCCCTGTTTTGTAGACAAGTATTATCGCTGATAATTGTGTGAATTATACTTATTTGGATCCAAATTTTGTTAACTTTAGTTTGTTAAGTTCTTCTTTTTACGCTTAATTAGATGAATTCTCACTCACTTTCAATTGATTCTATTTTGATACTTTCATTGATAAACCTTGCAAAAATCTTATATTTTCTTGAAGAATCAATTAGTTTTGCACATGCATTAATTTTAATGCTATCCCTATTACAGGAAACACTACAATTTAACATTTGGAATGAGTTTTCGCTGCAGTGGAAGAAGAAAAATGATGGAGTGAACCAGTTATTCACGTCGCGGTATGAATTCATTCAACGCCGCGGCACGAAAGTTTCGCCACAAACTCTTGCTGAGATCTGAAGATTAGGCGCCGCGACATACACTAATTTACACTACGGCGCTAGGCAACTTGCTGCACCTATATAATATGTTTTAAAGTCATTTTAAAAGAAAGCCAAGAAAAGGGGGAGCATTTTTTTTAGGTTAGCAACTGCATGAAAATAGCTCTTGATCAATCTTTGAGGAAGAAATCCATGGAGTTTGAATCATTCTTCTTATTCTTTCCCTTTCCTTTTGCTTTCTCTTATATTATGTCTAGCTAAATCCCTTTGTTGGGTTAGATGTTACTTTTCAGAACTTGATTGTAATTTGATTTGTTTTAATACAAGTTCCTTCATCTTATGAGTATTTGATTCTACTCTTAATGTTTTTCTTGACTTGATCAACCTTGGAATGTTTTGTTGTTTTGGTAAACAATTGAAAAATTGATGCAAATACATGCTCATGGGATTAAATACCTAGTAATTCATGAATATAGGAATAGATCTTGAATTGCTAGTAATCTTTAAGTCTTTATTCTTAATGCAAATCTTCTTATCAATTCACCTAAGGAATTACGGGTTTAATTTGGGGTTTTAGGCTCAATCTACTTAAGGAATTAGGGTTTGGGTACTTAGAAGACTTGATTTTCATAATAGAATTTGGACTTATTTTAATAACCATTTCATAGCAATTAAGGGATGATTTGTATAATCTAACCTTGACAATTTATAAATTTCTGTTCAACCACCAAGTGTTTGATAAAATTTCTCAAAGAAACTTAAAACCGTTTTACTCTTATTTAATTAGAATTGTCATAATTAAGACCTTTTTTTTTTTTGCTTAAATGAACGTTTAAATAGTAATCCAATTTGAGAAGTGATAATTGTTCGTGATCCTAGCGAACGATACTCGATTTTACTACCGTATTACTTGTTGCGATTAGGTATACTTGTTGAAATTGTATCAGTCACTTGCCTTTAGTTTCATAGCAATGGGGTTTTGTATGGTTGCTGAAATGCATATGAAGTTTGGGGGAATGATTTTGAACCAATTAGACTCGGCGTCTATGTGCCCCCAGTCCTTCACATTTGTCTTTCTCTATTGTCCCATAAAATTGAATAAAGGCAAGGAAAAGCAAGGAATTGAATTGAACAATATTATGGACTAATTGTTTTGTTTGAGTAATACTTTATATTGACTGCTTCAATGATTACATTTCATTCAATTTTTGACCTTTTCCCAGACATTTGCATTCATGAAATTCGAAATAGCCAATTAAATAATTTAATGGTATCACCACGCAAAAATGCAACAGCAAATATTACTTGTTTGTGATGATGATTAACACTTAAAAACTGCACAGATAGCCAAAGATCTCTATTTGTTCAACAAGTGGAGCTGAGAGAGGGTCCAAGGCAAGGATAGAAGATTTAGAGTGTTTGATTCGGAGGAATTGAGAGAGGGAGCAAAAATGTGAGAAATTTGGGCTGAGATTGGAATTTTAGAATTTTACTAAAATGCTCTCGTTTTTGTAATTTTGTAGAATACCGTTAATTATTTGGATGATGTTTAATGGAGAGGGTTTTTAGATCCATTAATAAGCCTTGTAAGGGAAATTGTACATTTTTAAGGGAATTATTCTTGTATGTATCTTTTTTTTTTTTTTTAAAGATATTAGTACTTAAGGTGAGTTGTCAAGTATTTATTAGTTATTATTTATATTTAATAAACTTACAAATATTTATTATGAAACTAATAGTTAATAAATAATTAACAATTTATTCCAAGTACTAAACCAATCAATGTACCATACCAATTTCCCATTTTTAAACATTAGAGAATAAAATGTATATGAGTTAAAGTGAAAGGAATAACTTGTATTTTATTCTATAACATATGCGTGGACATGCTGATGTAATAAATTATTAAATTTATTAGCAATCATTTCATTTCATACAAATAAATCACTGCCACCTCAATTTTTTTACATATTAGTAAATTTCATTTATTTTTACCCATTACACATGAATCAAAATCTAATTAAAAAATAAAATATTTGAGAATTCAATTGGAAAACTTTAATTTTAAAAGACATTTCACTTAACCTAATTAAAAATATAAGAATTTTACCACTAAGAGCGCGTTTGATTTTTTATTTTTTATTTTTAATTAGATACAATTTTCTTATAATTATAAATATATTACATTATTTTATTTTATTTTTTATTTTTTATAATTATAATAAAAACAAAATATATCTAACTGAAAATAAAAATAAAAATTAAATCAAACAGACTTTAAACTTTTACTAAAACTTGTGAGATTAGGGCTGTCAAACGGGTCGGCCCGGCCCGTTTAGGCCCGCGACGGGTCATGTTAAACGGGGCCAAAATTGCTGCGTTTAAACGGCCAGAATGTAAATTAGTCGGCCATCGACTCGCCTAAACGGCGCCACAAACTTTTTTTTTTTTACTTTTAAACTTTGAAATAAATTTAAATTTAATAAAAAATTTAATTTAATAATCTCAAATTAAATATTACATTACATAGACATAATATTTAATACTTTAATCTCATTTAAAGGGTTAAGGGATAATTTAAACAAATAAATAATATAAATTTATGAAATTTGACGAATATGTTTGTATATAAGTTGTGTCATTACTAACATGTACAATACATACATTTTGTATTTTTGTTTGTGAAAAGACTGTTTAATTAACTTTTAAATTTTTAAATTGAAATTTTTTCTTTGGATACAAATAAATTGAGATTTTAAAAAAAAAAGTTATGCGGGCGGCCCGCGGGTCCCGACGGGTTGGTCCGTTTAACTCGCGGTTAAACGGGCCGATCCAAAATTACCCGCGTTTTTACGGGTCACTAATTTTAAAACCCGACTCGCATAATTTATGCGGGTAAACGGGCCGACCCGACAAGTTAGACCCGTTTTAACGGCCCTATGTGAAATATCATAACAGACAACTTTCATTTATTCCAAACTTTCTTATACCAATACATATATGTATATCAATATATATATATATATATATATATATATATATATATATAAGAATTTCTTAAACAAATTATCTTGTTTGTACAAGAAGTAAGACTTTATGCTGATAGAAGAAAGCATATTGTACCCCTAAAGGAAGCTAGAGGTGCAAAATTGCAATTGAATGCCCGGTGATTATTGCTCAAGAAGTTACTACTTTTACTTAGATTTAGATCATATCTTTTAAGCTACAAGAATTGGGCCGGTAGTTTATCATATCTTTTTCCTTTAATGACATCACGCGAGAGAAAAATAAGTTTTTTAATAATGTGAGATACTATTATCTATACATTGATTCGTCTGTTTTTTTTTTTTAATATAAAAGTTTGTATATTCTTCTCTTAATTTTTTTTTTCTTTTACCTTTTTCCTTTTAAAAAATTAAAAAAGAATACAATATATTGGTAGTTTCCTAATTATAAATAGTTGTTTAGATTACAGAATTGCAAAAGGTCTATCACCTTCCCCTTGTACCGTCTATAACAGCATCTCAATTCTGAGGTCAATCATATTCTTCTCTTCTCACTCTGAGTTCTCTTGCAAATCACAGATTCTCTTTGGTTCTCTTTCTAGACTCTTCTTCTGCTCTCCCATCCCATGGCTTCCGATCTCGAAGCGAAAGCCAAAGAGGCCTTCGTGGAAGACCACTTCGAGCTTGCTGCGGAACTCCTCACTCAGGCCATTGATCTCGACCCCAAGAAAGCCCAGCTCTATGCTGACCGTGCCCAGGCCAACATCAAGCTCTACAACTTCACTGGTACCCTTCTTCCTTTGCTTGTTCTTCATTTCCTTCTCGTTTTGCCTCCCTTGGAAATAGAAGAAGAAGAAGAAGAAGAATCATAGGATGAGAATTCTGGAATCGTCGTGTTTTGTCATATTTGGAAAAGTTTGTGTTTTTTGAATACCCTTTTGCTGGTTTTGTATGAATAATCAACGTTCGGTTTGGAACTTAAATTATGTTCAATTGGGTCATAAACTCTGGAAATAGAATCTGGCAAGAGTACGGAATTTTAACCAAGATGGATTTGTTTATTTATTTATTTTTGTGTCTGTGGGAAATCTCCTTGTGGACGCGTATTTGTATGTATAATTGATCTTCACGGTTTTTTTTTTTTTTTTTAATTTCAGAGAAATTGTCATATAGTGGTAGCCCAATTGTATGTCTATGTTGTGTTTTTTTTGTCAAAGACCAACTCTCCAAAAAACTGAAGTTGTTCGGAGTATGCACAGTTTTTTTTTTTTTTTTTTTTATACATTGGAAGTATAAGCACTTAGGTAAAGGAGGGGATGGCTAGCCTGGTGGAGGAACATCCGTCGCCATCATTGCATTCCAATCTTAAAGACTGCAGTTCGTGCCAATTGAGTTACAAGCTCGTTGGCAGAGGCCCAGTTTTTATGTATTTATAACATGCCCCTTCAAGCAAGAGCCATTTAAACTTGAAGCCTAGTCTATGCACGACTCACTTTAGCTTGTGGGGAAATTTAATTTAATTTAATTATAAAGAATGATTTCATTTCTTTGACGTAGACATCTGTATTTATTGAATGCTTTCATTTGTTTTGTTTATTTATTCATTTATTTGGGGTTTTGGATCATGATTTCTTATTCTTTCCCTCTTTGCCGCTTAGTTGCATGTTTTTTGTAAATGTAACTGTACTGTATTCTTTTGATTTTATGTGTTATTTCGGGGTGTATATCCATGGTTACCCCCCTCTAACTTATAGTTGTAATCGGGGTTTTAAATTGCGGCTGCGGCTGCGTTGCGGTTACTGCAATTGCGGTTGTTGCAGCTACTGCAATGTGGGTTGCTGCTGTGAAATTTTTTCAAGCTTGCAACCATGAAATTTTTTATTTTTAAACAAAAGCTGCAATGTTGTGGTTGTGATGCGGCCGTTGCGGTTGTGATGTGATTCCGTTGCAGTATTTTTTGTGAATGAGAATCACCCCGCAAATGCGAACACTGCCGCAACTGCAATACAATTTGATACACTGGTTGTAACGATTTGCTAATTCTGGCAACTAATTTTTCTTGCCTTTTGTCCAGAGGCTGTTGCTGATGCAAACAAGGCAATTGAGTTGGATCCTTCTTTATCAAAAGCATATTTGCGCAAAGGGTAAGTGCAATGCCACCTTGTCTTCTTTCCCTTTCTTGTTTTTACGTTGTCGGTGATTCTCCCTACAGAATTAGAATTTTTTCAATATATAATATCCTGAAATGTTGTCTTTGACTCTTTGCTATACCTTGTATACTATTTCCGCCATGTGAGCACAGTTATCACCATCCCTGATACCTTGAACATAAATGTTGCCAATTCCGTTTCTTTCTTATATAGTAGAATTGTAAAAGACAATTACAAAGTTAATTCTTATGCTGAGGAATAGTTTGTGAGGTGGCATATAACTTTTGCTTATTGCAAACTGATTTAGAGTGATATTGGCATATAATTATTTTATTATGTGAAGGTTTAATTCTAATTTGTTAACAACAATATTTGTAGCTAAACTTGACTGATTTGCTGTGCGGTGCATCTGATCACATCATATCTCATATGATATACATTCTATTTGATATTCTTTATGTCCTTGTTCAACTGTGCTGTAATTACTAAATTTCTTGATTTTCTATTTTGGTTGCAGTACTGCATGCATGAAGCTTGAGGAATATCAGACTGCTAAGGCTGCTCTGGAGATGGGTGCTTCATTGGCTCCAGGAGAATCAAGATTTGCTAATTTGATCAAAGAATGTGATGAGCTCATTGCAGGTAAACATTTGTTCTTTATGTGGTAAAATTCTTTCCATTTGGTGAAACTGGTATTGTTTTTTCTTTTGTTTTTTTAGATTTGGTTTGAGTTATATGAGATCTGATGATCATGTCTTGACTGTTGAAAGGGAAAATGTGGTTATATGTCATATTTGGCTACAAAACTGACATGTGCTTGATGGACGTATTATGTTGAACAGAAGAATCTTATACCATACCTATACAGGAAAAGACCACAACACAGGGCGTATCTGCTAAAGATGTTCAGCCAGAGAATGATCTTCCAGAGCAGCTGACAGTGGCAGTGGCTAAACCTAAATATAGGTTAGTTCAGCTTTCTGGTTTTTTACGTCCTTTGCTAGGGTTATTGTTTTATATGTGGAGAGTGCTACTGCTAATGTATTTGCTGTTGCATACCTTTTGGTGTTATTATAGTTTTTTATGAGCCTCTGGAGAATGTTCCTTCAGTTTTTTTTTTTTCATTTTTTTTTACATTTTTATAATTTGTCAGTTTGTTAGTTTCTGATTGGGAGAACTCGCAAATAAGTCTGTTTGAGTCTGTAATGCTCCTTGTATAATTGGTTAGTTGTTGCTTATGATAGTTTTGATACTACATGTGCATTGGCAAATTCTGATTCAAGGAAAATCCTAATCACTCAGACACGGTTGATTTTTGAAAAATATTTATGCAGGCACGAATTCTACCAGAAACCTGATGAGGTGGTTGTAACCATATTTGCAAAGGGCATTCCAACGGAAAGCATTACTGTTGACTTTGGTGAACAAATAGTATGGTTCACATTATAATACTATTTAGTCAATGTTTCTTATGCATTTTTTATTACACTTTCACACATCTTGGTGAACAAGTTGATGGATCACATTCTAAGTTTACTCTCTCTCTCTCTCTCTTTTTGTAGCTAAGTGTTAGTATTAATGTCCCTGGTGAAGATGCATATGCTTTTCAACCTCGCTTATTTGGAAAGGTATGAATGGGAGCTTTCTTATCGGTATAATAAGTTTGGGGCAGTTGGACAAATGTAGCGTATATTATAATTTTTGTTCTGGTTATAATGTGCATATGGGAGATGTTTTGGGTTTTTAGAGAGAGGAAAAAGGGGGGGGGGGATTCTAAATTATCTCATGTAGGTTAGATTTTTTGTTCATCTCAAGCCCATGTAGTTGGCAAATTCACATTTAATATCATGTATATGATTTATCTTAGCTTTGTTGTGTTATTCTGTATATCATGTTAATCTTCAGTTCTCTTCAATCAGATCATACCTTCCAAATGCCGGTATGAAGTTTTGTCCACCAAAATTGAAATTCGCCTTGTGAAAGGAGAACCTATCCAGTGGACATCACTAGAATTCACCAGAGAAGTTACAGTTCCACAGAGGGTCAATGTTACTTCAGGTAACTTCAGATTTAGATAGGTAACCACAGGGTTGGTCAAGCTGGTAAGTAGACTTGCCCCCATGGGATAGGATGCAAATTCGAATCCCAGTGGGAGTCGCTTTGGTTGGGAGGCAGTAAAAACCCTTGTGCTCTAAGCTGCCGACCATGGATTAGTCCCATAGGGGGCCCAAAGGGCCTAACCCATGGGGATACCACGGGGCGCCACTTGGTCCAAAGGGCTAATTAGGGTGGTTGGCCAAAGATAGAGTCTTCATCTGTTGCTTCCCCTCCTTCTAGTTTGGTGACTTCTGAAAAATTACTGTCTTTTTTTCTTTATATGGTGTGAGTGCGTGTATTGATGTGTTATGGTCAATTTTTTAAATATTGATTTGTATTAATTCTATGCTGTTGTTCTGTGCTCCACTTGCCCTTCCCAGTTTTTGCATCTGATTTCTTTATTTTTGAAGACTTGAATACTATGATAACTCTTATTAATTTGTGAATATCAACAACTATACAAGAGGCTGGATGCTCTAGAGATTCTAATTATGTTTATGTCTAGTGAAGCTCTAGCTATAATACTGGTGAAACTTTATATGGCAAGGAGTAGTTGAACGTGAAGTGTTTAATAAACATACGTACTTGAAGTGGCAGTGCTTTGTATGTTGATATGAGTACAGGGTCTATCCTGGATTATAGGGTGGTGATTTGAAATGAGTTATGCTTGCTGATGGGGGTGATTGTTGGCATATGGATTAAAATTATGTTTGTACCTTAATTTTTAATTTTTTTTATCATGGTTTACATGCTAATATGCTTTATTCCTTACCATGAATTTTGCAGTTACTGGAAGTCAAAGACCTACTTACCCATCCTCAAAATCAACAATAGATTGGGATAAGCTTGAAGCTCAAGTTAAGAAAGAGGTTTGTCTGCTGCCTATGTAAAATGTTTTAATTCTCTGTATTTAGTGCACTTCTTGCTCCCAACATTCTTCATTTCAGGAGAAAGATGAAAAGCTTGATGGCGATGCAGCATTGAACAAATTTTTCCGAGAAATATATCAAGATGCAGATGAGGATACAAGAAGAGCAATGAGAAAGTCATTTGTAAGTTTTTATTTTTCTATCTTTAATCCTGGTTTTAGTATGATGCCAATTTTTCATTCCTCCGTACTTTGTATCCTGCCATGTCTTGAAATCACAACTGCACTGCATACTGGTGCATACACTGCATCTGATGTATGTTCAATTTCTTGCAGGTGGAGTCTAATGGAACAGTACTGTCGACAAACTGGAAAGAAGTGGGATCAAAGAAAGTAGAGGGAAGTGCTCCAGATGGCATGGAGTTGAAGAAATGGGAATATTAATATGTTTTCTGAATCAAGATTTTATATATATCTTGTGGTGTGGGATTTTTCTCTGGATGATTGTTATTGGTTAGATGACTGCTGAACAAATTGATATTTAACTGCTTTAATTTTATTGGTTCTCACCTTTACCAAAATTTATTGGTTCTCGTGGGCCTGTGTCTACTTTAAGACCTGATCGTTCATGCTAAAGTTTTTTGTGTTTTGTGAATGTAATGCAGCTCCAGTTCATTTTCTTTCTTTTAAGCTCTAGTTCTACTAATACAACAACCTAGTATCTCACTAGGTGAAGAATTTAAATAATCTCTTCAACAAGCAAGATTATTATGATTATAATTGCTTTCAGCCACAAATGTGTCATTCACCTGATTGACATATAATCTCTCTGACACAAGATTATTATAGATACTTTCAGCGACAATGGGAATATTGCAGTAATGTTGATAGATTATGATTCAATGAATCAATTTTGGAAGATTAAGGAGAAAGAGTTTTGCTATTGAGAGTTTTCAATGAGCCAATCTTGAAAGATGAAGAAGGGTTTTGTTATTGAGAGCTCAATCGTTTCAATGCTCGAGCTTCAAAGCTATTGATTTGGATAAATGTTCCATTGAGATTTACAATACTTATCTAAGTCAAAGTTTTTATTTGTATTGATTTGTCGAAGGGAGCCAGCGTCGGATCACTCGAGCGCCCCCTACACCAGAAATTGCAATTGGATTCAAAGACCATAATGGAAAATTGTAATATTCTCAAAATAATGATTTGCATTTTTTTTTAATACAAATTTTAAGTAAATTATTAAGCAAATAAGAAAAATGAAAACATTATTAAATAATTCAATAACAATTTGTAATACAACTTGACAACGAATGTTCAAGAGGGTTGGAGATGTAACAAAATTTCAATAATAATAATTATTATTATTATTTTGTTGCCTATAATAAAATAATTAATAATATAAACAACAATTATAGATAAAGAAATAGTTTAGAGAAAGAGACTATACACCATAGTAGATACCCTACATTGAGTCGTATGATGTCTATCTCATTAGATACTTCAACTTATATGAAGTCTGAACAAAACGACACTGAAACGGTACATTTGTTTGAGATCCAAGACACCCTCACTCGACCACCACCGCGCGCGCGCGACACTCCATTTTTCTCGACCCAGCCACCGCCGTCTCCGCTGCCGTCGATCCTCGCCGGTAAGTTCTCCATCTCTGTCTCTTCTCTCCCCTCTTTCGATTTGCCAATCCCTAATCTGTTTTCGTGAGTTTGAATAAATCTCGTTTTATCGCTGATTTTGGATTTCGCACTGCTTGAAATTTGGGATTGAGCTTTCATTTTGGAGCTCTATAATCTAATTTGAGTTGGATTTTTTTTTCTTTTTATTTTTTTTGTTGTTTAATCAATGAGTTGCACAGCTAGACAATGGTATGATAGCAACTGCATGATCATGATCCACTAAAGCCCATCCATAAAATAAATCGAATCCAACCCATCCAATAACTCTCTGCACTCTTGGTTAGATGAGATCTGAGTACTCTCTGCACTCTTGGTGCTTATCACTGCCTTTCCATTGCACACAAACGGCAGCATCTGCCAACAACAATTCACGTAATTATTATTTCTTCTTTATTTGCTATAGAAAAGAAACATTTGACACTCTTTCCAAGCACAGTTGACACTCCTTGGGTACCCTTTGTTTTTACAAGGGTATAGGTACCCCTAATAATTACTGGCTAATATTTTGCCAATGTGTCCTATTTGGTTGAAATATAAATAAAATAATTATGGTTGTACCCTCTCAAAAAAGAAGGGTACCGGAGAAACCTTCCTAGATTAATTGTGAATATTTATTTACCCTTGCTCTATATTTTTCTTATTTTCATCCTTGCCATGCATACCCTTAATTTTGTGGTATCCAATTATGTACCTGTGTGTGCCTCATATGTACCGGATGTGTTTACTGGCCAATTGTGAAGTACTGTGATTAATGTGATTAGCATACGTGTCAGGATTTTGGTTTGCTACCAATATCGATCTATTCTACGTTTGTTGATAAAGAATGCAATTCTTCGGGGGATCTGAGATCAGTCCATCACCACCTGCGCCGACAGTTTCAGGAAACAATGGCCATATGATGTATGTGTTCAATAGGAATGGTCTGTGCTTGCTCTATAGGGAGTGGAATCGCCCACTTCGGACGTTGAATGCCCAGCAAGACCATAAATTAATGTTTGGTCTACTTTTCTCGCTGAAGTCATTAACTGCCAAGATGGACCCCACTAGGTATGTTAACTCTTGGATTTTGAATATGTGCCAAATCTTTTTTAATGCGATTTTATTCTCATGTTGATATGCATTGTTTAATTTTACTTACATGATTAGTTTCTGAATACAGAAAAAGTAACTTATCGCCTTAAAAGTAATATGAAGATTGCTTATGCTCTTATTCTTTAATTCAAGGAATACTAATGGAAATTAATGTTACTTTGTTACAAAATTTGTCAAATTGCCTTCCAAATTATTTCTATCTTAAATTCTTTCTAGCTTCTGCATTCTCTAGGACAGCTCTTGCATATCACATTATTTTTCTAATGCAATGAATGGAGATGCATAAATGTGTTGAAAATGGTAATTGGTTAAGTTGGGCCAAGGTGACAAACCTGCAATTTAAAATGTAATGCTTGGTTCCTGGCTGTGAATGCCAAAATCTACGTGTGAATAATGTTTATTCACTCTAAGCCTTGCTAATGTGTGGGTAAGTCCATTGTGTATGATGTTCCTTCATAAAATTCAAGACACAAATGAAATAACACTTATGGTTAACTAGATCTCCAAGAATTTAATAGGATAGCTCTTGCATATCACATTATTTTTCTAATGCAATGAATGGAGATGCATACAAGTGTCTGAAAATGATAAGTGGTTAAGTTGGGCCAAGGTGACAAACCTGCAATTTAAAATGTAATGCTTGGTTCCTGGCTGTGAATGCCAAAATGTACATGTGAATAATGTTTATTCACTCTAAGCCTTGCTAATGTGTGGGTAAGTCCATTGTGTATGATGTTCCTTTATAAAATTCAAGACACAAATGAAATAACACTTATGGTTAACTTGATCTCCGAGAATTTAATAGGATATTTATTTATTCCGATGCATCTGTCATTTTTTATCGCGAATCTTCTAGTTTTCTCACGTCCCTTATCTTTTTATACCATATCACGTCACATGCATATCTATGCTTTGCATAATTAATAATTTGATTATCTTAGCTTGTTTATTGTTGCAGCAATCATCAACAAGTCATGGATTTTATGATGGATATTTGTGTAATTATTAAAGGAATTATATTTATATTATTCTTGTTGGTCTATACATTTTATATTGCACTAGTAGGTTTAATTCATTGTACTCCAACTTATTGTGCAGTGCTGAGAAAGGAAACCTCGGTGTGCCTCAGTTACCTGGCCAAGGTTGTTCATTTCACAGTTTTCGCACTAATACCTACAAACTTAGTTTCATGGAAAGTCCTTCTGGAATAAAGGTCAGCTAAAATGATATTCTTGTTTCTGTTATATATTATTAGAGATCCTTTTGGATGCTGTCATTGCTGATTCTGAAATTCAGTGTTGGATTGTTTTGCATCTTGGCTTTTGCACATTTATTGATTGACAATTGTAGCCATTTGGCACTTTTTCTGTATTAGTTGTGAATAAGAAAATGAAGTGACAGAGAATGGGGAAAAGAAGAGAAAAAGAAAAAAGTGAAAGAAATTAAAAACGCCATGTTCTGATTTTTTTGAGTGACTTACAAGTTCATGAGAATATGAACAAAATGTGAGAATGATTGGTTTTTGGCTTTGCCCGCTTCAGTGTGACATGTAAAGCTGCATGTTGGTGGTAGAATATAAAAAGATGTTTATGTCTTGTAGCAGGAGGAGAATATTTAGCATGCTGCTCAAGTGACAGTGATTTTGGAAGCTTGAGGTGGGTGGTTGTGATTCTTCTTGGAAGAGGAGAACCCAGGTTCCATTGCATGTGAGGGTGTTTTATGGTTGGGCATTTTTATTCAATCCAATCTTTTGCCTATCTGGGCATGTCGTGTCTCACCACATTGTAAGTTATATGTGAAGTAAACATGTGAAACACAAGAAGGGGGTTGAATTGTGTTTCTTAACCTTTTTGAAAAAAATTTCGAAACTTAACGGTTTAAACAAGACAATGATTGAAATAATAATAAGTAATGGACGAAAGAAGAGTTTCTCAGTCCTGTTGGATGCAGAGAAGGTTTTTTTTTTTTTTTGTAAGATGTTTCTTTGGACGCAGTTTAAAAAGGTTTTTAATACTAACTTTAAAGCTTATTAAGAAAACAATTACAATCCCCGTATGTTAGTAAAAATAAAAACACAGATAGAGGGAAGAAAAGCTTACACCAGAGGTTTATCCTGGTTCACTCTCACAATCCAAGAGCTACGTCCAGTTCCTTTAACAAGAAGTATTTATCACTAATCTTTTCAAAGATTATAAATATTTTCTATCTCTTTAGGTACACAAGTATTCTTAACTTCTTCAGGTTCTAACAAACAAGTATTCTTTTATACTCAGCCTCTTCAGGCTTAAACAACAAAGTTGAATATGAGAATATGTAAACGGTGCTTGAGTGTTTAACTCACTACAAGTGACGATAGAAAGATAAAACTCAAGACAGAAACTCTATAAAAGAGTGAAATGAATTGAAAGAAGGTGAGCTAAAACTTTTTCTTTTTAACAATGCTTCAGCAATACTTCTGCACCTTCTTCTTCGAAGACATTTGTATTTATAAAAAGAGAGCACTTTGAGCAGTATTCAAAAGCTTCTTTATCTAACGGAAACATTTATTACGGTTCTGAGCAACATTAAATGCATAAGCTGATATCGTGTTTGAGCTTCTTCTGAAAAGTGACTTTGATTATCAGGGACTGCCAAGAGTGTGATAACTGAGTCCTGATTTATCTGAACGTGCAGAAAGTTCCTTATTTGCTGGTCTTTGTAGTTGTTAGCAGTGTCAGCTAAGCGGCTCAGTTGACTTCTTTTGTCGTGTACTTTTGTCAAGGTTCTTTTCAACATTTAATGATGAACAGTTCTTCATATTTGAATTTGGGTTTTTGACAAATGCTTTAATCTGAGCTAAATAAGGAAACATTTGGACGAACCAATATAATATATTTGAAAAACAACTTTAAGTTTATTGTATGAATACTAAGTTTCCTTTTGTCAAGGTTCTTTTCATCATTTAATGATGAACAGTTCTTCATATTTGAATTTGAGTTTTTGACAAATGCTTTAATCTGAGCTAAGTAAGGAAACATTTGGACGAACCAATATAATATATTCGAAAAACAACTTAAAGTTTATTGTATGAATACTAAGTTTCCTTTTTAGTTACAAGACAAATTGGACGCACGTACAAATAACAGTTTGTTTACACCGAGTTGTATTGTTATAAAATTACTAACTTATCTTTAAGCTTGAAAACATTAACAGAACAATTTATACACGAATTATGTGAGTCTTTTACTGGTTCATTCTAGTTTAAACCTTTTGTTATCTTCAAAACTTTAAGGTGTTTAATTCATTAAACATCTTTGGTTCTAAAACTAATTCTTCAAAATTTCTTTGGTTCCAACAATAAGATCTAGGGTTGGAAATTGGATAAAGATTGGAGGTTTGGCGTAAATGGTTAGAATAGGATAATATATATTCTATCAGCTTATTTGGAAGTCATTGATTATTATTATTTAATGTGTTAAACTAAGTGCATACTAGATGGAAGTGAAATTGGAAGGAAAACTTAAGAAAGATAAATAAAATAAGGTAAATAGTAATTTATTCTTATTTGGTGAGAATCTGAAGAGTAGGGTTGAAGTTGACTTGAGACTGCTGTCATTTCAGCACCATCATTAACAAACTTCTTTTTTCTGCTGAAAATGAGATCAACATGGGAGTGAGAATAAAACATCTAGAGTTGTTCTACAAAGCACGGATTTTTTGTACAGAATGAATCATGAAAATAACTGTGACCGTGATTTGTTGAAATGTGTCAGTTTCATCAGTGGTTGTGATGAATGTTCATCAATTCAGTTGTAAGAATTCGGTCTATTTTTCATGTGAAATCGCACATTCCAACATTTATGAGTCCAAAGTGGTTATATGATTTGACTAAGCTACCCTTGTGCCATTTGTAAAAAATAGTGCACTGCAATTGATGTAGAACAAGAGGGGGAAATCAAGGGGAACTGAGAATACTCTACATTATTTTTTATAAACTCCTATGCAAAGATTGAGATTTGAGAAGCCTAAGACAGATATTAAAACCTTATATAGGCAACTCAAATAAACCTAATTTTACAAGGACAAGTAACTGAAACTCGACTCAAGAAATTCTAATTCAAAATCGGAAATAAAGTTGTAATCTGACTAGTAATAAGATAGCTTAAGACCAAAACAAGTAAACCCTAGATTCCCAAATTACAAACCTAGAATCCCAAGTTATAATTACACAAGAAAAAAAATACAATAAATATAAAAATCGTCTCTTCATTCTCTCTCAACAAGAATCTTTCCATTTTATGTTTGCATAATCCACTTCTATCTTGGCATCTTTCCACTTTCCAACCTTCGTTTGATATAGCTATCATAGCTCCTAATTTCATGTTCTTATCCCATTTTGATCATTTTGATTTCAAACTGTGTACCACGCTTGGGCAAAATGTTTTATTTTAGATGGTGAGGATGTAAGATTCATATTTTACAAGAAATATGGTGAGCATATACTTCTAGTCTTTGGTATTGCTGTGAAAAACTCAAGGAAAGTTAGTTAATGACTGAATTATAGTGCTGGTGTTCTCTCAATTTGATTGCTATGTGTATTTAGTTGAGGTTCTGATTATGGAATAGTTACATTCAAGCTTTTATGATGCTATGACCTCTTTGGCTGGTATTGGACAGTCGGCATAAATGGTAGTGGATAATTGAGTTTTGTGGCTTTCACTGAAAATTTCTTCTGGAGAATTGTCTTATAAGTTGTGTAAAAGTAAGATGCACTACTTAGCTGTAGTAACATCATGATCTATTTTGGCAATCAAAGAGATATATTACTTCTAACAGTCATGATCCTATTGTGACTCTGCCATGATTTTCATTCTTCATGCAGATTATCTTGGTGACTCATCCTAGAACTGGTGATCTACGGGAATCTCTAAAGTATATCTACAACTTGTATGTTGAATATGTTGTCAAGAATCCACTCTATACTCCCGGATCTCCCATTAGGTAACTGAATTTATAATTCCCAGTAAATGACATACTTATCCAGTGAATATGTGATCTCGTATTATCATCTTATTTAAGAAAGAAAGCACCATGTTTGTGACATCATCTCTAACCATATCCCAGCATTGTTGATAAAAGTATAAAACCATCTGGGCCCAGTGAGGATTCACTTGACCTGTTTTATGTTTGTTCACTGTTAAATTTGGCAAGGACTTAATTTCTTTTGTTGGATATTTGCATTTGCTTTGTTTACAGCTGCATCCTGTTGCCATCCTGGTGGCACATTATATTCTTGACCCAAACATATTTCTTTATTTGTTTTTGGTTGATCTGTTGCTTATTAACCGTAATCAATTTTGTTAATTTTCTTTCTTGCATATAATGGGTTCAGGCACTATGTTTTATTTTTGTTGTGGTAGATTGTATGGTAGGTAAGAAAGCTTTTTTGATAGATAAACTTTTGATGGGTTTGCGTAGGTGTGAGCTGTTCAATACAACGTTGGACCAGTATGTGAGAGGTATTGCATAGAAGCTGAGTAGTTCCATTCACCATTGTTGATGATGAACGCATTTGTCGTTTAATGCCTTGTTTTGCATGGTGATCCATACCCTGCATTTACTACTCTGAGACTCTTGGGAAGTCCACACTTAGTTCATGTTGTTTCCTAAATTGATTTTCATGGGTGGTCTGGTTATGTTGATACTTGATGGTTAACTATTCATAATCCAATGTCCAAAATTTAAAACCAACAGGCACTCTACATAGTTGTATGTATGGCTAACTCTTGGGTTTATGTGGATTGTAACTTTTTCTCATAGTTGTATGAATTGGGTTGGTCCGACCGGATAAATGGTGAACCGGTCCGGTCAGAAATTAAGACCGTTTTACTGATTAAACTGGTCAAACCAGCTTGACCCGTTGGACCAAACCCATCTTTTAACAAACCGGTTTGTTAAAAAAAAAATTAAAAAAAGGTTCAATGATGACACTGTATGGCTGTGCTGCAAGTATACTGAACAAGTATGGCATCTCCAGCCCATTTTGTCCTTTTGTCATAAAATTATTGTCACTTTTTCATTTTTTGAATTTTGATTTGTAAGCATAGCTTACTTTTTTCTTGTCATATTTACTATTTCTGCTACAAAAGAAAGCAACCTGTACACGCATGATTTGTTTAGCATGGAAATTAACCCTTATTGATGTAATAGCGCGAGTCCCACATTGACTCGGTGAGACATGTAACTCTCATTTAAAGTAGAGTATCACTTCTCTTAACAGCCAAAGTTGTTAATGGGGGTATCGCGGCGTGGAGCGGCCACTTTAAAAGATGTTATAGGAGATGACGAAGCAGCCCTATCAGATATAGTTGGGTAGTAATTGATTAGTTTGTTAGGTGTGATTAATTACATAATTAGTTATATTTTTAGGGTTATATAAGTTATTATTGAATATAATTTTTTCACACTTTTTTATTCAATTAATTTTACTTTAACATTTTCTTAATTTTTTTTATCTGAATTATTTTTTAACGTGATATTAAAGCTTTCATGGTATCTATTTTAAAGAAATTTTCATGGTTCCATTGCATTGAGTTTTTATGAACTTTGAATTTCTTCTTCTTGCACTTTCTTTTTCTTTTCTGAGAAGGTTTTTCTCCCCTTTTTCATTTGGTTTTCTCTTTCCAGAACTCAAATATTCTATTGATTCTCTCTCGGGTTTGTTTAATTTGTTTGGATATCGAGAAATTGCCAAGAAAATGGCAAATGAAATTCAATCTTCTTCCAAATGTAGTAAGCCAGAGATGTGTGGCAATGGAGTTTGATGTTTGTTTCTCAATTTCACTTGTTTACGCTAATGTAGGTTGCATTTGTCTTCTTCAATTGGTTGTGGTGGAACCACATCAACCACTTCGCTCAGTGAATGGTCTTGCTGACTACAACTCATCTCATTGAAATTTTTTTTACCTACCATTTTTCTCTCCAAATTCTCATTTTTTCTTTCTTTTCTCCTACTTTGATATTCCACTCGCCATTTCTCTTTCTCTTTTCTCTTTTGGTGATTTCCATTAGTTTTCTTTTATTGGTTTTCAAATCACCCATTCTTATTCGTTATTTCGTGGATTAAGAAGACTTTTCTTGTTGAGCAATTTGCTTGGGTTTAGGTGGCCATGGTGGAGCCACCATCTTAGTGTTTAGTGTCAACTACACGCACGGTCTTCGTTGCTTAAAGTCCCCTTGGAGGCTTTACAGCTTTTGATATGCCTTTGCTTTACATCCATGGTGAAAAATTTAACGAGCCAATATTTCACCGCTGGCACATATGCCAATGAGCATCCAACACATGCTGCTAGGTTGGTAGCTGGGTTATGTGCTGATTTAGCATCAGTCATTGTTTCTTGAATTTGCCGGCAATTTTTGTTGTTTATTTTTTTTTTCAGCTTCGATTTAGTTTGCTTCTGCCTTGACATGGTGGTTAAGTTTTGATTTCTCTTTTTTTTCTTGTTGGTGAGCATTATTCCCACATTTGGGATTATTTGGCATTATATTGTGATGTTATTTGGTGGCTTAAAAAGCCACAATTTGCTTATGACGAGTGCTGTGGAGACGCTAGAAGAAGATCGAATGAGTCTAAGGAAATGTCGAAGACTTCTAGGAGCTATGCATTTTGATCATTGTTAGTTTTCATCATCATCAATTTTTAGATTTTTTTTTAGATTAGTTTATGTGATTATGACATTACTTGTATTTTGTAATTGGATTTAATTTTTATCCACTGTCAGTGTAAAGTTTTTTTACACTGTCATCCAATCATGTGTTGTTAAATCATTAAAATAGTTAGACTTTCTAAGTAGTTGTTGTGATAGTCAACTTTTTTACTGATTTGGCAACACATGATTGGATGACAGTGTAAAAAATTTTTACACTGACAGTAGATAGAAATTAAACTCTTTGTAATTTTGTTTGAAATAGATTGTATTGTTTATCCCAAGCTGAGAATGCTAAGTACACATCCTCCAGCTTGTGGGGGGCTACTACCAGATATGATTAGGTGGCTATTGATTAGTTAGTGATTAGATAGTTAGGTGTGATTATTTACACAATTAATTACACTTGTAGGACTATATAAGCCACGATTGTATACAATTTCCTCACACTTTCTCATTCAATCAATTTCACTTTCACATTCTCTCAATTTTCTCTTATTTCTGAGCCATGTTTATCAACAACTACAGAAAAAATAGTGGTTATAATATAAAAACTTCAAAATTTATAAAACACATAATTAATAATACTGATAATCTTAAAACTTTAAATCATTAACAAATAACCAATATATAAAGTTTTAGCACTCAAAATTTAAAATATTTATCAATTAACTTAGTTAAAGTGTTATAAAAAACATAAAATACCAATAACAAAAGTCAAATAATTATTAAAAGACAATAATTTTAGATTCTAAAAAATAGGATAGTAATGTTAATTATTAAAAATAAAAAAGATATTGATGTAATTGGCCAAAAAAGGCCAAAAGGACAATATTGTCTCTTTGCTTTCAAGTTGTCTACTTAGAAAAGAGAGAGGAAAAGCTGGCACGCACGAAGCTGGCTGGCACAAACAAAAGATTGAAAGACATAAAGCTGGCACTCACAGAAGAAGATAAAAAGACACAAAAAAAAAGTAATGAATAGAGGCGCAAACAGAGGAAGATGAACAAACACAAAGGTGATGTAGTAACGACTGGCGATAGAACTTTGGGTTCTAGCCATATGGATGACAGAGACCAGAAGAATACTCGCAGAGGCCGGATATGCAAAAGATACTGGTCGACAATGATGGGTTTTGATCGGAGCGGCCACTATGATTGCTATTTGAGCCGCGACTGGGCGATATTGCTGATGCTCCAAGACGCATCAGTGAAATGCTCTGCCATGTGTTTAGGAGCATGGAGGCTCTGCTCTGCTCCATGGCAACGCAATTGCGGCCGCTCCGACCGCTATTAGCAACAGTCTGGCTTTCAAGAGTAGGCTCTCTGTTACATCAAATTGGTATCAGAGCTTGATTGGCTTCCCCAAACGTGGATGAACCACTTTTTTTAGAGGTGTCAAAATTGGCCAAGTTTGAATAGTCTAACAAAGAGCATGGGTTGAGTTGAGAAAATCTTAGTTTGAACTAACTATGGGCTGGCATAACCTAGCCCAAAAATAGCATTAGGCTAATTTGTTGGCCCATCTACGTGAAATGTCATTTTTTGTTATATATTTAAATTTGTTATTTTTTACTCATATCTTTACTTGAATAACTTTATTTGAATTTACAAAAAAAAAAAAGAATCAAATTTAGTAAGTATATCTAAGTCTTTCTTTTTTCTCCACTTGAAATATGATGTTAACTTGTACTAGTTCCTTAAATTGATTAATTTATGGTTCAAGTGATATTTTATGAATATATCGTAAATCGTTTATGTTGAAAACAATATAGTAAATTTTCATTATTTATGTTAATGATACTTAATATAATATGTTATATTTATATTTAATTTATGTATATGATTTTTGTGGACTTTAATTGATGTAGATGTTTAATTTATTATTATAGATATGAAAAAAGTAAAGAAAGATAAAAAAAGAAAAAAAAAATTGAGCTCATGGGACGGCCTAGCCTAGCTCGTAACCCACATGGGCTGGGTTGAATTTATTATTCTTTGCGTTCATCATGGCCAACTTAACCGGGACTAACTCGAAATAAGCTTGGCCTGACACGAGCCGACCCAAATGGGTTGGGTCAGCCCGAATTGACACCTTTATCTCTTTCCAACCGGATGGGATTGACTCACTAGCATGAGTCTCACATTGGCTGGGTGAGAGACATGGAACTCCCATTTAAAGTGGAGGTTCTCCTCTCTTAACAACTTGGCTTTTAGGAGTGGGCTGTTCTCTAAATCAAATTGGTATTTGAGCTTGATTGTCCTCCCCCCAATGTGGATGGACCACTTTTTCCAACCTGATGGGATTGACGTAGTAGCATGAGTTCCACATTGGCTGAGTGAGAGACATGGAACTCTCATTTAAAGGAGAGGTTCTCCCCTCTTAACAGCATGGCTTTGAAGAGTGGGCTCTTCTCTACATCAAATTGGTATTAGAGCTTGATTGTCTTGCCCTTATGTGGATGGACCACTCTTTCCAACCTAATGGGATTGACTCATTAGCGTGAGTCCCACATTGACTAGGTGAGAGACATGGAACTCCCATTTAAAGTAGAGGTTCTCCTTTCTTAACAACCTGTCTTTCAGGAATGAGCTCTTCTCTAACATCAAATATGTTTGGTTGAAATGAAAGAAAATAAGACAGTAGAGAAAGTTTTAAAAATTAAAATAAAGAGAAAATTTGATCAGAAAAATTTAATTTTTTTTGTTTCACTTTCTTTCTTTTATACCTTTCTCTTCTTTTTCTATTTATTCAAACAAGAGAAAATTTTAAAATTATCTTTCTTCCCTATTTTCTTTCTCTTAATCCAAACATAGACTATAAGAGAGACTATTAAGAAAGGGGAGGATTTGGGTAGGAGTTGGCCAACAACGAAGAAGAACTCAGCACTCTCGGCACTCTGTATCTTTGCTTTTCGCGTATTTGGTTATGGGATATTAGTATCTTTTGCTTTCATTTTTCCAGAATGTGGGCTGAAATGTCCCTAACAGAAAATCACACGCAAAATGATGTAAGTGATATAAGTCACAAATTTATTGCAGCATCATGTGACTATAAATGTCTATAACATTTTATACCAAGACTACTTGTTTATTGTATTATTATAACTAAGCTTTTTTTTTACTTAACGCATATTTTTGCACCCAATTCCTTTTTACAATGTTAATTAGAGAAAGCATAATTTAAGTTTGAAAAAAGAATTTTGTAAATATAGATGACAAATTTAAATATATTTAGGAACATAGCTGAGTGCATAGGTACTACCCAAATTTAATATCTTGTTATTAATTTTTATCTACATTTACTAGTTGGTATAATGAAAATCTAATAGATACAATGTAGACTATAATGATGAAAAGAGGACGAAGATATTATGTAGGTAATTGCAGCTCAAACATTTAACAATTTCCAAAGAAATTAATGAATGCAAGCTTTTTTTTTAAAATATAATTTATCAATTATTTGCTGGATTGGTAGTTTTCATTTTTTTTTGGTCCTTTTGTGTCTTGTTTATACTTGTGAACCATGATGAATTAGAGTTGGTATTTACTCAATTCAATTCAACTGCAATAAACTTAAACTATCCTACCTTAGTAACTAGCATAAAATTAAATTGAGCTCATGCTACTTGCCATGATCATTTCTGAGTCATTTCTATATTTTCAACTTTTAATTAATTTTACAGTTTGAAAACTAAACATTAAATTTGGCTTTACACTTTATAATTTGTGTTTATGTTCCATTTGCATTAGTGTTATGTAGGAGCCCCGAAAGAATCCAACTTGGATATCTTGAAATAGAATTATCACATTATTACTATGTATGCTTAACTGGAAATTCACCTCCTAAATTAATTATTATGATATCATATCATGATTCTAAAATATAATGCCTCACAATTTACTTCACTTAAAGGTGAAAGGTTTCTATTATTAATTCGTTTTTATTTATTTATTAACCAAGTTAGGGTTAATGCCCACAACTTGGTTTTACTTTATTTATAATTTTTTTAAAGTTGGTTTTATTTATTTATTTATTTTAACCAAGTGGGGGTTGATACCCATCACTTGGTTTACTTTTATATTTAATTTTTTTAGTTGTTTTAAAAAAAAAATTTAACCAAGTCAGGGTTGATACCCGTGACTTGATTTTATTTAATTATTTTTTAAAACTTAGTTTTATATATATATATATATATATATATATATATATATAGAGATTACTCTAGTACCTATTTTTTTTTTCAAGATACCGATAATTATGGTGAATTATCAAGCATTCATTAGTTGTTATTCATATTTAATAGACTTTAAAGCATTTATTGTGAAACCAACAGTTAATTGATAATTGACAATTTATCCTGCGTACCAAACCTGAGACTATAACAACTTCCTATATATATTAACCAAGTTGAGGTTGACACTTATGACTTGGTTTTATTCATTTTTAAGTTTTTTAAATTTGGTTTTATTTTTTCTTTTAAAATTTTCAAAACCAAGTCATGTTTGATATCCATGACTTTATTTTATTTTTTAAACTTATTTTACTTTTTAAAATTTTTATAATTACTCATTTAAATATTTTAATTATCCAAAACCATGTTAAATTAGTAAAATTAATATAATAAATTACACTATTGTCTAGAAATTATTATTTATCATGTAAAGAAAAGAAATTATTATTTATAATCCTATTACTTTCTACAGCAAATGTTGGAATTTAAATATGTAGTTATTATTATAATTTATTTCAATTAGTAGTATTATTTATTATAAGAAATGTTTAGACATTATTATTGTGCTTTTAAAAATTGTTTTATAAATATTATTTATATAATATCAATTTTTTTAAAAAAAAATTAAGACCATGTAAATGAATATAAAATGATCTATAATCTACCATCATTTTCAGTTTCCTCTTGATTCGGTAGTACTTTTTTACTTCATAAATTTTATTGAGGTGTCTTTATTTATTAACGTTCATAAATTTGTTGAAAACAATTTATTGCTCCAACCACTATTTCGGATTTATAGTGCTCCTCGTGTAATATATTTATGCATTGCACTCTAAAATAGGTGTATTGTGTTCTTTCTCATCACAGAATGACTCACTCGTATTCAAATCAGAAATTCTAGATGAATCTTTATTAAAACTTCAAGACTACTATATTTTAAAACCAGTTTTGTCTAGTGAGAAGACATAATGTGTTTTGAAAGTAAGACCCAATTATATTTATGGGGTTGAATCACATCTAATGGTTCTTAAGTAGGTGTACTTATTATAATATGATTCATAAAATTTTATATATATTTAATGTTGAATGGAGTGTTTATTATAGATCATATTTACTTAAGAATTTTTTTTATTCTAAAATGCATAAAGTAAGCTAAATTTTATAAGCATTATTTTAATATTTATATTTTTTAAAAATAATAAATTATAAAATATTTATTAATTATTAATTATATTTTATAAATTTTTAAATATTTATTATGAAACAAATAATAAATAATTAATTACATAACAACTCTCAAATTTCACATGATTAACAAAATAAAGAGTTTTTAAGTTCGATCATAATTTATTACGCACTTTGATAAAGAGACAACGCACTTTTTTTTTTTTTGGTGGAAGAGACAACGCACTTTTCATTATTGTACTATTTACTGTCTACTGAAAATTCAGGGCAACGTTGCTGTCAAATCACAATGGGTACCACAGGTGTTTTTTTTCTTCTTCTTTCTGTCAATATTTTCAAAAGAAAAAACAAAATAACAAATGTACATTGGTAAATCATTCGATATTGTCGCGACATGAGAGCAGTTTCCAACCTCATATTTTTTTAACTTTCATTCTCGGATAAGCTTTGTACGGTGGTAGCTGGAACTGCTTCCCTACTGAACTCAAATTAGTTACAAATATGTTTGATATATGTTCAAATGATGATTTTATTTCTAATTTTTTATATAAATTAATGTTATTACATATTAATTCCCTATACAAAAATTAAAAACAGAAATGAAATGAAATGAAATAAAATGCATTTCATTTATAAGTAAATCAAACGCTTCAACAAGAATGATTCATTTTCATTTCTAGTGGGTATCCCTATTATGGAGGAGGCACTAGTTTTCTTCCCAGCACCTCTCATAGGCCACCTAGTCCCTACGATAGAGCTATGCAAGCTCATACTCACTCACCAACCATCTCTATCCATTCACATCCTCACCACCACCGCACCCTATGACACCGACACCACTTCTCAGTACATCACCACCATCTCCGCCACCATTCCTTCCATCACCTTCCACAAGCTCCCCACCGTCACCTTGCTCTCCTCCACACTTAGCCCTGAAACTATCTTGTTGAAGGTCTTCCACCTCAACATCCCACATGTCCACCAAGCTCTCCTATCCATCTCCAAAACCTACACCATTCAAGCCCTCATCATGGACTTCTTGTGCTCTCATGCATTCACCGTTGCCTCCCAACTCAACCTCCCTGCCTACTACTTTTTCACTTCCTGTGCAGCCAGCCTTGCTTCCTTCCTTTACATCCCTACCATTCACCACACCACAGACAAGAGCTTGAGGGAACTCAACACTTACCTTGACATCCCAGGGGTGCCATCAATGCCCAGCTGGGACATGCCAAAATCAATACTTGAACGCAATGATCAATTCTATGAAAGCATTCTTCAAGCCTCTCTCCTCGCACCCAAAACAGCAGGAATCATAACAAACACATTTGAGGCTTTCGAACCCAGAAGCCTCAAAGCAATTTCAGATGGGTTATGCATACCCAATAGTCCAACACCGCCAGTTTTTTGCATGGGTCCATTAGTTGCAGAAAACACACCAAAAGGTGGTGGCCATGAGTGTTTGAGGTGGCTGAACTCGCAGCCTAGAAAAAGCGTTGTTTTTCTGTGTTTTGGAAGTTTGGGTATGTTTTCCAGAGACCAATTAGGTGAAATAGCTTGTGGGTTGGAGAGAAGTGGCCAACGGTTCTTGTGGGTCGTGCGCAACCCACCATTGGAGCAAATCCAGAACATAGTTGCGTCGTCCCAAGAGGACTTAGATTTGGATTTGTTGCTGCCGGAGGGTTTCTTGGACCGGACCAAGGAGAGGGGCCTCGTGGTGAAGAAGTGGGCACCGCAGGTGGAGGTGCTGAACCATGACTCGGTAGGTGGGTTTGTGAGTCACTGTGGGTGGAACTCGGTGCTTGAAGCGGTGTGTAGTGGGGTGCCTATGGTTGCATGGCCACTATACGCAGAGCAGAGGTACAACAGGGTGGTGTTGGTGCAGGAAATGGAGGTTGCACTGTGGATGCACGAGTCTGAGTCTGAGTCTGGTTTCGTGATGGCGAACGAGGTGGAGGAGCGAGTCAGAGAGTTGATGGAATCGGAGAAAGGTGAGCTGGTTAGGAAGCGAGTCATGGTTGCCAGGGATATAGCCAAGGCTGCATTGAGTGAAGATGGGTCTTCTCGTGTTGCATTAACCAAACTTCTCAAATCATGGAAGAGCTAAATGTGAATTAATTCAGACATTACTATTTTGGTAAGGAGTATATATAATTTCCATCCATAATCACATCAAAACTTTTTAAGATCATATTTTAATGAATTTAATTTTCATCTAATCATTATATTAAAAGAGTTTAATTATTATAACGATTATCTAAAAAATCTAACGAAAACGAATAGAAATTTGGGCTAGTCTAAAAACATAAGACAGAAAGGGAAATAATATTTTCTGTCATTGTGTTGACATGCATACTTCTCGATTCCCAAATAATTCAAGCATTAAAAAAGACAAAGATCATGGGAAATTGAGAAATTTTGAAGAAAGAATGCGGTTAATTTGTCTTGCTCCAGCCGCTCTATTTCACTCCTATAAATACAAGAAGACAGAGAGTGGAGGTAAGAGCATTGAGAAAAGAATAAGTGCAGTGAAACAGATAAAAGAGAAGAGAAGAGCGATTTCGTTAAGGGCCTTTGAAATGGATTGGTTGGAGAAAGTTAATTATGAGATTGTGAGTGATGGGGCTAACGTTGAGCATCTGCAAGTCATCACCATCCTTCCACACGGCCAAACAGCCCCTGCATCTGTGACCATTTTGATTAGTAGCTTAACTCACATATTTGGAATATGTGGCGCAAGTATGAGTCATCTGGTGTGCTTAACCTGCCTGATTTATACTCATATTCCATTTCCCTTTGGCTATTATTTTTTCCCCTCACTTAGAAGCTCTTCTCTTGTTTCTGGAATCTGTGTAAATGTGAGTGAGCTAGTGCTGTGGTGTCTACATCACTGCCTCATGTCTTGCAGAGATGGAATGCAGCTAGTTGAAGTTAAATAGCAATTTTGGAAGGTACTGAAGTCAGGTAAAATTTTACTTATAATTGTAAATGACCATTCATTTTTAAATTCAGTTACAACCTTAGGAAGACGATATTTGCAACAAACTCACCGCATTTTGTTAGAAATTAACAACATCACAAGGGTACTTATGCATCAGGCTCCATGTCTATATGTGCTAGTGGTAGTATTCTCTTAGATGCTGATATATATATATATATAATAGAAGAGAAAATTTAATAGATAAGAAAGGAGAACGTACAACCAGAGGAGGATAAGAAATACTCCAAAATAGAAAAATACCAAACAACATTGAAAAATAAAAAATCAAAGGCTATTCATTCTCTGGTAACTCCTTCGAAACAGCCATGAACAGAGCAACAAAGATAAGCCATAATCACAATCCAATCCCAAGTAGATGCTGAAATAAATAACTTCCTCGTCAGTAAAAAATGAAAAACATTGGAGTTGTGATTCCCGGTGTGATGGGCAGCATGTTGCTCTTGTTACCACCATTGAACGAGGGGTTTCAGCTAGGTAGGACTCTCCTGAAGTTGTCAGTGGCTATGGCGATCCAGATAATCCTGAAGAGTGCCTTTACCTTTAGTGAGGCAGGACTACACGGAGTTCTTGAATATCAGCATGACATGGATCCACTAAGTTCATTGTGTGCCAAATTCCTTGTACAAAATGATTAGAAGTTCTCAAGCTGCATGAATATGACATCATATATACTATCATAGCATAGAAGAAAATACTACCATCATATCCTAATAATATTTCCAATCACTTCCTTGTTTATGTATCCGTGTACCTAAAATCTGGTTTTGATTCTTACATGCTAACGCAGCTGAGTTTTTTTGTAAGAAAATATAACCATATGATAATCGTTACAATTTTAACAATCCAACTATATTAAGCATGAAAGATAAAGGTTGTACCTTGTTAATATATGTATTCTCTCTTACTGCAGTTCCCCCCCCCCCCCTCCCCCCCGGCCCTCTTTATCAAGCCCTCTACTCTTGAGTTGTAAATTACTTCACCTCTTTAGTTATGAATATTTTTCTTTTTAAACTACTCTGCTACTCTGCAAGCAATTTTATGCCATGAATACTTTAATATTCATGCAGCGATACCTGTTAATTTCTCAATTTCTCTCTCTTTTTGCCCCTTCCTTTGAAAAACAATTAATGCTAAACAGCCAATGATCAAAGGAATTTCTATACCATCACTAACACCTGCAGTACGAGCTAGTATCCTCGGATCTAAATATGTAAGATGGTGTTTTCATTATGTATAAGATGGTTTGTTCATTTAAATTGGGAAATTCCTTCCCTGGCTTTTATTTTTATGTTACAATATGTATAGTTAAATATCTTATTTAGTTAAAATATAAACATGACAAATTAGTTATCTCTATGAATTCTTATATTTTTTAATGTCACTTAATTCTAATATTTAATTTATTTTTAAAGCATTATGATCCATTATTTTTATAGAGAAATATATAAATAGAATATTATTAAATAAAAATCCTCTTATTCAATATAATAATAATAATAATAATAATAATAATAATAATAATAATAATAATAACAACAACAACGACACCAACAACAAATATAAACTTTTATATAAATAAAAAATAATTAACTCATTTATTAATTATGTACTCTAATAATTACATGATAATTATTTTGTAAAAAATATTGAATCATATGTTAATTTATTTTAATTTTTACTATAATTAAATTTATTAGATAAGATAATTTTTTTTGTTTATTTTTTTCTATTTATACACATATATTTGTCTTTAAAAAATTAGTGAATGATGTTTTTGAAAGTTAAAAGTAAAAATTAGGATTAAATTAATGAGATTATAAAATATAAAAATCCATGGAAAGAAATAACATGTTATATTTATTTTCAATTACATAAAATATGTAAACTTAACTATCATGATAAAAAAACAAAAGGTTATGGAAGAAACCTTTTTAAATTATAGTATGCATATCATTGTGAACTTGAAGGGGATCACACCGGCCGGCACAAACGTCTCTGCTATTGGGTGGGTCGTACGTTGTGGAGCCCAGCCCATCGCGCACGTACTTGGTTTGGTTCTGAACTCTGATTAAATGCATATGGCTTTGTTCAATTGTTTGGGTGGGTGGGTTATGACTCAGTTGAAAGGGAAAGGACCCAAACTTTAAAGGATTTAATTTTAAAACTCTTATTTAAAAGCTCATAGTATATGTATTATATTATACAAACTTTGTTGTGAAATGTACTTTGTGGTCTGTTCTTTCATCTATACACATAAATAGATACATATTTGATTATGGTCCTGAGTCCTAACTACAAGCAAAACGAGAACTCTCCACCCATCTAACATAAATCAAAATTTGTATTTCCTTATCTTTTTGGACAAAACTTAAATAAAATTCTGTAGGTGTTTATAGTGATATTTTTTAATTAAAATATAATATATGTATTATTTTTTACACATAAACACTAAAAGTGAGAATAATGTGATACTAAAAATATAAAAAAATAATACACATATTATATTTTAATAAAATAATAATATTATAAGTACCAATGAAGCTTTATGTAAGTTTTCTTCTATCTTTTTACACAACCACATGTTCATTTTTTTTAATATAAAAGAGTTTTATAACTTGACTTAGCGTGAAAAGGAGATAATAGACAGCAAAACCTTCTAGTTTCCATCCCAAAATCAAACAATACACAAAGATACTTGGTGCGATCAATTGAGCTCTTACTCACCACATGATATGAGCACATGATGAAATCACCGTATCTTCAAAGGACGATGACACTCTCCACCGTGGCTCTATCTTCAATATAATCATCATAACAATTATTAATTTATTATATGTTCTACCTTACTTCTTAGCCATAAGGTGGTGCCCACCGCGCACTCGCTTGTGTTTTTTATCCAAGCAAAAACAACTTAGAATATCATTGCACTGGGTGAATTTGTCTTGTCTACATTTTGTCATGGGGAGTCTACAAAACTATAGCACGACAAGGAGTTTATAAGACAAGCTGGTTTGGGTGGAGACACTCTTCATGACTGAATTATTTGCTCAAAAGTTGTTGGAGCTAGCTAGAAGTAAAGTTTGGGCTCTTGTGCTCAAGTTTTGCTCCAATCACACAGTATTTGTAGCATCTCTCAGTTTTGTGGTTCCTGTCCTAATAGCATCGATTAAGGTAAGCTTCTTCCTCCGTATTGTGTTTGAATTTTGAATCCTTCGATTATGAGTGAGGATCTTGTTTGAGATGGCTGAAATTGAGAATTTGTTTCTGTCAACTAAGTAATAAAGCACGACTAGTTTGACTTGATTTGTGTCTACAAATGTTTTATCTGGTTTAATTATGTTAAAGAGCTGCCTCAACACATTTTGAGGACGAATTTACAGGTGGCTAAGTGTTGGCCTTTTTATTTTTTATTTTTTACTTTTTATCTTTTTTATGGCTGATCCTTGCTTTCTAAGTCATGCGTATGTTTATTTATATTTGAGTGCAACTTTTGCCCTTGGTTATGAATGCTGTTTGATGAAATCTTATGCATAATTAATTACCTGAAATCGTGTCTATTTAGTTTTCCGTGGGATCCATGCTGCTTTTTCTGTTGTATCGCTTTGTGCTTTATGGAGCTGAGGTGGTCTAATTAGCTTGAGTTCCACAATTTTGCCTTTATGCTCTTGTGGGTTTCATCTGCATTTCATCGTGGTTCTTTTTGGATCAATAATGTTAATGGCATGCTATCTGCTTTGAGAAATAGATTCTATTATGTTTTGCTTTACTGGGAGATGTTATAAATTACCAGTATTCGATCCTCAAACATTTATTGATTGATTATTTTCATAATAAATATTTAAAGTTTATAAAGTATAATTAATAATGAATAAATAATTAATAACTTATCAATATATAAATAAAAGAAAAACTTAGGTACTAAAGAAATCTCCATGTTTAGTTACTTATATATTAGATGATTTCGTAATTTTTGAATTTATGTTTTGTTAAGGATAAATTCTCTCAAAAACTTAAACTATTAGGTAGAAGCATTTAAATGATTTTATATTTTTAACATACCTTTTATATAAGAATCTTTTTAATTTGAAACATGATCAATACATAAATTATTCTACTTTGTACTAAAATTTAACTTTATTTAAAAAATTGATAACTACAATAATCAAAATCACTTAATTATGGGGACTCTAAAATAATGTAAAAAACCAATTTTTAAAAAAACAAAACTAAGTTTTATACCTCTAAACTGAATGAAATATACCGTCATGTCATATATTTAGCTTTTGCCAAGCTAGTTTTAGGGTAACCATTTTTTCATAAAATGAGAGGGCTGGTAGACTTTTAAGTCTTCGCTCATTTTTCAAGAAGATTTACCTATCGAATTCTCCTTGATTACATATACTAATCATTTCCAAATGGCCAAAAAAAGAAATCATTTCAAACAAACGAAAAAGATTTTGTTTATATATAAAAAAAATAAGATCTGGTGACAACTCATATTGTTGTTTTTTTGTTGCCATTTTTTTTTATTGTGGTATCCTACTTGTAACTCGTAACAAGCATTACAAGGAAAACTCTTATTATAATAAAAACTCTAAAAATTTGTTGAATTTCAAAATACGAGTAAGTTGGCTCATTTTATTCAGAATATATACTTGTTTAGGAATGTTGTTTCATATCTAGATTTCATACAAATTGCTTTTAGGTATTAATAATAGTTTTGTTTGCTCTTACCTCTCTTTAAATAGAGTTTTTTGATGTATTATTAGTATAAAAAAAATTATATTATCATTTAATAATGTATTAATATGTTATTAAAAGAGTTAGACTTTCTAAGTAGTTGTTATAAAAATTAAAATTATTTAATAATTTGACAATAAATAATTAAATGATATATAATAAAAAATTATTTTACACTTATAATATATCAAAATTAAATCTTTATAAATACAAACACATTTATCGGAACTCAATCACTTAATTGAACATTTCAATACTACATTTATCTTATCTATACTAATAACATAAAATAAAAAAATGTTTTATTGTTTAATTTTTTTTCATATAAGTTTATCTAAAAATATGAAGATATAATTAATGGATTAATTATTTTACTTTTTATGTCATATTAAAAAACATAAATAAAATAAAAGAATATTCAACTAGTTATGTAACTATTCCAAATCTTAGTTTTTAAAATTTGTTTAAAAAACTAAATAAAATAAAATAAGATTAGCACGCACATTAATATATGTCAAGAGACTCATATTTTAATGGAAAAAAAAAACGACACTCATATTTCATATAAAGGCAGAAAACAATGCAATAAAGACATTCCTAAATTTTTATGAATGGTGAGATTATTGATACTCTTAATTTGTTTATACTTTTAATTAAAATGGTTTTAATTATTTCTAAATTATCATTAATTGAATAATTTTTAATCTAATTTAACCTTAATTAATTAATTAATATATTTATCTATTCATATTTAATTCAGGATAATTTAAGAAAATAAATAAATAAATAATAAAAAATTAAATAAACAATTAAGAGTTTCAACTTTCAATAACATTTTGCCTTTTATTTTCCCCCCCTAAAACCCTGTCTCGTAGTAGGATAGAATTTGATTCAAATTCTTACACCAAAACGTCTTAAGTAATTCTGATAAGTAAGACCAGAAAAAAAAAAACCAATAATTGAGATAATCTTTGACTCTGCTCTGCAATCTAAAACAAAGAATAATCACATGAGAGTCTGAGACGTGATGTGTGCAACAAAAATGGTCAAATGGGTGCAAGCATTGCCATGTGAATGTGATAAGCACCACTCATTTATCAAAAAACGTCTCAAAATAAAACATTGTGAAAGATACCCAAAACATGGCGGCTAGAACGCTAAAACATAAACGAGAACCTCATTACAACAACAACTCTTCTGTTTTGTTTTTTGTTTTTTCTGTGTCATATGTTCTCTTCTCTCTCCATTTTAAAAGTCTTTCAGCTTTTCTGCAAATCCTCTTTCTTTCTTTCCCAATCATTTACTTTCTTTCTTCTTTTCGATAAAATTAATTCAAATAATTTTCTTTCTTTCTTCCTATCTTTCATCTTTTGAATAAAATTAATTACAATCATTTTCCTTTTTTCCCTTCTTTCTCTCTTCTTTTTAATGATTAATTCAAATAACTTGCGAAATTCACTTTGATGTAAGTCTTTTATTCTCTCTTCCTATTATTATTATTATTGGGATGCCATCTTCGGTGTTTATATCATACTGATTGCTGTTCCTCTGCTCTGTTTGTTTGGTTGTTAAGAATCCTCCAGAAAAAAAAAAAAAAGAACAACATAGATCGTGTTTTCTGTTCCTGAGCTCGAAACAAGTGAATCCCGGTATGGCTGTTGGATTCAATTTCAATTTTCAATATTTGAAACGGGTTTTGTTGAATTTTTCTACTATGTATGCGCTTCCGTATGTTTCTGCTATCAAGGTTGTATATTCATTAAGTAACATGTTATTGAGGATTGAATATCAAAGTGGGTATGCAGATTCATAAGTTGGACCCAACGCGGTTGGTTCAGCTGGTACGGATCAAAACACTTCGCTTATAAGGCTTAGGTTCGATTCCCAATTCTGATTCCCGCTGCCAGCAATCCCTCATTGGTAAGCAATATGTAATTACCATTATAATGGGTAGCCTCATCGTAATTCACACCATGTTGTGCCTGATTAACATAGTTCATTGTGAACTGAACTTCTTATGATGTACATAGTTACAGATATAAAAAGTTCGACCCTTTTCAATTGTACATTGTTTTAGTTCACCTTCATTGAGTACATACTTTCCCATTGCAGAGAGAGATGGTTGCCTTTGGGAAGAAGTTGAAAGATAGACAAATTCAAGAATGGCAAGGGTATGTTTGTCTGCCCAAGTGTGGAGGGTTAAAAACTTCCAAGTCGAATATTGGTCCACATTAATTCTACTTTGGGTTCATAACTTGATTTTTTTGTTATAGATATTACATAAACTACAAACTAATGAAGAAACGAGTAAGGCAATATGCTCAACAAATTCAAATTGGAACACAAGATCGGCGGCATGTACTCAAGGATTTCTCAAGAATGCTGGATAATCAGGTTTGTTGTCGTCATTGTTGAAAGCATAATTTTGTGTTACTTACTATTAAATGAAGGTTGGACCTTTCCATTACTTTTAAATGCTCAATTTAGATTCTGGTTATATGAGTAAATGTGATTATCTGAGTAGAATGAATCATAACCATTGTCTAACAGTGTTTTTGTTATGTAATATCGGGCATTCTTTACATTTGTTTCAATCACTTTTGTGTTGTTACAACTCAGATTGAGAAGATTGTCCTTTTCCTGTTGGAACAACAAGGGCTTTTGGCAAGCAGGATAGCAAAGCTTGGAGAGCAGCACAATGATCTTCAGAAGGAGCCCGAAATAAGCAAAATATCTGAACTACGAGAAGCTTATAGAGCAGTGGGACAAGATCTATTAAAGCTTCTCTTTTTTGTAGAAATCAATGCTGTTGGTTTGCGTAAGATATTGAAGAAGTTTGATAAACGCTTTGGCTATAGATTCACTGATTACTATGTTAAAACTCGTGCAAATCATCCTTACTCCCAGTTGCAACAAGTGTTCAAGCATGTGGTAATATTTTAAGTTCAAACACGTAATTCTTCATTGGGACCTCCACTGAATTAAATACAGAACAAACAAACTACCCTATTTATTTTGAATGAATGAACAATGACTGACAGATATGGAATTTGCAGGGTGTAGGAGCTGTTGTGGGAGCCTTATCTCGCAATCTTCATGAACTTCAGGACCGTCAAGGGAGCTACTTATCAATTTATGATCAGCCTACTCTTCCCCTCCAGGTTTCTTTTGCATTTTTACTCTGCTTCATACACTTATTTTGATTTGTCATGTTCTTTCTTTATATTCTCATTTCTCAGGCATGTTTTAGTAGTTGGCTAGGGATTAGTATAAGGTTGGTGGTGATTTTCCATCATATTTACTTGGTCTAATATGCAGGATCCTGTCATTGATTCAATAAAAGCAGCTGTTGACAGGTTAACCTACTCAACAAACTTCCTCAACTTCTTGGCGCAACATGCACTCATTATGCAAGAAGAGCTGCCTACCCCTGCTGAGGAACATGTTGATGATCAAAGATACCATTTTATGTCTCTTCTCCTGAACTTGGCAAACACATTTTTGTATATGGTCAATACATATATTATTGTCCCTACAGCAGATGATTACTCTATGAGCCTTGGGGCTGCACCAACAGTTTGTGGTATCGTGATTGGGGCAATGGCTGTTGCACAGGTGTTTTCTTCAGTGTATTTTAGTGCGTGGTCAAATAAATCATACTTCAGACCTCTTGTATTCAGTAGCATAGCTCTTTTTCTCGGAAACATCTTGTATGCATTGGCATATGATGTTAATTCAATATGGATTCTCTTAATTGGTCGCCTTTTGTGTGGGTAAGTAGTCTTCTATTTCTTAATCTTCTTGCTGTCATTACTTGATGAGCATAACTTATGATATTGTGCCTCTAAATATTTAACTTTAGATAAGTATTATTATATCTCAGTCTCACTCTTATTACCATTTTCCATAATCCAGAATAAGGCACCTCATAAAATTAGTTCCAAGGCAAAGGTAATTCTAATTGAAATTAAATGAGGAGAAAAAGCAATGTTCTGGGTTATTAAATAGGAATCTTTGTATACCATGATTTTCATGGTGCATGCAAATTTTGTTCTTTGCTTGAATTGAGTTGTATATATACTGCATACCATCATGCTAGGAATATTATGAGGTACTGGTCACATGAAGACCTTTTTTGGCTAACAAACAGTTTATTATAATTTCAGATTGGGTTCTGCCAGAGCTGTTAACCGGCGTTATATCAGTGATTGTGTGCCTCTACGAATCCGCATGCAAGCATCCGCAGGTTTTGTTAGTGCCAGCGCTCTTGGAATGGCTTGTGGTCCTGCATTAGCTGGCATACTGCAGACCAATTTTAAGATTTACGGACTTACATTTAATCAAGTTACCTTGCCTGGGTGGGTTATGGCTGTTGCTTGGCTGATATATCTAATATGGTTGTGGATTGCTTTTAAGGAACCTTCTCATGATACTGAAGAAAATCATACCCCGCATCAATCAAACGATGGTACTGAACTTATATTGCATCACCTTGTTGCTGATGATTTAATGATTTATACATTTTTTTGTGCATCAGTGCTAATTTCACTGCTGTATCAAAATATTCCTGTTATCCATAGGAACTTTTTGTTCTTGACGTTGTAGGATTCATTTTTCTAAAAATCACAAGTCCATTGATCTATATATTTTGACCATCTTCAAAATAAATTAAAGGAGTCCCTAATGAAAAAATATTATATTCGTGCTCATCAAAAGAGAGGGAGGAAAAATATTGCTGTACAAAAAGAGTTGGGTAATTTGGACTTAGAAGTTCAAAAGTCATCAAGTAGGGGTTTCTTTTGTTGAAACTGGTAGTCAGCAAGTCATTACTTGACTTGAATCAATGACCTCTATCCAAATCTTTGGAATTCTATTTTGGATTTTTATTGGAAACGAACAGGGGATGATTCTATTTATGAAAAAGGATCCATTAACCACTTGAGTGGTTTTCAAGTGGTTAATCTTTTATTAAATGGTTAATCATTAACCATTTTATCACAGGGTTAACATCTCAAGTGGTTAATAGGTCTTTTTCTGTAAATATGACAATCCACTGGCCCGGCCCTTGATACGCATTCACCCATTTTCTTTTGTCTTTACAAATGGTTCACAAAAATAAATTGAGCCTTTTTTGACACATTTTCCTTGTTACATAAGAAGCATTTAGATTGATGCATATAGTTTGGTTGTTAGGCCAGAGTTTTAGTTTCATTATTCGATTTTCTTGCTGCTTCATACTAGAGTATTCATTGAGAACCTTAACAAGATGCTTGTTGTCAGTATATATTGTCATTGGCTCAGTGGAGCTTTGTAAAGTTTGAACTTATTTCTTTAGAGTCTTCATGGGTATTTGTTATTGAATTTGACATGTTCCACTCCAGTTCTGATACCTATGATGATTCATTGCTGAGTATTATGTTGTCCTTTAATATTCTACAAATCACAACTGCAGAGCAAGTCAAATAAGGATGTATGGAAATTAGCCTTAAAATCTTAAAAAGGCCTTAAGCAATAATATCTAAATCTCTTTGGAATCCTATATCTAGTAAATTTGTAAATCTGCTGCCAAAATGTAATACTGTACAAATCATAGACAAACATAGGTAATACATCTGGCTTTAAGTGAGCCTTGTATAAATGATGGAGTGGCCTGTCTATCTGTCACTTCGATATTTATAAAAAATCATCTATGACTACATTATTTCCTTACATTATGTCATAACTACATGGATTTTCTTTTCATGTAAGAGTTTGTTCATTCTTTTGAGCCTCAACACAAGTAATTGAAAATGACTCATTTTTCCCCGTCTAGAAGAAAACAGTGCACTTGAAAATGGCCTAAAACAACCATTGCTGATTAGTTCAGAAGATAAGGTGAATGAAGATGCTGACCAAGATTGTGATGATAGCGAAGAAGCTCCAGAGGAATCTCGTCAACCAGCCAATTCAATGCGATCAGCATACAGACTACTTACACCTTCTGTAAAGGTTTGTGTGCAACTCACTATCACCTGTATGATATTGGATCTCTATCAAGCAATGATGATTTCATTAGATGCATAAGTTTTAAGTCTTTGTTAATGTTAAGATGGAAAACTAATTATTTGATGTCGAAGGGAGACATGCATGGTCCAATATGAGTATGACATAATTGTTATTTGTAGAAAGTTATAAATGAAGAATTAAAGGAATTGAACTGCTCTTTTCATTTGACTCTATAGTAGTTAGTGTCTGACTGCTGCAAAACTTGTGAACTAGGCGCATATATGCCTGCCCATTCATTTATTGCAAAAATGCAACTAAAAGTGATGAGCCTGTTCTCTTGCAAAGTTTGGAAGATAATAATTGATAGTAATTAAGTTAGATGGTAGTGAACATCATATAACTAGATTCTGTAGGGACTTACTGGCTACCGCACTTGATTGGTTGCTACTCTATAATGTAATTCTATATAATGTGATGAGAGGTCTCAGAGGCATGTTTTTAGACTCAGACATGTGATTTACTTTAATCTGTATCCTTTATATGAATTATTAATTAATTATAAAGTAGCACAAAAAGTAGGCAAAATATTAGTTGACGGCTTAAAGGTAATCTAGTTAGCAAAGACAAAAAGCCAAGATGTAAAGATGATATTCAAAGCATTATTAACTCCTAAGCTATAGATTCAAAGAAAATTATTATAGGTTAATAAGCTTGGCTTCCAAAGCAACCGATCTTTGAATAGGACTCAATGAGCCCCTAAATAGGTAACATGCATCTCCAGTTTTCGCATAAGATCAAATCTGAGCATAACAAACTGAACAGCCTTCGGGATTAGATAATTTTGAGTTGATTAGTAGTTTCTTTTCAATGTGCAATAGAGATACATGAAACTTACTTTTAATTTTTGTTTACATTATTATACTTTGTTTACTGGTTGGAATGTGTCATGTTTTTTTGCTGCACCGGACTATAGTAACGTATTAAAAAATTTCAGTCCATTTATGCTTGGTTAGGGCCATGGAATGCAAAACGATATTTTGTCTATGATAACACTAAGGAATCTGAAGCTACACTACTGAGTCTGATAATATAATTAGTAGATTTATACCTATGGCTTTTAGTGTATATTAGAACCAACTACTTGTACCAAGTATTGATGTGACTTACCACATAAAAGTGTTAAAAAATTTGCAGGATGGGCACTTTCTACTGTCATATAAGATGATTTACATAAAATATCTCTCGAGATGATGAATGCCTTTGTTCATCTTGCTTATTAAGAACTACTTTGGATAATAAATATTTCTTGATAGATTCTGTTTATTTGATATTGTCATTCACCAAGTTCCAATGGAAGATGATTAGATAAAACATTGGAAAGTTAGATGTTTTACCTGACCAAATTTATGTAACATCTTCAGGTTCAGTTATTGATATATTTCATGCTCAAATATGCAATGGAGATTTTACTATCAGAATCTAGTGTGATTACAACATACTACTTCAACTGGTCAACAAGCACAGTTGCAATTTTTCTTGCTTGCCTTGGCTTGACAGTTCTTCCTGTAAACATTTTTGTTGGAAGCTATATAAGCAACATGTTTGAGGACAGGTAATGTATTATAAAACCCATGCTTCATTTGATTGTCATCCATAATAGCTAATTTATGGTCTATTTGGATTTTGCAGAAAGATGCTTGATAATGAATTTTGCATGTTAATGCTTAATAAAAGGATAAGGGGAAGAAAAGATCCTATAGAGATTAAGATCTTCACTTTCCGTCTTTTACGAGTTCCTTTTAGAGCCTTAAAATTGTTGAAATATTTTCCATATGCATTTGAGAGATCAATTTTTATTGATCTGTTTGTAGGCAAATTCTGTTGGCATCAGAAATTATGGTTTGCATAGGCATTCTCCTGAGCTTCCATATAATTTTTCCGTACTCTGCGCCACAATACATCTGTTCGGGTCTGCTTTTGTTTGTTTCTGCTGAAGTACTTGAAGGTAAGATCTTATCATTGCTTTAATATTTATGATAATGGACAAAATTATATTGTAAAGTTGCACAGGAAGCATGATATTGTGTCCCCTCAAGTGAAATTAAGAAATTCAAGTGATAGAACACTTTGTTACTTTCGCATCAGGAACAGTATAGCCAACAAGGAGCATGCGGTTATTTTTCATATATAATCTTTATTCTGTTAAATTCCTGAATGTTATACTATAATAATCATCTTCATGAGTTTTTTTTTTTTAATTAATTTTTTGTACATTAGGCCGTCCTATATCTGCTGTTCTCTTTTTCCTGGGCCTTATCCTACATCTGTTGATGAGATCTACCTTTCTATTGTTTTAAAAATTAAATAACTAGAGGCTGAGAGGCATTTATTGGGGAACATGAAATCAGATTGGGCTTTGTAAGGCTCATTTGTACAGCCCCTGCGTCTGTCCAGTTAATATATTAAGCTTCATGATAATAAATAATGTCTTAATTATAACTGCATAAACTATGATCAAGTGGTCATTTAGACCTGAACTACATTATATAACATTGCTACTATTGATTTACAGAGATGCAGACAACTCTGCCTGATGTTACCTTTCTTAGTTTTCTCTTTCTCGTGATACAAGTGGGACAAGGACTCAAATGTTATCGTTTCCTTCCTAACACAAGTATCTATAGTTAGAACAAACAATTAAGAAGGATGTTTGCTGGTTGCTCATGCAATTTGCTTTTATTTTTGTTTTTCCTTACCAGAGTGTAATTGATTTGTATCACCTTTTGGCCATCATTCATTCCAGGTGTCAACTTGTCACTCCTTTCACGGGTCATGTCATCAAGGCTTTCTCGCGGAACCTATAATGGAGGGCTACTGTCTACAGAGGCTGGGACAATTGCAAGAGTGATTGCTGATGCAACTATTACCCTGGCTGGCTACGTGGGTAATAGTAGGCTCCTTAATGTCACCCTGCTTCCTTCACTCGTCATATGCATTTCCTCCATCCTAGCAACCTGCTATACCTACAATTCTTTATATTGATTTCTGTCCTGTGAGGCTGTTATGGAAAGAGGAGAATGCTCTTCAACAATACCTCAGTCTCCTCGCCGTTTGGCTCACTCATTCTTTCTTCATTTGATATTTTTGATCAATCAAGTCCTTTTGGCTCCATAAAGTTGCAAAAGTAGCTAGGCCATTCATGTAGGTTGTCCAAATGTGAATTCTTAGCTGAATGGATTCCTCAATAATCACTATTCATTTTTCTGTGATGATTATATACTTTGTTGTCTATTGACAGATCTCTGCACTAAATGAAATGTTTGTTGCCCCCTGGCTTGCCTGTTATTTTATAACTGCTTTTGGCTGATCTGACTCTTTTAAGCGATTCATTTTTACCGCACAAGCAAATTTGTTCATGCTGCTTGAGGAGCTTAATCACCTTAAACTGAAGTTAGCATTATGACAAAAAAAAACTCTAAAAAGAGTTTTACACTATTAGTGAACTACATGTTGAAACTTTTAATTTGTACGCTAATGATAGATCAAATTTAACTCAAAAAACAAAATATTATAAGTTGATAAAAAAGCAAGCTATTCAATGACAGGACTGTTGTAAACTTACACTAGTTAGTAATTTACTATACAATGTGCCTCTGAGGGTACCTGTGTGATTGTTAGTTCAACATAAAATCCTTGTTTCGTTATGAAATAAAACAAGGGAGCATTTGTTAAAACTTAAAAAGTGCCAGTGAATGTTTAAATTGTGGTAGGGAGTTTTCAGATGTTGAATACTACTTTGATGAAAATGAAAGTTGTTAAAAAAAATTTTGAAAAATTGTTAGATACCATATTACGATGTAGCATTATATTCTTATTAATCAATTTCCATTTCAACAATATAAATTGACGTTAGTTAATTTAATTGAAATAAATTGTTTTTTTCCATCTAGTTCTCTGTTTTTGTTGCAATTAAATATTTTTTGAAAACTTCAGTTTAATTTGTTTGTCGTCTCTAAGCCCAAAGAAAATATGATTGTCGTCTCTATCAGGTGAGACTTCTATCTGAAGTTTTAAATTGTATCCTTCTAATATCAATTTGTAAGGGTGCTCGTGATGTGGCAAACCCGAAAATTTGGTCCTATCTTGAAATATTTTAGTTGAAATTATGTTTTTTTTTTAGATTTAATGTATTTTTTAAGTCGAGCGAGTCACCCTTCAAGTCATTTTGGCTTAATTTGGTATTGAATAAATTATTATTTATTAATATATTATTGTGACATTTTTTTTAAATATTAGACTTTAATAAAGTATTGTGACTTCCCACAATTTTAGTTATTATATACTTCACTTATTATGTAATTATCAATTAAATAAGATTTTGATATGAGCAAAAAGTGATAAATACAAGCAAATTTATTTAAATAGAGGAAAAATAATCAAAATATTTTATAAAGTTATTTTATGTATCTAAATCAGGTTGACCTGAGCCGGTTCAACCCAAACCCTAATATGATCAGACTCAAACTATAAAAATTGACCTGATTAAAATTTTAAATCAGAATCGAGATGAAGTTTAACCCGCTCAGCCCATGAACACCCCTTTTAATTTGAGGCTAGCTAAAGTTTGATCTCGCTTATTGTTAGAGACCCTCGTTCCGTCTTGATTTACATAAGAAAAAGCAAAAAATCGAAGGTACTTGGTTCACTTAAATCCAAACTTCATTAAGGGTTCATTTCGATGACATCATTGAAATTATAGTTTAGAATTTTAATTTCAATTTCATTTCTGTTAGAATTGGAATTGACAAGAATCTTAATTTTTATATTTGGGATAATAAAAAAATTGAAACTTTAAAATTATAATTACGAACTGAATTGAAATTTTATTATTTAAATAATTTATCAAGAATTTATAAAGATATAATAAATAATTTAAATTAATAATTATGAAAAAATTCAATAAAACTTACGTTGCTGGATTATATTAATTGCAATGGATGTCAAATTAAAGGATGTTATTGACAACCGGGAAGATGATTGTAGCACGTCGGCACTAATAATCAGAAGAAGAACGATGATTTGGCCATTACAAGCTCGACAACGATAATAATCGTAGGTCGTCGGTGACTAGCACAATGAAGGTGCGGTGGACAATGTGGCCGGAGTACATCGGCGGCAACGTTGCTAGAGTACATTGGCAACGACGTTGTCAGAGCACGCCTGCTGCAACGTTGTCAGAGCACACCGGTAATGACATTGTCGGACTATGTTAATGTTGTGAGCAGTAATAGTTATTGGATAGTCTTTAACTTTTATTTTTTAATATTTAAAAAATAAAAAATCTTGATACATGAAATTGAACTCAAAATTAAAATTTTAATTCTAATATACACAATAAACAAAATAATTAAAATTAAGAGATTCAATTTTAAATTCAAAAATTCAATTACATCCGCAAAACTGGCCTAAAAAAGTTTCATCTAGTTGCTGGTGTACGTCACCATCTAAAGAATACATATTATGTAGCGCACCAATTTCTTTAATTGAAAAAACATTCTTGTGACTTTTGTGAAGAGTATATAACTTTGACATCTTTCAATAAAAAGATAAACTCATAATTTTTAAATAAATTAATTTTATTACCCGTGCGATGCATGAATTTGTTAAATTAGGTCTGTATAGACTTTTAAATAATAATGTATTGTTTATTGCAATACTTTTTATATAAGTTTCTTAATAAGATTTATATGTAAAAAATTGTTCAATCACTTTATAAATTAATTATATTATGAGAAAATTATAAAACTAATAAAAATAAACCTTAGCATGAAATAAATAATATATCTAGTGTATTACATGTAAATAGTTAAAAAATATTAAAGAAAAAAAAAGGTTCATTAAAAAAATGATATATAATAATCCTATATGCTAATAGCATAAAATGTGAATAGTACCTTCATGATAAATTAAATGATAAATTTTAGTTGAATTGGATATTGAAGCAACTTGATAAAAACTTTTCTCATTATATGTTTGGGAATCAGAAAAGACTTTTGAACCATTCTGTGTCACAAACTCAATAATTTGTTTAATTTGAATATGTCTCCCTAATCCTATTGTTTGGCTGCATTAAAATAAAATTTAAATTAAAAGACAATATAAATGAAAAATAATGAAGACATTTAATTAAGGGTGAATAGTAAAAATATAATAGAATTTTGAATTGAATTTTCACCCTAAAAGTAAGATTAAAAGAGATATTTTAATTAAATTAGAATTATAAAATAAATAATAATAAGTACATATTAATTACTCTTATTTTCATATGAGTAATTCTAAAAAAATTGTTATTTAATTAGAAGTTCTATTATATCTAAACAGTGAAATTTAAAAGGATTAAATAATTGAAGTTAATAACCTTAATTTCATTTTAATTCAAATTCTTATAGGTATTAGTATTTATTTTAAAATACTACTAAAAAGTTGTTAGTTAATTAGAAGTTCTAGCATATCTAAATTGTTAGTTAATTAGATAGACTAATTTGTGTATGTTAAAAGAAAATGATAGTTATTTTGACATTTTTAAATTTAAATTTTGGTTTATATAGATTATTAAACGAACTTATCTACAAGAGTTGAAACTGTATATTTAATTCAATACACTACTTAAAGATATCTCTATAATTGTACATTTAAATATATGTGAGTTTAGGTATATTTTTATTAAATTTTATTTCCATCTAAATTAAATTAAATCATTTTGTAATTGCGGTTAAAAAAATTGTAAATAATATTTTATGAATTTATCATGATCTCCTTACTTGTTTTTCTCTTTTAATCTATGGCTTAAAAAAAAAGGAGAAATGCATTTAAAAATTAAATAATTACTTGTTTTAGATGCATGTCATTTAGACCCATTTAAATAGTAGGATAATATGACAGTCAAAATCAGATATATTAGATTAAAGATAAATTAGTTATTATTTAAATTTTAAGATAAAAATAATATTCAAAATTAAATTTCATTACTTATAAAACAAATAAGATAAATTAATACCTACACAAAATAAAATTGATTACTTAATATAACTGAAATTTTAATATAAAAATAATTTAAAATATCAGTATCAAAGTAGCAATAATCAAATGAGTAGGATCAAAAAGATATTTATCATATTTAAGATTTAAAAAAGATCAAATATTAACAAATTTTTATATAAAGCATATTTGATAAGATCTAAATAAATATAATATTTGAAAATATTATCCACATATATATAACTGTTTTTAGATAGACTAATTTTTGCATATTAAAAGAAAATGATAGTTATTTTGATATTTTTAAATTTAAATTTTGGTTTATATAAATTATTAAACGAACATATCTAGAAGAGTTGAAAATGTATATTTAACATATTGTCTACTTAAAGATATGTCTATAATTGTACATTTAAATATATGTGAGTTTAGGTATATTTTAGTTAAAATTTATTTCCATCTAACTTAAATTAAATAATTTTGTAGTTGTGATTAAAAAATTATAAATAATATTTTATGAATTTATCATGATATCCTTGCTTGTTTTTGTCTTTTAATCTATGACTTAAAAAAATGAGAAATACATTTAAAAATTAAATAATTACTTGCTTTTGATACATATCATTTAGACCCACTCAAATAGTAGGATAATAGGATAATCATAATTAGATATATTAGATTAAAGATAAATTAGTTATTATTTAAATTTTAAGATAAAAATAAGATTCAAAATTGAATTTTATTACTTATCAAATAGATAAGATAAATTATTATCTACAAAAAATTAAATTGATTATTTAATATAATTGAAATTTGAATATAAAAATAATTAAAAATATCAATATCAAAGGAGTAAGAATCAAATGAGTATGATAAAAAAATATATTTATCATATTTAAGATCTAAAAAGATTAATATTAACAAATTCTTATATTCAAAAGCATATTTAATAAAATCTAAACAAATATAATATTTGAAAATATTATCCACATATATATAACTGTTTTTAGATAGACTAATTTGTGCATGTTAAAAGAAAATGATAGTTATTTTGATATTTTTAAATTTAAATTTTGATTTATATGGATTCTTAAACAAACTTATCTAAAAGAGTTGAAAATGTATAATTAATTCAATGCACAATATATATATATATATATTGTCTACTTAAAAATATCTTTATAATTATATATTTAAATATATGTGATTTTAAGTATATTTTTGTTAAATTTTATTTCCATCTAACTTAAATTAAATCATTTTGTAGTTGTGATTAAAAAATTGTGAATAATATTTTATGAATTTATCATCATCTTCTTGCTTATGTTTTGTTTTTTAATCCATGTCTTAATAAAAAAGAGAAATGCATTTAAAAATTAAAAAAATTGTTTGCTTTAGATGTATGTCATTTAGACTCATTCAAATGGTAAGATAATAGGAGAGTCATAATCAGATTGATTAGAATAAGGATTAATTAGTTATTATTTAAATTTTAAGAAAAAAGTAAGATTCAAAATTGAATTTCATTACTTATCAAAGAGAAAAGATAGATTATTATATAAATAAAATTAAATTGATTATTTATTATTTAGTATACTTGAAATTTCAATATAAAAAAAATTTAAAATTTAAGTATCAAATGAGTAAGAATTTGGAAGGAAAACACTTATATAAGTAACACGTGTCATTTGTCCAAATTTCAGAAACCTTATTTTATATAGTAGTATATAGATACGTACTTTTAAAATACAAGAATATATAGCAAAAAAAAATTTCAGAAAAATATTGTAACATTTAATTTAACAAAATTATAAGTGATTTATTGATACACTATTATTTAAAGATTTTATTTTGACCTACTTATAGTGTAAAATTTTACACTATCAATAAATTATGCTATGTTAATTAAAAAATAATGATTTTTTTCTATTAATATTTTAAAAAATTATACATTTATGATAAACTTAAAATTAATTTTTTGAATAATGAACTGCAACAAAAAAAAAAAGTAAAACTATAACATAAGAATAACGACAAGGATCATGTTATGCGGTGGACTGTGGCTGGATTGCCAGCGCAAACTACGAATGCATTATTCAAAATGATATGCTAACTATATTTTTGAATTGAGATTTGAAGTGGTCGATTCCTTCCTAGTATCATAAATAAATTATAGATCAAATTACTCTATCATCTTCTTCTGTATTTTTATATTTATTATACAAATATTCAGTTTATGATAAAAATTTGTATACATTTTTTATATTTATAAAAATACTATAGGTTTATAACTAAGTCTAGAATATTATCAGGTGTAAAAGATTCATTAATTAAGTTATCATCTCATTAATATTTTATCATCAAATATTATTCATACTCTGATTGAATCTTATTTATTGAAAATAAATTAAAAAAATAATTCATTTGATGGCTTTTTTATACAAAAATAGTTTTAAAAAATTTATTTTTCATTTTACCACACCAAATTAATTATTTATAAAAATATGTTTTTTCCTTTCTCAACGTGAAAAATTAATTTTTTGTAATCATGTTGAGAAGTTGGTTTCACCAAAATTGACTCTCATCAGAGTCTTTTTTTTAAGTTTATGGTTTTAATTAATGAATTAAGGTTTTGTTGGAATTGATTTAGGATTTTGGGTTAAATAATGGTTTAGGGTTTCTGATTAATTAGGACTTTTAGTGTTTAATTAAGAGGTGATGGTTTAGGTTTTATGTTAAGAGTTAATTAAGGGTTTAGGGTTTGTAGTTAATTTAGGTTTAGGGTTTTGGGTTAATTAAGTATTTAAGAATTTATGGTTAATTAAGGGTTTAGGGTTAATTAGGGTTTGAGAGTTAGGATTAATTAAATCCTTAATTAACCCTAACTCTTAATTAACCATAAACCTTTAAATGTTTAATTAACCCCAAATCTAAATTAACCATAACCCTAAATCGTTAATTAATCATAACTATTAATTAACCATTTACCTAAATCCTAAACTCTAACCTCTTAATTAGACACAAAATCTTAATTAATTATAAATTCTAAACCATTATTTAACCCAAAATCCTAAATTATTTCAACAAAACCCTAATCCAATAATTAAAACTATAAACTTAAAAAAAAAAAAAAACCTATTGAGAAGTCAGTTTTTGTGAAATTGACTTATCAACATGATTAAAAAAAATTAATTTCTCACGTTGAGAAGTCAAATTTACTAAAATTGACTTTCCAATTGAGAAAAAAACATATTTTTGTTAATAATTAATTAAGTGTGGTAAAATGAAAAATAAATTTTTGTTTAACTATTTTCGTACCAAAAAGCCTTCATTTGATATAATTAAATTAAAAACTCTGCTAAATTGAGAGTAAAAATAACATTTAGTTACAAATACGGATATTAGCAATGTGCCAAGGGTTAAGCTAATAATTATGTTAGACTTAACACTTAAAATTATTTTGAATTAATTACATCTCTTTTAATAAATATAAAAAAATATGTAAGTTTATAAAATAATAAATTTTATATAATAAATATAAAATATCAAGGAAAATAATTTATTCTAAATTTTACTATTAGTTTGTTTTTGAAAGGGAGAATCATACTGTATTCTAAAATACCTTCAAGTATTTACCCCGAAAAAACCCTACAAATTACTAGGCTACAATGTGTTTTGTAATAAAATGTCAACATGTGCTCCCCGAGATCTGTTTGATCACATGATGCTCACTATATTATCTCTGTCAAGTTTATGGTTTTCTACTTCTCTTGTCAAGAAAAACACACCAAATATATAATCCAACCCCTCCCAAGTCCCAACCTCCCCTTTTCATTTCCATACTCTTCATTGGTAAAAAAAGAAATTGACAAAGTTCTCCCTTTATTATTTATATATATATATATATATATATATATATATATATTAAAAAAGTACCCTTCACTTTGGAACTATATTAGAGGGTGGGAGTGGGACTATGGTCCCCAAAATTTTCAATATTTAATCCTTTAGCTTAATTTTTTAAAAAATATATAATTTTTATCCCTTAAACTTTTAAGTTCGTCCCCTAATTTTTTTATTCTAGGCTGCGCTTAGCCCTCACGTTCTCGTGTATATATATCGCGTGCACATGATTTCAGAAGAAAATAAAAACCTCAAGGAAGAGTTTAAGTATTGATCATGCAGCATCCAGGCCAAAAATTATATATTTTTATATATTTTTTTAGAAAAGTACCCTTTATTTGGAACTATATTAGAGGGTGGGGCTATGGTCCCCAGAATTTTCAAAATTTAATCCTTTAGTTTAATTTTTTTAAAGAAAATATAATTTTTATCCCTTCAACTTTTAATTTCATCCCCTAGTTTTTTATTATAGGCTGCGCTTAGCCCTCAAGTTCTCCTGTATATATATCGCGCGCACATGATTTCAGAAGAAAATAAAAACCTCAAGGAAGAGTTAAGTATTGATCATGCCGCATCCAGACCAATAATTATTTCTTATATATATATATATATTTGAAAGGTACCCTTTACTTTGGAACTATATTAGAGTGGGGCTATGGTCCCCAAAATTTTCAAAATTTAATCCTTTAATTTAATTTTTTTAAAGAAAATATAATTTTTATCCCTTAAACTTTTAATTTCGTCCCCTAATTTTTTATTCTAGGCTGTGCTTAGCCCTCAAGTTCTCGTGTGTGTATATATATATATATATATATATCACGTGCACATGATTTCAGAAGAAAATAAAAACCTCAAGGAAGAGTTTAACTATTGATCATGCCGCATCCAGGCCAATAGACAGAAAAAACAAAGAAAGCGCATGTGACTCTAGCATTTAGGCAAATCTTAGACGATATTCTTTGGTAGTTGATCTTCCATCATTTTTTATTTTTGCATAATTTTAGTATAAGTTGTTTATTATAAATTATATACAAGAACCAATTACTTATTTTGGAAAGTAGTTTAAAAAATAGAGTAAAAAATGTAAAAGAATCATTACTCTAAAGAGTCAACAATATTATTTGCAAATTATAAAAGTGATGTAAATTTTAATTTTTTATTATAGTTTACAATTTATGTTTTTTTTTCTTTATCCGAGTGTGAGTTACACAATAAGAAGCATATTCTCTTTTTCCTAAGCCCCACTCTTCCATCATAAAAACGGGATTCAAACTCATCAACACAATAGCAAGTTATTATTAAGAAAATCATATCTACAAAGGTCTGAGCAATGTGTTAAAGTCGTACTGAATAGTAAATCAGAAACATTTTATTTGATTGATTCAATCAGTTAAGCAATCACAAGTGAATAATGTCATATTATATATCATCTTACAAAACCACAACACCTATTATTTTGACAGGTAGCTAGTGTCGAGTAAACCTTTTAATAAATAAATAAATAAATAATATTAAAGGTGAGCACCTCAATACAATTAATTAATAAAATAAGTGTTGTGCAGATCAAGCTGAAATATAATATGGCATAAAATATACCCTTTTACTTATCTCAAAGTATTGAGTAAATTATGAAATGAAAACTAAGGTAGGCACTAGGCAGTCGCTACACAGTGGCAGGTGGCCAGCTTCAAAAGCGGACGAGGGTGGAATGAGCTACAACAGTGGCGGCAATGGAGGTACGACCTGCAGCAACGAAGAGCGGTGACAATGGCAAAACAGCCTGCAACAGCGACGAGTGGCGGTGGAACTCCTTCCTTCCTTCAATGATAGATGAGCTTTTTTAATGGCGTAACACTAGAAACATTGTTTCCAATGGGTTAGGGATTTTAGATTTTTGGTTAAGTTGTAACTGACAGTTTAATGAAAACCGTTCGATTTAGCCAATTTAACCCGATTTTTATATTTAATTTTGATACTAAATCATAACTGGATTGAAGGTTGATTTGCAGTTTAAGCAATCTAATCCAGCTCAAACAACACCGGTTTTAAGATCTCGTCTTGTACCTGCTACAAAATGTATTATTAATTAAACCAATTGAAATCTCGTGTCTTGCACCCACTACAAAAAAATATATTAATTAAAGCAATTGACCTATCTTTAGACCTTTGTACATACAATTCTTTTTGGTAAGAGAACTTTGTATATATGATTCTCTTTATTGTGCTGATATCTATTTTTGTTCATTTCAAAAGGTATCAATACAGTACTAACAAGCCAAACATAAGTTATTAGCTATCCCAATACACGTATAAAATTTACATCACTTCTATGATATGAAAATTACATTTTTGAATTGAGTTATGTTAAAAATAATAAATGGATAGACAGAAAATAAAATTAAAACTTAGAGTTCAAGATATAAAAAATTGTTTTCTTTAAAAAGTTATTTATCCCCACACAAATAAGTTTACTGACAAGTTTAGGCAAAAATACTTTTAAATATAACGAAGCCTTATGAATTATGTAATTAATAATATTGAAGACTCTTTAACCTCTTATTCTCGTGTTTTGGAATTGTTAATCTTTGACATTAAGGATACACTATTTATATACTATTTAGAGACATCATTAAAAAAAATATGTATTAATTAAAGGCACACTTATATAAGAAGTCATGTTCTTATAAAATGTAGTTATTATCATTAAAAAGATATATTTCACCAAAAGGCACACTTTTATCAAAATTCATGTCTTATTTAATATACACTTTGATAAAAAATTCATGTCTCTATAAAAATATACTTTGATGAAAAGTCATATTTCTACAAAGACACATTTTGACAAAAATTCATATTTCTATAAAGACACTTTTATAAAAAAATTATGTTTTTATAAAGACACTTTTATAAAAAAATCATGTCTCAATTAAAAAACACATTTTCACAAAAAATTATGTCTTAACAAGACATACTTTTATAAAAAAAAATCATATCCTTAAATCCATCAGGAAATGCTAAGAAATTTGCAAAAGTTATTGTCTATTAGAGGATTCAAGTTGATGAACTGAATCGTCGTTCTTATGTTTTGCCATTTTATGGCCGAGCATCTTTGTGCCTCTCAATAGGTATGTTTTAATGATTTAACTAAAATATAGCGGACTGCTAAAAAAATAAAAATAAAAAATCAATAATTTCATGCTTAATAATAATAATAATAATAAAACCCCATAAAATTAACACGTGATTATCATAGAGATATGCCTTAATTAAAGGCCACTTCTTTTAGAATTCATGTTCTTATAAGAGGTAGTTATTACCAACTAACTTATTGTCTATTAGAGGATTCAAGTTGATCAACTGAATGTCGTTTTATATTTTGCCATTTTATGGCAGAGCATCTTTGTATTTATGGCTGCTAAACGGCCACTCGTTTAAGCCCAACTTGGGACGGGTTAGGTTTAAATGAATTAGGTAAAAAATGAATCAAGAATGATAGATTAGTAAAAAGTTAGCCTAACTCGTTTAAGGCTAGCCCGTGAGCTTAAATCGGCCGCCCATTTAATTAATTAAATTTTTAAGAAACTTCAAATTTATAATGTAACATATGAATTAAATTCATAAATTACTCAAAGACAAAGTCAATCATTGTCCAAAACAAACTCAATCAGACATTGATTCAAAATCTAAATGACCAAATCCAAACAAACATCAACCAATAACTACAAACATCAAAATTTACAGAAAACTAAAAATTACATAAATCCAAAAGTATTCAGTCTAAAACATGTTCTTTTTGTAAATTTACAAACTTATTTCACAATTGTAGCATCCATCATACATGATATCTACTTGTTGTATGTAAAAATTAAGGATCATTCAATATATATGTATCAATAACTAAATAATATATCTAAAATTAAAGTCTCATGTTAAAATATATAATACTACCATCATATAATGTTTGAATCCAGGGCTAGGGGCATCCATAAATGATGTTCATTTAAAAAAAAATTGTAAAAAAAAAAATTACATGGGCCAAAATAGGCCAACCTGCGAATAAATGAGTTTAGCCCGTTTAACTCGCGAATTAAACGAGTTGGGTAAAAAATGAATTGATTTAAACAGATCAATAATTTTAAAATCCAACTCACATAATTTTGACGAATAAATAGTGACGCAATAGGTTTGACCAATTTTGCAAGCCTATTTGTACCTCTCAATAGGTACGTTTTAATGCTTTAACTAAAATATAGGGGAACACTGCCGAAAAAGAGAATTCAATAATTTCATGCTTAATAATAATAATAATAATAAAACCCCATAAAATAACACGTGATTTCTAGAACGGCACCAATAAAAGGAAGGAGCTTCAGGTTATATAAACGCCCTAAACAGAGAACCAAGAACCATATTCAATAACTATGGAGGAGGCACTAGTTTGCTACCCAGCACCTCTTATAGGCCACTTAGTCTCAACCATAGAGCTATGCAAGCTCATACTCACGCACCAACCATCCCTATCCATTCACATCCTCACCACCATTGCACCCTACGACACAGGCTCCACTTCTCAGTACATCACCACCGTCTCCGCCACCATTCCTTCCATCACCTTCCACAAGCTCCCCGCAGTCACTCTTCCTCACTCCTCCACACTCAACCCTGAAACTCTCTTGTTCAAGGTCCTCCACCTCAACAACTCACATGTCCACCAAGCTCTCCTTTCCATCTCCAAAACCTACACCATTAACGCCCTCATCATAGACCTATTCTGCTCTGAAGCTCTTCCCATTGCTTCCCAACTCAACCTCCCTGCCTACTTTTTTTCCACTACAAGTGCTTCAAGCTTCGCTTCTTTGCTTTACCTCCCCACCATTCACCGCACTTACGACAAGAGCTTGAAAGAACTCAGAGACTGTGTTAACATTCCTGGCGTGCCACCAATCCCAAGCTTGGACATGCCGAAACCATTGCTTGAACGCAACGATGTAGCCTATAAAAACTTTCTAAGTTGCGGTGTTGTTTCATCCAAAGCAGCAGGGTTTATTATGAACACATTTGAAGCTCTTGAACCCAGATGCATCAAAGCAATTTCTGATGGGTTATGCATACCCGAAGCTCCAACACCGCCCCTTTATTGCTTGGGCCCTATAATTGCGAACAATGACCAAAGAGGTTGTGAGCATGAATGCTTGAGGTGGTTGGACTCGCAGCCTAGTAATAGCGTTGTGTTTTTGTGTTTTGGAAGTTTGGGTGTGTTTTCCCGAGAGCAATTACGTGAAATAGCTTTTGGGTTGGAGAGAAGTGGCCAAAGGTTCTTGTGGGTAGTGCGCAAACCACCTTGTGATCAAAGGCAAGGCCTTGCTCTGAGCTTACAAGAGGACCCGGATTTGGAATCGTTGCTCCCAGAGGGTTTCTTGGATGGGACCAAAGAGAGGGGGCTCGTGGTGAAGAAGTGGGCACCACAGGTGGCAGTGCTGAACCATGACTCGGTGGGTGGGTTTGTGACCCACTGTGGGTGGAACTCGGTGCTTGAAGCGGTGTGTGCTGGGGTGCCCATGGTTGGGTGGCCACTATATGCAGAGCAGAGGTACAACAGGGTGGTGTTGGTGGAGGAAATGGAGGTTGCACTGTGGATGCATGAGTCTGAGTCTGGTTTTGTGACAGCGATTGAGGTGGAGGAGCGAGTTAGAGAGTTGATGGAATCGGAAAAAGGTGACCTGGTTAGAAAGCGAGTCATAGTTGCGAGGGATGAAGCCAAGGCTGCATTGAGTGAAGATGGGCCTTCTCATGTTGCTTTAGCCCAACTTCTCAACTCATGGAAGGGCTAAATGAAGTGAATATACAGACAACTCTCTTGCTAAAATCTTCCACTACTAATAAAATAAGTCTAGTGTGACGTGACTTGTAATCAATGGAAGATTTGGTTGTTAATGTTTATGGTTATTCTATTTTGGTATGGGGTTTAGCTTTAATCTAAATTATATTAAACGATTCATAAATTTCATAAATTAAATCACAGTATGTCCAAACTATTAAAGGAGAATCATGTGAGAAGCAGGGCCACAGGCCTTAAAAGAAAAAACCACCATGTAAATATCATTAGAAAAGATATCAAACTTAGATTTGATGTGAGTAGAAGGCACTAGGTTACTTTAAATATTTTATTTTGTATTTTATTTTTGAGATAATATGTATAAAAAAAGTGTAATAAGGGTCACTCGTATTCTAAACAAAAATACGTGATTTACACATAAAAAAAAAATATTATACGGAAAAATAATATTAAACCCGGGATGGATCTGTTCGGATACCTCCCAGACAAATATAGTGGTGGGTACTGCTGCCATTCAGGACTAAACAGCAATACTACTAATATCATTAGCGGTGAGTTGTACAGTCTTTGTTGTATGATATCCTGGTCCTGCTGCGACAACTCATGATAAATCATCCGAATGCCTTGCGGCCAATGCAGTGAAAACTGTCCTGTTTTCAACAACCAAAAGTAACCTATACTGCTATAGGAAATATAGAAATGCAAGCAAATCATCAAACAGAGGGACAAAGTTGAATTAGTTTTTTAGGTTGAATGCTTGCCTTAAACATCTTAAAATTTTAGACAAACAAATACTAAGTTATCGTGCTCTGGTTGAAAACAGAGGGTTAATTAAAGAATCTGCTGTAGAAATGGAAGCATATCCCAGAAGTTGATATAGCATCAGCAGAATCTCAATTGAAAGTACAAATCAATTATAAAGAATGGAACTCAAATTTACCGGGGTTCAAACGTCAGACATTTAGACGTTATCATGTAGTATTGCCAATATGTGATCCAAATAGTTGAATACACTAATATCAGTATAGGATATCTGTAAAGTAATTTTTTTTCTTTTGCAGTTGAATACATACTCCAACAAAACACTCAGGTTTATAACTAAGAAAACAAAATAAGCCAAAGAAAAGTATTGCAGGGTTACAATCTCAGTGCAACTTGACAATCTTTGCAAAACAACCTTCTTAAAACTTTCAAGGAAAACAACTAGCACCATATGAGTCAGCCTGGCTACTTCATAAATAAATACCATGTTCAGATTTAAATGATACAGTCACCTATGTTTCATTCACTCCTAATGAAAATAGTAAAAGCTGTCAAATGAAATCCATCGACAAAAAATGAAAGAGTTTAACTTTAATTAATTATTGTTGTAAAAAAAAATATATTATTATTTAATCATTCAAATAATTAAAAATTTAATTATTACAATAATTATTTTAAAAAATTAATTTTTTTAATAATGTGTCAATACATAATTAAATAATAATATAAATTTTTTTATTAAGTTTAAAATAAAAATCACGTATATATATACATCTATATTACAACCACGTGTCCTCCCCTCCTTCATTGGAAATTTTAATGAACACGTGGCATCTCCTCCTTGAAAGTTGAAACATTACTCCTTCATACACGTATCATTTCTCTTCCAACATACATATGCTATCTCCACCATCTTCCAAAATTCCTTTATTCTCTTCTTCTTCCGGAGCCCATCTCTTTACTCTCTCTCCAAGGGCTTTCCTTCCTCTTATCCACACTGTTCCTCTCATCTCTCCCTTTTCCACTATCGTCCCCGTATCTCTCTCTCTCTCTCTCTCAGCAGCACCCGTTGACTCATCACCGGAGGCAACCAATCGCAACGTGGGAGGAGAAAGGGAACCAGAACCGGCATTCGGTTTGGCAACTCGGGTCCCCTTCCTTCAACGAGTCATCCTCAAGCTCCACCACCACCTCTTCCACTCCCTCGAGCCCCTTGCTGATTGGAACAACCGCAACCCAAAACCTCGGGGAGAACCTTTCTGCAAGCTCCCTCAATAAAGATCTCTCTCATACACACTACACCTCTCTTCGTATTCACTAAAATTTTCAATCTCACCACTTATTTTTCACATTATTTTTTTATATTTAATTAATGAATAAATTTTTAATTAATATAATATATTATTTAATTAATAAATTTTAATAATTAATTATTTATAAATTAATAATTTATTAATTAAATGATATATTTTATTAATTGATAATTTATTTATTATTAATTAAATCTTTAATTATTAAAATTTATTAATTAAATAATATATTATATTAATTAAAAATTTATTTATTATTAATTAAATATACAAATATTATTATTGTCTTTTTTATTCGAAGATTATATATATATATATATATATTTTATATTTTATATTTTATATTTTATATTTTATATTTAAATGCATGTTTAAGAATTATTTTTAAATAATAAAAGAATTTTTTATAATAAATTTATTGAAATGTAAAATATTAAAAATAAAGAGTGATCAAGGTTTTAAAAAAATATAATGTAATTTTTTAAAAAGATAAAAAAGACATTTTTATTAAAAATTTATATTAATTTTTTGAAGTAATTATTTTTAAATAAGTGATAAATAATTTCTTAACTTTTACTTTTTTAAAAAAATTACATCCAAACATATCGTGAAAGTATTATTTTTTTAGAAAAAGCCTACACCACTTTTTCTCACCTCTCTCGTTTCCGCTCCTTCCCCTTTCCTCCCCTTACAACCTCTCACACTCACAGGTACTCTCTCTCTCCTATTTTCGCGGTTATTCTATTTATTCTTTGTTTATCTGGGCAACAAATGGGAACATAATACGGCTCTTTTTGCAGGGTAAATTATGCACGCATCTGCATAGATGTAGATATGTGTGGATACACTAATTTTTTAAGAATCATAATGAAGGTCGAACTGATGAAATTTGACGAGTTGGATTAATTTAATTGGTTAAATTAGTCAAATTAATAATTGAGTGAATGATGTCATAATTATAATTATTTATATAATTATTTATATATATATAAATAAATTTAATAATATAAATTATAAAAATTAATTATATATAATAATATTTATTATTATATTTAATTAAAATAATTTTATTTTAAAAGTAACAAGAATTCTTTTAAAAAAAGTAAGGTTTAATATTTATTTTAAAAAATAATTATTATAATTTTTTTAAAAAATATTTATAAGCATAAAAGTAATAGTTTTTTTTTAGAAAATTCATTAGTCTAATTACATTTAGTCATTTTTTATCGCATAAATTTTAAAAAATTACGTAAAATTGATATAAAATATTTTTAAATTAGATGAATAAGTAAAAATTTATAACTTTTTAAAAAATAGGTGTGAAAAAACTCTAAAAAATTAATTAAAAATCTAAAAAATAATTTAAAATTTTAAAAAAATAATAAAAACTTAATAAAATTAAAAAATTAGTCAATTTTCAAGAATTAGTTCCAGTTTAAATAATTCATTAATTTAATATAATTTTGACGATTTTAATGATTTAATGACAATTTAATGTTCTAACCGATTCTTTAGATAAAACTAAATCGTAATGTTAAAACATTCTTATATACAGAAACATATATTGGTCATTATTGGAGCTTCTGGACATTTTATTTCCATCTTATATTTCTTTATTATTATTTATTGGTCTTTGTTTTGCGGGGAATATTTTCTTGGTGGCGATGAGATACCACGGGGAACAAATATGACAGCCATTTATGGTAATTTCTTGGAGCTTCTGGATTTGTTATGTTACGTTTTTCCATGTTATATTTAATTATTATTAATTTATTGGTGTGTTTGTTTTGCATGGAATATTTTTTCAGTCGCGATAGGAAGTTGTTATCATACTCTGATGGGTTTGGTATCCAGGGTGAGTTGTCAATAAGTTATTGACTGTTGGTTTCACAATAAATGTTAAAGAGTTTATTCAATATAAATAACAACTAATAAATGTTAGACAACTCACTCTGAACACCGATATCTTAAAAAAAAAAAAATATCGAAATAATACCCGTCGCGATAACATATCTTGGGAAGCAAATAATATGGAGTCGTTGAAGAAAAAAAAAATGCTTAACAACCTTTGAAAAATGAAAAGAAAACAAAACTACGTTGTCACCTCCTAAAATACCCACCTAATTGTGTGGAGTAGAGAAAAAAGAGAGGACTAATTGCAGAAGGAAACGGAAGCAAAAAAAAAAAGGCTTAAATTGGGGTTGTGGTGGGGTCATTGTACACATAATTTAGAGTTTAGACGATTGATTGATTTTGAAAGGATGGCAATTTGAACCGCTCTGCCCAATTCGTATACAGCGGGTTTAAAAATTGTCCTGCAGAATGGCGGAAGGAGATATGTTTAAATTGAGTTGTCACATACGAGGAGTTTGAGTTTAAAGTTTATTTGTTTTTATTTTATTAATATTTATATTTTTTTTTATAAAAAACGTGTTTTATATTTAATATAATTTAAAAAATTTATATAATAAATATTTTTTTAATAATCTATATTATATTATATATTAAATTATAATATATGCAAGTAAAATTCAAAATTTATTATTTTTTTACAAGTAAAATACAAATTCTCATCTACAAAATTTACACACGACCGATAAGAACGAATTAAATATTCTTTTTAAGAGGTATTAGGCGGGTTCAAATACCTGCCGCCGATTGCCAAGCCTATTGATTCATTCATTCCACCACCCATTCTTTCTTCCGTCTGCCATCCGTTGAATGGGTGCGAGACTTCAAATTCGTAGGTCCAGACTAATACAATGAAATTCATTTTAAAGAAAAAGCGGGTCTCACCATGAATATTACAAATCTTAAAAAAATGTTGCCAAGTCTTAACCACTCTTTGATATAAGATATAATTTTAATTTATTATCAATGTAAAAATATTTTACATTATTATTTAATTATATATTAATATATTATTAAAAATATTAAAATTTTAAAATAATTATTATAATAATTAAATTTTTTTTATAAATTAATAATATATAATTAAATAATAATATAAAAAAAATTTATATTAAAAATAAATCAAAATTAAACTCTTTAATATAACTCATCTTTCCTACGTAGACCACTTCCTCTCTTCCAGAAGGAAAATTTTACTGGAGTAATCACATCACCTACCCCATCCCAATTAAACAATTAACGATTCAAATATCATTAACAGTATACCTCTTTAAACTAATCAATAACAGTATATTCACGTTATATTAATATTTTAAATGTTTTTAGTAGTCAGGAAAAAATTTACTTTAAAATTTTATTAAATATAAACTGATTACGTCAATAATAAATTAATATAAATTTAAAATTTTCATTATATGCTAAATTAATGAATTTTTTTTATAGAATAATTGTAGTTTTTAGTCTTAACAATATTTTAACATTTTAATATGTTAAGGTATTTTCTTATAAAGTATTTATGAGTTATTGATTAAATTTTATTTTTATTTTTTAAAAATCATTATTGATATAATTTATTATATTTTTTTGGAAGAAAGAGATAATTTATTATTAATATATCGTTGCCATAATTTATTTTTTAGTTATTAGTGATAAAGACACTGAGAAGTTGCAGAGAGTGCTCAACTAAGTCCAACTTATCTTTGACCACTTCACAACTAAAGAATTACAATCACGTAATACATATTACAATTATAATAATTATCTACAATACTACACCGTCATTCACAGTGTAACAAAGTTTATAAATAGGCTAGAGTACTTGTGTCAACTATAGCATCGTGTTATTACCAAAAAAGAACAAACAAACTATAGCATCGTGTAGCATCTATCCTGATGTACAAATAAACCACGTCTCTTTCTATGCTTCAAAGTTTGCTGAATGTTTTCATAAAAGAAATGGAGTAAACATGATATTTTAAAGATATAATTATTTTTAGTTTCTTTTTAATAATTTTTAATATGAAATTAGTTTTTTTAAAAGATTAATATTAAAAGATGAAATTAATGTTAAAAATAATATTAAATGATTATTTTAATTTATTCATTAATTAAAATTTTTAAATGATGACACTTATTAAAATATCAAAATAAATGTTTATTAAAGAAAATTTGCTGAATGTTACATGTCTCACTTTCCTTCACATAATGCAATCAATTTCAAAAATCAATCAATTTCGCACCTCCACATGCCCCCTTCTTAAAAGTAGATAACAATTATCAAATCAATTCCACACCTCCACCGTCATCAACGATCACTGCCACCCAATGATTTTCCTGCTACATCTAGGTAATTTTTTTTTTTCTTTCTTTCTTATTCTCTTTTCTCCATACATATAACGATGATAGATGATAGATGCTCCAGTAAGTAAACATGATTTATCAACTCAATTTCCACACCTCCACCGTGATCAACGACCCCAGCGCGCCATCCCAAGTTCTTCCAGAAGGGTCTATCGTCGGGGAACCATTGAAAATTTTAAACATGCAGCAGAATTAGTGGGTCACCCCACTCAACATTCTTCTAACATGATTTATCAACTCAATTTCCACACCTCCACCTTGACCAACGACCCCAGCGCGCCATCCCAAGTTCTTCCAGAAGACCTATCGTCGCGGAACCATTGAAAATTTTAAACATGCAGCAGAATTAGTGGGTCACCCCACTCAACATTCTTCTTTTTGGATTATATATATATATATATATATATATATATATATATATCGTTATAAAACTTGATTTATTTTTACACTATTTAATAATTTTTTATTAAATAATTTTTTCATAAAATTCATCATTAGGTTTAAATTTTATATCATATATTATATTTATAAAATTTTACATTAATTCAAATTATTTTATAATTCATTTATATATATCAAGATTAGTATAATATAAACTTTTAAAATATATAAAAATATAAATTATTTGATTATATTCTTATTGGTATTGAATTTTTTCAAAATTTGATAAAAATGATTAACATAATGGATAATTATAATTTAATAGTTGAATTGATAAATATATGCTTAATAAAAAGTTATTGGATAGTACAAGTGAGTTAAGTTTTACACTAGTGTAAGTTGATTCCTCTTATTTATATATATATATATATATATATATATATAAGAGTACTGGTACTCTTAACAATTAATGATTAATATTTAGTCACGTATCTCGTTATGTTAAAATATAAATAAAATAATTATATTTTAACTAAAAAGAATATGTGACTAATTATTGACTACTAATTATAAAAGGATACCGATACCTTCACAATAAATATATATATATATATTGATTAATAAAATTTAAATATTTAAATACCTACTCTACATATTTTACGGGAAGGAATAATTTGTATATAAAATAAAATTGATGAAATTTGATTTATATTATGTTGTGGTAGTTTCTTATGAGATATTTATGAGTTATAGACTACTTTTTATTTTTATTTTTACAAATATATCATTCTTGGAACAATTTATTATACTGATATACATTGATCGATAAAACTTAAATATTTAAATATCCACATTGCTTCACATTTTACAGGTGAAAATACTTTGCATAGAAAATAAAATCGATCAAATTTGATTTATATTATTATAAATATAAATAAATTAATAAAATCTTCATAATGAAATTATTGTAGGAATGGTTATAGTTGTTAGTCTTGCTAATCATTTAACCTTTTAATATGTTGTGATAGTTTCTTATGAGATATGAGTTATAGACTTTTTTTTTTTTACAAATATATCATTGTTTGGATAATTTATTGTATTGATATATATATATATATAATTAAATTTTAAATATTTAAATATCTATAATGCTACACATTCCACAGGTGAAAATAATTTGTATAGAAAATAAAATTTAGGAAATATAATTTGTAACGTATTTTATTATTTTATATTTAGTTATAAATGTTTTTCCCTTAAAAAAAGATTCAAGTCATCTGGTTCTCATTTTAACTTATTCTTTCCAAAGCCCGTATTTACTCATTATCAATTATATGTTACTGTTTTAAGAGTCAGGAGTTGAAAATAATTAAAGATTATTATCTAGTATAAAGATAGAAGCTCATGCCGAATAACAAAGAATTAGTATATAAAGAAACTTTTGAATTTTCTTTTGCAAAAAATTAATTTATATTAATTTTTAAAACTTTCTATTAAGCATTCTTTATATTCTATATTAATGTTTTCTGATTGACAAAGAATATCAGAGATTATTTTTAAAGTTTATATTTTAAAATTGCTTCTAATTCCAGTAGCTACATGCTTCTAGGTTATTCTTTCGATTTTTTTTGCTTAAATATTGAGGATGAAATTTCTTTTTTTATCTCATAGTTATATTGAATTATTGTATTTTATTATTATTAAAATATTTATCTTCAATTGCTTTGTGTCTCATTTTTCTTTTTACAATTTGTTATTTACTTTTTGCAAGGTTTTCACAAACGTAAAAATAAAATAAAATGTAATTTACAATTAAAATTTACATCATGCATCCCATTTTTCATTTCTGTAATTTCATTTTGCATTCTTCATTCTTTTTATTCTTAATAAAAAATAAAAAAATAAGAAATTCAAAATAGATAAAAATTCAATCAATTTGCGACTAGAATAAATTTACATCAGGCATTCCTTTTCTTTTTTTTTTTCAAAATTACATTTTGAATTATTCATTCTTTTTTTTTAAAAAATCATAAAATATCAACTTGCCATTCTAGGGTTCAATTTTATTTTTATTTTTTTGCATTCTTTGTACATTCTTTGTCTAAGAAAATAAAAATGAAAAGCTAAAAATTTGAAGAAAATCTTTATAAATAAAAAAATAAAAAATTAAATTTCTCATTGTTTTCTTTTTTAAATTCTCATAAAAGCCACCATTGCATCATATTACAAGTTTGTTCAAGCTCACAACTCAATGTAAGCCCATCCTTGTTAACACCATTAGTCCATTTTTAATTTTTTGTCAATAACTAATTAACCTTAACCTATTGCGAATCATAATGCCACATTGGAGCAAAAAATTAAAAAGTTGAAAGGAAACATTAGCCAAACTTTTGGAGAATGTTGTTGAACACAATAGACCTCTCATTTGCAAAGTTTTCCCATTTTATCGACTTTATATCCAAATTTCTTTCCCAAGAACTCCTCCATTGTTCAAACCCTTCGTATTGTTCTTAGTCTCATTTTTCCTCCTCCTTTACTCCAAGTATTACAAGAAAATTATCAATTCTAGGAAGTTGTGGGTCAATATGAAAGATCAACAGAATGTTGAAAAGGAAGCTTCAATCTACATGTTGATTATTCGATTTGTGTTTGTGTTCTTATTGCACATTTCACTATCTTTTTGTAAACTTTGTTTTGATCATGAAGGTGTCTCTTGTCATTAGTCAAGTGTCTTTTATCCATTTATGTTGCTTTATCATTTGATTAACCATTACTTCATAGTCAAAAGAAAATAAAATAAAAAAGGAGCAAATGAACAAACTACACAATGGTTGAAATCTTGTCTTAAGATCAAATATTTAAAAATGAGCAATTATGATTTGAAATGAGGTTTGACCTCTTTTCTCTATCCTAAAAAAAAAAACCATCATCATCATCTTTTGTCACTCCGTTTGAGCTTAACATTTTTGTCAAAGAACCTTGGACAAAGATCACTCCTATATTGAGGGCTTGCTCATAATAAGGGTCAACAACTGTCAATTGATTGTTATGTAGCTTGTGATGTCAATTTTTTTTTAAAAAAGGATTAGACTAAAAGTGAATGAATGAAAAGGAAAAGCAAGCAAAAAAATGAAATGAAGAGGAAGCTATGAATCTTGTTACAAGATGCAACAAGAGCCATTATTCCTGAGTGCAAGTCGATTGACAAAATCTGTGAGAAAAGTTAAAGATCCTTGGTGCTTGTTAACCCATAAACATTTGTTTGGGCTTTTATATCTTTTTTTTTCCATAACCCATAACCTTGGCCTTACAAGCATTATAAAGTCTATTCTGACCAATAATTGATTGTTTTTATTTTCAAAAACTTTAATTTTGAAACAAAATGTTCTTATTTCTTCAAGTTTTTAGCTAATTGCTCCATTTGAAAAAAATATGATAAAAAAGAAAAATAGTGAAAAAAGAGAAAATGAAAAAATTTCCTTGAATAATGAGACACTTGAAGTATATTCTTAATAGAAGCAAATGTTTAGACAATTCAGTGAAAATTTAAAACAAGAAATGACAAACGTTTGCAAAGAAAAGTTGGACCTTGAACCTAATGGATTATTGTGGATATGGGAGTTATGAATTGGGGCTGATTGAAAACCCAGTTTTGGGATTTCTTTTCTTGAAATAGTGATTGCATACTTTGAAGCTTGTTTCAAAATGTTTGATCTACGTTCCTTACTTTTTCTACGATGTTTAAAGTCATCTTGATTATTCTTGAGCAAATTAATGAAGTTGTGACACAATGGAGAATGCACTTTTGAAATTCTCATGGGAAATGCAATTTCATATAAGTTTTTCATGATTTTGATTTGAATATGAAATGACATTTTTGCCATCAATTGAAAGAATTGTTAGGTGAGATTTTAAAAAGGAAAAATTGGGAAATTGAAAATTGATTTCTAGCATTAACAGTGATGATTTGCATAAAAAAGAAATTAATTCTACAATTTTGCAAGAAGCTTTTTTCTCCCCCTTTTTGCATTGATATTTCCTAGATATTGAGAAGCCTACACATTTAGTTTTAGGTATTGAGAAAACTCAGTGATCTTTTATTAGGTATTGAGCGGCCTAGTTTACTCTTTCCATGTATTAAGCAACTTTAGTAGTCCATTGCTAAGTATTGAGAAGCTTAGTCTTTTAATTTTAAGTATTGTGAAATACTAATAATCTTTTGGTAATTATTAAGTAACCTAGTTTACTCTTTCCATGTATTAAGCAACCCTGGTAGTCCATTGTTAGGTATTGAGAAGCCTAACCCTTTAGTTTCAGGTATTAAGAAACTCATATGATCTTTTGCTAGGTAATGAGTAGCTTAGTTTACTCTTTCTAGATATTGAGCGATCCTTGTAGTCCATTACTAGTTGTTGAGAAGCGTAACCCTTTAGTTTCAGTTATTAAGAAACCCTAATGATCTTTTGCTAAGTATTGAGTAACTTAGTTTATCTTTTTTCAGGTATTGAGCGATCATTATAGTCTTTTATTAGGTACTTAGAAGAAGCCTAGTCCTTTAGTATTGATATTGAAAAACCTTGGTGATCTTTTACTATGTTTTGAGAAGCTAGTATTTTAGTTTCAGGTATTGAGTAACCCCAATGATGTTTTGCTACGTATTGAGTAACCTAAATTGTTCTTGTTTTGAAAGATCCTGATAATCCTTTACTAAATATTGAGAAACCTAATCCTATAATTTTGAGTTTTTCGAGCAACTTGTTGATTTTATTTATGGTCTAGGTATTTCAACCTGTTGCTTTATGGGTTCAAACTACCTGTTAATTTTTTTTTATTCTAAATATTTGAACCTGTTGATTTCTTAGAACTACCTGATTTTTGTTATATTCCGGGTATTTGAATATGTTAATTTCACGGTTCAAATTATGTGTTGATTTTCTTTATATTATGGGTATTTGAACTTTTTGACCGGGTCAATAAAATTTAATATTAAAAAAAATTAAAATGCAAAAGTATTCCTTTTTGCTAATAATTGAAATAACTTACACCAATTAACCCAACCCACCTAAGACCCAATTTCAAAAATCATATCTCACTCAATCTATACCCCTTACTTTACTAACCCCATGTATAAAAAGAAAAAGTAAACATTAAAAAAAAAAAAGGAGGCAGTCACGGAGAGCACGCTCATACAGAAAAGTAAGTTCCTGAACCTTTATTGTTCCTTTCTATTTCCTTCTTTTATTTATTTATTTTATTTGACTTCAACCTTTACTTTATTGGTGTCGACTTTTTAATGCTTGCTTATGCATCTTTTAATTTTATATTGTGTTTCTGTGTAATTATTGATCTTTTTGTTTTTACTTCAATTGTGAATGAATTCGTATGAAACCTAATCTTTATCATGTGTATGTTAATTTACATCAATATATTTATTTGGGCTTATTTATTTATTTTGTTTAAGCTTATTTATAAAATAAATTTAACTGTTTGAATATTTTATGATTTTGGTTTTAGATATATAATGGTATGAGCTAATTCTTTTTCTCGTGCATTGTGCTATCGTGTATGTTTTGCTCTCTTCTCTTACTTACATAAATAAGATGGAATTCTAATATTGTAACCATTTCTTATTTGTAGTTTAGTGTAGAAGTAGCTTTAATAAAATGACTAAAAATACTTTTCTATTTGTTAGTAATTGACCTTTTTGTTTTATTCTTTCTTCTAAATTAGCTCGTCATTTCATCTGTTAATTTCCAGAGTGTACGTAATGTTATTATTTTTTTTAAAGCTTTATTTTGTTAATTCTTATTTGATTGAAATTGGAGTGAATGTTCATATGCACTTTTGAAGCTAGTCCTTTGGTTCAATTGAATATGTTACATTTTTGTATTTGAATTATTATATATTTTTAAATAAATTTTAAATCCTTTTAAAACATTTATTTTTCATAATTAGAATTAACAAACTTACAATTATCTTTTAAAAAATTATACGGTTTTGACTTTCTCACTACACTTAAGAAATATGTTGGCCCAAGCCAAAATTGTAAATTTTTTCATAAAATTTGTATCTTTTTTTTTTGAGTTTGTAAATATTTTTCATTTAGCCTTTAATAATTTTCTCAACTTGTAAATACTTTAATAATGACAAAGATGTAAATATTTTATTTAATGTTTTTCTAAACTTATATTTTTTAATTTAGTCAGTAGTCTTTACTTTTTAATTGTCTTTCTATTTGTAAATATTCTAATTCATTTTTATCTTTATTTTCTTTATCTCTTGTAATTAAATATTTTAACATTTGATTAATTTGTAATGTTGTTAAAACTGGACCGGAGAATAAATCGAAAAAACTTTCAATTCAAATTTAACCTGTTCCACTGTCTAGTTGAATCGAATGATGTCATAATTACATATATATATATATATGACTCATAACACACATCATCAATAATAAAATACATAATAAGGTTTTGAAGTTTTAACTCTCAAGCCTCATATCGCTCTCAGTTGAGTAGTCATGCGATTAGAAGATTTTTTTAAAAAGATGATCGGTTCACATAAAATTAGTCGATTTAGCGACTTAAACCGGTCCAACCACAAATTTGATTATGATAGTGAACTATAACTGGATGAGGGATCGGTTCACAGTTCAGCCCGGTCTAAACAACACTGTTAATTTGTGTTAGTAAATATTGTGATTTAATTTTTAATTATTGATTTACTTGTTTATTTATTGTTGTCATTTCTTATTTATTTTCATTACATTTTTTTATTGGGTAAATTAATATATGTTTAGACTATTGTTAATTCGCATAATTAACTTTGGTGTAATTATTTTAGGACGAATGTATTAAGAGTACAATGAGGTTAAGTTTTCACCATTTCTAAGCATAAATAGACTCCTGAATTCAACTATGATATGCCGACTAAATTTTAAATATTTTAAATGAATTTTTTTAATTTTTTTCTTAACCAAATAAAATTAGTATTGACTTATGTGAAATTTACTTTTAAAATTTAATTGTCACGTTCATCGTGGGCACATCCCTATATGACAATTGTTACAATTACAATAATTGAAATGACTTTCTCTATTATAAATATTATAAAAGATCGAATATTCAACCGCTAAAAAGATAAATTATTGAATAATTGTTTAAATACTTGATTATAGAAAAAAAAAATTACAATATTAAAGATATATATAATTGGCATTGAGTCTCAGACTCTCAAGGACGTGCAAAAGGTTAAAGCACACAATTGGCCCCGTATGTTAGCCAAAAAAGGAGATCTGTAGAATTTAATTTGAAAAATATTTTCCCAAATCCTGGATGATGGCAAAAAATATTCATATTATCATCTAATATGATGAGGATGACGTTTTAAGAGATTTTTTTACAATACACTATGAAAGCTCAGATAATATTTTTAAATAATATTGAAAATGAAAAAATTATATATATGTGAGAGCACTTATAAAACAATTGTAATATGTAAATATACTTTTAATAACTATGAATAAAAATTGGATTTAATTTTAATCTATTGTCAGTATAAAGTTTTTTTTACACTGTCACCTAATCATGTACTGACACAGGGGATTACTTCAGTACCCATCTTTTTTTCCAAGGTACTAGTACCTAGGGTGAGTTGTCAAGTATTTATTAGTTGTTATTTATATTTAATAGACTTTCAAATATTTATTGTGAAACCAACAGTCAATAAATAATTGACAACTCACCCTGGGTACCAAATCCATCAGGGTACCATAACAACTCTCACTGACACATTATTAAAAGTGTTAGATTTTCAAGGTAGTTATTATAATAGTCAAACTTTTTTAATGAGTTAGCAATACATGATTGGGTAACAGTATAAAAAACTTTATACTGACAGTAGATCAAAATTAAACTCGTAAAAATTTAAACTTAGTTACCCTTATCAATACATACACTCCCTCTACTGACTAGGAATTATGGATTCGCCAATGTCAACAACGACCTAATTAAAAACTATTCATCTTCGTTAACTACTAGAGATCTTTTCTTTTCCATGCTTACATCATAGTTCCCTTACGTCCTCACTCCTCATCCAGTCATCTTCTTTTCTTTCCTTTAATTTCCAGATTGTTAGAATTCTCGATGATGCACTTGACAAAGCTTGCCAATTAATGTAGTCGTCTCCAAGATTGCTTATAACAAAGTCATCCATATTTTACCAACTTGCATTGATCTGAATAGAAGATGCTAGCTCGGTCACCTTAAGCACATTGTTTCAAATTCAATCGTTAGAGTGATGTGTATATAAAAAACACAATTGAGAAAAGTGATATTAGTCTCTTGCTATCTAAAAATTGAGATACCTAATTTACCCACCAAAAAGTCAACCATATTTTGTTTTGCCTCCTAAACGTTTTCCCTAGTCCATTGACGGCCCCATTTAATACGACTACTAATTCTATCGTGACTGAGTCTCGAAATGGCAACAATATTTAAAAAGAATATAGAAGACATATTCAAAAAGAATTGAAAGTTAAAACGTCTCTTAAGGCTGATTTAGAAATCTATATTTAAAATCTGATATCTACTTATTTCAAATTTATTCTTTCTTGAGGTTTTTCTGTGCCATTATGTGATTTCTCATATAAATATATAAATATTTCAAAATATTTAAATTAAATGTAAGCTAAATAAATCATGTTTACTTTGTTTTTGGCTGGATATTTATGCAGTCATAGTTGATTGTGAGTTTAGCTTGCCATGATGCTGCTAATAATTAAATCCTAGATTTTCTTCTTATTCTTGTTGGTTAATTCTTGGTAGATGCTTAATTAGTGCTCCAATTAAATTCCCTGATCTCCTCACCCTTCAAAATCTAAGATAGCTGATTAGATCTCCACTCCTTTTCTGCATTCTCAAATATAAACTCCTTTCAGATGCATGCATTCTAGAAGGTCAAAAAAGAATAAAAAAAAGTTTGAGCTTTTGAATATAAGATATGCATTGACATGATGAAACCATTTACTTTTTCTTTAAACATAATTTTTGTTTTTGGCAACTTGTCTTGCTATTTTTCTTGGCTAACATGTTAACCAATGTCCACTAATGGTTGCCACGATATTTTTAAATCATTTCTACATTTTTCTAATTCTTTTTTCATTGTAAATTTTTCGTTGATCTGTGGCATTCAAATTGTCTCTTTCTCTACGCAAACAATAATAAAAATAAAAATAAAAATTTCCCTTTCTCCCCAATGTTTAAATTCTCAGAAACACCATTACACAACCCCATCATGTTCTTGATTCATTCTACAACAAGCCCTCTACGCACCGATTTTGATCTATCTCCAAAAAAATGAAGGATATCATAGTTCTATATCCCGCTATGGGAAGGGGACACCTAGTCCCCATGGTAGAACTTGGCAAGCTCATATCCACTCACCACCACCCAACCCTCTCCGTCACAATCCTCCTCTCCTCGCCACCCAACACCACCACCGCCGAATACATCGCCACCGTCTCCGCCGCCTCACCCTCCATCATCTTCCATCACCTGCCACCATCAGAGCATTTACTCCGGACCCTCCAATCCATTTCCCAATCCTCCAAACCCAAAGCCTTCATCTTAGACTTCTTCAACCACTCCGCCGCCGATACCCCCGCAAGGCTCAACATCCCCACCTACTACTTCTTCCCCAACGCCGCCAGCTGCGTCGCTCTCTTCTTGTACACGCCAACCATTCACCGCAACACTTCCAAGGGTTCCAGCTACCTTGACATGCTTCGCAGAGTCCCCGGCTTGCCGCCGCTGTCGCCGGAGGACATGCCGGAACCCATTCTCGACCGCCGCAGCCGGAGCTACGAGATGTTCGTGAAGATGTCAATCCAAATTAGGAAAACTGATGGGTTCATCGTCAACACCTTTGAGAAGCTCGAGACCAAAGCTTTCAGGGCATTGACAAACGGTGCTTGTGTACCTGAAGCACATACACCACCTGTTTTCTGCGTTGGACCACTCATTTCCACGAATAATGGTGGAGATGAGGGTGACGATGATGGTGGTTGCTTGCGGTGGCTTGACACGCAACCGAGTCGAAGCGTTGTGTATCTGAGTTTTGGAAGCTATGGACGGTTCTCGGAGAGTCAGATAAGGGAAATAGCGGTTGGGTTGGAGAGAAGTGGGCAAAGGTTTCTGTGGGTTGTGAGGAGCCCTACGCCTTATGAGAGGAGAGAACTGAGGTTGGAGGAGTTGTTGCCAAAAGGGTTTCTGCAGAGAACGAAGGGGAGGGGAATGGTGGTGAGGAACTGGGCACCACAGGTTGCGGTGCTGAGCCATGGCTCGGTGGATGGGTTCGTGACTCACTGCGGGTGGAACTCGGTGTTGGAGGCAGTTTCTTGGGGAGTGCCGATGCTGGCGTGGCCTTTGTATGCGGAGCAGAGGATGAATAGGGTGGTTCTGGTGGAGGAGATGAAGGTGGCTTTGCCACTGAAGGAGAACGATGGTGGGTTTGTAAGGGCAACTGAGTTGGAGAACCAAGTTAGGGTGCTTATGGACTCGGAGAGAGGGAAAGAGGTTAGAGAGAGGATTTTACGTGCAAGAAATGATGCTGTCTCTGCCCTAGCCGACCGTGGATCTTCCCAGGTTGCTTTGGATGGGTTGGTGGAGTTGTGGAAGCAAAAATGATGCCAGAGTCAATGAGTATTTTTCACTTTTTCTTTTGTTGTTGTACCTTATGTTTCAAAAAACTAACTTTTTGTATTAGATAATTTCGATATTTATATTATTTTTAGGTAGCATTATTAATTATTTATCAGTTATTTTTTATATTTAATAAATTTTTATATATTGGTTCACTCTCACAACCCAAGAGCTACATCCAGTCTTTTTTACTTGAAAGAATTTCACTAATACTTCTCAAATACTACAAGTATTTTTTACACTGCCCTTTTCAAGCTTACAACTAAGTATTTTAAAACTTTTAAGGTTCTACCAACAAGTATTCTATTTTACACAAACATATTCAGGCTTTCCACATAGTGATAAAGGATAGTGTTTAAGAACACTTGAGAATAACTCGCGATGTGTGTGGATAACAATGAGCTCAAATAAAAACTCTATACAAGAGTATAAGAAAGTATAAGCAAATTCAGAGTATATCTTTTTACTTCGTATATTATTCTATTCAATTCTCTCGATCGCTTGTTCTTTTATTTGATCCTTTGAAGACTTTGAGTATATATAGGCTTGAGAGATTGTACTTGTCTTCATAAACTTCTGTCATTCAACGACAATATTTATTATTGTTCAAAGTTGCATTAAATGCACAATCCTGATAACGTGTTGATCTTCTTCTGAAAAGTAACTTTGGTTATTAACGTTGTAAGAAACTTTAATATGTTTGTTCTGACTCTTCTGAGCGAGCAGAAAGTTCCTATTTATTGGTTCTTGTAGTTGTTAGGTATGTCAGCTCTAGCTTACTTAGTTGATTTCGAAAGACGCGTACTTTGTCAGATATCACATTAACAATTAATGTACTTGTCTTGCTTGATTTTGAAATGCTTTGGACGAGTGCTTTTAAGGAAGAAATAACATAGACAATATAATGGACGGTCCAATAAAATACAATAAACAATACATAAAGTATTGGACGCACGCTGTGAAACAATAACTTTGTTTTTAACAAAACTTGTCTTAGTTCGGAAGTGTTTATAATTGATCTCAAACTTTTTCTTATTTAGAGCAAAATAACATAAGTTCATTTAAAACTTATTTTTTCACTTTAATTTAATATTTATTGTTATCTTTAAAACTTTGAGGGGTTCAATTTCTTTGAATAATTTTGATTCTAGTATTAAATACTTGATTATGTCTTTAGTTTCAACAATCACCCGTTTGTGATGATGACAAACAATATTAAAATTGATTGAGCAAAATCTTTTATCAGTTTAAAAAAGTATAAGCTCCCCCTAAGAACATGTTATATACAAATTGGACGTAGGTATATTGGACGCATGTGATTTAGGAACAATTCCAACAGGTAGTTCAAAAAGATAGCTTTTACTCGTTAATGGACACATTGTTTTAATAACACATAAGACTGAGTCCATAATGTATCATAGCAATAAAACAATTTGAACAAATTAACTGAGTGAATCAGAGTAATAATTTTAAGAAACAAAATTAACCAGCATCAGAGTAAAAGTTTATACTAGTAGTATAAGTATCAGAGTAAAACTTTATAACAATATTAGAGTAAGACTAAATATTCTAAGTGTGAGAGCAAAAGGATTTTTACCCTTTTAAACCGATCACAGAGTAATTTTCTGTTAGTTAAAAAAATCAGAGCAAATATCCAGTAAATAAGATCAATAGATAATTTATCAATAGCCCAACACGACAAGTTATATTTGATTGAAACAATGCAGAAATAACAGATGGTTAGAGTAATAACATAAGACAAAGATATGCAAGAATAGATGAGTTAAAAAAATCATTCCCATTTCTTTGTATAAAGTGAATTCTGTTCATAATCAAAATTTTCCAGTTCTCCCTTTTTGTCATTAGACAAACAGGTGAAGAAAACCATCACAGTAAGAGAAGAATTAAATAATTGTAAAAAGAATAAGAGTGTAATTTTGTTTTTAAAAAGCTATAGAATAAGGGAAAAAGTTTTATTGAGGATGAGTTGTCGGAGGAAGGCCATGTAGGAAGTACAACTTGAGTAATCCTTCAACCCAACGAATTACAGAGTCCATTATAGCATTGATGAGCGCATGAACTTCTAGATTAACTTCATGAATAGAGGCATGTTGATGTTTAATCTCTTGTAAAGTGATGTTTAATTTCAATAGGCTTTGTTCTTGAATGAAGAATGAGATTTTTAGATAAATTTATTGCAGCTGTATTATCACAGAGTAAAGGAATCTTACTTTCGAAGAGATTATAGTCTTCCAATTTATGCTTGATTCAAAGAAGTTGATAGCAGCAGCTAGATGCTGATATATATTCAGCCTCAGCAGTTGAAAACACAATTGTACTTTGTCTTTTGCGAAACCATGAGACGATATTGCCTCCAATGAAGTGGCATCCTCCATTGGTGCTTTTTCTTTCAATTCTGTCTCAAGCATAGTCCGCATCATAAAAGCCAACTAATCTGTACTTATGAGATTTCTTAAACAATAGACCCAGATTAGTAGCACCTCTCAAATATCTAAATATTCTTTTACCAACAGTTAGATGTGACTCTCTAGGATCAGATTGAAAATGTGCATAAACACACACTGAACATAATATTAGGTAAGGATGCAGTAAAATATAAGAAAGATCAATCATATCTCTGTATATCTTTTGTTCTTTATTATTATCGTCCAATTTTGAGTGTAGACGATGAATGCATAGATGTACTTATCGTTTTGCAATCGTCCAACTTGAACTTCTTCAGGAGTTCCTTCGTGTATTTGGTTTGGTAAATGTAGATTCTGTCCAATGTTTACTTTACTTGCAAAGCCAGACAAAATTTCAATTATCCCATTAAGCTCATTTCAAACTTCTTTTGCATTAACTTAGAAAAAATTTCACAAAGAGATTCATCAATAGCTCCAAAAATAATATCATTTACATAAATTTGAACTATGATGAAATGTGAGTTTATGTTTCTGTGAAAAAGAGTAGTGTCAACTTTTCCTCTAAAAAATATATTTTCCATTATAAAAGTGCTTAGTCTTTTGTACCAAGCTTGAGGAGCCTATTTTGTACCAAGCTTGAGGAGCCTATTTTAACCCACACAGAGCCTTTGTTAGTTTAAAAACATGTGTTGGAACCAAAGAACCTTTGTGAAATTAGGTTTGGAACCAAAATGGTTAAATAATTAATACCTCGTAAAGTTTTGAAGATAACAAAAGGTTTAAATTAGAATGAATAAGTAAAAGACTCTCGTAACTCGTTTATAAACTGTTTTGTTAAATCATATAACAAGGAAACTAAGTATTCACCCAATACTTTCTAAATTTATTTTTAAAGAATATTATATTGGATCGTCCAAATGTTTCCTTACTTAGCTGAGGTTCAAAGCATTCGTCTAAAAATTCAAATTAAAATATGAAGAAATTGTTCGTTATTAAATGCTAAGAAGAACTCTGACAAAGTACACTACAAAAGAAGTCAACTGAGCCGCTTAGCTAACACTGCTAACAACTACAAAGATAAGCAAATAAGGAACTTTCTGCGCGCTCACATAAGTCAGGACTCAGCTATTATATTCTTGGATATTCCTGATAATCAAAGTGACTTTTCAGAAGAAGTTCAACATGATATCAGCTTATGCATTTAATGTTGTTCAGAACGGTAATAAATGTTTCCGCTGGACGAAGAAGCTTATGAAGATTGCTCCAAGTTCTCTCACCTTTAAATACAAATGTCTTTGGAGAAGAACGCAAGGAAGTGTGTGAATCAAAAGTGTAAAAGAATATTCATACTCTTGTATTGAGTTCAAGTCTTGAGATTTATTTTCTATCCTCACTGTAGTGAGTTAAAAACTCAAGCACTTTCTACATCTTCTTATATTCAACCTAGTTGCTTAAGCCTGAAGAGGCTGGGTATAAAAGAATACTTTAGTGTTAGAACCTGAAGAGGTTGAGAATACTTGTGTACCTGAAGAGGTAGATAATACTTGTAATCTTTGTAAAAGATTAGTGGAAAATCCTTCTGGTTGAAGGGACTGGACGTAGCTCTCGGTTTGTGAGAGTGAACCAGGATAAACATCTTGTGTAAGCTTCTCTTCTCTTCTCTTGTGTTTTATTTATTCACTAACATCTGGGGATTGTCATTGTTTTCTTAACAAATTTTTTTAAGTTAAACCTTAGTACTTTTTACTGCATTCAAAGAGAATTATTACAAAACCTTTTTAGCATCCAATTGGACTGAGAAGTTTTATTCGTCCATTGCGTGTATTTGTTTCAACCATTGTCTTAATTAATTTGTTATTAAACAAAAAGTGTTCCAAAATGTGAACAACATTTTGACATATAGGATTTTGATGATAACCAAACAAAGGTTTCCGCACCAAGAGAACAAGAACAAGATCACAAGGAGTACTCAAGTCTTATAGGTTTTTACTTATCATTATAAGAGTATTTAATTGCTTAAATCACTTAGCAAGAAATTTATTTTAATCTTACAAAACTATTTCTAAAATAAAGGTTTGATAAAAAGAAAGTTATCTTTAAAATGCTTTGGAAAGAAAGATTTTTTAACTTGATCAAAAATAAGTTTTTAAGTCACTTGTAGTTGACTACAAGGTTGGTGTAGTTGACTACACAGTTGTAAAATTTCAAGTTTATAACGTTGTCTAAAAGTCAGAACAAACTTGTAGTCAACTACAAAAATCCTGTAGTCGACTACACTAGGCAAAACTTTGAAATGCCTATGTTCTTGTAATGTCCTGAGGACACTTGTAGTCGACTACAATGCTGAAGTAGTCGACTACAATGCTGATAAAATACTCATCTGTTAAATATGAGTAAACCCGAGGACACTTGTAGTCGACTACCAAAGCTATTGTAGTCGACTACAACGCTTGAAAAAGTTGTTCATTTTTTTAAAGGTCATAAATCCGAGGAGACATGTAATCGACTACATAAGCTCTGTAGTCGACTACATATTATTTTTGAAAATATATCTCAGATGTCCTTTACTTTTAAAAAGTGTCCGAGAGCTATTGTAGTCGACTACTTTGTAAGTGTAGTCAACTACGTGCGTTTTTCATAAAATAAACTTTCATGCTTTTAAAAATCAGAAAAGCATGGTAGTCGACTACAAAGGTTGTGTAGTCGACTACACACGCTCCATAAATTCTTCCAACGGCTAGTTTAAGCATTGATTGGATATTCACCTACTACCCAACGGAAATAATTTTATGAGAGCTATTTATAGCTCATCTAAATGAGTTTTAAAAGAGACCCAAGATCACAAATTCATTTTAAAAGAGCTTCTTCTAATCTTCAGTTGATATACTCTGTTTTCTATTTGAAAAAGCTTACTTAGTGATTTGATCAAATACTCATCAGTGCCTCAGGTTGTATATCTGCTCTTGTGAGAGTTACAAATAACCAAAAATCATTTGATTATCTTGTATAAGTTCAAAGAGAGAAATTTCTTATTGTATTGAGGGAGGCTCTTGCACATAGAGGGTGGAGGATCCCAAACTAAGTGAAGAGTGCTATATATTGTAAGGGTTTTTATCAAGCACCCAAGTTAGAATCTTGAAGTATAGTTGAAATCTCGGGTGGATGATCTCGAGGACTGGACGTAGATCACAAGAAGTGATTGAACCAGTATAAATCTTGTTTGCATTCTCTCAACCCTTATTTTTTACTTATAAGCTATATTCTATCAATTTAACTAGCTTGATGTTTTTAAAATTGTGAATTCTTGTCTTATATTTTATGTATTAAAGAGCTCATTATTCTTAGTCATTATCCTTTCCAAGTACATTGATTCAATATAATTAGTATCATTGAAACAAACTTTGCGAAAGTTTTGAAAACTCAATTCACCCCCCTCTTGAGTTATTGAAGCCACTTGGTAACACAAAAAGGTTAAGAAACATAATTCAACTCCCTTCTTGTGTTTCACTTGTTTACTTCAACATGCTCTGGATAGTTTTTATCATCAAACCTAAGTGGTTGCATAACGTAAACTTTCTCATTGATTATGCAATTTAGAAAAATATTTTTTACATCCATTTGATAGAGTCTCATACTATGATGAGCAACAAATGAAAGTAAAATATTTATGACTTCTAATCTTGTTATTGGTGCAAAAGTTTTAGTGAAGTCTATACCTTCTTGTTGTGAATAACGTTGGCCAACTAACCATACCTTGTTTCTCACAGCCTTATCATCTTTGTCTAGTTTGTTTCTGAACACCCACTTCGTGCCAATAATGGACTTGTCTTTGGGCTGTTGGACTAGCATCCAAACATTGTTTCTTGTTAACTGAGAGTTATAGACTCTGTATGTCTTTGATGTTTCAAAGTATCCTAAAAATGTATCACAATCAACTTTAGCATCAAATTTACATAAATAATCTTTAGTATTCAAAATAAATCATTGACAGCCAAAAGAATGAAAGTAAAAAATGTTGGGTTTTCGTCCTTTTCACAATTCATAATGAGTCTTTTTCAGGATAGGTCTAATACATATTCTGTTTTGAATGTAGCAGGCAGTGTTAACAACTTCAACCAAAAAGTGTATGGAAATAGAATTGTTATTGAGCATGGTGCTTGCCATTTCCTGGAGAGATTGATTTTTCCTCTGTACCCACCATTTTGTTGTGGTGTCCTAGGAGCAAAGAAGTTGTGAAGAATACCACTTTTTTCACAGAATCGTTGGAAGCTCTCATTCTCAAATTCTCTTCCATGATCACTTTAGATTGAGCTGATACATGTGCCTTTTTCATTCTTAACTCTTTTACAAAATATAGAGAAGACCTTAAAGGACACATCATTGTGAGCTAAGAATATAACTCATGTCCATCTAGTATAGTCATCAACTATGACTAATCCATATTTCTTTCCATTTAATGAAATTGTTCTTGTTAGACCAAACAAATCCATATGCAGTAGCTCTAGTGGTCTAAAAGTGGAAATAATGTTTTTGGACTCAAAAGAGTTTTTACCTTGTTTCACTTTTTGACAATCATCGCACAGAACATCCGATTTGTACACAAGATTTGGTAATCCTCTTACAAGGTTATGTATGTTTAGCTTTGAGATTAATCTCAAGCTTGCATGACCAAGTTTCTTGTGCCATATTGATAAATCTACAACACATGTAGATTTATAGAGCTAAAGTTGTAAATATTTTCTTAGAATAAATGGACTTTTTTTTAGAATTAGTACATTGTCTTGTTAAATAGAGTTTATGATCATCAGCTTTGTTTATGAACAAACACTTTTAAAAAGCTGAGTAAATTTGCAGAAAATGACCAGAGATGTTTGCGCTCCCAATGCTCAGCTATGGGAAGTCAGAGAACATGACAACATCTAGCGCTCAGCTTTCAAGACTCCACGCTTAGCGCCCCAACTACTTAAAGATACTGGACTATGCGCTCAAAGTTGAGAACCAGCGCTCAACACACTTTGCAGCAATCGAATGAGGTTTTGATAGAGCAAGCAGCACTTAGCGTTGGCACCCTTATGCTTAGCATTGGGATCATTTATAAATAGGTGATCTGATTTAGTCGTTTGGGTATCTCAGATCAGAATCCTAACCTTGATGTGCCTCTCGAAGAACATTAGAAATTCAAGCTCTTGGGGGACATTTCTTGAAGATCCAATGACTCTCCTTTCATCCATCTTTGTTATCTCTTCCACCGTTGTTAATTATCTTGTTATGAGTAGCTAAATTATCTTTTTGTTGGAGTTAGATGTAACTAATTTGAACTTTGATGTAATTGATCTGATCTTCTAATATAGTTCATACCTCGTTTTGAGTGATTAGTTTCATTGCTTAATGCTTGTTGTGGATTGATCATCCATAATTTGTTTCTTGTGTTGATAGATAATTGGAAAATTGATATTAATTCTAGACCTGAAATTTACATAAGGAATTTCACCTAAGGAATTAGGGAGTAGTTAGGGAATTTAGGCTCATTTCATCTAAGGAATTATGATTTGAGTAATTTAGAGTATTGATTGTCATAATTGAAGTATGGAACTATGGTAAGTATCATTTCGTTGTATTTTGAGGGTATATTAGTGAACTTAACCTGAACATTTCATCATATTTGAAGTAAATTCCATTTGTGCTTTGACAAGAGGTTGTTGAGACCTGTTAAAAAATCAAATTTACCGATTCACAAACTAATTTGTAGTATAGAGTATGAACCGAATCGTTTCTCAAGAATCCAAAAACAAAGATTTAATTAAATCAAGATAATTAAAAATTGGGGTGGGGTGGGGTTTGATGATTTGTAAAGAAAATACATTGGTTGAATTAAAGAAATGCAATTAACAAATTAACCAATCTAAGGAAAATTACCGATCTTGTGTTTAATCCATCATTGATCACAAGGAATTCACTTAATTGCTAACCATGTTCTTGGCCTTAGATCATATCAAGAAGCCTTAACATGATCCAAGAATCCTCTACTAGATAAGCATCTAGGATTTAATTGACCAAAGTTAGATAAAGTAAGCACCATCCAAACATAAATTAACTTCAGATCCAGAATTTAACCAATCTAAACAATTCATCAAAAAGCTTTGATATATTATTTAGTCTTTGTGATCCTATTTGAATACATGATAATAAAGCTATTATCACAATAACATCTAAATCAAATTAAGCATTTCAATCTAGATAAAAATCAAAAGAGGAAGAAGAGAAACTTAAATAACAATTAAGCAATATGAACAATCGAAACAAGATCTCCAAATTAAATATCAAGATGGTTAATCCCTTGGATTGATTATAAGAGCTTAGCCTTCCATGGATGGGAAAGAAGAACTCATAAAATAAAGAACAAAAATGAAATTCTAAAGATAATGGAGAATAAGAAAAAGAAAACTCTCATAAATACTCAAACTTACTTCAAATTTCATTCATCTTAATACAAAGAGATTGAGCCTATTTATACTAATCCTAGAAGCCAATTTGTAACTTAAGATAATATGAATGCAGGCTGTAAAGAATGAAGATTATCAAATATAGTGGTCCATGTTAACCAACCAAATGATAAACAATTACAAAAGAAAAGCAAAGTTGATATTCTGCCAGATTTCGTGTGCCTCCTTCCATGATCTGTATGACCCTCCATTCCACCTAATTGACTTTAGGTGTCTTCATAACAGTTGTAGAAAATTGTCTCCTTGAACTTTTGGCACTGATTTCATATTAATTGGACTTTTACAACTCTATATATTCTAAAAACATTCACCTACCTCAAGTCATGTTGGCAGAACGTGTTTCTAAATTCAAACCAACTTACAGCTTCATAATCATGCCGAAAACGACATCTATTGACTAAATAATCTTAAGTAAAGTTGGAGTTTTGCGTGTTATCTTTCCAATGGCACTAGTTTTAACTCAAAATAAGGCCTACATCCCACAATATGGTCCAATATGTGTACACTGCTCAAATTCCAATGACAGCAAGCCCACTCTGACTTTCAGGCATATTTTGGACCATTAGAATTCTGATACAGCTCTTGAGTTTTTCATGAAACTTATAGATATTTGTCTTATCTTTCCACAGACATCAAAAACACCTCAAACGGATTACCGAAGCCTATGTTATGGCCTAATCAAGGGAGAAAGGTCAAAATACATCAAAATTCGAGAGTTAATCAAAATTTGCATTAAAGGCCAATGATGCCCAACGACACAAAACTCAGCTAATATACTAATATTGAGCACAATGAACATCCAATAATGCCAAGTACAAAACTAACATAAGTGTATCAAAAATGGTTTATCATGCTTGCTAAGTATTTGATAAAATTACAAAAAGAATTTGTTTATTTAGTTTTAGTTCATTTTAATTCTAGTTTTGTCATTTGATTTTTTGAGCTCATTTCTCTCCAAATTTTACGCCCAAATAGTGATTAGATTGTATTTGTCGGTAATTGTATTTAGTCCTCGTTAGGAATGATGACTCACTCACACTTTATTACTTGCACGATTGGTACACTTGCAAATTTCATTAACACATATTCATTGTTCTTCTTTTATGGACACTAGGCAAGATACATTTCGGTTTGAGATGTCTCTCAAATCAATTTTATAAAGATTATTTTGCCTTTTAGCTAAAAAGAGTATGGACTCATCAGGGTTTTTGACTATACATTCTCCTTTGTTAGAGGAAACGTGAGACCCACTATCACATAATTGACTTATGCTTAGCAGATTATGTTTTAAACCTTCAACGAAAAGCACATTATCAATAGAGGGAAAATGATGCTTACCAATCTTACGAATCCTTACTATCTTACCCTTTTGATTTCCTCCGAATGTGACACAACCACCTGATTTAAATCTGAGTTCTTGGAACATAGACTTTTCTCTCGTCATGTGATGTGAGCATCCATTGCCCATGTATCATGATTGGGGTTTTCCTCCTGTTGCTAAGCACATCTGCAAGAGGAATAATTATGTTTTTAGGTACCCAAATTTTCTTGGTCCTTTTTTGTTAGCTTTTGATGACTCATTAAACCTTAATATCTTATTGTAAATATATTTGGACGTAGTGTATCCTTTCTTATTACAATTGTTACAAAAAGGTTTGGTTTTAACATAAGTAGGTGATTTTTGATACCCAAGTCCAGATTTTGTCACAAGGGTCTCTGAAGTATTTTAAGAGTGAGTTTAACTTTTCAGTTCCACCCACAAATTTGCCAAGATCTTTAGTGAGTTCCACTACTTCTTTTTGAAGTTTTTCAACTTCAATAGATGTGTTGGACTCAAAGGAGGTTTTATTTTTCAAAAAAGTATTTTTAGTTTTTAATTTTTCATAAACTGTTTAAAGATCTTGTTTTTTCTGAAATCACTTTTTCAAAATCCTTGGTATGTTTTGAATATTTTCTTTTTAGAGCTTTATACTCAACGAAGAGGATAGAAGAGTTATTTAATAGTTTATCAAAAGCTTCTTGAAGATTGAAGTTAGAGTCACTTACTTCATCTTCATCTTCATGTTCGTCTGAAAAGGTATTTTCCATGAAGCATATGTTTGCTTTTTCTTCTGGTTCCTCTTCATCCTCAGTGAATGAAATATCTAAGTCTTCCCATGTTGCCATTAGTCATCTTTTCTTCTTTGAGAAGAATTTCTTCTTCTCATTTTTCTTGTGTAGGGAAATACATTCTGCTTTGATGTGTCCTGATTTCTTGCATTCATAACAGATGATAGGACTTTTGTCATTCATTTCATTTCTGTCCTTTGGAGCTCTTCATCCAAAATGTTTTCTTCTCATTTCACCATTCTTCCCACACATACACTGTATCTTTCTGGAGATAAAAGATAACTCGTTATTATCAGATACATCTTCTCCAGATGAATTAGCATCATTCGAAGATTATTCAACTTTAGGGTCTTTGGACAAACTCCCTTTGTGAGCTTTTTAGGTTGATTTGCCGTTTCCTGAATTATCTTCTTGGAGTTCAAGCTCATAAACTTTGAGGGATCTAAGAAGTTCCTCCATTGTGAGAGAAGCAAGATTCTTTACTTCTTGAATTGCAGTGACCTTGGGCCTTCATTGCTTAGAAAGACTTCTCATAATCTTCCTTATGTGGTCTTGGTTATCATATGTTTTCCCAAAAGATCGAAGATTGTTGATGATAGTTTAGAATCGTCCAAACATTTGGTTTATAGACTCCTGTTCTCCCATTTTGAATAGTTCATACTGGTGAAGCAGCATGTTTATCTTCGAATCTTTGACTTGGGTGGAACCTTCGTGGGCCAAGGCTAAAGTGTCCCATATTTCCTTAGTTGTATCACAGCTATGGACTTTGTCATGTTCTAATCGTGTGATAGCACACATAAGATAATGTTTTCCTTTGGAGTTCAGCAAGTGCTTTGAACATTGTCCCTTCTTGTCCTTCTTCGTTGGTAGGCACACGATAGCCATTTTGAACTAAGTCCCAAATGTCCATATTTTGTGCATCAAAAAAAGCTATCATTCTTTACTTGTAGCAATCGTAGTCATTTTCGTTGAATAGAAAATGTCTATTCAAAGCTTGTCCTTCATTCTTTATAAGGTTGTGCTGGATCATTTTCCTCTGCATTGTTAGATGCACAACCCAAGAGGCTGAGTTCTGATACCAATTGAAATAAATGGATGAAACACAAGAAATGAGGTTGAATTGTGTTTCTTAACATTTTTGGAAAACTTTTCTTAAAACAATTCTTAGAAAATCTATACAGTATGTTGGACGCAAAAAAAGGTTTTCCAAAAATCTTTGGACGCAAGCTAAAACTTGTATTTTGATTACAAAAAACGTTGTTAAGAACAACAATGACAATTCTCAAACGTTAGTGAAAAACAAAGTAACGCAAAGAAAGGGAAGAGAAGCTTACACCAAGTATTTATATTAGTTCACTATCACAACCCGATAGCTACGTCCAGTCCCTTCTACTTGAAAGAATTTCACTAATCTTTCTTAAAGATTACAAGTATTATTCACAATGCCTCTTCAAGCTTACAACCAAGTATTTTAAACCTATTTAGGTTCTACCAACAAGTATTCTTTTCTAAAAAGTGGCTTTGGTTATCAATGTTGTAAGAAACTTTGATATCTTTGCCCTGACTCTTCTGAGCAAGCAGAAAGTTCCAATTTGCTGGTCCTTGTAGTTGTTAGGTATGTCAGGTCTAGCATAATTAGTTGATTTCCAAAGACGCATACTTTGTCAGAGATCACATCAGTAATTAATATGCCTATCTTGCTTGATTTTGAAATGCTTTAGACGAATGCTTTTGAGGAAGGAACAACAGAGACAATATAATAGGAGGTCCAATAAAATACAATAAACAGTACATAAAGTATTGGACGCATGCACTGAAACAATAACTTTATTTTTAACAAAACTTGTTTTAGTCCGGAAGTGTTTATAATTGATCTATTCAAAAGATATAACTCGAACTTTTTCTTATTTAGAGCGAAATAACATAAGTTCATTTAAAACTTATTTGTTCGGTCTAATTTAATATTTATTATTATCTTCAAAACTTTAAGGGGTTCAATTTCTTTGAACAGTTTGGTTTCTAATATTAAATACTTAATTACGTTTTTTGGTTCCAACAACTCTTATTTATTTGATATTATATTATTAAATAAAGATTAGAAACATCACGTGTCTTTCTCCTACATGGTTCATGATCCCTGCTATTTCCCTAAATCCATGTTCTCACTTTCTTTTTCTTCCTCTGTCTCCTCACCCATATCTTCTTTCTCCAATCGATAATTTTGGCATCCCGATGGAGAATGCTTTGCCTAAGCCAATGACGATGACAATGGTGGTGCCTACTTTTGAGGAAGATGCTATGCTTTTTGTTGTTCAATTAGCCATTGATGTTGATCCTAATGTACTCCACTTTGCTTCACTTATATTTGTTGCAAAATTGTGTTCTTGATTATGCAAGTTAAAAATTCAATTTCAAGTAATCTCGTTTTAATTTTGGAATTCAAATCTTCTGGTGGTGCTTCAGCTTTTGCATGACACCTCTATTTTAACATTGATTTGAAAAGTTTAAGTAGCTTCTTATAGCTACTTTATACTCTATCACATCCCCTTTTCGTTACCACATCCCCTTTATTTGTTTGATGTTAAAAAAATGAATGCTACAATTTAATTGTTTGTTAGTTAGACAAAGAGTTGGAGTATTTTTAGAATTTATTTAATGTATAATTTTAGGACCAACAAACAATAAATAGGGATTCTATCAATTTATCTCACATGAATCTCAAGAGTAATCTCATTTCAGACAATGGAGTGATAATGAAATATGACACTCTTGAAGTGCCACATTCTTCTATTGTGAGAAACTCAATGTTGAGCCTCAAGTTGGAATGGAATTTGATTCCTTGGAGAAAGTCAAAAAAATTTATACATTATTTGCTAAGGAGAAAGGGTTTTGGATTCGTATAGGCTCTACTAAATAGAATTTTTACATTTCTATATGTGTTAGGGAAGGTGAACACATGGTGAAAAGTTGTAAAAATTGAGAAAATAATGGCAATATGGTGAAAGTTTGAAAAAAGTGTTCAACTATACACAACAAATGTTAAGCATCGCTTTGTGTGTCAAAGGACAAAAGGCAGAACAAAATGGGTGATAAAATCTTGACAATAATCATAATCATGTCATAGTTAGTCCCAAGAGTGTATCTTATTTGAGGTGTCATAAAAAAAATGATGCTACTGTGAGAAGCCTTGTTGAAAAGTTTAATAAAGAATGTTAATTTACCTACCGGAAAGGTTGTTGCAAAGTTTAATGGCAGTGACCTATCTTTTTCTAATAGAGATTGTCGGAATCATATGAGAAATGTTCAGATGAAGAATTTGGACGTTGGAGATCCACATGTTATTTTTAATTATTGCAAACAAAACCAAGCTCTAAATTCTAATTTTTTTCTATTCAATACAATGTAATGATGATGTTAGGTCGGAAAACTCTTTTTGGGTGGATGCTAGATCAAAGGCTGTTTATCAATATTTTGGAGATATTGTTACTTTTGATACCACATGCAAAACTAACAAATATAGTATGCCATTTGCCCCATTTATTGAATTGAATCATCATCTTCAATCAATTTTATTTGGTTGTACATTATAACAAGATGAATTTGAGACATCTTTTATATAGTTATATGAGACTAGGTGATAGAACAATATTTTATTCATTTGATTTCCCTCTCACTGGTTTCTTAAGGTCCAATTTGACTTAACTTAGTTGGTTTTATCACATTTTATGATATTGAACCTAGTTGGATCATTGGAATTATTGGATATTTTGGCCTTAATTTGTCTCTTTGACAGTGTTTAGTAATCTGGCCATAATTTGAGTTATGGATATCTAATTGTTGTGATTTTAGTCTTGTAAGAAAGCTAAGACAATTATATACAAGTTTCATAAAGACCTCAAGAACTAAATCACACGTTTGGATAATTTAAATTGAAGTTGAAGCAAGTGTCAAAGTGCTGATCCTAACAGCCTGACCCTTGTGCATTAATCAACCCATATCTTGAGTTGTAAGAGTGTATTGGGTGTCAAACTAGGCTCAAATAAAAGATAAGACATAAATCCACAACTCCTATTAAGACCACTAAGCTAAACTACGTCATTTTTGGCATGGAAATGAAGCTTGAAGACACAAGATGGGTTCTGATGAGATTAGGCTCCCTAAACGGGAATAACTTGGTTGTTAGACCTCCGAATGACATGAAACTTAGGCCCAATGATTGTTAATTAACCCATATTTATACCTAATGGGTTTCTAACCATGTAAATTCAAATTAGGAGTTAGTTATAGGGAAAAAACAAAGGCAATACTTGACTGCTCTGTTTTCATTTGAGATTTTTAAAAATTAATTTTCCCTCTCTTCATCTCTCTTCCTCTCCCTTTTCTCTAGGTTCTCTCTACGTTTTGAAATTCTTCCCTTCCATCCATGGAGGGCTAGAACCTTGTAATCAATCTTAGGGATTGATAATCTTGATGTTTCATTCTGAGATTCTGTTTTGATTATTCCGGATTTAATTGTTGATCAAGTTTCTATTCTCCTCTTCTATTTAATTCTGAATTAAATGCTTAATTTAATTTGGATGTTCATATGGTAATTGCTTAATTAACAAATGCTTAGGAATAATTGTAGAGAATAAACAATGCATTAAAGCTTTTTGATACATTATTTATCTTGATTGAATTTTGAATATTATGTTAATTTCGGTTTGGATGGGTGCTTAATTTGTCTTACCTTAATTAATCAAATTATGGATACTAATCAAGCAAAGGATTCTTGGATCATTTTGAGGCTTCTTAATGTGATCTAAGGCCAAGAACCTATTTACCAATTGAATGGATCTTTAGAGATTAATGATAGATGAAATTCATAAATAGTCAAATTTTTTAGATTGATTGTTTCTTTAATTCTATTTACCACTCTTAATTATGTTAATCAAACATCAAACCCCCTTTCTTCGACTTCTTGATTGATTGAATTACATCCGGATCTTTGGGATATATATGCGTATACTACAAGTTTTGTTATGAATTGATTATTGTTATTTGATTGAGCTTGACACCCACATCACTAGGCTTGAGCCAATGAATGGAAAGAAGCCAATGTCTATCATAACTAATCAAGATTTAGCTATTGAAGCTGCTATGGCACATTAGAAAAACATTTCCTAAAATGCTTTCACATATATTCACAAAAATTCAGTTTTCAAGCATGAGCTGAAGAGGTGCATTCGAGTATCATCAACTATCAAAGATTTTGATAATGATTGACAACGTGTAATGGTTGAGTACAATTTGGAGAAAAATGAATGGCTTCAAGGGTTATTTAAAATTAGAGAGTCATGGATACCAATTTATAATGTAAACTATTTTTTCATTGGAATGAATACTAGTCAAAGAAGTGAGAGCATCAATTCCTTTTTTGACTCCTATGTTGATGCAACCACAACACTATGAGATTTTGTGAAAAAGTTTGAAAAAGCAGTTAATAACCATTATGAGGTCAAAAAAAAGAAGAGGATTTTGAATCTAGACACAAATCACACATTTTGAATATTGGCTCAAAAATTGAGGAGCATGCTACATCAATTCATACCATAAATATGTTTGGAAGGTTTCATAATGAACTTGCAAGAATCAACCAGTTTACAAAGAGAAGATTGAGAAAATGGGTCATAATATAAGTATGAGTATCTAGTTGTTTTACTACTTAAGATACATTTATTTGTTAATGTAAATTTAGAGTCAAAGAATGCTCCATGCGAATGACAACGTTATGAATTTATAGGAATACTATGTAGGCACATTTGATGATTTTCCAAGCAAAAATTATTATTCAAATCCCTAGTCAATATATTTTGCAGCGTTGTACAAAAGAAGCCAATAACAATATTAAAGTTGGTGACATTGATATTCATAATAACAAATGAAATGTTTTGAGAAATATGCATGTGCAACGTCAATTTAACAAATTTTCTGATTTAGCTAAAAGATTAGAGGAGATATACAAGTTTATTATGCTAGGACTTGATCACACTTGTAAAATAGCCACTACAATGGAAACATAAGTGCCTATTGTTGATGAGGCTCTTCTTGGGTCAAACCAACATAATTTGGGATGTGAGCAGTTGCATGAGGTGAGTTTATGGACATGCCCCGGTAATGATGTGTTTTACAATGCTTCCATCGTGTTGATATTTTGTCTCCTTTTATTTTACCTTTTTTTTAATCATATAATAGTGAAAAGCCATCTGCAGAATAATGAACTAGTTTTCCCTTAGCACGATCAAGAAATGGTTATGATAATTGTACAATTATCTTGTTTAATGCTCAGAAGCTATAACTATTGTTTATTGTTTACTGATCTATAAAATTATGTTGGCAATCCCATATCATTGACATTGTAAAAAAAATGTGTGCTACATTGATAATTTGCAATTGCCAAAAGAACGAAGTCAAATACAACAAGGAAGAGATTTACTAATTTAAACTATTCTAACTTCTAATCACTTTGCTATCTAGATTGTAGATATAGTTGCACCGCTCCAAATGAGTAGTTCAATGTTTAGATATGATCCATAAAAACCATTCAATGTCATTGAAGTAGTAAATATATGTAATAGACATGTAAAATACAAAATTAGGTCATTTTCAAGCGTTGCAAAGTTTTTTTTTTAAAAAAATGTTATTTTGCATATACACTACTTATCTTACCATGCCTTGCCCGACTTGTTTTAAATTTCATATAAATAATCATTAGCTCGTTTTGCTTTAAAAAAAAAGTTTATAATTAAAATATTTCAAAAAAAGAGTTTGACTGAAAATTTTAATAGTATAAAATAAATTAATTCAAACATATTTTTTTAAAAAAATCATTAAACAGACTTATATTCAAATTTTAATAATTACATGACTCTATTTTATTTTATTTGTAACAATATTTAAGTACACTTTTAATTTAGGTTTATTTATACAATTTAATATAATAAGCAACAAAAGAACCAACTTAATAAGATAATTACACGCACCATAAGTCCACATCAACTAAAAAATCAAATGCCTCGATATAATAATCATTCAAGAATTTAAAACAAGTGCCGGACAGAATTAAACCATTACACAAACCCCACCAAACACAATGTGTATTTCATTATTCAACTGAACACCAAGAAATATGGAAGGAAGGACAAGTGAGCAATGGAAAGCTAATGCCGATTTGAAGAAGGTTGATTGACCTTGACCCTCGTCTCTTCTAGTTTGCATTCTCAGCTTCAAGAATTTTCTTTCATCCTTACTCCTCTTGGCACTTATGCCGCCCTTTTTTGCTTTGCCTCGTCTCTTTTGTCTCTATATTCTTTATTTCTTTTTATTATTTTGTGATTGCTCTAACTACCTCATCTTTTTTTTTTTTTGTGTCTATCTCCCTATTGATGTTTCATTGTTAGGATTTTATATCACGGGATTAGAGTTTTTTAGAATGAGATTATAATATAAGCCTTTTATTTAGGATTGTCAAACGGATTAGCTCTACTCGTTTAGGCTTACCCGTGATAGGTCGCAAATTAAACGGGATTGGCCAAAACTATCTACATTTAAACTGGTTGCAAATCAGTTAATCCGACTTGTCTCACATTAACTCACAGGTCTAAACGGGCCAGCCTACTAAAGTAAATTTTTTTACTTGTAATTTTTAAAAAAATTAAACTAAATAATCTCAAATTAAATATTACATTACATAGACATAGTATTGAATACTTTCATCTCATTAAAAAAATTAAAAAAAATTTAAACAAATAAATAACATAAATTTATAAAATATAATACGTGTATTTTATATTTTTATTTTATAAAAGAACGTTTAATTAAATTTTAAATTTTTAAATTAATGTTTTAATACAAACAAATTAAAGCATAATAAAATAAAATTATACGAGTGGCTTATAAGCCTAATGAGTTATCTCGTTTAATTTACAAATTAAATGAACCGATACAAAAATATCCACATGAGTCACTAATTTTAAACTCTTACTCACATATTTTATATATAAACAAAATGACGTAACGAATTTGGCTCCAACTAACGACTTTTATTAACATTTCTCTTGATTACTTCTCTCTCTTTCTTTCTTTTGGATACAGTTTACTTGTCTCTTCAATCACTGCAAACGTTACTCGAATACACCAAGTTGATCTTTCACAAAATGAGTTTTATAATTTTTAAAATTAGCGTAATTTTATATTTAAAAGTATTTTTACTTTACATCATGTAAATAAAATCAATTACTTTATATTAATTTTAAAAATATTATTTTTAAATATAAATTAATTAGTTTAACATCAATTCTTATTCTTTTAAAATTAATTTTAATGAACTCTATCTTGTTGTCTCATTCGAAAAACTGGTGATCGTGCAGCAGCCATCTGGCCTAAGTTCCGTCATTGATTGTGACTGCCATTATTGCAGTGCTACATGTTGATTATTTTTTTGTTAAATAATTATATATTGTCCTAATTCAATTTAATAAAATTTCAAATTATTTAAAAATATAAATATTAAATACTTTTAAATTCTATAAAATATTAAATATTTGAATTTAATTATAATTTATTATTAATATCAAAAAATTATATTATCGTTTAATAATACACATCATTAAAATATTAAAATTTTTAAATAATTATTATGATAATTAATTTTTTAAATAATTCATCAATATATTATTAAATAATTATATAAACAAATTTCACATTAATAATAAATTAAAATTAATTTTTACACATTTTTATTTTTCATATAATATTTTATTTTAAATAATTAAAAAAAGATTTAAGAGAATGTGTTACCAGTGTATATTCTTACCTCATTCTAGAAACTGGTGATCTGCTGGAATCCTTAAATTATATCCACAAGTTTGCGTCGCGTGTGCTGCACTAGTCAACAATGCACTCTTATCTCCGGGATCTCTCATGAGGTAATTAAGTTTATACTTTCCAGCTATGAACCGCGAATATCAAATTAATATGATAGAGTATGATATGGGACTAATATGTTGTCCCATATTTCTCTCACTTATAAAAAATATTATTGGTATGTAGATCGGATACCAGCACAATATTAACGCTTTTTACTTCTTTGCGAGTAAACGACAAGCTTTCTTACTTCAATATTTTTGTTGATGTATAGTTTAATTTTTATTTATTGTTAGTGTAAAAAAATTTTATATTGTCATTTAATTATGTGTTGTCAAATTATTAAAAAGTTGGATTATCACAACAATTATCTAAAAAGTCTAACTCTTTTAATAATGTGTCAACATATAATTAAATGACAGTGTAAAAAAAACTTTATACTAACAGTGGATAGAAATTAAATCCATAAATTAATCTTAAGCATATTAAAATTTAGGATTTAATTTTAATCCACTGTCAATGTAAAATTTTTTTACACTTTCCTCTAATCATGTACTGACAATACATGATTGAGTAACAGTATAAAATTTTTTTACACTGAAAATAGATTAAAATTAAACTCTAAAATTTATATCATCTATCACAGGGTAATTTATATTTTTTTGTATTACATATATTTTAATATGTTTATGTTATCTTATATATTATTAAATTATTATATTTGAAATTTCTTCTAATTTTTTATAAATAAACTCACAAGGTTGAAAATATAGTATATATGTATATCTACCTCGTGGGCTGCAATGATACGGCATTACTTTAGGGCTATCTGATCCCATATGTGTTTTTTTATGATCAAATTCAGTTTGTCATATTGTGATTAGATCTGATTTTAATGTACTAGTTTGTAGTATACTTTGCCACATTTGTTATATTATTAGTTAATCACTTTATACATTTTTTGTCTATATTTTAATACTAAATATACGTAATATAATGTATAATACAAAATTAGGTCATTTTCAAGCATTTCAAAGTAAAAAGAATGTTATTTTGCATATACCCGTGTTAAAAAAGTTTATAATTAAAATATTTCAAAGAAGGATTTTAATTGAAATTTTTTAAAGTACAAAATAAATAAATTCAAACATATTTTTTATAAAATGCAATAAAAAACTCAAATTCAAAATTTAATAATTATATGATTCAATTTTTTTTTTGAGGTAATATTTAGATACACATATGATTTATATTTATCTATTCACTTAAATATTACATGTAATTAGTGTAAATAGAGTAAAAAATAAAATAAAAGTCATTTTAATTTATGATAACATGGTAAGTGACTTTTTTATGACATAAAAAGCCTACATAATTTTTATTATTTCTTTGTTTATTTTAAAATTTTAGTAATAATAAATTTTGATTATTGTTAACAAAAAAATATTATTTATCCATAAAATTGATAATTAATTTCTTCTCAAGAAAATTTTACATTTGATAGTTAATAGTATCATTAATTCATTCTCAAAGCAATTTTACTAATATATGTAGATAGATAGATGTATCTCTTACATTTCATTTCTATTAAACACATAAAAAATATATAGGATAATTATGTTATAATGAAACAAAACAAATGAGACAAAAATGAAAAAATTAAAACAATAAAAATAAGATTAAATTACGAAAATAGTATATTGAAATTGAGTTAATTAAATCACATGATGCCAAATAAAAATTTAAACCTTTTTTAATCATCAAAGCATGATGAGTTTTGATTTAATTTGGTTAATACTAATGTTTTGAAAATCGATAGGTCGTTTAAAGTTTTAAGATGGGGTTGAACTGAGATTGAAATTGAGATTTTATACATACATATATCATATATAAATATATGAAAATATGTAAAAAGTCATAACATAATGTTAGGTGTATAAATTTAATCATGAAGAAAATTATTGAAAAATATATTTATCATGATTAAATTAGTTTATCAAATACAATAAATATTAAACTAAAACTATTATACTAGTATCATTTTCAAACATATGTTAGTCCCATATTAAATAAGTAAAAGGAAAAGGTAAATCTTCTCTTTTATGTCAGTCTCACATCAAATAAATTAAAAAGTAAAACTTCATATTATAAATTAAAACTAGCCAAAATTAGTATTACATTACATACATATTCTTATGTGTTCCATATAAGATAAGTTAATAGGAGATAGGTTAAATTTTAGTTATAAATTAAGAATCAAACAATTTAATACAGTAAAAAATAAATAAAATTAAACTGGTACTGTTGCCTAGCTTAACTACCCATAGAAGAAGTAAAAGCTAAAATCCAATTTGGTGGCTCTCAGCCTTCACCACCTGACACAACACACACTCACGGTTGATGAAACACTTAAAAGTTAAAAGGCTCAATCCCCCCAAAACATTGGATGCTTGACAAGCTTGGTGGTTGGTGCCTCTGCACCAAAGCCATCATCTGGACCCCACAAGTCACGGGAGTGCCTCCATTCTCCCATTTGTGCGCAGTTCTGAATCTTCGATTTTAGCTTTGTAATTGCACGTTCGAAGGTTCGAGAGGAGAGGATGTGGATTGGGAATCTAGCGAAGCATCAAAGAGAGAGTGCTTGCTTCTTCCTTCTTTCCTTGTTTGCAGCAGAGATTAAAAACCAAGGCCACACAGCACAGAGAGGAATCGGTAGGAATCAACATCTCTAAAGAGGACTAGGCAACATTTCATTTATCAACCACCATTGCATTACTATCGGTGAGCATTATTATCGGTGATCGTCATTGACAATTACTTAATAATTGAAATTTGGCAACTCCCGTACTAACGTATTGTTTGGTTCGAAAGAAATAAGAAAGAAATAACTAGAGCATAAGGAAAATGGAGAGATTTTGGAATTTTCTCTCGTTTGTCAATGAGGAGAAAACTAGGAAGACAGAAAAAAATGACCGTGGAGCCCACGCAAAAGTTTTCTTCGCAAATGTGGAGAGAAAACAATGAGAAACTCTCTCTCTTTCATCTTTCCCTCTTTGACCGCTGCAGAAGGTTGAAAAGTTTGGAGATTTTTACTACATACCAACATTGGCGACTGAGTAGGAGCTGCTTTTTTTTTCTTTTTTTTTGTATGACACATTTATAAAATCTCTAGATTTTGAAGATGAACAAGGGCTGGAAATAAGAAAAGTTTTGATTTTGTATTTACTTGTGTGAGAGATGAGAGGATATTTGAAATTAGTTTACTTGATCCAAAATAAAAAATATTTTTTTTATAAATAAAATCATTTTTTAATTAATTTAGGGGCCAAAATTTTAATTTTTTAATATTAATACTTATAGTAGTTATTCATCTAATTAATAAGAAGTGTGCTAGGCTAGGGATGTAAAATGAAGAATAACAAATATTTATATTTTATTATATTATATTAAGGGCATATAAATAATTTTATATAATTATATTTTTATTTTTTTATTTTTTTACACAATTAAATAAGAGAAATATCATTTTTTTTCATTTTTCTCTTCGTCTAAACATAAGAGAGAAAATGTATTTTTTTTATTTTTTCTTCTCTTTATTTTTTTTTTCTCATTTTCTCTTCCTATCTAAACAAAACATAATTGTTAATGTTCATCGATGATTATAGTCAACTAATAATAAAAATTACCATTCTAATAAAAACACTCTTAAAAATGTTATTTTTAAAAATATATGAGTTTAATTTTGATTTATTATTAATGTAAAAAATTTATATTATTATTTAATTATATATTATCACATTATTTAAATAATTTAATTATAATAATAATTATTAAAATTTTTTAATTATTTAATAATATATTAAAATATTATTAAATGACAATATAAAAAATATTTATATTAAAATTAATAAAAATTAAATCCAAAATATATTTTTAAAACTTGAATCGAAAGGCCACTCTGTTCATTGCCTTTGCTTGAGATTTGCAAAATCAATGATAGTTAAGTTCACTAAGCATCCAATTACGTCGGTGGCAAAAGTAAAGCCAAATAATATATGAGTTTAATTTTGATCACTATGGATAGTATAAAGAATTTTTACACTATCATTTAATTATGTGTTGTTAAATCATTAAAAGAATTTGATTATCACAACAACCACTTAAAAAGTCTATTTCTTTTAATGATATATTAATATCTGATTGGATAATATTATAAAAAAACTTTACACCAATAATAAATTAAAATTAAATTCATAATATATATATTAGAGTTTAATTAAAAATAATATCATAAACACTTATAAAATTTTATTTAAGTTTTCTCATCTTTTTAATACCATTATGGAGCCCGCTAAAGCACGTTGCCCTTTAACAGAAACACCCTTTTCCCAAGAACCTAATCTTCTCGATTTCAAAGCCGCCATCATCTAACAGTGCTACGTACAACATTTTCATTATTTACATATTTAATATAATAAATATATTATATACATATTTAATATCTGTGGAGATATCAGAATTGGATTATTTTCATTCGATCCCTTACTTATAATATCTATTATCACACTGTTAAAGGTTCTAAATATTTCCAATATTTCATACAAACTTTTTTTTTTATTATCTTTATTATTTCATTCAGACTTCTTATTGTTATCTCCACGCATTCTACGCGTGATTTTAATAATATAACAAATCTGGTAAAGTATACTACAAACCATTAAAATTTCAGATCCAATGACAACATGACACAGAATGAATTTAATCTTAGAAAAACACATATGGGATCAAATAGCCCTAAAGTAATGCCACATGACCATATCATTGCACTCCATGAGATCCGACAAAAGATATAAATTAAATATATACGATCTTCTAGAATCACAGCCATTTAAAAGCTCAAAAAATAATCTATCTTCTAGAATCACAGCCATTTAAAAGCTCAGAAAATAATCTAATTAAGGGTGTGTTTGGTTTCTAATAATTATTTAAAATAATAATTTTTTTTAATTAAAATTTATTTTATTTAATAAAAGTGTGTAAAATTAATTATAAATTAAAATTATTTTTTGATTAATTAAAAAGAAATTTAAAAAAAAAATATAACTAAATAATTTTTTTAATTATTTCATATATTTTTTAATAAATTAATATATAAAAATAAAAATTTTAATATAATTTAAATAAAAAATTTTATTTTAAAATTATTTATAAATTAACATATATAAATATAAATTAATTTTTTATAATTATTATTTTTTAAATTAATTATATATATAATTAATTTTAACATAATTTTTTTATAACTAATCCAAACTCGCTAATTTACAAAAGTTAAGCCAATATAAAATTACAGAATCACATGTCCATATATTTTTATTATGGCACATTATTGCCCTTAAATATAGCCACCCTCTTACATAGAACTTCATCTTCTCAATTTCATCTTGAGAGAAAAGCCTTCATCTAGTCATCTTCTTGATCATGAAGGACTCCATAGTTCTATACCCTGCTCTAGGGAGGGGACACCTAATCTCCATGGTTGAGCTTGGCAAGCTCATATTGACTCACCACCCTTCATTTTCCATCACAATCCTCATCCTTACCCCACCCAAGAACATCCTCCAACAAGCCCCCTCCACCACCTTTGCTTGCGACGCCATCGCCCAATACGTCGCCACTGTCTCTGCCGCCGTACCTTCCATCACCTTCCACCACATCCCTGCCGTATCACTTCCAGCCGCCCTTCCACCTGACGTACTCACCCTCGAGCTCTCTCGCCACAGCAACAAAAACGTTCGCCATGTCCTCCAATCCATTTCCAGAACCTCCAACCTCAAGGCCATGGTTATGGATTTCTATGTCTACAATGCCACCCAAGTCACCTTCGCCCTTGACATCCCCACTTACTTTTACTACACCTCCGGAGCTTCTGCTCTCGCTGTCTTTCTTGAAATTCCAATCATTCACCAAAACACCACAAAATCTCTCAAAGACCTTCCAATGCTTCTTCGTATCCCTGGATTACCACTGATTCACACAGCAGACCTTCCAGATGCTGTGACGGATCGTGCGAGTAACAATTATCAGGTTTACCTTGATATGGCAACAAGCATGAGGGACAGTGATGGGGTTATAGTAAACACTTTTGACGCCATTGAAGGAAGAGCTATCAGAGGATTAGACAATGCGTTTTACCTTCCTGAAGGAACCTCGCCGCCGGTGTTCTCCATCGGACCCTTGATTTCAGCCCAATGTGGAGAAGGAGATGAGAGCGGGTGTTTGAGTTGGCTCGATTCGCAGCCAAGTCAAAGAGTCGTGGTGCTGAGTTTCGGAAGCCTGGGAAGGTTTTCAAAAGCCCAGTTGAAGGAAATCGCAATTGGGTTGGAGAAAAGTGAGCAAAGGTTTTTGTGGGTGATGAGGAGCGAGTCAGATGGGGTGAACCCGGAACCGAGTTTGGACGAGTTGTTGCCAAAGGGCTTTTTGGAGAGGACCAAGGAGCGAGGAATGGTGGTGAGGAACTGGGCTCCACAGGCTGCGATTCTGAGTCATGACTCGGTGGGTGGGTTTGTTACACACTGTGGGTGGAACTCTGTGTTGGAGGCAGTTTGTGCAGGAGTGCCAATGGTTGCGTGGCCTCTGTACGCAGAGCAAAAGCTGAACAGAGTGATTTTGGTGCAGGAAATGAAGGTGGCTTTGGCACTAAACGAGTCCAAAGATGGGTTTGTGAGTGCAACCGAGTTGGGGGATAGGGTTAAGGAGCTCATGGACTCGGAGAGAGGAAAAGAGATTAGACAGAGGATTTTCAAGATGAAAATCAGTGCTGTGGAAGCAATAGCAGAAGGTGGATCTTCCACTGTTGCTTTGAATAGGTTGGCTGAGTTGTGGAAACAGAGTTGAGGCTTTGCAAGTCAACTCTACTTGGTTCAGGGTTAAGTTATTGTTCTCTCTTTGTGTTTTAAATAAAGAAAATATGAAAGTAGTGAACATGTTTGAGGGATGTAATTCCAATTGCTGTGTAAAATTAGTAGATTATAATTCATGTAAAAAAATTATGTGAACTTGTACGTACTATAAATCTAGATCTAAATATAATTGAGTAGTCCTATATAGTACGAATGGAATTTCATAAATTCCATTCACGAATGACATGACTTACATAATAAGTTCTCTTTCAAATAATTAAATATTAAAAAAATAAATCAAAACTCATATGTGACAAATAATTATTAGTCCTAATTCCTTTTTCGAAATCACTTTCGTAACCATCAATATTTCCCAATATAATAATACAAGAGTATGAAACAAGTTTCAAAATATTTTTTTGTCTGTACGTAATATTAAAAGTCATTTCAAAATATTTTTTTCTCTGTACATAATATTAAAAAGTAATGATATGTGCACATTATTTTTTTCACATTATTTTTACATTTGGTTAACACAATATATCATTTGGCTCATCTTTTGTAATATAACGCCCACCTTGTGTTTCAAATTTAGTTAATGTAATTGAATTGAAGGTTTATTTTATAAGAATGATATTTAATAATAAAATATTATTGATGAGATAGAATATATGTGTAATAAACACAAAATATAAGGGAGGAGATAACTAGAGTAACTTACTCGAAAAAAGTAACTCTAAAATAGAAAAAAAAAATTGTTATAAAAGTAAGCATAAGTAAGTTAAGAGATAAAGTGGAAAACATATGACACTTAAATGAGTATTTATAACCTAAGAGTGAGGGGATCAAAATCAAACTAAATCTTAATCAAAGATATAAGTTTTCCAATAACCAAATCCTAATTAGATATAAATTTTTCTATAATCAAATTCATATCAAATAACTTTTAGACATCCACTTTTCAATATTATTCATAACACTCCTCCCTTGGATTTCTATAAGGGATATGCCTCATTAAAATTTTATTAGAAAAAAACTTAGTGGGAAAAACCCTAGTAAAGAAAGAAGAGTTTAATATCTTAGGTATGGGAAGTGGCTCATTAAAAACCTTGTTACAAAACATTGATTGAGGGGGAAAATTACAATATTTCTCTCCCTTTTTGGAGCATCACTTAATATATCTGAATTGACGCATCCCAATCTTCTAGGTGCACTAACTTCTCAAATGATGAAATAGGCAATGCCTTCAGAAATAAATTTGTTTAGTTATCACTTAAACGAATCTTTGAACATCTCTTTCTTTTAAAGATCATGCGTGAAGAATTTTTTTGGAGAAATGTGTTGAATTATGCCTCCTTTAACATATGTTCCTTTTAGTTAAGCTATGCAAACAATATTCTCTTCATATAAATTAAATAGTTAGAATTTCTTTGAGAATCCACAAAACTCTTGAATATGTTGAATCATTGCTTTTAACGAGAAAAACATTCATGACTTGCTTGGTGAGTTTCTATTATTTATGCATGAAATGAAGAAGTGGCAGTTATGGTTTGCTTATGTACTATCTTCACATATAAATAAATAGCCTTTTGAGACCGGGCTTTATGTGTATCAGATAAATATCCTGTACGTGCATAACCAATTAATTGTAACATAGGGAGATTGACGCCCTTTTTTGCTGGCTACCACGTTGATACGAGCGGGTGATCTGTTTTGGAGCAATTTTCTAAAGAGAATGGAAGCAAAAACGGAAAGAAAGGAAAATGGCTCTTGATTTTTGTGGATTTTCGGTCTGAAAAGAAAATAAAGATGCAAATTGTGATGTAGCTATGAAATTTCTACTCATAAGATTAATGCTACGACTTGTGCTGATTTGGTTCCTTCTTACTTCCGAATGAATATGTTAATATACCGCTTGATGTCTCTGGCAAAAAGGCTTTGTCACTACTTGTTTGCTACCTATTTGCGGGATTGCTTATAAAACTGACAGCGGAAACAGATTTAAGAAAAAACAACTTCCCGTCATTGCTAATTGATTCACTCTTTTGACGAACACTTGTCCTGGTTTCTTCCTTAGCTTTTCAAACCCTTACTCACCCTTAATTCGATGATGTTTGTTTTATGAAGAAAGGAGTATGTTTGGTGACCCAAGGAAGAGCAACACATTCCTTTTATAGAGTTCTGACCATCACAGAACTCAATGGACGTGCAACAGAACGTGAGATGTGGGAACACACGTTATCCGCATATATCCTTTGCTAATGATAATGGGTTGAACTCAGCCAAAAAATGGACCATATTAGAAACGAATTTCCCATGAAAATAGCAATGTTTTTCAAATTGAAATCCATTCAACTAAGAGAGCACGTCTGCTCCGAAGTTTAAGGGAAATTCTTTCATGTTTATGAGCTATGTTGCACGGGTACGGGTATGAGGATCCGATACGATATGTTATGATACATAAATACGTCAGTTTTGTAAAAAATAAGAATACGGATATGACAATGTATATTGAATAAAATAAATTTATATTTATAGATATATAAAAAATAAATTTTAAAATTGGTAAAATTCTTCACCAATTTACTATAATTTTGATGAGAAGATTGCAAAAGTGATATATGTTTTAAGGGAAGTAACCAGTAAGAACAAGACTCGAATATATATCCTGATTTTTCAAGTAGTAATAAATATAGATATAGCAGTATTATACGAATATTAGTATTGGATATGGGTACGATACAGATACGTCACTATTTTTAGAGTATCTGTGCATCATAGTTTGTGAGCTAGGCGTAGTGTGAATCTATATTCTGTGATCTTTAATCATGCTCTCCTTCACAGAAACTTTCAGGCCTGATTCCTTGAACTCGTCACCTATTAGAATACAAATTCTGTTTTTAATGTACTTGAGCTCGAAACTTTGGCTTTATGCCATGCTTAATCCCTTATTCTGGAAACTCTTGCTCTGCTTTCAAGGCTATCAGACATGACTTTAGTGAATCTTTTTCAGTTTTCATTTTTTTTTATGCTGCATTCTTTTCTTTTAAGTTTTATAAGTTAACCAATTTGGCTGTTTTCTTTAAAACTGTTTGGCCATGTTAATTGTTACATGCTGCAAGCCTGTGACCTAAATCTGTGCTGGGAGAATGATTGAATGCTGAGAATTTTTTAACTTCTGTAATGGGTTATGTATAGTTGAGTATGATCTATTTCTTGGATTTTTTTTTTTCATTTTTGCTGAATATTAAATTAGACTTTCCAAGGAGTCAAACTCTTGGGTGAATGTCTCTTGTGCTTGATGGCTGGTTTGTCTGATTTTTTTTACCTCACGGTTAGCGGCTGTTTAAATCATGCGGTATGTAGTTGTTTGGGGATTTGGGTCATTTACCTTGGCATTTGGAAATGTTTGAATGCAGGACAGATTGGTAAAAATATAAAAAGGGTAAATTGAGTTTGTCTTTGATTTGGTCATGGAAAAATGGGGTGAGTAATATAAGGGGCTAGTAGGATGGAAGGTTCTTTTATCTCTGTTGAAAGCTTTATTGGTCATGTCGTTCACTTGCTTAAGAAAATAATAAGTTTATGAGTGTGTGAGCTACTGACTGTCTGAAACGAAATGTTTGTGAAAGGATCCAGATGCGTCAGAGTCATCATTTGTTGCCTTGAATGGATACAATAGTATGTTGTTGGTTTTTTTTGGTAGGCATAGTATGTTGCTGGTTGCTTGTTTATCCGATAAAATATTTACAAATGGGTTATTCAGATATCAAAATCCCAATCCTAATTTAATGTGCGCTGGGCTTTAATTTGGATTTGTCATAGGTTCTACTTGTATGTGCGCATGCTTTGTGTTTGAGGTATCGGTTCTATTTCAATTTTAGGCAATTACATTATGGAAATTATTTTGAGTGGGAACTTGGCCTTGATCTAATGGTTTGCTAATCTGATAATCAATAACGGGCTGATGATGTATCGCATGCCTGAATTGTGACATAGTAAGCCATTCAGATTTTATGCCATGGATAGAAGGCCGTGCGCGCGACATCTTTTTTTTCTAGGGGAGAGATATAATATCTTTATGAGTATGATATTTAAGAAGAATTATTAAACATTAATTAATGGTTAATTTTATTATAAATATTTAAAATTTTGTTAAATATAATTAGCAACTAATGAATATTTAACATTTTATCTTAAATATTAATATGTTCAGAAAAAAATATCGAGTAATTTCTTTTTTCCAACACTATGCAAAGGTCTAATGAAGACGATTTTTTCAATGTCTTTTTATCCATTTATTATTCCCTAGTAATGGTTATTCGCTTCATTTTGATAGTCATGCGTCTTTTTTTCCTTTCCTTTATTTTTCTTAATTTTGTTTAATAGGTGATAATAATGATCCATTTCAACTTGTAGTATGTTGATTCCTTTTCATAATAATAATAATAATAAAAAAAAAAAAACAAATTTAGTAAAATAACAATTGCGCTAAGAGGGTTCGAAGAGTTTGTTTTGTAACTTAGTATCATGATTAATTCTATTTATGACTCAATTTAAAAATAAAATAAATTTAATTCACTTAATAAGCTTGAGAAGTTAAGTACACATCTGACTCTGTAGACCAATATCCTAACCAATCTTATTTAGGACTCAATTCAAAAACAAAATAAATGTAATTTACTTAGTAGGTTTGAGGAGTTAAGTACTAATCTAACCTAGTTTAAGGTTGCTCTATGGTCTAATGCTACGACTAATCTTAGTGAGTGCTAATTTTTAAAATAAATTTAATTCATTTAGTGGACTTGAAGAGTTAAGTACTCATATGATTCAGTTTGGGGTTGCTTTGTAGCCATTTCTCATATACAATCTTGCTTAGGATTTAAGATAAAATTGAACTATATTAAATTGACACTTATTCTTTGCTTGCTTGTGTATAATTAGGAGACAGATGTATCAGAGATGTTGTGGGGTTCAGTTTTCACCATTCTCTGTACATAATCGACTACTGAACCTTACCTAATTTTGAAAATCAATTTATTTTAATCATTTTAAAAGAGTTTTGCTAGTCATTTTTCCCATCCAAAAAATGATTGACGATGACTTCATTTTTAATTAATATTTCTGCCATCTTGTTGCAATTCTCATCATGACACTAAATCAGGTCATGTATTATTAGCAAGATATGTAAGTACTCATATAGCACTAAGATATGGTACTTCATAACTAGTTGAACTTCTTCATTATCTTCTCGATGTTGAAAATAATCATTTTTCACATTTAGTGATCTAACAACCATTGGTGTACTCAATGGATATGATTTATCCATATAAAATCACTAAAGAACCTTTTTGTACAACTTGATTGATGGACAAAAATTCGATTTGCTAAATGCTCAATTTGCAAGTCGAGACAAAACTTTGTTCTTCTAAAATCTTTCATTTAGATCTTCAACAATTATGAAAGATCTTCAAGCCTTTCCAATAGTATTCAAATCATCAACATTCATAACTATTATAGTAAATCCAGCTAAAAATGTCTTTATATTGACACATGAGCAAATAGGGTATGTTTAAAGGAAATAAAATAAGTGTATCAACAATTGCATAACAAAATGCATATCATCCAAAAACTAGTGTCAAACAAGAAAGGTTCAACATGATAAGCATAACTTATTGGCATATGTAAATCCAGTTCATTGGATGTTATTGTTATCTTCAATCCTTTAGGGATTCTCATATAGATATCATTATCAAGAGCATAGTTATTAAACTCGAATTGACCCGACCGGTTCAACTAATAGACCGAGGAACCTGTCAAGTAATCGGCCTAAGTGACTTAGACTGAGTCATTTAATTTGATTTTTCTTTAAAAGTAAGCAGAATAGACGTCATTATATATATATCAAAGCAGAAACAACCTCAAGCTTGCCGTTGTGGGAGGGAAACAAATATGTGACAAAAGAAAAGAAACCTCACATCTGTGGAAGGGAAGCTCAAGGTTGAAGATGAAGATGTGGAAAGCTAAGATCTTCGCTATGTGAAGCTAAAGCCTCGCTGCTGAAGAATGCCGCCTAAGACCACTTAGTCGCGTCTTCTGCCTTTTATATGTATATGGTTATGCCTCTTTCATGTCCTCTCCTACATTTCATTTATCACAAAATCCTCTGCTTTGTTTCTCCTAATATGTAAGGTGGTTCTAGATCATCTATTTTTCAGAAAGCCATATCTTTTATGCAATTCAAAATAATGTTCTAGCTCTTTAATTTTTTAATCTCGTGCATGTTGTATAGCTGTTGGCTTAAAGGTTATGTGGTTGAAATTATATATGTATTTTATTTTAATAATCTGGAAACCTGGAGATTTTGAGATTCTAAATTTTTTATATTAAAAGTCATTACATTGTTTAATCTTTCTGGAAAAATCTTCCATTTGTCACTGTCTTTAATCTCCGGGTATGGATATGAAGGTTGTTATTTTTCATATATGTTTCTTTTATTGCAAAATGAAGTTTAATAAATATGTTAGAATTACAAAAACCATTATTGGGTCCTTGATTACCAAGTGGCTCTTTGCAATAGTATCAAACGTAGTTGTTGTGAACTTATGAAATTGTGAAATATTGTCATTTACTAGTCTTATAGAGTTATGAATTTATGATTTTTAATGTATTTTTATTTTTATTAAATACTTATATTTATCCAATTATAATGGTTCAACAAGTGATCTATTGGTTAAATTAGTGACTCAATGACCTAGTACTTTGGTTGAGTTGGTGATTAGGTAAAGTTTAGTAACTATGATCAAGAGAACCATAAGATGTAACAACATCCAATAGATGTATATATATTTAGATTTTTATGTGCAGATAACTTAATCAGATATCAAAATGTAATTGCATCCACCACCAGAGAATAAACTTTTCCGTAGTTAATATTTGGTTTTTGTGAGAAACCCCATGCTTTATATTTCATGACATTATTTTCTCACAAGCACCCATTTGTATCTTGTAGGTTTTAATGAGGTTTGGACTATAGGTCCAAAATCCTTCTGGTTCAGACTACAAATCCAAAAACCTCTTTTATAGATTAGACTACAATTTGATTACATCCTCTTCTGGGGTTTGAACTACAAGTTCAAAGAACCTCACATTTTGCAAGTGAGTTTAATTTTGCCTACAAGGCGTTTTTCTATTTGATCAATCATTTCTACGTGGACATTCTTCGATGATTTTAAATTCAAGATCCTCATTCTCGTTCATAGTATTGCGCAATATCTTATCTCATAGAAACATAATTTATTGAGATCTCATCATTTTCACTATTTTTAAATACTTGAACTTCTTTTGGCTTTTGAACTATTTCAGAAGTTTAAATTACTTCCAAGAGTCCTGATTATGTTTCTAATCTCTTCTTCAAGAAAAAACTAAGCCCTGCAATACCGACGAGAAGAAATGATCATTGTCTTGTATGATTGTCCAATGGAAGTACCATATGCACAAGTGTAAAATGAAGATAGTATGTTACGTCAGGGCAGCCAGAAATACTGACGAGATTTACATTTAACTGGAGTGTAAAATGACGACATTCTGTTACGTCAAGGTAGCCTAAAATATCGGCGAGATTTGTATTTAATAGGCTAAGCGACAATTAAAGAGAAAGGATTTTAGGTGTGAGAAATGATGTCGTCACTGCCCTAGGCGATAGTGGATCTTCTCGGGTTGCTTTGGATGGATTGGCAGGGTTCTGGAAGCAAAAATGATGCTGGAGTCAATGAAGGTTATTCTTGTGTTGATGTAACTTGTAATTTAGCCGGGTCAACCTTGTGTGTTCATACTTCACACAACATTTTTAATTTTAGGTGAGAATTATTAAAGTAACATTTTATTACAGTATATTTATATATAATCTGAATATGAAGGGCAGCCTTGTCTTCCTACAAGTACAAGTGGTGGCAAATGGATGGGTCATATGCATTTTTATTGATTTGTGATGGATGAAAAAAAATATTAATTTATTTTAGATTCACTAAAAGAAATTATTCTTATTCATGACTCATCTATAATACAACTAGATATATCAAAACAAAGTTGACTCATCATACCAACTTGTTTATCCTAAATAAAATAAACATTTTTTTCTAGATCTGTACTTTTATATGACAATAGAAATTAAAATTTAACAACTGATAGAAAAATTATTCAACAATTCGAACTTGTTCTAGAAGTTTGTATTATAAAAGAATATTTACTCAGTGTATAGAAGCAATTGTTTTATAATAATTAAAAAAAACAGTTTCTAAATTAATTCGATCTGTATTTTGATTTTGTACTAAAGGGCTCAATATGGACAGTCCGGCCCAGTTCATTCAATAATTGGGCCCCTTGGTGGAGGCCCAAATAACTCTTACCAAATATCTAGGACAAAGGATGGCTCCTAACCATGCCAGTTTACATTCTTACCGTTGGATATCAAACATCAGTGCCTCAAGCACGAGATATTCTTATGTATTATGTATTATTATGAGAGTATTACATACACCACTTCACTAAAAATGTGACACCGTATAATTATGCATACTATTGCATTAAATTTAAATTATTATATAATAAATTTTCAATCAAATTTGACAGTTGAAAAATTATAGGGAATAATTCTCTCAAAGTATACAAATATTTTTCCTCGAACACGGATAATGCCCAAAACGTCCAAACGGTCACAAAGGCCGAAACAACTAAAATGTAAATTGGGGTATAAATTGACCCACAACTTAAATCTAACCTTTTCTATTACGAGCTTTCTTCTCTCTCATTACATACACTTACATGATCGTCGGAATGCACACCTTTGCTGGTAACTCTCATCTCCGATTACCAACAACTTAGATAACACATCGTCCCAAGAGGAAGATTAACTATGAGTATATCAGTATGAAATAGTTTCCACTGTTGTGTTTATTTGTTTTAAGTAAGTTAAAATGAATTAAGTAAAGTGAATGGAAAAAATAATTTAACCAATCACGATGACTTGGATGATTTTCCATGATTTACTCCCATGTATAATTATTAAAATTAAAAATTAACAGCTCATAAAAAATTATTCAGTTATTCTATTGTGTTCTAAACTTGAGTTAAAAAAGAATATTTTCTTTGTTTATATGTTTAAAGAACTTGAGTTTATTGGGTCGAAGACATAAAATTTTTTTTGTTTCTATTGTTTCTTTTATTTATTTTTAAGCTAATAGGAGTGAATTAATAATGAGGGGTTTAGGTAATTTCCTGGAAGTCATAACTTCAAACATATGTGTCGTTATTGTATGAAAAAAAGTTTATTTGTTTTAAATAAGTTAAAAACTAATTAAATAAAACGATTAGTTAAAAAATTAACTAATGATAATGACTTAGCGGTGCAATCTACAATTACCCCCATTTAGAATTATTAAAATTAAAAACTAACAACTCATAAAAGTAATTATCCAGTTGCTCTATTTTGTTCTAAACTTTTGAGTTATAAAAGAAATTTTCTTTGTTTATTTCTTAAAGAACTTGAGTTTATTGGTCGAAGACGTAAAAGTCTTTTTTTGTTTCTATTGTTTTATGAATTTTCTTTAAATTAATAAATAAATAAAATGATTGGGAAGAATAAATTAACTAATGACAATGACTTAGACGATGTAAAATAATTAATTAACCCCGGCCCATTAATATTTATTAAAATGTGAAATTCAATTCATTTGTAAATTTATTTTGATTAAAAAGGTTGTTTGGATTCATCCATGCACCCGCAATAAGAAATTAATTCATTTATAAATGTAAGTTACATCTAGTACATTGTCAGCGGATTTTGGCTGGATTTCAATTGACTTGAGATAAACTATTGTGTCGACCATCAGCCCTCATGCTCCCTTTCCTCGGCACACAACATGGTCATGTCCCATGCATGTGTGGTCTGAACTAGGTGCGAACCTGCTCTCTATTAATGAACTTCTCCATGTTATTGGGCTTGATTTCTGGGTGACTGTTCCTACCCATTTTGGATACTGGGATGTGTCGCAAATTTTCTGCTAAAAATGCATATGTGAAGTGCGTGGTTGAACATGCCCAACAACAATTGTGTAATGATATGCTAGAGCATTTGATTACTTCGAATCCAATGACTTTTGGGTATGCAGAAGATAGGCTTGCCATACATTATTATTTGTAGAGCTATCATAGGGGAAGGATAATAAAGTAAAAATTTAAAGCTCAATTGAATTCGATCTGTCTCTTTTATATGTTTCAATTATCAAATCATATAATTTATTTTAATTAATTTTAAATTATAAATTTTCATGTATGTACATTAGAATATAATTATAAATGAATTGAAATAATTTCTTCTAAAATAAATTAAATGCCTCAGATTTGTGTTTCTAATATATATATATATATATATATATATATATATATATATATATATATATATATAAACAACGGAACAAAAGCCCAAACTAAACAATACAAAACGATCAAAGGAAACTCCACTGTTATCAGCCATGATGGCTACAGACATAAAGGAACGCAGAGAATCTAATAAGAGAAAACCAGACGAGAGACTGTGTGCATGCTTTGCCAAGGCGTCGACACAACCATTGCCTTCTCTGAACATGTTCCGCAACCTAACAACCCAATTCCTGTTGAAAAGGTCTTTTTCCACTGCAAGGAGGGGTGCACAAAGGTGCCAAGGAGCACACCCCAACTCAAGCAACAGAAGAACACATTTGGAATCGACTTCAAGAATAACCTGTCGGAATCCAAGATCATAGGCAGCGTGAAAACCATAATAAAGAACCCAAAGCTCAGCCAGGGTAATGGTGCAATAACCCAACTTCACCATAAATCTCATAAGAAAAGCGCCCGAACAATCACGTAAGATCCCACCATAAGTAGCACTCTCATGCTGAGAAAAAACCGAACCATCAACATTGATTTTTGTCCAACCAAAATCGGGGCGGGGGAATCCAGGAAACTTAAATGGTTTGGAACTGCGGCAGAGCATCCAAAGAGCTGCGCACTACATCGAGAGCATAAAGGTAATCCCTGGCCAAATGGGAAGCCCCTTCTGGACCAGCACAAGACAAGAGTCTCCACCACTGTCAAACACAATCATGTTACGTAGATAATGTAGCAAAGAGGATAGCCCAATTGCCAGTAGGGGAACAATCTGATAATGTAGCAGACTCTTCTCCTTCGACTTTATATTTTAAACTTTAGTTTATCTTTATTTTACTATTTTGGTTATTTTCTTAATTAGTAACAAATTACTTTTATTTAATAAATATTTATGGCCTCTTTTTAATTGAATAAAATTAGCCTTCCACCAAATATTATCATAATATTAGAGCGTACCATCCTTCATCCCCTAATTATGTCACTTTTGTTTTCAAGTTCTCAAAAGAATTTAAGAACTCAATGTCTCTTTGTCTTTCTCATTAGTTGTGCATCAATTACGACTACCAGAATCCTAGATATTTTTTTTCTACCTTCTGTTGTTGTGTCATCTTTCTCTTTTTGATGACCATCACCAGCGAGTGAAAGCGCTCCTAGCTTTCTTTTTTTTATGCCAACAAATTATATCGGCTTCTCTTTTCACCGATGAATCAAACCGATAGTGATTTTTTTCTTATTGATAAATCATACCAGTGACAAATTATCTTAGTTGTAGTTCACAACAGCCTCCCACTAGCGAATCATACAGGTGGTTAACACCCTACCCAACTCCTGACCTCCTCCTCTAGACTACGTCCATGCATGGATCATCAGTCGTCTTACCAAGGAGACCTTGAGCCTGGTAGTTGATTTGGAAATCTCACATTGAGGTATGGTTGACCCTCCAAGATGTATTTTTAAAAACCTCATGCGATATGGTAAGCCATCTAAGGTGCATTTGCTCACACAGTAGAGCACGACTTTTTTACTTCAACATAAACTCTCTACCTTGAATAAAAATCAATCTTGAATTATGTGACCCCACGCCCAGATAAAGGGGATAATAACGTGACAAATTCTTCTTGTTCATCTTAAGCTTTATATTTTAAACTTAAGTTTATCTTGTTATTTATTTTTATGTTAATGTTTTTGTTATTCTCTTTGCAACAAACTTTTTCAATTTAATAAGTATTGGCGGCCTCTTCTAAATTGAATAAGATTTACCTTTTCACCAAATATTATGAAAACCAAGTTTCTGCCGAATATTCACACCAAGCCAGCCCTTAAAAGACATCTGGAAAAAAATACTGAAACTGCATTGGATGAACTAGAGATTGCCAAGCACTCTGGCAGTAAGACAACCTCGAAGCACATGAAGAGTAGATTCCCCTGAGTTACCACGGATAACATACTCCCTAGAAACGAACATGTGCCTCCTCACTAGCTAGACCACTATTAGTTAGAAGAACTTCATTGAAAACAAGCCAAAGGAACGAGCGAAGCCTCTGGGGGGCAGGGAGTTGCCAAATAAACTTGAAGAGCTGATCATGAGTAACGCTGCTAGACCCACCAAGGATCCCATATGCTGATCGAATAGAAAAAGTGCCATCCGAGGCTGGCATCCAGGCCACTGTATCAGATGGACCATCAGGAGAAGGAGGTTTCTGGGAAGCAATAAAGTATAAAAGTCAAAAGGTAAGACTTGGGTAAGCTTCATCCAATCCCAGAGAGCTAGACCAGTGGCAAAGTCAACCACCTTAGCACGCAAATCAAGCTCCGCGTGGGGCTTCAAAGGAAAATCTAATATAAAGAATGAATACCAGTCCAAAAACACGTAGAGTTGCCATTTCCAATACGGCAACTAGATTATAGTGAAAATCATTCCACGTTTTGTGGACACCCTACCACACTTTGGAAGAATTACACTAGCGCCTCATAGAGGGTACCAGGTCATCTCCGCAGCCATACTTGGCGCGAAGGACTTTTACCCAGGGCGCAGCACATGGTGCATCCATGTGTTGCCTTCGAAAGAGGCAACGAGAGTAAATAAGGGGGGTTGACGTATGTTATACTTGTTAGCGCATCAAGGTAGGAGGCGCTAACACACTTAGCATATTCTATATGAAATACTCTAAACGTGTTGATACATCTACATGTAAGTAGCGTGTGAAAAAAATATATGACAAAAGCAATAAAATATTGAGAATAAGTTTTAAAATAATAATATTTTAATAATAAGTTTCGGAAACTAACTGTAGTATGATAAGAAAGCCCATGAATCATCGCCCAATTTA